>JAQPZY010001630.1:2888750-4205000 GCA_029931535.1 Margaritifera margaritifera | reverse complement strand
TTAAAGAATGAATAGCTGGGCCATCTTTGACGGTGCTCTATGGTGCTATGAATTCATAAATTTGGTTGCCCTTAAATATCGCTTTTTAAGAGGCAATACTACTGTCTGGTTTATCGTAAATTATACTTTTTCAACATTTGGAATTGATAAAGGCCATTTACAAAATACAATCCAAGCAATATTTGTTGTTCTATTCTCTGATATTTCTTGCCAGTTTTACACATGTTCTTCCTTCACAGAATGTTGTGACAATAGACGAGTTGTATTTGGGTCACAACAAATTAGGATATGAAGGAGGAAAACTTCTTGCCAAAGAATTGGGTAAGGACAAATCATGCATCAGCGATTCGCTACTATCCATGGTCATTAGTCAAAACTAGTACTTTTGCCTTCTTTGCTTAATATTAATTTTATCCAGTTATACTTCATGCATAGTATCTGGAACATAGATAATTTATCTCATGATTTTTAAAAAAAAACATTGTTCAAAACTCGTTTGCCGCTAACATATGCGTTCCACTTTATCACGCACAATATATTTTACGGAGAAGCTATTGTTTGAATATCCATGTAGATACTGCAAGAACGGAATACAAAAAAGATAAATCAAAATACGTTAACAGTTTGTGAAATATACATTCATCGTTTAATAACAAAACTATATCAGCACAAAATCGCACAGTCTAAACGTTCAAAAACAAATTTGGCTTACAGCATACATAGAACTAGACAATACCATTTTAATTACAACCCTCAAAGGGTCATACTGTATCAATTCGAGATATCACAGTTCGAGTCCTCAAAGATTTATATAATTATGTCCAATCTGTCATGTCGTATATACCAGTTTGAGCAATCCCGGGTATGCGAATCACTGAGGAAACAGGATCCTATTGTTCATAGAAAAAAGTGTTTAAACAAAGGGGGAAAGACATTTAATTGTTTCTGCCGTCTTTCAGAGACAAACACGACACTCCGGGTGCTAGATTTGCAATGGAACCACTTCCGGAAAGAGAGTGGTGCCAAGCTGTCTTCCTCCCTTAAGGTACGAAAGTCTTTATTTCATATATAGACTTTTAGAGCATACTTGTAATCATCAAAAAATCCAGGATACCAGTAATAATGAGGCATATAAGTGGTGCTCATTTTGTAAATATGTACAATATATTTGCATTGAGAGACGCAATCTGAATAATCCTTAGAAAAGGGGCAAAAATGCATATGTATCGGACGGAAAAATGTTACATACATATAGACAAGACGATTTCCACAGTTCAGTTCATTCAAACTTACTCAGTTTCACGACTTACTTTACACTACGAATCGGTTTGGAATCCAGACTATGGTTCTTCCAGCTTACCACCACCTTAGTGCCCTTGCGTCATTATGAATTTTTGTCCACATGGAGCAGCCCCTTTACAAAGATCACAATTATCATTAGATTTCAAGCGCCCAGCAACCATGGAGAAATATAGGCTTGTATTGTTCATTTCTCCATGGAAAAAGGAAATAAGATTGAAATGAACAATAGTGTGTGAAGTGTTGGTCCTTATATTAATAAAGGACTATACTGAATAAAGGCAGTTTTCTGCCCCCTTTTTTGTGAAAAATAAAATATTGTTCAATTTCATAACTCTTTGTCTAATTGGGCTATTTAAGATAAAAATGAAACTCATCTACATTCATTATGGTTATAAATCTCCATATCATAGCAAAAAACGACCCTTGAAAATGGGCTGGTGTTGAAAATTGCAAAATAAATGCTGAGTTTAGCAACTTCATACTCCAAATTAGATACGAACGCAGTCTTGTTCCACAAAGAAATTTCAGCAGACTGCGTATATCTTATAAGCAAACTCTTCTTCAGAATATCATCGTGGAAAACAAACATTCATGAATTTGACTGTCTACGTAGCGTTAGCATTTTATTCCTGTTACACTGTTGGTGCCTCGATCTCCACTACGCATAAAGAAATAAAACTGCATTTTCTACCGCATTTTATTCTATTCTGTGTATATCTTACTCAAAATATTCAGAAGAAACACCAAAACGATATTTTAAACAATCTTATTAATTTCATTCTTACAGTATTTATTCTTTCTAAATTTTAACTTACTTTGCACACATAGCTGTTTTTATTTTAGAGGCGCCAGAGGGGATTCGGAAAAAATAAATAAACAGAAACTGAGAGGCGTCTATATTAAGTAGCATTTTATTGTTTAAAGTGCCTGAACATTGCGAATTTATCACACAAAGGATGCCATAACAAAGATGAATATAAGTAGATGTATTGTTGCTTACAAATATGGTGTAACAAAAGGATTTATTGTTTTATATTCAATTATATTTTGATACAACCCATCATGTGGGAGAAATTAAACATACTGTAGAGTCTACTTGTGGTGCATTTCTTCACACATACACATACATACATATCCTAAAATACAACTTGATATATAGGTCAAAGTCAAAATACATTTAAGAAGATTTAATTCAGTCAATCTTCCTGTTTTAACAGCATTAGCTTTAAAAAAGAAGGTGGTGGTGGTGGTTGTGGTGGTGGGTCTATACTGTACCGAACTTCCGTGAAGTACACAAGAAAAGGATGCTTTCAAATATACTATATAATATGTATTAAATCTGCCGCATATCATAATGTGTATACGGTATTTCCTGTTCTCCTAAACTATACACAAAATAAAAAGATATAGGAAAAAATATTACAATGGTCAGTTAAAACAGGAATTGTTGAACAGAAGTAGACGTCAAACTTTAGATTGACCGTGTAATCCAATATAATTACTAGTATTTAACTTATAGTACTTGCACAAGTAGCAGAAAAACCCAGGTTCGATTCACGGAAGGGAATATATTTGTTTCTTCTCCTTTTTTACTAGCCTTTTGAATGTGACAACAAAATACCTCCAAATTTACAGATTAGACCCTAAGCTTAAATAATTGCTGAATTTTCTTCAAGCAAATAAACATTTGGGGAAAAACATGTCGAGATTTACCTTCTAAAATAATGCAAATTAATGTATGCGAGTGCAAATCTAAAATTTGCCTGCGAATAATTATATTTTCACAGATGATGAGTAGTGAATATGAGGGGGTAGTCTTCTTACGGATTGGGGTGGTGGATGGGTGGGTGGGTTAAGGTCCTATTCAGCATTCGAAATTGCTGCATGCCCAGCAACTTGACTCCGTCTACTTTCATAGTGGTCCAAAATGTTGTTTTGTTTTTTCTTCTTTTTTGTCTTTTGTTTTAAAAAGGATTTTATACTCTGCTTCAATTGTTATTTGACCCAAGTTTAGCAGGTTATGAAAGTTAATGGTCTGTTTCATTTTAGTTTTGCTATTTTTATTTTAGTTTTTGGGGTGGGTTAGGTGAGGTGGATACCACGTCACCAACTGTGATTTCATTGCTTTGAATAGGTACCATGTATGCATGGGCCTTCGCAGGGGGGGGGGGGCAAGGTGGGGCAGTTGCCATTCATCCCGGATTTGTTTCAAATCCGCTGTGTAGTAATGCAAGTCTGCAATAAGTTTTAAATTGGCTTTGCCCCCCCCCCCCCCCCCCCCCCCCGTAAAAATTACTGCGGACGCCCATGCATTTATGTTGGATGTAACATTTTAATATGCAAGAGAGAGAGAGAGAGAGAGAGAGAGAGAGAGAGAGAGAGAGAGAGAGAGAGAGAGAGGAGGGGGAAGAGGCCCTTGTTGGGAAACTATTGTATACAAGGAGCATTAAAAATATTCATCTGTAAAGACATTTCACTTAAATCGTTTGCAATAAATTGTTTCGCCAGTGAAGGACAGGCAAGACATAGGTATCACAGTGACGGATTATTGGATGGACTGTTGGCAGCATTGATGACTGTGTTAAGGTTTTAAATATAGTCGTTTTCAGTGTTATATACATTTTGCAGGCAAGATCATTTTGCTGCGAACGTCCTTTTCACTATATTCGTATTTAATGTCATGTGTATGCATACACGAGAGGGAAAGTAATGATTTTGGGGAATTTGTTTTTCTTTTTTATTGTATATTACACATGGCAGATGCATGCACAAAACTGTCCAATTTTAATAATACTTACACCTCTGTTACATACTTCATAATTTTATTACTCGTAGACTCAAGATATTTTCTTTTCTATTTAATTTCCACTGATTATCTGCGAGGAAGAATACAGATACTAATTCAGTCATTGTTAACCAATGTTGAATTTGTATATTTTAAAAAGTGTCTCAGAGGTAATCTATCTATCAATCTACCTTTCTCTCTCTCTCTCTCTCTCTCTCTCTCTCTCTCTCTCTCTCTCTCTCTCTCTCTATATATATATATATATATATATATATATATATATATATATATATATAGAGAGAGAGAGAGAGAGAGAGAGAGATGTGCGTGTGTGTAAATCCGCATATATAACGTAGATTTTGGATGTGTTATTTAATGTTTCACTGTGTTATTATGTATCACCAGAGAGAGAGAGAGAGAGAGAGAGTGTTCCTTCAAAATTAACATGAATCACGTACATAATGAATAAAATGGTGAGTTATACATGCACATTTTCAGTGCCACGCGTATATTTGTCAGATGTGGTTTTGAAGTTGTTACATGTAACAGCATAGAGTATGTGCATCTGTGTGTATTTTGTATGTGTAATCATGAGAGAGAGAGAGATACATAATACATATCATTTATGATGTAAATATATATTTCACTTTTGTATGTCACATCCCGTAGACGTTTATTTCCTTATTTTTTATCATTATTTTTATTTGCAGGCAGGGCAAAGTTCAATTCAGTATCAGTTACTGTCATACATACCACTGATAACAATTGAGTAAATGCGGTGAGATCACACTTGACAAAGTAATATTTACAACAAAGAAAAACAATAGAATAAAAGTGAAACTGAACACGGAAGAAAAAAATAAAAATAAGTAAATGCGGTGAGATCACACCTAACAAGCAATATTTACAAGAATAAAAACAATAGAATAAAAGTGAAACTGAACACGGAAGAAAAAAAAAATCAAAACATTAAAACTTGTGATGTATGGACTAAGTGGCTGAATTGTGAAAGCAATTGTTATAATCAAATGTCTAGATTTTGTAGGCGATTATAGCAGTGACATGCTATTTGAATGAACAGTGCCCACTTATTTAGTTTTCTGCGATTGTGTAATAAGACAAACAATCCAAGTTATGGAATGGATAATTTACATTTGTAAACTTTACATTTTCTTTATATGTTTTTTTATACTAATTGAAACAACACATACTAATGTGTAGTAACAACAAATATTACATCTGTTTTGGTATCAGATTCATGTACCGACAAAAATAATTTTTTGAAAGAGTTTTTGAAAAAATTTTAATACTGGAGAGACCAGACCATCGATATCTTTGAAACAAGCTAATGAATTTTCAAGATCAAGGAGATATAGCAACGATGAAAAGTTTTCGTGAAAATATGTGTGTGCGTGCATGTGTGTGTGTGTGCGTACATTGCCATGAAATTAAGGAAAATATTATAAACAGAACATCTTTAGTTTCCAGGAACTAGGGGACAAACACCAATATTTTCAGAGAACAAGAGAACTCAGAAGATTCTAGAAGGCCTCATTATCAATCATATGAGCCAACACTATTAAATAATATTTCAAACAGGCACAGTTTTGGATTTGATCAGTGACTGTCTTATTTTTGCAACAGAGCTTAGAATAGTTCATGTTGACTTGTAAGTTAGATTTATTCGTCATGGGTTAGTATTTCGGTTATTTGTGACAAATTATAACTTTATTTTATGCAACTTTATACTAGAAAAATGATACAAATACATAATGTTACTTTAAGTTTAGTGAATACTTTATGGATAGACAGTATCAATGAGAACAACATGGAAAATTGAAAAATGTGCCTATCTTCTTTGATATTTTTAACATACGGTTTCCATGGCAACCAGCAAGAGAACACAAAACTTATGCCAGAAACTAAAACAAACTACCTCATACTTGTAATATATATCAAATGAAGAAAATTGGAGAGGGGGACAAAAGGGCCCTTATTCAATATAGTCCTTTAAACGCCTTTTTTGTAGTCAATGTGATTACATAATAAGGAACAATTGCACTCGATCAAATATTATTTTTTGTGTTTCTTTTTATTTGCATTTTGCCAGTTGGCTAATAAAAATGTTAACATTTTTTCCCAAAAAATAATATCATTTTTTCTGTCTATGCAATAATGTTATTGATGGATTTAATATTGTACATTGTATTTCACTGCGATTTCAGTCCATTTTAATTGTGATGCCAAATGTACTGTCTTTAGGCTTTTCAATCGCTTAAATAAATAAAAAATTCGCAATATCGTCTGCCACTTGATGGAGTGGATATACATTTTTTGCAGATCATGTTCTGTGTAGAAAAGGAAAGACTGTCATGATCCTATATCGTTCTATTTATTTTCCCATTTTATCGATGTTTACAAATTTTAGTGTGTTTTTAGCTGACGTGAACGTCATGGGGACAAGCTATATGTCGTTAACGAGTTGCATTATTTTATTTGTCTGGTTGACTTTATCTGAATAAAGAATAAAAATAAAAGTATGGAAAAAAAGTCAAACAGATAAACATTTAATTATGAATTATGAATACCGAATAAAAGTGCGTAGATGTAAAAATGCAGTCTAGGCAAGACCGGATTAAAGGCGGAGCAAATGGAACAGTTGCTCCAGGGCTCTTACTCAGCGTCGGGGGGGGGGGGGGGGGGTCGGGATGGTCAAGACGCAGGGAAATGTTAATTGTTTGTTTTTAAAAAAAATTTGGGGGGGTTGACGCTTTTTGAAATTGTTCCAGGGCCTCCTACCACCTTAATTCGGCCTTGAGTCAAGACGTTTTGGTTAAGACGTATTCGTATGTCACGATAATCGACTGAAGTGTAAGAGATCAGTAAAGGATGCACTTATCTTCATTTTGTATTCATATAACATTATCTGTTTGCACCTCAGCATGTTTAAGATAAATATTTTATTATATATATTTGACAAGTTTTAGCATGAGTTGGAAATACTGTCTACTGTCTTGTTAATTAAAATAAGGAAACTTAACAAAGATACCTTAACTTTTTTTCAGACAAACCGTACCTTACAACGATTGAATTTAGCATGGAATGGATTGGGTAAAGAGGGCTGTATTGCACTAGCCAGATCCTTGCCGTCGAATCAGACACTTAGGGAGCTTGATCTGAGCAATAACAGAATAGATGTTGTATCCCTGCCCTTTCTTCTGCACGGTCTAGTTAGGAATAAACATCTCGACTGTATAAAGGTAAGAATTAGACTGAAAGGTAAATACAAGAAGTCCCAAACAGGACAGATGTGGTATCCCTCCCCTTTCTTATGTACGTTCTAATCCGGAACAAACTTCTCTTCCGTATAAAGGTAAGAATTCGACTGAGATATAAAACTACAAGAAGTCCAATCAAAGTTAATACATCCTTCTATAACCTGTACAGATGAAATTTCCAATTCACACCCCAGCCGTTGCGTGTTGATACTTCCTGAAGATGTAGTGAGTACACTCTTGATGACAATTACATATTCCATGTGTCCTTACAATCAGTCGTCGATTTGATTGGGATAGTTTCTTCTGTAGAATCCCAGTAATATTTTTTATGGAAATGTGCAACATTTTTAAAAATTTCTAAATGCTTCCAAATTGAGAAATGTATTCTTATCTTTCACATCAATATCGATTCTCCACTTCAAATTTTAAACGCATAACCCAATGAACAACGTCAGATCATTTTGTACATAAATTAGTATATTTATTTACTTATGAATTTATTCATTCATTTATTATCTATTTTGTTTCCAAAAAGCACACTCATCTAGTATGTGTTGAGGAGACTTATTTTGAGCTGACGTGAGCAAAAAGCGTTTCTTTTACCTGCTTTCAGCTTTCAATGAATCCCATGACAACAGAGGGAGCGAAGGCGGTGCTAAAAGCAATTATGAGAATGCAGCACAGTGCAATAAATGAAGTCAATCTCGAAGTATGTTGTGTTCTTCATTCCATTTTTTAAATTGCAGTAAAATATGATAGAAATTTTAAAAAAATTTAAAAAAATCGATTACTTTAACTACCGGTCTCTAGAATTGAATCACCACGCACAACATTTGAGGTTCGATCTATATATATATATATATATATATATATATATATATATATATATATATATATATATATATATATATATATATATATATATATATATATTGTTTATCTGAATATTCTACAGCTCTAGAGCTACACTGATTATAAGAAAACTTTGTTACATAAAAATATTTCATATCCCTTCTATTCTGATTTTAAATAATTTATAAATTAATATAATTTTAAGACATCTCTCCTGATTTTAAATTGATTACTTGTTTAATACAGTGTCAACATTCTGTAAGGTATTTGTTTGTTTTAAGTGCGTTAATGTGAACAATTGAAACTAAAATTATCTTTACAATAAGGTTATGTTTTCCTGATTGAGAAAATGTTTCATATTGGAATACAATTTCAAGTTGAGAAATATCATGTGGCAATTGCTAGAGATTCGGCAATCAGGCATGTCATATTCCCTATCGATTGCCAGAGATTTTATTTTAAGTTTTATAATGAATTTGTAAACGTATATTTAATCAATAAACTGATTGAAATTTGTATTGCTAGTCATGACCCGTGGCTTAAATCTTGTAATAAATTATTTGAATATTAAACAAGAATTAAGCTATTAAACGTGAATAAGAAAAGAAAATAAGATATCATAAATGTTTAAATACGATTACTTATGGATACTTGATCTTCACAATACAGGAAATTCAAAGTTGATAACACCCGGCCGCCTTTGGCATAGAAGTCACTCAAAATACTTTGCATATTTACATCGGAATTAGCATAGTAGGCTTATTCCAGATACTAAAAACTTTTTGAAGAACGAATGTTAGTACACCAAACATCAATCATTTTCCCAGGGCATACCAGTGGACCGAGAATTCATGAAGATCCTCCGGGAATTGAAGACCTTAAGGAGAATTACCGTGGAGCATGGAGAAGAACTCCAAACGGGGATAGAGGTCGAAATTCGAGAGCATGACCCCAATGACCTCAACAGATTTGACCCCGTCCTCGTTTTGGTGGAGTACATGCGAATTGACAACCTCCGGATCATTGACCTTTTCCAGTACCTTGATGTACAAAATCGGGAGAGGCTTAGTTTAGGTGACCTGCGAGATGGGGTGGCGGTAAGTTAGTTTGGTCGCACGCGCGCGTGAGTGTGCGTATGTGTGTGAGTGAGTGTTTTGTAAGAAAAGGCTTTTTCCTAAAATGAAACATACTTACTGATTAATCACTTTGCGAGATTAGTCAGTCATTTCCTTTTTTCTCTTCACATGAGAAGATTAAAGATGTTGTATTTTTGTATTTAAAAAAATCATGGTGATTATCATGTTTTGCTTTTGCCGTGTACACCTGCATATTCTGATGTCTACAAATCGTTTTGGATAGATACAATGCTACAAAATCAATGAAAGGTAATGGTTTTCATAGATAACATTGATTACGAATATTAGATTTTAAATCTGATATTATATATATATATATATATATATATATATATATATATATATATATATATATATATATATATAATTAAGATAAATTGTTATCTAAGCTGGCATATGTTTGCTTACGGATCTTTTCAGGACTATGTTTTCAATTTTTCTTGTCAGTTACTACCGTATGTACTCGCTTATAAGTGGCGTCCAACTTCAAAGTGCACAGACCCAGATCTGCAGTCGCATAATGCGTCGGCAGATCTGGGTATGTGCAGTTTGTTAGGAGTAATCAGTGGAACAAACAACATAGACCCAGATATGCCGGCGCATTATGCCACGACAGATCAGGGTATAAGCTGTTTGAAGTTGGATTCAACTTATAAGCGATTATAGACGGTATATGGTAGAATGACTTTCTCAACAACATAAAAGGTTCCTATAATTGCATGTCTCGTTTAGAAATTGTATCTTGCTTTCTCATTTTCTTTTTCAGACGTTGCAATTACCACTGACGGAATACCATTTAGAAGAAATCATGAAGACCATTGATACCAAACGCGATGGCTATATTGATATCGAGTAAGCTTTAGAAGATGAACTTAACGCTATCTTGACTGAACCAAGCAAAGATCTCACCGAGCATCTTTCGCCATACAACAAAGGCAATCCTGTAGTCTTCTGCAGTGACCCGTCCATAATTGAAACGTTATCCGATTTCATTCATCAAATTTTATATTCAACATTTTAACGGGTCTACACTGATTGCATTTTGTTGTCTTTATTTCTTTTTTTTCTTTTTTGTTGCTGTTGTTGTTGTTGTTGTTGTTGTTTGTTTTACATGCTGCTCCTGCAATGGTTTCGTTAAGATTTATTATCAGCAGGAATCAACTTCTTCTGCACGATCCCTACTCATTGACTTGAATTCTCAAATGCATGTCCCCTACTTCATCAGTAAATTATTTTCTTTAAAGCATTGGATAGTCATACTCATTTTGATTCAGTGTAAACTCATCTGTCTTCTCATAGATACTACTAAAATTACATATAGAATATTTCACTTTTCTTGCCTCGGTGTCTATATCGTCATACATATATATATACATGTATATATAATTTGAACAACATGAAGTATTAATTCCTCGCTTTGCAAGATGTTAGGAACCATGACGTATACAACCTAAAGTCAAAAATTCGATCGACGCTGAGGGTTCCATTAATCGATGAAAACACTGTCAGGGTTAATCTATTCTATTCACTGCAGGGAATTCATGAACGCCCATAAAGAGATGTCCAAAACCATAGTACAAAGAACAACTAGAGCTAGAAAGAAAGGCAAGAAGGAAGACATAGGTCTGAAGGAGCTTAGGAAGATTCTAAAAGATGTAATAGAAAAGAGGAACAAAAGCAACAAAGAGAAGGCAAGTAATCGAAAACAGGGAGAAGACGAGTCGGGTCGGGAGAAAGTCTACACTAAAAAGGCATCGTTAACAGTTACAAAGCCGAAATTTTCTAAACAAGAAGAAGGCAAAAAGTTTAAATGATGTTTCTGATTCGAGACAGATGGAATTGAACATGAGTATTAGTGCTTTAAATATTTTTATTTGTCAACTTCGAAAGGCCATAAAATATGTACTATTGTAGTAGAAAGAGTAAAATATGATGTTCGTATATTTCATATACAAAGTGCTTTTTAATACCACTTCAAAGCTTCCATGTAGCCTTCTCCTTTTTATGACGATATATTTTTCCCTGCGGACACATCAGTTTAGAAAATAATTATCCCACGTTAATCAGTGCATTTAGTATCTCTGTATTTGCCACTGACGATAAAAAAAGTAATTTTTCCCTTCATAAATAAAAACATTAAGCTTTAAAACATTGTGTCTTCAAACCTTCATTACGGCTTAAGTGTAACAAAGTTAATTTAATAATGAAAGAAATGAGTGGAAAGTAACCTTTGCCTTCATTATACATTTATTCCAACCTGTCCTATGGTTCGGGTTCGAATCCTATCCACTGGATCAGTCTGGGTCGGCTACAGTGAGTAAGGCACTTTACTTTAGTTGCCTCGGCACTAAATAATCTTCATGTGTTGATGTGCCGTAAAACACCTAACCAAACTGAATCCAACCTTTCCTGCTCCAAAATAATGCCAACCAAAGCAAGGCACGTGTTCAGACTCCCGCTCTTGTGCAACTTACTTTCTCCACTAGCCTCCAATCGGAATGTCCTCTGCTATTTCTGTGAGACAAAAATATGCCTCGGATGTATGTCTGCGCAATAATTTATAGAAAAATCATATATTTTGTTCGCCCGAAATATCTCCGCGAAAAAAGAATCCTCAATTTATTCGGACCACCTCGACTATTTCTACCATTGTATTGCCTGTAAGATTGACCGAGAAGTTATGAATGAACAAATAGTTCGATGCATTCCAAACTTCTCGGTTAATCTTTGTTTTGTACATAAACAAGGTACTCTGACTGGCACTGGTGTCATGTATTCGAGGTATGATCCGTAGGATTGACCTCGAAGTTGAGAATGCACAAACCACATGCCTCATGGTAAATGAATGTACAAGTTTCATTTCCCAACAGACTTATTCATGACAGATTCAGACACTTTTAGATGCATTGTAATACCAATTAAGTATTGAGCAAAATTTACATTGTAAACAAATGTGGTAGAAAGATTTCTCTCCTAATCGTCTGTGACTGGTAAATTTGGCCTTTGGTAATGGTAAATGGTGCTATCAAAACACAAAATAACGTGATTAATTGATTGTAACTTGTAAACTTTTTATTTCGTTCGTGTGTGTATATATATACTATAATAATTTTACTGTATATAGTTCATATATTGTATACAAAGTATTGTCTCTGTCTGTAAGTCTGTCTTTCGCTCTCTCTCTCTCTCTCTCTCTCTCTCTCTCTCTCTCTCTCTCTCTCTCTCTCTCTCTCTCTAGTGTATATAGCTTTATGGCTTCCCAAAGAACAAATAATAATAATAATAATAATAATAATAATAATAATAATAATAATAATAATATTTCCAGTGTAACGATTTGTCTAATTACCTTTAAATTTCAAATAATTTGTTTTGCACACCCCTGGACTATGCTTTGCTCGGATGTGGAAGAAACGAATAACTGGGTAATTGGATGATACTATTTTACATAATATATTGCTGTATATAGTGCTTGGTGGAGGGCAGAAAAAGTGTCACTTATTTGTGTGTGTGTGTGTGTCTGTGTGTCTGTGTGTGTGTGTGTGTGTCTGTGTGTGTGTGTGTGTGTGTGTGTGTGTGTGTGTGTGTGTGTGTGTGTGTGAACACATATTTGCTTATACGTCATAAGATTGCTAGGCCTTGCAATAGTTCATGTTGATCGCTTGCTACTGAGTATTTAATTGTGTTAACCAAGGGGATATACCCCTCAGCGCTAATAATAATAATAATAATAATAATAATAATAATAATAATAATAATAATAATAATAATAGTAATAATAATAATAATAATAATAATAATAATAATAATAATTTCATCACTTAATCTTTTTCAATTTATTAACGCATTAACTCGATAATTGTTCTTAATAACGTTGTGGATATATCAAATAACATCAGTTACACACATTTTTAGTTAATGCTGAATTCACTCTCGTTTACTGTGCACTTCATTGATATTTAATCTTCAAAACAACATACTAACAAATCATCGTATGAATCTATTATTACTATTCAATCTGAGCACAAGAGGTTAATCGTGACTCCAGTGGATATACAATTTTTTTAGTCAGTAAGACACATACAATATATATATATATATATATATATATATATATATATATATATATATATATATATATATATAGAGAGAGAGAGAGAGAGAGAGAGAGAGAGAGAGAGAGAGAGAGAGAGAGAGAGAGAGAGGGAGGGAGGGAGGGAGGGAGGGAAGCGGCACATCAGCACAATCCTGGCTACACAGTGCCAAGCAAATGTTAGGTATAAAATATGGTAACGGGATTAACTTTGCCACAATCCTGGAGAATACAAAATATGCACCATGAGACAACAGATAATAGGTAAAGATGTTGCAAAAACTCTAAAAAGGCATACATAACATCTATAGATCGACAGTAATAGTATGGCCTAAACGCAAACACAGACGAATTCATATCAGCCAGGATAGGGGACTCGTGTTCGATAAGGTGAACAGACTTAAGCTTGAAATATTTTTAATATAACTTTTCAGCACAGCAAATATCAAGCACTAGGTCTTTGCCTATTCTTAAACATGTTTTCTTTAAGCGTATCACAAGAAAGTTCCCTACACGTTGGTAGTATGTCGACCATGAACCTCTAATTTTTAAGTGAGCTTATCAATTTGTAATTTCCCAGATGCACCAAAATTGTCTGTTTATACTTGTGAAATTATCAGAGTGATCGCTTTTACTACCATAGTTAGATTATCTTTTTTTAAATGTGCACTATGATTACCTGTTTGTGTCTAAAAATGTGGTTAATGGTCTTTCTCGCTATCTAGTTCATTCAGTACTCCGTTTACTTTCATTTTCATCTGCTCTAATTTGAATTCTTTCTAGTTTGCTGTGATGTGATTTGCTTTAACTTTTATTTAATCAGTAAATGAGTGATCTTAAAAATCTTTCTTTCAGATTGAATTTCATGTGTGTTTGTGTATTCAATAATTAAATGCTCTTTCACCACGTTAATTATGTTCAAGTCATTTAGTGATGAATGAATGATCCGCTATGTATTTTAAAACTTACAGGACTTTGAAATATTTTTCATATCAGTTAAACTGACAGAGATACATTTTTCCATTCGCTGTTACCTAGAAAAAGGAAATGTTTCTATTATTCCTACAGTAAATTAATAAACGTATCTATGTAATGAAATAAAATTGTCATGATTAAAAATGATTGTTTTTCGCTCACCATTTGCGCAGAGTTTAGAATATATACGTGAATTTTCGTACATCACATACAGTCGGCGTCTGTATTTTGTTATTTCAGATGTATGTAAACACGTAAAATTGTTCTTTCTTCGTCACAATCTGATACGTCTCTCGTGAGATTTAACGCCATCAATAAACCTATGTGGAAAGTCAAACATCGTGCAGTCTGTTTGTGTTTTATCTTATTAAATTTATTTATTTATTTTTTTTGTCCCAAAGAATACATATCGACTTCCAAAGTACAGTCAAGAATGCAGTCAAAATGTGTATATACTGCTCATCATTTGAAGAGGATACTATGGGAAAAAAATTATAATGAAATGTACGAAATTAACGTGCGCATTTAGCACTCGTGACAGTCTCGTGTATATTACATGTCACTTATCGAACATTGCAGTTTCAGGCGATCAATTCAGATATATGTAATACACTTTCGCAGTGGCTATGATATTCTAGATTGTCATAAAAACTATTCTGTATCCGTATCAAATATTTAATGTCATATGCGCCAAGAACAGAACCATAAATCTTTATAAACAATTTTATGAAGATTTATTTTGACTGTTTTATTGCAGGCTGCCAGGAAAATGGCGATGGCCCATGCTGTGACGAATATTGCAAATAACTTTAAGGAAGTAAGAGTCGTAGACGCCGCCGTCAAAAAAGTTGACAACTCAATTCGAATTCCACCAATTGCCAGTAAAAGCCGACGATCGACCGTCGCCAGCGCGCGGTCTGTTCCGGGGAGCCTGCAAGAGCTTAACAGCAAATCCGGCACACCAGTTAAAGGTGTGACCGAGGATGTGTATTCTTGAAAAGAAAAAAAAATGTTCGCAAAAATAAAGCTGCCATTGAACAAACGTTTGTACACTACGACTTTGAAGTCTTGGAGAACCTGTTTATATTTTCTGAAATCAAGTTGAAAATCAATTATTCTTGCAAGAACAAAAGTCTTTCAAATTGTTCCTAATTGAATTTTCAACGCCAGAATTTGGAGACATTGAGGAGGAAGGCACATAGTGATCATATATATTGATAAGTTTCAGTTCAGTCCGATTTACCTCCGCTAGAGATACGTGTTCAACATTTTTTAAATCAACTTTTCCGATTATTATTATTACCCATTCGGACCATCTCGGCATTTCTGAGAAACAAAAGTATGCCTCGGATAAATGTTGGCGCAGTAATTTACAGCAAAATCATACATTTTGTTCACCGGAAATTTCTTCACAATAAAGAAATCGCAACCTATTTGGACCACCTCAATTATTTATTTCTTCGATTGAATTGACTGTAGGATTGACTGAGAAGTTGCGAATGAAAAAAATAGTTCGATGCATTCGCAACTTTTCGGTCAATCCTTGTTTCGTATATAGTCGAATTGGTCCGAATAGCAGCTATCAGCATACATTCGACGGTGGATTGATCTCGAAGTTGTGAATGTATTATTACCAGGAATATTAATTTATTACACTTTATAAGGTAGGGCCATATATATATATATATATATATATATATATATATATATATATATATATATATATATATATATATATATATATATATATTACCTATCTTGTTTCTATAAAATTGTACATACACGTAACAAATTTATGCTATTTTTATTTCAAGACATAAAGACCACTTTGAATTATTTTAATTTATTCATGGAAACAACTTCTCCCAAAAATTTTTTCTATCGGGATATGACCCAAACGATGGTGGAAAGTGATTTCAGGAGAAGTAATTATTATAGCATATGACGTTATATAAAAACTATAGATCAGTCGGATTTTAGTTGGAGTTTTTTTGTTTTTTTTTTGGTGGGGGGGGGGGTGGAGGGGGGAAGAGATTGGGATAAAAAAAAGAATTGTATTAGTGCGTGTACATAATGCGCATCGCGGGAGCAAAGGAATCAAAAGAGATTGGATATAATGAGAGATAAAATCATCGGCATATTTATTTGATAAAAGTGCGGAACAAGGTAATGTGTAATTACAGAGCTTTGATTAGATAGGAAATGTGAGGGTAATTTTAAAGACAACTTACATTACGTCGAAATATTACATGACTCGTTTAGCAAATCTTTCAGTTTTCGTCAGAAAAAGAACGACCAAATAAACAAAAACAACCCAGACGTATAGAGTTGATGACAATCATTCTGCATAATTGCATAAAACCATAAATCTTCCTTACTTGTTTGTACCTTCTTTAATTTAAATTTTTTTTTATTCATGTATTATAGAGATGTCCGCCTTTGTATTTTGAACATTTGTTCCATTTGTGTCAATATATAGTCATTCTACTCAAAGATTCAAAGTGCTTGTAACGGCAATAAGTTTTAAATCTTACCGAAAACCCTTAAACACTATTTAATTATTCAATTTAAGGTAAAAACATTTTTTGTCACAGTTTCAGACTTGTTGATGATTTTTAATTACCTTGAGCTGTAGACTCCGTATCTAGTTAATCTTGGTATATGGGCAAGTATTCTGCCAAGAATAAGCTCGGATATTATGGAGTTACTCCCCGTTGTTAATAATTTTAACCTCATTTCGATCGTGCTAGGCTCGACTCATTCGAAATAACCTCGGCTATTTCTGCGAGACAAAAATATGCCTCGGATTATGTCAGCGCAGTAGTTTACAGAAAAATCATATATTTTGTTAGCCGGAAAAAAAAGAAACCCTAATCTATTCGCAGTTGGCTATTTCTTTGATTGGATTGACTGTAGGATTGACCGAGCAGTTGCAAATGAAAAAATAGTTCGATGCATTAGTATCTTTTCGGTCAATACTTGTATCGTCAATAGCCGAGGTGGTTCGCATAGCAGCTATCGGCATACATTCGATGTATGATCCGTGGGATTGACCTCGAAATTGCGAATGGGCTCGACCGAGACCCTAATTTTTTAATATTTTTTTAAAAAGTATATGGTTATTATTATTTCCTTGGAGTCTCGATGACCGCCTGCATGTTAACCTTCCAGGGGTAACTGACTGGCAAATCCCCGATTGATTGCCTTCGTTTGCCAGTGATTGCAAGATATATAAACTTTATTTACCTATGTATGAGTCGTTTGTTAATCCAACAGGCTCACATTCAATCCTCTCACCCATCTTGAAGTGTAGATAATCCTCTTCGACTACTGGTCTCAGTCGAGATTACCGTTGGTACCTGCTATCGTCCAATAGTTGATCCCCATGATACAAACTTTCATGAACATTTTTTTTCTCAATCAAGCCGCGTTGAATCTTTATAGCATTCACCCAAATGGTAACTAAAATTTCTCTGTATGAGTCCTGAAACATTAGACATTTCCGAGGTGAGTAGGTGAGGATAGAAACATTCTTGACGTTTGAAATAAAATGATCGTTGTGTCAAATTGAAAGTGATAAAGAAGCCCGAAAAGAACATATATTTCTCGTATACAGCAATAAAAAGAAGCAGTCTTGAGCGTATACATTTATATGACATTTGAGAAGAGCTTTAAATTTCATGCCAAAACATTGAATTCCAGCGTTCATGGGTGAGAAATATGTCAAATATTTATTGTTTACAGAAGTGCAGGAGGTATTTCCAGCTTCCGTACATTATGTACTGACCATTTAATTTTTTGGGGGGCAGGGGGTAAGGAGCCTGGGATTTTCCTTTGAACCAGGATATTTTCTTTTACTTTTTCCTTTACCTCAAGATAAAAAAATTAAAACTAATATAATGAATACTTTAGTTCTTTTATTCTATAAATCAGAGCAAAAGTATTTTTTAAAGCTATACAGGCACCAGAAATAACAAAAAAATTTAAAAAATCCCAGGCATCCCAGGCTGCCCCCACCTCCCGGAAAATAAAATGGTCAGTCCTTTACATGAATGTTTCGTTCAGCTATGATGACACTAAAAGTGCAAGGGATATATTAGGTAATTGATGACACATAAACACAAGCGCACATGCACTAGTTTTAAAAATGCACATTCGAATATGAAGAAAATGCTGGCTCTGAAGAAAGAGATATTTTAATTTAAACAAAACTATTTTCCGTGATCACTTATAATTTTTGACATTTCATTAATTTCCCTGCAAAAGAGTGCATGTAAACATTACACAACGAAATTCATTAAATACCATAATATCATGAATCTTACTGTATCATATAATATAGTCGCATATATTGTCTGGCTCCAATTCAAATTAAGAAAGAAAGAAAGAAAGAAAGAAAGAAAGAAAGAAAGAAAGAAAAAGAAAGAAAGATAGATAGATAGATAGATAGATAGATAGGATGATGAATGGATGGATGGATGGGCGGGCGGGTGTACAGGCGTACGGACGGACATACAGACTGATAGATAGGCAGACCCGGTTAAAGAACGAAAGCTACATGTCATTTCGTGCAACTAGTCTGATTAAGCAGATTATATTTATTGTAAATACTGTAAAACTTCGATAACTGAAACATCAATAACTCGAATATACAGAATTACTCGAATGATTCGCGCTTAGTCGCCGTATAAAGCATTCACTTTTCTGCGACGCCGAAAAACTCGAAACTACCGAAGACTGGAACGCAAAATTTGGTCCAGCAGCGCTTCGAGTTTTCGAAGTTTTACTGCATAAGATTCTGGAGTGCCGATATATTTTTAATGTATGTGTTACAAGTGAAGTATGCTTGAGTAAAATCTTGCCATAGCAATGGCTAGAATGACCAATAGTGATATCACAAAACATAAATACTTTGCATTTTTCGAGGTATCTCGATCAGATGCATGTATAAGTTGACTGTGATTTACTTAGGCAAACTTAACACACGTGACTAGGCCTGGAAATTATAAAGCTTTAGCTTGAATTTGAAGCTGAGACTTTGTTTTGGCGAATCAAAAGTGACGTTACTTTTGAAAGCTCGTTTCTCATTGGCTGAAAAATAAAACTCAGTCTCAGACTCGAGCTCAGAGTTGTATGGTCTCCAGGCCAAGATTCTAGAGGAGTATCTTAAAATACTTAAAACTGGATGTCATATCTAAGATGTTTTGTATTCTGGTACAATTATTTTATATCTATGTAGAATCATGTGATATTTCAACAAAATGTAAAACAATGCAAAACTCCATGCTGCATCTGAGGACACATATATTTTGTTCCCTGCCTTGTGTAGGTGAAGATAGCTGAGTGGTTTAAAAGGTTTGCCAGAAAGAGATATATGTGTTCGATCGGTCGGGGATTCGAGCACACACGATATATTAGTTTTTATTTTGTTTTTATCTTGCCAAAACCTTGAGTTTACAACAACAACACGAACAATAACCCTTGGCATAGACCTGCATGGACGCAGGTGATAAAAATAACGAAATAGCACGTATTTCTGATATTTACAATTAAGATTTATGAGATGGGGGTGGGGTGGGGTTAGTTTTACTGGTTAACACAATAACTATTCTATAAACTATGATCCATGTACGTTTCTTTATTTTAATTTCAACAAAGAAATCAACATTTTAAAAAAGGTCAAATTTTCCTTTCTTTTATTAAAAAGCTCGAAATAAAAACTCTGAAAAATTAAGAGGTTTTCGTTCCTCCGTGTTAATAAACCTTTAAACAAAGAGTGTCCTTGTAATTTTCACTATGGCATTGATGGGAAAGGAAAGAATAACCAGATTAGCGTTTCGTCTCGTGCATCTCGGAAAATGGCTTAGAGACTGGCACAGAATTTCAAGTGTCGATTCATTTTTATCTTTGCCGACAGTCAGGAAAAGAAGATGATTAGACTCGTGTCATGAAGTGGAGATTTGTCACAGCCGTGTCAGGGCGGCGCACAGGAAGTGGAGATTTGTCACAGCCCTGTCTGCAAACTGAAGTGAACAACAAATTGGCCGCCATATACAATTGTTAACAGAATTCTGTCCACAAGGCATTATAGTTGGTTATAACCAATCTAATACCGGCGTTTTTCCGCGATAATTATGTATATGAACTATTTTGGTTTAGTGTTAAACACAATATACCTGAATAGAATCTGATATTCAGTCTATTCGCAAATTACTGAATTGGAAAAGCTAGGCTTGGTAGTACTACACAACGTTTTTGTACAATCTACGACAAAAACAATAATGACAGAAAGCACATGTTGGACTCCAAAAGTTGTTCCAGTTGCACCTACTGGGATAACCCCTGCAACTCTCTGAACTAGCCGCCATTTTTTGTGACGTAATCCATATAAACTCTTCGTACACCCTAGTCATTTCGCCTAATTTACTTATGCTAATTATGGATACAATCTCTCATAGCAGTCATTTTATTAGAAAACACTCATAATTGAGGCTTATAGAATTTGTTTCCAAAATGTAATGATGGTTTTCGATAAAAATGGGGGGAAAAAAACAACAACAAAAAAAAAAAAGGCCGGTATTAGCTTATCTTACGCGCGCCATAAAATTCTGAAAACCTCTGGGCTAGCATAAATCTGGATAAATCCACGTAATCGTTCTGATTTGAGTACTCTGGGTAATCAAGTGGAACAAGTATTCAAGAACCAATAAATTCGGACATGGAGAAATAAGTGTGAGTCGTTGAATTGGTACTGAAAAATATTCACGTGGACGAATTATTTCGGCTCATCCAAACATAATTCCTAATGTAAAAGTGCATTTTCCATCTTCCAGATGATGATTTTAACAGACCATGTCCACTGTCCAATTTCAATGGCTGAATAGACTAGTCTACAGTTCCGCGCCACGCGTGCCCAGTACGATGAACAAGGTCATTCAAAAACGAGACAGTGCAAACTTTTGAGTGATCAATTGCATCGGGCATGCGCAGTTCGAAACTGTAAACTGGTATTTGCCATTCATATAAATTTACAAATGTAGTTTCTTTCAACCAGACTCTCGCGTGGCTCCGTGAGAGCTTAGCCATGCGAGAGTAAAAATGTTTCATTGAACTCTGTTACCGATAGAAGGCGCTTCAGTAAAACTTTGTAAAAGTGATACTACAATTACGATTCTCCCTATCTTAAAACTTTTCTTGACATATTTTCTGCAATTATTCAACCCAAAATAATACTGGAAACGTAAAAAGACAGAATTTAAGACCACTACCGATGCAGGAGGTGTGTCTAAGCCAATGAAAATGTCTGTGTGAAGTGAAATGTGATATCACCTTATCATCACAATGACATCGCTTTTCCAGGTTTTGGGAAAGCCTCGTTAAGGCGTTATTAGAATAACTGGGGGGGGGGGGCGGGGGGGGGGGGGGGGGAGGTTACCAGACCCTCGACACTCGTATAGCAAATATTCACTCGAGAGTCTGGTTAAACTTGCAATGGCGAATGCAAATTTAATGATCTTATGAATTCGGAGGATTGTAAAATGCTCATAAGACTTGCCCTTTTTCTGAATAAAAGTGAATTAACATTCTGATAAAATAGCAAAATAGCTGTATCTTCAAATACTAATTAAACTTGCAATTTCCTGTTTAAAATAATAGACGGTCATTCTGATACAATATGCAGATAGCTGTATTGCCATTTTTTTCCTACCCATTATTGTGTATTTTTTTGTTGTACATCTCATTACATTTTAATTTGTTATTGCCGTTAACTTGTTGTTTGTATCACATTCCTCACTTGCAGACTTTATTATTAATAAAGTTCACTTTTATGCATGGATAGAGACGTGGAATAATTGCATCGTTAAATTCACAGTAAAATATATAATCTAGATTAGCACTGATCCAAAATCGATAAGAAGACAACATTATAATATACACTTAGATATCTTGTAAAACGAACCATTTTGTTACAGAGGATTGTAGTTGTTTATGGGACGAAGCCGAAAAATACAACCGCTGTTATACATTAAAGTGTTGATTGAGTGATTGATTGATTGGTTTGATCACTAACTACACAGAGCTTTCACGCCTTTTCCACTTTTTCCAACCGTATTTATTCACAATGTCTTTTCAATAGCCGCTTTGCGGCATATCAACACATGAAAGGTTATATCGTGCAGCGGCAATTGGAGTAAAGTGCCTTGACCAGAGACACACCGTGGCGGCCGACTCGGCCTAGTCTATGCGGGATTTGAGCCAATAACCCTTTCTTGTCGCGAGTCCGGCACGCTAACCGCTGAGCCACCGCAGCTCGCTCCAGATGGAAAAACGTTGGGTGTACAATGGAAGTGGCTGTTTAAGTGATAATGATAGTTGGAAAAAATCTGAAAATGGAGGGGCAGTTGTTTTAGGGAGGTGAATGTTATGGTAGGTTGGAATGTATATTTATGGTAATTGTTACAAGTAGTAACCAGTTATGGGGAAAGGCCTGAATCAACAGTTCATACATAACCTTGTTTTTATAATTGACCACATATTTCATGAAATTCTAACTCAAAATACACGACTTAAAGCGGAGAGTACACTTAACTTAGCGTTATATTAAAAATGATCTCCACGTAGAGGATACAAATTATAACTCTAGCTTCAGAGCTTGTAAGATTCCAGGCATCCAAAATGAATGCTACTAATTATGTCATCAAATTAAAAATTAAATGCTAAAACTTGCTATTATGAATTTAGAGGGAAATCGATTTTAGATCAAAATACTATCTTTGATATCATTTTCATTCTCATATAATTGGTCGATATTTCTGTTATTTGTTGTTACAAATTTAATAAGGGGCCATATGTATTAGGCTACACATCACGAACAATTGAAAGTTAATATTGTTTTGAAGGAAATTTCACTTTAGTCAACGCAAATTACATTCTTGCTCAGTTACAGTGAAGACGACAATGTGATGTGTGTACATGTGTAGATGGGAAGATGGCTCTTGCCTAAGGCAAACTGATTTTTCTGCTACTTAAAGAAAAAATATTTAAAAAAAACCCCAAAAGAAGCAAATATGACTGAAGCAAGCTTGTATGGACCAAGACCAAAGTTCTTGTTACACTTCTTACCTGTCGATTAAACTCGATCTTTCAATAATGCGTTTTAAATAAGCACATTCTAACACATCTGAGAATGCAACGCGCTTTCTCATCGCTCGAAGGTAAAAATTTACGGCAGTAAAAATCCAAGATATTCTATTGGAAAATTTGATTTCATTGTGGCGTCATAAATTTGTCTGTTACCCAATACCACGGAGAATTGCATTTTCTGTTATTTTTCGGCAAAACTTTCAAGGGTGTGTTAAAATGGGGATATAAATTTTGTGTCTGAACCACTGAGGACATTAACGGTGATTTCATCATCGCAAATATCCACTTTTTAAACGGTGATTTTATTATGGCAAATATCCGTTCTTAAAACTCAGTTTGCGACAGTAAAACCACCATTATTGTCCTCCGATTTTCATATACAAGATTGTAATCCTTCATTTGTGTAATAGTGGATTTGAACCCACGCCTTCTATTTGCAGATATCGATCATACAGACCCCTAAGCTTCAGGCGCTCACACTTTACAGAGTACAAAACTTCAGTACTTTTAATGTGACCGCAAGTACTTCATAGAGTTATGTGCGTTTAATACTTGTTTGTGTATATAACAACCAAAAGCATAAGTTAAATCAACGGTGTAGATGCCCGATATGCAAGGAAGAATTATCATGATGATCAGCTATGGAAATAATAAGATGTGTTCTTATTGTATAAAAGGTTAAATGATTAGTAAGACCATTCGTTGACTCAAACCTTGTTTTATTCATGAATGTTATATATTGTGAAATTTTGCTTGAAAAGTGATGTGGTCTCTTTGATACATAAATGATTGCCCATTAGTTGCACTACGTGTTCGATTGTATAGTACTCTCATTATAATGAGAAGACTATCGTTTGGTTTAAAGGCTTACTATGTGCTAACGTTTGCCAGAGCATGAGGAAGAGTTTGAGCCCGTAGGTTTAAGGTCCTTCAGATTGCTCTGGCAAACGTTCGATGTATCTAAACTGCTTATGATCATAATTTTTACAATTTCATTAAGAAAATAAATTAATTTTATATGAATTAGAAGCATGTTGTTTAAGAAAGAAACAACCTGTACTTGATCGCAAATTTATTTGTTTGGATACAGCTGACGTCACTTCATCGACAACGTCAAACCAGCCAGAACTGGCCCGATGTAGCAATCAGAAGCAAAGTTTCATCTTCCCACGCTTTTCCAAGTATTCGACCAATCTACATGCTCAGAACAATGCTCGGGGTTATTCGAAAACGAGACAGCGTAAATTTGAGAGTAACAAAGCGTTGAAGAGGTAGCTTTCTTGCAACCTCAAGATGGCATCAGTAATTTGCAAACCCAACCCCACCCCCACCCCGAAACAAAATTAATAATTTTGTATGTTAGAATAATGATAACAATACAAATAAATCAGTGGCACCATTCTTTACCAAATCTTTTCCAATGAAAAAAATTAATTAACTTTTCAAAATTGTTGCTTATATGAGTACATATTTAAAGTGAGACGATCTTTCCTTCTTAATATGTAAGAGGAGTTGCCCTACATTATATTACGAAACATATAGAAAGATACGCACAGACAGACGGGCTCTTCCCTCGTGTGTGTGTGTGTGTGTGTGTGTGTGAGCCCCGGTAGAAAGAAAATGCATCTTTTTTTAGTTCCACGATTCCGCCTTTGATTAGTAATTTTATTTGTGATAGCCAACTCTCTCTCTCTCCTCTCATATATATATATATATATATATATATATATATATATATATATATATATATATATATATATATTGGCTTATGGTAATTAATCACTGGTGCGCTTCATCTGGAGAACAAATATAATATAGGTACATGTATGTATTCTATGTATCCAGTACAATGACACATCTAATTACTTTTAAATATCAACTCTCTATCTCCTCTCTCTCTCTCTCTCTCTCTCTCTCTCTCTCTCTCTCATATGTATAAAATTGATCATTGATGCACTTCATGCAGAAAACAAATATATATATATATATATATATATATATATATATATATATATATATATATGTGTGTGTGTGTGTGTGTGTGTGTGTGTTCATTTATGCCCATGTATCCAATAAAGATACACGTCTAAATATTTTTTAAATTTCAACTTTCTTCTCTCTTTCTTTCAGTGTCTGTCTCTCTGTCTCTTACAAGGACTGTTGGCTGTAATTGCCAAAAATATATCAACCGAGTGCCTGATAATTTGATTTCTAATTCCTAATATGATATATTAGTCGGGAATGGTCTGGAGGCACAGGCTACTGTCCATGTTGATAAAACTTCCCATCGTAATCTGATAGAAAGAAATGCCATTTTGTTCCTGGGGGAATGGAAAATTAGGTTTTGAGAAATAAGTGACTATTTTAGGTTGAGATCGCTCGATAAATCTGAATAGAGCTCCACAACACCGCTATGGCCGTACTAGCTTTTAGTCTCATGCAGCTATTGGCATGTGACTTCCGGCTTGAATGAAATCCTGGCCAACAAGAAATAATAGTGTTATCATGATATGCTGATGTTATTGTTGTGTAAGATGGTTACATATTTTCATTGATATATACATGTTAAGTATTATGTAACGTAAGAATGATCAACTACTGGCGAGTTTCCCTTGTGTAAGAATGTAGGTAATGGTTTCAGGGTAGGGGTTGGGGCACGAGTTACATAAAATAATGACTGTCGATTTCACTTTCGTAGATTTATTCAAAACCACATATATGTGTCATATTTTTCTTTTGTAATTGCTGCATATATTAAAAAGTAAAATGCTATAATATACGATAACAAAGAAGATTGTATTGATATATCTGATTAAAATTTGAATTTTGTTCTATTACACAGCGTCGCGTCTCAGGGCTGATAATGCAAATGAAATATTAATTTCACTTCATAAATGAAAAAGATTGCGATCGAACTATGACCCACGGACTAACCAGAGCTGTATCGACACAGTTAAAAGTATGAGAATATCGATATTTTTTTAAGATATAAAATATCTTATCACCATCCCCTTATCGTGATACGCGATAAATGTTATGTTTCTTTACATTATGGTTATTTTTAAAAAACATTTAGCTCACCTGGACATAAGCCAAGAAAGCATATGGTGTGGTCCTGGGTTCGTCGTGCGTCCTCCGTCTTGTAGCAAATTTCTTATTACCAATTTGGAAGCCATATTTATGACCCTATTTTAACCTGACTTGGAATATAAGCTTATATCATCAAGATCTCAGACAAGTTCGATAACGAGCGAGATTTTTAACAGACTTGGAATATAGGCTTACATTATCAATATCTTGGACGAGTACGATAAGGAGCGATGAGGGGATCTTGCATATGATTGACTGTGTTGTCACTCTGGGGGCCAATTTTTTTTATATGATTTTGATCAAACTTGGCACGTAGGCTTATATCATCAAGATTTCAGTCGAGTTCTATAATGAATGAAACCATGTATGTTAATTACGGTGATCATGCATCTGATTGGCTGAGGTTGTTACCACTCTAGAAACTGTATTTGTGATTCGATGTTGATCCTATATCATCAAGACGTCCAATTAATTTTATTATAAGCGAGATTTACTTATACTAATTTGATGTTCCTGCATCGGACTGGCTCACCTTCTTACCACTCGAGAGACGGTAATTCTGATCCGATTTTGATCAAACTTTATAAATTGGTTAATATCTCAAGATGTTGGATTAGTTTTATTATGAGCAAGATTTATGCATATTAATGAGGTGATCTTGAATCTGATTTGCTGAGCTTGTTACCACTTTAAGATTGAATTTGGATAGGATTTTGATCAAACTCGGTAAATAAGCTTATATCATCAAGATCTATGATTATGAGCGAGATCCATGCATATTAATGAATGATCTTGCACCTGATTGTCTGAAGTTGTCAACACTATATCGACTCCATTTCTGGCCAGATTTTGCTAAAACTTGTTAAATAGTATTATGTCGTCAAAATGTTGGATGAATTTCATTATGAGCAAGATCTACACTTATTTATTAAGTAATCTTGTATCTGATTGGCTGAGGTCGTTACAACTCTGGAGACCAAATTATCATCGGACTTTGCTCAAACTTGGTACATAAGCTCATATTATCATGGTCTTAGACGAGGTCTGTAATAAGTGAGATCTGCGGATATTAATGAGCTGATTTTGCATCTGATTGGATGAGCCTGTTACCACTCTTGAAACTGTATTTCTTTTACGATTTTGATCAAACTTTGGTAAATTGGTTAATATCAAGATGTTGGATTACTTTATTATGAGCGAAATCTATGCATATTAATGAGCTGATCATTAATATGATTGGCTGAACTTCTTACCGCTTTAGAAACTGTATTTTTATAGGCTTTTAATCAAACTTGGCAGAGAGGCTTACATCATCAAGATCTCAGCAAAGTATGATTATGAGCGAGATCCACGCATATCAATGAATGATCTTGCATCTAATTGGCTGAAGTTGTCAACGTTCCAGCGACTCCATTTCTGATCAGACTTGTTAAATAGTCTTATGCCATCAAGACGATGGATGATATTCATGATGAACAAGACCTACACATATTTAATAGGTAATCTTTTCTGATTGGCTGCGGTCTTTACAACCTGTAGACCGAATTTCGATCGGACTTTGCTCAAAGTTGGTAAATAAGCTTATATCATCATGGTCTTAGACAGGGTCTGTAATAAATGAAGTCTGCGCATATTAATGAAGTGATCTTGAAACTGATTGGCTGAGATTGTTACCTCTCTAGAGACTGCTCCATTCACCTACCCATCCATTCCATGCCATTCTATAATATTCCATTGTTTCCCACTGGTTCATCTTTTGTCAGATTTTGAAGGGGAGGAGTATTATTAAGTTGCATATAAATAAGTAGTAAAATATTGAGTGCAGGACATTTCATAGTTTTGTTTCCACATCCCGAAGAGGGATACTTGAACATTAAAAATCCTTTAAATCATTCTGTGAGAATTAAGTTGTATTCGCTGCTATATTGATAATTATATTCCTAGTGATATAGTCATACAGAAAAAAAGCAATACCATTGCTGTACTTGTAATTGATTGATTGCAAATTTGGTTCCAAACTAATCATATCGTACTGAAAAACATGTTTTCCGGTTCATAGTCTTGGTTACCACTTCTATCACATCGGAGGCTTATGCAAGTGTTATGTTAAATCTGAAATCCTGTGGAAAAGCACAAGAAATGATTATGTATTTCAGAAGCATTCTGCCCAAATTGTTTAGCACTACAGTATTATAATCTCCTTTTTACCTTTATATTCAACGACACAGAGAAACTACACTCAGGTTTAGTAGTTGCTATCTTTAAAGTGTGTTCAGGATTAGAGTTGCTCGCTATGTATCTGAAACAATCGTGCGTTGGATTAAGGTATTTAACACATTATGGTATCTTTTCCTGCTTGTGAGGTGTCATGTATTTACCGTATGTTGCCATATATATTGTGCTAAAAAAGCACGATTATCTACAAAAATGTCGAAGACTCTCTTTGCCCCAGACGAAGTCATGGGATGCTAGATCAAAGTTGTTTGTGAACAATAAACACACTTACACCCATCACAACGGCACTGAATATGTACTCGTGTTTTACGTGATCATCAGAAGCAATCATTCATTTTAGGTTATCTTGGTTTTTCAAATTTTACCATATTTGTTGGGTGCGTAGATGCATCGGTGCCTCCGGCACTATGAGTAGATGCAAATAAAACATACGCGCCATTCTGGATGTTCAAAGTCTGGGTCACCAAACCTTCTTTTCTCAATCTTTCATTCAAGTACTCTAGTGTGGTTGTTCTGGTTGCATTTAGCTCTGCAGATTTTCCCTGTAATTCTTTAGAACTATATTATGTCTAATTATGTCTTCATCAGATCCATTACGACCAAATAACTTCAACAGATAGTTGCTTCCTGTAAGTGCTTGACCGTTAGCTAGTGCTCTTCCAATAATGGCTCCTGCTGCAGATGTATTGTTATTTATCTTGCGATAAATAATAAATTATTTTCGCCCGAAAAACATTATATTTACAAGTAATAATTTTGGACACTACTGCCAGTTTTATTTTATTTCCTGAGTAAATGCTCCCTTCTTGTGTTTTGTTCCAGTTATAAAAACACTCCCTTTTCAAAATAGTGTGTACGTGATTCTTTTGATCTGTAAATATTATCGCCGCGCTATGCACGTGTACCAAAGGTACATTCAGAGTTTTTTAAACGTCTAATGAGTAAGCAACGCGTTGGTTCTTTACCTCCAATCCAATTTAAAAATAAAAAAGAAAATTCCATAAATATTTCTTCATCAACGTTAAAGTTGATGTAAATGGCGCGTAGGCCTGACTTTTTAAAAATTTGAATTACATATTGTTAAGAAGCATTCATGGTGTAATTTGTGTTCAGAAAAATATTATGGAGCCTACTGAAATCCATAACTGTCAACTAAACTATGTGGTATTGTTTTAGACTTGAATAATGTCCAACAACTCTAACTTTGTTGTGTAACTAATAGTACGCCCGTTAGGTGGATATACCCCTTTAGCAGCTGAAACTGCTTCTCTTAAATTCACACATAAATACCACCCTGACAGGGATAGACCTAACTTGGTTATACATCCCGGCATTAGTTTGATTTTTTCTTCAAATCTTGCTTAATTATTGAGTTTCATTTTTATATCATCCATTTTGACACCCAATGCAAGGCTTTTTATACCCATGTTCAATTCAATTTTAAATATCTCTATGGTTTTGTTTATTTTGGATTTAACTGTATCAACCGAATGCCTCTGTCTCTGTTGTAAAGATTTGTTCCAAATCGTCGAAAGCTTGTGTCGTCATTTCATTCTTTTGTCTAATTCGTCAATACTACTTTGCACAACAGCGATATTATTAATTTTTTCTCGATCAACATATTTATATTTTTGCATCTTTAGATTGTTCAACATCAACATGTAATTTGTTATAATTGAGTATATTGTTACGACTCTAGGGGTAATGTAACAGAATAAAAGACACAAACAAGCTTTCAAGATTAAAATGCAAATCTTTAATTTCCTAAAATATTAAAAGAATTAAAATAGTTCAACAAATAATCAAAGTGAAAGAATTAAAATAACTTACAGTATAGAATATCCTAAAAAGTCCTAAATTGTTTTAAAGTTCACTTCCTGATGTTAATCCGAGTAATCCGGATGAAGTATTCCGAATGAAAATAACCTGCAATGTGTTGAAGTTGATAAGTTCTGATTAAATCCAAAATAATCCTTGCAAGTCTGGAATCTCACAAGTTTTAGAATAATGTCCGATAATTCCACGGAGCTGTATAGTAATTCAGATAAATTACTAATTAAATAAATATATTCCACACTGAACTGAAATAAATCTCAATACGACCTCTCTTCATTCAAGCAACTGTAAAGAATGATTTATCACTGGATGAGTTGCTATATATACGCAGATTTTAAAAGGGAATATCCTTTCTCCGTCTTTAATAATATGGTATTTCAAAATAACACAACCCTCTAAGAACCAATCAGGAACTAGGTTACGCGTCATTTACCCAAAGGTCTAGCGTACTAAAAATCTTAAAGAGTAAACATAATGTTATTGTAGTATGGAATGTGACCTTTCAATGTTGATTTCTAAAAGTACAAAGCTAGGTCGACTTCATTTTCCCGCGCAATTGATCATGTGACCACTTATTGATCGCGCAGTAGTCGTATCTATACTGATATGCTAACCGCTATTCAGACTAAAAACAAAGATCATAAATTAGTAAATTAGATTATTATAAAAAAAGTAGAGGCATGATTCCGTAACACCCTCATCCATCAACAAAAAAATAAGGATTTATGCAATAAAAGCTTATTTTTTAATATGTACTTCCAACATATAAGTAATTAAATCAAAAAGAAAATTAATACATGATACAGTCATGTATACAAAACAGTGTAACGGTGGTATTATACACATGAAAATACATCATCGATTAAATTTTACTAAGAAATAGCCGTAACCTTAGCTTCTATTGATTGTATTTGTCCATGTCTCACAATCATGCCCTGAAAAGGTAACACTGGCACGATAAAAGTCACTGTAATATTGATTGATCAGGTTCGCTTCGCTGAATCTCTTGAAGAATGGTTCTATTAGATCTTGCCACATGTCGTTGCAGATGACAACATCATCGATGTATGCATCGCAATTTCTATTCGGATATTATTATAATCATCAGACGTTGGAAACTTGGGGAACCTTCATCCCAAATGGTACGACTTTGTATTGGTAAAGTTCTGGAGTCGTGAATGCAAATTTTTCTTTCTCTCCGTAAGTGAAATTTGGTAGAACCTTTTCAATAGGTCAATATCTTGCGACGTATTAGTCACTTCCAATCCCGTCTAGAAACTGGAAATGAATATGTCCCGGTGACTCTATTTACTTTCTATACTATATACATGTACGGAAAGTGTTAATTTGTTTCTGCACTGAAACATGGTAAACTCCAGTCACTTTTATTTGCTTCGTGTAGAATGTCTGTAAATAAATATTCATTTTCTTCTATCAACTATTTCAGTTCGTAAATCTCAGGCAGCAGTATGTGCGAAGTGTAGTGACTTCAAATCATCTCTTCAGATTTCTCATCTTCATTCAAATCTTCAATGTGCGAGACAAGTACTACTAAAGTAATCGATAATTTATATGGCTATCTCTATCTACATATTGTTCTAACATTCTAACATTTTGACAAAGTTGTTTCTGCTTTCTCCTCCCAGAAGTATTAATAATAATTTAAATTCCCTAACCTTTTGTCAGTAGTATAAGGACCAAAATACTTAACCTAAAGAGGATTTTTGGGGTATAGGTAGCAAAAATAATACTCTATTATTTGACTAAAAAAAACTTGTACACTGACCCCTCACAGCAAACAACAATAATTGGAAACCTTCAACCTACTCCCTTCCTGTTCCACAACAATAAGCAATCATATACCATCTCATAACAATATGTTACAATAATTCGTTCTAAAGTCCGATATAGTATCAGCTTCAGAAGACCAAACAGTGTGAAGAACCCGACCAAAACTCTCACTATGGTCTCAGTTTTAATATTCCACACAGGAATAGCTTTTATAAAACTTGTAGACGCACACTTCGCCGACAAGTATTGGTTGCCTAACATCGTCTCATTTATTCCTAAACGACCAGACAACGACGTTTCATGGACTACACTAAGTAATTCCTGACGATAGTATCTAGGAACTACTATTTTACCAACTGACCACTCATCACCAGCAATTACCCTAAGCAATCTCTGTTTCCGTTCAAGGACTTCACTCGTCAAGAAGTAACAAGTACCTTCTTGCGTGGCTTCAGTTTCAGTCATAGCCCCCTGAAACAAACAGGAGATATCCGAATCTCCCTGTTGTAAGACATCTAGTGCTTGTCTTATTACACCCTGACTATTTTTATGAGACATAGTAGTTGAAAGAGTATCACTATCAATACTAGATTGAGGAGCAGAAGTGACCTCATGAAAAGCCTGACCCAAAAAGGTGTCCGCTAAAGGAAATACATCCTGTTCAACAACAACATTCTCAAGAGCATACTTTGCCATAGCTCTAGTAACTTCACAAGCTGGATTTAAACCAGGGATTTCTACTTCAATATGATCAACTCGTTGATCCATACTAAGCTTGCTAGTTACAAGTGGATTAACCACGACCTTATCTTTAGCTAGGTCATTACCTAGTAATAAATGGATGCCCTTAATAGGCAAAGAAGCCACTGCTCCTATGGTCACAGGTCCCGAAACTAAGTCTGATGACAAATTAACACAATGAAGAGGGACATTAACATATCCACAATCTAACCCCTGTATTAATACACTTTCACTAGTAGAAGACTTCTCAGAAAACAGCAAAGTACTATCTAACAATAGACTCTGAGAAGCTCCTGTATCTCTTAATATCTTAATAGGAGTAGCCTTATCCAAGTCACCAACAAGTGACACAGAACCCTTCGACATGAATGGTTCGTAATTCTTCATTATAAAATCGGACTGAGGTAAGCTAGCCTCCAAACAAATATCATCATTGATAAATGACCCTGACCTTGACTTCTTGATAACTAGAGCATTTGGAATTGCTCTATTATAATTCTGAGGCCTAAATTGCAACTTTAAGCAATCAGAAATGACGTGTCCCTTCATCTTACAATATGAACACGTGGGCAGAGATAAGGTTTTCTGATATTCCCTATCAGAATTTTGATTCTTTACAGTCACATCACCCTGAGGTCTGAAATTTCCTGAACGAGTTTGAAATAATTTCTTAATATAAGATTGTTGAGGAAAAGTTTTAGTTATCAATGGGACCTTGTGTATTGAAGAATATTCATCAGCTTCACAGCTGCCTTTTCTAAAGTCTCAACTCCTTTCTCATTAAGATACATCTTAATATTATCACTGACACAATTCTTGAAATCTTCAATCAATACCAGTTGTTCAAGATTATCATAATTGCCTTCAACCTTCTTAGATGTACACCATCTTGTAAACAAACGTTTCTTTTCCCAAGCAACTTCTACATGAGTTTGATTTGTTTCCTTTTTACATTCTCTAAAGTTTTGACGATGAGTTTCAGGTACCAACTCATAAGCTCTTAAAATGTATTCTTTGACCACTTCATAATCAGCAGATTGTTCAGATAAGAGTGCAGTATAAACATCACTAGCTTTGCCAGTTAACACACTCTGCAATAATGAGGTCCACTTCTCTTTTGGCCATTCCAGATTCTCGGCAATTTTCTCAAAACTGAGAAAATATTTGTCTATCTCCTTTTCTCTAAAAGGGGGAACCTGTCTCAAATGTTTGGCCAAATCAAAGTATGAACCCTGATTGTCATGAGAATGCCCTTTGCTGGTCAATTCTAATTCCCTTAGTCTAAATTCTCTATCAGAATTTTGATTCTGAAATTCTCTAACTTTGTCTCTCTCTCTCTTTCCTCATTTTCTCTTAATTTATCCTCCCTATCTCTTAATTCCTTCTATATTCCCCTTTGTTTATCCCTCTCTTGTATTTGTATCTCATTATCTCTTCCTTTATCCTCCCTATCTCTTAATTCCTTCTGAATTTCTCTTTCTCTTAATTCCTTCTGAATTTCTCCTTCTCTTAATTTATCTTCCCTTCTTTCTTGTCTTTCCCTTTCCTTATCTTCCCTTCTTTCCTGCATTTGCATCTGTTCCCATTGAAATTTGATCTTTTCAATCTCTATGTCCTTAGCTATCTGTAATTTCTTTCCCAAACCAGACGGAGATTTTTTCTTAACACTTGAAACCCCCTCTTCAAAAATACCTGATTGTACCAAATATTGAATCAAGATACTTCTAATATCCTGCTTCAACATGGAAGCCTTTGCTTCAGTAAGACTATAATGTTGAGCAATTTCAAGTAATTCGTCCTTCTTAAAGGACTCAAATTTCTCCTGGGTAGGATCAGCTAAGAAACTCTCTACTCTGGATGTCATTATGAAAGCCTGTTAGTTTCTCTTTATTTCTTAATCTGGAAATCAAAAAACCACTAAAATTTCAAACAATGAAATTCAAATCCCAAAAAGAAAACTTTCCGAAGTATCAAAATCTCTGCAATATTAAAACTTCCAAAATATTTAATTAAATCTAAATTTCAAAATATTTAAATTCGGATCCCGAAATTATTCTAATTTCTAATCCCGGACGAGCCCCCAATTTATCCTGTTACGACTCTAGGGGTAATGTAACAGAATAAAAGACACAAACAAGTTTTCAAGATTAAAATGCAAATCTTTAATTTCCTAAAATATTAAAAGAATTAAAATAGTTCAACAAATAATCAAAGTGAAAGAATTACAATAACTTACAGTATAGAATATCCTAAAAAGTCCTAAATTGTTTTAAAGTTCACTTCCTGATGTTAATCCGAGTAATCCGGATGAAGTATTCCGAATGAAAATAACCTGCAATGTGTTGAAGTTGATAAGTTCTGATTAAATCCAAAATAATCCTTGCAAGTCTGGAATCTCACAAGTTTTAGAATAATGTCCGATAATTCCACGGAGCTGTATAGTAATTCAGATAAATTACTAATTAAATAAATATATTCCACACTGAACTGAAATAAATCTCAATACGACCTCTCTTCATTCAAGCAACTGTAAAGAATGATTTATCACTGGATGAGTTGCTATATATACGCAGATTTTAAAAGGGAATATCCTTTCTCCGTCTTTAATAATATGGTATTTCAAAATAACACAACCCTCTAAGAACCAATCAGGAACTAGGTTACGCGTCATTTACCCAAAGGTCTAGCGTACTAAAAATCTTAAAGAGTAAACATAATGTTATTGTAGTATGGAATGTGACCTTTCAATGTTGATTTCTAAAAGTACAAAGCTAGGTCGACTTCATTTTCCCGCGCAATTGATCATGTGACCACTTATTGATCGCGCAGTAGTCGTATCTATACTGATATGCTAACCGCTATTCAGACTAAAAACAGAGATCATAAATTAGTAAATTAAATTATTATAAAAAAGCAGAGGCATAATTCCGTAACAATATGCAACATTTTTTATCGTTTTGATCCTATCACCCAAATCTGTAATATATAAAAAGTCAGTAGTCTTCATATATTTGATCGTGCTTTCATATAAATTTTTTTGGATTTGCTGTCCTCTATCTTTTTAGTTATCTCTGTTAAATCAGTATTCGTTTGCACCTCTGACAGGGTATCAGTGTTAGCTGTTATCTTCTCGTTCAAGTCAGTAATTGTTTTGCTGAAATCATCCTTTACCTTTTTAATTTCTTTGTCGCTTTGTTGGATTTTATTATTTAAATCCATTTAATTGTCTATTTTTCTATGTCACTTTCTATAACATTTATTTCACTATTTATCCTCTACGATTGTCTATTTTTCCATGTCACTTTCTATAACAACTTTTTCACCGTTTATCCTCTACGATTGGCTGTAAATATTGTTGAATATTAAATATCTCACCTGACCCGTATAGCATTAGGCAGTATGTTGACTCGTTGTTTGAAAGAATCATGTGCATCTAAAATCTTTTCTCCGTTCACATCGATATGATTTTGTATTTCTGACATTTTGTTAACTATTTCAGTACCGCTCTGTTCAATTACTGTTAATTTCTTGTCAACTTTGTCTCTGTGTTTTGATATCTTTCAAATCATTATCCACCAAAGTCTTACTTATATGTTCAAGTTGCATCATGTAATGTAACAGGTTCACGTAAATTTATAATACCACCATTATTCAATCAACGTTAATTGACTCAGTGTAACATATTTCTTCTCTGTGTTTTGTCTAAATGTTTAAAGGTAAATCAAAGTCACTAGCTTCTCCCAGAGATATATCTGTGATCATTTTATTATTTACTTTATGTGAGAAACATCTTTTGCAAGCATACCGTGAAAATATATTGATTTTTCATCCTCAACTTGTATGCTCATATTCTATCTGTCAATTGTACTCCTCTCTAATTGCTTGTAAGGACTATTAACATTGTCTGGGACAATTCTCCGTGAAAAATAATAATAGGCAAAGACTCTAACAAGTAGAATAGTTCAGCTGTGCTGAGTCGGTGCCGTTAGCATCGAAGTAGGTTTTTGTGTTATTAATCTGATCAAGGATAATATTTGTTATCTTTAAACTGGCACTACACACAAACTGTATCAGATTAAATAGATACCTGTATAGTTCTCTAACTATTGAACACTAATAATTTATCATTGACGTTGTTAATATACACTAAGTAATTATTACTCCTAGTGATTTTAACTTTTGAGTTGTATTTTAAACATTTAACATCCATACTTTATTCGTTGTCATTATTAGCATTTATTCTTTGTCTGGTTTTCGTTCATATACATCTGAAGGTCGTTTAATAGATCAGGAATTAAAACATTCTTTATTTCATTCATGTCGTTTATGTAAAAGAAGATATTGTTTTTGAATTCATGGGAAATAGTGTAATACCCAACAACAAAATCTAATCTCTGCAATGAAATTTATAGTTTACCATTTCTGTTATCAATTGGATTGGTAAAATATGTTCCTTTCTTGGAAAGATCGTCAATTATAATATAGCTAGCTTTCAAATTGTTTAGCGATAAAGGTTCGCTTATGCGCAACATTTTTTTTAGGAAAAAATTAAATAGGTAAGAGCTGTGCCAAAGGTACAGGCTTCCGCCGTTAAAGTTTGTCTGCTCAACTCAAGAGGAAGAGACATGGTCGTTTGAAAAGGCAGTAAATGAAGCCTACCACCTCCTTTCCCTTGATCTTTGTCCTAAGACTTTGGGCTATCGGGACACCAAGATCCTTTCCAGCTTGGAAAGACTTTCAGGGGCTACGTCAAGACCAGATCTGCTCTTGCTCTCTCACTCTAGTATGGCCAATGAACTTGCACGGAGATTTAACAAAGGGCAGGAATCTGCTAGACAACATAAAGGGTGGTCATTCCCGCCCCCCCCCCCTACTCTGAGACCCTTAGTCTCAGCTTCCAGTTATAAAGTTCACTACCCCCGCCTGGCTCGTTAATCCCCCACCCCCACCCCCACCCGTTCGACGCCGGAGTTTCGCAAGTGGGGATTTCGTCAGGGTCATTCGCCATAACGCCCGGAGACTAGTCAGTTTCCATCGACCTTCAGGATGATTTTTTTCACATCCCAATGTTTCCTCCGCACAAGAAATACTTTCATTTTTTGCATAGGACAGGAAGTTTTCCAATTCCGAGTCATGTCGTTTGGTGTAGTCACAGCACCCAGGGTATTTATCAGAGTTATGGGAATAGTGTATGCTCACCACAAGTATCTGGGGATCCACCTTCTCCAGTACTTGGACGACTGGCTCCTGCACGACAGAAGGAAACAGTCCATATTACATCATGTGTCCCCTGTTGGTCCACAGTGACTCATCTCTGACTTATACCGAACCTAGATAAATCAGATCTCATTCCTTCTCAGGATTTCGTTCACATAGGAATCAATTTCCTCACTTATCTGTGCTGGGTTTGTGTTCCCCCAGACAGAATAAACAGAATCCTGGATCTTTTGAGGATTCTACCGGCCAAGACCTCGTTGTCAGCCCGGCTTTACCTTTCTCTTCTAGGGAGCTTGAACTCCGCGGCGGACCTGGTACCCTTAGAACGACTCCTGTTGGCGATCTGGAAACCGCACAAAGATTCTCTTTCAGACTGAATTCCTCTAGGGTCGGCATTTCAGTACCACCTCAAATGGTGGTACCATCAATAAAAAATTCTGACTGGAGTTCCACTGCATGCCCCCACACCCTACTCCTATCTGTACACCGACGTGTCAGATTCAGGGTGGGGCGCTCATTTAGAGCCAGAAGGAGTCCCATTTGCCCCAGGAAGAAAGTCTCCTCCGACATAAACAACTTGGAAATGAGAGCGGTGCTCTACCCCCTGAAAGGACGTATAGATCAAATCAGGGGTCATCGCGTGATGGTCCCATCAGACAACAATATTGGTGCTTGCATACCTCAGACGACAATGAGGCACGTATGCTCCTTCTCTCTGCGTTGAAGTCTGGAAGGCTGGGCAGAGTGAGACGGAATTACACTCCGTTTTCGTCACATTCAGGGAAAGAAAAATATCCTTTCGGACAGTTTGTTCAGGACAGTCAAGATAGTTCTAACAGAATGATCTCTGTATCAAGCAGTTGCACAGTCCATGTTCAGGCTATGATGAAAGCCTCTAGTGGACTTGTTTGAGATGAGACTGAATAACAAGCTCCCGTTTTATGTCTTCCCAGTCCCAGACCAAAGAGGCCAAAATTATATAATGAAGAAAAAATATATTTGGGGTGGACACATATTGGTATTTTCTAAGTCGAAAGCATGGTGGTAAGTCATATAATCATATACATTTGACAGAATATGCATAATTACACAATTTGTAAAGTATTTTTTCTTAGCTTGAAGGCAAAATATATAAACTGTGCTGTTTTTCTGATTACCTCTTCAGATTTATTAGAAAGTAAATTGCAAAATATTTCATAAGATGGGTATTAGTAATAGTACTTTGGAAGAAACTTAAATCTTAATTCTGAGTATTTTGGGCATTGTAATAAAAAATGGAATTCGTCTTCAATTTCCCGCTGTCACATAAATGACATACTCTACGTGCCCTATCGACATTTTTTGTCAACCAGTTATTATATGAATGGGAAGTTCTCCTAATCTAAAGAGAGTGTATAACCGTCTTATTTCGTTATTTTCAACAACATATAAGTATTTTTCACATTTTATAAGACTTTTATAATTCTTATAATTCTTTAAAGTGGTTGATCCACTTACTTCTTTGTGACATTCTTCCAAGTTACAATCCATTAACCGTTGTCTAAATTGCACAATAATTAAATCAACATCGCCAATATCCTGTGATATTCACACAAAACCAAACCCATATTTACAAAGGAGCTGTCAAATAAAAGTTGCCCAAGTTAATCTTTCGCTATCATCCAGTGCTTTTAACATCATGTAGCATTTCCTGGGATATCTATAGCTAGGTATATGCAACAATTTACACAAATATTGTATACATCTAATATAATAGTCAATATACATATCATATTATAATGTCCACATTCACCAAGAGCTCCCATGTTTGAAAATTGTCTTCCGAGAGACAAATAAAATTTACAGAACTGTTAATGGAATTTCTCTGCAGATTTTCTACTCTCGTATCCCCAAATCTCTGATGAATAGAAGAGAATGAGCTTAATACGATTTCAAATATTTTGAACACAACGTTTGGTGATAGAAATTCGAATTTTCTTATTAATTTCTTGACTGGAATTAAAGCTTTATTAGCTTGCATAACAAGTCTTTCAATTGCTTTTGACCAATTCAATCTGCTAAAAAACATTACTTTCAAATAGTTGTAATAAGTTTTTAAAAAAATTGATATTCTCATTACGATAAGTCCACTTTTCAGACTTCTTAAGTCTACCACCGTTTCTAAAAACAATGATATGTGTCTTATCCATGTTTAAAGTACACATTTTGTAATAATGCATACCACATTTTGTAATAATGCATACCACAGCCTCTCTCATTTTACACAAGAGAGCTCTAGTTTGTCTAACTTTCTTTGTAATTCTAAAACAGTATCAGCAAAAATACATAAGTCATCAGCATAAAGTAACAGAATCATATTTTGTAATTCATTGTCAAAAAATATTCCAGTTTCATCATTTTCATTTGTTATTGGTAATAAATCATTTAAAAACAAGGAGAAAAGGAGAGGACTTAATATACAACCTTGTCTCACTCCAAGCTTACATTCAAAATATTCACTTAGTTGATCTTGAGAAGTCTTTACAGCTGATTTAATACCTGAAAACATATATTTTAAAAAAAAAACAGCATCCTACCATGCACACATTTTGTAATAATGCATACCACAGCCTCTCTCTCTATCCACTTAATCAAATGCCTTTTTTAAATCGACATTTAAGCAATAGAATCTTCCTCTTTGTTTCGAAAGGTATTTCTGTACCACATATTGCAATATAAAAATATTATCTACTGTCGAATAGTCAGCCCGGAATCCCGCCTGTTCTTCAGGTATCTTATCATAGTTGGTGGCCCAAGTATTAAGTCTTTCATTTAAAATTATAGTAAATAATTTACTGTAAGTATCTATTAAAGTTATTCCTCTATAATTATTTACATCACAGGGGTTGCCTTTCTTAAAAAGTGGTATATTTAAACCCTTTCAGAATCTATCAGGAAAGGTACCATTGTAGAAAATAGCGTTAAAGAGAGGTGTTAAATAACGTACTGTGATATCTTTTTTACATTTGAAAAATTCTCCAGGAAGCCCGTCTTCACCAGGTGAGTTGCTACTTTTAAGCAAATTTAAATTTAAGATATTTCTGAGTTGAGAATCTGATTTGTGTCATCGTCATTGCATATATCACAGATATTATTGTCATGATTTTCCATAACATTTTGTAACAAATACTACAAACTCTGGGTCTAATTCGCCTTTAGATGGATTCAGTACACTTTTAAAATACTCGAACCATTCCAGATTATACCTTTTTTTGACATTTCAAGTGAGGTACTCTTAGATATCGAATTTACAAGATCCAAAAAATATTTTGCCTCATCACATGAATTCTCTAATTTGTTATACAGAGCTTTAATCCAGCGTTTCTTTTTATTTCTGCAGACTTCTCTATATTTATTTCTGAATTCCAGAAACGTTTGATAACATTCCCTTATATCTGTTTTTCTAAACTGGTTTAAGAGAGTGTATTTCCTCTTTTCAAATCCATGCATTCCAAATCGTACCAGGACGCTTTAGGAATATTTTATTTTCTACAATCTACTTTAAAACTATCTGCTGCATTATATAACATTTTTAGGAGCATGTCAAGAGCTTGTTCTATATCCTTTGTGACAGTGTTTAAATAATCATTAAAATTCGACTCCGTGAGTAGAAATTGTTAATTAGTCACATATAAATTCTTTGCATTCTCATTCCACTTAAAGCGATAATAGGGTTTTGTGCCTACATTTATATCATCCAGAGCAGTATGTTTTTCATATAATATTTTGATTGAAACTATAATCGGTAAATGATCCGATTCAGTTCTCGTTTGAACAGTGAGTCGTTCGACATGTTTAAAAAAATCTGACGAAAGTATTATATAATCTACGAGGCTCCTAACCCCGTTTGCAAGACATGTATAATCTCCCTGTTCATATCCATCTACTCTACCATTCAGAAAATGAATACCATATGTACATATGTACAACATACTGAATCAAACTTTTACCAAATTCATTCACCCCCGTATCTCTCGACTTTCAAGGCTTATTAAAGTTGTCAATTTTATAATGTACAAAACCCAGTCATGAAATGAACTTTAAATCATCATGAATTATGTAGTCATCTATACAAGCAGTTCTAGAGTTAAAATCACCAGTCAGTAACAACTATATTTCATTTTCAGCGTCGTTTAAAATGCCAGTCATGCTGAGTTCTAATACATCAATGCCATTAGAAAACCTGTCATCGTATATGGGTGAATCTGACCGGGGTATATAGATACAACCTAGCATGACATCATGCTGAACCTCAAATAATTGCTTGTTCAGTAAGATAAAAAATACAGCCCCTATACTCAGTGTAAACATGTTTCACGTGATTGGAAAGTGCGTTTTACACGAGCACTAACACCACCGCGGTCATCAGTAGCTCTTTGGTTTACTACACACGTATAGTCAGGAAAAAAGTAGTGATCATAGATACATCACATTTCCGTACTTCAGTAAAACAAATTATTTCATAGCATCTTACAAATGAAATGAAATCAAAATTATACAACTTTCTTTTTATGCCCTGTATATTCCAAGATAGTAGGTTCATACAATGATTATATATTCTGAAGTTATGTTAGGATTTAGTATTGTAAAAGTATGATTGATTAAATTTGTTAATAATATTTATGAAATTACATGAATTCCTATAATCAACAATATTAGAAGAAAAAAAAAACAGTTGTATGGCTATTTATTGATTTCTGATCACCACTGTCAATTCTGGGCCAGCCATGCCCCTAATCTTTGGTACATTCTGCAACACGCTGTTGGGAAATATCGTATGTGTACACTTTGTCCTTAGTATAGACTTTGTCGAATCTCAGCTTTTTTATGATATCATCCTTCTTCAAATCATATAAGAATTTTCTTAACTCTTTAAAGAAAGGGTAGGCTAAGCAATAGTGACAGGTAGGTATTGCAAAATTAAAATCAGTTATTACCCCCCCCCCAAAAAAAAAACAAAAAAAAAAAAACAAAAAAAAAAAACAAATAAGCATTTTTATGGTATTTGCTGACTGATGATTTATCTAAAAGTATCTTACGTGGTGTTATCTCCCTTTTTGTTCTCCCTTTTTATACCCAAGCGTAGCTTGGTAACAAAATATCTATCACTGTCAAAATGTATTTATATATATTGTTGTATTGTTCATATGCTTGCATGTCAACGGTGTCTGCCTGTCACTGGTCATCTACTTGACTAAGCATAGATCCTTCTGTAGGAATATATTTTTCTTGCCTGCTTGTGTAAATACATTGTTCAGCTAATCATTCTTTCAATTAAACGTATTTTATCTTCCTTTTGTATACCGTTTAATTTGTTGTTGCAATTGATTGATATTTGTAGCAACTGGACTCTTAGGATCGTGGTAAAGATATCTTAAATACTGTTTTTGTCGTTCATTTAAAATGGTATAAAACATCAAAGAATTCTTTATGCTTTATAAATTGTCTATCAACAAGCCAACAGGATGACGGTCTAAAATATGTACTTTTAATTTCAGCAATGTACAACTTTTCATCCATTCTTTCAAACGTATGAATAATTTCAGATTGATGTCATATTTTGCCATTGCTATGGTTGCTTCTAAAACACTTCATATACTGAGACACTATGTCTTGTTTTAAACTGAACTTTGTCCTCTATAAATTCCATGCTTTTTTAATCAATGTATATTGAATTCGTCAAATTTACGAGATCTTCAAAATGTACTGTAAATTTATCCAAATATACTTTTACGAATTTACACACATAGATTAAGTAATTTATTCCTTCCTTATCCTGCACTATTTTAAATCTCTTGCTATCAGGATAGATACTACTTATATCAGTGTTATCATCCTTGAAAGTAGTCGGAAAATCTGCACTTTTCTGAAACATTGGAGTATATCTTTTTTTAATGTTTGATATTAGAATTTTGTTTTAAAATTCTTGAATATGAGTCTTTACATAACTACCTTTTTAACTATTTTGACTATGTATCATGTCCAAACTTGTAAACAAATAGGCAATGTCTTTCCTGCTAAACTCGTGAAATATTTATATCACCTCTCAGAAAATTGTTGAGTTCAATACGGTGTAGCTTTGTGCCATTGGTTTAATAATATTTTATTGCGACAGACGAAATTTATACAAGGCAAATGGAAACAGGTTGTTGGTATGTTGGTAATGGTTTAGCCAAGCTAGGACCAAAATCATTCCAATATCATGCCCTATAATCTCTCTCTCTCTCTCTCTCTCTCTCTCTCTCTCTCTCTCTCTCTCTCTCTCTCTCTCTCTCTCTCTCTCTCTCTCTCTCTCTCTCTCTCTCTCTCTCTCATCACATAAGCGCTTAGAAAAAGACATATTTGTTCGCATCTTCGAAAACCTCAGTACACCGAAAACCTCTCAAAACCGATTTTGGGGTGGTCACAACGGTTATCGGTTTTGAGGAGTTTCAATGTATGTGTGTGTGTGTATATATATATATATATATATATATATATATATATATATATATATATATATATATATATATATATATATATATATATATATTGTTATGTATGATGTTTATATAATATTATAAATATTTTAGGAAATTATAAATGTTTCTTCACTTTAATATTTGCTTAAATCTTTATATTTATCAGGAAAAACATGTTTAACTAGTGTCCTTGAATTAGGTTGTTTTGATCAATATGTTTTCTCAATTTGAAGGTCAAGGTTGAATTTTGTTTACAGTTAGAATTCCATTAAGATGACTCATATTCTAGAACATTCTGTCATGTGACCAATCTTTATATATACCATGTTTGGTGGACATTTATTCAGTTTTGACATTACCATCAGTCTTGTAAAGAGCTATTACAGTTGTGAAAATTCATTCCAAATTCTAAGAGAGGAATTATTTTAAATATTCATTGGATTATAACAGTGCTCATAAACTTTTGGATTTTGGATTTTTAATTGATGATTTTGGAATTTAACTGAACTTATATTCAGATATTTTGGAATACTTCATTTTGACATCAGCACATCAAGATTTCTAGTACATCAGGACTTTGGAGACCATTGGCACATATAACATTCAAGGACACAGCCGTGAATTCGGAACATTCTATATTTAGGACTTGTGATTAGAACAATCATTCTTATTGGATTATTAGGATTTCAAAAAACATTACTGTAAGTGACTTTTTTGATTTTTCATTTTAATTATCTAGTAATAAATTGCTTGTTGATTTTTACTTGATTTGTTGGTTTCACTTTCTTTCTGTTACATTTTTCTTAGACCATAGAGTCGTAACAGAAATTGGGGGCTCGTCCGGGATCTGAATTTCCTTAAAGCATATTAGAGATATTAAATTTATCTTTGAAATTCATATTGATTTTGTCTCGGAGAATTTTTTTTTTGTTTGTCTTTGGAAAAGATTTTTAATAGAGAAATTTTTTTTGTGTGAAACCAACAAGCATTTACAATGGCATCTAATGTTCAGAATTTCATTTCAAAACCTACCCAGGAGGGGTTAGAGTGCATGAGAAAGGATGAGTTGCTCGAGCTTGCCAGAAAATACAGTCTATCTGAGGCAAAAGTATCATTGACAAAACAGGAGATAAAGATTATTTTAATTCAGTATTTAGTAGGAAAGGGAAATTTTGATAGTAGTGCTTTAAGTTCGAAGAGAAAGCCTGTATCTGGTTCTGACAGGAAATTAAGGGAATTAGAGTTAAAGAACCAGATGGATTTAGAGTTAGCAAAGCTTCAGATTCAGAGAGAGAGAGAAAAAGAAGAGAGGCAGATGGAGAGAGAAAAAGAAGAGAGGCAGATGGAGAAAGAGAAAGAAGAGAGGCAGATACAGATGGAGAGAGAGAAAGAAGAGAGGCAGATACAAATGCAGAAAGAAGATAGGCAAATGCAGATGGAGAGGGAGAGAGAGAAAGAGGAGAGACAGATGCAGATGCAAAGAGAAGAAAGGGAAATGCAATTTAAATTAAGAGAATTAGAACTGACAAACAGAGCACACTCCACTCCTTTAAATACAAGTTCAGGTTTTGATGTTACTAGATATATTAGGTTAGTACCCCCTTTTCAGGAAAAAGAAGTAGATAAATACTTTCTTCATTTCGAGAAAATAGCTGAAAACTTGAAATGGCCTAGAGAGCATTGGACTTTGTTATTACAAAGTGTACTTATTGGCAAAGCTCGTGAAGTCTACATTTCACTGTCAGTACAACAAAGCACTGATTATGATGTGGTTAAGGAGTACATCTTGAAATCTTATGAGTTGGTACCAGAGGCATATCGACAAAGGTTTAGGAATTGTAGAAAAGAAACGGGACAAACTCATGTCGAATTTGCAAGGGATAAAGAACAACTATTTGATAGGTGGTGCTCAGCCAAGAAAGTTGATCAAGCTTATGATAACCTCAGACAGCTCGTATTAATTGAAGAGTTCAAGAGGTGCATCCATAGTGATGTTAAAACCTATCTTGACGAGCAGAATGTGGAAACTTTGGAAAATGCTGCTCGTATGGCTGATGATTATTCCTTGACTCACAAAATTTCATTTGGCAATAAGTCGTCCTCTCAGCAGTTTTCTGGTAAAAAAACATTTCAATCTCATTCGAGTACTTCCAAATTTCACAACAGCACAACTGTTAGGAATCAAACATCTGATAAGACTGATCAGAAATCCTTATCTCTTCCTACGTGCACTTATTGTAAAACGAAAGGGCACGTTATTTCTGATTGCTTCAAGTTGAAAAATAAGCAACAGAGAAAAGACAGAGCTTTTCCAAATGCTCTTATTTCAAAGAGGTCACGGTCTTGTATTGAAAGCAATACATTTGTTGGGTCAAACAAACCCCAGTCTGATTCTATTTTGGAGGCTTATGAACCATTCATGTCAGAAGGTTCTATATCACTTATTGGTGATTCTGCCAAGCCTATCCCAATTAAAATATTAAGGGACACTGGAGCTTCTCAGAGTCTTTTATTATCAGGTACTTTGCCTTTGTCTGAGGAGTCTTCTTCAAGTGAAAGTGTTCTTGTTCAGGGAGTAGAGTGCAGCTTTGTAAATGTTCCTCTCCATTGTGTAAATTTGGCATCAGACTTAGTTTCTGGACCTGTGACTGTTGGGGCAGTGACTTCTTTACCCATAGAGGGTGTTCATTTATTACTAGGCAATGACCTAGCTGGAGATAAGGTTGTGGTTAATCCACTTGTAACTGACAAGCCTTGTTTGGATCAGAAAGTTGATCCTGTCGAAACTTAAATCCCTGATTTGTACCCTGCTTGTGCAGTTACTAGAGCTATGGCAAAAAGAGCTCTTGAGAGTGATGTTGATCAGGATATTATTCCTTTAGCTGACACATGTATTGGTCAGTCTTTTGATGAGGTCACTTTTTCATCAGGTATTGATCAATCAAATGGTATTGATCACAGTGATCCTCTTTTGGCAACTCATTCTCTTTGTTCTAATCAGGATGACAAACGACAATCCCTTGTCGTTGAACAGGAGCAAGATCCCGAGATATCTTGTTTGTTTCAGAGGGCTATTAGTGAAACTGAAGCCACACAAGTTCCAGTGTGTTACTTTGTGAAAAATGGGGTCCTTATGAGGAAATGGAGACCACCTGATGTACCCGCTGGTGACGAGTGGTCAGTGAGCTATCAAATTGTTGTTCCTAAGTCATATCGACAGGAAATTCTTAATTTAGCCCATGAAATTCCTTTGGCTGGTCATTTAGGAGTCCGTAAGACTTATCACAAGATCTTGAATCATTTTTATTGGCCGAAACTCAAAAGTGATGTTTCTAAATACTGCAGATCTTGTCACACTTGTCAAATGGTAGGAAAACCCAATCAGAAGATACCTAAGGCTCATCTGCAACCTATTCCTGCATTTGATGAACCATTTAGTAGAATAATTGTAGACTGTGTTGGTCCTTTACCTAAAACCAAGTCAGGCAACCAATACTTGTTGACCATCATGTGTGCATCTACAAGATTTCCAGAGGCAATTCCTCTGAGAAATATAAAAACTAAAACTATTGTGAAAGCTTTGGTGAAGTTTTTTACACTTGTTGGAATTCTCAAATCTGTCCATTCAGATCAAGGGTTAAATTTTATGTCTGGAATTTTCCAACAAGTTATGCATGAATTAGGCATCCAACAGTTTAAATCTTCTGCCTATCACCCTGAAAGTCAAGGTGCTTTGGAAAGATTTCATCAAACTTTGAAGAATATGATTCGATCATATTGCTTTGATACAGAAAAGGATTGGGATGAGGGTGTTCATTTGTTGTTGTTTGCTGTTAGGGAATCAGTTCAAGAGTCGTTGGGTTTTAGTCCCTTTGAACTAGTTTTTGGTCATACTGTCCGTGGACCACTGAAATTATTGAAAGAGAAACTTCTTTCAAATGAAGATTCAAAGATTAATCTTCTTGATTATGTCTCTGATTTCAAATACAAGTTGTCAAAGGCCTGTGAAGTAGCAAGAACTAATCTTCACACTACCCAGTCAAAAATGAAATTAAGGTATGACAGAAATTCACAGGAAAGGAGTTTTAAACCTGGTGACAAAGTTCTGGCTCTCTTTCCCATACCTCAAAATCCTCTTCAGGCTAAATTTTATGGTCCTTATACCGTTGAAAAGAAAGTAAATGACTTAAATTATATCATTAACACTCCTGGGAGACGGAAACAGAAACAACTTTGTCATATAAATATGTTAAAGGAATATTTTGACAGAGATAGCTCAGCTAATTATTCAGTTAATTTAGTTGTACCTGTCCCACACAGTGAAGATATCAACGATGGAGTACAATCAGACTATAGTGACTCTGGTATAACCAATCTTCGGAATTCAGAAATATTGAACAACCTAGACCAGAAACTTTCACATCTACAACAACAGGAAAGAAATGAACTAAAACAGCTATTACATGACTATGAGCACTTGTTTCCTGATGTTCCAACACGAACAAGTAAAATTTATCATGACGTTGACATTGTAGATTCTGCGCCTGTGAAACAGCATCCTTATAGGATGAATCCTCTCAAACAGAACTATCTGAAGAAAGAAATTCAGTATTTACTGGAGAATGATTTCATAGAACCAAGTAAAAGTAACTGGAGTTCACCATGTATTCTTGTTCCCAAGCCAGATAATACATTCCGTATGTGTACTGACTATAGAAAAGTCAACAGTGTCACCAAAACTGATTCATTTCCAATCCCAAGAATGGACGATTGCATTGATAAAATTGGAAATGCGGAATATGTCACCAAGTTTGACCTTTTAAAAGGATTCTGGCCAATTCCACTGACGGAAAGGGCAAAAGAAATTTCAGCATTTGTAACTCCAGATGGACTTTATCAATATAAAGTTATGCCGTTTGGAATGAAAAATTCGCCTGCAACGTTTCAACGTCTGATGAACACGATAACATTTGGTCTTGATAATTGTGACGCTTATATCGATGACGTCATTATCTACAACAACACCTGGGAAGATCATTTGGAAACCATTCGAAAATTCTTCGATCGACTCGGTGATGCGAATCTGACAATTAATTTGAGCAAAAGTGAGTTTTGCCATGCTTGTGTCACATTTTTAGGACATATTGTGGGACAAGGTCAAGTTAAACCTATAGAAGCTAAGGTCAAAGCTATCTCTGAATTTCAAGTTCCAATTTGTAAAAAGCAACTGATGCGATTTCTAGGTATGGCTGGATATTATCGGAAATTTTGTTCCAATTTTTCCAAAATTGCTGAACCTTTGACAAGTTTATTGAGTAAGAAAACCAAAATTTATTGGTCTGACAAGTGTCAGGAATCTTTTGACAAGTTAAAGGCCATGCTTAAGAATGCACCAGTTCTTTCTGCACCATATTTTAGCCAATCATTTAAATTATCTGTTGATGCAAGTGATGTAGAGGTTGGTGGAGTATTGATTCAGGAAGACAAAAGTGGTGTGGATCACCCTGTGTGTTATTTTTCTAAAAAACTAAACAAACATCAGAAAAATTATTCCACAATTGAGGAGGAATGTTTGGCTTTGATATTGGCTTTACAGCATTTTGAAGTGTATGTCACCTCAGTTCTTTCTCCAATTATTGTGTACAGTGATCACAATCCCCTTACTTTCATCAACAAAATGAAAGATAAAAATCGGAGATTGTTGAGATGGAGTTTGATATTGCAAGAATATAACATTGACATCAAACACATCAGGAGAAAAGACAATGTGATTGCAGATGCACTCTCACGTGCCTAGAAATGTAATATTGCTTGATGTAATTAAGTCCAGTATCATAAAACATGTTCTTATGTAATTTTGGTTATTGTAGTATTAGATGTATATTCAAAAGAAAGCTTTATTATATAAATCTTTCTTTTTCTTTATGAGGGGAGGTGTTATGTATGATGTTTATATAATATTATAAATATTTTAGGAAATTATAAATGTTTCTTCACTTTAATATTTGCTTAAATCTTTATGTTTATCAGGAAAAACATGTTTAACTAGTGTCCTTGAATTAGGTTGTTTTGATCAATATGTTTTCTCAATTTGAAGGTCAAGGTTGAATTTTGTTTACAGTTAGAATTCCATTAAGATGACTCATATTCTAGAACATTCTGTCATGTGACCAATCTTTATATATACCATGTTTGGTGGACATTTATTCAGTTTTGACATTACCATCAGTCTTGTAAAGAGCTATTACAGTTGTGAAAATTCATTCCAAATTCTAAGAGAGGAATTATTTTAAATATTCATTGGATTATAACAGTGCTCATAAACTTTTGGATTTTGGATTTTTAATTGATGATTTTGGAATTTAACTGAACTTATATTCAGATATTTTGGAATACTTCATTTTGACATCAGCACATCAAGATTTCTAGTACATCAGGACTTTGGAGACCATTGGCACATAATAACATTCAAGGACACAGCCGTGAATTCTAAACATTCTATATTTAGGACTTGTGATTAGAACAATCATTCTTATTGGATTATTAGGATTTCAAAACACATTACTGTAAGTGACTTTTTTATTTTTCATTTTAATTATCTAGTAATAAATTGCTTGTTGATTTTTACTTGATTTGTTGGTTTCACTTTCTTTCTGTTACATTTTTCTTAGACCATAGAGTCGTAACAATATATATATGTAAGAGAGAGAGATTAATGCCGTCAATTTGTGTGGTGCATATCGTCTAATTTACTGATTGTGTACATGTGATGACCATAGACTAGAAATGTAAGTAATTGTGTCCGCAACAAACCTCAGTTATGTATTGTTAAATCTTGTTTTGATAATAAATTTCTATATTTCATTTTTAGTAGTGATGTTTTGTTCAGTGGTATATGAGTCATTTCCTGCAAAAGCGTGCTTATATCAAAATTAAACTTTAGAATGGTGAGTTTCTTAAACAATATATGTCTTTGATTACCATATAATATACCCCAAAAGAAATCACATTATGGTCATGTATTGGGACCAAGGACCTATACAAGTTTTAGGTGTACATTTTTCAAGTCTAGTATAGATGAAATTTGGGATGTAAATTAACCTCAGATAATGAAGATGATAGAATCTACACTTAATAGTAGCTCTCTATGAGAAAAATAATACGTTAAATCAATAGCTTTATCCAACTTTATACATTTATTTCAATCTTTGTCTGATCCCCACAATTTTGCCCTGAAAGACCTGAAACGTTGTTTTCTTTCTTTTATATTAATTTGGAATTCAGGGCCAGATCGTGTTAAAAGACATGCGATTTCTCAAAACTATAAGCATGGAGGTCTGTAGATTGTACAAATTTAATAATTGTATTAAGGCATTGAAGAGATCATGATTGAGAAAAGTCATTAAACACGACAGTAAATGGATTTCTTTATCGTTTATTGATTTTCAGCAAATATTTACTTTTGGATCACATATTAATCACTTACTGCTTCAAAATCTTACCCAAACATTTTCGAAAAATATACTAGAAGCATGGCAATAATTTACTAAGAAGCTGAAAAACGATTGAAATGTTTTATTGTCACTAAAATGCTATAATTCAATGTTCGGATCACAAAAGATTTGATAAAAGATTGGAATGAAAAAGGTATCGATACTAGTATCGATACAGTTGCACGTGATGGTTTATTTTATTACGATTAATTAAAAATATGGATTGAAAGGAACATTTAGAAAGTCTTGTATTCTTCAATAAACTATTGCTGATATTGCAACGACCAGAAGCTTCATTATTCTGTAGTGATTAAATGACATCTACAATCTCACTTTCAATAATTTCGATATTATCATAATTTAGCAGTGTTACGTTCTCAGGAATTGGTAATTTTTATTAAAGCATATGCCGGTGATAAGGAAAATTCCACAAAAGAGTTGGAAAGATTTAATTGGAAACGAAAAGGGAGAATTTACAAATTTAAAAAAATGGGCAGTAAGTTATAATGTCTATGTATCATATATTTTGATGAATAAGAAAGGATGCCCGATTTTTTGTATGCTGTTATTGTTGAAAAAAAAAAAAAACGAATCTACACCAGAAATGGAATAGAGTTTGCTAAAAAAGATTCAGAGCAAATGATTCATTATTGTCTCTACTCGCTCACATTGATATTGTGAAATTGATGGATTTTCAATTAAAATATTGCATGCAATTTTGTGTACAAGTTTATTTTACACAAAGCCATAATACTAGATAATGACAAATGTAGTTTTTGTGAATTGAAGACGGTTTTTTTGTACGGTGTACATTTATTATTTGAATATAGACAAGCAAATCTTGTATGTATTATGTGAGAACAGTGGTTGAAGGATAACTTTAATATTATTAAGAAATTGGACAAAACGATAATATTTGGAACTGATTGTCACAAACTTATGTACTTTCTCATTGTTATAACAAAACATTTTATACATAGATTTAAAATGTTCAAATACAGCTTTATATTTGAAGTTCTGTTCCAGACATTTAGTAGGTATTTTGAAGCTGAAAAATATATTTCGGAGGTAAACCAGTCCAGTAGAAAATTCTAGTACAAATGGTAAAAAATGAATACATATGATTCATAAGATTCTTATTGTAGCTCTAATATGAATGGTAAAACTTTAAGATCTTTTCTGCTTGTAAAACAAAATACTACAAGACTTTTTTTTATATTTTCTTAAGGTATTTTATATGTTTTAATTACTGATTGTATAAATAATCTGCATGCACACTTATATACTGTATCTCTCAACTTTACATTTAATGTAATGATTCTGCTCATGTTTATGTGTATATATGTCTCAGTTTATATATATCATTTTTGTTGTTGTTGTTTTTTTTTTAAAATGTGAAATGTTTATTTATCTTCTTTGTCGAAAAAATAAACAATTCTAAAAACAGTTGTACTTATTCAAGTTTTTCAGAATCAGCAACACTGAATGCTGACCATGCTTCAGATCGATATTCTAGGATTGGATGGATGCGATTAAGGTAAATCTTGCTGAGGTTATCGCTTGAAACAGTGAATTTAGGTTTCTTAAGATACCCAATACAATCTGAGGCTTCTTAAGATACCCAATACGATCTGAGGTTTCTTAAGATACCCAATACAATTTGAGGTTTTTTAAGATACCCAATACAATTTGAGGTTTCTTAAGATACCCAATACAATCTGAGGTTTCTTAAGATACCCAATACGATCTGAGGTTTCTTAAGATACCCAATACAATTAGAGGTTTCTTAAGATACCCAATACGATCTGGGGTTTGTTAAGATACCCATTACAATTTGCGGTTTGTTAAGATACCCAATACGATCAGAGGTTTTTTACGATACACAATACGATCTGAGGCAGATTGAATACTATTATCTACATCGTTTGATCAACATCCACTTGAATTTAATGTGACTTCCAGATGACAATGAAATGTAACAAATCGAATTTTCTGTCCACAGAACTCTAGATTAGGTAAATAGATCAAGTCCAGGTTGGTAACCGCATACCTGTTCTGTTTTAGGTTAATTACAATTGAATAGTCATCGCTTGTTAGCCCAGTCGGAAAGTTTCTGAAGATCATCATTCAAGAAGTTTTGAATGAACGGGGGAGGGGGTCGGGGGGGGGGTCTAGTTTGCAGCGAGGAGTCGTCTACAGTTAAGGGAGTAAAAGATTTCAAACTATCAGCTATATCGTTAATATAAACAAGAAATAGAAAGGGGCCCTGACCTAATCCCTGGGGATCTCCCACAGTCGTTTGACCAACATTTGGATATTCATTGTCAAAGATAGCTCTCTGAGTTATTTTTGAAATATAATCTTCTAGCTATCTCAATTGATTTCTATCAATCCCATAACATTTTAATTTTAGTAATAAACCCCTATGCTAAATACTATCAAAAGTTTTAGACATATCATAAAATAAAATCAACACATGAAAGTTTATGATCATCTATTGCATTACACATTGAATGGTAAATATCTGCGGGCTGAAAAGAAGTAAAGTCACCTGGTATAAAACCTGATTGGTATTTATATAGAACGTCATTTTGATGAAAATAATTTTACACGTGTTTAAAGACTATTATGTCTTTACCGACATTGCTGATATGGATCTGTAGTTAGAAACAATAGATTTATTGCCTCTTTTTAAAAAAAAGTGATATTACATTAGCTACATTGTTTGGGGAATTGTTAGGATGTAGTGACATAATAAATAGAAGTACTAAGGGTTGCAAACGGAAAGGTGTGTATTCTTCAACAAAATATTGCTGATATTGTCCGGGACAAAAGCATTATTATTATGTAGTGATGAGTCAGTTTGTCATTAATTTCGAGATTATCATATTTTAATGTTACATTCTCAAAGAATTGGTATTTTTTTAAATTAAAGTTTTTCTATAGAAGAGACTGCAAAAACAGATACATAAAGCATTTTGCCTATCATAATTTGAATATTTAAGTTTCGAGTCATGCGTTTAAAATGGGGGAATTGTTGATCGACTATTACATTCTTTAGCTAAAAATTTCATTAGAGTCCATTAATATTTTGACTGTGATCTGTAGTTTTCTGATAACCGAACTCCTAAATTATTACATACATTTTCTTTGGCTGCATTTTGCAACTTATTAACTTTGTTTCCCTGTTGTCTTTACCTCAGTAAATATGTGGAATGATAGAATGTGTCCTTTTTCTGTAATCCATCTCTGAACCTAATCATACATCTCAAGTTCGAATCAAACCAATTTTTGTCACCGGGTCTGATAGTAACTCTTTGAGACGGAATACACTGTAGAAAATAATAAGTAATTATAGAATTAAACCTATCACAAATTTTTTTGACATAATTACACGAACTAAACGTATCTCTCCAGTTGTGATTTTCTATCAGTTGATTAAATATTTAGTAATTACCACTTTTATAAAAGCTAACTTTTTTTTCAAAATGAATGCGTTATAACATAATCAATATTTTTACTTATAAATACGGCTTTATGATCGCTATCTCGTGCAGTTTATTGTTCTTTGGCTTGAGCGACTCGACTCTAAGATTGCCCGTCATAATAATGTACGGTATAATGTCGCTTGCAACATTGATAGATGAAGAAAAGGCCTTCCTAAAATCAACATTCTAATTTAGTGGTCTATAAACAAAGCATAATAAAATTATTTTGCTTTAAGAAATAGTTGTAGCCAGATCAAATCGCAGCAGAGAAACTCAAGTTCCTGTCTTCGTCTGCAATATATATTTTCCTTTACCACGTTTACCAAAATTGCGACACCACCCCGAATTAAGTTATATCATTCCGAAAGGGTTTATAATATAGAACTTCTTTTCTAATTGCTATGAGTTTGGCGATAAAATGAATGAACTATATGGGCATTTGAAAGAAGAACACCTCAACCCTACCATTATAGTGTATTTGCCACAAAAGTATTGTCAAGGTCAGTTTCGGTGAAACCAAGAACTTGATATTCAGATCATTAACAAACGAGGTCTTCAGTTTTGTGCCATTATTTATTTTGCGTAAAATATATTCAAATTATTAATTTTGTATCCGCTAGTTATTTCCATAATCTGGCTGGTGTTGTAACTTCTTAATTTGTGAATTAACACGGAGTGTAACTGGTCCATTAATTATTGGAGTTGTTGATAAATAGAGAGAACTGAAAGTTTAATTTCTCGAAATTTCTCAATGTATTTTTTAAAAGTCGTACTATTTTAAATTTCACTATGGTCAAGTAGGTTTTTTAATTTTTGATTTTTAACGAAATGATGGTGCACAAAATATGAGTAGTCCAGTAATGTTTAATGATTTTCCAAACACCCCAAGTCTTGCTAGTCTAGTAACGTTGTAGTTTTTATTGTTAATTTTCTCATATCCCTTCTTATACTGGACGTAAAAACACAAAAGTATGAATGGGCCAACACTCTCAATGTTTTTACTACTTGAAAACTTTTAAGGAATTGCCAAAATAGTGTAACTCAGTTAAGCTTACGGCTTGTACCCCTTGCATGTAAAGTTGTCGCACTTTAGCCTCATTGTCTAGATTATTTAACTCTAATAAGTAAGTTACTCTAACTCATTATAGGTGAATGTTAATCATGGATTGATCATCTGTACACTACGATGGATCAACCTCCTCTCTACTTTCAGGTATCTGAGCATACTAAAACTCTCGTTTCCTTAATAGAAGAGTAGCTACCAGGGTCAATATGTCATGACATGTCTTGTGTGCTACCATATTCTAGTATATCTGAATTATCCTATTTTATACAATACTGCAGTATTTCTGTAAAAAATTAATGTGGAACTTCTTTTCTAATTACTATGAGTTTGGCGATAAAATGAATGAACTACATGGGCATCTGAAAGAAGACCCCCCCCCCACCACCACCACCACCGCTCATGTGAATCACACGCCGAGAAATCGTATATTTTGTACTATATACGCGATATTCATATGTTACTGCTCCTCCGAAAAGGCAAATTAATCGCCATGCTGATCGCTTACTTGTTTCGGCCTTCGATGAGGCTGTTTCTTGTTTGCGTTTTCATTGCAGAACGATGAAAGCGGATTCCGGCCGGGTGACCGAAGCTAATGAAATACGTAGTATTTGCAACATTCATTACGGCAATCCAAAAAATTTGTTCGAACACGCAAAACATTAAATAATTTCTTCCTACTATCATTTTCTATAAACTTACCAACATTCTTTGAATCCCATCAAAGCGTTCTTAAGTTAAACCAGGGTGATTACAGAATTCCGTTGTAGCGGTTGGGGTAATAAACAATGCTGCCCATAAAACGTATGTAGCCTATAATTTCAGCCCTTATAAATCCAAATATAACGAAATCGATTGAAAAGGAATCTAAAGCATCTATGTCTGTTTTCTCATGAGCTTGTTCATTTTCATATCTACAATGGTGCACGGTGTTTATGTTTGCATATACGTGTATTTCATTTCTACAATGGTGCACGATGTTTAGATTTGCATATACGTGTATTTCATTTCTACAATGGTACACGGTGTTTACGTTTGCATATACGTGTATTCCGACTGTGCTGATACATATAATTGACGTAATGAGTAAACATCAAACTGTACTTCGTGCTTTGTTAAGGAATTTATGTTCGCTTATAAGTCGAGTCCAACTGCAAACAACATATACCCTGGTCTGCCGTCGCATAATGCAAAGGCAGATCAGGGTCTATGTTGTTTGTTCTACTGATTACTCGTAACAAGCTGCATAGACCAAGATCCGCTGGCGCATTATGCGACTGCAGATCTGAGTCTATGCAGTTTGCAGTTGGACTAGACTTACAAGCGAGTTTAGACGGTACATGTATATAAAGTTGTAGTATACACCGTACTGCGACCAAGAATGTTCAACGTTTACTTCCCTTCTAAGTGATATTTGTTTCTATTAAAGAATTTCTTGTAAAATCCTGCATTATTTGACAAGAACATACGAGAATTATGAAGTTTCATTTCCATTTTGGTGTATAGTATACAATTGGGTTAACAAAGGATGAAATGCTGCTTTTTATATTTAAGAGAAAAGGTGTTTTTTTTTTTTTTTTTTTAGAAACCTTATTTATTTTAACATCGATGACGCAACAAGCTATGACAATGTATACACAACGCTTTTGACGGCAAAGTTGGTGTAATATAGTTTTGGTGGTGGTGAGAACCAAAAGAAACCACCGACCTTATATTAGCGACCACATACTTTCACAAGTGTTAGTTTTACGTATAAATCGCAAATTAGTTTCTGAACGATCGGAGGAAAAATAATTAAAATAATTTTAACAAGATCCCTCAAAGGGACTGACACTCTACTGGGCAAAAAGAATTTTCCGGAATTCAAGATAAGACGATTTCTTCCTTTTAACTGTCGAGTGTTTAAACCATCTCTGGTATTCGTCAGCGATAACAAGATTTTCAAATTAGCTGTTGTGGTACACATATTGGATGTCAACTTGGCACCATTTTCATTTAGGACAAAGTGAACATCATTATAAGTCTTTTGGTGAAAACCCCATGTCATAATAATCATCCATTCAGAGGGAGTAGTGACAACAAGATTTTTAAGACAGTCGTCATGGCAGCCATATTTGATCTACGGCTGGCATCATTTTCATTTAGGACCAACTAGATATCATAAGAAGTCTATTGGTGAAAACCCCATGTTGATATACCATCCATTTGGAGAGGAGTAGAGATAACAATATTTTCAAGATATGCCTTTCCATTCAGGAGGAGTAGCAATAACACGATTTTCAAGATGGCTGCTGTGGCGGCCATAGTAGACATCATATCGACACCATTTTCATTTAAGACCAAATGGACATCATAAGAAGTCTTCTGGTGAAAACCCAACGTCAATATGACTTTCTGTTCAATTAGAGTTGTGATAGCAAGATTTTCAAGACGGCTGCCGTGGGGCTATATTGGACGTCAGATCGGCACCATTTTCATTTAGAACCAACTAGACATCATTAGAAGTCTTTAAGTGAGGAGGTCTAGCGATAACAGTATTTTCCAGATGGGCGCTGTGGTGCCCATATTGGATGTCCGAGCAGCACCATTTTCATTTAAGACCAACTAGATCATGAGATGAATGTGCGTATAAAGTTTGAAGGCAATCCTGCAAGTAGTTTAGGAGGAGTAGTGATAACAGACTTGTGCTGACGGACGACAGACGACGGACAACACCACCATCCCATAAGCTCTTCTGGTCTATGACTAGTAGAGCTAAAAATTTATTTTTAAAAGCCGTCTGCTTTGCGATTAATGGACAACTAAAATAGTTCCGTAATTTTTATTACGAAATTGTGAAGTTTGTTTTTTTTTTATATTGTTTTTTTTTTTACTATAATAAACAAAGATTTTCTTCTAACCGCATACATTTCGAATGGTTTTCCTTTCCAACGTTCCCATAAATCGAAACCTGAAATTTCACGTTCATAACAACGTATTCATTTCAATTCTTAGTTGTGAGTAAACATCAAGATCGACATGCTGGGCTTGTAGAAGTTTTAAGGAAGATATATATAGCTCTTTCATTCTCAGACGATGATAATAATTGGTGCGTGGTTAGCAACGATGTGACTTTAAAACATTTCGCTGCAGATCCTTTTTTTCACAGGTAAAGTAATGAAGCAGCCAACAAAGAAATATAAATATACTAGTTACTTTGATAATTTAGATATCTTTTTTTGTTTTTTAAACCAGACGCGGGAGAGAGAGGGGACAATTCCTGAGATAAATAAAAAAAATAGATAAACGACTGGGACAACGAATTTCTATTCTAATATTAAACAAAAAGACAAAATAAAAATACGGATAAATCAGTTTTGGTTGTATAAAACAGATTCTTGAAACATTAAAGCTGTCGGAGCACAATCCCAAGATGCTTGAGTGGTCTGCTTATAAAGCGAGACTCTAGTAAGAACGCATTTAAGCTAGGTTCAGTCTGAACATATCGAGGATCATTACTGCGATCTGGTTGGTTGCTTGGTCTCATTAAAGGAGAATTAATTTATCACCAGCTAAAATTAGGCCTGCGGCAATTTAAAAAAGAGACCTAAATTGCCAAGTTAAACCTACATAAGATACATCAATGGCTAATCGGTATAAATCAAAACATTGGGGTCTAATACACAAAACACGATATTGTTAGCCAAAAATAGTTAGTGATTTTGAAGACACATACGGCATATGTACCGTACCGACCCACAAAGAATATTGTTCTCCCTTATAAAGATGCATTAACATTTACGTGAAGTTCAACATAACCAGACTAAGTAATAAATAACTGGTAATAATCACTGGCTTGTGTTGGTAGCATACCATTTCCAAAAGTATTACAAGAACAGGATATACCCCAATTCCGTTGTTAATGATATTCTGTATCACCGCAAGAATAAAAAGGGGTAAGCCAAAGCTGACTGCAAATTGGCAACTGACTGCAAATAGGAAACTAGAGGCCCAAGTGGGTTTGATATCGCAAAGCTAGTGAGCTTATCACTAAGAAGGTTTATGTAGCATTGTAAGAACACAAACCAAGTAAACTATCTCCCAAACTTTATATCAAGTAAATTTTACCTATTTTACCATAGTCCGATAAAAATTATTTCCAAAGATAAAGACATAATTAATATGCATGGTCTCGAAGTTTACAGACAAAGCTTTAAGTTGTGGTCAACAGAGTCTGGTGGCTTTCCAACAAATTTATAATCCCATCGGTAGAGGGTGTTAAGGCCATGGGTTTCTTTTGATCTTGGTCATTCAATTTGGAAGTTCTTTAGGAGAAAAGTGTATTGGGGTATTTTTTAAGGTTCAAAACCTAAAAATGCACCATATACATTTTTTATTTAAAAAATTTTAGTATTAGCACTGAATAACACAAAATAATGTACAAAACATATGATAACAAAAAGGTAGCAAATATTTCAGGCATTATAACATGGCAATGCTTGCAAAAGTAAGACTCTATTTTACCGAACATATTAAACGTGCTTCCAAATATTTTTGAATTTAAAAAGTGGCAAAATGTTGAGAAATAAATCTCCGCAAATAAATGTATAACTTAGACATGTCTTTTACAAGAAACACATTCGTACTAGAGCAAAATCAATACTAGAAACAAAACAAAAAACAAAAAAAACCCCCATAATTACGTGCAAACAAACATATATAATTGTGTAAAAGAATTATTATCCTTAATAACACTGCATTTCGTTTATGAAAGCCTGCAATTGTACATGTTTCTATTAATATTTATATTTTATACTTTTTCTTCTGTTACAAATTACAAATTATACATTTAATAGCTGAGGTGTAATATTTCACTATTTTTTATACATTGTTCTATTGAAATTTACGCATCTTGTATTCTAAAATGTATTTCTTTTATCTGCTTTGCATATTTTTTTGCAAGAGGAAGAGCTCTGTGTAACCCAAATCTCATTTGGAACATCTTCGTCTCATTCTGATGCGAGTCGAAAAACTTTGACTCGCAGAATGAGACTCGGCGGTAAGCGTAGTGATACTTCCCAAATTGGTAAGTTTTTGGCGGACGAACATCCGGCTAGAAGTCCGAAGAAAAGATTCTTATAAAATGATAGGTGTTGAAAATAACACTCGACGACGCTTCATCAATCAGTGAAATACCTGCACTTTTAATTTTAAATATTATTCCTGCAATTTTGTAATGAAAAATTTAAGAAATCATTCTGTTTCAATAACCTGAAACTATTGCTTACGTTGCTGTTAGAGATGACACGTCATCTAGTCATTGTGACGTCATGAAGTTATTATGACGCAATAACAACCATGGGTTTAAGGCAGTTCAAAATAGCCATTATTTGCATCAGAAGTTTTTTTTTTTTCTAGCATGCGATGGAAAAGGTCGAGGATGTTCGGACTAATCCAAGCCTGATATTCTCAACATGGCTTACTTCCCTTGCCTTCCTTTAGAGAAAAGACATGTATTTTAAAGCGGAAAAAAGAAGAACATGATTATAAATTACATACGATTTAAGAATTTTCTATCAGAGCTGAATGGCATTAATATGCTCAGATTTTGCCCATAATTGTAAGGGTGCAAATTTCTGTCGATGAATTTCTGTAAAGCACATTAGTTTGGCAGAAAACAATTAAACAGATTTTTAGGAAAGGTACCGTATTAAGTCGCTAGACTGCGATGGTTTTACTGTCCCGGTTTGGGGCGAGATTGATTCTTAATTAAGCATTCATTGGATAACGGTCGGACAGAAGGTTAAAATGAGGTGTAGGTATCGAAAATGTCAAAGTTGAAAGGATGCAGAGACTATTTGTAAAGCCAGTTGAAGTAGTGTAATCTTTTGAAATTTTCCAGAGTCGGTTATTTAAATAGCGCGTGAAACCTAGAGGATTACGCTAACTACGATAGGCTTATATTTATAAAAGCCAGTACATATGTTTAATCCTGATTGGCTACGCTAAATAAGAGGTGTGTTTCCCAGATGAAATTTCATGTTTTAAATATTTCACATCGCAAAATTTAATCAGTCCAAGTTCCTGCGAGAGGCTGGAAAAATCTTGACTCCGAGCAGAATGAGGCGAAATTCTCTCGTTTAAACAATTGTTCAAGGGACAGGAGTCTGGAAGTTGAGGGACACAATTCTGGCGGTAGAAGCGAGCGAGTCTCGAAAGCACAAGATATTTGCATCAATCTCATGTAATTCGTTGATATCAATATAATGATTTGTTTGAATTTATTTGTTTAGCTTCGTAGATCTATTTTCTTGATATGAGTATAGCTATTTGTTTGAATTCATTTGTTTGAATTCGTACAACAATTTTCTTGATATGAGTTTGACGAATTGTTTGAATTTGTCGTCTTGATTGTTATAGGAATCATATATTCTAAGAATTTCATACATTACTTTATTTAATACAAGTTGTGAGAATCTTGTGTGAATTTACCTGTCCTAGATGAGATGAATTATGTATGCTAAAGAGCTGAGTAAGTATTCATTGCTACTAATGTAGTTAAGCCATGAAGTGAATTTCATTGATTCATTCGTATAATTAAGACGTGAACTGAGACTGTTATGTCTCGTGTGATGTTAGAGTGAGTTAGTGATGAAATAGCCGTTAGAAAGCACATTAATCTTCTGAAACTAGGTTTGTTTATCGTCTGTCAGGTTTGGCCTGACCAGATAGCCTTTGGTATCTGTTTGAATTCCGATAGGACGATATCTGACATAACGAGGGTGGGGTAATGTTCTACTCCCCAGAAGGAAATCTGGGTTGCTTCTTGTTTATTTTAAAGGGGAAAATAGCTCCACCTATATATCTACCTACCTACTTACCTACCTACCTACCTACCTATAAACCCAACCATCGATGCACGTATAAGTATCAACGTAGAGGGTAGAGAGAAGAGGCATCACACACGAAGTTTGAGGACCGAAATAGGCTGGATAAGAAAGAGAGAGAAAGAGAAGAAAAAAAGGGAGAACATCAACCTTGACCTGTCAGCAACGTTGAATAGGGAGTGACCAGCAATAACAAGGTTATGCAGGCATGCTAGGCAATTAATTCGATTGTTCACTCGATTCCATGATGAACTAAGTCTATCGATTTAAACAGATCGGCTAATTACATAATTATATTTGTGTTGAAATTCGGTAAATGATTTCAAAAAGAATGTATCTTTCTAATGTTATGTATTATTTCAATTTGTTTTATGTAATTGATTAAATTGTTATATTTCATGTACGGGGGCTCGTGCTATTCTGTTCTATATATCTGCGCAGATCTCTATTTATCCCATCTATAAAATTTCATATTTTATTCTATTATTTACTCGATCCGGGCAATAACACCGAGGTCGATCATCCTCTAGATAACGATAACCAACCGAATCGCACACCTGTTACGAGAGGTGCGTAACAATAATAAAACCGATTGGACATGTTGATGATTTAAGTCTATTTACCAAGCTTGCTAAAAATCGGATCAAAAATAGTCTTTACAGCGGCAACAAGTTGAGCCAATCAGATGCAAGATTACCTTATTAGTATGCGAGGATCTCGCTCATTATCGAATTAATGCGAGATCTTGATCACATAACCTATATTCCAAATCTGATCAGAAATATGGTCTCCCGAGTGGTAACAATCCCAGACAATCAGATGCATTTCACTTCAGTAATATGCGTAGATCTTGCTCATTATGGATATCATCCAAGAGTATGATGATATAAACCCATATTCAAAGTTTGATTAAAATGGGATCAAAAACACAGTCTTTATAAGGGTAACAAGTTGAGCCAACCAGATGCAAGACTACCTTATGCGTGTATCTCGCCCATTATCAAACGTTTCCGAGATTTTGATCATATAAGCATATATTACACGTTTGATCAAACTTGGATCAGAAATATGAACTCCATAGGGGTAACAAGCTCTCGAAATCAGATGCAAGATCACCTCATTAGTGTGCGTGGATCTCGCTCATTATCGAACTTTTCCGCGATCTTGATGATATAAGCATATATTCCACGTTTGATCAAAAGCTGATCAAAAACATGTCTTCTAGAGTGTTAACAAACCGGACGCAGGAGTTCATTTGACCATACGACCAAGTGAGCTAAAAACACTCTCAATATTGCGTTAAAAATTATGAAAACGTATTAGACGTTTCCGAGTTAATTTAGGTTTTATTTTGAAAATGGTAGCCTAAGGAACTTGCTTAGAAAATTCATTGCCTTTTCTTTCTTACCAAGACACCATTTTTGTTAATCTGCGAAACACGTATTAGAGCTTCTTTATTATGTACAGAATGGAAGAAAACTGTGCTTCTGAACTTGTTTTTTTTTTTTTGGCAATATGGCATTATATAAAATGTCTTTTTAGAAGACTTAGTTTCTTGATACTCAAGATACTTTTACCCTCATGAAGTTCTAAATCTTATTCTACACTTTTGTAACACAATATACATTAGAATTGACTTTTTCAATCATTTTTAATATTTAAATTTTATTATAATTTAATTCTGAATAAATCTGTAAAAAAAAAAAAAAAAAAAAAAAATATATGGAATCTGATTTTCCAAGGAAATGTAGATTGAGTCGATATTAGGTCAACTCACTCGGTCTATGGTTTTAACGTTACGTCTATTAATATTACAGATGCGTCTAATAATTTCAATCTTTTGAATACATTAAATGCAGATTAGGTGCTGAGTGATCGATAAAGAATGTCAAACATTTCAGAAGAACTTCTTCGTTTCGATCAGTAATGTCCTTTGAAAATGATTTTGTATACCACTCGCAATTGTCAGTACACGGAAACCTGACGACCAACACTGATGACATGCACCTATATTACATTCTGTGTCAGTAAAAACAAATGCTCAACGTTTCTTACATCTTTACGAAAAACACGGGCCTCATGTATATTTGAACCTCCCTACAAGAGCCGCACTGGTTAGCGTGCCGGACTCTATATTGTATCTACTCAGACTCCGGATATTTGGTATCGCTTCCGTTTTCGTGTGTTATCTGATAGATGACTGAAGATAAGCAGGAAGTATAGTTCTTAAAATACTCTTTTTGAGATCTATTTAAACTTTTTATGCATAGCTGACAACTGTACTCTCATTTCTAATGCTGAACAGTTCTCTGTTTCGCAATATACTGAAAAAATGCATCTTTTCCAGAGCAATGTAAACTGATTTTTCGCTTCTAAAACCTTGTTTGGACTATCACCGATGAATCATCTAGTTCAAGTAATTCTTATACATACATGTAATGAATCTGTGCTAAAATTTGATTAATCTCCTATAATATAGTATTCATTTCATGAAATTTAATGGGATTTTTTTTCTTACTCTTTTTACTCTCTTTTCAATGCGTACTATACGATGTTAATGTACGGTTTGGTAAGACCAAAGTGTACGGTTTGGTAATTCACCTAGTTCCAGTGAGTTCGCGGTTTGGTCACATTTTTAAACAAATATAGATGGGGATAGTTTTTTTTCTTCGCCCTTTTGTTTGAATTTGTTTCAAGATTTACAGTTTTTCAGATAGTGGATTCTCATAGTTATCTCCTCGCTCAAAAAGTTGGCGGGGGGATGCTTCTTTCTTTGCTACTAATATTTTCGTTCCATAATATGTCATTGATATTCTTTTCATTTCATATCTTCAACAATTCCAATCTTAAATAAACTCCCCAGTTGGTATTCTTGCTTCTCTCAAAATGCTACTTCCACAAGTCAAATTCTGCAAGAATATTGTGAAAATGCCTGCTCGCATTTTACCTCATTACCGCTGGAATAGCAAAAAGATTGGCAACATATAGAAATGTTAAAGGATAAACCAGCAGATCTAGCACAAAAAGATTGTAATGACAACTCAAAACGAGGCTCACATCGGCGTGGTGACCAGAAAATTGATTCACCCTAGTTGTTTGAGTGTTTCTGTTTTTGTCTTATTACGATATAATTCCGTTGTCAGCTATGAGGGGGTTGGGCTTAGGGTGATATTCATTAGAGACGAGAATTTCTTTTTTGAAGTCTTCCACTGTTTCCGCACGCACCGTTTTCTTGTCTACATTGTTTCAATCTATTTTGGCTCTCACAAACAAAGTCATTATTTACATAGATCTATATAAAATGATCTGTTATTGCAGATTTCTGACTTTTCTACAATATTTCTACTTTAAAATCTCTTAATTTTGGGGCCTAATAATACGTTTTCGTTGAAAAAGATTTATAAAATCAAGGTATCTTTTGGCCGGTACCAAGTCCCCCAAACACCTTGTAGAAGAAAACAAATCTGTTTTTGCGGCGTGTACTTTGTAAAGAGGGCAGTTCTAAGTTCTCTCACATCCCATTTACATAGACCACGTCCCTATAGCAGAGATCGACGATAACGTCATGTAACTTTGTTATGCGATTACGTGTTACACAAAAGTAAAGCTGAAGGACAAAGAATAACAGCAGCTGAGAAGATGTATTCGATAAAGCTAGAGGAAAATGATGTCCCAGGAGCTAAATTTCGTTGTTCTGAAATATCAGAACATTCAGTTTGTGAGTTGAAGCGCTGGTTTGAATGTCGTGGGTTGGCAGTACCGGGAAAAAGCTGGAATTAGTGAAAAAAGGTAAGTCGAATCTTCATCACGATAATGATTACGGTAACGTTACTGCGAGTTTGTTATTGTAACATTCTTTTCAGGCAAATAACAAACTGCCTACTTTAAACGATCATTTTCACTGCACCAACGGCAAACTAAAGCAAACTCTTCAAGCCCATGTACGGTAGCGTATTTTGCCATTTAACATTTTATCATGTGGGGGCGGGGGGCGTGCAAGGGTGGGTGTGTTACGGGAGAATTTATGAACACATTATATCAACTGCAAAGATGTACACATGTAACACTGCCTCTGATAGTGAAAGTGAGGAGAACTTGACTGACTTCAGCACTTAAAAACCTATGTTGAAAGGTCGACAATATTTTATAAGTGACCATGTGAAAAACTTGCAAGATAATTATAAAGAATACCATTATTTCTTAAAATTGTCTGTAATGGTATCATACACTCAACAAGTAGTGCATCATGTATCAGTGACTCTAGCAAGACCCTCAGGAAAAGTAATGGATGCATCTTGCGACTGTAAAGCTTCCTCTATGGGCAGATGCAATCATATCGCTTCTTTACTTTTTGCCTTGGAAGATTATACTCTTCAGTTTGGATATAAGCCATGTGCATCTACAAGCAAACTTTGTACATGGAATGTTGGGAAGAAGTCTAAATGACAGCTGCAACCATGCCATTCAACATCATACAGTAAGAAATTAAAGGCAGATAGATCTAGAAACTATGATCCATTATGTAACATTGAAATAAATGAAACAAAGTGTTAACAACTTCATTGCTACATTACCCCATTCAGGATCAGATAGCATGTTCAGCCAAATATTAGAGATAGACTACCCTGATTATGAAGTTGACATGGATATATTAAAGGATAAAACTAAGTTCTCATTATAGTTGATGCAGTTTGAAGAGAAAAAACACAGTCCCCTTAGAAGTGCCAAATACACAAGATCAGACAGAATCAGAAATGTGGCACAGTAGCAGATTATGTAGAATAACTGATTATATGGCAAAAGATGCAGCAGTTGTTCACAGTAAAAGGGGGAAATATACTCTTCTGAACATAATTATATGGGGCAAAAAATTACCAGAATCAAAAGGTTTGAAATATGGAAGACACAATGAGCAGAAAGCTTTTCAAGGGTAAATGGCTAAAATACTGGAACTGATGTTACGATACAAAAAAGTGGATGTTGGATCAACCCTATGTATCCAGAACTTAGATGTAGTCCTGATGGCACTGTTTACAATCGAAACAATAAACTAATTGGTGTAGTTGAGATAAAGTGTCCATTCGTATTAGCACGAAAAGACCCATTATATGTAGATGACCTTAACCCAAATAAAAGAAACAATCTTTGCTATAAAGTTGTGAGTGGTAGGCCATTCTTAAGAAATCACATAAGTATTACTATCAGGTACATATGCAGATTGCACTTTGTGAAGTAGACTTTTGTGACATTGTCATTTGGTCCTCAAAAGGAATGATTGTAGAAAGAATATTGCCAGATGTTGAATATTGGCAAGATTTATGTTCAAAATTGATAAAATGTCGTCATAATACCCTGATGCCAGAATACATCGACATGAGAATCCCAAGACGGCTTATGCCACTTGATATTCAGATTTAGGGTTTGAAACGTTGACTATGCACAGAAAATTTGTTTTGTTTTATATTGGTGCTACACATTTTAAATTTAACTTGTAGTATTAATTGAGAAAGTGTGAGGACAAAAGCATAATTAAAAAAATATTGGATGAACAATTTTAAAATGACTTTTGTTTTATTTATAGTGGGTTAATGTATAGAGTGTTTGCTGTCTGATGTTCATCTTAAAGAAAGTTCATAAGAAAATAGGGTTATGGATAATATAAGATGTGTAAGGAATTACAAAACAATGGTATGGAACAGCATTTTGATTGCTGTTTTTGTCTTACAGCCTTCAACAATTGGCAATATCCATAGTGTAAAGCAATTTCAAGCCAATCGTGAGAGGATACTATATATATATATATATATATATATATATATATATATATATATATATATATATATATATATATATATATATATATATATATATATACATGATAGAAAACGAATATAAATGTAATGAAGTACTTCACAACTTCACATGATTCTATATTTTTATTTGATCTATGCTGAATAAGTAGTTTTAATTCATGTTCTTAGAACATTTTGAAGAGTTAATCTACATGTATCGTTTCAAAATAATAATAAAGTTGTATATTCTTTAAGTTCTAATACACGTGCACCAGATGTTTTAAAACTGATGACAAAGTAGAAATATTTATCAATTAGTAAATAGCATGCTACCCTTAAATATTCCTGAATCATTTTACTTTACAAGACGATTATCTTAGTTAACTAAAAATCCAATAATTTGAACACCTTCTGATGTAATTGGTTTCAAGCTTATTGGGAGAGCAGTACCTATGATCTTAAACGTTTCCATTCACTCAATTGCTCTCAACATGAATACAAACACGTGCAAATGCGCTTTGTCATGATTTCTTCTTGAAGTGTCAATCGATCTCTCCCTGCAAGAAATGGTGGAATGTTCAGATAAACTCTGTGAGACATTAAAACAGCTTTAATCAAAAACCCTCCGTCCGCAATCACCAAATCTCCTGGCTCAAGTAAATCTGCCTGGCCAGATTTAACAAAAGTATCCTTGTCCGAAATGCTGTCTTCATACACTTCTGACAAAAAGGTTATTGTTCCTGTCGGTGAAATTCCTACAAGGCAATTTAGTGTAGCATGGTTTTTATAGGAAGAGTACATGTTACCTTGTTCAGCAAAGTTCCTAGATGACTGAACAAATATTTCAAATCAGTCTATGATACCCTTACATTTCTGAAAGATTTGAAATAAGCAGGCAACTTTTCTTTAATTAACATCTTTGATGGAAACATTTTTTTTCTCGAATCCCTGCTGTTACGTTAAATAAAAATGTAACCCATGTATTAATAGTGATAGAAATGTTACTTTGGCTAACTCCAAATCTATATGTTAAATCTTTATTAGGAAACCGTTGTCCTAACTTCATCAAGGTGAGCAATAATTGATTTGGAGGTGAGATTTTTTTTCTCAGGTGCAGTCTTTTGTTTGACTCTTTATTTTGGTTTTGTTCTGTTCCCTTGCCAATATGTTAAGTTATTGATATGATCTCCAAGACAGTTAAAGAGATGGTTATATTGATCAACAGTTATTCCAGTGTAGAATTTAAAAAGTTTATCATTTTTAGGATAGATTATCAAAATGAAATCTGTTGGTGATGCAAGTTTTCTCTTTTTTTAAGGAAGTTTCCGCTTTTTTGAGTCATTGTTTCTGATTCTCTTTTCTCTTTAATTGGCAAGCACATCACTGCAACAGTAGGTGGTTTGTGTCCCAACATCACAGACAGGGGTTACTGTATACATGGTGGCCTCTTCTGCAAGTTCTGGTATCTGCAAAACAAATCAGAAGCCTTCAGTAATTACTGTACACATCACACTTGAATTTTGAATGAGCAAGATTTGTAAGAAGTTTTTTTACTCGCGTGTTTTTATTTTTACCCTTGAAAAGAAATATCTGAAAAAAGGCTCCAACATATTATATAAGCTACCATTTACCTGTGGGTTTAGATGATCTGGTGTCTTGCAATGGAGATATTGAGAATCTGAGGAATTTGGAAGTGGTGAGTTGTCTTGTAAAGACAGCATTATCTCTGCCACTTCCATTAGTAACTTTCTAGATACAGTTGTGGACCTTGGTGTTGGTGCCTTCCTCTTTCTAGAAAATCGCTCAACCTGAAAAATATGAATATTAAACAATGTGTTACTCTGTAATATATAAACGGAAATTTTTTTTATAAATGTATATAATCAGGCCCGCCAACAGAAATTCCGGGCCCCTGGGCAGAGCAGTCATCGGCCCCAAAACTAGTTTCATTTTTGTATATAAAAACCCGTGTACAGCTTTGCATGTAAAACCTATAGTAATCTACCATAACTTAGACTCTTGCAAGGAACAAATTTTAATATTTACTGCAAAGATTAATTTATTTCTGATTACCGAGTTGATGGCAGGAACCTAGAAATCGCTGGGCCCCTGGGCAATTGCCCCCCCCCCCCAACACACACACACACACGCACACACACATATATAATTCTGAAGTATACAAAATGAACTGGGAGGGACCCAGGTATACACATTAAAAATGGAATTAAATAGTGCCTGTTACCAACCCACACCCAGTGTTTAATTTGGACATGCGCCCAAGCACAAAACAAGCTGAAGAACATGGGCAAATCCAGACGGAGAGGTCCAGACAGTCCAAGGAGTGTGGAGGCAGGATTCCATAAAAATCTAAATATTTAACTGGTAAATGCTAAATTATGCTATCAAGTTACTCAATTCAATAAATCTTATGTTTATTTTTGTATTTCTATCATAAAAAAAACTCTTTAAAGTTTTAGCTAAATTTTTTTCGTGTACGTTTTTATTTATTTATTTATTTATTTGTCTTGACCCACTCCTTCTCAATTCTTGGATCCGCCCATGTGTCACGGAACTGAAACGCTTTGCGTTACAAGCACATCAATTGATTAAAAACATCCCCCACCCCTCCCTCAATGTTCATATAACATGTTATTGTTTTTGTAATAAATAGACGTAAATATCGAACCTGATTTGGCGTGAGTGTTGATGGGATGGGGTCGGGATGATCCGTCGTCGGTCCATTCCAACCTATGAAACGTTTACTGCAGATATATGTCTATCTTGTGATTTTGTCAGCAGTAAAATTTTCCCTTCCACAGGCACACACCCAATGTTGGCACTTCTCGGGATTTTTTTTCGGTTTTGGAAATGGAATAAAAACTACACCCGTCATATATTCACGATCTGAATATCTACTATCGCTATTACAAAGTTCAAAGCAACAATGTCTTGTAGCACCGTGATTTTTTCGTTTTATAGGCGCAGATGCAATCTCTTTAACGTGTTCCGCCATGTGTATTGTAGTACAAAAGCCAATTTATTTGTCCTACACCATGCAGCTGAGTCTGCGAGCTATAAATTGGCGTGCTATTTTTAGCGCTTATCACTGTCGGTCCATCTCTGCTGTGATCACCACTGACTATCCTATCAGTTGAAGCAACACTTTCTCTGCCTGTTTACACCATAGACATAGTACGAGTCCCAAACAATGGACATATATTCTAGCATTGACCGTATACATGCGAAGTTTGTCGATTTACGGCAATTATGAGGGCAATATTTCAGGTTTCTTTTCAACAAAGCTATGAAGTATGAACATTTTTTGTAATTTTGGTGATGTGTGAACCCCATTTCATATCCTGGTACAGTTTTATGCCAAGGTAATGGTTCTCTTAAACTTTTTGAAGAGTATGATCTCTTAAAACACAGAGATGGTTTGGCTTGCTACGTACGCTCATCGCATAGCATTGTTCTGGCATTAAGCCGCATTCCCTTTTTTCTGACTCATTCATCATGGTTTTGGGTTTATTTTGTAGGATCAAATGGTCAGTTTAAGCGTCTATTTTTCTATGCAACAGAGAATCATATGCGAAACGAAGGAAGTGTGACTTAACTGAAGAAAGGAGATCATTGATATAGCCTAAAACTTGTATGGGACCAAGCACAGTGCCCAATGGTACATCAGAATCAACAGTCACTGATTCGGAGTGATCACTATCGACTACATCCTTTTTGTATGCTCATTCTGTAAATCTAGGGTATGTTGGTGACTCTGTTTTTGTTTTTGTCAGTTTTAACGGACCTTTAACATATTATTGGCTATATCATGTCGAGAAAATGGTAGCTAAGCGTCTGTCCCAAAGACACACTGAAGCAGCCAAGGCCGGAATAAGGTGGCCCTGGAGCAACTGCTCCATTTGCTTCGCCTTTAATCCGGCCTTGGAGGCAGCCTACCTGGGCTGGTTTGAGCGGATTAGGAGCCTGACGCTCTAGCAACCTGAGCTATAGCGGCTCCCTTGGGTGACCATGATTAAGAAACGAATTTATGTTTGAAATTTGGCCAAACTCACGTCAACAAAACAACAATGTAAGCCCAGTGGCGGCGCGAGGGGGGTCGGCAATTGCCCCCGGGCGAGAGGGCGCCGTCGGGAGCTTTTTCAGCTCTACACGGGATGTAGATGGGGGGGGGGGAGATTGGCAACTGACATAAACACTGTTCTCTGTAGCAAAGTATGGGCGTCACTAAAGAACATTTCCCCCAGGCGCCTCGGTAGGAGCGCTACTAAAGAACATTGTCCCAGGGTACCTCGAACCCTCGCGCCGCCACTATTTAAGCCTACCCATATTTCTGGTCACAAGCGCCAGAACACGTGCGGGCAGTGACGTTATTTACCAACGTCATCTGGGGAAAAGTTTGTACCAATCCTAGAATCTAAAGACTCATCAGACTTTGCATCTAAAGATGTCTTTAGGGATTGTAGTATACTATTTCCAAAAATATGTTGTATTCAATTATGGGGAGGATTGCCTCTTGAAAATACGAAATCTGGCTCTTAATATTACAAATGGATCAAATGAATAATCAGGAGCATACTATTTTATCTTCACATTTCGCCTGTCACAGCACATTTCATGCTAAAACCACATCTCCAATATGTATGCGGCTATTGATGGACAAATGGACAAGTAGACAGAAGTGATTCAGCAAACTTTTAAACACTAGAACTTGTCAAATTTAACCAACTTAAAAAGTATGAGCCAATGTTGAGTAATTAATTTCAAAAGTAGAAATTTAGGGTACTGGTCTTTAATTCTGGATGCATTCTTCACTTTTACATTTTTAGAACTTTACTTTCAATTGGTACCATTAAACCATATTTTTTGCCGAGGTGCCGTTAAAAACGCTAATACATACTATCATATGAACTTAAATGACACTGGTTTAGGTTTCTATGTTTTAAAATTTCTCTCACTGTTTAACATCGACATCACTTTACTTTGATGCAAGGAGTATTCACAAGTGGTTCTTTCTTTACAGCAGGGCAAAATGCAACTGTCGCCAAAATTTTTTTTAAAAAAAGACATTAAGTTTGAATGCACTATGATCCTAACCCACAATTACCACAAAACTGCACGTATGTACGAAAACTATGTAATGGAATGAATACGTTCAGACTAAGGGTCATAAGAGTCCACCAGGAACAATATAGGGTATAATCTATTGTACAATTCATGAGCGTAAAGATTTTTAAATGCGCTTTATTTTCTCGATTTTGAAAGACAAGGCAGTATGTTTTCAGCGTATGGAATCGAGTAAACGAGAAACTACTCAACGGTAACAAGAACAGAAAACTTTGGGGTGGTATAAAGTATCAAAATGAACAAACTTGCAACTGACGAAACGATACATTTGGGATATGTTGTAATTTCATGATAACAACACAAATTTCAATGCATAAATAAATAAAACTTCTTGCCGAATGATTTTTGTCTACAATATACCTTCCATCTTAGCTGACTAAACGTGAACGTAGTAACGGAATTAATTTTCAAATGGCTCAGAACATTATATTATGAAGAAACTACTAGTATTGTTGACTAAACCGGAGACTAACATTTGGTTTACCAAACCGTACACTATCATGCACTAGGTCCTTGAAAATGAATGAAAAGAGAAAAGAAGTCGCATTACAGATCATGAAATTGATACGCTATCAAAGGACCCTGAATTAAGTTTATATTGATTTATTATGTACACGTATAAGAATGAATTTAGATATAAATGTATTCATCAAATCCAGAACACAATGGCTAGGAGTGAAAAGTCACTTCACATTTCTCTGAAAAATATGCATTTTTTCCAACGTATTTCAAAACAGAAAATTGTTTAGTTTTAGAACTATGCATACACAGTTTCAATAAATCGCAAAAAGAGCACTTTATTAGTTAAAATTCCTGCTTGCTTTCAGCACCTATCATGTAACGCAGGAAAAAGGAAGCGATACCAATCCGGAGTCAGAGTAGATACAATACAGTCTCACTATGTGGATACGAATACTGCCCAAACAGTTCCGAGACGGCTGACATCGAGTGTCTCTGGAAAGGAACTTTACTCTCATCGCCTCAACACTGGATAGTTTGTCTTGTGCTGCTGTGCCAGTAAACACCAACAAACCAAGTGAGCATCCTCCAACCTCAGTCATCCAAGATAAGTGAAACTTGGAACAATTTTCTGGAATGAGGCTATGTCGCCATATTTAAACTTGGTAGTTATACCATTACACATGCACAAAAACAAAGTGCGCCTTGTTTTGGATATGTATTTTTGGTTGGCTACACCAAAGAACCTAAGTTCATCAAGTTAATTGTAATTTCCCTTTGTTTGTCATCTTACTGTTTGATGACTGAACTTCATGCCATATTGGTCACCCCATCTCCATCATCTGATATTGTTAGGCTGAATGGCGGCTGTCAAAAATCTTTTCATGCTTCTGTAATATATTCAAAACTGTGTGTTTGCCAATTCCGTGCCAGGTTTCCCCATCATGACCTGCATGCACTAACGTGTCCTTTGTAATACTCTTACAAGAATACCGATAACAATGTAAACCTAGTATATTAGTATCATCACCTCAAAAGACCTAATGCGTGTAGTCACTAGAAGCATCTATTGCGTTTGAGTCAATCCATCCATCAGCTTCTTCAGTGGTATACTAGATGTCTGAGGTCTTTTACTTGTGGTTGTCTTTACTTATGCTCGTCTCTCTCTCTCTCTCTCTCTCTCTCTCTCTCTCTCTCTCTCTCTCTCTCTCTCTCTCTCTGACAGTGTTGCTCACGCTGCTGAGACCTTTCTTATTACAATTATTTTCTGTATGTGTGATACCACGTAAGTAGACAAGATGATTAATCTGTCAAGAAACCTTTTTCAATTCCTGTACTACACGTTGTATCGAGACTAGATCTGTGGTAGATAATTACCAGTTAAACGAGGATTCTCTGTATCGTAATGGAGTCTTCATTGTTGTAATGATTAAATACAACTATACAGTTTAAAATTGGTATTTTGTTCCTCAGAAGGGTCGAATTTATTTGATGATATCAGCCAAATTTCTGAAAGAAGAAAAGAACCCCTGAGTGGCAGAAGATGAGCCATTTTGTCTTTGATATATATTCTATATTGTTCAGTGTTTGATTATGGTAAGGATGCCCACATTTTGGGAAATGGGACCTAGTTTTCTTATTAAATACCTCGTCAACGTTCAATAAAGAAACGTTAGATATCTGATGTTTTAAAACTTCATCAATATGCCCTTGCAACTGCAAGATGACGAAGATTGAATACTAACCACTTGCTTCATATATGCTCTCGTTTAAAACAAATAGCAGGCTTTTAAACTGTCACGGCACCTTTGTACTAAATAAATAATACAACAATTTACTTCCCTTGATTTATCCTTACCCTCGAAGAAACTGAAAGCTATAACAGGAGACAGAATACGACGTATGCCTGCGAGAGAGTTGCATAAATCAATTGTTCAAGTAGCTTCATAAAGTAAATCACCTATGCGCATGGGCAGCTACGTAAATTCTTGGCAGGATAGTGATTCTCTTGCATCACTGTAAAATTTCTTCAATTATTACTTTGCTAGTCCACGCAAAAAATTTTGAGAAAATAAAAAATGGAAGTACCGCGATAAGTTGCCATAGAAACGCTTTCTAACTCGAAATCCAAGGGTCGAGGACTTGATATCCGCCCAGGTCAGCCCGAGTCGGCTGCCTCAATGTGACCTTGGGCAAGCCACATAGCTCCCTTTTCCTCAACATGGTACAGCCAATAACGTGCTCAAAGTGCTGTTAAAAACCAACCAACAACAACAACAGCGTCTTACCAAAAGAAAACAAGATATCGGCTTTGAAACTTTTGACGAGGCCCATTAAATAGACCGAATTCATTGTTTCTGCTGCTATTATTTCAGTCAAATACAAACAATTTTCGGTGGGATAAAATTCGTTATAAAGTTTATTAGTGACCGTATACGAGATTTGTCAAGTCAGTGTGAAATTCGTATTGGACTCGGCGCAAGCGCCTCGTCCAACACGAACTGCTCACTGACCCCATAAATCTCGAATACTGTCACTAACAAACTATAAAACTGATAGTATACACGACATCATAATTAAGCCACGGTTCACATCCCCTCCGAACTTCAACTCCTCAGAAAAACCCAAAATTGCTCAGATACAAGAATTACTCAGATACAATATTTAATTATCTTGAATATATTGCAAAATTGGTGAATAAATGGAACAGAGGAGACTATACATTGAGATTTTAAGGATCGAGTTTCCCGCTAAACAAACCAACTGATTACCGATCTGGTGTACTCCTGTGCCTACAGTTTAGAAATAAATCTGATGCCTGACACGCATCAATAATTACCAGCTGTACTATGGTGAAACCTTTATTTTATTCCAATCACGATATATCAAGCATGCTTTATCTGCGAACGACTGTCTTTTGCCGATATTTGGAAAGCCACATTTCAGAGCACCATACTGGCACATACTAAGAGTCAAGTTTGGACTGCGTGCTAACACGGTTAAGAGAGAAAAATGCTGATTTGGAAGAGGACGGTATCGGAAAAAAGCGGTGCATAAATCTTGCGAATGAAATTTGGGGCTTTTCATATTTTTTTTTAAACACTTGCCTAGGATTTAACTCTTGCCGTCAAACACTTGTTTGACAGGAAAATGGACTACATTATTAAAACCTAAAGTTAAAAGGAAAAACAAAAATAACAGCAACAAAAATATAATAAAAACATTCAATTGCTTCTCTCGAGTATGGTAAGAATCAAAAAGATTTTTTGTTTTTATCACCTGCGGCCTACAGGTCAATGAGGGCTTTTCTTCTTCTCGTGGATGTTGGAATTCCATTTTTTCTAAATGACATACTATTACAAAGGGACTGACGCTCAACTGCCAGAAACAAATTTCCAGGAGTCCAAGATATGACCGTTTCTTCCTTTCAACTGCTGAGTATTGACCACCATCTCTAATATTCTTGATAAACTCCAAAATACTAAATTTGGTAACAAAAATATTTTCTTACATGTCTGAGTTAATATGTTCACAAGATACTTAAAAGTAGAAGAACCTCAACCCGATATCATGTATAGAAAGTTCATTCAACTTGTTTCAGAGAATGTTAAGATATGCCAATGTGCTAAGTTTTGTTAAATCTATAATTCATATTTTGTAAAGGTAAAAAAAGTTATTTCAGAGGCATCATTCGAGTTAATCAACAGATATATTCACAAATTGAATTTGATAAAAATACATTTTATACTTGCTTGCATTACCATGCTCACAAGCCAGTACAGCTAAAAACTCAGCAAAGACCGTTCACCTTAAAATCAATTTCAGACTGCCATCAACTTGTTCATTGGAATGCATCTAAATACAAAGTCCAGTCAAAATTAGCTTGTATATGTACAAGTCACTCTGTTCATACGCTCAATGAAGTGCACAAATGCAAGCAATAACCTTTCACTTGACTCTCAAATCAATTAGGTCTGGTTTTTAAAACTCCTTCACCAAAGTGCGGATATTATGGTGATCAGATCTGCACCATTTTCATTCAGAACCAAATAAATATTGCAAGTGTTTTAGTGAAAGCCCCATGTCAATGTCTTCGTTCATGCAAGAGGTGTAGCTATAAAACAATTTTCGAGATTGCCATTATGGTTCAGTGTTAGAGGTCAGATGAGCATTATTTTCATTCAGAACCAGCTATATATTGCTATAGTGGTTTAGTGTAAACCCAATGTCGATATAACCACCAGTTCTGAGGAAGTAGCCTTGTGAAGAGTTTCAAGATGGCCGTCAAAGCAGCAATTCTGAAGGTTAATTTTGATATCGGAAGAATTATATATTGCAAGAAACAAATGGTGTATTTTTAAATGTTGGTATGGCCATCTGGTTTGGAAAAGCAGCAGTTACAAGATATTTCACATTTATTGAGATCACATCAGCATCATTTTCATTTGGGGCCAACTACATATAGTATGAAGTGCTTTAGCGAAAACTCCATGTCGATATGGCCATCCCTTCAAGAATAGTAGTGATAACAAGATGGCCATCTTAGATCAGTCAACTAGACATCACAAGTCTTTTAGTGAAAACTCCACGTCGATATGACCATCCGTTCAGGAGGAGTAGCGATAACAAGATTTTCAAGATGGCCACCATAGCGGACATATTGAATTGCAAAGGACACTATAACAAGTCTTTTAGTGAAAACCCCATGTCAATAAGACCATATATTTAGGACGAAGAGCAATATATAGCTTTTGGGGGTAAAACTAATTTTAATTATGTAATACTTAACTGATATTATTACCTTCCTTTCCCTTTTCCTGGCGCTAGTCCTCAGTCCAAGGTGAATTCCCTCCTCCAATTAGTAACTGGAACAAAGTTCCAGTCGGATGGCTTAGTCACGTCCGTCATACGGAATATCGTCATTCTTTAACATTTTTGGACCAAGTTTGAAAGGACATGAGAGCGGGGATGGAGGAGGTAATTTGGTAACAACTCAAGGTAAATATTACATAATTAAAATTAGTTTTACCACCCCACTCCCACCCCCCAAAAAGGAAAAAATAAATATAATAAAATAAAATACATTAAATAGCAGAAATACACTTGCTTTTATTATTACGTTGCTAAGTTTTCCACACGGTGGGAAGGCTAATGGCTCCATATTAAGCTGTTATAGTGAACATACCCTCTGATATCAGTAGAGTGTTCTACTGCAGACTGGAGGATGGCTTGACAATTTGTTGGACTGACGCAGTCTGGCCTAATGCGTATATGCCTTCGCTGTGGTTCGACATCGAACGAAGGTAGAACGTAAACAAGGTGGAATGAGACCGCCAGAATACGGCTTTCATGACATCCGGAGAAGACTGATTAAGAAAGGCCCAAGATGCAGCAATAGCCCTAATTTCATGGGCTTTGATTCTCATGAAGGAAAGATCTCTCTCAGTGAGAGATGTGTTGATAGTCCATCTTGAGATGGTGGCTGACGTAATATTTGAGGTGCCTTTTAGAGGGAGAAAGAAACGGTTTGGACCATTTCTTTTCTCTTTGATTTATATAATAGAAACGTAAGGTTCTAACTGGTCAAATGAGTCTATCCTGATCATCCGAGCATAGATGCGACTGATACTAGTGGTTACAACTGATTTAGGGTCTATTGTTTGACAGAAATCCGTGCTGGCAAAAAAGAGAAACTGAATTATAGTTGCCATTTAATTGTAAGCAAACCTTTTTTTTCTATCAATAAGGCATGAATATCACTCCTTCTCATCGCTGACGCTAGGAGTCATGGAAACTAGCTTAAACGGTAAGGTTCTCGAAAGAAGCCTAACTCAAATGTTTATAAAGTGGTTTAAACAACGACCAAAGAACACACAAAAGGTTCTACCTAGGCGTTAAAGAGCGAGAGACTGGTCTCTGAAACTCGAAGTACTTTATCAGTTCTGAAAGATGAGTGTCTGACCCTATGGTGGAGCCCATACAGAACTTAAGGGTATTGGAGAAGGCTGCCCTATAGTCCTTAATGGTGGAGACCGAGCAGAGAAGAGAAAAATAAGAAAATACGAAACTGAAGTTAAAGGGGAGCAGATTGGATCAATGCATTACCTACTGCGCCAATTACAGAATTTTCTCCGCTTGGCATCGTAAACCCTTGAGGTCGAGTGCCTTCTATCCTGAGCGATGCAGTCGACAACATTGCTCGAAAACTGATCTTAGCAGACAGATCCTTTGCTATGAGCCGGGCGTGGATTGTTGTGTTGGAGGGACTTTATGTGCTGCGACAGGCGATTCCTCCTCAGCGTAACTCCTGGAGGTGTTTATAATTAAGGTAGAGGTGTTCGTTCAACTGCGACCGTTGGGGCGGGGCGGGGGGGGGGGGGGCTATCAGGATGAGTAATGCTGTATACGCCCTGACTCTGTGAAGAAGTTGAGGGATGATTCTGAAATGTGGAACAACAAGCTACTACTTTATGTCTCTCCAATTCCAGACCAGACTGCATTGGCAAATGGATGCCTTCACTCTGAAGTGGGGTCGACTGTACGCCTACGCCATCCAACCTCGTTGCAGACAAGTCTACCACTGGCTTCTCCGACAGTTGAAAACGTTTCTCTGCTACCGACTGGTGGGGAGATAATTCTGTGAGGACCTCCCATCTCTGTCTGGACCAGCTGTCGGTCAGGATATTTCTCTTGCAGAATTGGAATGTGGCGGACTCTGATAATGAACCCCTCCGAAGCTGTGACGAAATTTGGATCCCAAAAGCTGAAAGCAGGTCCCTGTGAGATTTCCAGTTTGCTAGCAGCAGAAACTGGAGAGGCTTTATATAAGTCTTTACAGAGAAACTAAATTCGCTGCCGCGATCAGGACCTCATAAGAGAGAGGTAGAGATGAGCAGACAACAAGATCTTCTATAATAGTATTGTTAAGAACGACAGTATATGTGTGATCCAGTCAGAGGAAACAGGAATTGTCCCTTGAATTGTGAGGAAATGCATCCCCACTTTAGTAAAAGTTTTAGAAGGAATCAAACCTGACTTCTCCTGTTTCAGGATTAACCCCAGACGAGTCACTGACTTCCAACAGACAGATCTCTTGGTAAAGCAGGTCTGAGAACGTTGTGTATCAATCAGTCGTCGAAACACTGAATGATGGGTACCACTAACGACCTAAAGTGAGCCACTATTACCCCATCACCCTTAAAAAAGGCTATGGGAGTGGAAACCAGACCCAAGAAGAGCATGATATTGAAATACCACTTTCCCCAGACAAAACCGCGGGAATTTCCTGTGGTGCGGGAGGATGGGGATACGAAGGTAAGCATCCTGGGGATGTATGGAGACCGCCCAGTCCTTTGACCTTGTAGCGTTCCTGCTTGAGGCGGACGTCTCCACCTTGAATCGCACTTCCTGAAGAAATTAGTTTAATGGGGACAGATCAATAATGAGGTAAACTTTTCCACTTTTCTTCGAAACCAGGAAGATCTAACATAAAAATACCGGATCTTGAATGTTTGTCACGCTCTCTACTGCTCCCATCCTTAGAAGGATGCATACCTTTTATCTTAGCGATTCCTATTCGGTCTGGTGAAACCAAATTGGGGTCCATGATAGAGTTGAAGGGTCCTGGAATGCCGGTAACCTTATCTTATTGTGGAGTGGGCCCATGCATCGACCGTTAGGTCCTACTTGGCCTCTGACAAACGGCTTAGTATGGCACCTACTGGTACGGCATGACCAGAGAGACTTTGGCAGAATCGGGTGTGACTCCCTAGAGCCGATTGCCTCCATAAAGAAGGCGGATAAGTCAGTAGACAACCGGGTTTTACTACAGAAGGGCAATGAGTTTTAAAGAGGTCTGGCGGTCCTGTTGGGATCCCTGTTTAAAATGGGTAGGCAGGAGACCCATAGATCTTTTGGACTGGGGACGCTTCTTAGCCGGTTTAGTCGGACATGGGGCTGCTGCAACCGATCGGTGTTATTGATCCTCGAGATCTAGGTAGGCCACTGTATGGACTAAACCGCCGAATAAGGCTTCCGCATTAAGCGGAGCCGACCTCGACATATTCTTACTGTGCTTCAGCAAAACCTTTGAAGTATCTAACGCGGCATCATGACGGAGGTGAAGTTCCGCCAAACACGCCTCAATGTCTTGGCGACAGCCTCAGTAAAGTCTATGCGAGGCGGTGAGTGACAGAGATCCTCCTTCAAACGGTTTAGGGAGACCGCGGCAAAGAGATCAGCGTGTGAAACTATGGTAACCAAAATGCAAGCTTTAAGTTCCACAGCTTCGAGAAACTTAACAGGGATGCGAGCCCAAGTCCCCATCGATATCACCACCTGGGATGCTCCCAAAGCCAGAGCGGGAGGCTAGAGTGGTCAAGCAGGCGAATGCACCCTGTAGTTAATAGGAGTAAAAAAGAACCTCTGCGTGGAGGAGGGGACTGACCAACACCTTTCCTATACGGCTGCCACTTGGCCTTGTTACAGCTTCTGTGGTATGCCCTTCACCTTGGCTGAGTGGGGAAGCAGCAGGTCCATTTTAGTCTCAACATCCTCCTGCAATTCATTTGAGTCTACTATAATGGAGATTGCATCGTCTTATCTCCCCTCCTTTTCCTTCGATGACGAAACAGGAGTTGATGACGAGAAGGGCTTATATCCTGCCCAGTCCGCCGACCAATTTGACCATGGGAAATTCATCTATGGGATGAAAAGGGAGTCATAACAGACTTCATATCAGGAGGTGGTGGTCCCCAGGCCCAGTAGGAAATGAACGCTAACGTTGGAAAAAACGGGGGGGGGGACATCCGGTCCCTAGCCATAGAAGGGACAGGTTGCTTCCTGGTCCCGGTCGCGGAACGACGACGCTGTTCGTCCGGAGGGGCAAGGACCGAAGTCCGATGACCGGTGGTCAGTAAATTAAGCATTGTGGCAGGTGATCCGAACCCGGTGTCCGGTGCTAGGTGACCGCTGACTGAACCCGGTGTCAGATGACAGACGCACGGTTATTGGTATTTATAGACCTACTCAAGGAGTCCCTATCCAAAAAACTCGACCATTCCGACAAAGACCCCCTTGACTCCGATCTTCCCGCAAGAGTTAAAGAGGACCATACATGCTTTGCGCCAGAAAGGTGGGACTCGCTAACGGTGCAGCCGACTTCCTTACGCCGGGACGTGCCACTGATCCTTCCGGGTATCGGAGGATGTTTACCGGACGGGACAAGAAGAGGATGCAGCTATCTTATTCCTGTCTCTATAGGAGTTGAGGCATCCTGCCAAATCCCGCACCTCATCTGACCATATGGCACAGAAAGGACATTTATCCGTTCGAATACACGCCAAATAAGTCTTTTAGTGAAAACCACATGTCGATATGATAGTAGCGATAAAAAGATTTTCAAGATGACCGCTGTGACAGCCATATTGGATGTCTGAGCAGCAACATTTTCATTTGGGACCAATCAAGCTAAAAGTCCATTGCGACAGTGTAATTCTAACCCATTACTTAAGGGCTCACACCTGAAACCATCCAGTCCACTCAACAGCGGACATTTACATTTCCTAGATTATGAAATTTTGAACTTTTAACTTGACCACGTGTGTTGTACAGAGCGTGTACATTTTATACTTATTCGAATTGTTACTACCGCATTTGAATGTACCTTACTTCTCAGTAGACTGGAACGTGATAGTTCAGTCGGTTGAGCATTCGACTTGTAGTCGGTACTTCGTTAAAATGAAAAGTCTCGTTTAATAAAGATTATTATTATTATTATTATTATTATTATTATTATTATTATTATTATTATACAAATCATTATTTGTAACACTGGCAGTTTTTGGACAAGACTTTACCGAATTGTAATAAGATGAAATACAGCCCCTTTATCTGGGCTTTTCATCAACGTTTAGACATAATTTTTTGACGTAGCTGGATGAAAACTGAATCAATAAATCTGTTGTTGACATCATTACTTTCACTAATCACGCAAATCTCATTTTTCGCGCATCTGAAGATGTGTTTTTACTCGATATTTATCATACAGCTTATTTAATTAGGAAAAGGAACATACATGCGATTTAATCAATCTTGTCGAATCCCAAAATATCTTAAGATTGAAATAACATATATTCACCTTAATAATCACTAAAAAAAAACAAACACAGCAGTGTTTTTTGTAAAATAATACGCAAACAGATCTGGGTCCATGCGGTTCACTTTAAATAAGTAGAACTGGCAGAGTTGATCATGATCTGCCTTCGAATTATGCAGCCGGGAAAGTAGTGTACACGAATAAGAAAAGGTCTTTACATTCATCCATACTCCTCTCTCTCGCGCTCACACTCACACACTACTGAATATAAATCCATTTAAATCCGAAATTTATTCAAAAAATACGAAAATATTTTACACATCTATTCTAATACTTCTGAAGTCTAGTTTTGTGAAATACTTACATATAGCAATAAAGAGTTCTTAACGAACAAGAGGAAAATAACTAAAATGCTGAGCAGAGCGGTTTGTCTTAAATATAAAAAGTATCAGAAAAATAACTTCTTTGGCACTTATAGACAGTAGCAATAGAGCTTTAATCTTTTATCCTGAATGCACTCCGACTGGTTTCCGTATTTGTTAGCCCTACTCACGTCCCCGACCAATCTGTACCGGAACTTGGCGTATGTCTCGGCGGTGGCCTCCAAGACTGCGTTGCCTGGGGTCGTCTCCAAGACAATCAGATATCGTGTGCCCTGTGTGTTTTCAGGTTGAAAAAATTGAAAGATTGAAATACCAGTATTATCCGTGCCAGTGTGTTGCAAACCAAGCTCAATTTCATTGACCTCCAGAATTGTCTTCAATGTTAAAAAGGCGCACAGATGTTTATAATCGGATAGTAAAGCATTCACTTCACTGACAATTAATTCTGCAAGACGGTGTATAACCGGGTTATCCGTTTTATTTATAGGCGTGGCGGAGTAGCATGCGCAATAATGCTCCGGAATCCACGCATCTGCGCATGATCTTCTTTCTGGTATTGGATGGAAAAGGCTGATACCTCGTGGGAGTTCCAAGGCAGTGCTGTAATCCTTGTTTTCAAAATCGTTATGGAGAATGTTTACTAGAGTTGCATACATGTCAAAAGGCGTGGTCAACCTTTTCGTGTTCCACAGCAAATTCGTATCCAAATGTGGATAATGCTGCTTCAAGGAATCGGGTATCACAAGCGTAACATAGGGCATTCTGTCCTCTATTCTACCAACAAAGGTGTTTCTAATTTTATCTATTCGTGCACCATGATCACTGAAGAAAACTAGCACCGAATTTTGAAGCAATCCTTCCGTTTTCAGCCAAATAAGAAAGTCCCTAAAATCTGTATCTCCATACTCCAGGAAATTCGGATATTCATGTGAAATTTCAGTGAGAAAGGAAAACATAAATTTTGGTCTACTTTTATATCTTTTGATGAACTGTTTCAAGTAATTAATTTGAACCAAATGTTTTGGTGTGTTGTCATAACACAACGATGATGATGCCTGCAACTGCATTTTGTTTTCCTCCAAGAAAAGAAGGACCGGTCTAATAGCGGACTTGACTTTATTAGCTTCCTCGATTCCCAGCCAAAATGGCCGCATGTAATGGTGCGTTGGCGGAGACTTGAATCCCTTTGTAACGTAATTGAAAACTCCTATTTCTGGCAAGTCTTCGGCAAAAAGGGTCACATAAGAGGCCTCCGAAAAGTTCTTCCAAATGAATGGAAACGAGTCATAATACTCTTTGGTATAATCTTTTATAGGCACTTCTGGTGTCCACACACGCTTACCAGTCAATAAAGGCACTATATTTGGAAGTGTGTTTTCTCCAACTTTCATGTATCCTTCGAACTCGTAAGCATGTAAATCATCTTTTAAATACTTATATGTCAACGGTAATTTTCTGATAGCTGCCGAACGAGAGACTGAATCGATTCCAAATAAGAAAATATTTAAGTTATCAGAGTTGTATTTTTCGGAATTAAAAGTGATTGCATTGCTTTTCTTATTTGCATTGATATTTGTAAGAAGCTTATCAAACACAACTGCTGATGTATAAGTATTAGAACAAAACACTCTGAAAAAATCTGCATTGACAGAGGTTGGTTGCTTGAATTCAACCGCTTCCGAAAATTTGACACTGATGTCGTCCAACCGTTGTAGACTAGAATATTTACAAACTAAATTGGAACTATCTAAATGTAATGCATTGAGTGCTGTTTGGTTAAATTGCAGTAATCCGTCATCGTCGACAAATATCACAGAAGGAGTATTCTGGCACACCAAGGGCTTGGGATGCCATACAAAACTCATTATTGAATCGTCGAAGGGATCCAATTTCGGGAGGATGCACGTGCTATGGATACTGGCATTTTTAAAGAGATAACGCACAGGGAAAGTTATCTGGTAATAAATAAACGAAATAAAAACAAGAAAGGCTATGCATTTAAAAACCAATGACAAAACTCTCTTCCTTGTTCTTGGTTCTGTAACTCTTCGTCCGGAAAAGAACCCATTTTTAAGGCGGAAGAATAAATAATCCAGGATCTTGATAGGGAGTAGCAAATATCTGACAACCAATGTAGACATCTTTTTCTGAAGACTCTAAACCACTCATCGTACCATTGCTTCTCCAACTTCACACTCTTTGGCCCCACTTTTCTCAAATTCTTCACTCTTACACCTCTTCGTCAGATTCCATGACAATTGTTAGGCATCTTCACGGCAACAATGCACTTGCCTCGGCACGTTCCCCGCCTGTCAAGTAAAAACAGCAGATTACTCCTCAGAAATTGTCCGGCCTAAATATTGTGATGATTTGCCTACTTGTGAGAGTCATCGGGGCTAATATGTTGAGAATTGACCAGCAGTTATTCCTAACATGAGCAAAGGTCTATCTGTCGATGTATCTCCTGATCGATAGATCGACCGATTGATGCATTTATTTATTTATTCATTTATCTATCTATCTACCTACATATATATCTATATAAGAACTAAAGGAGTTTCTTAATTTGATAAATAGCTACAACAAATCAATTAAAATCAAAACTACCAATAAGAAGAGAAGTATAGACCTTTTAGATTAACAATCTGAAAGGGAAATCAATACACAGAACAATAATCTTGACACTAGGGTATATTTAAAAGATACAGACACTCATCATTTACTACACAAAATAGTTTGCATCCACTGTTAACATTGAGGAGCATTGTTAAATCTCAAATATTGAGGTTCCGCAAGATTTGCAACAATCAACAAGACTTGAATGACACTCTAATAACACTTGTTCATACCCCTGAGGACTAGGGGATGTAGAATAGACGCAATGCGCCCGCATGCATGTCGTAAGAGGCGACTAATGGAAGCAGCAGTCCCAGTATCTCAGTGATTAGCGTGCCGGACTAGCGACCGAAAGGATGCAGGACAGAATCCTACCACTGGAATAATCTGGATCGGCTACTGTGGTGCGTTCTTGAGTAAAGCAATTGCATCGGCACAGAATAACCTACTTGTGTTGCTGTGCCGTAAAACACCAAACCAAACCACTTGTTCATTGCTTTTTGCAGGATTGAGAGATAGAAGTTACAAAATCGGGGAACTTGGGAACATGAAATCTGAGGCATTGAAAAGGACAAAATAACTGCATCAAAACACAAGTTCGTTCAATGTTCGTTTCAATAGACCTTCAACTTTTCCAGGAAAATAGGCTAAACACAATTTTAATGATTTGCAACAAAAGTTTCCTAAAGCTCTTGGCACGTGCACTTAGATTACAGTTTTTAAACGCAGTAAGCACGTATGTATATACAGAGTTTAAAGGCACGTAAGGACAATACTGACTCTATGGTAAAAATAAAGAACTGCACAAAAAAAGTAGGATTGACGATCTACTGGGCAAAAAGAATTTTCAGGAATTAAAGATAAGACCATTTCTTCCTTTTAACTGCTGAGTGTTTAAACCATTCCTAATATTGTTCAGCGATAACATGATTTTCACATTAACTGCTGTGGTGGACATACCGGATGTCAGATTGGCACCATTTTCATTTTCGACAAAGTAGACATCATTAGAAAGTATTTTGGTGAAATCCCATGTCATAATGAACATCCATTCAGGGGGAGTAGTGATAACAAGATTGTTTAAGACAGTCGTCGTGGCAGCCATATTGGATGTACGACTGGACCCATTTTCATAGCCATCCATGTAGTAGACATCAGATCGGCACCATTTTCATTTGGGACTAACTAGACATCATAAGAAGTATTCTGGTGAAAACACCATGTCAATATGACTTCCATTCAAGAGTAGTATTAATAAGATTTTCACGATGGCCGCTGTGGCAGCAACATTGGACGTCAGATCGGCACCGTTTTCATTTAAGACCAAGTAGACATCATACGAATTCTTTTAGTGAAAACCTCATGTTGATACGACCAGGAGGAGTAGCAATAACAATAACAAGATTTTCAAGATGGCTGATGTGGCGGCCATATTGAACGTCAGATTGGCACCATTTTCATTCATGATCAGCTAGACATCATAAGAAGTCTTAGTGAAAAACCCATGTCAATATGACTTTCTGTTCAGGAGGAGATGCGATAACAAGATTTTCAAGCTCGCTGACATGACGACCATACTGGACGTCAGATCGGCAATTTTTATTTAGGACTAAATAGACATCATAAGAAGTCTTTTAGCGAAAACCCCATGTTGATATGACACTCCATGTATGAGGAGTAACGATAAGATTTTCAAGATGGGCTCTGTGGCGGCCGTGTTGGATGTCAGATCGGCAAGTAGTTTAGGAGGAGCAGCGATAACAAACTTGTGCTAGCGAACAGAAGGACGACGGATTGACGACACACGAAAGACCATCCCATAAAAATTAGGAAGGTACACCCTTCTAAATAAACGTAAACATATAGTCCAACAAGATAACAGATAAAGGTGTTAAAACTCTGTCAAAGGTAATATATATAGTATGTATGTATGTATGTATGTTGTTTAACGGTATATCAGCACAATCCTGGCCACATAGTGCCGAGTTAGTTTAGGCATCACCAAAAAGGCATACAAAATAAAGATGATGGCAAAAAAGGTTAAAATCTTGAAAATATAAGTGTTTTGTTTCTATATAAACCTAACTCTTTCAATTAAAAAGTGCAAGACCTTCTCAGCGTGTACATCATCACAGGGCGCATCCTATGTCAAAAAGGTTGCCTCCATTTGTCGCCTCTTATGATATGCAGGAGAGTGCATCTGATTTATTCTACATGCCCGAGCCTGCAGGTGGATTATTCTACATGCCCAAGCCTGCATGTGGTTTATTCTACATGCCCAAGCCTGCAGGTGGTTTATTCTACATGCCCGAGCCTGCAGGTGGTTTATTCTACATGCCCGAGCCTGCAGGTGGTTTATTCTACATGCCCAAGCCTGCAGGTGGTTTATTCTACATGTCCGAGCCTGCAGGTGGTTTATTCTACATGTCCGAGCCTGCAGGTGGATAAACACAGCAAGAACAAACGCACTTCTTAGTGAGATTCAAGATATTAAATTATCGATAAATCAGGTTGTTTTAAGCGTGAACCTAATCGCTGTAAATTGTGTGATTCGCTCGTTAATTCAGGCAAAGTAAAGATCTTGAACGTAGGTAGAAATTTCACAATTAAACGCAGTGTTCTCCCGAGGGCCTTTTACCGTAGCGGGCCCACTACGCTATAGTTTCAACTCCGATAACCCACGACGCTTTAGAACCTGTCGCTACGCTATGCTCTTGTTCCGCTACGCTTTGATGTTTCCCACTACCCTTATAAAATTAATCTCTTAAACAAACATCCTGTCACCTAATTCAAAGCCCCACTAAAACGACACCTGTTCTTACCTCTTCTGGGGTATTTTATTAAGATAATCCAGGATAATTGCTCACTCACTTAACCATTATCCTTTGCGTGACCGCCGGTGCGCGACCTTTGGTGAGGGTTTCGTCTGCACCTAGTCACGTGATTGGCCAGCAACAATGGAGTCTACTGGTAGTGTGTTATATATATGTCAGTCGTTTTCATTAATAGCCAAAGCAGTACACCGATTAAATGAAAAATTATTGTGAAAAATGAACACACCACCTTCCAAGAAACGAACAATTACCCAGCGCCCGGCTATCCCCATGTTGGCCTGGTTACGACAATCAGAAATTGGAGTCACGAGGCAGTGATTCTGATTCCGATAGCGCCCGCATGATTTCCAAAAAGAATGATATCAAGAAACGAAGGACGGGATTTAATAATGAATGGAAGACGTTATTCCCTTGGGTGGAAATTGCTGGATCGGATGGTAAGTTTTCCATATTGCTAACTTAAGTGAGTGCTGCCCTATTAAGTTCTCATTTCTCCTTTCTGTCTATCCAAGTAATAAACGGAACAATCTTTATCTTCCAGTTTTACCTCAACAGCAGGTAAAGAATTAAATTTGAACAATATTTTAGCTTAAAAATAGCAAACACTTTGATATATTGTTCCTAATGAAGAGGAATATGTATTCTCTTATTATGTGATGATTATTGTAAAACACATCACTGTCTTGATTCCTGAAGAATTTTTCCTTGGTAATAACCTTAATTAGGATTCAGGTATATTTGTCTCTTTTTTGTACATCCATTAATAAATTTTATGTTCCATTTTTTCAGATTGTGAAAGGTCATTCTCCTCGATGAATAGAATTAAGAGTGTTTTAAGGAACAGGTTGTCACAGAGGGTACTGAACTACCTGATGCCAATCAGTACTGGAGGATAACCCTTAAAAGACTTTAATTGTGATGTTGCAGTCAGTTTATATGGTGAAAAGACGAATATCATTTATTTAAATTAAGAAATAAATAAAGATATGCATTGTTGTTACTGTTATAACCTAGGTAAATAAAAAAATACTATGTAAATATATGCACTTCTTTTTATTTCATTAATATTAATTTGTTTCCCTTTTATGACGTTAACGCGCGCTTTGTAAAACATTTGATGACCCAAACACGCGTACCCCGATGCTATCGAAAATTTCTGGGGAGATCACTGAAACGACATATTTCACGTGATACAAACACTTTGATCTCTGTAGTGCATCTTTTTTAAATGTAAAAAAAGATCCCAGTTTATAGGGGAAGCTGAAAGACGTTTGCGCAATAGAATGGTGGGGTATTTTTTTTTTTTTTTTTTCACAAACGGATGGTGAGACAAGTAAAACATATAGCTAATCATTTCAGTAGAAACTAGTAAACTCATTCTAGAGTGATTGACATTGAGCACAACATCTGCTAAAGAGGACAGGAAAAGGAGGAAAAATTCAGGATTAATCTGTTCAGCGCTAAAATTAATTTTGAAATTCCACAAACCGTATAGTATAGCACTGTGCCCTGTGCCATTTTACGTTTCCATTTTCAGACCCGTTATTTATCATCCCATCTTTTTTTGCACTAAACATTGTGTGGGATCATTGAGATACTTGTAGATTGATTCTATCCATCTCTCTATCTATCCAAAGACATCAGACAGACAAGCAGTTAGAGGCATACATACATATATACATACATACATACATACATACATACATACATACATACATACATACATACATACATACATACATACATACATACATAGATGATAATGGAAAATCAGTGAGGGAATAGAAAAGGCAAATGTAATGCTAAATTTAGAAATGTAAAATGTTATACTGAAAATGCTGCAGAATTATATCTTACTAATAGAACGTGAGGGACACGTGATAATAATAATAATAATAATAATAATAATAATAATAATCTTTCCATCCCCGTGAAATTTGAAGATTCCACGAAGCAGTGCAGATGCAATCGAGTGCACGCATTAACAAGTGTCCCTCAAAGGAACTGACGTTCTACTGATCGACAAGAATTTGCAGGAATTCAAGATAAGTTCATTTCTGATGGTAACTACTGACTGTTGAAGTGTTGAAACCACCTCTGATATTCTTGAGCAATGAGATTTTCGAAAAGCCGCTGTGGCAGCCATATTGGATGAAGCTCAGCACCATTTTCATTTAGGGCAAACTAGACACCATTAGAAGACCTGTAGTGAAAACCCCACGCCTATATGACCATCCATTCAGGAGAATTAGTGACAGGATCTAAAATATGTTCATTGTGGCAGCCATATTGGATGTCTGCGGGACACCATTTTTCTTCAGGACGAACTAGACACTCTAAAAAGTCTTCTGCTGAAACCCCCATGTCGATATGACTTTCCATTTAGGAGGACTCGCTCAAGAAAATTTTCAAGATGGCTGTTATGGCTACTATATTTGAGGTCAGATCGGCACAATTTTCATTCAGGACCAACTAGATATCATAATTAGTCTTCTGGTGAAAACCCCAGGAGTAGCAATAACAAGTTTTTCAAGATGGCTGCCATGGTGGCCATACTAGATGTGAGATTGGCACCATTTTCATTTAGTACCAACTTGACATCATAAGAAGTCTTCTGGTGAGAACCAAATTTCAATATGACTTTCCATCTAGGAGGAGTCGCGATAAGATTTTCAAGATGGCCGCTGTGGCGGCCATATTGGATATCAGATCGTCACAATTTTTATTTAAAACCAACTAGACACCATAACAATTATTTCGATGAAAACCCCATGCTAATATCACTTTCCATTCAAGAGGCGTAGCATTAATAAAATTTTCAAGATGTTTGCAGTGGTCACCATACTGGATGTCCCGCGGTACCATTTTCATTTAGGACCAACTAGACGTCATAAGAAGTCTTCTGGTGAAAACCCCATGCCGATATGACCTTCCGTTCAGAAGGAGTAGAAACAACAAGATTTTCAAGATGGCTGCCGAGGCGGCCATATTGGACGTCAGATCGGCACCATTTTCATTTTGGACCAGGCAGGCATCATAAGAAGTCTTTCAGTGAAAACACATGTTGAAATGACTATCCATTCAGGAGGAGTAGCAATAAAAAGATTTTCAATATAGCCACTGTGACGGACATATTGGATGTCTAATCAGAACCATTTTCATTTACGACCAACTAGACATCATAAGAAGCTTTCATTCAGGACGAACTACTAGACACCATAAAAAGTCTTCTGGTGAAAACCCCATGTCCATATGACGTTCCGTTCTTAAGAAGTAGCGATTATAATATTTTCAAGATGACTGCCGCCGCGGCCACATTGGATATAAGATCGAGCATTTTCGTTTAGGACCAACTAGACATCAGCATAAGTTTTTCGGTGAAAACCTCATGTTGATATGACCATCCATTCAGGAGAAGTAGTGATTAAAAGATATTGAAGATGGCCGCTGTGGCGGCCATATTGGATGTCCGAGCGGAACCATTTTCATTTAGGGCCAACTAGATATCATAAGAAGTCTTCTGGTGACAACTCCATGTCGATCTGACTTTCCTTTCAGGATGAGAATGGATAAGATTTTCAAGATGGCTGCGCACCATTTTCATTTAGGACCAACTAGACCTTGGGATAAATATGTGTGTAAAGTTTCATGGCAATCCTCCAAGTAGTTCAGGAAAAGTAGCGATTACAAACTTGTGCTAACGGAAGACGGATGGACAACAGGCCATCCCATAAGCTCTTCTGGTCAACAACCAGTACAGCTAAAATAGCTTTTCAAATATCTCGTAATTGAAATATTTTTTTTTTTTTTTTTTTTTGCATATCTCGTAATTACAAATAGATTTTTTTTTCTAAATATCTTGTAAATTTCAATAGCTTTTAAAAAAAAAATATCTCGTAATTATAAAGGTAACAAAATATCTCGTTATTAAAAATACATGTTTTATTCAAATATCTCTTATGACCGTTATTGTAATCAGAGTCTAACTTTTAAACTTAAGTCTGTTTTATTTACCAGCTGTGTTATTAATACCTTCCATACAATATTGGTTCGAAATAATTCTCGATAACCATCTGGTCCTAGAATTACATAATCTAGTCGCAGATAAGCACGCAATATTTATTAAAGCTATGAAACATACAGAATTGTTAATAATAATAATAATAATAATAATAATAATAATACATAGATACATACATACATACATGTGGGTAGGTGGGGGTGAGGGTACACCATCTAACAATGCTAATTACATTCATTCATTAGCAATTTGCATTTTACTAACAAAAAGGTGTGCGGTAAAGCAACAATCCTGTCAAAAGGGTAGAAACTTCGTTTTTCTCACTATTATATTCATACTATCATGGGTGATTTCTTAAGCATAATTATTTCCGGATACATGTTGCACCAGTTTTCACAATAGGAACATCTGAATGATTGGGAAAGATCTGCACCAGAAATGTGTCTATGGAACACGGATGCCCCACTACAGCACATGTAACTGACCTAAACGCAAAACCTGAACAAGGTGTGACGGGCGGATGAACTGAAAAGGGTATCACTATATATCACTGCCGTGTTGGGGTGTACAAAAAATCACAGGAACGTCGACAAAACATCATTTCTCGATAAAGCCAAGCACAGATGTTATGTGATCACCAAAGTTGGAGGACATCCGCGCACCGTAACGAAAACACAAGAATATTGATTCTGAATCTGCAAATTTGGTTCCTAACCAGACAATGGTGTCCCGGGGGTTACAGCTTGTGTCATTGATTTACTAAGTATGACAGTGTCACAATTATATTTCCCTCCGGAATTCTACGAACGTGATTCGTGTTATATACCACACTCTAAAGCCTCACAGCAAAAGTAATCTCACTAAGTGCTACCTGCGCTCTAGTCTCATTCAAACAAACTCTCGCGTGGCTCCGCGATATCCCCTCCACACGAGGGTTTGGTAAACTGATTCATTGTTCGCTGTTTCCAATAGAAAGAGCTTCAGCCAAATTTTGTACAAGCGAAACTACAAAAACATTTTTCACGATCTCAAACCTTATCTCGACATACTTTCTCCGATTACTCATGCCAAAACCTTTCTTGTAAGCTTAAAACGATATCGTTAAACAATTTTTTATACAGATGGCGTGTCTCAATCAGCCAATTGAACTAAATCAACGTTTCATCACAATGATGTTAAACGTCACCTCGTCTCATCAGACAATCAAGTCACTTTTCTAAGTTTTGGGAAAGCCTCGTTCTGGCGTTACAAGGAAATCAGACCTCGTATGGCAGAGATCTCGGCAAGCCACGCGACAGTTCGGTTGTACGAGACTATCTGCACTCAATGTATTATAGTTATTCGATATGGTGGTATACGACGATACATTTTACAAAATAAGCTGCTGCAATCTGTTGCTTGTACTGAGATTTTGCTTTTTTTTTTTTAAAAATGGATATGCATTTGTAACCGGTGAAGTTGTATACTGCTATCGCCTATTTGAATGATAACCAATTGTATAAACGTATATTTATTTCAGCCTGTATTAAATCCATTCGGTACCGTAAATACTGAATTAGTGTAGCGGTCTACGTATATGAGCACTTACTTAACAAGCCTAGCTGGTCCTGACCCTTTAACATAGTGGTATATGCGCTCGACTTCGAGAGAGACGAACCAGGTTTGATTCTCGACCGCGACAGTAAGACTATATGAGCCGAGATTAACACAGTTTCCCCGACTTTGCGAGTTATGTGAGCTCTTAGTCAGGTGACAAGGTACACGCACATAGAACAAGAGTCCTTCGAAGGGACCGACGCTCTACTGGACGAAAAGAATTTCCAGGAATTCAAGATAAGACCATTTCTTCCTTTTAACTGTATAGTGTTGAAACCATCTCCGATATTCTTCAGTGATAACACGATTTTTCAAACAGTCGTCAAGGCAACCACAGTGGATGTACTACTGGCACCAGTTTTATTTAGGACCAACAAGGTATCATAAAAAAAGTCTATTGCTGAAAACCCCATGTTCACATAGCCATCCATTTGGAGAGGAGTAGAGATAATATTTTCAAGATATGACTTTCCATTCAGGAGTAGCGATAACAAGATTTTCAAGATGGCTGCTGTGGCGGCCATATTGGACGCCAGATCGGCACCATTTTCATTTAAGACTAACTGGACATCATAAGAAGTCTTCTGGTGAAAACCCCACGTCAATATGTCTTTCTATTCGAGTAAAGTTGTGATAAGAAGATTTTTTAGATGGCTGTCATGGCGGTCATATTGGATGTCAGATTGGCATAATTTTTATTCAGGCCCAGCTAGATATCATAAGAAGTCTTTCAGTGAAAATCTCATGCTGATACGACCATCCATTCAGGAGAAGTAGCGATAACAAGATTTTCAAGACGACTGCTGTGGCGGCCATATTGGACTTCAGATCGGCACCATTTTTATCTAGCATCAACTAGACATCATTAGAAGTCATTTGTGAATACCACATGTTGATATGACCTTTCATTCAGGAGGAATAGCGATAACAAAATTTTGAAGATGACTGCCATGACGGCCATATTTGACGTCAGATCGGCACCATTTTCATTTAGTACCAACTACACATCATAAGATGTCTTTTTAATGAGAACCCCATATTGATATGACCATCCATTCTGGAGGAGTAGCGATAACAAGATTTTCAAGATGGCCGCTGTGATGGTCATACTGGATGTCCGAGCAAAACCATTTTCATTTAGGACCAACTAGACCATGGGATGAAATGAATGTGTGTGTGTAAAGTTTCAAGGCAATCCTCGAAGTAGTCTAGGAGGAGTGCGATAACAAGCTTGTGCTAACGGACAGACGGACGTCGGATGATAGACGATGGATGACGGACAACAGACAATCCCATAAGCTCTTCTGGTCTATGACCAGTAGAGCCAAAAACAAGCACTGCAAACTAAAGTTCAGGAGTGCAAATCTATTCACATAATAGGTTTTGGTCTGGTGTTTTACATCACAGCAACACAAGTAGGTTGTGTAGTGTCGAGGCCAGGGGTCATACGACCCCCGCCCCCAAATGAGCGCGATAAACCTAGAATGTTTCCTAGAGTAATTTTTTTTCTTTTTTTTTTTTCGATGGTTAAAATTGTGACCTGGAAACGCTTAAGATTCAGAAGCTCCCCGGGGCTTCGCCTCCTGGACCCCCGAGAGAGGTTCCATCCAACAGACCCCTTGCCTACTTGTTTACGTCCCCTAAACGATATTCCTGGATCCGCCCCTGAAGGCAATCCGAGTAAAATGCCTTGCCCAATGACACACCACGTTAGCTGACCCAGGCTGATCCGATTGTGGGATTCGAACCCACACCTTTTTCGTCGCGAGTTTGTTGTGCTAACCACTGCACCACCGCAGCTCCATCGTATAATAAGACAAAAGACTATATTATAGATTCTCCTTAAAATCAGAGGAAAATAAGAAGATTAAGTCGACAAAGTAGCAACAACATATTTAAGTATATGCAGAGACTTGGGAAACTACATATTATTTATACATGTCATGCAAAAATTTTGAATTTTACAGGAAAATGAGTGCGAAAAGCGGAAAAATTAAACATATCTGTACTCAATATAAACAAAAAGGGACGCGGAGGGTCCCTACTTTATTTACCGATAGATAGATAGATAGATAGATAGATAGATAGATAGATAGATAGACAGATAGATTGATAGACAGATAGATAGATCTGTAACACGCTATGTTAGTGTAGTGTAACTTCTGCTCTAACTAATAGTGTGTCTCAGGATAGAAAGATAGACTGTTGGTGAATTATATTGATGCCTTCATCCGTGTCGATGCGATCCAATTCTTATTCCAGACATTAAACGTAGTGAATATAGAAGACAAATATGTAGTAATTACCTGAATAATAGCTCCTTTGATTCGTGTTCCATTGTACATTCTTAGACTATCTTACTTGTGCTGTATACTGTCCCTGCTTACACCAAACACATACATGTATACATGAATGAAGTATATTCCGTGTTATGTTAGCCTACCCCAGAATCGCTTGTATAAATGAATCACCGGTCATTGTTACTGATTCCATCAGAAGGAAAACATTCGATTCCGATGTAAAAATAATTCACATCCAGGTGTGGAGTTGTCATTAGTTAGAGAAACCCCGCAAGGAATGTATGAATAGTCCTTATATTACTGACGAATTCCAATTCTGTAAAGGTACAGCTGAAAATGGGTAGAAACTATAAAGCAAAGTTGAAGATGAAATATTTGGCTCCTGTCGTCATGGCCGATCTTCATGGGAATAGAGAGATACACTTGTAAATGAATGTGATACGTCCTAACAGCAATCGAGAACTGCAAACAAAGAACTGGAAGACTTTAGCCTGTGACTATAGTATTGTGCAGAAACTCATGTCAACAGAATGAAAACCACATAAAATATAGGTCAAAGATAAAAGTAAGGTTAATCGAATAAAATCCAGAAAGGTAGGATAGAGAATTCGCACACTATGTTTCTGTTCGCATGTAGTAGTGTGTTCTGTAAAAGCTTACGGTATGTCACAGATAACACCGTGTCGTTACCGCCTGACACGGCCCGCCTCAAACGTGTTATCATCGAGGCGTAAAACATATGGCGGTTTACGACATTCAACGACTGATTGATTTTGCACACTAACTCAGTTTTATGCAGCTTGTTACCTGAAACTTGCATGGTAACCAGTCATAATGGCAATATTGCTATAGTGTAGGGCTGCTACTTGGCGGATTGTAATACAATAAAATGCAACAATAAGAGCACAGGTTGAAAAATTAGATGATGATGATGGCGATGCTGCTGCTGCTGATGGTTGTATTGATGATGATAATAGTGGTGGCGTTAATAATCATGATGATTGTACTGGCAGTGGTAGTAATGACGATGGTGACGACTGATGACGAAAACGACAACGATGTTGAAGACGACGAATTTGACGACAACTGAAAAGTGTCAATAGTGATAAACAAGCAGCATATCAAGAATTTAATAAAACAGTTCATAGAGGAAATTCTTTTCAGTCAGATATTTGGTGAGGAGACGTGATGTCAGCACCACCCCTCAGATCCTTCTTGTCTCAGTTTTTATGCAGCTGTTTACTTGAGACTTGCATGGTTACCAGTCATAATGGCAATATAACTAAACTGTAGGTCTGCCACTTGGCGGATGGTAACAAAAAAATGCAACAAGAGGACAGGTTGAAGAAGAAGATGATGATGGCGGTGGTGGCGATGACGATGGTGATTATGATGATGATTACAACAGTCATGATGATGATTCTACTGGCAGTGGTGGTAATGACGATGACGACAAGAGTGATGACAAAAACGACAACGATGCTGAAGATGACGTTGACGACAACAATGAAGCATTCATATTTGAAAAACAAGCAACCACTTGAAAATTTAATTAAATAGTTCACAGACGAAATTATTTTCCAGTCACATACTGGGGGAGGAGGGGGTAAATCTCAGTCCCCACCCCTGCCATGCTCCTTGTATTAATTAAGGAAAGGATACTTTGTAGAATTTTCGGTGAGTATTAAAGCAGGCTAATGTGCCCGTTTTGGTCATTACACCATGTATCTGGGCCATATAACTCCAAATGAGCAAGCTGAAACCAGTGGCATAGCAACCGCCCAAACAACCCCCACAACTCTGTGTGTGTGTGGGGGGGGGTGGGGTGGAGCAGGCCCAATCGGGGCCCAAATTCCCATGAAACAACTTTTTCGTTGGGAGAGGGCCCCAGAATTAAGTTTTCCGAGGGGGGGGGGGGCATAATTTTTTGCTACACCACTGGCTCAAACTATACACTGTATTTCTGTATTTAATTGTAAATGATAGGGGTCCCAAGATTACATTATTGTAATTACAAACAGGTAAACATATATCATATGTTTTATGAACTGCCACGTAGAACAAGAAAATTATTATTTATTTTTTTTAAACTTCACTAAGAAATGACAAAGTCCGAAACATTTCAAAGATATATATCTGAAACACACACAATAAATGTATATGAGAGTATGCACAGGTGTCTTCACATCATTTTGTGGGCGTCTATTCAAACCATAGTGATCATTGACGTTGCGGGTGAGTAACCTCATCTTTACAACTACATGTTTATGGGGTTATATAAATTTTTTTGTGAAGTTTTCGAAACTAAAACAAAAATTAAATTGCTTGTTCAAGTGGCAGTTGATCAAATATTTGCACCTATTTGCAATTACAGTAATGTAATTTAGGTACGTCTATCAGTTAGAAATAATTACAATGTATAGTTTCTGTTGTGCTCATTTGAAGTCATATGGCCAAAATACACGATGCAATGACCAAAATTGGCACATAAACTTTAAGATTTATGAACCCGTTTTGGTTTGGTGTTTTATGGCACAGCAACACAATAGGTTATTTATTGCTCAAGCAGCTGGAGTAAAATGCCTTGACAAGGACGCACCATTATAGCCGTCCCTGGCTGATCCGGTGGTATGATTCGAACGTCATTACACCTTGTAATTTCGCCATATGACTTCAAATATGCACTGCAGAAACTATACATTGTAATTAATTCTAACTGACAGGAGTACCTAGACTGCATCATTGTAATTACAGTCAGGTAAAAAATATTTCATCACAGGCACTGGATTAACAAGATATCTTTTTTAATTTCCAAAACTTCACCAAAAATTGACCAAGTCCAAATCATTTACATTCATTTTTTTCCCCATTATTTTTAAAATTAACCACTTACATGTATAGTTGTAAAGTTAAGATTACTCAACCGTTACATCAGTGACTACTATGGTCTGAATACATGACCGCCATGATATGAAGCCATTGTGCGTGTGCTCTACTGTACATGTATAAGGCTTGTTTCAAAATAGCTTTAAAATGTTTTGGGCTTCGAAGTTTTAGAAACTAAAAAAAAAAAAATCAATTGGTTGTTCTAGTGGCGGTTTATTAAACATTTTCACCTATTAGCAATAACCATAGTGTCATATAGGTATTCATATCAGTTAGAATTAATAATGGTATATCAAATTGTGATTCGCCCATGGCGTATGAAATTATGGTTTCAATAATAGATTATTGCTTCTATACTCTCTAGAACAGTGATGAATTTCTACGTATTAATCATTAATAAAATAAGGAAATAACGAGAAAAATATTACTAATCTCCGTTTTCTAAATTAATTAAACATGTTACACAATTTCATCGAAATCCTCTCTGCTCTCTCTCTCTCTCTCTCTCCACATAAGGTACACAAATACGTGGAAATATGTGGAGTGAGGGAAAAAAGAATTTGAGCTGGAAGAAAACCTTGAATGAGAACTTGAACTTACACCAAGTAACCTAGAGGAAATCGAGTCGTTATTAATGGTATGTGTACACATTCCATAGGGTTTTTTCTCTAGTCTTACGCGATACCAATGATACAAAGTTGCAATACCCGGTCCCGGCCAGAGGGCCGTATACCGTAAATTCCTTGGCAAACACATACTGTAATCTAGTTGATGCTTTATTTGGATTTTGCTTTTAACCTATAACAAGGTTCTAAAACAGATCATTGATAAATATTAAAATGTCTGAATTCCTCTCTCCCTCTCTCTTTCTTTCTCATTCTGTGTTGGTTGGTCAGTCAGCATGTCAGTTAACTCAACGGATTCAAATCACGCTCTCGCTCTCGCTCTCTCTCTAGGCCATCGTCGCAAGCCAGGGGTGAAAATCCGTGAAAAAGGAGCGTAACGGATTTTCGTCCGTGGCATGCGACTATTCCTCTGGATCTATGATGGTAAAACTGACAGACAAACAGAGAGAGAGAGAGAGAGAGAGAGAGAGAGAGAGAGAGAGAGAGAGAGAGAGAGAGAGAGAGAAGGCGGATAAAACAACCTTATGACCAGTAGCAATGGTAAGTAAAGCATAATAATGACATGGATGAACTGTAAATAACTTGAAATGTTTGAATTACCTCTTATTAATTCGTCATTTCGTTTAGCCTTTTCCACATTCGTTTCGCCGGTGATCGTATGGCTTTCATTGTTCGAGATGCTAGCCTTGCAATGTTTGTAGTTCTCTAGCCTTGCAATGTTTGTAGTTCTCTATTTTCTTCATTTAAACAAACTTTAATGTTTAAATCCTAATCGTCTCTTTTGTTTGTAAATTAAGTAAAATATATGTATAGCATGTACGCTGTATTTTTGATATACTACTCATTGTATAAATTTTTCATTAAAAGGAAACTTGGCAAGCATCAAGCCTCTTTCCATTTAATGAAAACTAAATCTCGTGGTGTATCAAAGATACAGCGTACATACTATATATATATATATATATATATATATATATATATATATATATATATATATATATATATATATATATATATATATATATATAACCACATTTTCCACGAGTTAACCCGTTTCTGCACGAGTTCAGAAAATGGGTTAATGAGTGAGGCATGTTATATGTCACTTGTAATATGATGTCAGTCGACATGAAGAGGAAGGTCACAGGAAGAAGGCAGCTCTTAGCTAATGCAATAACTGCACCGTTACACCACCTTCTAGTGATTTGTCTCCTACAGGAATGTTTGCTGTGTAATATTATTAAAATCTGAAAGCTATTTCATAGTAAACTCCAACTCTGCAATTTAAGATACTTAATGATTGCCCACATCAAATACAAAAAAATTGCCATTCATATTACAGTGCACAGTTTCTGCTTTGCTCATTTGAAGTAATGTGTCCTAAATACATGGTGTAAGATAAGCACTATTGGTATTTTACAAATGTACCGCAGGAGAAGGCAAGTGAAATTGTATGAAACAGACGTGTTACTGTGTTTCCCATCCATGCAATCAATCCAAATTAAATTCTCTTCTTGCATGCTTAAAATTGATAATAATGTGAAAACTGTGTTAAGAATGAACACACAGTATCTCTTTTATGCTATTTCCCGACTGCTTGGCCGGTACATGGTCCAAAAACGTACATAACTATTTTACACAGCTACTTTAGCAAGAAAGTAGGTCACAGCAACCATAATTTATTTGTATGGGTGCTGACGTAAGTGACAAAGGTTAATGCACATATCAAGTTTAATGACCATACATGCAACAGTGTCTAGGAAAGTGTGATACGTGAAACGAAGAAAACAAATCCATAGAGCATGAAAAAAGACTAGTCAGAGTTTTCCCTGACCATTCCCATCCCGTTTTTGATATTTTGGACTGTTATGTTGGGGTGAGAGGTTAGAGAGCATTCCCTATAGAAAATATTGAAATCGTCAAAACCGCTCGGTTGCGGCATAAGGTAGTCGCTTTAAACAGAAGCAAGCAAAATTAAGCGACATTACATTCGAGCCTACCTGCCTGATATTGATAAGTTGACTATTTATTTTCTCATTCATAACAATTAAAACGTATTTAATCTCTTTAAAAAGTCAACGCACGAGCCCAGTCTGATTAAAATCGAGATCTTCTTACCAATAAAACGGGGTGGGATAGGTCAGAGGAAACTCGGACTAGTAAAGTACATGCATGCCACTTCTACATACATGTACCTGTTCCGACTATGGTGATTTCAAATGTGAACACACCGATCAAATTTAATTACTGAATATACAAAAGTGTATGTGATAAGGATGACTTACTTTTGCCCATAGGTATTAGTACCTCCAAAGGAGAACGTACCATATAGCGAAAACTCGATAGGTTTGGACAGTGGTCACTAGTAATTTCGCACATGCGATAGCACAAAATGTTGTCTGGTGCATCTGCGCACATAAGAGTTACTAGCGTACTTTGCCAAAGTTATTATGATCACTGGATAAAGCTGTCTACAGTATGTTTTAGAACTGTTTTACACGAGTACCCCCCCCCCCCCCCGGCAAAAAAAATAAAAATTTTTTTATCTGCAAAGATTAAAAATAAACAAATTCCACAAATCAGTTTTTTAGTGGACCCCCTCTGTTTACCTTGTCCAGTCAAACCGATACTCTGCCTGATGAATATGCGTATGTCCTGTAAAATCCATATCTACCTTGAGAAGGCCAAGGAGCAGATAAGATTAATTATTTGAAACAAATTATTGTTCTTTTCTTTTCAGATCACTCATTTTGTTTTAAAACTGCCATTTTGCACGATTCGTCAATCACAATTCCCGCTTGACTACGCATGCAGAAAAAAAAAAAGGAAAACAGAAATGATATCAGTGTTAAAAATAGGTCTTTGTCGTACACACTGTCCTCGTTAGATCGTGAGTGCCGGGTAAAGCATTCTTTTGCTAAGTCACCCTTTCTCTTCAGTCATCTAATGTGGACAGTCCAATATTGTCGGGCACACCGTTCTATTTACAGTGTACATGCTGGGCACACCATTCTCCTATTAGTGTAAACCTTTCTTGTATGTAGGCGAGAAAGACAGTCCGTTAAGGAAGTACTCTTTTTCTTCAGTTAATAAAAGCAACCCATATGTGATATATCAGATGTAATAAAGAGGATAAGCGTCCTCTGTTGACTAAAATGGGTACATCGACCTTAACCAGACATGGCGACTGTGGCAATAATCGATACTGCTAAACTGGAAATTATGATATGCGGCGGATGGTGACAGCAAAAAAACATGAGTCCCTCAAAGGGACTGACGCTTTACTGGTTGAAAAGAATTTCCAGGAATTTAAGATAAGACCATTTCTTCCTTTAGACTGCGTAGTGCTGAAACCATCTTTGATATTCTTCAGGGATAACAAGATTTTCAAATTAACTGCTGTGGTGGACATACTAAATGTCAACTTGACACCATTTTCATTTAGCACCAACAATGCATCATAAGAAGTCTTCTGGTGGAAAACCCATGTTGATATGACTTTCCGTTTTGTAGAAGCAACGATAACAATATTTTCAAGATGGATGCCATGGTGGCCATATTCGATATCAGATTGGCACCATTTCTATTTAGTACCAACTAGACATCATAAGAAGTCTATTGGTGACAGCACAATGTCGATATGACCAACCATCTAGAAAAAGTAGTGATAACAAGATTTTCAAGATGGTCATTGTGGTAGTCATATTATAAGTCAGATTGGCACCATTTTCATTTACGAACAACTAGACATTAGAAGTCTTTCAGTGAAAACCCCATGCTGATACGACCATTCATTCAGGAGAAATAGTGATAAGAAGATTTCCAAGATGGACACTGTGGCAGGCAGACTGAATGTTTGAATAGCACCATTATGACCAATTAGACATTATAAGAAGTTGTTTAGTAAAAACCCCATGTTGATACGACCATCCATTCAAGGAGTAATGATAACACTATTTTTCAAGATCGCCGCTGTTGTGGCCACACTGAACATCAGATTCGACACCATTTTCATTCTGGACCAACTATATATCATAAGAGGTCATCTGTTGAACACCCCATGGGAATATTACTTTTCGTTCAGGAGGATTAGCAATTTTCAAGATGGCCACTGTGGCAGCCATATCGGATATCGGATCAGCACAATTTTAATTTAGAACTAACTAGACATCATAAAAAGTCTTCTGGTGAAAATCCCATGGCAATATTACATTTCATTCAGGAGAAGTAGCGATAGCACGACTTTCCAAATGGTTACTGTGGTGGCCATATTGGACATCAGATCGGCACTATTTTAAACTAGGACCAACTAGATATCATAAGAAGTCTTTTAGTGAAAACCCCATGTTGATATGACCATCCATTCAGGAGGAGTAGCGATAACAAGCGTTTCAAGATGGCCGCTCTGGTGGCTATATTGGTCATCAGATCAGCACCATTTTTAGTTAGGACCAAGTAGACACCATAAGAAGTCTTCTGATCAAAACCTCGTGTCAATATAACTTTCCATTCAGAAGGAGTGTCAATAACAAGATTTTCACGATAGCCGCTTTGGCAGCCATATTGGACATCAGATCGGCACCATTTCAATTTAGGACGAACTATGCATCATAATAAGTCTTTCACTGCAAACCCCATGCTGATATGACCATCCATTCGGGAGAAGTAGCGGTAATAAGATTTTCAAGATGGTGGCCATATTGAATGTCCGTGCGGCACAATTTTCATTTAAGGCCAACTAGACCATGCGATGAATGTGTGTGCAAAGTTTCATGTCGGGCCGGCCCTGCTCCCAACTCGACCTGCATTAACCTGGCAAACCAAGTAAAATAAGTGATATCATGTATCTATTACGTACCTCGTGTTTAGACAAACAGCTAAAGAGTTAAGTCCGTACAGGTAGATGAAGTCAATGGTCAATTCAATAAATCTATAAAAATCTAGAGATCGATTGTGGAAAGTTTCGAGTTCTGAGATATACAACTGGATTAATATGTGTTATACTTCACGTTCGCCATATACTGACTGGGCCTTTTAAAATCCAGTAAGTAGTAGTATAAGTTACCAACACCATAAGCATTCTGTGACATTATCGATCAAGAAAAAAATTACAGCGTTCAAAACCAACTGCATGGCTTGATTACTGTAATCGGATATTTTCAATGACATTTTCAATGATCAATAGTTCAGTAGAGAGATGCCATATGACCGGTGTATTTTAATCACGGCTAATTTTTACTATATTTTTGCATATAGTCTGTCCGAGAGAAAAAAAGTGTACAGGAGTCATAATCCATTATGCCTGATCTCAACCAATTAAAAACTGGAAAAAGAGGATTGTCAATTTGGGTTATGTTTTGTTGTTGTTGTTGCTGTTTTTAACCGCAATTATAACACCTTATTGGTTATGGCATGCCGAAGAAATGGGAGCTAAGTGCCTTTCCCTAGGACACTTGGAGGCAGTCAACCCGGGCTGGCCTGGGCATGTATCGAACCCACAAGCTTTGGATTACGAGTCCGAGGCCCTACCAACTGAGCTACACCGGCTCTCTGGTTGGGTTAACCAAAGAATGTGTTGGTGCATGAATGTTTCATATGATAACTCAAACTAGAGATGGAAGACATCGCAAATATCAGCGCTTTTTGTCTTTCATACTCAATCGCCGCACCCCTGTCCCCTGAGCTGCATTCAAGTTAGATATATTTTGTTGCCATCTACTCATCCTCGTAAAACATAATAAAACACACACACACATCAGGGCTCCAAATTGACGCTAGCAAACTAGCATTTTGCTAGTTACAACTCTGATAGTCAGTAAATTGCTATCTACAAAAAATGAACTAGAAGTTTCTTGCTAGTAATACTTTTTATTCAAAATATGAAATATGCTAGTGGACATTGAAAATAGCCTGATTTTTGCTAGTTGAAAATATTATAAGTATTAAAATGCTGCCAGTACTGAAAAAAAGTTAATTTCTAGTGCTGATATATATATATATATATATATATATATATATATATATATATATATATATATATATATATATATATATATATATACCAATATTAACACAAATTTCCGACTTTTAAGAGTTTTGTGAGCTTTTAGTCAGATGATAAGGTACACGTTCACAGAAAAACAAGCACTGCAAACATAAGTTCAAGAGTGCAAATGTATTCACATAATAGGTTTTGTTCTGGTGTTGTACATCGCAGCAACAAATGTAGGTTATGTAGTGTCGAGGCCAGTGGTCATACGAGACCCCCCCCCCAAAAAAAAAAAAAAAAAAAAAAATTGAGCGCGAAATACCTAGAATGTTTCCAGAGTAATTTTTTCTTTTTGTTTTTGTTAGATGGTTAATATTATGCCATGGAAACGCTTAAAATGCAGAGCCCCCGGCGGCTTCGCCCCCTGGACCCCCGCGAGGGGTTCCATCCAACAGACCCCTTGCCTACTTGTTTACGTCCCCTAAGCAATATATTTCTGGATCCGCCCCTGGAGGCAAGTGGAGTAAAATGTCTTGCACAGTGACACAGCACGGTAGCTGACCCAGGCTGACCCGATGGTAGGATTCGAACCCACACCTTTTCAGTCGCGAGTTTGTCGTGCTAACCACTGCACCACCGCAGCTCCCTCGCATAATAAGACAAATGAAAACTATATACTCTCCTTAAAATCAGAGGAAAATAGGAAGATTAAAAGTCGACAAAGTAGCAACAACATATTTAAGTATATACAGACACTTGGGTAGCTAAATGTTATTCATATATCTATATCATGCAGAAATTTGGAATTTTACAGGAAAATGAGTGCCAAAAGCGGAAAAATGAAACATATCCTTACAAAATATAAACAAAAAGGGACGCTGAGTGTCCCTACTATATGTACTGAGATAGATAGATAGATAGATAGATAGACAGATAGCCAGACGGATAGATAGATAGATCTGTATGTAACACGCTATGTCAGTAATAGTGTGTCTCAGGATAGAAAGATAGACTGCTGCTGAATTCTATTGATGCCTTCATCCGTGTCGATGCGATCCAATTCTTATTCCAGACATTAAACGTAGTGAATATAGAAGACAAATATGTAGTAATTACCTGAATAATAGCTCCTTCTATTCATGTTCCATTGTACATTCTTAGACTAACATACTGGTGCTGTATACTGTCCCTGCTTACACCAAACACATACATGTACACATGAATGAAGTATATTCCGTGTTATGTTAGCCTACCCCAGAATCGCTCGTATAAATGAATCACCTGTCATTGTTACTGATTCTATCAGATGGAAAACATTCGATTCCGATATAAAACTAATTAACATCCAGGTGTGGAGTAGTCATTAGTTAAAGAAACCCCGCAAGGAATATATGAATAGTCCTTATATTACTGATGAGTTTCAATTCTTTAAAGGTACAGCTGAAAATGGGTAGACACTACACAGAAAAGTTGAAGATGAAACAGTTCACACCTGTCTTCATGCCCGATCTTCATGGGAATAGAGATACACCTGTAAATGAATGTGTTACGTCCTGACAGCAATCACTAACTGCAAACAAAGAACTGGAAGACTTTAGTCGATGACTATAGTATTGTGCCTGGCCTGGGGGAGTATCGAACCCACGAGCCTTGGATTACGAGTCCGACGCCCTACCAACTGAGCTACACCAGCTCCCTGGTTGGGTTAACCAAAAATAAAAATAGGTTGGTGCATGAATATTTCATATGATAACTCGAACTAGCAATGGAAGTCATCGCAAATATCAGCGCTTTTTTCTTTTAGACTCAATCGCCCCACCCCTATCCCCGGCTGCATTCAAGTTAGAGATATTTGTTGTCGTCTACTAATCCTCGTAAAACATCATACACAATTATTATGATGCTCCATCAATCTGTATAAATTGAGTTCATATTACCCCCACCCCCAACAGTCATCCATGATCCCAAACTGTACTTGCCATCTACTCATCGTCTTGAAACATGATAAACAGTATGATAATCCTCTCTTGATCGGTGTAGTGGTTCAGGTTATCCCATCTCCACCCCAACACCAGTTATCCATTATCCGAAACCTTCTTGCCATCCAGTAGCATAACTTCAAATTGTGGCCCCACTCTCCCGCAAACATTTAGAGTGAGCCCCCATGAAATTAATGTAAAGCGGGATTTTGGGCCCACTCCTTGCACGCCCCCCCCCCCCCCCCCCCCCCCGTATCGCGGAGGCTGTGGGGGCGGTAGTTAATCCACTGTTGCCATCTACTCGTCCTCTTGAAACATGATATATAGTATCATACCCACAACCCCTCTTAATCGACGTAGTAGTTCAGCTTACCCCCACCCCCACCGGAAATCAATGATTCGAAACCTTCCTTGCCATCGACTCATCCTCTTGAAACATGATAAATAGTATCACAACCCTCTCTTGATCCGTGTAGTAGGTTCAGGTTACAAGTACAAATGACTGCTGGACGGACGGAATTTATCAATCACTATATATCCGGTGAAAAAATGCAGATGTAAAAAATTGCAATTACTTTTAATTTGCAATAGAACAACATTTTCTGGACAGACTAACAATTACGATTAATAGATTCATGAAGGAAGATAAGTAAAACATCCCTAAACGCATATGTTTGGTCTTTCAAAAAACGGAAAGCATGAATCCATATGTTGCAGTTTCACCAATTTCACAAATATCTCTAATTCACATGCAGACATGGACGCCTTTTCTTGGGATAACTACTACCTATGGAGTATGGACTTCCTCCTATAGCCAGGGATAGATGCAGAACAGGACAGACTGAAGGGTTGGGAGCATCAGTTAATTTATAGAAAGATTCAGGGACTGAGATCAACAGTCATATAAATTAACATGATAGTTTGCTCAGGCCTGACGAAGAAACGAAATAGTAATATTTACAGTAAGGTCGGCAACATGGCCAATTGCATTACATGTTGCCTCTTACTATTACCTATGGACATGTATCACCTAGTATATTCCAAACTTCTTGAGCGGGGAACAACTTTGTGTGTTAAAATCTTCAAATGTGTCAATTTTTGAGTCGATATGATATATAAAAAAACGCACACAACTTCTAGCAAAATTTGATTTAAAATTTTTCAAGCTTCTAATTGGTTCAGACGAATTTGAAATATACGTACATTTTGCCCTTTTTTTAACGACAGTCATATATAATATTAGTCTGAAAGTTTGAATGTACATATACCTTGCGAGTCGAGTTAATGATTAATGTATAAGGGATGAAGATTATTCAGGGCCTAAGATGGAAACTAATTAGAACAATCGTTGTTTGTACAATTTCTTCACTCTCACGTCACAAAATAAATAAATAAACATGGGTTCCGTGTAACAATGTCTTGCCATTTTCGGCTTCAGCCTATCGCCTCTATGTTGGTTAATGTATTCCCCCTTTCATTCCAATTAAGGGTATGTATGTATGTGGGTATATTAGTACCTCCATGCATAACTTTACCGGGATATACTTTCCTTTGCACATTTTGACGATGGCATTGATTTATCGCTGCGCATGGTGTCAGTCCTTTGTTTAAAGCCTGGAATTAGGTCAAAACACTTTAGTCCTCTGCGTGTTACGCACGATAAACACTTTGAATTATTTGTACAGAACTTTGTTGGGCTGATGGCAGCATAACATAGATATGTAGTTTACCCATTTTAGACCGTTTTTTAATTTTGTCTTCTTTCTTTCTTCTATTGTTTATCCTTTGTTTATTTCCCCGTCATTTAAACCTGTAGTAGTCAAGAATTTTTCTTGGCTTATGTGTTTGGCGATTGTTTTGTGGATGTAAATTGTTTCTTCCCCCTGCCGAGGAGCTTGTTTAGCTCGAAACGTTGGAAAACTGTTTTGTATTTGCGCCATTATAAATTTTGGTGTCATTATATATATATATATATATATATATATATATATATATATATATATATATATATATATATATATATATATATATATATATATATATATATATACACACAATCATACAGGTCAGAGAATTTGAATTCGTACTCTACGGAGATTCGAACCCGGATCCGCGGATTACGGCACCCATCGCCTTGCCTGTAAGCACCAACCACTATACCATCTCGACCATGCACACATCACCAAAATTTGACGTTACAGAGTCGGTGGTATTAGGCATTCGTGCGTAGCAGACGCACCCGCATGTCGACACAGTAATTAATTATCATCTAAGTACACAATCGATCTGGATTCCTACTACAGAAATCAAGGGATACAGAAGTTATTACAGAGAATTACAAATATACACCAAACAGAGCGGAAAGTGGTATCCCTGGATCATACAGGAGAATGCATCTAGGATCTCAGTGGTTTCCAAGTTATGGCCTCAGGTATGGTAAGGACAGATCCAGAAACCTATTCCGACTGCATAAAGCAAGTCCTCTTGTGAGAGTTGATCATAAACAGTTTCTACGTTATGACTCGGGGTACAGTCCCCAAGATTTCAGAAGCCAAAGCTGGTTGCATAAATAACTGGCCTTGTCATGACAAGAAAGTGTATATATATGGTTATAGGGCAGGGATCACAATGGCTTGCAAGTTATGACCAAGGGGCTGGGCCCAAGATGGTAAGGGTAGACACGGGGACATGACCGAATCCAAAGCGGTTTTAAAAAGAATGTTAACGGTCCACTTAAATCAATATTCCAAAGATAAAAGCATGAATCAAAGCAAATGTGCACTGACTTTTAACAAAATATACAGAAATTAGGGGTGACCTTTGACCTGTCCAAACACTTCGTCAGTGGGGTGGGATTCACTTTGATATAGAAAAGGCGATTCCCATTCTCTGACTATTAAATGTAGCAAGTTTAATCAAATTCCTACTGGTAGTTTTAGAGTTATGGGGCTGCGCACAATTTTTATATTGATATAACGAAGACGATGCCATCAGCATCGCTATGTCTCGTATTTCCTTTGACAAAGGTGAGACAATAAATAAATAAATACATAAATAAAATTAGTACGTATAAACTTCTTGCATCACCGATCTCGAAGCATTAAAGTTCCGTTAAAAATAAAATTAAATATTTTCTTTTGAATAGCAAATATTTAAGCACACAAAAAAATGTTTTCCGTTGATGGAATAGTCTATTCACTAGGATATCATCCATGATGAATTTTTCTTTTTTTTAAACATTATTATTGTAAACCAGTGCACTTTAGGAAAAAAGCAAGATGAAACGCCATAGTAAGGCTCTTTGAAATAAAGAGTCGAGGGATATTGTTTCGAGATGTCTGAATGCCTGATTGAAAAATATACGAATAATTATAGAAAGAGTACAATAGCTCGGGTTGTACTACAAAATTTAAATCGTTTCAGTAAATATATTTATCAAATGATAATTATTTCGGAAAATGAAAGAACTAAATTCTTCTGCAAATAGCTACAAACTCGAGATGTTTAAAGGAAAATTGAATTTAAGCTTTTAACACCATAAAAGTTTTCAACTAATTTTTACATCTTATTCCTTCACTTGGCTGCAAATTTCCTCCGCTATTCGAGTGATTGTTACGTTGTTCGATAATCAGTATTACCTGAATTCTGCGTACTCCAATGAACAGGTTTCTAAGTAAAGCTGGACACTGTGTCTTAGACTTCGACTTAAATTATTTCAATCAAATTTTGGTACAATGCACACTGCACCTTATGGTCAAACTATAACAGGTATATATAGAGACAGCTTATAATCTGCTATAAACTAGACGTAAATGGCCGAATGGCTGCACACGTCGTTAATCCAACGAACGAACGAACGATCTGCTATAATAACAGTTTGCTCATGTTTTCATAGATGGAACAGTGATACTATACAGTTTGTTAATCACAATATTTGTGGCTTCGGGGAATTATTGTACAAATATGTGATTTCAATGGCAACAGGAACATCAGCTAGTGGGAATAGTATACTAGCTTCTCTATCTAATCACTGTGTCCAAGTGCAATCTTGTCCAATATCCAATTGGAACTAAATCCTCTGCAAATTTCGTGGATAAAACCAGTGAAGATTTGTTTTTAAACTTTGCATTTAAAGGATTCTTAAAGAACACACATGTCCCTGTATGATATTTTCCTGTTTTAGCTGACAGGTGTAGTATTTATCTAAGGACCAAAGAGTCTGCATGAAAGAATTCTTATTTTTAGCCATTATTCAAACATTTATTAAATATAGTTTCTTGAAGAATCTAATTTCTTGAAGATACGACAGTCAGATGATGATGATGATGATCGTTTACAGCAAGAACTTTTTTCTTTCTTTCGATTATTAAAGACAGTTTCAATTACCACTGACTCCCAACGACCGCGTTAGTTGCAAACACGCAAAACAAGGCTGTATGTAATGAATAGTAGCTATGGAAAATAACTTATTGCCTATTAAGTTAGATTTTTACTCAGCTTAATTCCTCTTTTTACTAACATGAATACTTTTTATACCACTCTGAGGGGCCGAACTCGCGACCAAAAGGGCTGGGATTCAAATCATATACCATCGGATTAGCCAGGGTCGGCTACCATGGTATGTCGTTTATCAAAACACTTTCACAATGTATGACCTGAACTGTCTAGTTTCCGGGATATTTGATTCAATATAGCGATGCTCAAATAGTTGCTGTGAATGAAAATTTTGTGTACGTAATTGTAAAACATAATTGTATGCACTTTTCTTTTATTTTATCATCCTGATTATACTATAAATTTAGTCAGAAGAATTCCACAGGATACAATGAGGTCCAAAAGTCATTGCTTTGTCGCATAAGCTTGAACAGCGCGTGTAGTGATCACAACGATTAACCGCAAAAAATGAAATTCAAGCTGCCCGAAGATTCTAAAATTATTGTTATTTCACCACTTGTGTGTCCATCTCTGTGGACTTGGAATGTGAACAGAATGCTGAATGTGTCACTAAAGTAACACGAATAAAATGCATTTAGAAATAAAAATTACTGTGAACTTTCCACCCCAACTAACACTAGGCCTTGCGCAACAACTATATCGTTAGTTTTAACTTTTTCCAAAATATCTGTAGTCACTTGGAGGATAAATTCAGTCCCGCTTTTCATAAGATTCTAGAAAACTACCTTTATTGTGATTTAAAAGAACGGTGACTCAACCAGTTCATACACACTGAGCGACAAAATAGCCATTACTGTTGCCATTCAGATCTAAAACAGAAGTAGACAAGTACCTATCATATTACTGACCAATGCACTATCACACTTTGACCAGTGCACTATCATACTTTGACCAATGCACTATCATACTTTTGCGGAAACAATTGATCATAGCTTAATCTTTCATTGGACTCAAAGCTCAAAATCAAAACTGAACACACACCCAACAAAACAGTCCAAACTAACAAAAGAAAATTTCAAATTATTTCCCGACCAACTGACAAAAGATAAGAAATGTATTATTCCAAACCGGGAAAATTTTACATTAAAAATATCACGGCTTGAAGACTTCACTCATTCAACCCAGCAAAAAGATAAAATGCCAGTGTACGTCAAAAATGCTAGATTTTTAATCTAAGGCCTTCGATTTGTCTCAATCTGATGAAATGGTCCTCGAAAAAACTGAATACATGTCTTTGGAAGATCTACAATTGATGACAGTTCTGTAGAATGTCAGGCAGACCATCCATCCCATGACATATTGTGTGACCTACATTCCTCAGTATACTAAGTGAACCATCACTTCGTGACCTATCTGATAACTTCGACCTGAAGTGGAGATAACGTTACCAGATGTTATCCAAACACTTAAAAATGGAGAACAGACGGATATAAACTCCTGGCACAAAGAAATTTCCACTTGTAAACATTGCATTTATTTTATTCAAAGATGTTGTACAGTGGCGTAGCAAGAAATTCTGGGATCCACCGCAAAACTTAATTCCCAAAATAAAAAAAGGTGTTTGATGAGAATGTTGGGCCCCCACTGGGCTTGCCCCCCCCCCCCACCCCTCCTTTGCGGGGATTGCTTGGGCGGTAGCTACGCCACTGTTGTTGTAGAATAGTACTCTCTTGAAGACACTCGTCAAATGAGTTATTCGTCCGGGGTGAAAAGTTCTGAAGAGTAGACTTGAATTGTTCAAGGGTAAATTCCTGCGGTTTATGAGTCGCATGAAAAACAAAGTGGAAGAAGTTATGAGAAGTATAAATCCTTTGGAATCAGCAATAAATTTGGCCGTACCTGAGCGAAACTGCCTTGAAGGTACTGAGATTTCAAATAAAGAATTTGACAAGAAATGATAAAAGTTGAAGATGAAGAGGACAAGTTCCAAACCCAGACATACAAACTTTGTTTTCATGGGAAAAATTAAATGCCGGTTTAGAGGGATAAAAACATGAAGATGTTAACCTCTGGGGCTACGAAGGTCCACTATCACTACAAGACCAGGAAAAGAGGCTGGAATAGGATCTGGAAAGATCTTGGAAAAATGTTGGACAATATAATTTTACAACAACAAATAAAAGAAATGGTAGACATAGCTTACGCACCAGAAATGCTAAAAGAAACTATTGTTGCCTAAGCAAAAACAGTCAATACAAAACTTAACCGCAAGTTGAAATATTTGCATTGTATAAGGAAATGAAGGAAATAATATTGGAAAAAGTTAAAAAGGCTTGTGCAACTGACGAAATGAAGGCTAAATATTCATATGCAATTCGTGCCATAAAGACAGACATTTATAAGACATTTGCATTGGGCAAGTTTTTCAGCTGGCAGACAACTTATGACATGCTCTTGCCATTATGAATAGTGTTCCAACCTTGCACTGTGTGGGAAAGTTTGTGATTTGCGTTAGAAAGAAAACTATGTGTATTTGACTGTAATATACAGGTCTTCAGTGCAAAGATTTGAACTAAACAGTAGATAGAGGTTATATAAAACTGAGAGACAGAAACGTGGAAAATAGTACATAGTTACGTGGAAAATAGTACACAGTTACGTGGAAAATAGTACATAGTTACGTGGAAAATAGTACACAGTTAAATGGAAAATAGTACACAGTTACGTGGAAAATAGTACACAGTTACATAAGAATAACTGGCAGTACGTCTTACGACGTTAGGTCTTGTTGGTCTAAAGAATTAACGACAGCATTTTGAATATGTTTCCATTCAAAAGATAAACCTGAACCATAACATGCTAAGTCATAATTATTGTATGACCGTGGCTTTCTCATCAGTACTTTCCAGTGTTCTAAATTCTGGTAACCCACGGCTAGACCGTGGGGTACCAGTAACTGGTATTCCACAGATAGAGGATCTCACATGGGTAATGATTTAATATTGAATTTATGAAAACGAGTTAAATAATTTCCAGCTTTTGCGAGCTTTAGCGAGCAAAAGCTGGACATTATTTCAATGAGTTTCATAAATTCAATATTAAATCATTACCCATTTGAGATCCTGTTTATCACATAGTTTTTATTTAGAGTGGAAAGAAAGAGAAAGAAGAACATTTCAATCTGGCTCAGACGCTGCACCTTTCAATTCTTGCGCGTGAAAAAGATAGTCCCAGACGTGAGTTGAAGCAGTATTGAACAGTTTGATAATAAATAACGTTTGGAAGTATAATTTTTTATATAAATAACAATTAAAGGAGCGAATGTCCTTCTAATCAATAGAACATTTGTCACGAACAGGATAAGTTTTCAAAATTGGACCGCCAGTGGAAATTCCTATGTGTTGTTATATAGTTCACTTGATTAGGTCAGCTATAAGGAGTAACTGTAGGCCATACAGTATACATGAATTTGTGTGTGGCTGTTTAGAAAGTTTCCACCGAAAAGTTTCACCTATGGACATTCACACAGATGCAGTATTGGATTTGACAGAAGAAAAAGCATTCCAGTTGTTGAATATTTCTCTGAAGGGAGTATTACTGGATGCAGAAACTGCGCTAGATGTAGAAGTGTTGCTGAGAATTTAAGAGATTTGCCGGTACTGATTTGCATTTACTTGGCTGTAGTTATTAACTCACTGGATATTTCTGTGACTGGATACCTACATTACTTGATTTGGAAGAATGATGTGGTTATATAGCTCTCTGTCAGTTGGGAGACCGGCATTTGTCGAAATTCTTTTCAAAAGAGAGGTGAGTTTATTTACTCCTATAACATTTAAGCCACGCTTGTTATGGGATGGGGTGCGAGCAACAGGTTTGGATCCCCAACCAGCCCTATCCATTGACCGATACTCTTAATTTCAATTGGGCATATTCGACAGACGTAACCTTTTTTTCACAATGCCCATTGGCAATCGATTCGAAAAATATCCGCCAAAATGTTGAGAATAATAGTAAAAAAATTAAGTTCCAGAGGGCGGGGTAAAGAAAATTCCCACGGTCGCAGCCAATCAGTAAAGAGAATACTGCTCAAGAATTTCATTGGCCTATTTGGAATAATCAGATTCACATAAAGTGATATGTTAACATGTTAACATATCAAAAATATTAAACTGCACTTACTATACGTAAAGTGTACCAACTATGTGATAATTGGGCGCTACCAAGTGGAATATTGATTAATGACGTCAGACGCTGTCTGCTGCATCCAGCTGAATAGATCTATAGCACAATGTGCATGTGTGTGTGTGTGTGTGTGTGTGAGAGAGAGAGAGAGAGAGAGAGAGAGAGAGAGAGAGAGAGAGAGAGAGAGAGAGAGAGAGAGAGAGAGAATTATTTAGCAAGTAACATTAAGGATAGACATTAACAAGTGCTCGTATGTATCGTGACATCTTATATAAGAACAATGAAATAAAACATTAAATTGCAGAAGGAAAAATAAATTAATCAGCGTGAGGAAAAATCTAGTTTTTAATGAGAGAGAGAAAGAGAGTGGATATATTTTCGAAATCGATACAGAGAATAAAATGAAGCGATGGCTATTTAAAATTAATTGTATTTATTGTGCCATCCTGTAAATGAACAATGAAAGAAAACATCGAACAGCGAAAATACCAAAAACAAACAAACACCATCCCAAAGCAAACGTTAACCTGCTTAACAATTACTCCGCGAATTAAATCCAGAAATACACCATTGTAAGGGTGCAAATTTCTGTCGATTTCTGTAGAGCACATTAGTTGACAGATAACAATTAATTAGATTTATGAGGAAAGATACCGTATTAAATCGCAAGACTGCGATGGGGTTAATGTCCCTGTTTGGGGGCAAGATTGATTCTTAATTAAGCATTCGTTTATTTAACGGTCAGACAGAGTTGAAGCAGAAAGTTAACTTTGGTCTAGGTGTCGGAAATGTCAAAGTTCAGAGTTTGCAGGACTAGATATGAAGCAAGTAGAAGTTGTATTATCTTTTTGAAATTCTCCAGAATCGGTTATTTAAAAATCTAGACGGTTACGCTGACCGCGTTTGCTGTATTTTTTTTTTATAAAAGGCGGTAGATACGTTTAATCTGATTGGCTACGCTAAATAAGAGGCGTGTTTCCCAGACGAAATTTCATGTTTTAAATTTCCACATCGCAAAATTTAGTCAGTCTAAGTTTTTCTGCGAAAGGCTAAAGAGATATTGACTCCTTGAGGATAAGAAGAAATTCTCTTGTATAAACAATTGTTCAAGGGACCAGTGTCTAGAAGTTGAGGGACACAATTCTGGCGGTAGAAGCGAGCGAGTCTCGAAAGCACAAGGTATTTGCATCAATCTCGTGTAATTCGTTGATATCAATATAATTATTTGTTTGAATTTATTTGTTTAAATTCGTAGATCAATTTTCTTGATATGAGTATAACTATAAGTTTGAGTTCATTTGTTTGAATTAGTACAATAATCTTCTTTATATGAGTTTGACGAATTGTTTGAATTTGTCGTCTTGATTGTTATAGGAATCATGTATTCTAAGAATTTCATGCATTACTTTATTTAATATGAGTTGAGAGAATCTTGTGTGAATTTTTCTGTCTTAGATGATATGAATAATGTATGCTAGAGAGTTGAGTGAGTATTCACTGAAATTAATGTAGTTCAGCCATGAAGTGAATTTCATTGATTCGTTTGTATAATTAAGACGTGTACTGAAACTGTTATGTGATATTAGGATGAGTTGGTGATGAAATAGCCGTTAGGAAGTACATTAATCTTCTGAAACTAGGTTTGTTTATCGTCTGTCAGGTTTGGCCTGACCAGATAGCCTTTGGTATCTGTTTGAATTCCGATAGTATGATATCCGACGTAACGAGAGTGGGGTAATATTCTACTCCCCAGAAGGAATCTGACGGTATATTTAGGTTGCTTCTTGTTTATTTTAAAGGGGAAAATAGCTCCACCTACCTACCTATCTATCCACCTACCTACAAAGCCGACCATCGATTCACGTATAAGTATCAACGTAGAGGGTAGATAGAAGAGGCATCACACACAAAGTTTAAGGACCGAAAGAGGCTGAATAAGAGAGAGAGAGAGAGAGCGAGAGAGAGAGAGAGAGAGAGAGAGAGAGAGAGAGAGAGAGAAGCAAAAAGGGGAGAACATCAACCTTGGCCTGACAGCAACATTGAATTTGGAGTGACCAGCAATAACAAGGTTACGCAGGCATGCTGGGCAATTGATTGGATTGTTCACTCGATTCCATGATGAACTAAGTCTATCGTTTTAAACAGATCGGCTAGTTACATAATTTCGTCTTATTCTGCTCGGAGTCAAGATTTTTTCAGCCTGTCGCTGGAACTTGGACTGATTAAACTTTGCGATGTGGAATATTTAAAACATGAAATTTCGTCTGGGAAACACACCTCTTATTTAGCGTAGCCAATCAGATTAAACGTATCTACCGCCTTTTATAAATACACGCCCATAGTGGTTAGCGTAACCCTCTTAATTTCGCGCGCTATTTAAATAACCGATTCTGGAAAATTTCAAGAGATTACACTACTTCAACTGGCTTTACAACTAGTCTCTGCATCCTTTCAACTTTGACATTTTCGATACCTAGACCTCATATTAATCTTCTCTCCGACCGTTATCCAATGAATGCTTAATTAAGAATCAATCTCGCCCCAACAGGGACATTAAAACCATCGCAGTCTAGCGATTTAATACGGTATCTTTCCTCATAACTCTAATTAATTGTTATCTGCCAAACTAATGTGCTTTACCGAAATACATCGACAGAAATTTGCACCCTTACAGAAGTCTTCTGGTGAAAACCCCATGACATAATGATCATCCGTTCAGGGGGTGAAGTGACAACAAGATTTTCAAGACAGACATCATGGCAGCCACATTGGATGTGCGACTGGCACCATTTTCATTTAGGACCAACTAGGTATCATAAGAAGTCTATTGGTGAAAACCCCATGTTGATATGGCCATCCATTTGGAAGGAGTAGAGATAACAATATTTTCAAGACAGCCACCATGGGGGCCATATTGAGGGTTAGTCATTTTCATTTAGGACCAACTAGACACCATAAGAACTCTTCTGATGAAAACCCTATGTCGAAATGACTTTCCATTTAGGAGAGGTAACAAAACACAAGACTTTCGAGATGGCCACATGTTGGACGTCAGATCAGCACCATTTTAATTTAGGATCAACAAGACCCTATAAGAAGTCTTTTAGCGAAAACCCCATGCTGATATGGCCATTCATTCAGGAGAAGTAGTGATAACAAGATTTTCAAGCTGGCCAATGTGGCAGCCATATTAGACATCAGATGTGGACGTCAGATCGGCACCATTTTCCTTCACGACCAACTAGACATCATAAGAAGTCTTTCGGTGAAAAACGCACGTTCATACGACCATCCATTCAGGAGTAGTGGCGATAAAATAATTTTCAAGATGTGACGGCCATATTGAATTTCAGATTGGTGAATACCCCGTGCTGATATGACCATCCATTCAAGAGCAGTAACGATAACAAGAGTTTCATGATGGCTGCCGTGGTGGTAATATTGGACGTCAGATCGGCACCATTTTAAGTTATGACTAACTAGACGTCATAAGGAGTCTTTCAGTGAAAACCCCATGCTGATATGACCATCCAATCAGGAGTAGTACCAATAACAAAATTTTCAAGACGGCTGCCGTGGCGGCCATATTGGATTTCGGATTGGCACCATTTTTATTTAGGACCAACTAGGCATCATAAGAAGTCTTTTAGTGAAAAATAATATGTTGATATGACCATCCATTCAAAAGGTGTAGTGATAACAACATTTTTAAGATGGCTGCTGTGGTGGCCATATTGCACGCCAGATCGACACCATTTCCATTTACGACGAACTAGACATTATAAGAAGTCTTTTAGTGAAAACCCCATGTTGAAATGACCATCCATTCAGTAGGAGTGGCGATAACAAGATTTTCAAGATATGACCTGTAGAACTAAAAAGACCCCCCCCCCCCCCCCCCCGCGCAAAACAACAACAACAACCCAACACTCCGTTGTATATAATAAAGGGTTACTGTAAGTACTAAGATTTTGAATACATTTATCATAAGTAACCCGTAGCTTAAATAATTTAAACTGAGAGCTATCATCATCGTATTTGTATTAGATATTTCTTACAGCTAATGTAATTTTCCCGCAAGGACTACTCACCTTTAACTTTTTCATCAAGTACTGTGTATATAATTAATTTGTCTTCCTTTGTAACTGTTGAATGATTTCGTATATCGTACATGTATATCTGTATTACCTCATATTGTAACCCTTTATGTATACGGAGGACTTGACATATTTGGGTCACCACTCAAAAGCTGGTGTAATATAAAGACGAAAGCCTATGATAAAAAAATACGTGTTGGTTGAAGAGAGTAGCAAGGGTTTTGTAGCCTAAAGCTGCGCTAGTGATGATGATGATGGTTATTATTTTTATTATTATTATTATTATTATTATTATTATTATTATTATTATTAAACCTCCTCGATAATTTGTTCTCCAGACACCCCTGCAAATCGGTGTATAACTATTACAGAGATAACTAAATGGGGCTATGGTGGTGGTAGTGATGGTGATTGTCTGCCCTGAGAAACAGGGCTGAGGTATAAAAGAAGGATTAACCCAGCTCTGTAATTTTCTCCCTGGCTGTGACAATGAACAGACCTCAGAAAAATAGGCACCAAAAGAGCGCGTGCCTGTACGGGCGCGAGCACTCGGTTTCAAAATCCAGTCTTTAAAGGCAGACCTGAGACCCCTATATCACTTAACTATAAATTATTCAATATGATGATTTATGCAGTATCTGAAAATTTCGACCCGATGCAATCAACGGTTAGTGAGATATTTAGTTTAAATGTACATGTCATGAATATTCCTCCGAAGCCATGTACAACTTCGGCAGTTTCCGTGCCTGGAGACCGTGTGACGTCACAAGAGGAACCCCGCATTGCTAGCCACCATTGTTTTATCGTTGACAAGCGTGAAGTTTCTCTGGATTGTGTTCTGATTGCGTACATTATTCACTATGGGAAAGAGGTGTATCGTTGGTGGATGTAGCAATGCACCAAATGATGGCGTTTCATTACATTTTTTCCCTCAGACATTAAATATAGAGGACTTTGGTTCCGGTTTGTGCGGTTGACACGAGCGGATTGGAGAGGGCCATCAAAATATGCCACAATCTGTAGTGAGCATTTTCAACCCTATTCTTTTGGTCCAGCAGAGTTTGATGGCAACATTTGGAATTAAGAAAAAGTCTGTTCTTCTGCCTGACGCTGTGCCATCCATTATGCCTCGAAAGCGTGCTCACAGCCCTGATGAGGATGAAAACCACCCACCCACCACATCCATTACTTCAGGCCAGACGCCAAAGTGCCCGAGGTCGGCATACAAAAAGAGGGAGAGAGAACGGGTAATCATGTAACTCTGACTTTTGCACATTGTCTTCGTTTTATTTCACTGCTTTTTGAATGATTGTGTTTCTTTCTCATTTCTGTATACATGTACGTGAGAGAGAGAGTTTCACTGTAGGTCTAACAGAATAAGTTGCCACACACTCATTATTTGTTATTGGGTGTGTGTTATCCTTGATTCACGCCTAGTGGTTCCTGGCTATATACAGGCAAATATACAGAGATAGAAAATTGAAATTACAGTAACTTATTTTGCATTATGAACAAAGGGTCACAGTCTAGCAGTGATGGAAAGGGGGTAGGTTGGGTGGGCAGTGTATGTATTGACTTTGAATTATGCAGTAGTGAACCATTGCAGTTGCTATAGTTGGTTCTTTTTAAACAATTTCCAGAAGTCTGATGCCTGTGACTCAACAGTGAAAACAGCAACAACTGGCAGCCAGACATCAGTCAGACCGAAGAGAAAATCTGCAAGAACCCAGTACAACGGACCAATTAAAGTTGACAAAGGTAACTGAGATGATTGATGGTCTATATCTTGTATTGACCATGGCTCAGCATAGCTGTTTCAGACCTTTTGTTGTATGATTTTGCTATGTACTTTTGAGCACAATGCACGCTGTGATCAGACTTAATCTTTCTTCTTTTTTTTTTACTATTTAATTTAAACAAGTATGCATAATAATTTATTAGTCATTTATATGGACTGTTTAGCCCTTTTCGGTAACCTCATTATCAGCTCCTTATTTCCGAGCTCTTTAGTGTTTGGATGTCACGCTAGAAGCATTTCCGGTAGGTATGCCGGTGGTTGATATTCGCTGAAGAAAGCGAATTAAATATTTCTCGCCAAGGGCAAACTTTATTGTTCGGCCACACACTGTCATAATTACAGCAGAAAGGAGATAAATGGTAGAAAAGTAACACTATACAGGTTCCCGGGGCAAAAAAGATTGAGATCCATTTGGGTAAGTCGTGTGAGCCGAAAGAACTGGAAACCAACAACTTGTTCCCGTTTATGTTCAGAACATTTCGTCACGAAAAGTGGACCAGCTAAGGAGCATCCGTTACTGTCAGAGTTCGACCACAGGGTATTTAGGACGACTAATGTAAGTTTCCAGCTAAGGAGCATCTGTTACCGTCAGAGTTCGACCACAGGGTATTTCGGACAACTAATGTAAGTTTTTGTTTGTGTCTTTGCTTTTTTTTTTTTTTGCGAACTGTCAGAATGATGAATGTGCCTCTCTCCCCCCCCCCCCCCGAGATATAAAGCCACAGATGTAAATTGTTGTATGATGCTTATTTTAAATACTATTATAAAGGGATAAAACAATTCTGTTTTGTAATTTCTATGACATAAATGTTTCCCATTGTATGAGTACATTGTATTTACAAATCTGAATATGAACTCGAATAAATTTTGTAATTAACCCCACCCCCAAAAATAATAAAGAAAATCTTTTATAAGTAAATCTTCTCCTCTCTCTTGTTCGCTTGTTCACATTTTAAAATATTGACAGTCAAAAGTGTTGGCTAATAAAATGTTCATTTAATCTGTATAGATATTTCTTTAAATTTTCATTAAATTATAAGATTAGGATTACTTTAATTTTCAGTATATGTCATCACATGATGCAGCATGCCTAGAAATAGAAGAGAATACTTCAGAATCAAACCATGGGCAAAACACAAGGAATATTACTGAACTTACAGACAGTAATTCAGAGGCTGAAAATACTAGCTGTATTCTGAACGAGAGCTTTTCTCAATTGGACACTTCAGTCATGTTTCATGATTACTGTGGTAATGTACATGTAAGTGATCTCTCAAAGGTACGTAACAAGGAAATACAGTGTGAGACAGAGGAAAGTGAAAAGGAATCACAAACTGAAACAAATTGGAATGAAAGTAATTCATGTGCATGTTCCACAAACAGACTGGTGGATACCGACACAAGTGTTAATCTCCCTATGCTTGTTATTGAGGATCTTACTAATGAAGAGGTGACATTTTATACTGGACTTCCAGACAAAGCCAATTTCTACTTATTGTTTGAAACATATCATGTCAGAGCGAAAGTCAGTCAACCCAGACCTTGGAGGCAGACCACGTAAACTTAGAGATGTTGACGAGTTTCTGATGGTCCTTATGAGACTAAGGTTAGGTTTGCTGACTCAGGATTTAGCACGGAGGTTTAATATATCATTATCCACATGCAGCAAAATATTTAATGAGTGGTTAGACATAATGTATGAACATTTACACTTTCTTGTTGCATGGCCTGATAGAGCAACAGTTAAATATAATACGCCACAGTCATTGGTTAATAAGAGTAGAATGTATTCAGACTACAAGTCACATATGACATGGAAGGTGTTGATAGGTATTAGTCCAAATGGTACAATCACCCATGTGTCAGATCTCTGGGCTGGAAGTATTTCCGATAAAGAAATAACAAAATGAAGTGGACTCATAGCCAAAATGTGAACCTGGGGATGCTATTATGGCAGATAAAGGCTTTGTCATTGCAGATTTGGTTACTCCAAAAAGCATTTATCTTATTGTTCCCCCAACCAAGAGAAATGGAAAGTTGAGTAAGAGACAAGTAGAAACAACAAGGCGAATTGCTAACCTTCGTATTAATATTGAATGCGCAATTGAACGAATAAAAAATTTCAGGATTATTCAAGGTGTTGTGCCTATATCAATGCATGAACGAGTGTCAAGAATAGTGTTTGTTATATGTGCACTATTCAATTTACTTCCTCCATTGATTCAAGGGTAAATAAAGGAAATCAAAAAAGTTTTTACCTGTATTTGATTCATGTGCATAAACTATAAGCTGGTATACCAGTGGAATGTATATTTCATGTTTTTGTAGTGTTATAAACATGCCGGACAAAGTTCATTTTCATTATTACAGTCTAGTCTTGTTTATCTGGCTTTATTTCATTATTGCCTTGATGTCGTCTTGAATGGGAACAATTTGTGAATGGTTATTCAAAATTAGACCCATTTACAATCAGATTGATGATACATTTATATCTGTAAAAGTGTGTCAGACTGATAAGAAGCTAAATCAACATTAGTGGAATTTCTGTGATGAAAACATTTCATAACACTCAAAAGATGATTTGTAGAAATAAAATATTTATTTGTACTTGGATTTTTTAAAAGTTTTTTTTGTTATGAAAATATCTTTCAATCTACAATCTTCTTCCACAAATTGAGATATTTCAATATTTTCCTAATACTCGGCTACAAACAATGTATTTTCATTGAAAATTCAACCATCATCAAGGTTCAAAACAGTCTTGAATTCTCCTGAAAAGGGTATTGTTTTATTTCCGGTGAAATTTCAAATTTCCTAAAATCTTAGGAATTCAACTCTATTTCCAAGAATAATATGACTTAAATTCTATATATATTACTTTCATCCTTTCTACCATCTTGACTGCTAATGAAGTATCAGGAACAAGATAAAGATCAAATCTCAATTTAAGGAGAAAGTTTGAACAACTTGTGAAACTGGAGTTTGGTGGGAATTATCAAACTACAAGCCTACTACACATGTCAAGTAATATCAAGTATTTTATTGAATTAAAATATAAAAGACAAATGAAACATTAAATTTCCAATTGAAATTGTTATCTCCTGCAGATGACTGTTAATTTTAAGTAGAAGAATTCCATATCCACACTGCCAAGTAATTTTTATGTTCATCATCACACAACATGCAACTTCAGTCCTCTTTTTACCCTGTTGGAAAATAGTTCTGGTAGTACAGCACTGCAGAAAAATGCATTTAGCTTGGGTAAGATTACACTAACCCATAGATCGTTATCAAAATAGATCCTTTCACACTCTAAACCTTTGTTTTTCCAAACAACAAAATCACACCACTCACGTTTGGTGATTGCAAGCTGCCCCTGTATCTGATAGTAGTAGGCATGTGTGCATTTCAAATACAACTTTCCTGTTGAATTAAGCGTGCAAAAAAAGTTTACCTCTTTTGCTGCTTCGAGTGGATGCATGTCCCGGAAACGATAGGGGCATTTCACTTCAAGCACACCATGATATGGACTGCATTGTGAACAGTATACAAGACCATCAGGACTTGCCCCTAAATGTGGGTAGTGTTCATTCACAATGAGTCCATTGGCATTAACTATGAGAGGGGGGTGGATTTCCCTGGCTTTCACCATGTAACTGTTGATGGCAACCCTCTCATGCTTCTTGCCCCAAGATACAGCACTTCCACTAAAAGGCACATTGTAGCCAAGAATATATTTGATAATGTTTTCAGGTGGTGTATCGGGCTTCAGACGAACAATATTTCCAAAACGGGCTGAAGTCCATAACAAATTGTCACTTTGCCCTTCTGTGAGCTCGTTAATTAAAGTACAGTGATCATTTGTTACGTTCAGGGAATCAAAATACGAGGAAAAAAATCCACACATTCTACACTATGAAGATTAACTGTGTTCATGTATTTGACTCATACTTGGACATTGGACATGTAGCAAAAGTTTATTCTGTGTAGTTCTGGCAAGGCAACATTGCTTCTAGACCTTTGGCTAATGGCTGAAAAATTCTTCAACCATGCTGCATTGGGGTTAGCTTTTTGTAGTTTATTACGAAAACTCACCACTGTTGCATTAGTAAGGTCTACAGTCTTTGTAGCATTAACACCGCAAACTGGTACTTTGATATACGAGGTTTTGAATTTACTGAATACCATGTCCTGTGACTTCTTGGGCAATAGAATCCTAGATCTGGGTTTTATCCATTCACATGCTTTTGAAGTGGGTGCAATCTTCCCAGTAGATTTCTGACTTGTGATGTCTGCAAGACCATACAATAAGGCAGCAATGTGGCTACAGGATTCCCCAGCCCTGAAACAAATTACAGATAAATTAGGTTTTTTTTCTTCAGAAGAAACATGTATTTTTCAAATTATATCAGTCATACCTCACTTCATTTGCCTTAGCTTGAAACTGAACACTACAAAAAATGATTGTTAACATTATATTGCTCATTCATTGACACTGCAAGCCACACTTACTTGATGAATTAATCCATCATATGTAATAATAATAAAAATAATAATAATAATAATTGGTTCATACATACACATGTATTTATATATTATTTGACTCATACTTGGACATTATTTGGGTATATTTGGATAAATCATCCTGCTGTAAGGATACATGTACTTACCCTGCCACACAGTTGCATTATGCTCTATGAACTCGGCCAGTAACTTTCGACAAGCACACCCATTTCTGGTAAGCTGGCTTTTTCTTTCTATCCCTCGTTGGAATGGAAGGGAGGCATTCACATTTTACAAAACAATATGAGCACTTCTCTGATATTTGATGGTACATAATCATCTGGACATGTCCTTCTTGGTAAAACACCTTTGCTTTCAATTGTCTTATAGCTGATAATGGGTTGTCATCAAAAGTCCTGTGTCTACTTAATACTAAGTAGTTGTAGAGGTCCTTATCGGTGAAGTCTGGAAACGTGCCACAATCCGATAACCATCCTGTCTTTAATTCCGATGGCGGCGGCAGATTTTCCCCAAGTGGTGACAGGATTGTATCTTTCAAAACGGGCATGCTGTTGGATTTGTCAGTTACATCTAATCCGAGGGATTTCGATCCACGAGCTCTTTCCAATAATTCAGGTTTATTTCCGAATGTTGGCTGTCCATATTTTCTCAAAACGTTCTGCAATTCTTTCTTTTTCATGTATTGCAGTTGGTTTTCCATTCTTGAGGTAGATGTACAAAGATCTTTTACAAACGGTGAACTGTATACTGTGAGTGGCGTTAGAAATCACACAGCACTACGTCAGTGTTAACATAACTAAATACAACACACATGGAAAGAAAGAATTCGTTAGTGATGATAGCAGTTATCTTCTTGTACAACAGCCCGATTACCTACCAGAAGTAGTAAATACCATACACGAGAGAGTGTTTTAAGGGAGATAACTAGGTTTCCGAAAGCAGCTATTAAAATGGGTCTTGAATAATGTCTTTAAAAAAAATGTGGCTTTCTTATAGAGGTGACTGTAAGACCAGGAGATTTTTTCAATGCTTTCAAGTATTGTTGTTATTAATGAACTAAACAAATTCAGAATTCTAAAGCAAACAAAGGAAGCGTAGTTCTGAATTTAAGTTATGTTATAGGACTTGTTTTGTGGTATGAATTATTAGTATATATTTTATTATTTCCATCTTTCCTTTCTTTACAGGAAGTTTGAACCATACAGAAAATGTGTATTTTTCTTACAGACAAAAGTCAAATCATCAGAAAAGGAAGTTTTTAGTAGCAGAGAGTGTTCTCCTAAGCCTGTTCAATTTTTGTGTAAAGTGTGGAAATGAAGCACAAGGACATATTAACCACAGAATGGGAACTTTTATAAATATTATTCAGAAGTGTGAATTTTGTTGCCACAAGAAATCCTGGAATAGCAAGCCCTTTGTTGGATCAATTCCAGCTGGAAACTTGCAGCTTTCAGTTGCTATTTTGTTTGCTGGAGCCATTCCTACTCAAGCCTTGAGGATTTTAGAGTTTCTGAAAATGGCCCATACCAACATAGATACTTTCTTTATGCACCAAAGGTACTACCTCCAGCCAGCAATTACACATTTTTGGAAGCAAGAGAGCTACTTTGAAGAAGTGAGGTGTGGTGGTGGTAGTATTGTTGTAGCTGGAGATGGTCATGCTGACTCACCTGGTCATTCTGCCAAGTTTGGGATTTATAATACTATGGATGTAAACACCGGGAAAGTAGTCAGTATGGAAATTGTGCAGGTAATTAGTGATGCCAATGTATTATTAGATAATAATGAGTCTTTTTCAGCAGGGTCGGGGTGAACGTGATAAAAAAAAAGCAGTCATGCAAAAGCGTTTAGTCTTTAGTCTTCAAAAGAACTTACTGTTATTGAACATTTTCATCTTATTAAATGCACAGTTATGTTTCACTTTGGGAGCCGTGGTAGCACTAAACATTTGAGCTGGAAAGCATCATGACAAAACAATAAGCAATTTGTTTTGTTTTTGTTGGTCTCGACGGCACTTTTAACACATTATTGGCTATATCCTGTCTAGGAAATGTGTGCAAAGTGCCTTTCTCAAGGCAACACTGAGGCAGCTGGCCAGGCGGGTATCGAACGCTCAGCCAACTGAGCTATCGCAGCTCCCTGAACAATAATCAGTTCGCGGATTATATCTTAACACTTGCATAAGCATTTCCGAGTGACCACAAGAACCTGATATTCAAAACATTCCACGTAAATAAATAAAACAAGACTCCCTCTAATGGACTGACGCTCTACTGGGCGAAAAGAATTTCCAGGAATTCAAGATAAGACAATTTTTTCCTTATAACTGTTGAGTGTTGAAACCATCTCTGCGATAACAAGATTTTGATAGTCTTCAGCGATAACAAGATTTTCAAATTAGCTGCTGTGGTAGACATACTGAATGTCAACACGACACCATTTTCATTTAGGACAACGTAGACATCATTAGAAGTCTTTTGGTGAAAATCCCATGTCATAAGGATCATCCTTTCAGGGGGAGTAGTGACAACAAGCTTTTTAACACAGTCGTCATGACAGTCATATTGAATGTATGACTGGCACCATTTTCATTTAAGACTTGTTGAAAACCCCGTCATAATAATCATCCATTCAGGTGGAGTAGTAACAACAAGATTTTAAAGACAGTCGTCGTGGCAGCCATATTAGAAGTATGACTCGCATCATTTTCAGTTAGGACCAACTAGGTATCATAAGAATACTATTGCTGAAAACCCCATGTTGATACAGCCATCCATTTGGAGAGGAGTATAGATAACACTATTTTCAAGATATGACTTTCCATTTAAGGGTAGCAATAACAAGATTTTCAAGATGGCTGCTGTGGCGGCCATATTCGACGTCAGATCGGCACAATTTTCATTTAAGACCAACTGGACATAATAAGAAGTCTTCTGGTGAAAACCTCACTTCAGTATGACTTTCTCTTCAAGTAGAGTTGTGATAACAAGAATTTTAAGATGGCCATTTTGATATGACCATCCATTCAGATGGAGTAACGATAACAAGATTTTCAAGATGGCTGACATGGTGGTCATATTGGACGTCCAATATGCACCATTTTAATTTAGGACCAACTAAGTCTTTTAGTGAAATTCCATGTTGATATGACCATCCATTCAGAAGGAGTAGTGATAACAAGATTTTCAAGATGGCCACTGTGATGGCTATATTAGATGTCCGAGCATCACCATTTTCATTTATGACCAACTGAACCATGGGATGAATGTGTGTGTAAAGTATCAAGGCAATGCTCCAAGTAGTTTAGGAGGAGTAGCAATAACAAACTTGTGCGAACGGACTACAAACAATGGACAATAGACCATCCCATAAGCTCTTCTGGTCTATGACCAGAAGAGCTGTAAATCATCAAAAAGTTCATACAGTTGTAAACTATAAACAGCTGTATCGAGATCTCCGCGCTTTGAACATAAAACCACATGTTATTGACACGGGATAATTAGATGCATTTTAGAACCATATAAGAATCAAGAAGAGCTGGGTAGATCTCAATATTTTCCAAGTTTTAACCCAGGGGCTAAATTCTTAGAGGTAGGTATGGACCCAAGGGTCAATATCAGTTCATGTATACATGTGTCTTTTCATGCCTAGTAAAGTTATATCTGGTTATATGGTGGTGATCTCAATAGTTTCAAAGTTATGACGCTGGGGACTTAGTCCCAAGGGGTAAGGATGAACCCCGGGATCAATGTCAGTTGCAAATATAAATTTGTCTTTTCATGCCTAGTGAGTGTATATATGGTTATAGGATGTGGATATATACCAGTATTGGGTGGGGTTCGCAATAGTTTATGTTATGATCCAGTGATTAATTTCTTCAGGAAAGAGAAAGAGTCTGGGGAATTGCCCAGTGGTCCCAATCTGACACATGGTCATTGATCACATATACTAAGTCTAAGGCATGTTAGACATACAAATCGGGAGTTATTTAAAAATTTATATAAAATTACCCCCACCCCGGCGCGATAAAAATTCCGAAAAGTGTTCGCACAACATACACCCATAGAGCTATCATTGACCCAAATGTCATGTGTGTAGTACTAATAGGAGGAATTCAAGGACATTACACACATACCTACTTACAGGCAGATTGTTCTCAAAAGCTCGGGGATAAACAAAATCTTAAATTTCGCTGCATAGGACAGCCTTTTTTAACATCCAGGAGTGCATGACAAATTCTCTTTTTGTTTTGTCTCCATCTATCACAATATATTTATCTACATATGCTGCCTAACTTTATCTACTGTCATGTGCAATTATTATCAGCTGAAGGTTCATCACTGTGAGTTTCTGTCCAAAAAGATGTTAAATTTTCGAAATAATTGCAACATAGTACAAAGAAACAACCGTAAAGTTTTAGAGAATTTAAAAGGGGGCAGGGGCATTGTTCTCTTGCACCTGCGTGGAAACAATCTAAAAAAAACAAGTGCAATCTGGGATAGAGCAGAGATATGAAAATAGTAGCTATCGGTTCATCACCAAGATTAACATGTGGGTGATTATATCATGTAACCGAGTGTCACTTTTCAGCATTGTGTCGCTGCTTACGTTAAAACAACAAGAAGAAGAAGAACAACAACAAGCCATACAGATTTACGCGTTCAGCAACCACCTCTAATCAAAATCAGAACGAATTAGAGAATGGCCAAGCATCATCAAAAATCTCTCAGAATAAAGTGTTCCACGAGAGATGGCTGTTGGAATTGTCCTGGCTTTTTACAGATCAATCTGGTGCTATGAAATGCAAAACTTGCTATGACCGAAATGGTCATCCAAACTTTGCAAAGTTGGGGTCGCTGAACTTCAAGTGCTCAGCACTGGCTTGGCATCAAGAATCAGATGATCACATTTTGTGCTAAAAAAAAAAGATTAAGCAATTCTGGAAAATATCAACTGAAATTCTCATTGATACTGTGGAATTCTGCATTCTGATACAAAATTTACGAAAATCGTTCAACACATGGTATGAACTAGCTTATTTAAATTGAGGATAAAATAGTTATTTAAAAAAAACAAAAAAACAGCCCAAATACCTACAACAATATCCATTGCATGACATTGGTTTTAAAGTGCAAATGAAACAAAAAGTACAATATGATAATTATTCTTTATGTAATAATGAACATTGTTTATCAGATAGACACAGGAACAAAGAACCCAGATAGACATTATAATACCAATATTATGCAACAAATGAAGAAACAAAGATTGATTTGAAAAAGAAAGAAAAAAATTGTTGATATATTTGTTTACATTCAGTTAATATTCACATTTATTTTTCATGTCTTTCATATGATGGTGTTTTAACTATTTAAGGTTAAGCACAGGTGTATGAAGAGTGAGGAATTGACCAAAAGCATGTACCAGAACTCTATAGAGGATTCCAAGAAATGGAAGTAACCCTAGCTAGAGCAGCAAGCACAGGTGTATGAAGTGTGAGGAACTGACCAATAACATGTACCAGAACTCTAGAGGATTCCAAGAGATGGAAGCAACTGTAGCTAGAGCAGCAAGGGAAGAATTGGACGAATTATTGTCTGAATGCAACTTTACTGGACTGATGAAAACTGAATCATGTACCTAAAACTTGTTGCTGATGGAGAGCCATGTGTTGTGTTTGGTGGAAATGTACATGTCAAAGATGGTAAAGGTGACACAATTACAAATGTTATTGGAAGCTTGTTTAACAAAAGGCAGCTCTGTTTCAGCAACTTAGTTGGGTTTGCATCAGATGGTGCTAATGTTATGGTTGGGAGGTTGCATGGTGTGGCAACAAAGCTTAAAGGAATAAAACCACATGTTATTGATATTCGCTGTGCTGCCCACCACCTTTCCCTTGCTGCGTAGTATGGTACCAAATAGTTGATATTCAGGCCACTATAAATAAGATATACAATTTTTATGAACATTCTGCAGTAAAATATGAGAAAATTAGAGATCTAAAAACTATCATGAAAACTCAGGTAAAAAAAAAGTTTAATAAACCAAGCTATGTGAGGTGGCTATCTTCACAAGACGCTCTTGAGGCCATTCATCAGAGTTGGTCTGTCTTTGTATTTGTCCAAACGCTAAAACATGAATGGGAGACAAATAAAACCCCTGAGCCAGCAAACCTGTTTACCTTCCATTTCAAGACGTGTGTATTCATTCAGGTAAAGATGTATTGTTTTCCATCCTAATGTGTAGTACTTCCCTTGCTTCTAATTTTCCAAGAAAAGCATTCCATTTAAACAACTTTATTGCAAGAAAAATCACGCAAAAACACACTATCACACAAAAATAAACTGAATCTACCGTAATCACGGTAAGTCTTGGGACACCCTTAATTATTTTCAAAAGTAATTTTTTTATGACCTATAAAAGTTGGGACACAAAGTTAAAGCAATTTTTTCATGTACTATAAGTCTTGGGACACCTAAAACATTTTTTTTTTCTACTGATCGATCGGCGTATTTTATCGATCGTAACCTCGTGTAAAATAAACAGGACTTTGTGGTTGTTAAGGGACTCTCATTATGAATTATTACTTGGATATATTATAAATTATTACAATTTGTTTGAAGAGTCAATAAATATATTGAATTTTCTCTGCTTTCTTATTATTTCTAATAAATTAAAATACGTATAATTTAATCAGACGATGACAAGAACTGAGCATTAGCGGTATGTTACACCCATTCAACAATAACTTCTCCCTATTGTGCCCTAGTTTATTATTGTCAGTTTATGCATTATTGCATTAAAATTGTCGAAAGTCACCTGTAATTATTGGGGAGTTTTTTTCCCTGAAAATGGAAATACCTAAATCATTACAATGTGATACCAGGATGAGAGCAATGAAAATGGTGTTTATTTCAACTCTAGTATTTATTGTACGCATGTTTACATCATGGCGTCACCACGTGCACAATGAAGATTTTACTTGTGATGAATGAAGTACATACATTTGATTCAAATCATAGGCACCACTGCACTAAACTTAAATAATATCTTTAAAATACGATAAAGAAGTTTAAGAACTAATCGGTGGTAGTTTGCTTTGATGTAAGCGACCTTAAATAAGTCATGTTTACTCAGTTATGGTAATCATGCTAATATTACGCAGTAGAAGCCAATCACACATCAAAGTACCGGCATTGCCGCCGGACAAAATTCCTCTTTACCCAAGCCAATTTCAGGGTTTTAACAATTAGCAAGCCTGGATGGCTGTCGGAAAACAAAAGACAAATCCGCCAATTATAAACAAAGGAGACGCCAAAACAACCAGCTTGACAAAATCAAAAGTTGAATGAATAATGCGTGAAAAATTATCATTTTGTCAAGCTGAAACACTAAACTAAAATGGATCAATGATGCTCTTATTCGATCTATTATCAGAATTTTAACATATATTATATATGACAAGTTATTTGAATTTATGCTGGTTATGTGCTTTATAAAATTAAACACGCATGCCTTTTCATATAGATTACATCAGTTTGTAGGATCGCTTATACCACTGAAAAACAGTAACTGTTGAGCGCGTGAATACAAATAAATTAAACAGCAATGAATGTGTAGCTGAAATGTAATCTGGAAAAATGCGATTTGGTAAAAATGATGAATAAAGCAAAATCTGCATCGAATATTTTTGGGAATAAACAAGGATATAAGTGACGCCAAGTACGATTTGCACTGTGTAAGTACTGTGCACTATAGTACAGGTCTTCCCGTAAATGTAAGTGGCCCGTGAATTATGAAGTCTTTATTTACCTTTATTTTAAATCATGTTGGAGAAATCGGAAAATATGCACATGCAAAATAATAACATAAACAATCATAGTAGTGTATAACAGTTTATTGATGAAAGACGTGGTAATTGAACGAGCTGGTCACTGCTGTGTGACATATGGCGATCTTCCCAATTTTGTCTTTACATTTTTTTTTGTGTCTGCAAGTTTTGGGACACCAAAAATGTTATATATTTTAAAGGCATATAAGTCTTGGGACACGAAAAAAAATTATTATTTTTTCGTGTCCCAAGACTTACCGTGATTACGGTAGCTAAAGTTCATGAATGAAGAGGAGTATTGCTTTTCCTGTTACTTCTAATTGTATAAACATGAGAACAAATCCTTTGTTATTTAGTACAAATCTCTAATCTTCAAGACTCAAAAGTATATATTGCTTGTGACTAGCAAATAGCACTGTTCAGACAACTAACAAATAGTTTGTCTTGTACACTCAAGTCTATAACATGTAATAATGTAAGGCGCCAAAAAATATCTAAATGAAAAAATGAGCACTAAGCAACGACGTTGCATTTGACTCCACAGGTCACTTAGAGTCAAACCGTCCGCCATGAGCATAAGAAAAATCACATCTGCACAAAGAACAATGGACAAATATGTCCCCCTTTCTTGACAGCCCAAGATAGTCCCACGTGTCTTGATGCTATGTTTTATATTTCTTATTTGAAACTCCTATTTTTCTGCAGGTTTATGGTAATCATCAGGCTCAAAAAGCTTTCGTTTTTTGTGGTTTCTCTGTCATACTCGACTCGGACTTACCCATGCTGTTTGTACTGAGCATACAATGGCGGAAATCACATGTTTCCAGTAAAATTCTGATTCACGATACGTTTTCAAGAACAAAATCCGGAATAAGAATGAATAGGGATTTTGAAGAAGACAAAAAAATGGATAGGAATGCATAAAGCTGCATATCCCTGTATAGTGCGTATTTTGAAAACTCGATGCTTTTAAATTACGCAAAAATCGTAGGGGTAAACAGGTTTCCTGGGGTCAAACGACTTTCAAAGAAAGTGAAAACGTAAGTATTTGCCGCCATTTGTTGCCTCATTGTTGACGTTCTAGGGCCTTTGGGAAAAGTATCGAGGAATGTTTCAAAAGGATGTATTAGACGTAGGTAAAATAAACACAATGCTTCAAGTAATATATGACACTATTAGTGATATGAGGCAGGTCAATTGGCCATTTGTACAAGAATTCGAGGACCATTTAGAGCAATCAGGTGGCAGTTTTCATGACACTGAGTTAAAAGCAATACAGGTAGTGAAGCAGAGTTTCAAAATTTTAAAGTTAAGTACATAAGTGCTGTTATGCAAGATATTCACGACAAGCTGCCTCAGACATATGCTGGTCTGCTGGGGTCTCTGAATGACATCTTGAATCAAAGCAGGTTCCCCAAAGCTGTGGTTGGGATGATCCAATATGGCCAATCTCAACTTCAGCAAATAAATGAGATGTACGGCACACGGGGTAAAATAAATACAGCCAGTTATAGATAGCAACAGAATGCAAAGGGACTTTTCCCAGTTCAAAAATTGAATAAACTGTCATACACACTTACCACTTGCAGCCATATGCAAAGCAGTACTTTCAATAAAGAAAAGTGTTCCCTGATTACAGTACTTTGGCATAAATCATGCTGACCATTCCCCTTACATCTGTTCCCGGTGCAAGGGGCTTCAGTCAACAAAATAGACTCGAGAATAAGCTCAGAAATAGGCTGGTGGTTGAAAGACTATCTTTCAAAATGACCATAAAAGCAGCAAGGGAAATGAAACGAGAAATCACGACCAAAGCAGTTGATTATTCTAATCAAGCCAGGAAAAAATTAAATCGAGTTGAATTACATGTATGTACATGCATGTTCAATACATGCCACATTTGACACTGATGTAATAATGGGATCAAAGGAAAATAGAATTCAACTGGAAATTTCTTTTCTTTTTTACATAATATTATGTCCGTATAAATATCTTTTCTGGCATCATGCACAATTAGTAGTTTACACCTATGACATATTGTTTTACCCTTTTTCTCTAGTCCCAAATGATATGCTACCCCCCCCCCCCCCACACACACACACACACTCCCCACCCCGGTACTGAAAGGGCCTAAAACCCTGCCTCGACATGACGGAAATGGCATTTCTTCATGGCTTGCTCGGATTTAATTTGCCGCCATTGAGAACTATACTCGGAACTAATTTTGATTACGTGGCACAATATAGCATCAGAAGGAGAAAAAGTCACAATCGGAACATGGTGGACCTTTTCTGTCGCAACATGTGGTGTACTCCGCCGGATGCGAATCACCAAAACCATCAAATGTATGTGTATTCCTAAAATTACATCCAAGGTTATTTCTCGACTTGACAGAAATGACCGAGCGATGTTCCGATTTGATGTGAAGAAACGAACAAACGAAGCTCAAGAGAAAACGGTTCTTTATGGTATCCTGGGTATAAAGAGATACATGGACAGTTTTTTAGAATTGTGTTACGGCCCAACCACAGCAATCGTGAATTGCAAACAAATAACTTAAGTGTGCTATGGTGCTATACCAGAGACATGTTTCAATTTGGGTTTTTGGTGACCTTGCTTATGATGAAATGAAATGGTCATGTTTAGCACTTAACGGAACGAAGGCCATTAAAACTATTTAGTGGAGATTTTGGTAGAACTACATTCCTCATCAAAAGCGCCAAAACACATGTCTGTAAAACATTGGTTCATGGCCTTAGGGACCGAACATTTAATTTTCGGGGGGGGGGGGGGGGGTATTTTGAACCTGGATGTATTTTCCTTTTACCTCATGATAATCCTTTACATAAAAAAGAAACATTCGCAACTTCGACGTCAACATTTTACAGATCATACCTCGAATGTATGACGATAGCTGAAATTTGGACCACCTCGGCCATTTACGAAACTAGGATTTACCGAGAGGTTTAGAATAAATTGAACTAATTTTTTAAAAATTCCAAATGTTGCGATCAATCCAATCGTAGACATAGCCGAAGTGGTCCGAATAGATTGAGGTTTCTTTTTTGCAAAGAAATTTCCGGCGAACAAAATGCGTGCTTTTTCTGTAAATTACTGCGCCAGCATACATCCGAGGCATATTTGTATCTTTTTTAAAATAGCCGATGTGGTCCAAATGGGGAAAAAGAAAAAAAAAAAAAAAACCTGCGTGTTTGGAGATGTAGAATCGGCCGAATGCGCCCTCCTGCATGTCATATTAGGGGACTAATGGGGTAGAAGCTGAGGTGGCTCAGTGGTTAACGTGTCGGATTCTTTACCGAAAGGGTGTGCTTCGAATCATACCCTTTCATATTTTTAATAGAGCTAAGACATGCTAAGACATTTCATATTTCGAATGAAACTACGATATGACTCTTCATATGTTATTTACTTGTAATGTATATTCTATTACATCTTTGAAGATCGATACTTTGTCAGTTTGGTTGGTGTATACTATAGCATTTCTCATATTTTCCATATTCCTTAATGAAATTATCTATAACTGGTTTCCTTATTGTTGCTGCTTTCTCACATTGAATCATTATATATATATATATATAGACTTTTTTTTTTATAAAGTCCCGATTTACATAACGGACATGGGGGAATATAATTTGACATGTGTCTTTTGTATACTAATTCCCGTCCTCCATGCAACATGCAAGTAGGTACATAGTATTGCTTGTTTATACATTTGAGTTATTTTGGCCCACATTTTGCATAGCTTCCCATTTCAAATTTAAGTTTCTTTGTTCAACTCTATTTCTAAATTTCTGAGCCTTGTTTAAAAAATCCAATTAGTAATATCAGAACTCTTCATTACCATCATTGTTGGGTGACACTATCGATCAAGACGAAAACCCGCCTTACTGATTTACCACAACGATGATAAATGCGTGGTTACACTAACCGGAAATTTAAAACGTACGTCACAAAACTAATGAACAAGAGATCAAAGTGGGCCTGATATAGCGCACTTGGCTTACATAACTGTAAAATAGTTGACCATTTCACAACACTGGTTTATGTAGTACTGTAAGAACGCAAAATATGTAAACTATCTCCCAAACTTTATATCATGTTGATTTTGCACATTTTGCTATATCCTAATAAAAATTATTTCTGAAGGCATAATTAATATGCAGTGTATCTTGCTCAGAATCAAAGTCATCTAAGATCTTTATATGTGCGTATCTCGTCTACGACAATGATAATATAAGCTTATTTACCATGGTGAAGAAAAATCCAACTGGAAATTGGTCTCCTGAGTGGTATAAAGCTTAGCCTATCAGATACAAGATTACCTCATTAATATGTGCCGATCTTGCTCATAATCATTCATCCAACATCTTGATAATATATGACTATTTACCAAGTTTGACGAAAATCTGATCAGAAATGTAGCTCAGACAATCAAATGCAAGGTCACGTCATTAATATGCATGAATCTGACTCACAATCATACTCAACCAAGATCTTGATGACATAGGCCTAATTACCAAACTAGATCAAAATCATGTTAAAAATACAGTTTCTAGATTGGTTAAAAAAAGACAATGTTGCTCATAATATAAATCATCCCAAATCTTGACGACACTAGCCTATTTACCAAATATGATTACAATCCGGTCAGAAATAGTCTTTCAAGTGGTTAGAAGCTCAGCCAATCATATTCAAGATCACCTTATTATTATGCATAAATCTTGCTCGTAATAAATCATATTATATATTTTGATAATATAAACCAATTTACCAAGTTTGATTGGATCAAAAATAAGGTCGCTAGCGTGTTTGCAAGAACAGCCAATCAGATGCAAAATCACCTCACTAATATCTGTCGATCTTCCTCATAATTGTACTCGTCCAAGATCTTGGTATCCTACGGCTATTTACCACATTTTATCAAAACTGGCTCGGAAATACAGTCTCTAGAGAGGTAACTAGCTCAGACAATCACATGCACGATAACCCTATTAATATGTGTGGATCTCGCTCATTATCGAACCCATCTAAGACCTTGACGAATTATGCCCATATTTCAAGTCTGATTAAAACTGGATAATAGATATGGTAACAAGCTCAGCCGATCAAATGCAATATCAACTCATTAATATGCATGCATCTCAATCGTTATCAAACTTGTAGAAGATCTAAATAATATAAGCTTATATTCCAAGTTTGATCAAAATCGGATCAGAAATATGGTTTCCAGAGTGGTAACAAGCTCCACCAATCAAATGCAAGATCACCTCATTATTATGCATGGATCTCACTCGTTATCGAACCCATCCGAGATATTGATAATATAAGTATATATTCCAAGTTTGATCAAAATCGTATCAGAAATAGGCTTCCAGAGGGGTAACAAGGTCAGCCAATCAAAAGCAATATTTTCTCATCAATGTGCGTGGATCTCGCTAATTATCGAACCCATCCAAGATCGTTATGAGATAAACATATATTCCACGTTTGATCAAAATCGGATCAGGAACATGGTTTCCAGAGGTGTAACAAGCTCAGCCAATCAGAAGCAAGATCAACTCTTTAGTATGCGCGCATCTCCTCATTATCGAACTCCTCTGAGATCTTAATAATATTAGCATATATTCCAAGTTTGATAAAAATCGGATCAGAAATATGGTCTCCAGAGTGGTAATAGGGCTAAATTTGGAGCATTCTTAGTGATGATCATTGGAAATACCAATAATCTCATACCCCGTCACATGCAACTGTTTTCATACGTGTGCAAGTTTATATATGTATGTACATTACCATACGTATGTATATTGCCGTATGAACAAAATGTATGTAAATAATGGTGTATACATTTGTCCGGAGATTAGTGCAAAAGCAAATTTGCACGTGTGAAAATTTTTACACGACGTGCAAAATGCGCAATGTATAACCATGGCACAATATATACACGTATTTTAATTTATTTAGACCAGAAATTATATAGTGACTATTTTTTAGAACTTCACCTAAGTTCAGTTCGGACAATGTGTATATATCCAGGTGGCTAATAAGTTATAGTAGTAGCAATTTATTTTAATACAGACAATAATTTCTACTCAAAACCGACAAATTCCCAAACATTTAGAAACAATCCCAATAAATGTACTGGAGAGCACATGCACAAATGCCTTCACACCATAGTGGTCATCTATGCAAACCATGCTTACCAAAGAGTAACATCAATTTTACAATTGCATGTTTAAGGGGGTCGATTTAAAAGTGAATGTGGGTGCTTTGGACAATTTTGCTGTGCTCATTTGAAGTCTTATGGCCAAAATAAAATGTGTAATAACCAAAATATGGACCTAAACCTTATGCCAAATATATAAATATGTGCGTGTTCAAATGCCTATTTTTCTCCCACGCGTCTTTTCCTATTGATTATGTCAAATGGATTGCATTTGATTCACATTAAAAACAATCCATATTGTTTCCAACGTCCAGGTGTGAAGCAGTCATTAGTCAAAGATAATCTGCAAGGAATATACATTAATAACAGTTTTACTGCTGATGAGCTCAATTTCTTGGACGAAGCTAACGAGCAAGGCTAAATACAAAACAGTTACTCATGGTAATATAGAGATGCGTGAAGTCTTTATGAATGCAGTACAACCCTTTAGAACATGGCCAATTTAATTATCCAATGGGAGTGATACAACTGTGCGAAATTGAAGTTTTAAATTTTATGAAGAACTATTCTTGAAGGAAACTCTTCAGTGCAATTTGATTGGTAAAAAAAATGATGTGCTTGACCAGTGAATAATTTATTATGCAAATTATTCACGTGCAATTATATAAGACGACAGCACAATCGATTCAGATATGGTTCTCAAATCTGTGTGGGTGGAGAGAGAGGTAGAGAGAGAGAGAGGACAGAGAGAGAGAGAATCTAACTGAACATTTATTATTTTGGCAGGCTTTGCTTCGTACTGCTTGCACATGACTTTCCGCAAGTTTTACAGCAGAAACAGGAACGGCACATTTCAACGATGTGTGGGTGGTAGGGGTACTGTATAAAGTTTGAGTATAGATTTACATGAGCTGAGACAGATTACCATCGTCATGCTTATTATTTGTGCTGTCCCAAAAATTCTGACAAAAAATAATCCATAATCCAACAGTAAAATCAGCAGTAGCGTCCATGGTGCTCACGATCACAAAATCTGAAACAATAGGAACATCGCTCAGCCATTTCCTTTCAATTGAGAAACAAACTTGGTTGTAGTTGTAGGAACACACATACATTTGATGGCTTTTGTGATTCGCCTCGGGCGGAGTGCACCACATATGTTGTGGAAGAAAAGGCCGACCATGTTCCAATTGGACTTGGGTAACAATTATTACTTCCGTGTCAGTACCCACGAATGTAGTCCCAGTCTATTTTTCGAGCATTTTTTCCTCTCATTTTGGTGGTGATGCAAGAGTTAGATTTAGGCATTCTTGGTATTGATTTAAAGGTAATTGTTTATTCTTTAGAATATGAGCATTATGGTGTGGTTGTCTGTTTGCATTTTGGCGACAGTGAACAGTGAGTAATAAGTCATTTTTGCTGGTCCAAAAGTGAAATCTGTGACCCACTGCACTTAGTTTTGTTCACAGTCCAGCCTCTCAACAAAATGCCAGATAGCCTATGACAAGAACTTCAGCGTGACATATCTTTATTAAGATTTGGACACACTGGAAAGTTCAGTACTGACAAACAAATGTTGGGACTATACAGGAAAAATAATTGTGATCTGAATTCTGTCAGTGTCTTGGCTATACACATTTAAATTGAAATCTCAAGTTTATAATTAAAGGTAGACACATGAAATTTTGACATTTTGTGTATATTGACTTTAAAGATAGAACTATCAAATAAAAAATGTAAATTTTCAATTATTTCGCAAAAATTTAAAAAAATTAAATTTTAAAATTTAAATTTTTACAATTTTGCAAATATGTTCATATTTAGTCTCATTATTATTATCATCATGTATGTATTGCTACACCATATAAGAGTTCAAATTGTGGATAATGTTCAAATTCTGTCAGAGAAAATATCTTTCAAGGTCAGAATGAGATCTTTATTCAAAACACATGATGACATCTTTCTATTTGATATTGTGCCTTTAGGTCATTTATACTATTTATTATGGGTCCAAGCAGTTAATGTATGTGTTCATGATGGAGTGATTATATGAGTAACACATATCTGCTTGTATGAACTTCAGTAATTGTTTAAAAACGTAGTTATATGGTACTTAATGAGAGGATGGAGATGACAACTCTATAGTAGAGTCTACTGAGGTTTTCTACAAAGGCCATTTTAAATTGTCAGAGAATGAAAAATCAGCTATTTCTGTGATTCAAAAACAAACCAGATGTATGTCGGCGTAGTAGTTTGCAGAAAAATCATAATTTTGTTCGCGGGAAATTTCTTCGCAAAAAAAAAGAAAAGAAACGGCAGTCTATTCGGACCATCTCAGCATTTCCTACAATTGGATTGACCCTAGAATTCACCGAGAAGTTGCGAATAACAAAATAGTCTGATGCATTCGCAACTTCTCGGCCAATCTTTGTTTCCAACATAGCCATTGTGGTCCAAATTGCAGCTATTGGCATACATTCAAGGTATGACATGTAGGATTGACTTAGAAGCTGCAAATGATTAAAATGGGCCAAGAGAAGCGGTCATCGGGTATAATCATTACCAGTGTAGGGTACAGTTATGTTTCCAATACACGGCGCTTTCAATGTGACATCATAGCGCGATATTCAATCCGGTTTACTTTGGATCATATCTCTTTGGTTGGCCACATCTAACAATGTCCACGTACTTTAAAACTGACTTTGTCGCATGTAATTCCTGTGGCGGTTATATAACGAGCTTGCAATTAATATTGTTATACGAGCAGCGAAATAAACCGTATAATCACCATTTAAAGGTATGTATAACACTATGTAACACAGTTTTTGTTCCTGGGTAGTAAGTGTTATTTCGTAATTGCTTATGCCTAAAAAGTATAGAAAATGGCTATTATTCCCCACAAACTTTACTTTTGTGACCAGGACAGTGATATTTTGAAATTTACCTATTTCCAATGAGAAAACGGGCAAATTTGTGTTTTTTCATTCACAAAAAGTTAGAAAAAAACAACACATGAATAAAAATTAACATGTATTTATACTAAAGTAATACAAAAATGACTACAAAAGATTTAGAAGTGAGTAGTTTTTCGAGATTTACGATTATACTGTAAATTACTTTCACGAATCAGCCCCCAAATGTAGTCTCCCATGATGTTCTCGTTATACTGTCCTTGGTAATGGTGTTCAAAGTCCAGTATATCCTGGTGGAAGGGCTCGCCTTGCTCCTCCGAGTACACTCCCATGTTCTCCTTGAATTTATCAAGATGAGCATCAAGGATATGGACTTTGAGGGACATCCTACAGCCCATTGTGCCGTAGTTCTTCACCAGAGTCTCAACCAGCCCCGAGCCACTGCGACACAGCTGTTCCAAGCCGCTTTCTCCTTACGAGTGAGCTTCTTGGGGAATTCATTGCACTCCAGGATCTTCTTGGCTTTGACCTTGGCCTCAGACAGCTTAGGGAAGAAGTCTTGAAGGTACTTGAAGGCTGCCGACTCCTTATCTAGAGCTCTGACAAATTGTTTCATAAGGCCCAATTTGATGTGCAGTGGTGGCATCAGCACCTTCCGGGGGTCCACCAGTGGCTCCCACTTGACGTTGTTCCTCCCCACAGAGAACTCGGTCCGCTGTGGCCAGTCCCGCCTGTGGTAGTGCGCCTTGGTGTCCCTGGTGTCCCAAAGACAAAGATAGCAGGGAAACTTGGTAAAACCGCCTTGGAGACCCATCAGGAATGCCACCATTTTGAAGTCTCCTATGACCTCCCAGCTATACTCATCATACTTCAAGGCGTCCAGCAAGGTCTTGATGCTCTTGTAATCCTCTTTGAGGTGCACCGAGTGAGCCAGGGGAAGAGACGGGTACTTGTTACCATTATGGAGCAGCACGGCTTTGAGGCTTCTGGATGAGCTGTCAGTGAAGAGGCGCCACTCATTCTGGTTACAGGCGATTCCAATTGCCTCGAACAGACTGGTCACATTGTGGCAGAAGCAGAGCCCATCTTGACGGGTGAAGAAGCTGGAAAAAGGTTGGTGATGCTTCCTCTGATCTGCGACTTGCACACTTTCATCCAACAAGTTCCACTGCTTGAGCCTAAATGTCAAAAGCTCGGCATTGGACTTGGTGAGACCAAGATTTCTAATCAAGTCGTTGAGGTCTTTTTGGTTGGGGTAGTGTGCGTTTCTCTCCTCAGCTCCACCTCTGAAATTGTCATCTGGATCTACAACGTCTTCCTCGCTCTCTGACTTGCTGCTCTCTTCTAAAGACTTCTGCTCTCTCTCCGGAGGAGTGGGTACGGGGAGCTCGTGGCAGTGTGGCACCGGGGCGATGGATGAAGGAAGGTCCGGATACGTGATAGCAGGTGCATTCTTGCCAGTCCGGCATTTCGAAGGGTCCACCATGCAGAAGTAGCAGTTGCTTGAGTGGTCAGTGGGTTTCTGCCAAATTCTTGGGATAGCAGACTTCATGGCTCTCTTTTCCCCTCTGTACCATCCTACAAAAATACATCTATTTCACCCATGACTAATGTGTAAGAGATTGTCGCAACATTTTTCATATATGATATATTTTTTCAATAACATTGAAAATTGTAAAACATTTTAAAATTAAAAACTTTTACAATTTTAAAAATTTTAACAAATTTTATAACATAAAATTCCGAGCAACAATTGTCCATCTTACCTTCCAGAGTTTTTTTGCAGTGCTCGCAGGAGAAATGAGGTGCCCAGGGTTTGTCTTGATCCCCAACAGGCATGCTGAAATATGCCTTGTAGGCCTCACACATCTTGGCAGATGCTTCCACAGAATACTTTTTCGCTCTTGTCCAAATAAATTGGCCGCACACATATCAAAATGCGTCTGCCGGATGCTTGCAGCCTCTTGATGCCATCTCAGAAAAATGCAGATATGTATCCACTTAGGCAGCTGGAACTAAACTGAACTGGTGGGCTTAAGGCCCCTGTATTTATACTACTATTTATATTAGTTCTAGAAGTTACTCCAAGTTTACTCAGCACTGAATCTATCTGGATTGTTCTGGAAAATAGGTAAATTTCAAAATATCACTGTCCTGGTCACAAAAGCAAAGTTTGCTGGGAATAATAGCCATTTTCTATACTTTTGAGGCATAAGCAATTAGGAAATAACACTTACTACCCAGGAACGAAACAAAAAAAAAATTGTTACACGGTGTAATCAAATTCTCAAAAATGACACCTGACCTGTATCGTTTGAACTTGGTGGTGATTTAGGCACAACAAGAGTTCTGAAGTACAAGGCATACAGGTTATGTAGGTGTTCGGTATCGACTAAAGCACATTTCATACAGGTCATGTAAACGTGCGGTACCAAAACTACTAGTATTCGGTTGCAGCGTCGCTTCAAACAGGCTAGTAAAATTAAGCGACATTGTATTGAATTCCCCATTTGTCTGATATTGATTTTCTGGAGGAGGGGAAGAAACCCCCGAGTTTTATTGAAAAATTTCCAGCTCCCCCCCCCCCCCCCATTCGTCTTCTGATTTGTAGGGGGAAAAAAAGAACTAATTATATCCATTATATTAGTTGAAAAAAATAAATTATCTTGAGATTCAAAAGAAAATCCCTGGTCTCCCCCCACCACGAAAATTAATTGGTCGGTCCATAAGTAAAATAGTGTTCTTCTTATTTTTAACAATTAAAACGTCTTTTGTCTCTTTTACAAGCCAACGCACGAGCCCAGTCTGATTAAAATAGAGTTCTGCTTATCAGTAAAACGGAGTGAGAAAGGTCGGAGGAAAGTCGGTCTAGAAAAGTACATGTATGCCACATCTACCTATATGTACACTTTGCGTACCTAGGGGACCGACCGTTTAATTTTCGGGGGGGGGGGGGTCAGGGATTTTTTAGAGGTAAAAGAAAAAATTATGTTTGTTCCAAAGAAGATCCCAGGCCCCACCCCGAACATTAAATGATCTATACTTGTTTCAGGCGTTCTTTGTCAAAGTAATCAGAATCGTTGGATAAAACTAACTACATTATTTTGTAAACCTTTTGTACACGCATCGCCCCTAACTTGAACTGCTAACATTACATATAAAACAAACTTTCCACAAAGCAGTTTTTGAGTACCCCATGACTCCAACCAACCCCACTGTCCCCAACCCCCTGTCCAGTCAAACCTATACTGTGTCTGCTGAAAAGCCACATCTGAATTGAGAAAGCAAAGGAGCAGATAAGATGAATTATTTTGAAGCAAACAATTGTCCTTTTATTTTTAGATCACGCATTTTGTTTTGAAACTTTAAAACTGCTGTTTTGCCTATCACCCCTACTCCATTAACTGCGCACGCAGAGAAAGTGAAAAGGGGGTGATAATATCATTGATAGTAATATATCCTTGTCGGGTACACTGTCCACTTTACATCGTGCGTGCCGGGTAAACCATCCACCTATTATAGTCAATCTTTCATTTCAATCATCTCACGCAGACAGTACACATTGTACGTGCTGGGTACACCATTATCCTATTTAAAGTCAACCTTTATTGTATGAAGCAAGGAAGGACTCTTTTGCTTCAGTAAATAATGAAATGAAAAAATATTTTGATACATTCCCAACTTCTAGGTCAATCATTGTTTCGTAAATGACCGAGGTGGTCCTAACGGCATACATGAGAAGCATGATCTGTAGGATTGACCTCGAAGTTGCGAATGAAGCAGCCCAAGCCGGTTAGTGCCACGGTGAAATCAATTTTTTCTCTTGTAATTGCATCTTAGTTTCTCGTAATTACGACTTACTATCTCGTAATTACGAGTTAGCTATCTCGTAATAACGAGGTAGTAAGTCGCAATGGGCAATCGCAGTAAGTTAAGTGCCCTTGTCGACCGCTCGCTAGGGGCAGCACTATTCCCGGTCCATGACCAGAATCCCGGCTATACATGCTGTAAACATGTCATCTAAATACGGAAGTTTAAAGATACCCAAACCAAAAACATTAACCGAAGAAAAGACATGCAAGGGTCTCTGGAAGGAAGAAAGAATTGGTCGATTGGTACTTACTTATTTTTTTTATTTTTATTTTTTTTTTTTTTAATGTCGAGAAGCTGAATGTTCAAACACTGGGATGTGAAATCACCCGGTTGTCAAAGCAGAAAGTAAAATAAGCAATTTCTATCAGTACATTCAAGATTAATCTGTCTATAAAAAGATTGAAATGTGTTTACATCCCAGAAATGGGTTCAAAATGCGCTATTTTTAAAAAACGAACTTTCAGCAAATTTTATAATTTAACATACAGTAGAGGTGGGTTGTCCGCAAAAATTCTTTATATCTAAATCGTCCTATTCAATCTGTTTTCTTCCACGAAAGAATAATGTATACATTTTGGTTGTCTCGTTGTAAAGACTAACTAGAAGAGTAAGGATGTATTGTTTGTTTTGTTTTGCATCCCACGTTTTACCCCCACCCCATCCCACCCACATAATTATAAGTTAATGAAATACCATACTAGAGTACAAATAATGGTATCATTTAAATCTTAAAATTCCGTTCTCTTATGAGAAACGGTATTTAATACCTAAATGCCATGGAACTTCCCATTCTTATACTTAAAAATTACCATGGATTTGATGTTGAAAATTGAAAACTGCATCATGTTTAGTTAAAATTTGTTTTGTTAACAAGGGATGTGAGTGATAGACAGATGGATGGATGGATGGACTCAAAGCCTAAATAAATGTTACCTTTTTATTTTCTTTAAAATTGTGGCTACAATAAGTGCATTTTCTTTTATCTTCCCTTTTCTTTTACAGATTAGAAGCTTTGACAGAAACCAGAACCAAACAGATACTTGCGAACCAGATTATGCTATGACATTGCCAGACCTGAGGAGCTACCATGACATAAATGCTGATAAGAAAGCCTGCACTCTTGAAATGGATACTCTTGTTAATTATTTGAGGGGATTTGACAAAGAACTGGACAGAAATATTATAAAGTTGTACGAGGAAAAATTTCTTCGGTTTTTCAGGATCTCTACAGTTGGTGACAAGATTTATATAAGAAGTAGCTGTCACACCGAGATGAAAAAAGATGTCGTATACACTGTAGACATTCTTTTAAACAGTATAGGGGATTATAGAATTCCATTGTGAATGTGCAACAGGGATGGGACTACATGCCCACTGTAAACATGTGTACACTGTCTTGTAAGCGGCAGTGATGTTTAGAAAAAATCACAAGGTAAAAACAGAGGAGTCGTGCACTCAAAAGCTTCAGCATTTTCATAAGTTCATTCAGGAGCAGTCGCATCAAAGCTTGTAACATGGACATACCTGCAGCAGATGAATTGACCAATATCGATTTTGATCCAAGGCCCATTCAGTTTTATAATAATACAGCATATACAGATTTTTGTCAACAACATGCTTAAATTTTCCAGGTATCTCAGGTTTACCAATCATTCAGACTTTTAAGCCTGCAAATAACAATGCCGTTGCCTTAGATCATGATTATTTGAAATTAACAACAGAGGAACATTTTTTAGAAAGAATATATGTTTCAAAAATTTCATGTGACGGAGCAAAATCAATTGAAAGAAGGACCCTTAGTCAGGGTAACAATTCCATATGGATAGAAGAAAGGACCGAGAGGCTGCCATCCTCAATGTTTGGTAAAATTTTTAAAGCCACTGAACAAACTGACGGAAAAACTTGCTAGGTCTATAGTAAATGTTGTCAACGTGAAAGCCGCATCATTGCAGCATGGTTTGAGATATGAAGAAATGGCCATATCAGACACTCAAAATGTAGTAAGCATATGTGGACCGATGGATTCAAAAAAGTATCCATTTCTTTCCTGTTCTCCAGACGGAGTGGTAGACTAGGATTTAATCACTGAAGTTAAGTTTCCATTTTCAACAAAGGACAAAATGGTATCATCAGTTCCTTTGCTATGCCTTAAGCAAGATTCTAACCTCGTTTACAACTTGAGTGAAAGTCATAATTACTATTATCAAATTCAGGGACAGTTATTGTGTACAGATGCAAAATTATGTGTTCTGATCATATATGCCATAACATACATCAAGTACATAACTATTCCCAGAAATGAATTTTTCATTGCTAAGATGGTTGATTGTTTAAGGACCTTCTTTGACAATTACTTCAAATCAGCACTTTTAGAAAAGCATTTCTATAAAACATACATTGATTAGTGTCGCATTATGCAGCTGTTGCAATGAAAAGTTCATACTGTATGTTCAAAACATTACACTATCTCCTAACCATTTAACTTCTGCTGACTCATTAGTGAGCTATTTTTCAATAGGTGTGTTGTATAAATTATGAATGAAAACCGCATGTGACTAAAAATGTGCAAATTAAGTGATGTATTTATTGCTGATATGACATAGTTTCATCGACTATTAAATACATGTTCAAGATAAATAATTTACTTTAATACTACACAACTTGGCTGTGTGAAAATTATACAATTACAGAAATATTCAGTAAAACAATGTATGCATTATAAATTTTGCCACTCGTTTTATTTCAACAATTTTAAGTATTTGTATGATCTTTTGCTATTTCTATTTACACCAAACACCTAAGCATTTGTGGACAATTTGCAGGTCTGAAATTACAGAACATAAAGCAAACGAAGGCGATTTCTGACGAAAGTTTTGTCTCTGTGCTAGAAAGAGAATTTGTTAAGATTTTGAATGTTTTAGGGAGACCAATGATTCTTTCAATATGCACTCTTTTACTTGACACTTTTCTGTCTTTCAAAACAACTTTACCGCACAATCTATTTTTATTTGGAAAAAGTTTGGAATGTTCAAACAAACATTCATTGGTGCAAATAAATTGTGAACATTAAAAAATACTTTGTCTGCCATAATGGAATCTCAGGGATCACAACAACTGATTAATTTACTGTACTCCACTATCCGCCTATCACTTGATGATCCACCACATGTTTAAAAAATAAAGGAAACAAGTCCACCTGGTGCTGATCCTACCAACAACTTCGCTGTATTACGATTCTTATATGTTGAAAATGAAGGTTATTGCGGTCTAGGTGCTCTGTTTTTTTTTTTAAAACTGATGTATCCACAATGACTCTGGTTGTTGGAAATTTTGCCTTAAAATCAGATGGGATAAACTAACGAACAAGATTTTGTGATGGCCATATGTTACATTCACGCCATTGTTTGGCCATAAATAAAATCCAAGAGTAAACAATATTTTCACAGTAGACTCAGACTCTGAAAACATTCTTGAATGTTCAAAATTTATTGTATATCTTCTGAGCTTCATTATTGTCATAAAAGACTGATCTTGCACCGGCACCCCAACTATATTATGGTACAGATAATTTAGGCAGTAGTCGGCAGGACCAAGTGTATTCAAAACAAACTGGAACTTCGTGTAGATCTCTAAACCAGTATAGAAATGTATAGCTGGATTGTCATGTGCAATACAGAACATAAGATGTTTGATTGTTTGTGTCATAACGTCTTTAATTTCCTGCAAATCATCAGTCAGTATCAAGTTACAAGATTTGCTACATTCCTCTGTTTCAATTATCACTTCCTGGCAATCGTATTCCTGCAAGAACTCTGTCTCAAGCTCTTCTTTACAACTTTCCTCAAATTTTCATTTTCTACCATCCCTTACTCTAGCTCTGCTTTGCCTTCCGAGCTCTGATATCGACTTTGGTTTTGCCCAGGGAACAAAACTTGGAACTGCAGAGGAAAGTAATTTTTGTAGTATGGGTTTTGTACCTGAAAGCAGAGAAAAGAAATGTTCATGTTAGAAATCCAAGCACTTTTTGATCAAGAGTTGATAAATAGAATCTTAACAAAACAATTTCATTACCGAAGATATGCTTAGAAGTTAATATGATTACTATTTATGTTGTAGTAATAACAGCTGTTACGCATATACAAATACATACAGAAATATTTCACATAATTACTTAATGCATTATTCAGTATGTACAAAGAAAATGTCTTTCAAATTTAAAATATGGTGTATTGAATATCACCAGTGTTTACAGTATAATGAAGTAAACTTTCTCCATTTGCGACATATACATATTAAAACAGAAATGCTCACTGTGTCATTCATGCAGTATTTTAACCATTTTCTCAACATACTTTATGCCATCACAGAATTGGTGCACACCATTGCTGAGGGTTGGAAAAACGAGAAATATCCCACCCGCCTCATTTAACAGCTCGCAATCTTGGACACAAAATGGCCGAAACTAATTAATATGCCTCTCGCGCAACACTTCTAGAGAAAATAACACATTAACTTAAGAATATTTATCCTTGACGTACCATCTTTTGTTTCTTGAACGTAATCCTCTCGTGTGACATGAGTATGACAAACAACAGTCGACTTGGATGGAACCCAGCACGTCATTGTCGTTGCATCTACACGTCGTATTGCATTTATCCACTTCTCCCTTCGGTCTGGATCAGTAGAAAATTCGTGTCCCCCTCTTATATAACAGTTTGGAACAGAACAGCAAGTACTGTGCATTGTGTAAGGGTGCACATTTCTGTCGATGTATTTCCGTAGAGCGCATTATTGCCGTGGTCAGTGTGGCACGTGACAATTAATTAGATTTATGAGGAAAGGTACCGTATTAAATCGCTAGACTGCGATGGTTTTAATGTCCCTGTTTGGGGAGCGATTGATTCTTAATTAAGCATTCGTTGGATAACGGTCGGACAGATGTATAAGGCAAGGTTAATTTGGGGTCTAGATATCGAAAATGTCAAAGTTGAGAGGATGCATAGACTATTTGTGAAACTACTTGAAGTATTGTCATCTTTTGAAATTTTCCAGAATCGGTTATTTAAATAGCGCGCGAAATCTAGAGGGTTACTCTAACCACGATGGGCGTGTATTTATAAAAGGCGGTAGATATGTTTAATCCTGATTTGCTACGCTAAATAAGGGGTGTGTTTCCCAGATGAAATTTCATGTTTTAAATATTCCACATCGCAAAATGTAGTCAGTCCAAGTTTCCTACGAAAGGCCGGAAGGTTCTTGACTCCGAGTAGAATAAGACGAAATTCTCTCGTATAAACAATTGTTCAAGGGACAGGTGTCTGGAAGTTGAGGGACACGATTCTGGCGGTAGAAGCGAGCGAGTCTCGAAAGCACAAGGTATTTGCGTCAATCTCATGTTATTCGTTGATATCAATATAATTATTTGTTTGAATTTATTTGCTTAAATTCGTACATCAATTTTCTTGATATGAGTATAACTATTTGTTTGAATTCATTTGTCTGAATTCGTACAACAATTTTCTTTATACGAGTTGACGAATTGTTTGAATTTGTCGTCTTGGTTGTTATAGGGATCATGTATTCTAAGAATTTCATGCATTACTTTATTCGATGTGAGTTGTGAGAATCTGTGTGAATTTACCTGTCTTAAATGATATGAATCATTTATGCTATAAAGAGTTGAGTGAGTATTCACTGCCACTAATGTAGTTAAGCCATGAAGTGAATTTCATTGATTAACTGTTATGTCTCTTTGATGTTATAGGGAGTTAGAGATGAAATAGCCGGTAGAAAGTACATTAATCTTCTGAAACTAGGTTTGTTTTATCGTCTGTCAGGTTTGGCCTGAAAGAACCTGTTAGCCTTTGGTATCTGTTTGAATTCCGATAGGACAATATCTGACATAACGAGAGTGGGGTAATGTTCTGCTCCCCGGAAGGAAATCTGACAGAATATTTAGGTTGCTTCTTTGTTTATTTTAAAAGGGAAAATAGCTTCACCTACCTACCCACCCATCCATCGATTCACATATGCATATCCACTTAGAGAGTAGAGTGAAGAGGCATCCCATACTAAGTTTGATGACCGAAAAGAGGCTGGATAAGAGAGGAAGAGAAGCAAAAAAAAAAAAGGGGGGGGGGGCATCGACCCTGACCTGTCAGCAACGTTGAATTGAGAATGACCAGCAACAACAAGGTTATGCAGGCAATTGATTCGATTGTTCACTCGATTCCATGATGAACTGAGTCTTATCGATATAAACAGATCGGCTAATTACATTTTTGTTGAAATTCGGTAATTGATTTCTAAAATAAGTATCTTTTAAATGTGATGTACAAGTTTCATTTTGTTTTATGTAATTGATTACATTGTTATATTTCATATACGGGGGCTCGTGTTATTCTATTCTATATCTCTGCTTAGATCTCTATTTATCCCATCTATAAATTTAATATTTTATTTTATTATTTATTCGATCCGGGCAATAACACCGAGGTCGATCATCCTCTAGATAACAATAACAAACCAAACCGTACACCTGTTACAAGAGGTGCGTAACACATTGTTTGATCAGGACGTAGCAGATTTGTAGTGAACTTACTATCAAAAGCGACTTAGGATAAAGACAAACCTATTTCCGAATGATGGACCGGGACACGATGCGCCACCTGTATAAGAACGATAACTCGCTTTAGGCCTTTACGAGATTACGACATAGCTAAATCGCATATCACCATGTGAAGTGTATCTTTAAATCAGTTGGCTAATATATATCAGGGGCGGTCTTCTAGGGGGCGGGGGAGGGAGGAGGGGACCCTCCCTCTAGGTTGTTCAAGTTTTCGTCTTAAAATTGGAGCGGAGAAAACATGCGGGAAAGGTTCAAAGCAATATAGCACCTACACCCCGCCCCCGTATTCCCCAAGTGCACAATCTTTTCCTAGATTTATTGAAATGTATTTTGTAAATCTACACATAGTCCCAATCCAGCAGTCTGGACTAAAACCCATCACAGTGCGATTAGATGGAAAAATATATTTCGGACTTTTTTTAAAAACAAAATAGGAAGAGTGATGGTGATATGTCGGAGATAAAATGTAATGCAATGAGTAGCATGGTGGTTGAAAATGAAGTCAAAGTAATATGTGTAATTGGTGGGAAAAAAAATAATGATATGATGCTAATGATGTCGATAATGATGACAACGATGATGATTCATTTAAGTGATGTTTATACTATTCATATAATAATAATAATAATAATAATATAAGCAGTATTAAAAAAGGAGTTTGACTTCACCTTGCATCACAAATGCCAAATCACGAAGCAGCAACATTCTTTACCCCCAACAAATAGTTCCCAAGGGAGAGGGGTATAGTAGGGAGGATGGCAGTCAAATAAGGGTACTATGTCCGTCGTAGCTAGGTGGACAACAAGCAACAAGAGTTAATTATCTCGTAATTACGAGTTAGTATCTCGTAGTTACGACTTAGCTATCTCGTAAGAGATAGTTAAGTCTTAATTACGAGACAACTAGGTCGTAATTACGAGATACAAAACTTGATTTCAACAAGGCACTAACAGGCTTCATTGTGTATTTGATATCTCAAATCTAAACAAGAGTCTATCATCCTCACATTAGTCACGCCTATACCATTGAGAAGCCCACCAGTATGACCTATTTATCTTTGAAGAAAATCAAAATTACATTAAAGAGCAAAAGACTAACATGCAGATGACCTAAAAATTTGTTCCATTACAACTATTGGTGTACATTATTTTAAGGCGTCTAAAAAAATGTATTTTATAAAAGCGTTCAAACTGCTCAGCAGCTAGTCCGAAAACTAAGCCAGCCCCCCAAACCTGTCCTGATATTGATGGACTGTTTTTGGAAACCCGTCCATCAGTACCAGCACAGGCTGGGGATGGGGGGGGGGGGGGGGTGCGCGACATCTGTATCAGCACAGGTTGGAGGGTTGCGCGATAAAATCATAGGCGATTTAGAAAACAAACACAAATAGTAGAGCGTGTGCTCATGGCGCCTGCAACAAGTAGCTAGAGGATGGTGATGATTATGTTGATCATAATGATGATGATGGCGATTATGATGATGGTGGTGGTGGTGAAAAGAATAATTCAATAATTTGTCCGTGAGGATAATGTTAATGATAATGTGGTGCTAGAGTATAGGTAGTGGTAGTGGTGATGGTGATCATGATCATGATGATAGTGGTGGAATGATGGTGGTGATGGTGTTTCTGGGTTATCTTCTTAAAGAAAGAGTATAATGCACATGTGGTTGTTGACGAGCTTTAATAAAGTTAGCTTTAAACAATTTACTCCAGCTTAAATTAGAAAATATCGCCATGCAATTAACTATTGTGTCAAAAATAGTATTTACGACGGATATAACTATGATCAAGAGTTCTCTCTCTCTCTCTCTCTCTCTCTCTCTCTCTCTCTGCGCCAAGCCACAAACTTTGTATTTTCTGTTGGTTGTCTAGGCTGCATGTACGTAATGAGTCTTTAACAATGCTGTCGTGCGCTCTGTCATACTTCTTATGAACTGATGTGTCAATCGCCCATATGTTGAGGGCTTTTTGATGTGGAGTTCTATTCCAGTATATCGATTATTCTGAAATCAGTATAACCTGATCGATTTCAAAATCCATTAGTATATCGCAAGTCCGATCAGCTGTTACTGTAATGTCAGTCTGGCAGCTAGAAACTTTAGCCGTGTATAACACGCACTCAGCTGCGACATCATAGATCAAGATACAGTAACATAATGCTCCGGCATATATGTATCAAAGTATAAGCTTTCTCTTGTGAATAGAAAGAATAGGTAGAACCTGATCTGATATCTGCCAGCGACGGGACGGCAATCTCGGTCTATTGTAATTGCAGTTGGGGGTGCGATTTACACGAGAAATTACGGTAAATAAATAAAGGCAAACATGACCCACCTTAATGGACCCCCTCCCCCTCTCTCTCTCTCTCTCTTACTTACTTATCTTGGATTAATGACGTGTGCGGCCATTCGGCCATGTACGTCGGCCTCTCTCTCTCACTCTCTTAGAATTTATAAACTTACCTTACCTATACAGACACACCGACATGGCAAAGCATTGTGGGAATTAGCAAATATGCTATTAAGCTTATTGCCCAACCCGTGCTGGCAAAATTGTATTCGTTTAAAGGGCATCAACATGTATTCAAATGACGTAAGAAACGTGTACATGCATATATTGAAGCAATATATGTGTGTGTGTGTGTGTGTGTTGCATTTGATTCTCTCTCAGTCTCTCTCCATGTATGTAAGTATGCATGCATGCATTTATGTATATATGTCACGATGATTAAAGTGTTGATTTTAAAAAAAATCAATAACCTACACCTTTTCCTGTTTCAGTTTAATCAGAATTTCAGATATATGCTGATTTTTTTTTTTTTAGAGAAAGATAATGATGAACCAACGTCATTTGCCAGATTCAGTGATATTTTTTATGTATCATTGTATAGTTCGTCTGGGAAAAACTGCTAATCATAACCACAGTTTTCACATTCTTGTTCTCAAGGTAATAACATTATTTCAAATACATACATACATACATACATACATACATACATACATACATACATACATACATACATACATACATACATACATACATACATACATGTTAATTAATAAATTTTTAAAAAATTACTTTGCCCTATGCGACAGGTGAAAAGATTAATTTACCTTTTTCTCACTGCTTTATGCCTTGGACCAAATGTTGTAAACAGCTGGTGAAGAAAAATAGTTTACGAGTTAACATTATTTTCTAGATAAAGTCAATAGTTGCTTCAGTGGAGGGGGGGGGCTGAATTGTTGGGTATTAAAGGGTCTTCCACAAATCAAAAGATCAGCATTCAACAGTTTTTCAGATAGTTTTCTGGCTTGCATATTTAAATAATTTTTAAAAGTTAACAGTACACCCAGTCAATATTTGCATTGCAAATTCTCACCTTGAAGTCCATATGCGTTGTCCTACTAGAGTTTCACACAATCGTATGTAAACGTGCGAAAAGTAGGACATTGGTAAGGACACAAGGTACAAAGTCCTTTTATGAAACCTTCAATCACGGTACAGAATTAATTAAGAATATCCGGGTCGGTGTCAGTGATATTATTCTACCGTTGCAGTTTCCGTCCCAACTCTGCAATATTGTAATTACTTTTAGAGTAAATGTGCAATCTATACCTTGCGAAAATATAAGGTTGAATCGAATAAATAAACTTACCCAAATATAGAGAAGGGGCCTGATAATAATAAATAATAAATAAGAGCACTTTTTTTATTCCCCTTCCCCGCATCAAGATACGGATGATATCTAGAAAAATCTTTATTCGTCCACCCGACTTCGTACTTGTTAGTTTTCCGTTCGTCCGCATTGTTTGCGTTGTAATCCTGTAGCACGTCTTTCTATGCACCCAACGTGGAGTATGTGTGCATACATTAATGTCATGGCCTTGGTGGCCAATCTTTTATGCATATACGCATTTTTAAATGTATACAAGGTAGGGTATAGATCTCAATAAACTTCAAGAGGTGACTCGTGGGACAACATCACCAACACCATGTTTTTCATATAATGGGTTGAAATTGTTCTCTTTTTTTTCTATTTCTTCTTTCTTTAATCTTTTGATCCCACCCCAGCATCAAAGCCATTTTAATGTTACAACAATCCCTTTATAGAAATGTGTATTGACATCTTATTTTGAAACAAATTTCATTTCTGGCCGCATTACCTCAATCCGACACTCACATCGGGGGGGGGGGGGGGGGGGGAGGGGGTGGGTTGCTTCCCAGTGGTCAAATCCCCCCCCAAAAAACTTCCGAAAACTAAAGTGTCCTTAGTTGTGAACTGCATATACAAAATTTATTCAAAAATAGTGTAATTATGACTGCAATTAAACCTTTTTAAGCTTTTTCGTGTATTCCCTGGCATACAGTATCGGGATCAGGGAAGAAGTATTCAGTCACGTTTCGTGAATTTTCGTCAAAAACTGTATGAGTTAGCATGACGGACGGACGGACACACGGAGGCGATCATAATATTGCCGACGCTTTTTGGCAAGAATAGAAATAAACTGGCATCCCTACCATGATTCCAGAATCCTTTAAAACCTCTTCCTGAATTTAGTAGCCCCAGGGAAACACATAAATGCCACATTTCGATTGCCTATAATTAATTATTGTCGACCTGTGAATAATTTTTGCAAAAATGTAGCAAATCAGACTGAAGCTACCACATATTGAAACTTAAATTAGTCACCCCTATTTCCATCCTTCTCATATACTAACGTCATACCCAAGCAAAGGAACCCGCCATTCTCTCTCTCTCTCTCTCTCTCTCTCTCTCTCTCTCTCTCTCTCTCTCTCTCTCTCTCTCTCTCTCTCTCTCTATATATATATATATATATATATATATATATATATATATATATATATATCACTACACAGATTTGAAAATTATATCTAAATTAAGTTCGTGAGATTAGTATGTGTACATTTAAGAACCCATGCGGTCTACACGTTTCCTTTATCATCATGGGTGATGAACGGGCATCATTACTCTCTCATCAACTGGATTTTGTTCAATGTTACAATGAATCTATTGTTTCCTTCCTGCCATATCATCTCTTGTAATTTGATAACAAGGAATATATCTGAAAATATCCCTCCGAAAACCTGACATATTTGAGTCAAATGAAAAAAAAAGAATTGTTGAATTTGAGACAGTTAATTTCCTTCTCTCATTTTAGTATCTTCTTTAGCATAGTATCACCAGTTAAATCGTAGTTAGTCACATACAAATAAGATGACAATAGGATGGTTCGGAATATCATGGAAGTATCGTCTACTATATCAAAGGCTACGGCACAAAGATAACAATGACCTGCATCGTTGTATTTGTATTTCCCATAGTAAATAAATAACTCATGACCAGAGTCCGATGTCAGAGAACGATGTCATCATCGGAAAAGTTCTCTCTCTCTCTCTCTCTCTCTCCAGCGAGACCTAAACACTTAGTGTTGACAAAAAAAATTATATACAAATGATTTTATACTGAACTCAAATATAATGATTATATACATAGGCAGCATAGACACAAACTTAAAAATCATGTTACAGTAAAAGAAAGGAAACGGTTGCAGTATTGTGGCACGTTTTCAATAGTTTAATAGTAACATAAGGGTTTGACACTAACGCTAATTCGTTAGCATGAGGCCAAAAACGGTTTTGGGCCATCACAGGAGGGATTTGTAGTGGAGGGTAGGGTAGAGGGTTATATGTTTTATACGGAATGTTGAGAGAACACTTTCCAGGATGGTCCCGTACCCCTGTCGTATCCAAGTGTCCGTACTAAAAAGTATTAAACTCTATGCAAGGCATGACTTACCTCAATCGATTCGTCACACATGTATCTCTGTATTGCTGCCGTTTCCTAGCATCGGAATCGTGTCTATAAAGTTTAATTCTTGCGAGTTCACGGCGAATTGAAAAGCCATAAGTAACTCCGAAACTGCACCCACAGCAAATCGAATTGGTCTCTTTTAGGGAGAAAAATCATTTTGCAATAGTTTGTACTAAAAGCTGTTGAAGAAAGACGTAAAATAGTGTATTTTATTAAAATTGTTCAAATTTTCCTTCTTTCCTTAGCTCTTTTTGTTATAAAAAATTAAGTGGTAAATGCTTTTTATAACTGACCAATCAGATTAGCTAGAAATAATTACCGAGATAAATACCGCCGCATTTAATGTTTTTACACACCTTGGTCATATTTTTGAAAGATGGTCAATTATAAAATGTACTTGAGAAATTAACCATTTAATAAAATTTATATTAACCATTTTTTTCATTCGTAAATCGCTTCTCTCATTGGCGACTATTTACACTTAGAATGGCTTTCAGAACTACGTAGAGGTTTGGAACTTCTTAATAGTCATATTGCTATCTTTAAACAAAAACAACAACAACAACAACAACGACAACAACAATACTTGAACGATTAAGTGATTTTTGTTTTCATCATATCTTTTATGAGTTTGCTTCACCTTTTATATCGTCTTATACTTTCACACATTGGCATATGAGAGCAATGCCTATCAAAATTTTGGAATTCGCCGAAACGGCGCGGTGTCGGCATTGGGTAGCCGCTTGCTACCGGGCTGAGCAAACTTGAAGGACCTTACATCGAGCCTTACCTGCATGAAATCGATAGGAAGCTGATTATCTTCTCAGAAATTGTAAGTATCACATTCGTTATGTCTTTAATTCGTGGTCAGACGAGACGAAACTACAGCGTTGTCGAAATTTTCCCTGGTACACTCCATTTTGCATTGCTATTCACATGACTAAGCAAATCTCGTGATCTATATGTTCATGACATCAGAGGACCAGTACAGTCATGTGATACCAAACAAAAAGCCTTTTCCTATGTTGTTTCTACAAAAAAATCGACAATAATAAATGAAAAGTCATGTGATGTTTGTAAAAAAAAAAAAAAAAAAAAAAAAAAAAAAAAAGGACCATAATTTTTAACATTTATTCCGAGAACAACAACCAGAAACCTGTCGCTGGTCGCAGCAACCTGGAAAAAGTCTGATTCATCACGCAGAGAGCACAAATTAACGTGGTTTTTGTTGGTATCTCGTGCCTAGCGAATGTTACAGAACGTCTAATCAGTGTTGTCAGGAGAATCACCAGCTCTTTGGGTGTGAGTCGTAATGCGATAAGATGAGGCTATATAGCATCATCAAAAAAGTTGAGACAATGTTCTATTTTTTTTTCTACCCAAAAATACCGCATAAAAGGATGTGCAGATCTCTATCATGACTTCCAATTCTTGATGTCAAAAGACCTGCTCACGTGATCATATTCGTGTCTTGTTCAATCGCCAACATTCGTCATTTGTGATGCTGAGAATTGCCGTTATTTCATCTGCTGAAGGAAAATTGACTTGAAAGTGCACAAGTTTCTAACAGTCCAGCTTAAATTTACCTGGAATTATTGCGTTGATTTATTTTCTGGAAATATATTCATACTGTGTTAGAACGAGTTTTCCAGAATTTACACCTGCAAAATATTGCAAAGATATGTCAAACTGAATATACGGAAGACAATACTATAGTGCATTTCTGGATTTAATTTGTGAAGCTATTGCTAAGAATGTTAATGGATTTTCTTTCTTTCTTTCCTTCACTTCGTAATGATTCGTTTTGTCTTTTCGCAATTCGATGTTTTCTTTCATTGTTCATTTACTGGATGACACAATAAATACAATCAGTTTTCAATTTCCGTCATTTCATTTTATTTTCTGTATCTATTTCGAAACACTATGAACTATTTATACTCTCTCTCTCTCTCTCATTGAGAACTAGATTTTTCCTCACGCTGATTGATTTTCCCCCCGAAATTTAACTTTTTCTTTCATTGTTCTTATATAGGAAGGTACGATAAATACGAACAGTTGTTTATGTTTGCCCTTCATGTTACTTACAAAATGATTCTCTCTCTCTCTCTCTCTCTCTCTCTCTCTCTCTCTCTCTCTCTCTCTCTCTCTCTCTCTCTCTCTCTCTCTCTCTCTGTGATAGCTCTATTCGACTGGAAACAGCAGACAGCGTCTGACGTCATTAATCAATATTCCATTTGGCAAGGCACATCAGTGGAATACCAGTTACTGGTATCCCACGGCCTAGCCGTGGGTTACCAGAATTTATAACACGGGAAAGTACTGACGATAGCGCCGTGGTCATACAATAAAAAAGGAAAGCTTACATACATGATTGAATTTTCAGCGTTATACAATATAATATAAAAGAGCTACATTTTTCAGGGAACAAAATTTATTGATTCTAATATAAAGCAGTAATACAATGATTTGGCACATACTTTTATTAATATATTTGCATAAAACAATACAGATTTACATCATATGTAATGTACCATCTGTATATGATTAACAAATAATTACCTTTTATCTAATTGGTTTGAATTAAATGAATATAAATTTTGCAAAATAAATCTAAGTAACTGATTCAGAAATGTATTTACAGGAAGAATATATATGCCCGAACATTCTTTGTAATTTTGACTTTGGCACAAAATGGCACAAAAACTGAAGTTCACTTTTAATTTTGCCAAGAATTACACAAACAGTAAAGTTTCAGTCGTCTCTCCTGAACACAGTGGGACTGATTGCCATATTTATTAGTCCTACTAATGTCTCCTAGTACTTCTAAACCCTTCTCTATATGATAATCCACTGTGGCCTCAAACAGAGCATTTCCAGGAACGGTTTCGAATACGACAAGATAACGGCGATGTTTTTCTTTCTCCGGTTTGGATATAAATTTATATAAAGTTAATCTAGTTTCCTCCTCGCCCTTTGCTGAAAGCCCCGATGATATCAACTGCGCTTCGTGAACTTTGAAAAGTTTCAATTTGGCACATTTATCCTTGTATTTGGTAAGAAGACTGTTGATGTGGCCCACAATAAATTTAGCAACCTTCTCCAATTCTGGGTCGTTCGGGTTCAAGTCGTCGGACTTATAACATGCGCAGTAATTTTCTGGAATCCATGCTTCTGCACATGACCGTGCGTCAGAAATAGGTTTAAAAAGGCTTACACCTCTGCCTGGTTTTTGATGCTTTAAAGCCTCATGTAAACCATAGTTTCCTTGAAGAATATCTTTTAAAGTTTTGTGAAGATCAAAATTTGTGGTAAGTCTTTCAGTATTTTTCAGAAGGTTTTGATGCAAGTCAGGGTACTTTTCTAGTAAGACTTTTGGCACTACAATACTCAAGAGGGGCATCCGTTCCTCAATACGGCCAACAAATGTGTTCCGAATGTCATCAATTCTAGAACCATGATCGCTGTAAAATATAAGGAAAGCTCTATCGAGATGTCTATCTTCTTTCAAAAATTTGAAAAATGTGTAAAAATCTTCGTCTCCTAACTCCAGAAAGTTGATAAACTCATGACAAATTTCTGTCAGCCATGAGAAACCGAACCGGCGTTGGTTCCTATACGCTTTAACAAAGCGTCTGTAGTAGTCTATCAATATTGCGTGCTTTGGTTGGTTACCAAAGCAAAGGGAAGACTGTTTTCTCAAATGAAATTTACTGTATTCAAACTGAATCATAACAGAGTTGAGAACAAACTGGACAAGGTCAACTTTTTTCATTCCCAGCATGAATGGCCGCATGTAGTGGTCAGTTGGTTCTTCTAAGAACCCTCCGGCATTTGTGTTAAAGGTGGCAATTTCTGGGTAGTCTTCGGCAAAATATGTGACGTATTTAGCTTGTGTGAAGTTCTTCCAGATAAACGGAAAGTTATCTATAGGATCATCTATATAATTATTTAGTGGTAATTCGTTTGTCCATGCCCTTTTTCCGGTCAAGACTGGTACCAAATTGGGAAACGTATTATCAGCAATTTTCATATAACCTTTAAAGACAAAAGCGTCTAATTCTTTGGTGACGTATTCATACGTTTTCGTAAGTTTTCGTATGGCGGATAATCGGGATGTAGAGTCTAAACCAAACATAAAAACACTAAAATGTTCATCGTCTTCACTTAAAACTTCTTTCTCTTTTCTTACTTTTTGTGTATCTATGTTAACGTGCAGGTTATCATACACCGTCTTCGAATTAGAATTTTTACAGGTCACACGAACAAAATCAGCAGGAACTTTGACTGGTGGTTTGAAATCAACAGCATCACCGAACTTCACGTGATAGTCATCATTTTTGTAACGTGTAAGAATTCTATATGAACACTTAAAATCTTCTTTTCCGTAATACTGCAAAGAGGATACATTTAATTTCAGAATTCCTTCATCATCGATGTACATTAAAGATGGGGTAGGTTCACAGCGAATGGGGTCGGGATGCCAGACGAACTTCATGATTGACTTGTCAAAAGGGTCAAGGTCAGGGATGATACATTGGGTATTGATGTTGGCATTAGTGAACAAGAAACGCACGGGCATTGTTAAAGTCTGAAATAGGTAATAGGTAAAAACTATTGAAACCAAGCCCAACAGAATCTGCTTTCCCCTGTTTCGTCTTCCCATGATGAGATATCGTCTAAGCGATGTGGTGCAGATACAGATACAGTTGGCAAGCCAAATGAATGCACGTGCACAAATCTTCACGGGTATTGTAATGAAAGGTAACACTATCGACATCCTTGAGAGATACGTGTTGTCACCAAGGCTGTATATCTGTCATCGTGTAACGAACTTCACCATTATTCTCTCACCATTAGACGAAGATCGTCGAATGCTGTTGTCAGATGTATCGTTTAACACCTCCTTCCTTTCCACCTACAAGATAACGAACGAATCGCATTGTCGAGAGTACTTTAACTTTCGGGATCTAAATTGATACAAAACAGAATTACCATGACAAAAAAAGGATGTTTGATCCGGCATACTAAGTGTTTTTCAAAACAAATCACCTCAACGAGATGACTTGTATTTATGCATAAACCCCATGACACTAGTTGCCCTGAGCTAGATCTCGAACCTTTTTATCAACATAACGAAGCAGGAAGCCATCAATCAGTAACTTTTAGGTTATACTAACATTTTCAGTAATGTACACAGCAGTACTAAATATTAACGTAATGCAACGTTTCATGCATGCTCACCAGGTAACAAATAGGATTGCCCTATGTAGACTTATTCAGCCACCAGAAGAGTTTGGTTTGGTTTGGTTTGGGGTTTGGTGTTTTTACGGTACAGAAACAGAATTAGGTTAATTAGTGAAGAAGTAATTGGAGCAAAAGTGCCTTGCCCAAGGTCAAACCAAAATAGCCGACCAAGTGTGATTTGATGGTAGGATTCGAACCCGCACTCTTTTGATCGCGAGTCTAGCACGCTAGAGACTGAGCAACCGAACAAGACTTCCTCGAAGGGTTGATGCTCTACTTGGAAAAGAGAAGTTCCAGGAATTCAAGATAATACAGTTTCTTCCTGTTAACTTCTGAGTGTTGAAACCATCTCTGATATTCTTCAGCGATAAAAAAAAATTTCAAATTAGCTGCTGTGGTGGACATAGTGGATGTTAGATTGGACCTATTTTCATCTGGGACAAAGTAGACATCATCAGAAGTGTTTTCGTAAAAACTCCATGCCATAATGATCAGGGGAGTAGTGACAACGAGATTTTCAAGACAGTGATCGTAGCAGTCCTATTGGATGTACGACTGGCACCATTTTCATTTAGGACCAACTAGGTAACATAAGAAGTCTATTTGGTGAAAACTCCATTTCGATATAGCCATCCATTTGGGAGAAGCAGACATAGCAATATGTTCAAGATAGCCACCATGGTGGCCATATTGAGGGTTAGATATTTTCATTTAGGATCAACCTGACGCCATAAGAACTCTTCTGATGAAAACCCTATGTCACAACGACTTTCCATTTAAGAGAAGTAGCGAAAACAAGATTTTCAAGATGGCCACATATTGGACGTCAGATCAGCACCATTTTAATTTAGTGTCAAGAAAACATTATAAGAAGTGTTTTAGTGAAAACTAAATACTGATATGACCATTCATTCGGGAGAAGTAGTGATAACAAGATTTTGAAGCTGGCCACTGTGGCGGACATATAAGACATCAGATCGGCACACTTTTAATTTGAGACTAACTAGATATCACAAGAAGTCTTCTAGTAAAAAGACTATGTCAATATGACTTTCCATTCAGAAGGAGTAGTGATAACAAGTTTTTCAAGATAGCCGCTCTGGCGGACATATTAGACATCAGATCGGCACCATTTTCAATAAGAACCAAAGAGATATAATAAGTCTTTTGGTGTCAATATGACCATCAGTTCAGGAGGAGTAGCAATAACAAGATTTTGAAGATGGCCTCTGTGGCGGACATACTGGAAATCAGATTGACACCATTTTCATTTACGACCAACTAGACATCAAAAAAAGTTTTTCAGCGAAAACCTCATGTTGATACAACCACCCATTCGGGAGGAGTAGCGATAACAACAACAAGAGTTTTAAGAGGGCCGCTGTGGTGGCCATATTGGACGTCAGATCAATGTAATTTTCATTTAGGACCAAGTAGGCATAATACGAAGCCTTTTAGTGAAAACCTCATGTTGATACGACCATCCAATCAGGAGGAGTAGCGACAACAAGATTTTCAAGATAACGGCTGTGTGGCGGCCATATTGGATGTCAGAATGGCACCATTTTCATTTACGAGCAAGCAGACATCATAAGAAGTCTTTTGGTGAAAACCCAACTTCAATATGACTTTCTGTGCAGGAGGACTTGCAATAACAAGATTTCCAAGATAGCTGCCGTTGCGGCTATATTGGACGTCAGATCGACACCATTTTTATTTAGGGCCAACTAAACATCATGAGAAGTCTTTTAGTGAAAAGCTCATGTTGATATGACCATCCATTTAGGAGGAGTAGCGATAACAAAATTTTCAAGATGGCCGCTGTAGCGGCCATACTGAATATCCGAGCAGCACCATTTTCAATTATGACCAACTAGACCATGGGATGAATGTGTGTGTAAAGTTTCATGGCAATCCTCGAATGTAGTTTAGGAGGAGTAGCGATAACAAACTTGTGCTAACGCACGGACGGACGACGGACGACAAACCATCCCATACACTCTTCTAGTCTATGACCAGTAGAGCTAAAAATCATATTTACTGACTTAACGCCACGGCCTTAAACAGACTGTCAGCAGTAACATTTTAATGAACTGTAGAGACGCGAGTAAATTTGACACATTTTAAAATCCCTGCGCCCGGTAGGGAAACGACCATATGTTTTGCCTGACATGGGGAAGAGACGGCAGGCTGTTGCGTATGGAGAATTGTTTCCTGTGACTTTTTCGCCCATGGGAAGATTTGCATTGATGAAAAAAAAAATAATAATAATAATAATAATAATAATAAAATACAAGGCAAAGCTGCACTTTATTATCTTTATACCAAACATTTTTTTAAAGATATTTACTGAGGAACTAAATGTTGAAGAAAGCGGTCTGTTAATACATGTATATAGAGCAAGAAGGAAAGTGTGGCCAAATTACGTTAGTTATTTTGAAATAAAGTGACTGGTTTCGTTTCATTTTATGTTTTAAGACACATCAACACTCTGAAGGCTATACCATGCCGAGGCAAGTAGAGTAAAGTGCCTTGCCCAAGGACACACCATGGTAGTCAATTTGGGCTGATCCGATGGCGAGAATCGAACCCGCATGAGTACAAAGCATATACCACCGAGTCACATCGGCTCGAGTTGAAATAATGTAACAAAAAGACCTCTGCCTCGATCTGAAGATATGTTGTAATGTCCAATCTTGAACGTTGCACATAGAATATTAACTTACTGCGGACAATGTACATTGTCCCAATCAAGTTTTCCATTGTTTAAAAAATTACTTCATATGACCCCCCTTTTTCCAAAGGACAGTGTTAATTTTATTAAAGAGGTTTCTGTTGAACTAAGAGCATTGTTGTTTGTTTACATTCTCGTGTTGTCATACTATTTTTCTTAAACTATGGTGTAATTTTCGTTGTACATGTTCTCTTTACTTTCTGATGCTTCATTTCAGTGCACCACTAGCTCAGTACACATGACGTTGTGTAAGCATCCCTTGGTTTTCCGCGTATAGCACACATGCCTTTAGAGGTCACATAGTCTTTATATTTGCAATGACACTTCTGACCGCGTTGTCAGACATATTGAAGAGAAGAGATAGTAGAAACTATGGCATACGGAAGGCTAAACCCATTCCGGAGCGAAATTGTCACAGCTGTTTTACTTTATTTTGTAGGCGTATGCAGATTTTCTCTTTTTAAACTTCCTAACTTGTACAATTTATTTGCAATCTTTTATTGCCATGCTAACTTTGCCAGACTTTCGTAGTTTTAACTTCATTCTCCCATGTGTAGGAGTAAATTGCTTTAATTGTGACAAAAAGCTACTATTTATATGAAGTTGTTGTAATTTACATTAAAATTCATATCGTATTCCTTAAAATTTTCCACCTTTACATTTATTTCTAGTACATACACTCTTAACTTTATGCATAGCTCAATAAGTTAAAAGTTTAAGTTTCATGCAAACGGTCCAGAGTTAGAATTGTAGTTGAGGCAATATTTGTTTTTGATACCTTTTTGTATTCTATGAATTTATTTAGAAGCAATATCGTTTGCTAATTTGTATCAGTTTTCCTTATTTTTATTTAAAGTGACGCATACTTCATGTGTAAATTTAAATTGTGTGGGAATATTTTGCATCAATGTCATAATGCAAAGCAGTGTTTGTACATATTTCTCGCCTTGCAAATGATATTTCTTAATATTTCCTGTTGCTGTTTGTATGTCTAGATTCGTTTATTCTTTTTATTTTTAAACAAAGCAAAGCCGTCGCGGGCGTTAAGACCCGCCATTCCGTGCTACTTTTAATGCAAACAACAATAAATAGAAACAACAAGAGCAATGAATAAAGAAAAATTGTATGTATTACATGATTTTAACCCTTTACTATGAACCGTCTTTGATGATCAGACAAGTTTTTCGTTGTCTTTTTTTAATAAATATTATTAATATCTTCATAAATAGCAACATGGAACTAAATAAAAATGGGAACGGAAACGACCCGAGATCAAAAGAAACATGTCTGTTTAGGGCGAGGTGCGAATTTTCACACCTGGGTGTAAAACGCCAGCCTGCCTGTTGTCGAAAAGAGCAAACAACCTGCGAAGTATGGCATCAATCGGAACACCCTTGGGCCTTTCCGCCAATGATCAGAAAAACACATCAGAAATACTATAGTAACCGCTATTGGATATACATGTACCTTGTTTACCAAAACGCGTCTTCTGCACATCAAACCGTTCCTTACGGGCGAGTCGACTGTTCTGACACAGATGACTTATTCTTGGCCAAACATTCGCAAGTTACATTTGTCAGGCTGTAGATAACCTTTTTTTTTTTTTACTCAACTTGTGCAAATAATTCCATAACGGCATCATACTGCTTCATTCGGAACTTGGCTATTTCTGCCAGACTAAATATGCCTCGGATGTATGTCGGCGCAGTAATTTACAGAAATATCATGGAGATTGTTCGCCGGAAATAGTTCCGCAAAAAAAGAAACCTTAATCTATTCGGACAACTTTAGCTATTTCTGCGACTGGATTGACTGCAGAATTGACAGACATGCTACGAATGAAAAGATAGTTCGATCTTTCGTAACTTCCCGGTCAATCCTTGTTTCGTAAATAGTCAGAGTGGTCCGAATGGGAACCATCAACATACATTCGAGGTATGATCTGTAGGATTGACATCGAAGTTGCGAATGATAATGGTTTTGACGTGGTTCTTTTTTTTTCTCCCTAGCGTAGTTTAGCATGTGACTGAGTTCTCCGCCATTTTCTGGCGATTTCCCCCTATTTATGTTGGATCACATCGAAGTATATCCGAGATGGAATTTTGTAGAAAATCCACGAGGTGCTTTGACTGGTATGGCCTAAACTCGCGAGGACTCGTGTAGTCCCAATCTGTTTTTATGAGTATCTTTCCTCCTTTTTTTAAATGGTGATCCTTGGCTTAGAATTAGGCAAAGAAAGTGTTTATTCTTTAGAATATTAGCATTATGGTGTCATTGTCTGTGTGTATTTCGACCACAGTGAGTAATCAGGCACTGATGAGGGTCCGAAAGTGAAATCTGTGATCCATGGCAAGTTTTGTGTACAGTTCAGACTCTAAATTAAATGTCGATTAACCTATGACAATAACTTCACTGTGAGTTCATCTTTGAAGATACTTTAGGTTAACATCTGATTGGTTAGGATTTGGACACACTGGAAAGTTCAGTACTGACAAACAAATGTAACGACTATATAGTGAAAATAATTGTGACCTGAATCCACAAACATGTGGTGATTTCTTACGTAGAGGTACTTCACTTCAATATAGATCAATGGTTTTAAATATTGTAATAACTTTAAAATGAGTAAAATGAACATTATTATACATAGAATCTCGCATTTAAAGTAGCACACGCCAGAGATTCATCCTTCTGTTTTCTAAATACATTTTTAACAAATATGTCACACATTAAACATCCACAAGCCTTTTTCATAATACTTGCCTTGAAGACAGTTTTGAAATGATTTAAAATTTTAAAATATCTAATCACTAACATCTGAGAAAGAATTGAAACTCCCTGGTTTTGTGATATAACTAGTTAGGTTGATACGTGACGAGAAAAGGTTTGAATTTTAGTGTATCTAATTAAAAATTATGATTTTTTTATGTTAATAAATTTTACATGAGTAAAATGAACATTATTCATTATAAATTGGCCAAAACAAAGTAGCACATGCCACAGATATATCCTTCTGCTTACTAAACTTTTCTTTACTGTTAAAATATTAATCATGACATAACCTTTTTCAAATTCTCTGGGATGTCTATAACTTATAGCATTTCGTCATGACTACATTTCTAAAATAATTATATTTTTTTTAAAAATCCATTTACTGACAACACAAAGAGGAGTTAAATGTAAGGAAATTTCAATATGTTTTGGTTTGGTTTGGTGCTTTACGGCACAGCCGCTTTTTTTAACCCAAAATTAACTTTTAAACCAGAACAATCTCTAAATTTATCAAGAAGATCAAGAACATTTTCCAGTGAAGTGGGGTCATCATCTAAACAAGAGGTCCAAGTAGGCTTGATATCGCTCAGTTGGCTTACACAACTTAATGGTTGACCATTGCAGTAAGCAGGTTTATGTAGTATTGTAAGAACAAAACCTATGAAAACCATCTCCCAAGCTTTATATCATGCTGAGTTTACCTATTTCACTATATCTTGATACAAATTCCTTCTAAAGATAAAGGCGTAATTAATATGCGCAGCCTCTTGCTCATAATGGAAGTCATCAAAGATCTTGATGATATAAACCCATTTAATACGTTTTATAGAAATTGGATGAGAAATATACTCGAAGGGTAACAAGCTTGGCCAATCATTAATAAAGCCAATATTTGAAGTTTGGTCAAAGTCAGATCAAAAGTATGCCTTCAAGAGTGGTAACAAGGTCAGCCAATCAGATGCAAGATCAACTCATAAATATGCGTGAAACATGTTCACTTTCGATAGTGTCCAAGATCCTGATGATATAAGCCCTTATTCCAAATTTTATGAAAATCGGATTAGAATTATAGCTGCTATAGTGGTAATATTCTCAGCCAAGACGCAAGATCACCTCATTAATACGCATGGATCTTGCTCATTATCGAAATTGTTCAAGATCTTTGTGATAGAAGCATATATCACAAGTTTGATCAAAACCTGATCAGAAATACGAACTCCGGAGCGGTCACAAGCCCGGCCAGTCAGATGCAAGATTACCTCATAAATATGCGTGAATCTCGCTCATTATCAAACCCATCCAAGATCCTGATGGTACAAGCCATATTTCAGGTATAATCAAGATAAGATCAGAAATTTGACATCCATGGATAACACGCCCAGCCAGTCAGATGCAAGATCACCTACTTAATAAGCGCGTATCTCGCTCATTATCAAACGCTCCTGAGATCTTATAGATATACACATATATGCAAAGTTTGATCAAAATCGAATCAGAAATACATCCTCCAGAGTGGTAACAAGCTCAGCCATCAGATGCATTATCACTTAATTAGTTTATGTGGATCTCGCTCATTATCAAACATATATGAGATCTTAATGATATACGCATATCTTCCAAATTTGATCAAACTGAAACAGCAATACAGCTTCAAGAGTGGTAACAAGCTCAGCCAATCAGATGCAAGACCACCTAATTAGTATATGCAGATCTCGCTCATTATCGAACACGTCCGAGATCTTAATGACATAAAACCATATTCCAAGTTTGACTGAAATCGGATCAGAAATATGGACTCCATAGTGGTAACAAACATTTGTGACGGATGGACGCACGATTTACAAGGGACGAAGCACGACGTATGGCCATACTTTAAGCTCATTTGGCCTTACGGCCAAGCGAGCTAAAAATGGGATGAAATGTCAGCGTATTGACTTAATAAAACTCTTGAGTTGTTGCCTGAGTTGTTGCCTGTTGTTCCAGTTATATTTGGATGATATTTAATAGCAGAGTTAAACAGTTCGACATAGATTATAAACAAGTATGGAGAGAAAAGGGGTCCTCTTGTCTGACTCCTATTAGAAGTGTAAAAAAGGTGATATATAGCCATTATTGGTTACAAAGCTTTGTATTTATGTATAAAACGTTTTAACCAAATGTATAAAAGAGTCACCAAAGTTGAAGAATTTCAGTTTTGTATATGATCGATCATTCTAAAAAAATCAAGGTTTGGTTGTATTGGTTTTAAAGGCACTTTTAACATATTATAGGCTATATCATGCCAAAGAAATGGGAGTTAAAAGCCTCTCCCAAAGACCCACTGAGGCAGCCAAGCTAGGATGCCCTGGGCGGGTTATTGAACCCGGGACCCTTGGATTGCCAGTCCAACGCTTTACCAAATGAGCTACCACGGCTTCCTCTAAGTCTTAAGAATCAAATGCTTTTCAAAATAAAAAAATAAAAGAAGACCTCCAATTTCATCCTCTTCTACTTTGCGTAAGATATTGTATAGAAGTCTTGTACAATCTCCAATATGCCTGTATGATAGAAATCTGCTTTGCGTCTCACTAACTAAAGTTAATGCGATTCGAAACACCAGATGATGCAATTTTATAGTCTATATTAAGTAAGGAAAATGGTCGAGAACTAGTTAACATTTATTTGGCTTTCCCATCTTTTGGTATGTAAGTAATAATTCCTTGTCTTTGTATAATGGATAATCTTCCTTGGATGTATGCCTGATTAAGAGATTTGAGAAGAAAAGAACTAATGTCATCCCAAACAAAATTTTAAAATTCAGCTCTATAGCACTCTAATCTGGGACTTTTTCCATTATTCATTTGTTTCAGCGCACTAAAACATTCGCCGTATGTACGTTTGTCATTGTATAGTTTGTTATCCGAGTCTTGTAATTCAGTTACAAAGGGATTATCATCATCCATATAGATATCTTTATGTAAATTTGGGTCACTAACGCTAGTATAGAGTATTGTTTTGTGTTGTGATTTATTATAATAGAGCCATTGTCCAATACTAATTTTGAAATAAGTTTTTCTGCGTAATATCTTGTTTCTAAGTTACAAAAAGTGTCTATTGTTTTTCTCATTTTCTACTTGCCATCTTGTTTTTGATCTTGTTATAATTCCCTGGATCTTTTGTTTGGAAATGTACATTGCTGTTGTTGCTTTAAGTAATCAATTTCGTCATTGCTGTTGTTGTTTTAAGTAATCAATTTCTTCATTGCTGTTGTTGTTTTAAGTAATCAATTTCTTCATTGCTGCTGTTGTTTTAAGTAATCAATTTCTTCATTGCTGTTGTTGTTTTAAGTAAATCAATTTCTGAAAGTTCCTCAGTAAAAAGGCTCCTTAATTTGCTTTCGATATTTTCTTATTACTAAATTTCCTGTTTTTTATTCTACGAGGAGTATTCAATTATTTTACATCTAACGGCGTCTAAGCATGCATCACTGTAACGGTTTCCCAAAAGAACTGACGGTCACCTAACAAATGGCCTTCAGCTATTGCATATATTTCCTTTACAAACTATATCTGGATTTAGCTGATGTCACAAACACTGACTTTTTGACTTCCTAATTCATACTAGACACTTTTTTACTGAATTTTCCATTTATACTTCCAAATAGTAAAACTTTGCATTCTTTCTGCCCGTTTGTTTGTTTTGTTTTTTAGTTCTTTTTTGTGATTTTATCGTACAATTGTATGCTATTTATTTAATGTGACTATTCACAGAAGCATTGAATATTAATGCTAAATTTGCATGAGGAAAATTAAATGCCTCCAAGGTTACAACCACGATAGTAAGCTTTTAAAGTTTCAACTGACCCATGCAAATGTGCGTTTATTATTATTATTATTATTACTTTTATTATTATTATTATTATTATTTGGAAACAAATTAGGATCGTTATTTGCATTAAGTCAACTGGCCATCAGCAAGTATATACATATACATTTAAGTCTGTTATAGTTTGTTATTCCCCAGCTAGCAACCTCATTTGACTTTTGATCCATGCTTAATCACTGTATAAATGCAGGATAATTGACTTTTCAAGCATGCCTTTAATGTCACTTTATTTATGTTTCATGTTTAAAGGTCGCGTGCACTGTCCTAGATATAGTGCTTATATTTTTCTTTTAGAATGGTTTTAGATTTAGTTCTAAGATTGTCCTCTCTCTCTCTCTCTCTCTCGCTCTCTCTCTCTCTCTCTCTCTCAGAGAATTGTTTTCTTCTTATTTTTTCTTCTTTATTTAAAGTCGATTGATTGTTGATGGATAGATTCCCCCATAGGAAACCTCTATTTTTATTTAATTTGTTTTATGTTCAAATTACATTAACATCCATCAAGAGAGCATTTTGCAGTACACGATTAAGCAACACCATTTCTTGAATATATGTTCTGCTTCAGTGTTTGTTAGATTTCATTCTCTGATGGTTTCAATGAATTTTATTTCCCCCTGTCCTTTTGTTTCTTTCTACCATGGCCATGGTAGCGATAGTAAAATAGGAACACGCTTTATCTCTTTGACTAGACTGATTCGTTCGTTCGTTAGTTGGATTAACGACGTGTGCGGCCATTCCGCCATTCACGTCGAAGCTGATGATATTGTTTCCGTTTGTAAACTATTGATGTCTTTGTTACGAGGTTGAGTGTTATGAACCAAAGATTCCTGACGCCTTAATAGAGTGTGGAGACCGATTGACGAATGAACGACTGCGAAAGAATGCATTACTTTCCCTTATAAAAAGGTCGCCCACGCTTACGTATAATGTCTTTGGACAAATCTTTGGACAAATGTAACACATAGCATCGATTCTTATCTATTTCTTTCTCTATATAGCCAAACTTTTCACTATCGGTAAAGCATTATAGTTTGAACTGCAAAGCCTTGTATTCATATATTATCAAGCGAAGAGATATATTTAATACATTTAGTCAGAAAAAAATACGATATTTCAATTCTAGTGGATACACATTCTACAAAAGTGATCGAACAGTACTGGCTAGCCGAATCGGGATATAAAGGTTTTTCTGCTCGTTTATTCAAAGGTGTATGAAATTCTTTTTAATAACACTTTGTCAGTATCAACTTCATACAACAATAGCGGATTCAGTGTGTAACTATTATAATTTGGATACCTCTGTCAAAGGTTATAGATTGTCATTATGTGCAATATACGGACCAAACGAGGATAAAAACACCCTTCGAATAAAATAAAAAAATCGTTTAGGAAACACAGGTAACACATCAATTCTTATGACATGAGACTGGAATGTTGCCCAAAGCTTTCAACTAAATACCGTTAATTATCTTCATCATAATAATAACAGGAGTCCCTCGAACGGACCGACGCTCTACTGGGCGAAAAGAATTTCCAGGAATTCAGATCATTCCTTCAATCTAACTGTCGAGTGTTGAAACCATCTCTGATATTCATCAGCGATAACAAGATTTTCAATTTAGCTGCTGTGGTACACATACTGGATGTCAGTTTGGCATCATTTCCATTTAGGACAAAGTAGACATCATTAGAAGACTTTTGGTGAAAACCCCATGCCATTATTATCATCCATTCAGGGAGAATAGTGGCAACAAGATTTTTAAGACAGTCGGCACCATTTTCATTTAGGACCAACTAGGTATCATAAGAAGTCTGTTGGTGAAAACACCATGTTAATATAACCATTCATTTGGAGAGGAGTAGAGATAATATTTTCAAGATATTACTTTTCATTCAGGAGGAGTAGCAATAGCAAGATTTTCAAAATGGCTGCTGTAGCGGCCATAGTGGATGTCAGATCGGCACCATTTTCACTTAAGACCAACTGGACATCATAAAAAGTCTTCTGGTGAAAACCCCACATCAATATGACTTTCCGTTCAAGTAGAGTTGTGATAACAATATTTTAAGATGGCTGCCGTGGTGACCATATTGGACGTCAGATCGGCACCATTTTTATTTAGAACCAGCTAGACATCATTAGAAGTCTTTTAGTGAAAACCACATACTGATATGACCATCCATTCAGTAGGAGTAGCGATAACAAGATTTTCAAGATGGCTGCCATGGCGGCCATATTAGACGTGAGATCGGCAACATCTTCGTTTAGGACCAACTGGACATCATAAGAAGTCTTTTAGTGACAACCCCATGTTGATATGACCATCCATTCAGGAGGAGGAGCGATAACAAGATTTTCAAGATGGCCGCTGTGGCAGCCATATTGGATGTCCGAGCAGCACCATTTTCATTTACGAGCGACCATGGGATGAATGTGTGTGTAAAGTTTCATGGCAATCTTCCAAGTATTTTAGCAAACTTGAACTAACGGACGACGAACCACAAACAACGGACAACGGACAACGGACAACAGACCATCCCATAAGCTTTTCTGGTCTATGACCAGTAGTGCTAAAAATTACTAAATATAATGGTACAAAGTAAATTATTTCCATGGTAAATTAGCTACTGATCAATTTACAAATAATCGAATTTGCATTATAGCTTTACGGAGAGAATGGAGAAGACACGCTGACCAATATGCCAAGATACAATATGACGGAACTACTTAAACGTTTTGGAACTTGGAACTTTGAACTATCGCTGCGGTGACATGATGTTGTAAAGGTGAATTCATCGTTGCATTTAACCGAAGAATTTTTGTTGTTTCTACTGCTGCTGTAGTGGAGTCGGCACGCCTGATAATTTAACAGTTTCGGTTTATTGAGACCATTTTTTTTCTACGTTCATAGACTGACAGTACAGGTCACCCAGCTCTGACAGTCTGCGGACTTTACTGTGTTAGCACAGACACAGATTTTTAGGAACGCACTGGATCAATTTACAGACAGACATGGAAATTCGATAGCAGTAACACGTGGTCTTTTAATGTTTGACTTTTGAACTCAACACGCCGCGTAAATCATTCAGCCCTGACCTGATCCGACTCTTTCGAAAATGAAATATTTGAAGAAAAAAAATTATTTGTATTTATTTATAATTTTGTGCGTGTTTTTTTTTTTTTTTTTTTTTTTTTGTTTATCATTTATGGTTCATTCGTTTCAATTCTTGGAATAAACAGGTTACGTAAGTTAACATCTACTTATAATTTATTTAATATGAAACATTAAGCAAGATTTTGAATATTAATTTTGAAGACTTTGCATAATAATTTTAGAGTGAGATATTTTGTAACTTTTTTTATGAATATATCCCGATGTAAATAAATTTGTTTCAAGAAAAGTTCTTCGCCTGTATCATAATAATGAAATGGTCGTCGTCTGGTAGAACACTGTTATTGATATATGCGCGCATGTTAGGCGAAGAATTAAACACAATTATGCTCACCATAAAAAAAGAAAAAAACTGGTCTTAGTCAAGAAACCGTTTGCTATTGCTTGCTACCAATTGTACTTGAGTGTTATATGGGCAAAATATATATACAAGACCATATATTCTTGCATGTTAGCAATATCACTTAGATATAAGCCTGCAACCTTGAAAATGGGCCTGCGACCTCGAAAATGGGCCTGCAACCTTAAAAATGGGCCTGCAACCTTGAAAATGGGCCTTATATATAAGCCTGCAGCCTTGAAAATGGGCCTAAGAACTCTAAGTACATAGTTGTGACAAGTGGCGCCTTAAAGTTAATACAAACGAGAAAATAAAGTATGGGTTTCCGTAGGGAGGAATAATAGAAAGTGATAATTTATTCTTCGATAAAGGTTTGGAGTTAGAGGTTAATAAATTTGTATTTCTTAAAATTGTTTTTACAACAGGGAGTTCTCTCACACTTGCTCAACAAGTTTTAGGGGCACAAGCTTTAAAGACAGTATTTGCAATGGATAAATATTTATGCAAGTTTGGAAATGTGCCCCCAAAGGTAAATTGTAAAATTTCTGACTCACTAATGGATCAGAATTATGGGAATTTATTGAAAGAAATGCTGTTGAACAGTTGCACTTAAATTGTTTTGCAAAAGTCTTCTAGGGGTTAAAACAAATCTACTCGAAATGATTTTAAATACGGATAACTGGGGAGAACACCATTGAAGATCAATAGATATTACCGCATTCTGAAATACTGGACTAAGCTTAACTCCTCAGATAACAGAAAATATATATATATGTCATATATAACCTAATGCCTACTGACATAGAAAGCCGTCCTGGAAAGAAAAATTGGGCATCGTTAATCCTTGATTTATTAAATAGTCTTGGTCTGAGGGAAGTGTGGATAAATCAAACTTTTGGGAACATAAAGGTTTACTTATCTGTGGTCAAACCAGGTCTAGCTGACCAGTTTATTCAAAATTGTCAATCTAGAATCAGAGAATCTTCAAGAGCTAGATGATACTGAAATTTATCATCAAATTCAGGCTATAATGAGTATTTTGGAGATTGTAACAATGAAAATAGTTAGAAAATCCCTTTTAAAAACAAAAGGATGTCTGCCAATACTTTACATAATGAATCAGGGAGATGGAAGAGACCACAATCAACCCCACTAGACCAAAGGACTTGTATCTTTTGCAATGTGCTGGAAGATGAATATCACTTGGTATTAGAATGTCAATGTTATTTGCCGCTAAAAAAAGAAGCATATAAAATATTTTTGGAAAGGCCCGAGTATGTTGTTATTTATTAAATTACAAAATTCCCTGGAATCTGACGAGGTTAGAAATCTGGGAAATTATATCCGTAGTGCAACTAACTTAATGTAATAATATGATGAATGCTACTTAAAATTATATAAAATTACAAGATTTAATTAATTTGTTATTAATTATTATTATTATTATTATTATTATTTTCTTTTTACGTTCGCTGTTACTTTCATCTCATTTCCATTTCATTGTTTAATACATGCATAACTATCTATCATATTTCATGTACATTGTTCTTATGATACTACTAAGAAAAGCATTTTAAATATTGTTTATATATTGACGACACTTTCTGTGTCTTCTCCCGAAACAGCTTGTGTTTAAGCACACGCATGTGATTGAATAAACTTATTCTGGTGTATTTTATAGGTGACACATTAACTTTTTGTATACTTATGTTGTATCATAATCCATGTATATATCCTTGCAGGTATGTATGTTTATGTGTGTGTGTCAATGTATGTATGTATGTATGTATGTATGTATGTATGTATGTATGTATGTATGTATGTATGTATGTATGTATGTATGTATGTATGTATGTATGTGTGCTTGTGCATGGGTATATATAAACATATATAACGTGTAAGTGTATATATGCATGCATGAACTTGTATGTGGATGTGTAAAAGTATATGTAAGTATATATCTTTTGTATTGATTGATTCTTTGTACATGCGATAAGTTTTGTTTTACTGTATGTATCAAACATGCCACCATCAATTTATGTAACAAACTTAAATGTATATGTGTATACTTGCTGAAGGCAAATGCAGATAAAGATCATTCATTTAAATCTTAAATGTTGCTAACACGACCAACACTTTCATGGTCGGGGGACACAGTGCTTAGAGTAGTTCTAATACGAATAGATTTTAATTTTTACCAGACTTAGTCGTACATTGCTGAGTTTATCTCAGGCTGTCTACTTGAAATACCCCTTTATAAATCGAGAAGTTTTGTTTTTTCCTCTCATACAGAAAAGTATGCATACACATGCTACGAAATGACCACACATTAAATAATCTAACTGTTGTTTGAAACAAGATAGCATAGTTTGGGGAAATAGAACAATAAAATGAATTTGTTTTTACACAATCAACTTATTCATAATGTACAAAAGCCCTGAAAGGTCACACTTAACTTTTTTTCTAATCCGAGATCTCGGTTTACTAATCAGAGACATCGATTTAGTAATCTGAAATCTAATTTACAAATCCAATATCTCGATTTACTAATCCGAGATCCCTGTTTACTAATCTGAGATTTCGCTTCACTAATCCGAGATCTCGGTTTACAAATCCAAGATCTCGATCTTGAATAAGTAAATAGAGGCCTCAGATTAGTAAATCAAGAGTTCAGATTAGTAAACCTAGATCTCAGACTCGAACAAATGTGAAGTGTGTTCCTTCAAGACTTTCGTAGTAATCAAATGCTATACCACATCAGCTCTGTGGGTGTAAATATGTCTGAGATAATAATTGCAAATTTTGTACGATTTTGAAACAAACCCCGATAGTACAATCCGCACAAATCATATAAACTAGCAAGAAAGGGTAAATTCAAGATACTGAACACCAGGACAATGCTGCATTGACATATTTTCATTTAAATTCTGGTTAAGCCATACTCGCCCCCCCCCCCCACCCCCCCCCCCCCCCCCCCCCCCCCCCCCCCCCCCCCCCCCCCCCCCCGCTTGTGAGCCGCGGTAGCTCATTTAGTAAAGCGTTAGAATCAACGGGTTGCCTTCTTGTGTCTTTGTGAAGGGCACTTAGCTCCCATTTCCTCTATATGATATAGTCAATATATATTAAAAGTGTTGTTAAAACCAACAAACCAACCACCCCCACCCCCTCCCTGACCCCCACCACGATCTCATAATATCTGCATCCGATAACATATCAGTGATAACAATATTCTCTGGGATTCAATGCCAAGTTTTATTTTCTAACTGCACGTAACAGCTCTACAGATATACTAAAATTAACGCTTTCATGTGAAAAATGTTGCTACCAGCATAATCTTTTCCAACAAAAGAGGATTGCTGTCCCTCCATAAAATCCAATGACACAAAATCAATAAAACTCTGATGCGGTCTCCAGTCGGTACATAAGAAATCATCTTTCCTACCAATATGCAAACAAACCTCTTTTACGTTAGTTAGCAAACAGCAAAACAGACATAAGGTCAAGATGGCTATATCTAAATATTACAATCGAGTATAATTACCCTCCACACAGTTGTTGACTTTCAGCGATTACCCATTCCCCTCCATTGCGGTTTCGCTGTATGAAATAGAGCAGATGTCTAAAAATAGAATTTCGATCTGGCATATATCAGTTGGTGCTTCCATTAAAACCAAGATGCGCCCATGAACAAGCTGAAGAGAGTAGCAAAACGAAACTGTTCAAATGCACCGGAAAACCCACTTTAACCCTCATTTTAGAAGAACACATGGTCCCTTTGAACTATATGTGTGACCTTTTCTATCTTGAAGGATTTCTGTCACTCTTTGTCTTTGTTTTAATTTATTATTTTTTTAAATTATCTATCTATCGTTGCTAGTATATGAAACAGCTGACGTGTGCATTTGAAACAACATACACACACACAGACACACACAAACACTTCACTAACAAATGAAAATGATGACGGATACTATATATATATATATATATATATATATATATATATATATATATATATATATATATATATATATATATATATACTAGTTTTAATCACGTCTTTAAAACTATAAAAGTTCTCTCTCACTTGTATGTAACAGCGATTCAACTGGTCAGTCCATAATTTTAATATACGAGCTACAGAGGGCTAGACTCCCGTATTTGGTAGGTGCAATCGGAACACGTTCGAGCTTTTATGGAAATTTTATTTGTAGAAAAGCCACGAAGTGTTCTGATTGTGGCAAGTGAAAACATTTGGTTTACTCGGCTCTTACCCTTCGTCTTTTTTAGCCATAAGGTTCATGTACCCATTTTGGTCATTTTGCCATATATTTGGGCCATATGTCTTCAAATAAGCACAGCAGAAACAATACATTGTAATTAATTCTAACTGATAGGATTACCTAGATTATATAATGTTAAATGCTAACAGGTAAAAATATTTCATAAACTGCCACCAGAGCAACAAATTTATTCTTTGTTATTTTCTAAAACTTCGCTACAAAGTGGCAAAGTCCAAAAACATTTCAAAGCTATTTTCAAACAACCCCTATTAAATGTACAGGAGAACAAGTACAAGAGTGCAAAGGTCCATGTGCGCAGATGTCTTCACACCATACTGGTTCTGTATTCGTCAATTGCAAGTTCCTTCATTCTGATACTTTAAACCACCACAAACTCAACAGTTGCTACTATCGGGCTCTGATTACATATTTCTTTAAGTTTCTCCTGGGGCAAGCGCCGTTTTAAAACAGTGTAAAAACTGCTCGTAATATTATCGTCGATGCCTAGGCCAACCACATCATCTGACGCAAACTGTTTGGCGTACTAGTGGTGACAATCAAGAGATTCATCAGTGATTTACGGTTTCCTGGAACATGTGTCCGCTAACAAGTCGTCGATCTTCATCGTACTTACCATCTTCATATTTTAGTTCACTCCCCGAATCATTTGGGGATATAACCTGATACTCCACAGCAGTGGGTCTTTATTATGTATGGTCTCCATTGTTATCATCTGATCTGTATCTTTTAGACGCATGACCGTGTGCCACAAGAATGCCTCAGTCTGAGTGGCTGGTACTGTAACCGAACTCAGCTAAATCACCAGGGATATTATTACGGGCTCCCTCTGTAACCAGATTTAAGGAATTCTGGGTTTTCGCCCTGCTTCTGCTGAACAACACTTGTTTTCATAGTATGTACGAGATACTTCAGATGCTCAGATGGCCTGATTGCAGAATTACTCTTGTGGGCGTTACTTCTACTGAGTTAGGTGGCGATGGTAATGATGTTGCAGTAACGCTATTGCTTGCTGCAGTTGAAGCAAGATTGACATCTTTCGAGTTCATCTGATTCCAAAAAGGCACAGATGCATTGCTAGATTCATCATTTTCTCCTTGATTTTTTAGTTTTCTCTTTCATTTTTTCTCCCCCAAATCCTTAAAAATCCATATCCTTAAAAATATGTCCCACCAAATTAAACTTAGCAACGATCAACCCAGTAATGGTGACCAGAATAGGGGCCTGTTGCTATTGAGGGTCGAGTAATTGCAGGCACCTTTAAAAAAAAAAGTATTCCAATAAATAAAATGGAAAGCGCGAAAGTCGAAAGTATTCGATAGTGTCACTAATTTTAGTGATAAATATGACGTGTAAACTCCTATGATCTTAGATAATTAAACCAAAACAAACGATAAGTTTACCAGCACGCTAATTAACGTTTATGAGCCGCGCACGCATCTGCTGGGGTACTGGAAGTTCTTAGTCAATCAGTGGAACATAATTAAAGTTCTGCATATATGATGTTCGCATAAATTATAGCCGTTCCAATTGATACCAACAGTAACAATTTTACAAACATAAATCGTACCAAAACCGCAAGAAGACCTGTGCAGATGACAAACCAAAACAGTTGTCTAGACTGACAGTAATTATGTGTAAGATGACAGTGATTGCCTGTTCTGCATACTGTCATGCCTAGAAGAACGTCGCAGGAAACAAGTACATATTTAATAAAGCTGTGATCATGTACATAGCCGCAAAGAGCAATGACTGTTAGGTATGCGAAAATGTAGCCAGAGCAGAGACAAACAAAAACGACGTGATCGTAGAACATATACAGTATGTATACACTGGAATGCGCATGGTATTGTTATATGCTTGGGTTATGTGCAATTATACAAAATATTATTTTTACGTATTATTAATTTCATTTTATATATAAATATAGTCTAAATACAGGCATGTCAGTCCTGTAAACTAATAAGTATATACACTTTGTAACATTTATAACTCCAATCCCTCGACGTGGGACCGTAAATGGTTTGTTTGTTTTTTTTGGATAGGAAAATATTTATAAGTGTGTGTATGCGAACTGGCAATCATCTATGCATAAAAACATGTCAAAGTTAGGTAGATTATAACGATCGATAGATAAACAGAGAAAAAGACAGATACTACAGACAGACAGATATATAGATAGATAATCAGTACATATGTCAGAAAACAATTCTGATATCACCATTATTGCAATATCATTACCTAAATCTAAATCAAATCATAGTACTGAAGCTCTAACATAAAGAACCAAATCTCTCTCTCTCTCTCTCTCTCTCTCTCTCTCTCTCTCTCTCTCTCTCTCTCTCTCTCTCTCTCTCTCTCTGAGTAATACATTTACCGAACCGTAACCGGTTAATCGCAGTCGGAAACACCCCATGTACCGCGTGAACTGGCAATAATTACAGTATGATCAAAGTTGCCAGTTCCTAGGGGGCCGACCATTTAATTTTCGGAGGGGATTGGAGGTGAGCATGGGATTATTTTTTTATTATTATTATTTTAAAATTTCCGGCCCCCAAATAACTTCAAAAAACTATCCTTGCTCGGATTTGTAAGAAGAAAAAACAAAAAAACAAACAAAAAAAAACAGAAGTAATTATAATTATATCCATTTAAAAGGCTGTACAAACTGGATAGTCTGACGCCCGGGACATGTCCATTTTTCCGTCAGACAAGTGCCTGACAGCAAGGGTTTGGTCCCGGACAAGATTAATTTTTCAAAAATGAAAAGTCCAAATTATTATTATTATTTTTTTTAATCTCTTCAGGATCAGCAATATTGCTCTTAACCGTATTTATTAATAACGCGCAGTCAGTATTTAATATGTGCCAATATGGCGCGCTGAAATTTGACTTTCCCAACATCGGCGAAAGTCGGTCGTTTGCTAGTAAAGAATGGCTTTATTTATCTTCATTGGAATAAAATAAAGTACACCATATCGATAATCAATTGGTTTGTTTTGACGGAAACTTGATCCTAAATATATCTGTGTATATCCTACTATTCGAATCTTTTGTTCTAATTCCATTAAATATATAGTCAGTTCCGCTGTCCACCTGTGCACGGAACCAGCACAGTTTTATTAATTACATATGTGTTTCAACGCTCTTCCAACCATGACAGCTTAGGGCAGTTCCGGGGACAGTTAGATGGTTAAAATTATGCTCAAATGTAGAAAGAAAAATAACCAGTAAATAACTAATTACAGGCACACTTTGAAACTGACTTACCCTTTGAAGCGGTACGGTGGAACCGTAGAGTTTGTATTTGGCTTGTGGATAGTTTGTTTGGGTTTTGACGGCACTTTCGACACATTATTGGCTACATCATGCGGAGAAATTGCTAGCTAAGTGTCAAGAACACACTGCGACAGCCGACCCCGGCTGGTCTGGATGGGTATCGTCCCGCAACCCTTGGGTTATGAATCCTAAGCTCAAGCAACTGAGTTACAGTGGCTCCCCTTACAGATGGGAAAATACTAGTATGCACACGTGCGCCATAATATATGCATATACAACATGTTAGCGAGAGAGAGTGTGTGTGAGAGAGAGAGAAAGAGAGAGAGAGAGAGAGAGAGAGGGGGGGGGGGTAGGGTGATTAAAGAATTTTAGAATAAAACTGAGATCATCATCATCATCATCATTATTCTGAACATTCAACATTAATAAGAAGCGAAACTCGAACAGATCATTTCGAGGGGGGGGGGGGGAGTCTATTCAAAGCTATTTTCACTATATATAAAACTGAACTTTCCTAAACCGTTTCCTCTGTAATCCCGCAAACGAAATTAATCAGACTGGATTCACACACACACACACGCACACACACAGTGGCACAGAGCAAAGAATGCTGGAAATGAAGAATGCTGAAAATGACGACACGTAGCGGCCGATTAGCAACATGAAAGATAATGTTATCTTAAATCATACAAAGAATGGAATGGGCAAGGTATGGCTTGATGTTCGAATTATGTGCAGTTATGTTGCATATTATTATAATTTTATGATTTTTCTTTTCCTGCATTCATATATCTATTCAGTCTAAATCTATACATGAAAAAACTATTTGCATGTCTAGCCAGTAAGTTAACGACCTCATACATTTTGAAACTATATCATCCCTTCAGACAGGTATATAGGACCGTAGAAAAGAAAAATGCGTGTAAAATTCTCTTGACAGTTCGACAAAGTCGAGCGAGTAGTGGTTTCTGCTCTTATATCCAAACTTTATTATTTACTCTTGAGTTAAGTTCAGAAAAATAAATCTCTGTTTCATCTCCAAAATTTTTACTTTTTTTTGTTTTGTTTTTTTGATGTACGAAAATATAGATTCCCAGCATTTTAGTCTGAATATATTATATATGTCTGTTTTCTTATAAAAATGCAATAACCAGACTTGTATATTTATAATATGTTTGTATTAGGTCTCCTCGATTGTATGCAGAACACGAGTCCCTTGACGGGACTGATGCTCCACTGGGCGAAAAGAATTTCCAGGAATTCAGAATAAGACCATTTCTTCCCTTTAACTGAGTGTTGAAACCATCGCTGATATTCTTCAGCGATACGAAGATTTTCAAAGTAGCTGCTGTGGTGGACATATTGGATGTCAGTTTGGTATTATTTTAGTTTAGGACAAAGTAGACACCATTAGAAGTCTTTTGGTGAAAACCCCATGTCATAATGATAATCCATTTAGGGGAAGTAATGATAACAAGATTTTCAAGACAACCGTCGTGGCTGCCATATTGGATATACGACTGGCACAATTTTCATTTAGGACCAACTAGGTATCATAAGAAGTCTACTGGTGAAAATCCCATGTTGATATAGCCACTATATTTGGAGGAGTAGAGATAACAATATTTTCAAGATAGCCACCATGGTAGCCATATTGAAGGTTAGTCATTTTCATTTAGGACCAACCAGACACCATAGGTAGCGCTCTACAGTTATTATATACTTCTGAGAGAGAGACCGGTACACAGATGAAGTTGCTTGCATTGGCAACATACACAGTGGAGAAAATGTTGGCATACCTCTCTGCTACTTTCATGTACTGTGACTGAAATTTCTTTACATGCGGTAATTTTGGAAACTATGCAATATCTAAAGCAGACACCTGATAAAATGGCTGCTCCCATGTGCTCGAAAAATTAGCCTGAACTAGTCAAAAGCACACTAACTTTGGAGGGAAAATGAATTTTGCCAGATTAGACAATACCAGCTTCTGAAAGTGCAATGAATGAATTATAAAATATTTAAAACGTAAAAAAAAATATCGGCTCGTTTTTTTTTTAAATTCACTTTTGAAGTCCAGGAAGTGAAATGAAAAAGCGGAGTTAGCAGTCTTTTCAGAGGTGCACGTCTTAAGTAAGGCCAAGCTGTATACTCAATAACCCAAATTACACCCATCAATCATACACCCAAATATAGGGAATTAAAAGTTACTTTAACAATATCTTAAATATACAAGGTGTGTTTTAAATAACCAGGATAACAAGTGAGGTAAACCTGTGAAATTCTTTTTCTTTAAAAATCAAACCCTATGCAAAGTGAGAAACTGTAGAGCGGAACCATAAGAACTCTTCTGATGAAAACCTCATGTCAAAATGATTTTCCATTTAAGAGAAGTAGCGAAAACAAGATTTTCAAAATGGCCACATACTGGACTTCAGAACAGTACCATTTAATTTAGGATCAACACAACATTATAAGAAGTCTTTTAATGAAAACTGATATGACCACTCATTCAGGAGAAGTAGTGATAACATGATTTTCAAGCTGGTCACTGTGGAAGCCGTATTAAACCTCAGATCGGCACTATTTAGGAGGAGGCGCGATAACAACATTTTCAAGTTGGCTGCTGTGGCGGCCATATTGGACATCAGATCGGCACCAGTTTTATCTCAAACCCACTAGCAGCATAATTATAGGTTACTGCATTTGTATAGGAAAATATGAACGAGTTTTTTTTAGCTATACTGCACGACGTCAGGAGTGCAGTATCGCTCAGAAAAAACGAGTTCATATTTTCATATACAAATGTAGTAACCTTTTTATTATATACTCATTTTGCTTTTCTACCTAAGGCTGAATAATAAAAAGAACACACTACAAGGAACAAAGTAACTGAATTTCTGCTATATTCCAAAGTAAATACACAACCATAGTTAAACAAATACACAGTAACAGTATTCATACGCACATGGCACCGCCTAGTGACCTTTGAACTTGGTAGAGTACCGCGCGCTCAGTCATTCGTTTCAAAAAGAAATATCATTTTGATCTACTTACAATTGAAATTTTGAGTCATATTGTGAATGACTGCGCCTTGGAACAACTTTCCCAGTTGATCTGGAATGGAGGGATTTTGTTTTTCTGTCGATTTAACAAAATTCTGCTCTTTTAGTTGTGGTGGACTTGCGTTTTTAGCTGTGTCGATTACGTACGATGTACGTGTAGCTGGAGGGACTGGCGTCAACAGCAAGCTACACATGTGTTACTGTTCTGCCATTGATAGTTTGAAATCATAAGGTCGACAAAATATGAAATTCATTTAATTGAAATTCTCAAGAAGATGCAGGATTAACTATTTTTGTTAGGGAATATCAAAATCATTTCGTTTTGGAGTGCAGTAAATTCTCCTTTTGGAATGTGATTTCTGTTGGAAATGTAGTCTAGATTGCAGTGCAGTTTCGCGCCGTGGATCAGAAAGTACATTTTGAAGAAATTCAAGGTGCAGAAAAGTAAGTACATTTATTGTCATTCTTATTACCAGCTATAGATGACATATTTATTATGTACTGTCACTTGCATGATCTTTGTTGGATGGACCCCAGCTACATGACCTATATGACTTTTACTATAAATCCAAACATTTTCTCAAGAAAATAAAAACAGGCAAAATTGCAAAGCGGTTGGGGTCTGAGAGCCCATTTCGTCAGCGGAAAATAAGGCTTCTTCGTTATCGTGGCTTATTGGCTCCGACGCAATTGCTTTAATACCAAAATCTGCCTTCTTTAGTTGTATTTTTTCGAATTTAATGCTTGGACTTGTAAAATTGGCGGTCTCTGAGAGAAACGGAATATCATCTGGTCTTAACATGCCTTTTTATGCTATTTTTTATAGACTCTAGAGAACACGATTCATAGTCTGAACCATAGGCTAAATAAGTGTTTAAATTATCAGAATTATATTTTCAATTCTGCATGTCTTTAGTTTGTTGTCATAAAGCCACCACTGGACATTGTGAATATCACGTTCAGTCACTTGCTTGGTTGAAAGTTTCTTTTGTGACTCAATTAATTCATCCACATCGTCAGCTTTATCATCTGTACTCGCAAACAGCTTGCTTAGTTCATCCACAGACAAATCTACTAAAGCAAAAGCTCCGGTGTCTGCTACATTTGCGTACATTGTTTGTTTACAATAAAAAGTAGTTCCTAACACGCGATACTCTTTTTAGACACACGTGTCGTGCAGTATGAAGCCATGCAGTATGGAGAAATACTGCACAATTCTGACAATGCAAAGTTAATGGAGAAAAAAATGAGTATATAATAATAAGAAGTCTTTTAGTGAAAAGCTCATGTTGATACAACAAATCCATTCAGGAGGAGTAGCGATAATAATTTTCAAGATGGCTGGTGTGGCGGCCATTTTGAACGTCAGATCGACACCATATTCAATTTGGACTAACTATACATCATAAAAGGTCTTCTGGTGAAAACACCATGTCAATATTACTTCCCATTCAGGAGGAGCGGTAATAACAAGATTTACAAGATGGCCACTGTGGAGGTCTTTTAGTGAAAACCTCTTGTTGATATGACCATCTGTTCAGGAGAAGTAGCGATAACAAGATTTTCAAGATAGCTGCTATGGCGGCCACATTGTACGTCAGATTGGCACCATTGTTATTCAGAGCTAACTAGACATTATAAGAGGTCTTTTAGTGAAAACCTCACGTTGATATGATCATCCATTCATGAAAAGCGATAACAAAATGTTCAAGATGGCTGCCGTGGCGACCATATTAGACGTCAGATCGACACCATTTTCATTTAGGACCATTTTCATTTAGGTATTTTAGTGAAAACCCTATGTAGATATGACTATCCATTCAAGAGGAGTAGCGATAACAAGATTTTCAATATGGCCACTGTGGCGGCCATATCTGGATGTCCGAGCAGCACCATTTTAGTTTAAGACCAACCAGACCATGGGATGAATGTGTGTGTAAAGTTTCATGGCAATTCTTTAAATAGTTTAGGAGGAGTAGCGATAACAAGCTTGTGCTAATGGACGGACGGAAGACAGATGACGGACGACGGACGGACGAAAGACCATCCCATAAGCTCTTCTGGTCTATGACCAGTAGAGGTAAAAAAAAAACAAAAAAAACAAACAAGGAGGACTGGTACATGTAAAATATGACAACATATTGGGGATTATCATTGAAAAATTAATATAATTCTTTATATTATAGCTCGCAAAATCTTTCCGAAAGAATAAACCACAAAGTAATAGCAGCATTAAGGATACCAAACATCTGAATAATTAGGGACAAAAATCGGATATTTTGTTTTGTTTGAGAGAGAGAGAGAGAGAGAGAGAGAGAGAGAGAGAGAGAGAGAGAGAGAGAGAGAGAAAGAGAGAGAGAGAGAGAATTTATATTCTTTTGATAATGCGAGAGAAAAGAAACACTTACCCAGTGCCAAAATCGTCCTTTCCGGAGGCTTGACTGGCAATGACTGGTGAAGGAAGGTTCTTCTTATTTGGATTAAACTCGCGTGCGACCAATCTGGTCATGTGCGAGGAAAAGGTGTTGCGATTTACTAATTTATGTAATGAGTTCTGTAACCGCGTCAATTCGGCCGTCTTGTGATGTTTAATTTACCTCCTCTGTCGCCAGTCTGCCAGGTGTTTACGAGTATGTGACTGGACTAAATTTAACAACTGCTTCCACTTGCACGCGTTTGGCGCTTAAGCGACATTTGTCGGTCACTGTTAAGTTTGAAGTCACTTCCCAGTATTAGATTTAGTAAATTCTTCGCAAAATATCGTCACTTCTCACCTTGTTTATTTAATCTACATCCACAATTTTACATTTCTTCTGAAAAGGGATTTGTTGTGTCGATGCAACCCTTGAACGAAAAATGTAATATGAAAATTTATTTAGTGAAAAAAGTGCAATCTTCACAACGAATGTAACTATTAAAACAAAAGTGCCATCTTTATAAAGAATGTAAATTTTTGTTCACAAACAAATTGTCCTTACACATATGCAAATTGTTCATATACAAAGGTAAGTTTTTCATTTAAATTTTTTGTTGTTGCCAATTTCGTGAAAAATGTCAATCTTCGTGAAAACTGCATTTTCACGAAGAAAGTAACAAAATTCCTGAAGGAGAAAAACAATCTTCGTTATGATCATAACTTTCTTTATGAAGAAAGATGACTAATTTGATCAAGTTTCTTTATGAAGAAAGATGACTAATTTGATCAAGTTTCTTTATGAAGAAAGATGACTCATTTGATCAAGTTTCTTCATGAGAAACATATTTCATTTTTTTTACATGTTCGGCCTGAGTGCACACTTTTTACTTGAACAAGTGATCACTTTTTTTTATAAAGATTTCGATAGTATTGGCTATTTTGAAAAAACATCTCCGTGAAAAAAGACAGCTTCTTCAGGAAGAAAATTACTTTTTCGTGACCATGATACTTTTATCGCGAAGAAAGTTAACTTTTGTGAAAGCTTTTATTCACGAAGAATCACTACGTTAATGACATGAACATACATTTATATGTATCTATCATAATATTTTTTTATTTGGGGGTGGGACAGAGGAAATAAGGCTCTAACGAAGTGTGGATTAATAACACTGCAAATAAAATTAATACGCAACCATGTTCCAAGGATAGATAAAATATAAGCGGAATCGTAGTTTGGAAATAAATTAATTTTACCTCATGCAATCTTAACATTGCGCATATTCACTTCTATTCCAACAACTTTAATTGTCTATTGTCATCATGTAAAAAATAGCTTTATAGTTTATAAAAGTAATAAAATATCGCCATTCAAAAACCCTTAAAATAAGGTATAAACATCTTTTTCATCGCTCAAAAAACTAATTTTGAAATTCTATTTTTCCCCTTCAATAATAATAATAATAATAACAACAATAACAACAACAAAAACAACAACAACAATAATAATAATAATAGTAATAATTTGTTTAAATACTACTCGTCATCATCATCATCATCATCAGTGGCGGCGCGAAGGGGGGCGAGGGGCTAGGGAGGTCATTGCCCCCGGGCGCCAGGCGAAGAGGAGGGGCCGTCGGGAGCATTTTATTTTTCCAGCTAACATTGTCATAGTATTTCACCTCACCTTAGTTTAACTGGGGCTTAGATGGGGGAGGAGGGACGGATGGATGTTGTACCGAATACAGTCCATTAAAGAACAATACCCCCGGGCGCTTAGGTAGGGGCACCACTGAAGAACATTGCCCCCGAGCGCCTCGAACCCTCTCGCCGCTAGTGATCATCATTATCATCATCTATTTTTCATTACTCAGTCACGTACCCGAGTGCGTACATATGATTCAACTCAAGAAAGCTTTAAATTCTGCAGATCTGACCTGTACATTTCACATATTTTCAATTTTATGAGCATCCAAGGTGAAGCAAACAGACTATGTGACATTATAATTGTAGGCTCGAGTCCTGCTAGCCTGATTAAACATGCATATCGGTCGGTGACTTCTTTGTGGTTGAAACCCAATAACTCCTGTTCATCAGGGTCAACCCTTTGACCCATATCTGTGACAGATAGACGCTTCCCCAAATGATTTCAGTATAAACAGATATGTCAACTCATAACGTGCAGACAGACCAGGATCGGCGCTTGTCGCTTAAAATATGTTTCCAAACTAACAGCGTAGACCCTGATTCTGCTGGTACATTACACGACGAGAAAATGCTGTTTGCGTTAGGTGAGCATTTATACGGTTTATTATTGTTGTTGGTTCTAACGACACTTTTAACACATTATTTGCTATTATAATGACGAGGAAATGGGAACCAAGCATGGCACGAATGCCTTAGATCTTAACGATCTTCGGAAATAATAAAGAACCCTTTGTCCATTTTCGTAAATAGTACTGATTGAGGGTAGTACATATGCCATTTAAATCCTCAGGCGAAATCCACTTTTCTGTGTAAATCTTGACAGTTGTTTATTCACCTTAAATGTAAGACATAATGGTATGTTTGCCTTCTTTACATACAGAAGCCATGAGTCAGTTTTACGTTATTTTTTTAACTTTAAAATTAAAGTTAGTAGATAATATCTTTACCCGCAGCAACGCAGGTAACCAAGGGTTCTTCTTATTATTCTTGGATTCGATTTCTGAACAAGGCCTTAAAAATATTTGAGCGTTGTCTTGTCAGAGCTAATCTGTCGCTTCCGAGCCCTTAATCCACTCAGCCATCGTTGGCTACAAGCAACAAGTCAAAATGTCTGTACTATTTACGTCACCGTGGCAGCAGGTGCTGCACTAGTCTGATAAATTAACCCCCCAAACCTGTCCATCAATATCAGCACAGGTTTGTTGGGGGGGGGGGGGGGATGATTTATCAGGTTGGTTTAAACAGTATTTATTTATTTGCTGAAATCATCATGGAAAGTACATGAAAGTGCATAAAATCGAAAAGGAGATATAGAGGATTGAGCAGCAAGTATAAGTTTATATCGAGCTCTCACCTCATTAACAATAATATTTACGTTTATAATGAGGCTGATGTAAACAATGAAGTCATTATATTGGAAACATGCTAATGAGGCATTAACAGAAAATTATAATACAATATTGTAATAATGTCAGACAGCAACTAATAAACGTTTACAACAGAAACATGTTAATGTATTCTTGGAAATCAACAAATGATGACGAAAGAAAGAAAAAGAGAAGGGAAAAGTATATAGATGTTGGCATTGATTGAGGGGGGGGGGGGGGTAAACAAAGGATTTTTTTCCCTTCAGCTCGGGTGGTTTATATTTATAAGAACCAAATACGTACCAGAGATATAACAGCTTAAAATGAGGACATACGTAATGATCAGGCAAATCTCTCAGATGTAATTATGTGCTTATGGAAAGCCTTGAACATCTCTTCGTTGACCTCAACCGATTGCAAGGGTTACCCATTAATAACGAAGTTATATCTATGATATGGGGCAATAATCCTATTGTTCGGTTTCTGCAAGTAACATATTTTTTACAGTCTAAATGAAAATCCTTTTCAGTTTCCGGTTCACCGCGTAAACATCTATTGTTCGATGATAAGTGGTTTTTGAAAAGATCGTCGTTTAATAAACTACAACCAAGACAAAGTCTTGTGTGCATACTTTGTGCTATTCTTTCTCTCTGATAGTAATAGATTGGGATTTTCCTCGGTTTATATTTAGGTGTGAATTAAAAGAGTGAAACGAACGACTGTTTCGAACTTCAACAGAAAGAAGATTCCATTCTGCAACAGACTTTGGTAAAAATGAACTCTGGTGTAGATTTGTGCTGGCGAAGGGCGTTTGGATGTTTGTTCCATCCGGAATTTGTCTATTACTTACCTACTGGACAATCGGAATCAAAGCTCACATGTATTCTTGAGCCATGGCATGATACATTTTTAAGCAAGTTATCATTGTATGTTTGTAGCGCCTTGTTGAAAGTGTTTTCCCATTTCGTTTCCTCCAAAATTCTAGCATATGCTGTAGATTTTGTTGCCCCAGAAACTATTCTACCTGATTCAGCTTGTATTTTTTTATATTTTATTTTTTATTTTTTATCTTCTATTTCATCTTTTTCATACTGGGTGCAGTTATCCCAGATAATATCCCCATACCCCAAAAGAGGCGTGATAAAGGTGAAATAAAGTTCTAATAACTTTCTATCAAGTTAAATTTCAAATTTCGTAGTATGTCTAACCTTTTCCATGCCTTTGTAGTTATTTCCTGTATATGTATATGCCAAGATTAGGATTCATGTAAAGATAGGCCCAAGTGTTTATGCGAAGTGACATTCCTAATAACCGTGCCATTCATTAAAAGGTTTTCCGGATATGGTCATTGATCCAGTTTTGCTAAAATTAAAATCCACTAACCATTGATTAGTCCATAAATTAATTTTAAGTAGGTCTTTGTTCAAAACACCAGCAGCCAGGGTTGGGTCCTCAACAATAACTGACAACGATATATCATCAGCAAACATTCTTATACTAGACCGAATATCAATGACAATATCATTAATGTAAATTAAAAATAACAGTGGTCCAAGTATAGATCCCTGGGGCACACCAGCCCTGACATGTTGTTGGTCTGAAGTACAGCCTTCTATTACAACTTTTTGCATCCTGTTTGAAATAATTTTCAAACCATTCCAAAAGTCTATCACCAGTTCCAATATTTCTTAGTTTACGAATTAAACCTTTGTGCCAGACTTTGTTGAAAGCCTTACTAATATCACAAAATACTACTCTAATTTCTTTGAGTTCGTCAACAGCCTTACAAAAAGTATTGTACATATCACACAGTTGTAAGGGAGCCGAATCTTTTGGAGTAAAATCACACTGAAGATAACTAATTAGGTTGTTGCAACGATAATTATACAAGTGTTTAAAGACGCATTTTTAAAATGTTTTGCCTAAGCAGCTAAGTAGTGAAATCGGTCTGTAATTTGAAACAACATATTTGTCCCCTTTTTACGAATAGAAGTAACATTAGCCTCTTTCCACGCTATTGGAAAATATGAAGATTGGAGCGAGTTATCAGATTAGTGCTGCAGAAACGATAGCTATATTTCCTTGAACGAAGTGCATATATAATCGATCATATTGCCACGGGGCCCTAGAACCAAGTTAATTATGAAGCTAAGATATGTCACAGTGCCACAGACCCAAGCTAATTATGAAGATCCAGAAATTATGGAAATTCTTGACACTTTGTATACAATAAAGGAATAAGAAGAATATACTCGCTGAGTTTCTGATACCACGTGAAATAACGTAAGTGAACAATAAGGCATACTTGACAATATAAAATGGTACCAAAAAGAAAACAAAAGTGGATGACATAACAAAGGAACTAAAATGTTAAGTATTATCGTACACGTTACCTTTTGTTATGAGCTTTATTTACACTCTTGAACGAAGTGTATATATATAATCGATCATATAAAGTGGTACAAAAAAGAAAATAAAAGTGGATGACATAAACAAAGGAACTACAATTTTAAGTATTATTGTACGCGTTACCTTTTGTTATGATTCAGCAGATATTAACGTGACACATGAATACGCATTATGAATGAACGGCGTCATTGAGGTTCATCGTTATCTTGTAGTGTATCTATGTATGATATAAAATATGTACATTTATGTCCGTTATTCTATACATATATATGTCTTCCACATATTTGTTACCGTGCTTATGCATATAAAGTAGGAATACATAATTTGGTCATTTTGTAAGAGGTACGCGTACACATAAACCCCAAACTTGTCAACAACGTATCTCTAAATGTTCTCGCTCAGGAATTAAAAAAATCTACAGATGTGAAATGTTGTTCAACAGTACACACGTAACCAAGTTTAGCACATCGGTGGCACAAGATTTCGCCTCTATCATTAAAGAGTCTAGAAATAACGTTAACTACAGCTATACAGTTTTTCAAACAGTTGGGAAATTTTCTGCTAGTTTCCCAGATCAAAGAAGAAGCCAACTAATTCATTTAGTATCAATTGTGAAAACCTGCATAAAGATGTGTCTTGCAACAGTCTATATTTTCATGAATAAGGCCTTAAAAAATGTTTGACCGCTGTCTTCACAACTGATCTATCTCTCCCACTCAGCCATCATTGGCTACAACCAATAAGCCAAAATGTTGTATTATTTAAGTCGCCGGGGCAGCATGTGCGGCACAGTGTGCAGTTTATTTTCGTTTCAGACATTATGCAGACTGTGGAGGCAGGGCCGTCGTAAGGGGCGGGCGAAACGGGCGATCACCCGGGCGCCAAGTCTGGGTGGCGCCATTTCCCGGAGTTTGCGGTATTTTTTCCCGAGTGGGGGGGGGGGGGGGCGCCTAAGGCGCCGCTCGCCCGGGGCGCCATTTCTTCCAGCGCAAACTTGCGACGGCCCTGTGTGGAGGGACCAGTTTTAGACACAAAAGATGTGTCCGAACGACACTGTTGTCCCCGCCAGTATTACATAATTGACCTAGGCCGTGCCACGCCCCTAAATGAAACACAAATTTCAAAGACAAGCAGGGGCTATAACTAAAATCTGGACAGGAAAAGGTGAAAATCGACTTGCATTTAAGTATTTTGGATATATGTGTCATCCTCATTTTAGGTTTGATTCAATGGAGTCCTTCAAAAGTTATAAAGCGGAAACAAAATCCATGATGCAAGAGCAAACTACAAAGTTAAAGAGGGGCCATAACTCAGTGAAATTAAGACGGAAGAAGATGACAACTGAATTTTACATAGGTATTTGATTTCAAGCCACGAAGTCTTTCAAAAGCTACTGAGTGAAAACGAAAGTCATAACATACAAGATATACGAACGGACACAGGCAACAATATGCTACGGGTGTGGGGTGGGTGGGTGGATAAAAGATGTCCGTTTACTCGCCTTTGAAGTGGATAGGAAGAAACGATACGCTTTGAATGATTAGCATTAATATAAATCTTTAAGATAGCCAATATGGCAATCTCTTGTTCATGATCTATTTGCGCCGTAAGTTATGAAAATTTTTAAATTTTGAAGACCATTTTCAATTTAGAATGCGTGGAAATCATCCAAAAGAGAAAGAAAAAATAAACAAGTGAATGAATGAAAAGAGAGAAAAAAGGCGGAAGGAAAAAGGAAGATGAAAAGTCAGGCAAATAGGTGACGATGTTTTTAGTACAAAAAGCAGAACAAATTAAAACAAGTATAAAAATCAGCCAAAATGTCATGCCCGCTACAAGTCTGCAAAACTGAAATCTCGCAACTTCTGGACACATAATACGTCGTCATTACCGAGGTCACTGCTTAAGATTAATGCAAGTCACACCCTGTCCTAATTTTTGTTCATGAAAGTGTGGAAACCCAGTGCAAAGAAACTTATTCTAAATACAAATTCTTCAGTCGTTTTCTTTCACTAGGCATATATACGGTATTTGAACTCCATGGCTCCAGACAGCATGGCCTAGGTCAAGGAAGCTAATTGTGTATATCTCTCGAGAATCAACACGGTCAGGTCGGAAATTGCCATTTTTGTCTGGCTTAATGTTACGTGCCACTCGTCAGCCCTTAGACTAAAAATATTTTAATCTTTCACGTACGGAAATAAAGAATATGTGCATTGACCGCATATCGTTTATAGATCCAAAATAACAAGATACTGCGCGATACATACAGACAGCAGAACTTGCGAGTAAGCAACCAAAAATAATAGAAAAGATTTCCATCAAAAGGTTACTGTAGGAGAAAAGTGAAGAATAGCTTGTAACGAAATTACTAATGTGAAATATAGAAGACAGATATATGTTTAATCACGTTGGGATGACTACTCTGTTTTTCGTATGATAGTAATCTTTATATGTATATGCACACTAGTGATTTTATAAATGTTGCGAGGAAAGCTACGTGTGATATTTTGAAACAGTCACTGAAATTTTTAAAAAGGGGTTAAAGTGGTTCTGATATCGCTTACCTATCTACTTGACTATTTCACTAAGCAAATTTATGTAGTCTAATAATACTTATTTCCAAAGATGAAGGGATAATTAATATGCAAAGTCTCTTGCTCATTATGGAACTCATCCAAGATCTTGACGATATAGACCTATTTACTAAGTTGTATCGTAATTGGATGAGAAATATAGTCCATATCTAGAGAGACAATAAGCTCAGCCAATAATATGCGCAGATCTAACTTGTCATAGAACCTGCCTAAGACAGTTATGATATAAGCTTATTTATCAAGATGGAGCAAAATAAGATAAAAATGTATTCTCAAGAGTGGAAACAAGCTCCGACAATCAGATACAAGATTACCTCATAAACATGCTTAGATCTTGCTCATAATGAAGCCCATCCAACATCTTGATTATATAAGAATATTTTCAAAGTCTGATTATAATCTGATCAGAAATATGGTTGCCAGCGCGCTGACATCCTCAGCCGATCACATCTAAAATCACGTCATTAATATGGCTGGATCTCGCACATAGCCATACTTTACTCAGATCTTGACGATATAAGCTTATTTACCAAGTTTGATCAAAATCCTATTAAAAATAAAGTCTATAGAGTGAAAGAAAAATATCGGCGAATTAGATCCAAGATCACCTCATTAATACAAACAGGTCTCGCACATAATAAAATTCATTCAACATTTTGATGACATTAGCTTATTTACCAAGTTTGATTAAAAGCCGGCCAGAATACCGTCTCTTGAGCGGTAAGAAGCTCAGCCAGTCAGATGCAAGATCACCTCATTAATACTCGTAGATCTCACTCATAATTAAACCCGTTAGATATCTTGATGATATAAGCCTATTTACCAAGACTGACACAAAAATAGTATCTAAAATATAGTTCAGATACTAGATCAACTCATTAATATGCATGGATCTCGCTCATAACTGTACTCATATGTGACCTTGATGATTTAAGAGCATTTACCAAATTTGATCAAATTAGGCTCAGAAATGTGATTTTTAAAATGGTAACAAGCTCAGCCAATCAGATGCAAGATCCCCTTATTAATTTGCGTGGATATCAGTTATTATCAAACTCAGTTTGATCATATAAGCCTATATTCCTAGTCTGATCAAAACTGAATTAGAAATATAGCTTCCAGAGTGGTAACAGGCTCAGCTAATCAGATGCAAGTTCACCTTATTAATATGCGTGGATCTCGCTCATTGTCGAATTCTTCCCAGTTGTTGATGACATCAGCCCATATTCCAAGTTTGATCAAAATCTGTTCAGAAATATAGTCTCCAGATTGGTAACAAATATGTGTTGACAGACGAACGGACAGACGACCGGCACAGGGCCATACTATAAGTTCAACATGTCCGTACGTCCAGATGAACTGAAAATGAAAATAGAGATTTACTTTAGGCATTGCGACGTTCCCCCTCCCTCTTTTCACTAAAAACTCATTAGTACATATAAAGAATACAAGTGGAGCGTTTTGACGTGTTTGATCCAGCAGAAAAAATGAAACTAATATTATAATTGAGGTGTGAACTGGATACCACTGTAATCAGATTTTTTTGGGTTTTTTTACCAAGGAAACCTTCTATACGGTTTTAAGTTACATATCACGTTGTGTACTTTTACATGCTTTAGTGTCTATGTCAAGGTAATAAACATTTATTAATACCAATGATAGATATAAAGACTCAAAGGCAGACTAAAGAATAGGACGGCGGTTAACACTGAGCATGCGTGTTAACTGTAATGTGATAACGCAGTCATATAAATTATGTAGGACATTATGTTATACATGGAAGTTCAGATGGAAAATTGAAGCTAAACTACTATGCAATGGGATGTCTCAAAGTATATACACTTTATTTATACACTGATTATAAAATACAGTATATACACTTTATTTATACATTGATTAGAATACATTTAAACCATTGAGAAGTTAAATGTGTGGCCTCTTTAGACAATCAAACCACTGGGAAGTGAACGACGTGGCCTCTTAATACAGTCAAACCACTGGGAAGTGAAAAATGTGGCCTCTTTAGACAGTCAAACCACTGGGAAGTGAACGATGTGGCCGCTTAATACATTCAAACGACTGGGAAGTGCAAGATGTGAACTCTTAAGACAGTCAAACCATTGGGAAGTGAATGATGTGAACTCGTAAGACATTCAAATCATTGAAAAAGTGAAAGATGCAGCCTCTTTAAACAATGAATCTACAGGGAAGTGAAAGACGTGGTCTCTTAAGACAGCCAGACCACTGGGAAGTAAACGATGTGGCCTCTTAGCACAATCAAACCTGTGGGAAGTGAAAGATGCGGCCTCTTCAGACAGCCAAACCACTGGGAGGTGAAAAATGAGGCCTCTTCTGACAGCCAAACCATTGGGAAGTGAAAGATGTCGCCTCTTCAGACTCTTGAGATAGTTTACTGCTTAATATATGTTTCTTTCTCCAATTATTTGGTATAAGGGATCTCATAAAGTGGTTATATAAAAAGGTGATTGCTTAACAGAGGTGATGTTTAATACAAGTTTGACTTTATATTTTAGGTGCACAAAATGGTGCGTAATTCATAACCCTTTATTCCTCTTCTTCTCCTTCGACAATTCAAGATGAGTAAACACAGACATAAACAGCGCACAGTGCATCATATCTCGTTTGAGACGTATAAAGTATTTTGATAGTATATTATTTTCGTCTTTTAATTTGTGGAGTGTATGTGCCGATAGTCGAGTGGGTTAGGTGGTTGGTCTGAAAGGAAAATTTCTGAATCCAGCAGCCTTGCGTTTGAGCGCACACGATGATAATGTGACTTATCTCCATGCCCCATTTAAAATGTGAGTTTCACGACCGTTGATTGATTGGTTGGTTGATTGATCAATGTTAAATATGAAAGGTTATGAAGTGCCGAATCAATAACAGTAAAGTGTCTTGTCCAGAAACACACCACAACATTTGAAAAACAACAACAGTCCTTTGTTCTAAGTGAAATAACACCGTTAGACGGTTTATGTTCAAGTCTTCACAGTCCGACAAACTGCTCAGAAGTCAGTTTTCATGGTAGAAGCGAATGAGATTACATGACTTTCTTAGACGGGACCCCAGTCCTTTTGCAGGTTCATTCCTAAGCGGCTGCAGTTATTCATTAAGAAATGGATTGACATTAGCGACTGACCTCTCAAAAAACTGGAAATTCTCTGCACATAAACTAGCATCATTATTTCTTTGACATCGTGTTGTTTTGTTTTTTTTTTTGTTTTTTTTTTCTCCTAAAAAAATAAAAATTCATCTTGGTGATTGATACAAGACTTTTAATTATTTGGAGATAATTTCATAAAAATAAGAGGAGACATGTTACAATTGTAAAGATTTTAAATTGAATTTGGTATCCAGTGCAAACTGCATAGGTAACACACTGGGCGTCTGTTCCTAAACTTGACCAACACAAAACGTGTAGCCTTTTTGAACAAACACACATAGCTAAATAATTACATTGGTTGTCGGGATATTAATGTATGTTAATGTGGTAGCTGAATAACAATCGCCAACACTCATCCGCGAGGTCAATCGTTGCCAAAATCTATGAAGCGCCGTTGGGGACAAAAGTTGGTCCAATGAGAAAGTAGCAGTTGAAATTTCAATCTCACAATTCGAGAATTCCAATTTAACATGTTAAATTTTTCAATTTTATCTGTTGAATTACGTGTAGCGGTAGTTGAAGGTTCCATTTTCTATATCAAGTTTTTACATTTTATTGGTTGAATTACACAGCGGTGGTTGAAATTTCAACGTTGTATATCGGGAATTCCAGTTTTACATGTTGAATCAAATTGTTTGCGTTGAAAGTTCCATTTCCTATGTCGAGTTTTTAGATTTTAACTTTTGAATTGCACAGCGGTGATTTAATTTTCAATGTTGCATGTCGAAAATTCCAACTTCAGATGTTGAATCAAATTTGTCTGTGCTGAAAGTTTCATTTCATATGTCGAGTTTTTAGATTGTATCTGTTCAGTTCCACGGCGGTGGTTGGAAGTTCCCTTTCCTATGCCGAGAATTCCAATTTCACATGTATCAAATTGTGTGTGTTGATATTGTCTGTCATCCATACAGTTGTTGTTTAAGGGCGCGTTATTCTTTTTTGTCCATAAATGTGAAGATAAGACAAGAACTGCATGCATTTTAGAAATCATGATATTTCAAATATTCATTATAATCAGAACACAAATAAATATTGCAAGATTTAAGCACAACTAATTATTGCCATCTTCCTCGATTGTTTAAGCAAAGAAAATTTATTCCGTTCGTTTCCATGATGTTTACACTTTCAAACTGCCATAGTTTTTAAATTTCCTCTTCAATGTCCTTGCCGAGTTAATTCTCATCACCAAAATATCAAGAACCAATGGTGTGTGTGTGTGTGTGTGTGTGTGTGTGTGTGTGTGTGTGTGCTTAATATTAAACAACTTCTGGTTGTATTACATTAAAATGAAAGGGTTCTATGTCTGTGGATTGTAGAATAATGTTGTAAAAAGGGATACAAGTAATTTTCTGGCATGCTTGTGGCAAACATTTTTACTTTTGTCGCACACTTCTAGCAAGAAAAAATGTGTGTGCCTCAAAATTATTTCGGCACCTCATTTTATCATGAATTGTAGGGGCGGATCGAGAATATAGTTATGGGGAGCTTCTGCATTTTAAGCGTTTCCAGGGCATAATTTTAACCATCTAACTGTAAAGAATACTTGCTATAGGAGGGGGGGGGGGAGGGAGTCGCTGATTCCGCCTCCCGATCCGCCTCTGAATTGTTGCTGTTTTGTTAATTTGTATTATTATTATTATTATTATTATTATTATTATTATTATTATTATTATTATTATTGTTGTTGTTGTTGTTTTTGAATAGGGAAATCTTAAAAGGGAGTAGTTGATTTTTAAAATTCGAAAAATCTAAAAATCCAATGTTTCATATGTAGTTCATCCATTGCAAAGAAACTTCACGTTACGTTCGTGCGAAATGGAAGAGGCAGTTTGCAACTGAATAAAGGACAAATAGTTGGGAAAACACTTGGACAATGTAAAAAAAACGGCCTGACAGAGAAAAAAGGGCAAAGAAAAGTCTGCCGCGGCGCGATTCTAAAATGGCTGGGCCGGAGGGGGGGGGGGGGGACTCAAGTAAGACAGAGATGTACCGCTCATAGCAACACTCCTGTGTACTTTTGATATGCATAATTGTAGTGCACTGATTTACTTGTAACAACTTTGCTACAGCCTTTCATTAAAAGGTCATATTTGGTAATAGTGTGTCGCACTCACCAAGACAAATCTCAACACCAAGTAGGATGGTATTATGATGCATATAATCCTTGAGAAACTAAACACAAGAAGGCCAGGGTCTGCATGTTGAGACCACAATCAACACTGTTATGACAAACTGGTGACCTTGACTCCAATTCCTAAAGGTGGAGCGTTGCGGTATTAATTGTCCTACCTTCATAATAATTTATCTAATGTATGAACAAAATCCATCAAGGTGTTTAGAAAATATAGGAGAATGAAAAATAAAACTTTAACTAAAACCTTAATGCAAATTTTCAATATGACTGTGACCCAAAGATCAAAGGGGACTAACAATGCGAGAGAAACTGACCTAAACCAAAATATAAAAATATAAAAAAAATGAAAGCAGCCTATCATAAGGATTTCAGGTATGAAATTTTAAAAAAATATAAACAATAAAAGTCATTGCAGATCTTGTTTAGGCAGGTCGGGGGGGGGGGGGGGAGGGGGTACCAGTCATTTCTCCCAAACATGGATCAGACTGTCATCCCATGACAGCATTACAAAATACATGTAATGTAATCAACATCACACAGAATAAAAAAGGTGCAAGAGTAAATACAAGAGTAAACATAAAACAACGTTTTCCATACTTATGGGGATTTCTCGACATAGGAAATGGAACTTTCAACCACCGCTGTGTAATTCAAAAGCTAAAATCTAAAAGCTCGACATACAAAATGAAATTTTCAACCAACGTCGTGTAATTCAACAAATACAGTTTAAAAACGCGACATATGAAATGGAACTTTCAACGCAAGCTCTTTGATTCAACCTGTGAAATTGGCATTCTCGACATACACCATTGAAATTTCAACCACTGCGGTGTAAATTCAACAGATAAAATCTAAAACTCGACATATGGCATTGAAATTTCAACTGCAACTTTCTCATTGGACCAGCTTTTGTCCCCTTCGGCGCCTCGTACAAATCACAACAAAACAAATCCCTCCAGCCGCAAGTAAATATGTACCATGAGACAAAAGGTAAAAAGGCCAATGGAGTCTAAGTGCCTTATTCAAGGACACACCAGGAATTAGCTGAGAACACCTTAGAGCTATGATGTCGATCTTTGGCCAATTATTTTTGACGTTAAATGTTAACTCGAAGGTCCATGGCGTTACAAAATTTTAATGCAGTTCATATCGCCATGGGCGATTTTCTCTATTGTATGTCGAACTTTTAGATTTTACCTTTTGATTTCAGATCGCTAAGATCTGAAAGTGTCCAGATGGCTAAGATCTGGAAGTGTTCGGTACGAAAGAATCATTGAAATAAAACTCAATACCTTGAAACTCCACAACTATATTTCCCAACCATTGCTTACCTTATCCATTGTATGAAGATGTCATGATATTGTAGTGATTTGCCTTTTAGCAACTAAATAAACTGGCTAGACAAGCTTTGTAAACTAAGCTAATCGAATCTTGTATTCGCATATCCCGCGATTTTATTTTTCGCCATCGGCAAAACTACGCAGAACTTTTTCATAATGCAGACGTGCTAAGCAATGATTGCGAACATAGTTGTGGACGTGCTAAGCAATGATTGGGAACATAGTTGTCTCATTGGGAACTTTATCTTATCGGAAACTTCCAGATCGATCTGGACTCGTATACAATCTTGCAACGTTGTGGACCCTGGAGTGTACGTCGAGCATCCAAAAACAAGAGGTCAAAGGTCGATATTGAGCGTCAATGTGTCCTAAGGTAAAGAGAAACGATAACTGCAGGACTTAAACTCAAGCTCGATCTTGAGTCCGGCGTGGCAATCACTAAGCCACGCTGTCACTCGTCCGTTGGAAAACTACTGAAGTACTACCACACTATTTCGGATTGGGTGGAGGTGGGGGATTAGTTAGTTGTTAAAATAATGAAAGAAATATTCTGAAAAAGGTATATGTTGATTACCTGCCCAGAACTGAGCACAAACCACTGGCTAACGTAGATTCTTGGTTAAGTTTTTGCTCTTCGCTCATAACCGCATAGGGATTTCAGCACCCTGTATACATAACGGTACTATTACACCTGTGATCAGGAAACTTGTTGAATGGACGCCTGTTAATGAATACATACTCATCACATAGGCAGGTCACTGTGACCCATGTTTCACGCTTCACTGACTGGAGTTAAATTTTGTGTTTTAAGTTTATTTCTCAAGCACTGTTTGAGCTAAAATCATTAAATTAGATGATTGTGTGCATCTCTGTTTTGTACCACATAACTAAAAATAAGGTCACTTTGATTTACATTTCACATTTAACTGGGTTTTTTTAAGTTTTTTAGTTAAGCTCATGACCACATATGTTTCTGCCTGATATGTACATCCTATCCAAGTATAATCTTTCAATCTGTTGAGGGGACGCATATTGATCAGCACTACACCCTCATTGCAAAAGTTATTATGGCCCATATTTTGTGCTTCAATGATTTGAGCTCAAATCTTTTATATGCAAATTATGTGATGATGTTTCTAATTTTGAAACAGTCTTTCGAAATTTTTGTATTGTAACAAAATTTTAATATTCTTTATATCCCAACTCCGAAGACAAATTTTCATATAGGCTAGATCTTGAGTATTTCTCTATCTTTGAATGCCAGTTTTGAACAAACTGATCAGCTAAACGTTGTTTGACAAGTGATAAAAATGCCTGTGTATTGCCAGCAGATTGGTTGATCCAAGCTTCTCTAGGTCTAGGTTCATTTAGTAATTTTCGCACCAAAAATGCACATTTTTTCTTCATAGGATAATGCTGTATATCAGTCAACATCGAATTGTAGACAAAAAAAATATATTTTCTATTATTCACTCATTTGAATTTGGTCCAATACTACAAAATACGATAGCACTTACTTATCCGCAGAGACATTCTCCCCAACTCCCCAAATGATCATCAACAAAATCATTTTGATTATATTTCTTCACTCCCAGTATTCTCTCGACAGTATTTGCTGAGATAAATCCCCATATTTCGGCACTAGAATTCAAAACTGGGACAACTAGAATATCAAATAATTTACATACCACTTCAAGTGTTTATAAGTGATCAGGCCGGTTTTAGTTAGTTTGACGCGTGCGGATTTTTTTATATGTCAACAGTACTTAAACATCGTTACTACACGTGCTGTTAAGTACTTTTTGGGGAGTGAGGCTTGGGGGTGGGGGTGGGGTGGAGCAAAAATATCTCCACTTCGATAGGCATTCGGTATCTAGTTCGATATACTCAGCAAGTAATCATGTACGAATAACGATCATAAACATTTTGCTGTGCGTAAACGCTTGCAGGAGCATTAGAGAAAGTAGTTTCGAATATATTTCTCCATGGAGGCGAATTACATCCAAGGTTTCTTTCTCGACTTGACAGAAAAGACCGAGCTTATTCCGATTGCAATTTAAGTTGCATAAGAAGGTCTATATCTCTGACTGGTACAATATCAGATTGTTACATGCGTAGTCGTTGTGCACAGTAACAAGGTTTATGTGCTGGCATGCAAATTTACGAGACCACGTGTCTATGATGTCAACCTATACTGCATTCAGTCCTTGCATCTTGATTCTTATTAAGATTAAATCCACACGATCTGCATCCGGCAATTTTGGCAATAACCATAATCGCGAGTCGTTAGGCATGTAATATTTAATAAGGTATTGTATGCGCAATACACGTGCAAGGGAGGCAACTTGCTATAGCACTAACCTGTCCAATTACAGGTCTCACGTAAATTCAATTTCTGTAATCATATAAATTATGTTAAAATAAAAAATATCGGAAGAATAAATATTTAAAACCTTATTCATGAACTTCAGTTTGCACAAATAGAATCGCAAAGAGAAAAAACATATGTTCCACAAGACTTTAATGAGTTTTTCAAATGGTCTATCGTCATGCATGCAAGATACTAGAAGTATCTTTTTACAACTCACTTTGAAAAAATCCAAAGCAATTATTTTAATAGCCTGTCAAGTGCATGTCATACAGTAAATTATTATAAATATATACCACGCATTACACAAATGGGAAAGTATAATTCTTGGCTTTGTGTCACGCTTAGCATCATTCTAGGCTTTGTGTCACGCTTAGCATCATTCTAGGCTTTGTGTCACGCTTAGCATCAATCAAGGTTTTGCGTCACGCTTAGCATCATTCTAGGTTTGTGTCACAGTTAAAAATAAAATAAAACAAAGTGCTATTTATGTCACCCAAGTGTCCACCAGGAAACATCATTGCGTTAGTGCGTCATACCAAAAGTGTATGTGACTACATTTTGGCTTCATGTACTTTCTGAAATTTTCTCCTTGAGAGGTAATCCAATCTGTGCAATGATATTTCATGATATAGGGATTTCACAGCCATTGAAATCCAACTGCGCTCAATAATGACAAGCTAAAAATTACCCTAACTTAAAGTTATCCCACACCTGAGCAACATAAAAGGAATATTCCCGACTGAAACAAATTACTTAACCTACATCTCCTGCCCCCCCCCCCCCCCCCCCCCGCCCCCCCCCCCCCCCCCCCCCCGCCACTTCATATTTTTAAAAGTTTCTTCCTTTCCAAACCAAACAATTAATTAAATATAGCGGAACCATCAAATTCGTCTGGAAAGCTAATACCTGTTAATGCATTAACATCAGCGAAGAAAGGTCATACTCTTGTTTGAATCCAAACATCACTATCCACATCCCACCCCACCCCATCACTGAAAACAAAATCGTTGATTATGTATAGGTCAACACAAGCCCTTAAATATGAAGATATCGGGAATCGAATTGAGGACCCAAATATTGCAGTCTTACCACTACTCTATCATGGACAAAACTTGATATATGTATCCCACGGTCAGCAAATACAGCAATACATAAAATGGATCAAACAAATTTATCTATGATGACCAGCTGGTTCAAAACCAATCCTACATCTCTCCTACTACTCCAACCAATTTTCCTATATATTAACGCCAATTTTGCATCTTTTACCATGAATGGTTGTAGAACTTTATTACAATATGAAAATCCTTGACGGTACAGGCAAAGTTGCGCCACAACATGCATGTACGCCGCATGCACGAGGGACCAATCATTACAAATAGATATACATCAACGCTAATAAATTTTAAATCGGAAAGTAAACGTTTGTAAGAGCAGGCACAGAATTAAAATTTGTTATCAGCAAACGTGTGCATTTGTGAGATTTATACACAAATGTAAATAGTTTCCTTGCGTAAGCCAGATATTTAGTGCCTAGGTTCTTCAGATATGTTTTTGTCTCCATCTGAACACTTCAAAACAACTGTATATTTTTTTTTAAAAATAATTTTTAAAAAATGGGAGCAACGGGCCATTTAAGCACCTGTTGAGTTTGGCGACGCGATTTTTATTAAAATTTCTACCCCTGATAAGGTATGATAATATCGATATTATCCTTGGCTACGTTTTCGGCGCGGAGGTGAAATGCAACCGATAAATTAAATTCCGTGTGTCGGATTCCTACGCCTTGGAAACCTCCAGAAAGCCCTTAGAAATACCTTCGACAGCAGTGACTGTCTGTATTTTCTGCCATTACAATGAACATCTGTTTTCCATTAACGAAAAATGTTGGATAACTGCGTAATACACGCTGTAATGAGATAGATGGCATCAGAAGTCCACAGTGAATCAGTTTTTACCCCCATCCCCACCCCGAGATGCTCCATTAGGTGTCTTTATGTCCAGATAAAGCAACGGGAATGCCTTTATATGGAGAGAGAGAGAGAGAGAGAGAGAGAGAGAGAGAGAGAGAGAGAGAGAGAGAGAGAGAGATTCCACAACCTCAGCTAACAGAAATCCTTTTGAAACCGGATTCTAGTTATAAATTTGACCTTCTATATTTTCAATAAATTTTAACTAAGTAACTAAATAAATCGAAATCCCTCTACTCTGACTTCATCCCCCACCCCCACCCCCACCCCAAAAAAGAAAAAATAATAATAATAACTTCGGTTCCAGGTGTCATTTTGACACTAAAATATATAAAATACCAGATTCATTAGAAGGCATTGTCGCTCTACTGGCTGAAATAATTTTGTTAGAATCCACGATAAGTCCGTTTCTTCCCTCCATTTATTCTTTTTTAAAAAATGTGTATGGTCACCATCTCAGATTTTCTTGATAAATTCCAACATACCAAATTTAAATTTCGCAAGAAAATATGTTTGATTTAATATGTTCACGAGATAAATGAACAACAAAAATCGCTGTCATGGCTTTTGACCTTAAACCTGATTTCATAGACAGAAGATCACTAGCTTGTCTCAGATACTGGCAAGACATACCTACATGCTAAGTTTGTTAAACTCCAATATATATACTCCAATATATATAGAGAGAGGACAGTTGCTTGAAACGAGTGAATAACGGATATATTTCATTGAGTGGGTGGAAAAACTCAGTATTTTCACGAGTGGCGAAGCCACGACTGAAAATACTTAAGTTTTTCACCCACGAGATGAAATATATCCTTTATTCACTCGGAGCAAGCAAATATTCTTTTTATTTTATGCTCAAGCGTGTTTTCTAGCAATTTGTATAACACACTGAAGTAGCTGATTTCTTACTGCATCCCGCGCGGTAATGTCAGCAGTTGACCGTTTATGTTCTACTCTGTTTTGTGTATATTTGCACATAAAATATCAGTAGTTACATAATGCTCCTTCCCAATTCAAGGTAAAATAGCAGATAAAAAGAAAATGAAATTTTTTTTTATATTTATTGCTGGATTTGAACCCGGTTCGCCGGGATGCGAAGCGGCCAATTTTACCATTATACCACGCTAGCGACTTACGATAAGTTTGAAATTTCTTCCTTATAATGTTATCAATATCTATTGACGGCCAGTGAAAAAATATGATATTTTTTTCACTGCAGTGAAATATCACAATTATTTCATTATTTCACTCGGAAAATCCAGTATTTCACTGCCTAGCATAATATATATATATATATATATATATATATATATATATATATATATATATATATATATATATATACTTGTTTTTGATATCATGAACAGAAGTTCTTACAGATATAAACACAAGTCAAGTCCCCAGACATTGAAATCAATGTCAACTGTTGACTACCAACTTTTCATTGCTCAAAATTCATTTGTATATGTACAACTCACTCTGTTCATAAGCTCAATGAAGTACTAAAATGCAAGCAGTGAACTTTGACCTGACCCCAAAGTCAAGTAAGTCTTGTTTTCAAACTCGTTTACAATAGTGTGGATGTGTTAGTTGTCAGATATGCACTATTTCAATTCGGTATTGTGCCAGTGTTTTAGTGAAAACACCAAGTCGATAAAACCTACTGTTTTGGAGAAGTAGTCATAAAAATGATTTTCAAGATGTCTGTTAAGCCAGCCATTTTGAAGGTAAGATTGTCGTCATTATAAACAAGGACCAGCTGCATATTGTAAGAAATATCTGAATGAAAACTCAATTTTAATATGATCATCCTTTCATAAGAAGTAGCCATAACATGATTTCAAAATGGTTGCAACATCATCCATATTGGAGGTCATAGTGGTGCCATTTCAACTTATGATCAACTAAACACTGAAAGACGTATTTTAATGAAATCCCCATGTCAGTACTAGTACTTGTTTAGGAGGGGAAAAATACACTATATATCATAAGAAACGTTTCAGTGGAAAGCTCATGCCAATACAACTTTCCGTTTAATTTAAAGATGGCCACCGTGGCGAGCATTTTGTGAGGTCAGATCGGAACCATTTTCATTTTGGACCGACTACATATCATATGAATTCTTTTTGTCCATATCACCCGTCATTCAGAAGTGGTAGCGATAACAAGATTTTCAAGATGTCTGCCATAGCGGCCATGTTAAAGGTCAGATCGGCTTGGTTTGGTTTTGTGTTTTACGGCACAGCAACACATGAAAGTTACATCGTGGTGCAGCGTGGGACACACCATGATAACCGACCTGGGCTGATCCATTGGTAGAATTCGAGCCCGCACCTTCTGGTCGCAAATTCAGTACGCTAACCACTAAGTCAAAGCGGCTTCTGGTCAGATCGGCAACACTTTCTCCTGGTCATATCGGTCAGATCTGCACCAGTTTTATTTAGAATCAACTCGATATCACGAGAAGCCTTTAGTGAAAATCCGATGTAGATATGACCATCAGCTCATGAGCTGAGTGTTAACGAGATTTTCAAGATGATCATCAAGAAGGACATTTTGGAGAATAGATAAAAAATCAATTTAGTTTATGACCTATCTATTATAATAAATCTTTTAGTTAAATCAACAAACCACTACGACCATCCGTTCAGGAGAGGTAGCGATAACAAGAGTTTCAAGGTGGCAGCCATGACGGCCACACTGGAGGTAAGATGAGCACTATTTTCATTTTGGGCCATCTACATATCTTGAGAAGTCTTGTAGTGGAAACCCCATGTTGATATGACCAACCGTTTTGGAGGAGTAGCGTTACAAAGATTTTCAAGATGGCCCCACGGCGGCCATGTTGGTTGTTATTTCGGCATCATTTTCACTTAGGACCAGCTACATATCATAAGAAGTCTTTCATTGGAACTCAGTGTTACTACAACCAACCGTTCAAGAGAAGTAGCAATAGTAAGATTTTAAAGATGGTCGCCATGGTAGTCATATTGGAGTTCAGATTGACACCGTTTTCATTTAAGACCAATTAGACATCATAAAAAGTCTTTAGTGAAAACCCCACGTTAACATGCCCATCTATTTTAGGTTCGGCTGCGGAGTTTTTGAGCACCGCTGAAAGTGTGAGAAGACAAATGGAAAAGTTGGGGGACTTGGGGGTTGGGTTAACGGCACTTTTAACACAATATTGGCTATATCATGCCGATGAAATGGAATCTAAGTGCCTTTCCCAAGGACACACCTAAAAAGCCGACCAGGACTGGTATGGAAGGGTATTGAACATGCTACCCTTGGATTACGAGTCCAATGCTTTACCAACTGAGCTACCATAACTCCCGGCAAAGTTGTTTGCTATAAAGCCCTCATAGTGTAGAGAAAGTTAACATACACTTACATGCCTTTCATCTGGTTGGATTGACATTTAATTTTTATCACAATTAGGAAAACCATGTGGTGTCTGAAGTTGACAGTTGATGACAATGACTGCTTCTGTGTGCTGGGGAATGTACCTATAATTGCACAAAGTACGCTGATTTCGCTTGTCCATGAAATACAAAAATGGATTTTCACAGTGCGTAAACATTTTCTGAAAGTGCACGTATGAAATTTTAAAATATAATTAAACCCCAAAAAGTTATCGGCTCGTTTTTATAATTTATTTAAGTTCAGGAAGTGAAAATATTCATGCAGAAGTAGCAATCTTACATGAGATGCACATTGGACGTAAGGCCTAGCTGTTTACTCGCGAATTCAATTCAATCCTCATCATTGAGATATAAAAATAAATAAAACTGAAGGTTCATTAAAATTTCCCTATGATATACACATTTGATTTTTATAACAAGGATTATCAGTGGAGAAAATCAGGGGAATACATTTTCTTTAAACGTTGAAACCTGTGCAAAAGTGCGAAACTCCGGAGCGGAACCTTTGGAGGAAGAGTGATAACTAGATTTTCTAGATGGCCGCCGTGGTGGCCATACTGGATGTCAGAGGTGCACCATTTTCATCTAGGACAAACTAGACCTCAGGATGAAAATATGCAAAATTTCACGACTTTCCTCCATGTAGTTTAGGAGGAGTAGCGATAACAAACAACAGCTAACGGACGACGGGCGCAGGCCCATCGCATAAACTACTCTGGTTTTCGACCAGTGGAGCTAAATTCAGAAACTTAATCAGGCACGTGGCGAACTTATGGTCTTTCATTAGTATAAGGCTGTGCTGTGTAAAATAAACCCCACATTGAAACACAGATGTCATGAAGTCCCTTTTATCACACACACACACACACACACACACACACACACACACACACAAAGAAGTTACATGTACTTATTTCTAAGGGGATACACTTGAGCATATCTTACTCTCAAGCGAAAAAGAAAACCTCATTAAACCAAAACCCCTTCAGAAGCGAAAACCGTATTATGTTCCCTCTCCCTTTTTTTTTTTACTTTCAATGGACATTAGAAAACGCCTAAACTTTAAGTCTTTCAGATGTTCCATATTCATCATAGAAAACAGATTGCAATTTATGCATAGCTTTCACGATGACCTGTGCAAGGAATCGCTTTCGCGAGGCTTTATACCCTACTGGTTGTATAGGGCTGCTCAATGTTTTAAATTGGGGGGGGGGGGGGGGGCTTTTTAGACTTTAGAGTATTATTTACTAAGGAACATATATAGCAAATGTACTCCAGTGTGCTCTACATGTGACGATTACTTTTCACGACTACATGTGACGATAAATTGCACATGCACTCCACTGTGCTCTACATGTGACGATTACTTTTGACGATTACATGTGACGATAAATTGCAAATGTACTCCACTGTACTACTCTACATGTGACGATTACTTTTCACCAAGATGTTCTTGGTTTGGTGTTTTACGGCACAGCAACACAAGTAGGTTATTTAGTGTCGAGGCAATTGAAGTAAAGTGTAACTAACCCAGGCTGATTCTATCGTAGGATTCAAACCCGCACCCATTCTGTCATGAGTCCCGCACGCTAACCACTAAGCCACCGTGGCTCATTCACAGAGATGTCAAATGCAGTTTCAAGCTTGTAAGACTTTTATGGTCATGCACAGAACTCGCCAAGCCACAAGCTATATTTAGCACAGTGATATTTGGTAAGGGACCGACCATTTAATGTTTCGGGGGTGGGGCGGTGGGGGATTGGATTTGAAAAGAAAATTCCGGCCCTCAAATAGCGTCAAGCATATATTCTTGTTCTGATTTATAGTAAGGAAGAAGTTAATACATCCATTATATTAGTTGATTATTTTTTTATCTTCAGGTATAAGAGAAAATCCCAGTCGCCCCCCCCCCCCTTCGAAAATTCAATGATCGGTCCCTGAGGACAATGTTTCAGTGGTATAGGGAACGACACTCAACAGTTTATTTTCCTCTTTCTCTCCCTTTTACCTGTCATAATCAATGTTTCATTTCTCACATAATAAAGAAGTGATTTCGAACTTCTGAAAATAGAGCTATAAATACATGATGTGCATCAAATTAAACAGATGGGACCAGTCATGCAAATATCTTTATAAAAAACAAATCCTCACTAATCAGGCCTTTTCTGCCTATTTCCAGAGAACGTAAGATTCACTTCCTGAGATATTTCCTCCCCATTCAACGGCTAGCAACCTTTAGAAGGAAAATGATTGTTCTGCCGTATGAAACAGCCCACACACACGTGTAAATATGATACATCGTGTTCTGAATGGCACTCAACCCCAAGAGAGAGAGAGAGAGAGAGAGAGAGAGAGAGAGAGAGAGAGAGAGAGAGAGAGAGAGAGAGAGATATTTAATTCGGTACAAAAGAGAAAAGTCCTGTGTAAGCATGTAGCTAGTAGTCTGAAATATAAAAATGTCAGGAAACAAGCATCATTATAAAGTGGATGGCATGACAGATTGCATTTTGTTCCCAATGCTCGAACTAACCAGTAGTTTCCCTTCTTGATTACCAACGATACATCTGCTTATTTAAGTGCTGTCTTTTAACCTTTTCATAAATTCTCTGTCATCTATCGCTCTATCAAGCAATTACACGGGAATGCATATAGAAATATATATTATGTAATAGATAAAACATAAGTGAAAACATTCGCAACTTCTCAATCAATCCTACATCGAATATATGTCGAAGGCAAGCCATTAGCAGCCATTCGGACCACCTCGGCTATTTACATAACAAGGATTGTTCGAGAAGTTGCGAATTAATCCAACCATTCCTACGGTCAATCCAATCGCACATATAACCGAGGTTGTCCGAATAGATTGCGGTTCTTTTTCTGCCAAGAAATTTCGAGCTAACAAATTGTATGATTTTTCTGCAAATTTATACTAAGCCGACCTACATCCGAGGCTTGTTTTTGTTTCACATAAATAGCCGAGGTGGACCGAATGGAGTGAAAAAATCTCCCCAATAATGGCAGAGTCGTAAGCCGGGACATATTTTGGGGAGAATGCCCTCTCAAGAATGCTTTATCTTAAATAAAATTTACCCCAAACCATCGAATAATATGAAATCACCCTTTCATGTTGATAATGCCCAGGTATGTAAATCGCGTGCAGGCATGTGTTCTGCATTGTAATTTAGGGATTTGTGAATCTCGTGCAGCCACCGGCTCTGCAGCTTTAAAAGTGCTTGATAATGTCTCATTTATTTGTAAGTCATAAGTTTCCTGTTACGACACACGATAAGTGGGTCAAGTACAGATCGCTGGACATTCTCCCAAATAGTGTACTTCTGGAAACAGAAGAGGTAAATTCTATATACCGCTAATAAATTAAATATCGCACATGGACATGGTCAGTTCAAGATCATTCAAAGATATCGCTGGCACTCATGTATACCCAAAGCATGAATAGTCTATATGTCTACCATTAATAAACTTTAGACAAAAATGCAAATCAAACTTCAGTCACACAAAAGTTTAGAGCGGTTCGGGTCATGCCTTCCACACTGAATCTGTCGGCAATGTGACGAAATCTAATTTATATTTGGAAGCCACGATTTTGTTCCCTTGCTAGACAGAGCTGTATAGATTGCGGGGTTGGGGTGAAGGGGGGGGGGGCACTAACAAATATACAAGTCATATTTATGTGCTCCATAAAAGGTATTAAAGCTTACTAATGTCATTTACATAAGGAATTTTCCCGAATCTTAACATAGGCAGGAATGGTCATGTGTAGCCGAAGCAGCAGCAGCAGCAGTAGTAGTAGATGCACTAGTAAAATGGCCGTAGCAGTGATAGTGGTAGCACTTGCATACGTGTACATGAAAAATCGAAATAATCTATGCTATTTTTTAATGAATATCCTCTTGCCTGAGAAATATTAATAAAAAACCACAGGTGGCCGACGCAAGCTTAATGTTTAAAAAACCCAACTCTTATACAGTATGATAGGCAGGTTCAGGTGGCAGAACGGGTCATAGGAGTTATCTGAAGAACTTTTGTCACTACCTATGAGGTTTTTCTTTCTTTCTGTCTTTCATTATGGCTATTGCTGTTTTTAAACATTAAGCTTGCGTCGGCCACCTATGCTGGATAAGATCACTATTTTGCTTGAAGATACAGATATCAACTCCCTTTACCACACTGATCTGCTGAGAATAGTATTGAACCGATCTTTTAGAATAATAATATACAATAATTCAAAATTCTTAATTTACTCACCACTTTTCTCGCCTTTAGTTCATCCAGCAAACGCTGCCTCTACTGAAGATACTATTTCTTCCAAGTACCGTGCGACTGTTACTCATATACGTACATCACCCTTTCCTGGTAAAGAGCTTAGTTTGTAGCTGGAACAAGAGAACACCGTATATACGTACAAAGTCTTTGCTAAAAACGTTTTCGTCACGCCGGGATAGTTGTTGTTACCGAAAATGAGACATCAAGTTCACATGGGGAGTTATAGGCTGTCACTACGTTCCTTTGCTGGATTATCTGGGCCTATGGAAACTATCAGTTTAGAGCAAGACAAGCACTAGCTAAACTTTAGAAACCGGAGATAAACCTACATGTACTAGACTAAGAGCTATCTTTCACGCTGCATAGCAATACTTATACCTAACACAGGAAAATTAACTGACATTCGGAGTTACTTGGGGCTGAAGAGTGGGGGTAATGGTGAATGATATTGTGAATTATCGTAAATTCACCAGCGGGAATGCACTTGAGGGAAATCAACAAAGATAAGTCCGGAAAACAGAGAGAAGACAAAGTAAAGTAAAAAAAAAACTTCATAGAACCGCTCATATATATATATATAACTTTCCGGTCTGTTTGGTGGCTGTATATTTGTAATTCTCTCTCTCTCTCTCTCTCTCTCTCTCTCTCTCTCTCTCTCTCTCTCTCTCTCTCTCTATATATATATATATATATATATATATATATATATATATATATATATATATATATATGTATATACACACATACATACATATTGAGAAAGAATATTATCATACAGTTTAGAGAATATTTTTAATTCGTTCCCTACCGAAACTCGAACCGAACCCAGGTCCGCGGGTTGCGGCAACAATCGTTTTGCCTGCACGCACCAACCCCTATACCCCCTCCCCCTTGAACACACACACCAAAAAATGATGCAATGTAGTCGCTGGTATTAGCATTTGTGCGTAGCAGCAGGCCCGCTGAGAAGGGGGGGGGGGGGGGGAGGCAATTGCCAGGGGCCAGGCGATTTCTAGGGGCCTGCCGTAAACTCAGTTATAAAAAATAAATTAATCTTTGCAGTAAATATTAAAATTTGTTCCTTGCAGGAGTTTAAGTTATGGAAGATTACTACAGGTTTTATATGCAAAACTGTACACAGGTGTTTATATACAAGAAAATAAACTAGTTTTGGGGCCCATGACTGTTCTGCCCAGGGGCCCGGAATTTCGTAGCAGACACACCCGCATGACCACCCACCAATTCACCCTCATCTAATACACAATTACTCCGGTTTCCAAAATGACAGAAATCAAGGCATATTGAAATTAATATAGATAGGTTCAAATATACACCACACAGTACGGAAAGTGCCATCCTTGGATCCTACATGAGGATGTGAGATAATATAGGGTGAAATTATTATATATTGAGTGTCTGAGTGTGTATATATATATATATATATATATATATATATATATATATATATATATATATATAATCAAACAGGTTAAAGAGTAATATTTCGCTCCAAACAGGACTCGAACCCGTGCTGCGTGTAACGGCACCTATCGCCTAGCTCTCATACACCAGCGCCCTAACCCACTCTACCGTGCGCCCCCCCCCCCCGAAAAAAAAGTAGAAGGTAAAAACTGTAATTAATTCTAACTGATAGGAGTACAAGATTACATTATTCTAATCACAAACAGGTGACAATATTTAATCAACTGACACTAGAACAAAACATAATTTTTGTAAGTTTCCATAACTTCAACAAAAAATACTGACTAAGTTCAAAACATTTCAAAGCTATTTGGAAACAGCTTCTATAAATATACATGGGAGCACATGCACAGATGTCTTCACAGCATAGTGGTTATGTATTCAAACCATAGTAGTCACTGATGTTACGGGTGAGTAACCTCAACTTTGCAAATACATGTTTAAAGGGTTGAATCAAAACTAAATGTTAACATTTTGGACGTTGGAAACTGGCCCCCCAAAAATTACATAAACATGAATACTAAACTATATGAACAAAATCCACTGGATTTCTATATTAAAATGCAAGGTATATACATTAAATTATAAATTATAAATTGACACTAGTATACCAAATAGAGAGGGTCCCGCGGTAACTCAGTTGGTAGAGCCAATATATATATATATATATATATATATATATATATATATATATATATATATATATATATATAGATATAGATATAGATATAGATATATATATATGTATATATATATAGATATATATATATATGTATGTATATATATATATATATAGATATATATATATATATATATATATATATATATATATATATATATATATATATATATATACATTATTTATTATCTCAGAGTTCCTGATATCACTGTATCCCTGCATTTTCCAGACATGTCTGTTACATCAAATGTTTTGACCTGTCGACCGGCATGTACTCTGAGCAACCAGACATCGGTCATAGGAGATTTCAAATACCATTATATCAACTTATCTTTCATTTGTTTATCCATTAATCGGCTAAATAAACATCTAAACCATTGTTACGACTCTATGGTCTAAGAAAAATGTAACAGAAAGAAAGTGAAACCAACAAATCAAGTAAAAAATCAACAAGCAATTTATTACTAGATAATTAAAATGAAAAATCAAAAAGTCACTTACAGTAATGTGTTTTGAAATCCTAATAATCCAATAAGAATGATTGTTCTAATCACATGTCCTAAATAAAGAATGTTCCGAATTCACGGCTGTGTCCTTGAATGTTATGATGTGCTAATGGTCTCCAAAGTCCTTATGTACTAGTAATCTTGATGTGCTGATGTCAAAATGAAGTATTCCAAAATATCTGAATAAGTTCACTTAAATTCCAAAATCATCAAGTAAAAATCCAAAATCCAAAAGTTTATGAGCACTGTTATAATCCAATGAATATTTAAAATAATTCCTCTCTTAGAATTTGGAATGAATTTTCACAACTGTAATAGCTCTTTACAAGACTGATGGTAATGTCAAAACTGAATAAATGTCCACCAAACATGGCATATATAAAGATTGGTCACATGACAGAATGTTCTAGAACATGAGTCATCTTAATGGAATTTTTACTTGTAAACAAAAATCAACCTTGACCTTCAAATTGAGAAAACATATTGATCAAAACAACCTAATTCAAGGACACTAGTTAAACATGTTTTTCCTGATAACATTAAGATTTAAGCAAATATTAAAGTGAAGAAACATTTATAATTTCCTAAAATATTTATAATATTATATAAACATCATACATAACACGATGTAAAATTCAAAGGTGGCTAGGTCTAATTTACATATTGTTTCTTTGTCAGACAATCAATAAAAATGTTGCCTATTAAGCTTAATTCAAATGTGACTAGGTATAGCTTACACATTTTTCTCTTTATTTATGGACACCTCGCAGCCGTATCACAGCACATAGCGCTGGTTGGAGCTTTAGAGATGCCCCCTCATATTATTTATTTTATGTCTGGTATCCCGTGTCCCTCCATAATTTTGATATATTGGGTACTTTCCCAAAAAGAAAACAAAAGAATTTTGAATAAAGAATGTTCAATGAGGTTTTTCTTTTTGCGATTTTAATAAAGTTATTTCCAAATTTGTCAAAATTTAGGTTTGTAGGTTTGTACCTCTCTTTCAGGCATAACATCCTATAGGGCCAGTTTCCTTGTCTTTCTTCCTTGTTCTGAGTTTTTGAATAATGAGTGACCTTTGCTCTTAAGGTCTATTAGATTATATAAATTGTTGTCCCCATTGTGTAGGATGCTGTTTAAGTAAGCATATGTTGTTTGTGCGTCATCCCGTGATGCTGTCAGGGTATGGGTTTATATAGATCATATTGTTTGTAGTTTTGTTCAATCTGTCTTAAATGGAGAAAAAATAATGTCCAGATGCATTGTTTTCAAGCTCATTCTGAGCGTGTAAGTGTATTTCTTTCTCCCCCCACCGACCCACACAAATATACACACACATATCTGGAGAGGATTATTCTAGGATAGTCTCTCTATCAGACAATCAGTAGTGGTATCGCCGACTAATAAGGCTACAACGTTTACCAAAGTTTCTAAACGTGTACACGGTTAACAGAAACGATGCCATTTAATCGAAACGATTAGAAACTCAAAATTTCTCCCTATTTACCCGTTAGGTTTACTGAACAGCTGACAGCTATAAGTGCATGCCATACCTCGCTCAACCTGCGATTGTTTTATTTGCTGTACGTCTTTTACCTCTTACTATGACAGGATTCAGTTTGTAAGGCATGTATTTATTCAATATATCTGACACTATCGCGGAAATATATGTACATGATTTAAAAAATCGGTGATACAACCGGAAGTACTGCTTGGACATTCGCATATGATGCTTCTGTAAGCTCTACGAGGAAACTTTAAAAGTTCTTGCGTTTTTCAAAACCGATCACTTCCATTTAGGCACTATGGGATTGCGGACTACATCCAAGAACTATTTTCCTTCGAAATTAAAGTGCTCGACAACGTGCAAGAACTGCTCACCTCAGAGACTGAAGAATTGACTACTGAAGTGCTCCAATGAGCATGGGCGATTTTACATTTTGCAAAAGCACCTATTAACACATATTTACGAAGAATTGAACTTAGTCAAATTACCGTCAAGACATATGTTACATTCATTTTAGTAAGTCATCACAACAAAGTAAATGGGTCAAGTGTGTGGAACTATTTGTATAGATCCTTAACATACATATGTGTCTGCCAAGCTATTCGGGCGTAGGGATAATATATAGAATTGTATAGTGAACCGCCAGATAGTAGAGGCGCTTACTTAGCGACGATGGTGCCGAGTGGCTCTACAATGACATAGAAATCCTGCAGTGGTTAACAATCTTGAAACGTTGTTTCTTTAAACTAAATGTTACTAATCAAAAGTACTGTTAACCAACATGTGTTTGAAAGGTAAATAATGTAGTTTATGGAAATCAACATTATCAGTAAATCAACCTGATGTGTAATGTGCGGTATAACCAATTCTAGTAAACTTCTGCTTTTTCCTAGAGACGTGCGAATCACAGGATTCACGTTATCTTTTGGAGTCGCTGCCTGAAACTAAAAAGTGGAAGGTTAAATACTGTGAAACCGCAGAAATGATCATTGAAATAAAAGAAGCAAAAAAATAGGCGGCTCGGCTGGAAAAGTTGACTCATACATACTTTAAGAAAAGAATAAACCGAAAAAACCTACTATACAGTCCTCTTTAGCAGATATAATTGAAACGGGTAGTTCCTGCTGACAGCTACATGTATGTTCGTTTACATGTTTATCGATTTTACTACACTAAGCTCTTTACACGTATAAAGTCGCAGCTTTATGGCGACTTAGCTTGTTTGGTCATTATGTTCTCCCAATTGTTAAAACTCTCTATAGCCTTAAAACACACGACAAAAATGGTGTGAAAGCTTATCTCCCGCACTTATTAAAAACCCAATAACTAATCGATTGCCCCACGGTCTATTCTATAGTCATTTAATACATCGGTCCCTCACACCACGTGGTTTGTATCGCGGTTTTTCAGCACATGATAACTGTAGAACAAAATATGTGAAGCCTAGGCCCCCCCCAAAAATATAAAAGATACTAACAATAACAACTAACTTTTATTAACGTTTTCCAAGACTCATTTGGAGATCTTATCAAATAAAACATCACCATCCAACTTACCGGAAATGCCCGTTAATTAGGTGTTACGTATTTTCGAGGTACTAAGTCAGCTTATTGTCAATTAATAATTTTTTTTTTTTAAACAGTAGAGTGGAGTACAATAATGTTGTTAGATGAAATTCTAAAGTATCGTTTTTGAAAGAAAACAAATGATTTTTTTTATGAATAAATGGTTTGAAAGGAAACCAGTTAATCATCGAAGGATAATATTAACTCTAAAGCAGCAGGAAATCCGAAACCGAGAATGACACATTTTCTGATACATTTAATAATTAGGTATATCAGTGTTTTCTTTTTTTTATCACAACGTACTATATCTCCTATGAATGTTTTGATATTAAATTTCAAAACTATATGGCCGCCACTTACAATTTGGGGAAACAAATGTTCGGCAAGAGTGTGCGCATTTTGTATAAAAGTTCGAAATTAGTTGATAACTATTTTTCGAAACATGGTGCGAACAAAAGAAACGAGTTTGATAGATTTCAGATGAAATAAGTACAAATGAATAAGATTATGTTATTTATCAAATGACGAAAACTACTAATTTTATTGTAAGAAAATAGAAGAAAAAAAAATACTTGTGTAGCAGTTGAATTTTTTTCGGATGCGGATAACCACTGTGCATATTCCTGTTCACTTTACAGCCATTATGATGTTATTTATGATGTTTTGATACGATATTTTTTTTATATGTTAAACGTGTGTAATATCATTTCATGTTACATACAATTCGATATTACTCTTTAATATATCATGAGTTCATCCAATATTTTGATATTTAATGTATGTAATATGGCGTAATGTGAGATATTATGACTCAGTAGACGTTTAATATAAAGATTGTTTAGTTTATGACACATAAATAGTTATATAGAAGCGTCGTCTAGATTACAAAAGAAATTTTAAATTGAGTTATTTATTTATTTATTAACAAGGTTTGCAAAACAAAAATCATAAATATTTATTTGATTGTATATATCCCCAGAAGTGCATTAAGATAAACATTTCAAAGCCTGAAGTTTACTGTCTAACGAAACCATTTCTAAAATCGAGTTTCAGCTTTGATTGCTTTGGTGAAAGAAATTGATATAAAGAAAAACAATACAACAAGAAGCCGTGGTAAACAAAAATTGTATCTTTAACACGACATAGCCATTTCCAATCACAACTTTTCATGATCTACAGTTTGCAACAGTTAATGTCTTAAGCATTTGAAATTAGTTATGATAGACTCGCTACCAAAAAAACGAATTCATCTTTACAAACATCAACCATACTTGTTACATAAAAGTTGTCAACATATCTATTATGCTATTCAGGAAAAGAAACCCGTATAATATTTGCTGTAGTACACGCATATAATAACACATCAGGACGTTATTTAACGCCATGACGTTGCATAAGGTACAGGTGTAACCAAGGGCGGATACAGAAATATCGTTTGGTATCGTCTAGGAGTGAACATAAAGACGTATGTAAGAAGTCTGTGGGACGGAAACCCACAGCCCATCCCTACCCCCATTCCACCCCGTGGGGGCCCGAAGCACCCGGAAGCTTCTGGATTTTCTAGGCGTTTCCATAGCATAATTCTAACCATCTAACTGTTAAGAAACTAACTCTATGAAACTTTCCAGTTGTTTCGTGCTCATTTTTACACGGGTGGGGGTGGAGAGAGCCTGCCGGCTCTGCCCCACCCCCAAGGTGCCCCTGGTAACATCACAGGCATCGGAATGTATTAAAAAATCTGTGACTGGCACTATTTCACAGCTTTATTAAATAAAATCTTTTTTTTTTTGGCGCGTGATAATCAAAATGTTACATTTCTGCTCATTTCAAGCAATTCGTTTGATAATGTGTTTTGCTTGAAAAGGCGTGCAAAATATAGAAATTATTCAATACGTTTCATAAATTTTTTATTGGAAATGAAAACTCATATAACATACTCTTCACCTAACATTTACAATCATTTTTGTTTAAGAAACTGGAAAATCTGATTTTGAATAATTTTTAACTAATAATATAGTTTTACTTTGTTGAGCTAAAAAATAACATTATATCAACCCCTTAGTGCATCAAGGTGCTATCTGCATTTGACGTCAATTGCAGATAGCACCTTGGTGCACTAAGGGGTTATGCAATAATAACTTGCTATATGGTAATACTCTTGACACCGCGCGCACATTAGTTGACATATTCATCTCTCTCAGAATAACAGATAGTCACCTAAGTATAACATCCTCTCAATGCCGTGGCGCTTCGTTTGCGGTGAGAATGGCAGGTATGTGAGATAATTATTCAAGTGGCATCTTTTCCCCCACCAAAAAGAGTTGCACGATAAAACAACAGCAGCCTCTTACTATAAGAACATCAGAGTACTTTCATTGTCATACAACATCCGCATAAGGTTTAGCAACACGGGGGCAAATCATTAAAAAAAAAATGATTAGATGAAAAGTCAATGCTTTATATGTGTAAAAACACTGGATATGCCAAGAACATTTTGACTTTACAGGCATGTGTCAAAAGGTCAAACCTCAAATTCTCTACATACATATAATTTTCAACATACAAATGTTTGTTTTTATTTCTAAGTGATCTTACCCTTAGTTTATGGAATTCATACATGCTATTAAAAAAAATTGTCCATGGTATATTTAAACTTTATTTATTTTACATCGATCTTACCTCGAAAGCGTTTTAATGACTAACTACATAAAAACTACGACCCGGATGTTGGTGTAGCATGGTTCTTCAGGTGGAGGTAACCGAATAACAGAGAGAAAACCACCAACCTTCCGTGGGCGATAAATAAGCCTTGAATTTGATGGCACCATGGATTGAACACTAGACCTCAGAGATGTAAATTTAATGTTTAACCATTGCGATATTCAATCTTCATTCTCCAAATTTCATAGTACTATCCAACGATGAATTCTCGATATAATGATTGGAAATTTAAATATGGAATTATATTTTGTTAGAACTGAAACAAACATTGTCTTGGGGGAAAAAGACTACAATTGTAAATATCTATTTTAAAATATCGTTTAATGGAATGAACTAAGTAATAAGTGATATCAGTTAAAAGAGTATTGCCATCCTTGCATTGTCAGTTGTTAGCACATTTTTGTAATAGCATAGCTGTCAAGAGTTTAGTCACGTTTTTGTAATAGCATAGCTGTCAGGAGCTTAGACACATTTATGTAATAGCATAGCTGTAAAGAGTTTAGTCACATTTGTGTAATAGCATAGTCGTCAACAGCTTAGTCACATTTGTATAATAGCATAGTTGTCAACAGCTTAGTCACATTTGTGTAATATTATAGTTGTCAACAGCTTAGTCACATTTGTGTAATATCATAGTTGTCAACAGCTTAGTCACATTTGTGTGATAGCATAGTTCTCAACATCTTAGTCACATTTGTGTAATATCATAGTCGTCAACAGCTTAGTCACATTTGTGTAATAGTATAGTTGTCAACAGATTAATCACATTCTACTTAAAATATACGTATTGTAAATGTCAGATGTAGAAGAAAAAAAACAGAAAAAAATAATGTGCCCCATTGTTTTGATGTTTATATCACTTTAAAAATGGCAACATAGGTATAAATATACGTATTCAAAAGTTTCCTAGTAATACTAATATTTTTTTCTGAGCATCTGCTAGTATTAATGCAATGTCAATAGGGTAATATAAATACTGACGTGATTTTAAAAGGGAAATAGAGAAACTAATATTCAATCTCGCTTTTTAAGCTGATATGAACATTTTCTCCGCTCCTATGATTAACTTTCATTGAGCGATTGTAAGTTACGATAAATGATAAGGATAAGAGCCTTGCTTCCGTACATCTATCCATCCATTCATCCTTCCAGCCACCAATACATACATACGAGCGTAATTTACGTATGTACGTACCTGCCAGTCTGCCTCTCTGCTTGCAAGCGTATATCTACTACTTACCTACCAACGTACGTACCTGCATACATACACACTTACACACATCCATACATACATACAAGTTTTGTGTGTCTGTGTGGTTCGGTGCAATGAAGGCGATGCACGGATTAAGAGAGAAACAAGGATAGCTGATCATTGTTCGTCCTGAGACTGAGTGAGATGTAATACCACATCCTAGTCCGATAAATCAGCGCCCCCCCCCCAACTTATGTTGATACTGATGGACGATGTGAGGGTATGATGTCCCCCCCCCAACTTATGTTGATACTGATGGACGATGTGAGGGTATGATGTCACCTGTTCACTAAGATGTCCAAGTTTGCTGCATACAAACCTGTCCGGAACACAGCGTACAGTCCAGACACTTACGGGTATTTGGTAACAACCGTATTGTAACTACGAAATTTAAAATGGACACAGGACATATGTTTGTGTTATTCCACATGGGTTTACAAGTCGTGAAACATAAGATTTGATCCAAAAATATTCTGTACATATCGCTAAAAGGATCTTTCAGCCGACGGTAGCTCAAGAGACGCCAGGATTACTGGAAAGTGTCTAAAATGTACACCGATGTGTTGCGGACAGATCTGTCTGCAAACAATTCCTCGATTTTATGAATAGATGACATCAATCCTCAAATCGTCCATCAGTATCAATACACGTTTGGGGGGGGGGGTGATTTACGAACTTGGCAACATCCCATTTGTGGGACACACGGGGATTGTAAATAAGGTTGAATCAAAACGGTCAGCAGGCCTTTTCTCACAAGTAATTATTAAATAAATATCTCATAACCACAGTTTGGATGCAATAACATTTTTTTTAAACCTAAGAAAGGTTGCGAAACAGTAAATGAAATAAAATTGATACGAACAATTTTGTTCATGAAGTTAAGGAGACAATGCGGGTTCTAATACAGTGCTATATCAATTTTAGGAAATGCATAGACATTGGCTGCCTGACATGGAATATGTTAGAGTTGATTAACTGATACCAAAGCATACGTCAAAGTTCATTGCTAGGTTCACTTATCAGTATTTATCATTATGCATCCTACAATACGACATTCGGCTGAAGTTATTGCGCTATACCTTTCTCGATTCATAATAGAGATTACTTTGCAAATGTATGGAAAGTTACGCTCCATAACCGGGACGACGGAGTATCTGTTATACAACTTGAAGTAAAATATAGGTGAAAGTCGGAAGCTCCAGATATAGCGGTATCTAGGGAATCCCTAAAATTATATCGTTGCATCAGAACAGCGTTATAACAAGTGATCTATGTTACATAACAAGCCAAAAAAGACACAGCTGTGTGCATCATAATGCGCTGTACGCGATAAAGGCCCTCTTTAACAAAACATTATCGATTGGTAGAAGAATGACTAGGTTTTACTATTTATAATAATATACAGTGTATGAAAAATGAAATAAACTCTTTGAATTGCAAAAGTATATTGTTAAAATAAAGATTAACGAATAGAACAAAAAACAGACTTTATGTCAGTGTGTATATTATTAATATTGATGTGGTGATTTTATCTCAATAACCCTTTTTGAAATATGGAAATATATATTCATCCTTACGTTTGACTTGCTGATTAAAGTCTCTGAAGGACGGAGAGTATTTATAATTGCTTGCAGGCTGAGGTAAGAATTTATTGCGAACAGTCCCGTCTATTGTGTGTAATTGGTACCAAATTTTAGCTGGTCTCAACAAAATAAAATATAATTGAGTTGCAGATGCATGACCTTTGTAACCTCTTGGAATTATACAACATGGTTATCCGAAATGTGAGATTTTTAACCTATAACAATCGTTCTTTGTGAGATTTTCTTTTACACTACTTTAATGAGATCAAAAAAATAGAACTGTGTCACTTAGTTAATCCAGTCGCTATAAAAGTTTATCATCAAGATGTGAAATGAGACGCCCCAACCCACCCTTAATTTTTTTCACAATGAAACTGGAATAAACTGAAGTAGTGGTAAAAGGGCAATTTTACTCCACATGCAACATTTTTAGCAGCGAACAGTGTAGAAGGCCACGCCTGCCCCCCACCCCCCAACCCTTGCTGGGGGTTTGGCTCCAAATGCAACGTTTTTGGCAACAAGCAACAGGGGGCAGGGCCGAACCCCATAAAGACCACTAATTTAGCGACTAGTGTGGGTCAGTATTGGTGGGCAGTGGCTGGATGCCCACCGACACCCAATTAGAGACTCGGGGTGTCTATGCTATACCAGCATAGACATGGAACGACGGGGAACAACCACGTGTATATGGATGCCTTGGGGACATACAGTGCCATGTGGGCGAAAATGCTTTAACACATATTCCTCGGTACACGCCCAACAATACAGAGACCGGATCTGATTCCTGACCTTCAGGAAATCCGAGACTGGCACCATTGCCACCCACCGTCTATGCAACCGCTGTTGAAGGGGGCACAAGGCGGAAAAGCGGTGACTCATAGAAGCAAAGGCTAGATAACAGTTTAGGAAGGTCCTTAGTGAGTTCCGGAGCCGAGCACTGTTTGGTGCCGGACCACGCAAAGCAGTGAGCGCATCTATTAGAGTAGAGCTGGGGACAGAGCATATCACCGCGTCACTGCCGAGCTAGTGAGTGACGGCAGACGATGATTGAGTTTCATTTATAGAAAGGCTATGTAATATACAAAGCAGCACACACGAGGGTCAACAGCGAAGGTCGACCGTGAGAAACAACAATCGCCGATTAATTTTCATTTTGAGAAAAACTATACATAGCCGCACACACGAGAGTTGACAGTGAGGGTCGACAGCGAGCGGCAACAACCGGCGACTAATTTTCATGTAGAGAAAGTTTGTATATCATAGCACACAATCGCTCATTCCACAGTGTGATACACGCGAGGGACCAAAATGCCTAGCATGGATCGAATGAACGCACTGATCCGGGAGGGACAGATAACAGAGAGTGATTACGATGGTATGCTGAAAGCAATACTGTCCGCAAGGGTCAGGCAGCCAATCCCAGCCTCTACCGGCCCAAGGGCCAGCGCGAAGCTAACCAAGCTTTTGCAGGAGCTACAAAAAGAAGGGCTATTAACCCAATCGGACTACCGAGAGATGGTTGGGTTGCCACTAACACCAGCCCCCAAGAAGTTTAAGCCAGAGCTCATACCAGCCCCACTATTAAAGGCCTCCCGGCAGCAGCCAGGCGGAAAGCTGCCAGGATGTCCAAAGAATTCCCGCTAGAGGCCAATCCGCCTCCAACCCCCACACAACGATTGCCCCGAATACAAGCCAAGCCACCACCAATCATGAAAAAACCGCGTCTAACTGGGAAAGCCGGCGCCAGAAAAACCGTGGTGGACTACCTAGCCATAATTCCATACAGCCACCCAGTGGAAGCCGACCTTTCGAAACTGTTCAAAGTCATGACCCCTGCCGTGGTAGACATCCTAAAAGAGGAGATCGGGGAAAAGGGGTTAAAATTTAACCTCGTCCTCAAAACCACGCTAGAAAAGGCCACGACCGACAAAACAGCCGTCCTGTCTATGCCGGTGTTTCTATGGAACAACCGAGCCATAGTGGCGCTATCGGCCGGCGACCTAGAAGGGCTAGTCTCATCGGCCGTCGTGGACCTTGAGGAGCGAGTGGAAAAGTTCATGGGCGAGGGTTTAGGCTGGCGGCGATAGAGCTGCACATTTCGCAGTACCGGCCTTTGCGAGGCCAGGATCACATCTAGACACTACAGTGGATCCCAAAAATGGCCAGCATAAACGTGGAAAACTGGAACAACCGATAATTTAAGTGGGCCGTCCTATCCGACCTGCACCACACCCACAACCACCCTGAACGCGCCATTAGGAACGGCCGGTACCGCGGCGAGCTCCGCTTTCTCAGTCTTAAGTTTCCGATCAAGGTGTCAGACATAACCAAGTTTGAGAGCCTTAACTCAACAGTAGCCGTAAACGTCTTTGGTTGGGACCATGGACTCTACCCAATCCGCGTCTCTGAAAATGCGCTGGACAATACCATTAACCTGTTGGCGCTAATTGACGTCGAAAGACAGCACAAGACCTTTGCCGGATTGCGTACAGTACCAGCAAACACAAGCAATGAAAACACGTTTGCTACCGATGCCTTCACGCCTTCTCCAGATCCAACCTGCTCGAGGACCACGCGATAGACTGTCGTGGCATAGTTGCAAAGCCGCAGAGAACCGTGCTGTCAGAGCCCTAGAAAAACACTTCCGCTTGAAGTACAGCTTGTTCTTCTAGGGCTCTTGCAGCACGGTCCTCTGCGGCTTTGCGCCTATGGCACGACAGTCGATCGCGTGGTCCTCGAGCAGGTTGACTGCAAGCACCTGTTCGTCGAGCGTCGCACCCGATGCGGCATCTCGATGGTCAGTAGACGGCACTCGAAAGCTAACAACCCTCTAGGCCAAGATGACGACCCAGTCAAGCCCACCAGACTGATCACCTACCGGACAACTACAACTTATACGAAGGGGCGATGATGCAGAATCTTCCAATTGGATGCTTCCGATGGGTCGACACTAAATTGGCCAAAGACCAACTGTGCTACCTGGCCCAAACGCGCAAAAGGGTAATCTTCTCGAGGTCGACCTAGAGTACACAGAAGAACTTCACGACGACCACAGCAACTACCCACTAGCCCATGGCCATGGCAGTCCCGAAGAGTTGATCTCCAACTACCTGCGCCGCCTTGTCGACTGGAAGGTGCCCAATCTGCAAAAGAAGAAGTGCTAGTGCTCCACCGACGGAACACCCAATTCTACAGATGCCTCGAGATGCATATAACCAAGGTACACCAAGCGCTAAATTTTGACCAGAGCTCCTGGATGGCGCCCTAAATCCAGAAGAACATGGACCTAAGGGTCAAGGCATCGAACGAGTTCGACAAGGAATTCTTCAAGTTCTAGACCATGGAAAACCCGCGGAAGCGAATCCGTATAGACCTGTTCCAGCCAGAGAGGCAAGAGGACAAGCTGCTTCCGGTCCCGTAAGATCTTTGAAGGTAATCTGGTGGCCGTCCACTCGACAAAATCCCGACTCCAGCTCAACCGTCCAATCTACACGGGTCTGATAGTCCTGGACCTCTCGAAGTTGTTAATGTACAACTTCATTTACAACCAGGTAAAGTCGAGATACGGGGCCAGGGCCGGGCTCCTGTACGCCGACACCGACAGCCTGCTGTTGACGGTGGAAACTGAGGACCTCTACCAGGACGTGGCCAAGTAGACCCACCTCTACGACACGAGCATCCATTGGGAGTGTCAACCGTTCCGAATCACCACCAACAAGAAGATCGTCGGTAAGTTCAAGGACGTGCACAACGGAACCACAATCGCCGAGTTCGTGGGCCTGCGCTCCAAGATGTATTCCATCCTGCGGGCGGGCAGCGCAGAGACCCAAAGGGCCAAAGGTGTTGCAAGAACCATGATCAAGGTCGACCTCCGGCACCAGCTATATCTCGAGAACCTCCACGAGAAAAAGGAGCTTTGACACACGTGTACCGCCATACGTAGCAAGAGCCACCAAATATGGGTATACAGCCTCTCTCAGTTGGAAACCAAAAACTGGATCGCGCCTGATGGGGTCGCGACGCGAGCCTATGGCTACGCACAAACGGCCAAGGAGGCCGACGAAGAGATGAAAGAGTATCTTACCTATCTCTTCGGTCATCCACCGTTGGCGAGCGCTTGCCCAGATAGAGACCTAGGCGGCGGTCGGGCTCCTAGATATGTAGTACACAGGGCAGGCTTGTTCTATACGTCGCAGCCACTTACTCCGCGGGACCCCGTATCGCGCAAGAACCGAAAGTCCGCAACTTGATCGTTCGACAATTACTCTCCCTCGAAAGACATGATGTATAGTCGGACGCAGGAGACCTTTAAATTTGAATATCTATGAGACTACAGGACCTCAACGGCCTTTTTGTCAAGTAAGAATACCCCTAGGCGGTATTTGGGTATCTTCTGGTACGATCTGTATCTCTTCTTTTATCCCCTCCCCCCCCCCCCCGAGATGCGGCCGATGGCTACCTTAGAACCATCTGTCGACGTATCATGGTGGTATATGACTGGCTAGCCAGGGATTTCACATCGGTCGAGAACTATGGGTGAGTCTTTAATCGCTTCTTCGGGCGCTCTACCCGTTGATCGCGATAGCTCGTTATTGAGGACTTTCACAACGGCCGGAAACCACTCAACCCATTCGACGCAGTGCTATTTCACTCCACGCTCGGAAAGTAACATCTCCTGGGCGTACTGATATCCAAACAACCTTTCGGCCAACATGCGGTTAAAACGCTTCATTATACCCTACGTCCTTATAGGCTCCATTATTCCCTTCTTGCTAAGAACCGCAGGCAGCGCTGGTGGTGCTTCTCGTGGCTTTCCAGGGTGGTGGGTCAAAACTCGCCCTGGCTTGTACGACTGGCTGCGGCTGGGTGGGATCGCTAGTGGCAGGAGCTGTTGGTGGGGCCACGCCTTCCTTGGTTTGCGTTACTGGATGGGTGTAGCCGCTGGCGGGTGGGAGGCCTGACCGCATTGATGTTAGTGTTCGTGCCTGGAGAAAGGTCCTTGTCTCCTATTAGGAGGGCATTGTTGTAACCCTTGTAGGTGCCCACTTTGAGGTCCAGGTCCAAGGGCACCATGCAGAGGCCGCCGCCGATGACGTAGTCCAGCTTACTTTTTGTGTGCCCCATCACCTTCTGATACTGCCTGATCGATCCCGGCACATCTTTTACGTGAGCGATCTTGTCCTCCACATTTCCTTGAAACTGCTTTTGCGCGTCAAAGGCTTTCCCGACAATCACTATCGTGGATTGAATTTGAATCTGCGCGCCTAGGATCGCCCAGACGTACGTCTGAATGTTATCGTTAAGGCGCTCTGCTTCGACTTGCGTGAAGAGTTGCCGCCAGTTCAGGACGAAGACGGCACAGCCGTTGTCGTCTCCCCATCCTCGCTGCGAATAATAGTCCAGCGTAATCTCGATTCGGCGCATTTGGGCGCCTCGCACGGCCGTGGCCTGGTAAGCTCTGCCGTAGGCGGGCGAATAAAGATACTTGATAAGGAGCCCGCCGTACGGTATCGTCTTGTTCCGCCAGTCTGCGTTTATTTCTACGTAAAATTCTTTACACAGGCGGACGTACGCCTCCATGCTGACATCAGCGACAATCGACTTCCACCCGGTTTGGTGCGGAAGCGGACACTTCATCGACACGAGTATCTTTTCAGCTTGTAGAGGACGTGGAACCGGTAGATGGTTCGCGCCATGGTAGGCATGCTGGCCTACGACAGGTGATCATGGGCACTGACACCGCAGCCCGTGGTTGCGCAACAGATGGCAAAATTGACTTGGTCCGGGCTGTCCAATGCCTCGCTGATGTGCGCTCTCTCCGCGTCGCTGTAGTGGAGAACGACGGTCGTATTTGGCGTCACTATTAAAGCGGAGTTCCTGTAGTAATACCAATTTATCGGTGAATGTTGTACTGAATAATCTTCTAGCTGAGGTTGTTCCCTTTAAAACGGTGATATCCATCGGACCCTGCATTAGTGTAGGCCTGCGAAAGATAACGCACGCGTCTGGGTGGTAAAACGTGTCCGCTGCTATAGCCAACAACATCTTCGATTTATTTGACCTAAGTGTGAACACCAACATTGTGACCACCAGGGTTGTGATCCCCGATGGGTACTACACTGTGACTTCTCTCGAAAAGATCTTACAAGACTCCGTTACGGGCCTGTCCGTGGAATACAATCCCGCGACCGGGCGCACGATGTTCCGGTTAAGTAGTTTTGGATGGGCCATTTCTATATACCAGTGCCTTGCTCCTCTGTTTGGGCTAGTCGAGGGGTACTACTATGCCGGCCAGCTGGTGGCCACCAAACCGCAGGCGTTTTTAAATATCCCCCGATTCTATGTGCATCTCGACAAATCAACAGTGCGGGAAACCTGGAGATGGTTTCGGTGAGGGACGAAAAGTACGCACCGTCTCTTACTCGCTGCTCCGCTGGTGCAAGCTTCGTGATTGTGGCTCCAGGAGTTGAAGGTGAGCGTCTTAGACGCAAAGCGCAACTCCGTAAGTCTGCTGAATCGTTCGATCGTTCATGAGATAGAAGAAAAGAACCCTTGACCAAAATGTCGCTGGCTGGGCCTGATTACCTCGACGATGTCGCTCCGGCCTCGGTGGCGGTGATGGGGGACTATCTGCCGCTCACTGGCGGGCCCAGGCTGGAGAGATCTCGACGGGTGGCTATAAGAATTAAAACGTGGTGACCCCCATCGTGAGCACAGATGCGGCAACCGTGGACTATGTTGGCCGGATGTTCAAGTCAACCACTGGCTACCCCCCGTCCGGCGCATACATTGACATGACGCTGTTTACCTTCCTGGCAAACAAGACCATAACGAATGGTAAAATCCGTATTTTAGATGTGTGGGTCGAGCGGGGTGAGGGTAAGTGTTTTTTATTTTCTTCTTACCAACGTTTGGTGCCGTCTTTACGTCTTTATATTTTCGAGGAGGGCGTCCTTTTCTGTACTACTTCAACGGCTACCCCGTCAGTGAATGGGCACAACACTTTCATATTACCTATGTGGAGCTGCTGCAAGTTGAAGGAGAGATCTGGCCCACATATGACACTATGCCCAAGCTGCTCAATAAACACTTCCATTACACTATAGTGAGCTACCTCGCTGGCCAGGGCGAGAAAAACATGCGCCTATTTCGGCTGCATATACACCACAATGATAGGGTGGCGTCCATAACACTCTGGGATTATCCACACCCGCAGCCTACCCGTAAGGCGCTCGAAGAATTGTTTATGTCTGAGCAGCGCGGGGAAAAGCCGTCGGCAGAGGAACCCCTGGCATTCCCCGGCTCTGATCCCTTGCCCTCTCCATACACGATGCCCAGAATACTATCGATCAGGATGTTGGGAGGCGTGCCGCTAGAAAGCTAAAACAGGCGAGTGACGTAATGACTGGGAACATGGACATGAATTTGAATAGGGTAGTAGGCTTGGTGGATCCGGTCGCCCGCCAAGATCCGACGACCAAGTTCTACGTTGACTTTATATATTCATCCTCCCGAGGCCTTGATGGAGGCTCCCCCATGGAGGGTTCCCTGAATATGAATGCAAACAAAATCGTGGCCATGGTGGATCTTCGCGATCCCCAAGATGCGGCAACTAAAGCGTATGTCGATCGCCAAGACAATTAGTTCCACACGTCAGCAAGAGGTATGGTTAGCGATATGCGTACATATGCCAACGAAAGGGGTATCTCTAGGGTGGTCAAAGCTGGTGATACCATGTAGGAGCTCTTGAACATGAACGCAAAACAGAATCGTGAGTGTCGTGGAGCTTGGCGACCCCCAAGACGCGGCGACCAAATCATACATTGACCGAGTTGGTCCTTGGTCGTTATAAGTGCGCCCCTGAATATAAACGCCAACAAAATCGTGGGCGTGGCTTAACTTGTTGACGCCCAAGACACGGCTACAAAGGTGTATGTCGATGTGGCTGTACGCTACACCAACTTTGCCGTCTTTTTAACAACGGTGGCTAGTTTTCCATTGACGCCTGAAGGTGTTAGGCCTCCTCTTACTTACTCAAGAGGGAACCCAATATTTCAACAGTTAATAGTCCTTAGGTTTACTTGCTCGCGGAGAGAGTGGGAGTTGAGCCTGCAATATACCGCTTTACGATGCTTTGCTACAGAAGGGGCCCCTGGTAATGAGTTTGACATCTCCTTCGCGCGCACCTAGAGAGCGACGACCCTAGCATCACCCTTAGCACGACTGAAACATTGGGTTATGATAAGGTAAGAACGCGTGCAACTTTTTATATATGCGCCCTTGAAGCCGCACACAGAGACTACGTATTTTTTATCAGAATCTTACAGACCTTAGCTAAATCTTCGTTTCTCGTCAAGGTTAGACTACTTATCGAATTGGTAACTTAGACGATTTGAACGTGTCCACCAAATCTCGCATTGCGATGTATCTCACGCTTCCGACTCTGACTCCCGAAGAGAGCTCAGACAGCTACCGCCTTAAGAAAATCAACGATATGCCATATGCGTCGGTATCGCGGGTGTTGGAGAGCTTGCCTGAATAATTACACGACCCTCAAGAACAAAATAAGGGCAGTCGCCAGAACGGCGCATGTCGCGGTGGCCATCAGCGATGCCGAAAAAATGCGCTCAGAGGCCTGCACAGATCTCATGAAAAAATAGGCGAAGGTGCAGCCTGAGTTGTGTCATACTCTTCTAGCCTGTGCCTGTCCGACCGCATCCTCCCGGAGGTGGTTCCGAGCGATCCTCCGGCCTACGAGTCCTGACGGAGGTTTAGGATATATCCATTGGTTGTGTCATCACCTCCCAGCCGCTTGGTATCGGGCCACTCTAATATGGACCCGCTCGCCTGAGCTGTCCGATTTCAAACGGATCTTCGGGCACATCTACATGTTCCATAAAGTCTTCTTTCGACGCGTTAAAGAAGAGTTCGCGCAAGACGTCTGTGGTAGGTGGGGAGACCTTATACCCGCACAACGTTAGATGCGGACCTTAAGCCCAGTCGTGTCGGCTTAGATCCGATTCGCCTTGACGAGTAAGATAGATATTGACAGCGGCCGGAAATAAATACCTGAAGGATTCCGGACTGCGGATGTAATCGATGTCATCGGTATCGTCGGCGTAGTCGCACTCAAACGTTATATCTTTATTATCGTCATCCTCTGAGGAGTCACTCCACTGATCCCAGCTACTGCGCACCAACACTGACCCACACTAGTCGCCAAAATAGGGGTCCTTTTTGGGTTTGGCCCTGCCCCCTGTTGCTTGTTGCCAAAAATGTTGCATGTGGAGTGAAACCCCCAGCTAGGGTTAGGGGGGTCAGGTATGTCCATCTACACTGCACGCTTTTAAAAACATTCCATGTACAGTCAAATTGCCTTTACCAAACTAAAATTGGATACAAATTTATACGTCAATGCCTGCATATATTTCACTATATTTTTGGCACAAAGAGAAAATTGTGGCAAACATGGCTATTATTCACATCCGCCAGGATCTAAAGGAATCATTTCTAGTACTAGGCCGATAAATCAGCACACACACATATGCTAATACTGATGGACGATTTTGGGGAATGATCTGATCTATTGATTAAATCGTGCAATTTGGACGCGATTTCTCGAGAAAAGGCTTATTCCAAGTTGTCGCCCAACATAGAATGGCCACAGGAGATAGGGTTGTGTTTATTCCACGTGGATTTACAAATTGACAAACATAGGACTTGATTTGGAAATATTCTGTACATATCCAAAAGTACCCTTCATCCGACCGTAACTCAAAAGCCGTGAGAAATACCGGTAAGTGTATAAAATGTTCACTGATGTGTGCGGACATATGTGTCTGCACCAAAGTGACGATTTAATCAATAGATGAGATCGCCCCCCAAAACCGTCCATCAGTATCAGCACAGGTTTGGGGGTTGATTTATGAGCCTACTCTAGTACTTGAGTCGTCATCAGTTTTTGGCTCACTTTGCTCAAAGTTTCACATATATTAGTCAGGTATCAATGTCTTTCAGATTTCTTCAAATAACTCTGATTGGCCTTGAAATATGGCCACTGTTCTAAAAATAGAAAAGTCTTCATACGGCTTCTTCTCAAAATCGCTTAGCATAATTTAACTACTCAATTTTAAAGAACCGATTCTAGCATCAAGGCCTCTACAAAATTGATTCAATGGATGCCGATCCGAAATCAAATATGGTCAAAGTTACTAAAACACGACAAACCTTGAAACAGCTTTTTCTCACAAACATCTAAGAAAAATTTACCAAACCACTCAGAAAAGACGTCTACCAAATCGGACAGAATATATCTAGGCATCAACGTCTTTCGAACTGGTTCCAGTGAAGATGATCTGGCATACAATTTTGCCGCATTTACTATTAAATAGAAACGTAGATGGCTAAAGGGAGAACTGTGCCACTAGTGTGGGCTCTCTTCCACGCACAACAAATTAAACAACAGATGATTGCCTTATTAATTCAAATTCTATCTTTCCCATTAATTATATATTTATTGCTACACCACTTTCATTACTACTGTATAAACAACACAAAAACAACATCATAATCGAACTTCTTTCCTTACTAGTCGATTTTCAATGAAGTGGAACAATTAGATGTTCCAACCGCTGTAAAATGTCTCAGATGTCACAAAGAAAAGCTGGTGATGAATGGAAAAACGAAATACAGTTTACAGGGACTACGTAAAACAAAAGAGATTAATATGGTATTACAATGGAAGAAATGAAAAGATGAGAAATCGAAATCAAAAGAGAATTACATGTGATTGTGGAAAACAGCGAAAAGAGGATCTATGTTTTTGCACAAGAGAAGCCAGTTTCATATACAAATGGCAATTCTAAATACTTTATCGTAGATAAATGGACTTCAGATTTAAAAAGCTAACCAGAACAGCACCTTGCCCTGTCCTTGCCTTGTTTTAGCGCTCCAGTGAACCAGAATATTTGAAAAATACTTAACAAGATAAAAAATAAAAATAAATTTTTTTTTAAAAAATACATATAAGCCACTGAACATTTTAAAAACTACACCTTAAATTTAGCATTGATGAATTTATGATCACAGTGTGACACATGACATTTTGGCAAAATCAACCAAACTGGGCAGTGTGGATGGCAACATCTGGTTGCTGTATTTCATACTGGCATTTGATAGAAATATAATGTTCCAGGCACTGTTCCAGAGTTGCCTATATCATTTACAAAGTTCACGTTAACTGCAAGATGATTAAACTGCTGTTAGAATATAAAATACCCTTATAGATGACGAATCGTTAAAATAGAATATGAACAAGATTGATTTGAAGCAATTAATTTGATCTGCATCAATTTTAAAATTCCACCAGTGCATAACTGCAAATATCTCTTGGAGAAATAATTATGATTTCTACTGGAAAGAAGAGATACATGTAACTAGTGAAGAAGGGAAATACGTAGTAGACAAAGCAATTAAGCACTGGAGCTTTTGGAATGACAAAATCAAATAGAGTTATAAGGTTGACAATGAATGTGTTGATGTGATCCACTGGTTGAGCATACTTTTTTTTGCAAGATAGTAATGGCCTGACAGATGAAGGTATTTCAAGGTTAAATCAAAGCACTAGATCATATGCAACTATTACTGTTTCTACAATATGAGACATCGTTCAAAAGTTGATTGAACTATTAATTCTAAAACAGCAAGGTCACGACACAGATGAGAACATCATGGTAGAATTCCAACAATACATAAGAGATTCAAAAGGAAAATTAGACTACGCAGGTTTGAAGTGACTGTATCTTGTTGTTACCTAGTGACATGGTAATAAAACTGGGTAGTATCGTTACATTTTCAACAACAATTTACAGAAATCCAGTAACACGTTTAAACTGGGATTAAACACTACCATCAATACCGATGTAACCAAGAGAGGTATTCCAAAAGCTGATAAACACCCTGTAAAAGTATAACAAAAGGCTGAAGAGGACAAGCACGAAGGCAAAGTGGGTAAAAATTATGTAGAGAAGAAGGATCCTGATGACAGCTATGTTAATTCAATGAGATTGTCTGATGTTCAACAGACACATGGCAATTTAGAAACGCCAAAAAGCAAAATCGATCATAAATTAAACAAACACTCATTTATTTTAATACACATGGTTGTGGTAGCTGGTATGGTTTACTTTCTGAAATAGTTTACGTTCTTTCGAAGAAAGGCTTGACTACGTTGATAAACTTCTAGTTGCTTTGTTTATACCTTTGAACACAAATGTGATTAACAAATCTACTAATGCCAGGACAAGTAACATAACGTGTTTAGAAAGGAACGAAAAAATTTGCCCAACATTCTTGAATAACCTGCCTATCACACTACCAATGATTACAGGAAATGCTACTGCTGTTTTGTTTTCGCTAGCTAAAAAAATTAATAATTGGCTACATTTTTCAAGCCTCTTTTGACAATGTCAAATAATGATTTGCCTGAAGCTGGGACATTAATTGGATTTGGAATATGATGAGTTGGGGAAGTAGGTGGAGTTGATTTTCAGAACCACTAGCAAGATGTAGAGGATCATCAATTAGTCGCTGATTTACCGTTCAGAGTTCATCATATTCATATTTAGGATCATCAAATTCTTTCAGTTCAAACACCACCGTTATTTTGTTTTTATATTTTTGTTGTTGTTGTTGTTGTTGTTTTGGTTTTTTGGTTTTTGTTTGGTAGCGAAGAAAATGGATAAGTCACAGCTGGAGCAAGAATTGAGATGAGATCCATTTATCCTGAGACAGTGCCTGGAACAGCACCTGAATTTGAAGAGTGCAAACATGAATTGAACATAACTATTGCAAATGGAACATACAAAGAGAAGACCGACGGAAGCTTGACTGTAAAAGGGCTAGAAAACATGGATGATAAACCAGTTAAAATGACGTATGAAGTATTTGTAAATGCAACAGCTGAAAAAAATTCCCAAACCATTTTCAGATCTTGTGATTTACACTGTGAGTCTAATTGATCCGCAATATTCTTCCAATAGACAACTGACATCTTACAAGTTAATTGAAAGATGACTACATAACATCCAATTGAATTAGATATTTCACCTGATTTTTGCTATTTAATCCAGGCTTGCCTCTCTGCCCTGAGTGCTAGTTTGATAACGTTTGAGTACGTAGATTTCAACAAGACAACAGAAGCCAGTGTAGATAAATTGTTTTGAAAAAACTATCTACAATTACTGGTTGCTTTGTTGTTGATTCATATGTGCCTTTAATCACAATCATTACAGTAGTTGCCATTACGTGAGTAACTGTTTAATATTCAATTTACTTTCACAGCATATACAACAATAGTGTCAAAAATCTCTTCAATGACGAAGTTGGCCATCTGGAGTGATTCAATTTTTTTGTTGCGATCTTCTCTCTCTTCACTCGAAGGCATTTTGCATTTTTTTTTAAATCTGTTTTCGCTGTACATATTATACTTCGTATTTGTCCATTGAAAACATTTTCACTGCTGTTCAGGAACAGAAAGATAAAACGAGGCACAGGGAATGATATGATTTATGTATAATTCATCTTTACTGATACCTTCAGTTTTAGTAAAGTTTAACCAATTACGATAAAAAATAAACAGATGGTACTCCTAATATATCCAATACTGTGTGTTCCTCTGGTGTTCATTATTGTGGTACTTTTGTTTCATGTATTTTGTCATGTACTCGCAACAGTGATCTGTGTTTTCTTCTTTTCATTTTTGTTATATTCTCCACTTTTTCATGTACTGTTCGCTTTCATCTCTCCGTTTTCTGTTGTACTCTCTTTGCAAGGTTTACATTTACTTCGCTTTTGCCTAAACTCCTTTACCTCTTTCTCATCCCCACATATACAGCATATTTTAGAATCAATCCTTTTATTTTCCCAGTTACATTTCAAATTTTATGTTTCACTACTTGTAAGTAAAATGGTCTAACAGCTTTAAATCGAGTTGAGCAAGACAAAAATTAAGATGAGAACAAGGTTGTAACAGTGCATGGAACAGTGCGGGGATAGGTAACTTCGAAACGAACAATCGATCCACGTAGAGTTGAACTTGGTATTCAACTTGGGAAATGGAGTAGCCATTTGGGGAATCTTGTTCATTTGATCAAAAAATAAGGTTGCTTCTTTACAGAATCTTCAACACACAGTTGTAACAGATATAAAGATGCTGCATTTATCAATGAACAATGAACCGAAACAAAACAACAAGATAAAACCATCACTTTGTCCTAGCCAATTCCAGAAAGCCTTTAAGTCGGTCTCCAGTGGACTATCTTGACGCTTGATAAATAACAACATGCCGATTGAAACAAAATACCACCAGCAACACAGTGTACAATGCAGCACTTAAATCAATTCTCTCATTTGCATGCAGATGCGTTTAAGAAAGCTTTTTAAATTTAAAACTGGACATTCAAGAAATTGCAAAGCTAATTATGCCATTTTCATAGTCATTTTACAATTACCTACCAGATTGCGAGTGGACTTTTACATAACAAACTATTTAACACGGTACAACTGAGTGCAAAATCATGCTACATCGATAACAACATGTCTGGCGGAAAAAAATAACAACACAATTCCCCACGTGACATTAAGCTCTGCCCTCACTGTTGCATACAGCATGCCTTTAAAGAAGCTATTGCAGTTTATTTTTGGTCTGCCATCAACAATAGGCATTGAAGAAGTTGTCAAGCTGATCATTCCGGTTTCGTTTGCCGAAATCACAATAGACTACCTGATAGCAAATGAACGGTTACCTGACAAAATTGTTACTTAATATATAGAGCAGCTTTTGTTGTTAGGTAGATAGGTCGTATTCGAGATGTTACAGAGATAAATACACATTTGGTCAAGGAGATGGAACACTACAAAGTCATAAGAAATACAGAACGAGATACAAAGCTTTAAAATATTTAGAAGCATGTATGAAACAGCTTCAACTGGTGTAGGTATTTCAACAGCTGAATTGTGTTTATTTGAAATAGATAATTGTATAGTTATTCAACTAACCTTCACCGGCTTTAACATTGTATTTGGAATTGTGTCAAAAGATTTAAATGAAAAATTGATTCGTAACAAAGTTATGAAGCATGATGAAATAGTAACATCAGCCATCGCTAAATTTAACAGTATCGATGACACGATAAGCAAAGCAATCGCTGATCACAAAATAAGCGGTGATAAGTTCATTTTCATTGTTAATGAATACAAAGAGATAAATAGCAAAATCAGGAAAACATGAACGGAAGAAATTTAAAATAAACACCGCTAGATAAATAAACGGCTCAAATCAAGAGAAATATATTACAATATATTCTCTACCTGGGAACAAAATCTATTTCGCCAATGCAGTTGATACCAGAAATGCCAGACTATCCATTAATTGCATAGGGTAGAATTTGTTGTTGGGTGCTATAAAATGTCAGATGAACTCAAAACCTATCTTATTTACTACATAAATGAAAAGAATAAAATGAGGATTCTTTCAATTCCCGATGGTTTTTACACCCTCGAAATATACACGAAAAGAGTAAAAGAGGAAATGACTGCAAATGGTGACAATAAAGAAAATGGTTATGTTAAATGTTTGAAACACAACTAAAAAGTTAAAATCACTCTGAGTAACAATTACACCGTGTATATCACAAGATACCTCAACACATTGTTAGGATTGCATAGATGCTCAGTATCACTCATACAAGAGTCAACTGAACTGTATACAGTTTGTGCATTTTTGAAACCCAAAAATCTATACATTTTCCGAGATCAAACCAATAACGCAAAAACTACTACAATGACTAGTATTCATGTTTCCTTGAGTCTTTACCAGCTGATTAAAGATTTCATTGAAAACACACGGCTTATGGTTGTCTTTTACATCAAGGACAAGAAGGCAATGGAAACGGTGTTTGAAGAGAATCACTTAATTCCAGACTAAATTAAATCAGAGATTGTATATATTTTAAAACAGAAAAAAGAAACAATCTTTTTATGAGGTTAGAGTTTCCCTTTAAATTGCTATGTATGATGTTTATATAATATTATAAATATTTTAAGAAATTATAAATGTTTCTTGACTATAATATTTGCTCAAAACTTAATGTTATGTATCAGGTTTACATGTTTAGCTATTTGTCCTTGAATTAGGTTGTTTACTTAGTATTTGAGTTCAAGGACGGTTTTGGTAACAAGTTGTTTATTTAATTTGAGGTTAGGGTTGATTTTGTTTACAGAAAAAACTAGAATTTCCTTTAGAGTTGTGTGTTAAAAGTCACATACACCATATAATTTTCTAGAACATTCTGTCATGTGACCTATCTTATATACACCATGTTTAGTGGACAGTTTTCAGTTTCGACCTTACCATCAGTCTATAAAGAGTCATTACAATTGTGAAAAATCATTAAAAATTCAGAGAGAGGAATTATTTAAAATATTCATTGGATTATAAAAGTGCTCATAGTCTTTTGGATTTTGGATTTTGAATTGATGATTTAGGGATTTATGTGAACTTATTCAAAGATATTCTGGAGTACTTCATTTTGGCACATTGGCACATTAAAGACAACTGGCACGTCAGGACATTAAAAACTATTGGCACATCAGCACATTCAAGGAAACTGAAATTCATTCGGAACATTCTATACTTAAGACTTGTGATTAGGACATTTAGGATTATTGGATTATTTGGATTTTAATTCAGGTTAATGTAAGTATCTTTTGATTTTTATTTTAATTATCTAGAATAAATTGCTTGTTGATTTTTACTTGATTTGTTGGTTTCACTTTTTTTCTGTTACATTTTTCTTAGACCATAGAGTCGTAACACAATTCAAAGTGTTGATGTGACCATAAGGCAATGTATCTACTTTGTCAAGCAATAAACATTTGTCATCATACATAGACAACGCTACTTTGCAATGCTATATATCTGTTGATTGTATGATCTGAGTAAAGTAATTACCTGGTAATTTACCTTGTCATTAAATATACAATATTTGTACATCTTAAATTGTAAATTCGTTTTGAATACACACTTTTGGATTTATTTGCCAACTTTTTATCATCATTGTCAATCCTGTATGAATAGAGTATTGCCAAAAAAAAATCCCTGATTGGTGTGCCGTTCAACTCATCTTTGAAAACAACGGTTATCTTTTATTCACTTGTGGCATGATAGTCACTAGTGTCGTAGTACATGATGTCACCCTTCATGTCTCTGCAAAGTGGTCTGTCTGCTAACGTAGTCTCATTCTATCACCCTACTGCTTTTCAGTTTGGTTTAGTAGAATTCATACACCAACAATGTGGAGAGCTTTAGCACAGTAAATCCATCCATAGATAGGTTTGGTTGGCTTGATCCTTTTGTTTTTCATACTGACTACACCAAGTCATCACCTAGTATTGTCCTCCTGGCAAACGATATATCTTTTTGACATGTGAAAAATTTATTTTCATCTGAATAAATGTTCACACCATGAACATACTGGTAATCGTTATCTGTTATGTTTGAATAACTAAGACCCGAACACATTTTTTCTTTGAGTGGTACAGATGTTTCATTGAATCGTTCAAAGTCATCCATGTATTCATATATGTAAATGTCTTTCCTCAAAAACATTAAGTTTTATAGCACCAACATGTTTCAGTGTTTCTATAAATTTGTCATTATTTAAAATTTAGACAGGTGTTGTAGAGACTGCCATATGATCCTAAAGCCATTTATAAATCAAAACGTTCTTTAAACTTTTTCCACCCTTCGTGCACCTATGCATTATGAAATCCTTGCTGAATGAAATGTATTTCTTATCGTTTTGGCCTTGACTTTTATCTCATCATCTAATCACTTTGACAGGTGTTTGTTGAGCAGATAACTGCCATAACCTGACAAATTATGAATAAATAATGGTATGTATTTTGGGTATCTGAAATTCAAATAAGAGTTTCTATGGGTAGGACCTCTGCAATTGCCTCTTAAGTGATCGTGGTCTCCAACTTTGTCTTTTAATATTTTGTTCTCACAAATGTGGCATGTACTTGTTGAGTTAAAATGTTTCTCATCTTTATATGTGAATACAATAGGTTTTGCATTTTCAGTTCTTTGTATACTAGTCTCGTTATCCTACGCAAACATTTGTAAAACACCTGTATGCAATCAGTACTTCTGTACACTATTAGTGTGTAATATTTGTGAATTGGCTTGACATACCCACAGAAACCTGATAAGTTGTGCCTAGCTGTTGTTATTGCCCAGGACGTACTGCATTGATTTGTAGTATCATTACAATGGTTAATAGCTAGTACACGAAGTTTACGGTTAGATGATACGTTCAACGTTCCAATAAACAACATATGGAACTTTCAATTGATGATGATAGTTTTTTAATTTGACAACTGACCCCCTTTCATGCACGATATCTATTGAGTTGTCCACGCTCTAACATGGCCTATTGTAAACTGATAATTTTCCGGTGCATTTAAAAATGTAAACCATTTTTACAGAAGTATATCTTCCCATGATCATGCTTACTCGTGATGATACAAATTTAGATCAATCTTTTATACCAGATTAATGTAATTTTTCAATTCCATCAAACAGAATCAACATGTCAACATGTTCTATTTTTTGGATGTCACTCTAACTGTCCCATTTCATACACAATTAAGTAGATGTCATTTTAATTCTCAATCTGTTATGCACTGTAATGTTATGATGCGTCTGTCAAAATAATGACTATATTTAACCAAACCATATTTTGATGGTCTATATACATGATCTCTCGGTGTATTTAGTATAGAGTCAGCTGAAGAAAGAAAAACATTGAACGACAACAACAACAACAGCAGCAAAATCCATCAGACATCCGTATTTTTTTATGTTTTCACAAGCCTTTTTATTTTTGACACATTCAGGAAAATCAATAAAGGAGCTTCGTTTTATCAATTGATATCTGTCTACATGCAAAGCTAAATTTTCAGTCCCGTACTTTCGCATATTTCCTGTCCAAATTTGGTATGTAAAATGTAAAACAAACGTTCAAATTACATCATCCATTTCACCTTTGTTCTTTATATTCATAGGTCTTGTTCTATGGTGAAATTCTCTGTATTTATCCTATTCTCCATTACTTCATAAGCCTGACAGATTATTCAGTCTGAACTCTTACAGACCAAGCTGCCAAATTTTCCTAATTATGTATTTTCTTAGGTATGGTTCAGTGTCATTTCAAAATTTATACAAGTCTTGATTGTTACGGCAATAAAATTTGTCCTCGTTTACGTTTCTCCTGAAAAAATTATTAAGGCTTTAAGTGAAGCTTCTGTTTACGTCTCAATTTTTTAAAATCAAATATAGAAGTCTTCATATCTGATTTATTTATCTAACACAATTTCAAATTTCAATATATTTTTACTCCTGCTAAAACTTTGAATGTGTGTGAACAGTTAGGTTTGAAATTTTGCAAACGTTTAGCAAAACCACATCTCAGTACCTAAAACCTCTTCCCCTGTGGGTATTACGTAGGAAAGAAACCACTTACCACCCCCTGGGGGAGATTTCAGATCTTTTTCATACACGATATTAATTTAGCCTCAATTAGGACTTTTGTGTTGCTAAGACCTGGACTGCTGCATTCATTCACATGGTGGCTCGTTTGGCAGTTTGTTTATTTCTTTACCATTTGTCACGAGGCTTTCAATGCATGTACTTTACACAAAACCAGTTCCTTTCTAATGTCATTCTGACAATTAGGTTGCTTCATTTAGCAACTTTAATTTTCAATTTATATTTTTATTTTATGTTGAAACCTATCGTATAGTGTTTTTGATCTGTGACTTTTAGGTAATGAGGTGATATCCAGTTTAATATGCAAAATATTTTGGCGAACATTAGTCGCGATCCTTCACCCTTTGGTTTAGGTATCCAACGATTATTCCGCTGAGCTGTTGAAGCTATTTACTATTACTGTAATTCCTAGTCTATTTGAATATTGGTTTTCTCCTACTGCATGTGCACTATGCATAAATCAATGCTGATTTAAGCTATCAAATTTTGGTGTGTCTGTCTGTTTGTTTGTGTTTAATTTAATTAATTTATCAACTATCAATGTCTGTGCTAGTAGTAAAGTACTGTTTGTATGTGCATAGCCCCTGTTATGTATAGCTTCGCAGTCTTATCCTGAGAAAGTCCTAGAAAAGTATGTGACCTAGTGCTTTCATATACGAAGAGCTAGGGTGATGAGTGGGAGGTGTAGATAGTGTGTAAGTAATAGAATAGCTGGTATTTGAGGTAATCGGTCAGTCATAGCAAAACTCAATTAGATCATGAACTATTACACACTTGCTCTCAGTTATCGTTTGTTTCGGTTGGTTTACAACAGCATTGTATTTCGCTATTTTGGCTATTATTCTGTCTATCCTGTTTTGAATGTATTCATCATATGCCTGTTCAAATTGTGTGTGTGTGTCTTTTTTATTTAGTATGCTGGTGGAAACATGTATTTAATGGTCCTACCACATAGGCACATAAAAGTGTAATTATTCTGCTCTTTCAGGACGTAAATATTCCCTTTTGCTCTTCCCCAATTTAAGCTGCTTCCTAAATGAGTTGTCTTTACATCGCTGATATCGATTATTTCTTCGTTCTCTTTCGTTTGGCGATTTTGAAGTATCACAATAAAAACATTTTATAATCTCCATTTGAGGTAGTAGTCATGTTTCTAATAATACGTTATTATGGTAGTGTTTCAGTAGCAAGGTACCTGAGATTTCTGGTACAGTTCCTGGACCATCTCACTGAAAATCTATTAGCAATGAAAGTTGTCCATCTATAATGATGCCTTTTGTGCTGTTTTCTGCAGTAGTAAGGAATGTGGTTCAGCTATGATGGTGTTTTTCGTGTTGTTTATGTACTAGTAAGGAAAGTGGTCCAACAATGAGTAGATAGCTAATGGGAAAGTTGGCATTTGAAATGAATAAATCAATCAAGCTTGTTTTACTTGTCGTCGTTACTATTTAAATTTCACTAGAGGCCCAGCTCTCCCAGTAGATATCTACTTATGAGCAACAGTAACAACAACAAACAAAAAACAAAACAACAATTAAACGACTTAGACTTCGCAACTTATTGACCAATTTGACCAAAATTGATAGAATGCATCCGTGGGTCATGATACTTTTTTGTAGATAAGAATCATTTTTTTCATCAAACAGGACTGCTGTTACTAGGAAGACAGCGGTAGAGAACTTTCTCAAAACCGCTCATGAGAATTTAACTGAATCTAACAAATAAGCATCCTACTAAACCAGATTATGTGGCTAGATGCTCATGGATTTTGATATTTGGTCTCTATGATCAAAGTGTTGGATCTCCAACAAAGTTGGGCCTCTTGTTTTGTTTTGTTTTAACAAAGAAAGGATATAAAGGTTTCTGCTAAACAAGCGTGTGAATTAGACCAATTCCATAAAGAAAAGGAAAAGGGTCATTTGAAAAGATACTCCAAACGACGTTAAGTGATTTTCATCTAAGTACTGTGATACCTTCAAACCTCTGCATGACGCCTAAGGTTAGTTTGGGGTACACCCCATCCTACCTTTTCTCTACTTTGAGAAGGTTCTGTAAAACACAAGGAAATAAATTATAACGTAACTTGCAATATTCATGCGATTCTTTTTTATTTTTTTTATTTTTATTTTTTGTTTGTGTTTTTCAAGACCATGAATAGTATAGAAGTGGAGATTTCTTGCGCACTCGTTATTGCTTTTTTGAGTGATTTTTCAATTTGCAAAAGTGCGCTTTGTATTCACTCTTCTGCTGTACAAACGTCAAATTAAGTTGAAAAGAAGAAAATGGCTCAAATTAATAGCGAGTAATTCGAACTCACCAATTCTATACTAATTTGATCACATTCCAAAAGTATCTATTCATATTCCAAACTATAAACTGCGTATGCTAAAAGCATATATTTGTTGGCAGAGCTAACAACTGTGCCAGAAATGTGATGGTAGATCGAACAAACAACAAAAATAGACTGCGTATGTTAGAAGCATAGCATTATTGATCGAGCTAACAACTGCGCCAGAAATGTGATGGTAGACTGATTCTCCTGTAGAGACAAACCAACAAAGTTAATGTGCAACAATCTTATCAGGCAACAATCCACACTAATCAGATAGTCCTTTGTCAATTCAGACAAAACTACATTTACAATCGACCCTAACAATCCATCAAAAGTCAACTTTAACAAATCATCAAAAGATAATTTATAGGGCGGTACTATCTTGAATTATAAAAGTATGTACAACAACGTACTTTAGGAGACAGTGAACACAGTATCGAGTGCTGAACGATATTGACTTTTTTATGTTTACAAACGTGGCCTGCTTAAAGTGTTTCTATTAAGGTTTTTAAATTTTCGTGTATTCTTTTCGTAATCATATCATTATATATATATATTTTTTTTTTTTTTTTTTTTTTTTTTTTTTTAGGTGTTATATAATTTTGTAAAGCGCTTAGAGCTTCTAAAGATTAGGCGCTATACAAAGTCCTCATTATTATTATTATTTATTTATTATTAGTTCATATCTAACGTAAATATGTATTTACAAACCCCTCTCTTGCCTATTTGCACCTGAGTCCACTGTAAATGTGACTAATAGAAGCTTTACGTCATTCAATCAGTTGACTCGCAGAACATTACTGAGTACATCCGTGTAACGTCTGGTCAAAATCATATAAACAATGGAATTTATCACAATAATTTGATTGTCTGGCAATCTACATACCAATGCCAATTTTATTTGAGATCATTGATACTGATGTGTAGAGTCTAATACGTATCATTATGTAAAATTGATATGGTAACTACATATATATATATATATATATATATATATATATATATATATATATATATATATACATAGTACACCATCTTGAGTGTGGTAATTCTTACTCTTTATCATTCAAACATTTGAATCATATCCATTTTAAAGTTTATTACATGATTTACACAAGAATTTTCTGATTTACGTAGAATTCTCCCTATTTATTTATATTACGAAATATTTATAATAATGATGATTATGATCATCATGATGATAATAATAATGATGATAGCTACAATTATGATGGTTCTTCTTCTTCTTCTTCTCATCATCATCATCATGACATAATTGCAATCATCATCATCATCATGTACGTCTCTTATAGCTTACACCAAGCACATTTTGGCTTTACTGTGCAATACATATTATTGTTATTGTCACGCTAAGGGTGCTTCTGAGTAAATGTACAAATTGTTGATTATTTTATTTTGCCTTTCTTTCTCTTTTTCTCGCCGATTGTGGCATCACTTTGATCTATCTCTCAAACTAGGTCGCTTCTGGTTAAGTTGACAAAACACAGAAAACCTACCAAAAAGCTTTCTTCTTATGTTAGAGTCAGGGCCGGTTTAACCACGAGGTATATTAGGGGGTCGCCTAAGGTGGCTAAATTTGGGGGGCGGCAAAAAAACTGAATGAATAAAAAAAAAAGAAGAGAAATAGCGTAAAATAGAAGATAATAATCGTCTACAAATAAAAAGAGAAAAACAGATGCAGAATTTTTATTCATACTAATGTACAATATTCAATTTCGAAAGTTAATTGGTGGGGGTAGAGTTAAATGGTCGCCTTTAGTGTGTGTGTGTGAGTGTGTGAGCGAGTGTGTGAGCGAGTCAACAACCGCTATTGTCAAATCAATATAACGAAAGCTGGTAGCGGAAATCTATAACAAAGTTTAGAAAGAAATATTAACGAGCACCAACAAAGGGATGCGGAAATACAGACAAACATGTATATATGTATCGATATTTTTCAAAGCATGAATATGCATGAGAAACGATTGCTTCATACAGTTGTTAACATATAAAGTGCAATGGAATATGCAAGTTAAACCCTCATTATTTCGTACCAGGTTGTTCCAGGCACACCTGCACTTTTGCATTCCTAATCCGGCAGATACCAGACCAACACATCTCCTTGACAACAGGTGCATTTTGTATGTGTGTCATTGTATTTTATTGATTTGAACGATTTCAATTCCTTTAAGAGCATTCAGTCTAGATAGCATTAACGCCAGGTGTTGATCCTGTCAACATCATCGTGACATGACAATGCTACCTTACTCATTTTGATCGTGTACATATCGTGTACATATCGTGATTGAATGTTCTCAACTGACACATGCCTTGGTAGTTATGTAAAGGCCTTTTTATGTACACTCCACTCAATGATATCAGATTTTTTAAAAAGATTTATACGTGGCTAAATATTGAACAGCTTACAGAAAAATCAATGTTTTCATCAAACCGTTGTCGTAATTTAGATCCATATATCATGTGACCCAAGCAACAATCGTACCATAAAATAAAGCCTTAAGTAAGCTCTAAATCTAAGAACCGGAAAATCAATTATTCTGGCAGTATAACAGCCCGTCAAAGCATATATTATTTTAGATAATAATAATAATAATAATAATACTTTAGGTATGAACAACAGCTAGCACAAATAGTAATGCGTATAACAAATCTAAATAAGTCACATGACATAAAACAACTATAATACAAACAAACATAAAACACAAGACTGAAGTAGTACACTAAATAAATACTACAACACCCACACCAGCAATACAACATAACACTACACTGTACATTTATCAAGACTAGAATACACACTATTCCACCTTTTCAGATTAAAAGAATCGATATTTTTTAAAAAAAATATACAAATAATAAACTATGTTGATCCACCAAAGGATTACCCATACAAGTTTATAAAAACTTATTTCCAATGTTGATTTACTGGGATGCAATCAGAGATGGTTGTCACGACTTGATCTAGTATCAAACTTCAATTTTGTGCTGGATACAGGACATACAAATTCAGACTTCTTGGCGTAAAAGAGTGTGCATGTATTTGGCTGTCTTATTCTTTCTTTCATTCATTAATTCGTTCTTTCTTTCTTTTTTCTTCCTTTAATTTATTTCTTTCTTCCTTACTTCCTTGAATTAGGCTTAAGCACAAATACATACATCAAGTATTTGTAATCAACGAGCTGCAAAGTCATGCATTATTTATAAATCAATTGCCATTAAAGTCATGCATTATTTGTAAATTAATTGCCATTAAAGTCATGTATTATTTGTAAATCAGTTACCATTAAAGTCATGCATTATTTGTAAATCAATTACCATTAAAGTCATGCATTATTTGCAAATCAATTACCATTAAAGTCATGCATTATTTGTAAATCAATGAGCAATGAAGAGAAGGGGAAATTACACGTTTATGGAGAAATTACACGTATATATATATATATATATATATATATATATATATATATATATATATATATATATATATATATATATTAAAATACTTCATTTACGATGGCCTCTGACAGTGTGCTTTACTATATTAATTTGGAACAATAACTGACTGACAGTTGGTGGTAGATATGTGAACATTTGGAATCTGTCAATTTCATTCCTTTTATATACATAGGGCCTGAATGGCACACCGTAAAGCGCTCGCTTAGCAGTTCAGCGATCCCGGCTTCGATAACCAGTTCCGATACGCTTGTGGACTCCTTCACCGTCCAAAACCACAAAACGCCAACATTTGAGCTGTCAAGAGCAAATTGATAATTGAAAGAACTCTCGCAACATATGTAAAGTGAATGAACTTTATTAACTGAATAAATAGAAAATGACGAAGGGTCAGACACACACACACACACACACACACACACACACATATATATATATATATATATATATATATATATATATATATATAGAGAGAGAGAGAGAGAGAGAGAGAGAGAGAGAGAGAGAGAGAGAACACTTAATCACTGTGACAGGACCCAATGAACCAAGGGGAAGTCTGAGTCTCAATATTTTCTCATCTAAAGTATAGCCTTTATCACGTCATAATAGATAAACAAGATGACGTAAAAGCCTTTATCAAGTCATAATAGATAAACAATATGACGTAAAAGCCTTTATCAAGTCATAATAGATAAACAATATGACGTAAAAGCCTTTATCAAGTCAAAATAGATAAACAATATGACGTAAAAGCCTTTATCAAGTCAAAATAGATAAACAAGATGACGTAAAAGCCTTTATCAAGTCAAAATAGATAAACAAGATGACGTAAAAGCCTTTATCAAGTCAAAATAGATAAACAAGATGACGTAAAAGAAATCGCTCAATATTTAAATTAATTTTATAGCGTGTGTATATCTTTCAAACTCGAGAGCTTGAGCGGACATTTTTTGTTGGCGTAGTGAACATCAAGGTTTCTTTCTGTCTAGTGTAAGCGAATTCTTTGAAAAGCGTCTCCAATAAAAAGACAGAGCAAACATTCTCTGTTTTTAGCAGTCAATAAATCTCATTTGGGTTAAACATGGAAAGTGACAATGCACAGTACATGTAAATTTTTATCAATGGACCAGCACAATGAATTGAAATTTCAGCAATATTATTTAGTTCGAATTAATCAATACAAGGATTTTAATGGCATTGATTTCGCTATATGAAATGATAAAGGAAGAGCTGAAGAAGGAGGAGGAAGAGGTTGTGGTAGTGTTAATGATGATGATGATGATGATGATGATGATGATGACGATGACGACGACGACGACTGTTGTGGTTATGATACTGATGATTTTTCTTTTTTTATGCAAATGCAAATACGTGTATCATGTTTATTAGAATTCAAGCTAATCTTAACATCGTTAAGCCATGGAACTAATTATTTCCGATAAAGAAAATAGACTATAAACAAGTAGAGCTGCTGTACGATGTAAATACAATTGCATAGTATAAAGTTAACCTGAGTGAAGCGAGTGATATGAACAAGATATTTAAAATTGAAACAAAATAAAATTGTAATATTTTTATTGAATTTTAAGTGTAAAATAAACAAATTACTCAAACAGTACACTAAGTTACTAAGCATAAATCATGCATCAGAGTTACAGTTATAGGAATACAGCATACGGCTCATCCAGAATTAGCATGCATAGGTCAGTACCAATTTTGACACCACCGATCAACAGTTTATCGTATATGTACATAGGTCAGTACTAATTTTGACACCACTGATATAGTTTATCTTATTTTTACATAGTGCAACTCCACATGTATATACTTAAATGTTATTTTCTTTATTGGGAATAATTATTTACATTGTTCAAAACGCGTAACTTGTAACTATGTAAACAGAAAATAAAATTCTTAAACAGTGTAAATCCGATATATGGATTGGCTACTGACCCTAAAATTGAAATCCTTAATTAATTACTCTAATTATTCAGTCTTTTCTTTCCCGCTGTTTTGACATTCCGTTCTTCAACATTGCTTAGTCGAGACTGTGTATGTGCCAAGTCGTGACAATTTAAACAAAAAAATAGTCCAACATCCCACTCTATCTTATAATATATTTACATACATTATATATATATATATATATATATATATATATATATATATATATATATATATATATATATATATATATATATATAATAATAATGTAATATGTGTACAGAGTTAGCTGTATCAAACTTGCATTTTATGCTAAATGTATACTTGTTTACACAGTTGTAATATAATTTTAAGGAGAGACAGAAGCAGAAACTATTGTGTGTGGCATCGTTGGGGATCGCAGAGATCTACTGACAACCTGTGTGGTGCAGAAAGTATGGGAGTGGTATCCCAGTCCTGATGGACTTCAGTATATTGGAAATCTATGGTTATGAATCACACAGTTTAAATTCATTCTGTTCGTGGATCTCTGTGTCAGTATTAGATTTTGTTTCGAGTCAAAGCACAATCAGCCGAAACGAACTCAAGTCAAAACGCTTTCGAGCCGAAACGTACTTAAGTCAAAATATTTTCTAGCCGAAATGTACTCAAGTCAAAACATAATAATAATAATAATAATAATAATAATAATAATAATAATAATAATAATAATGAGGACTTTGTATAGCGCCTAATCTTTAAGAGCTCTAAGCGCTTTGCAACATTATATAACACCTATAAAAAAAAATAAAAAAAAGAAAAAAAAAGACGTACTCAAACAAAAACGTAATGAAGTGAAACAGTGACCAAGTTTTAGAAAATAAATTGATAACGAATGCAAACGTCAACATTATCTTATCCGTTTGATTTCTCTCGCTTTTTACTTGAATGGTTTGTTTAGAACACGAGGTATGCTTTGCCTAGCCTTGATAATTGGTTACTTGGATAGTTTGTTTAGTACACGAGGTGTGCTTTTCCTGGCCTTGATAATCGATTACTTGGCTTGAGTCAAAGTGATAACATGCGCACACTTCGAACAGCCCTTATACAACGAGGCTGGTGTATGTCCATCTTCATTTGTTACTTAATGATTTTGTTGCCAGAAAGAAAAAAAAAAGAAAAAATAAATACAAGACAGATAGCGTTCATGAATAAGTCAATTATAAACATGCTACCCGATTTAGTTTATTTAATCAAAGCAGGTAATACCCGCGATATTACCATTAGCAATTACTTACAGATTTTGAGTCATGAATGCGTAGTGAATTTTGTATATCCCTATGTCTTTCTTGTGTATTTTATGCAAAATGCTATCACAGGTCGCGATCGGACTAAATTGCGATTCGCTCAGGTGTGGAAAATGGCAAAACAGAGGGTGCTCAAATACAGATATATCCCCTTCCTATTATATTTTTTTACTGAATTGATGAATTTGTTTTAAAAAGAGAATAGTTTCATAGAAGAGCCTGATATTACAATAACACAATGATGATTGGAAAATTGTCATCATCGTCGTCATTATTATTATTATACTTTTGTTATGTTTTTTTTTTTTTGTTTTTTTTTATAGCTTTTTTGGAATTGATTAATTCTTATGTAATTAACGACCTTGTTAAGAAAGGAAAGAATAGATTCCTTGATGCGCAAATATACTCAGAACCTGTCCCTGTGGAAATGTGAGACCAAACCTATCAACCAGTGTCAGAGGTAGACCGACCATTTAATTTTCGGGGGGTGGGGGTGGGGATGGGGGCCTGGGATATAAAAAAAATCAGGCTCTCAAATAGCTTTTAAAAAATATTCTTGTTCGAAAGAAAATCCCAGGCTCACCTCAGACAACTAAATGGTCGGTCCCTTCGTTGAACTAACGTAAGTAAGTATTAGAGGAGTCTTACTATACAGCGTCCTCTTACTATAGTAACATTTACAGTCTGCTGGACTGAACAACAAGTACGTCTAAGGAAAAGTCGAGGATTTGTTTGTTGTTCGGTTAAGCAAACGTTAATCCTTCCACTTTTAAGAGGACGCTTAGGTAGTAAGACAAATACATGTATACGACTTGTATGCCATCAGCCCCCATAGAACTATTGAAAAATGTCTTCTTACAGTATTCATATTTAAACTTATAAGAGATTTTATACATATATCAGGAATCAAATGGGGGGGGGGGGGGTCTCGTAATATAACTTTCAGTTCAACCCTTGAGCACTTTACTGTGAATTAAAATGGTTATAAATCAAATAACATAAAAATGTATATTACATTTTTTAAAAAGTGTTTAGACTTTAATTTCTTAAAAGTCATGAAATTGCTAAAAGCCATGTTACAATTAAACTAGGAAACAATTGGATTTCCTTGAATGCCGCTTGATCACATCTTGGTATTTAGAAGGCACGTGCACGTGAATAATTAGTCTGATATTAGCACAGGGGTAGATATAGAGAGAAAAAAAAGTCACTATGAGGGAAAATTTGGAGGGATCGATGTACTTACTGTAGGGGGATGATTTGGCCCACTATAATTTTCTAAACGTTTGAAGGTGTCGATGCACCATTGGGGCTATTGGAATTTGACATTGCGGATGGGTCACTATGGGGTCCTAATAAAGTTTTAACATGATGGGACGGTATTGTCCTTTATGCTGGAGAGACAGACAAATACACCTAATGACAGACTGTTATGTATATTGAATTTATAATATGTGTCCATGATTGTAAGTTGTACTTTAGTCAGATTATGTTCATTTTGTAAACAACATGTTTACATAGCATTTGAGTTCAAAACCGTTTTGTTAGCAGCTGGACTGTTATTTCCATGTCTTACTATGACAAAAGTCAGCAGGTACACAAGGTAATTTTCCATAAAAAAATTACTCACATTCTGAGGTGAGAATTGTCAGGCACACCTATATATATATATATATATATATATATATAGGTCTAGTAAACAAGAGATCATTCGGGTTCTAAAAGTCCTATTCTAAACACTAAACATCAGTCTGTAAAGAAGTTATTTTAATAATCAGGTGTTACAGTTGTGAAAACCAGATATAATTCAGAGAGAGGGATTATTTATTTAAAATATTCATTGGAAATACTAAAGTGCTCATATATTTTAGGACTTTTGGGGGGGATTTATGTGAATTCATTCAAATATTCCGGACTACATCATTGTGGTACATCATGACATTCAAGACTTCTGGTACATCAGGACATTCAAGGCTATTGGAATTAATTCGAACATTATATATTTTTGGATTTGTGATTAGGACACTTAGGATTATCGTTCACCCTCCTAACTTCGAATTCATCCTTGAATCGTGCGCCATGTTTCTCGAGACCTAACGCGCTTGTTTTGAGATAATAACGTCATCAACTGGGTCACCAGCATTCTTCAAGATTGACAGCAAGTATTTAACAAGTAAAATCAGACAAAATGAGATTTAAACAGGTAATTTCATATAATTTTAAAAAATCAGAATGAAAATCTATATTTTGACTAATGCCTTATTTGTGTCAGACATTTTGGCCTTGAATTTTGTATTATATGCTAAAGATAGGTCCACTGATCACATGTTGGTTTTATTTACATTTCTTGAACAGGAAAACCCACTTTGGAAATTTATACAACGGTAAAGCCAATGTAAATATTTGGTTTTAATCATAGGGTTCTTATACAAGCTAAGAAAAATTTACACCGGAAATGTATATTCACTATGGAATTTTTAGTTTAAGTATTATGTTACGACTCTATGGTCTAAGAAAAATGTAACAGAAAGAAAGTGAAACCAACAAATCAAGTAAAAATCAACAAGCAATTTATTACTAGATAATTAAAATGAAAAATCAAAAAGTCACTTACAGTAATGTGTTTATGTATCCTAATAATCCAATAAGAATGATTGTTCTAATCACAAGTCCTAAATATAGAATGTGTCCTTGAATGTTATTATGTGCTAATGGTCTCCAAAGTCCTGATGTACTAGAAATCTTGATGTGCTGAAGTCAAAATGAAGTAATCCAAAATCTCTGAATAAGTTCACATAAATTCCAAAATTGTCAATCAAAATCCAAAATCCAAAAGTTTATGAGCACTGTTAATAATCCAATGAATAATTAAAATAATTCCTCTCTTAGAATTTGGAATGAATTTTCACAACTGTAATAGCTCTTTACAAGACTGATGGTAATGTCGAACTGAACAAAATATCTACCAAACATGATATATATAAAGATTGGTCACATGACAGAATGTTCTAGAATATGAGTCATCTTAATGGAATTTTAACTGTAAACAAAATCAACCTTGACCTTCAAATTGAGAAAACATATTGATCAAAACAACCTAATTCAAGGACACTAGTTATATATGTTTTTCCTAACAAACATAAAGATTTAAGCAAATATTAAAGTGAAGAAACATTTATAACCTCCCAAAACACATATACAACATTATATAAACATCATACATAACACCTCCCCTCATAAAGAAAAAGAAAGATTTATATAATAAAGCTTTCTTTTGAATATACATCTAATACTACAATAACCAAAATTACATAAGAACATGTTTTATGATACTGGACTTAATTACATCAAGCAATATTACATTTCTAGGCACGTGAGAGTGCATCTGCAATCACATTGTCTTTTCCCCTGATGTGTCTAATGTCAATGTTATATTCCTGCAATATCAAACTCCATCTCAACAATCTCCGATTTTTGTCTTTCATTTTGTTGATGAAAGTAAGGGGATTGTGATCACTGTACACAATAATTGGAGAAAGAGCTGAGGTAACATACACTTCAAAATGCTGTAAAGCCAATATCAAAGCCAAACATTCCTTCTCAATTGTGGAATAATTTTTCTGGTGCTTGTTTAGTTTTTTAGAAAAATAGCACACAGGGTGATCCACACCACTTTTGTCTTCCTGAATCAATACTCCACCAACTCCTACATCACTTGCATCAACAGATAATTTAAATGATTGGCTAAAATTTGGTGCAGAAAGAACTGGTGCATTCTTAAGCATGGCCTTTAACTTGTCAAAAGATTCCTGACACTTGTCAGACCAACAAAATTTGGTTTTCTTACTCAATAAACTTGTCAAAGGTTCAGCAATTTTGGAAAAATTGGAACAAAATTTCCGATAATATCCAGCCATACCTAGAAATCGCATCAGTTGCTTTTTACAAATTGGAACTTGAAATTCAGAGATAGCTTTGACCTTAGCTTCTATAGGTTTAACTTGACCTTGTCCCACAATATGTCCTAAAAATGTGACACAAGCATGGCAAAACTCACTTTTGCTCAAATTAATTGTCAGATTCGCATCACTGAGTCGATCGAAGAATTTTCGAATGGTTTCCAAATGATCTTCCCAGGTGTTGTTGTAGATAATGACGTCATCGATATAAGCGTCACAATTATCAAGACCAAATGTTATAATGTTCATCAGACGTTGAAACGTTGCAGGCGAATTTTTCATTCCAAACGGCATGACTTTATATTGATAAAGTCCATCTGGAGTTGCAAATGCTGAAATTTCTTTTGCCCTTTCCGTCAGTGGAATTTGCCAGAATCCTTTTAAAAGGTCAAACTTGGTGACATATTCCGCATTTCCAATTTTATCAATGCAATCGTCCATTCTTGGGATTGGAAATGAATCAGTTTTGGTGACACTGTTGACTTTTCTATAGTCAGTACACATACGGAATGTATTATCTGGCTTGGGAACAAGAATACATGGTGAACTCCAGTTACTTTTACTTGTTTCTATGAAATCATTCTCCAGTAGATACTGAATTTCTTTCTTCAAATAGTTCTGTTTGAGAGGATTCATCCTATAAGGATGCTGTTTCACAGGCGCAGAATCTACAATGTCAACGTCATGATAAATTTTTCTTGTTCGTGTTGGAACATCAGGAAACAAGTGCTCATAGTCATGTAATAGCTGTTTTAGTTCATTTCCTTCCTGTTGTTGTAGATGTGAAAGTTTCTGGTCTAGGTTGTTCAATATTTCTGAATTCCGAAGATTGGTTATACCAGAGTCACTATAGTCTGATCGTATTCCATCGTTGATATCTTCACTGTGTGGGACAGGTACAACTAAATTAACTGAATAATTAGCTGAGCTATCTCTGTCAAAATATTCCTTTAACATATTTATATGACAAAGTTGTTTCTGTTTCCGTCTCCCAGGAGTGTTAATGATATAATTTAAGTCATTTACTTTCTTTTCAATGGTATAAGGACCAAAAAATTTAGCCTGAAGAGGATTCTGAGGTATGGGAAAGAGAGCCAGAACTTTGTCACCAGGTTTAAAACTCCTTTCCTGTGAATTTCTGTCATACCTTAATTTCATATTTGACTGAGTAGTGTGAAGATTAGTTCTTGCTACTTCACAGGCCTTTGACAACTTGTATTTGAAATCAGAAACATAATCAAGAAGATTAATCTTTGCGTCTTCATTTGAAAGAAGTTTCTCTTTCAATAATTTCAATGGTCCACGGACAGTATGACCAAAAACTAGTTCAAAGGGACTAAAACCCAACGACTCTTGAACTGATTCCCTAACAGCAAACAACAACAAATGAACACCCTCATCCCAATCCTTTTCTGTATCAAAGCAATATGATCGAATCATATTCTTCAAAGTTTGATGAAATCTTTCCAAAGCACCTTGACTTTCAGGGTGATAGGCAGAAGATTTAAACTGTTGGATGCCTAATTCATGCATAACTTGTTGGAAAATTCCAGACATAAAATTTGACCCTTGATCTGACTGGACAGATTTGGGAAGGCCAACAAGTGTAAAAAACTTCACCAAAGCTTTCACAATAGTTTTAGTTTTTATATTTCTCAGAGGAATTGCCTCTGGAAATCTTGTAGATGCACACATGATGGTCAACAAGTATTGGTTGCCTAACTTGGTTTTAGGTAAAGGACCAACACAGTCTACCATTATTCTACTAAATGGTTCATCAAATGCAGGAATAGGTTGCAGATGAGCCTTAGGTATCTTCTGATTGGGTTTTCCTACCATTTGACAAGTGTGACAAGATCTGCAGTATTTAGAAACATCACTTTTGAGTTTCGGCCAATAAAAATGATTCAAGATCTTGTGATAAGTCTTACGGACTCCTAAATGACCAGCTAAAGGGGTTTCATGGGCTAAATTAAGAATTTCCTGTCGATATGACTTAGGAACAACAATTTGATAGCTCACTGACCACTCGTCACCAGCGGGTACATCAGGTGGTCTCCATTTCCTCATAAGGACCCCATTTTTCACAAAGTAACACACTGGAACTTGTGTGGCTTCAGTTTCACTAATAGCCCTCTGAAACAAACAAGATATCTCGGGATCTTGCTCCTGTTCAAAGACAAGAGATTGTCGTTTGTCATCCTGAGTAGGACAAAGAGAATGAGTTGCCAAAAGAGGATCACTGTGATCAATACCATTTGATTGATCAATACCTGAGGAAAAAGTGACCTCATCAAAAAACTGACCAATACATGTGTCAGCTAAAGGAATAATATCCTGATCAACATCAATCTCAAGAGTTCTTTTTGCCATAGCTCTAGTAACTGCACAAGCAGGGTACAAATCAGGGATTTCAGTTTCGACAGGATCAACTTTCTGATCCAAACAAGGCTTGTCAGTTACAAGTGGATTAACCACAACCTTATCTCCAGCTAGGTCATTGGCTAGTAATAAATGAATACCCTCTATGGGTAAAGAAGTCACTGACCCAACAGTCACAGGTCCAGAAACTAAGTCTGATGCCAAATTTACACAATGAAGAGGAACATTTACAAAGCCGCACTCTACTCCCTGAACAAGAACACTTTCACTTGAAGAAGACTCCTCAGACAAAGGCAAAGTACCTGATAATAAAAGACTCTGAGAAGCTCCAGTGTCCCTTAATATTTTAATTGGGATAGGCTTGGCAGAATCACCAATAAGTGATATAGAACCTTCTGACATGAATGGTTCATAAGCCTCTAAAATAGAATCAGACTGGGGTTTGTTTGACCCAACAAATGTATTGCTTTCAATACAAGACCGTGACCTTGACCTCGTAGAAATAAGAGCATTTGGAAAAGCTCTGTCTTTACTCTGTTGCTTATTTTTCAACTTGAAGCAATCAGAAATAACGTGCCCTTTCGTTTTACAATAAGTGCACGTAGGAAGAGATAAGGATTTCTGATCAGTCTTATCAGATGTTTGATTCCTAACAGTTGTGCTGTTCTGAAATTTGGAAGTACTCGAATGAGATTGAAATGGTTTTTTACCAGAAAACTGCTGAGAGGACGACTTATTGCCAAATGAAATTTTGTGAGTCAAGGAATAATCATCAGCCATACGAGCAGCATTTTCCAAAGTTTCCACTTTCTGCTCGTCAAGATAGGTTTTAACATCACTATGGATGCACCTCTTGAACTCTTCAATTAATACGAGCTGTCTGAGGTTATCATAAGCTTGATCAACTTTCTTGGCTGAGCACCACCTATCAAATAGTTGTTCTTTATCCCTTGCAAATTCGACATGAGTTTGTCCAGTTTCTTTTCTACAATTCCTAAACCTTTGTCGATATGCCTCTGGTACCAACTCATAAGCTTTCAAGATGTACTCCTTAACCAAATCATAATCAGTGCTTTGTTGTACTGACAGTGAAGTGTAGACTTCACGAGCTTTGCCAATAAGTACACTTTGTAATAACAAAGTCCAATGCTCTCTGGGCCATTTCAAGTTTTCAGCTATTTTCTCGAAATGAAGAAAGTATTTATCTACTTCTTTTTCCTGAAAAGGGGGTACTAACCTAATATATCTAGTAACATCAAAACCTGAACTTGTGTTTAAAGGAGTGGAGTGTGCTCTGTTTGCCAGTTCTAATTCTCTTAATTTAAATTGCATTTCCCTTTCTTCTCTTTGCATCTGCATTTGCCTCTCTTCTTTCTCTCTCTCCATCTGTATCTGCATTTGTCTCTCTTCTTTCTCTCTCTCCAACTGCCTCTCTTCTTTTTCTCTCTCCCTCTGCCTCTCTTCTTTCTGCATTTGGATCTGCCTCTCTTCTTTCTGCATTTGGATCTGCCTCTCTTCTTTCTGCATTTGGATCTGCCTCTCTTCTTTCTCTCTCTCTCTCTGAATCTGAAGCTTTGCCAATTCTAAATCAATCTGTTTCTTTAACTCTAATTCCCTTAATTTCCTGTCAGAACCAGATACAGGCTTTCTCTTCAAACTTAAAGCACTGCTATCAAAAATTCCCTTTCCTACTAAATACTGAATCAAAATAATCTTTATCTCCTGTTTTGTCAATGATACTTTTGCCTCAGATAGACTGTATTTTCTGGCAAGCTCGAGCAACTCATCCTTTCTCATGCACTCTAACCCCTCCTGGGTAGGTTTTGAAATGAAATTCTGAACATTAGATGCCATTGTAAATGCTTGTTGGTTTTACACAAAACAAATTTCTCTATTTAAAATCTTTGCCAAAGACAAAAAAAATTCAGAGACAAAATCAATATGAATTTCAAAGATAAATTTAATATCTCTAATATGCTTTAATGAAATTCAGATCCCGGACGAGCCCCCAATTTCTGTTACGACTCTATGGTCTAAGAAAAATGTAACAGAAAGAAAGTGAAACCAACAAATCAAGTAAAAATCAACAAGCAATTTATTACTAGATAATTAAAATGAAAAATCAAAAAGTCACTTACAGTAATGTGTTTATGTATCCTAATAATCCAATAAGAATGATTGTTCTAATCACAAGTCCTAAATATAGAATGTGTCCTTGAATGTTATTATGTGCTAATGGTCTCCAAAGTCCTGATGTACTAGAAATCTTGATGTGCTGAAGTCAAAATGAAGTAATCCAAAATCTCTGAATAAGTTCACATAAATTCCAAAATTGTCAATCAAAATCCAAAATCCAAAAGTTTATGAGCACTGTTAATAATCCAATGAATAATTAAAATAATTCCTCTCTTAGAATTTGGAATGAATTTTCACAACCTGTAATAGCTCTTTACAAGACTGATGGTAATGTCGAACTGAACAAAATGTCTACCAAACATGATATATATAAAGATTGGTCACATGACAGAATGTTCTAGAATATGAGTCATCTTAATGGAATTTTAACTGTAAACAAAATCAACCTTGACCTTCAAATTGAGAAAACATATTGATCAAAACAACCTAATTCAAGGACACTAGTTATATATGTTTTTCCTAACAAACATAAAGATTTAAGCAAATATTAAAGTGAAGAAACATTTATAACCTCCCAAAACACATATACAACATTATATAAACATCATACATAACAATTATTTCATAATAAACATATATTCTACATCAAAAGACATTGAATCTCTTATAAGAAAATGTGTATCCTTTTTCCAGTGTCTATTTTAAAATTTCTCTCTCTCTCTCTCTCTTTTGTTGGTTTCACTTTCTTTCTGTTACATAATGTTTAGGCCATAGAGTCGTAATACAGACAAACAAATGCTTTTTAGAAGCGGGTAAAACAGGGGAAATTTCGAGGTTTGATTCTGTGTTTAGAGTGTATTTTTAGAACTTGGAAAGTACCGTTGAAATTCCGATTCTATTTTTATGGAGCGATAGGAAGGTTGACTTTATTCCATAAACTCAACTGAAGCATTGTATCAGCTTTGTCAAAAACAAAGAATGCACTTATTCTCATTTCGTTATATTCATATATGAAAATAAAGTTCTGAATATTAGCGCGCTGTACAAGAAAGTTCTTTATTAGTGAACAGTACGTGAGAGCATCACCTCAGAGTACTCCCCATGCACCTGTACACACGTTCTCAGTCTGATTATCCAATTATTAAATGTTATTTTATATTCACTTTATGGTATGTTGTTCCTACACTGGAAAACTGCACTTCCAACCGCATGGCGGCTTTCAAATCGTCTGCCACTCAGCAAATCTTTGATAACGAGATTCAGCCAAAAATCACTTGGAGCTAAATCAGGGCTGTGTGGATGTGGCAAAGTTTGGATGCTGTGCTCTTTCAGAAAGTCTGTCACTAAGGCGGATTTATGCGCTGGTGCGTTGTCATGGAGCAGATGGATATCTCAAGTACCGGTACGCGGACGGTTGGTTCTGTAGTGTTCCACAACTTTTCGCAACGCTCTGGAGGCATAAAAATGTCCAGTAACACAAGCACAGTTACTTGGACGATCGGGCCTTTTGTATGCGTATAAATTTATCTTGATAGTCCGACTACGTCGAGCGATTTGTTGTCTATGCTGGTTTTCTCCGATTCAAACTTTATTATTTTCTCTTGAGACGGGTTCAGAAAATAAATCTATGATTATAAATACCATCTCGGGTCATTCTTTTCATTCAAACGTAAATTTGGCGAGTAGCTGTTTGGCGATTTCAATCCGATTCTGTTTTTGATCAGCCATCAATAAATGCAAAACCCCTCTAGCAAAAACCTTTCTTAGCTTCAAATGATTCTTCAATATATTCAAAATAGTTGACGAATTAATATATAAATAGGAGAGAGAGAGAGAGAGAGAGAGAGAGAGAGAGAGAGAGAGAGAGAGAGAGAGAGAGAGAAAGGGAGGGAGGGAGAGAGAGATAAAAAGTAAAAAACAAAAATCACAAAAGAGCATTCTTTTTCATCCAGAGTAAGATAGTATGTGAAGAGTGTCTGTACTTGTAATATGGGTGTAGCATGATATATTTTTCACACCAAACATTTTGTTCATGCAAACACACAATCACACATACAAATGGAGCTAGATCTGATATTAATTATACAAACACACACACGCATAAAATACCCAACTACACATTAAAAGTGGGGTAGAGTATGATATTTTTCATTTTTTTAAGAAAGCATGCAATCACATACAAATGGGAGTGTATTATAATATTTTTCATACTAATCATTGTTTTTCATACAAACACACAATTACACATAGAAAAGGGAGTAGGATATTATATATTTTTTTTATACAAATACACAATTACATATACAAAAGTGGGGTAGGGTATGATATTTTTTTCATGCAAACACACGATCACACATACAAATGGGGGTGTAGTATTATATTATATTCGTACCAAGCATTTTTGTTTTTATACAAGCACAGAACTAGGGTATGATATTTGATTTCTATACAAACACACAATCACACATACAAAAGAAGGGTTGAGTATGATAATTTTTTCATACAAACACACAATCATACATAAAAATGGGGTGTAGTATACCATTATTTCATACTAATGATGTATTTCATACAAGCATACAATTATACTTTGCAAATTGAGGGTTGGGTATGAAAAGTTTTTACAAACATACCATCACACACTCCAATGGGGGTTTAGTATCATATTTTTTCATACCAATCATTTTGGCACACAGACACACAACTATAGCACACAGACACACAACTATGCACACTAAAGGGGATAGGATAGGATATTTGTGTTCATGCAAACACGCATTACACATACAAACACGCACTTACAAATACAAAGAGGGGCAGGGTATGATATTTATTTTATACATTCATACAATTACACAGCTACGCATACAAATGAAGGTATTTCATATATTTGTCATGGAAACAGATAATTACACATACAAAAGGGGGTGGGGCACGATATTTATCACTATAAAAACACAAACACGTACAATAATTACACATTACACATTCAAATGGCTGGGCTGGTATGATAGTTTGCATAACAGCCATTTTATTTTTCATACAAATACAATTGCACATACAAATGGGGGTGAAGTATATTTTTTCATGACTTATTTTGTAAAAATTTTTCTTTGTACATCAAACACGCACCTACACATACAAAAGGGAGTAGGTTGTGATATTTGTTTCATACAAACACACAGACATACATGCAAATTAAGGTTGGGTATGATATCAAACTTCCTATCGGTCTATAAAAATAGATTCAGAATATCCAAGGCACCTTCCAAGTTCTAAAAATACACTCTCAACGTAGAATCATACCTCTAGAGTTCCACTGCTTTTGCTAATTCTTAAAAAAATGTGTTTGTCTGTCATTTAGTGGAGACACCACGCTACATTCCTTTGATTCGGACCCCATTGTAACCCATCTGTACTGCTAAATTCCAATTTGACCCCGTACCGTCCCAAAACTACCCCTATACTACTTCCGATAAATCAGCCCCCAAAACTATATTGGTATGCTGTGGTTTGGGATCTGACCTCACCTATTCATAAAACATTGCAGTTATTGCAGACAGATTTGTCCGCAACACATTAGTGCACATATTGGCCGTTTTTAGATAAGAAGAACAAGAACAACTCTTTATTTTTGATTTTTTTATTTAAAACTCAGGCCACATGCAGGTAGCATATGAGAAAAACGAATAATTTGTAATGGCTGACAATTGGTGTTTTGAATAAGCTGAATATGAAGCACTTTTAGGATGCAAACAGAAAACATTAAAATGAAGTACTTGGAAACAAGAATTGAGAGAGAGTTTTTCAATCTATCAGTCGGAGTGCACATAACTATGACAGATAGATAGTAAATTCATACTAAAGAACAATCAGATAATATATAGTCTTTAATATAATATAATGTTGTTTCTTTAATGAGGTAAACATATATTTAAACTTCCCTTTCACAGCAAATTTATATCGAGCAACACCCATCACAACTCTGAACGAGGATGCTTACACACATACAAAGTCAAAGATATTTGAAAGTGGTTGCATATCATAGAAAGTACAGTGTATACCACTGACCCATAGTTCACCAAAAAAGAAGAGCCACAAGAGACTGAATGTTACTGAAACACCGGAAAGGAGAGAGACCGTGATACATGAAAACGTAATATTTAATGAATGGGAAGAAGAAGCTACACCGGAAACCAAAGGATACATAGATACAGCAACAGATAAGAATGTTATCGAAAACATATGGAATACAGGGCTTCTCCTTTATATTACGACTTTGTTTTGGTTGATGAAATATAAGAAGTATCCACTGCATATACAAGAGTTATTGTTGTGATTGGGAACTGTTAGATGGTTTCAGTGTTTAACAACCAAAGGAACTGTGGCACTGGGAAACCACAATATGATCCTGGGGAGCAGGTTACCACCTAAATCTCCGTGGGAAATTTATTCCTGTTTTGTCTAGAATACAAAGTATTAAAACGCTTATTTCTGGAGAACCCAAGAAAATGATAATAAGTTTCGACTGCTCTGAAGTTGATTTTGCTGTCCCTTCCAGGAAATCAATTGTATGCAATAATATTTCCATCATTCCTTCTGATCTAAAACCCTGATTAATCCACCAAACGCGAAGATTCATCAGTAGTTGCTTACAAGTTGATTCCAACTGCACACATCATAAACCTTATTCATGATCTATGTCCTTCGTTCTACTGATTACTCCAAACAAAATGGATAGACCCAGATCTGCCGGCGCATTATGCAACGGCAATCTGGGTCTGTGCAGTTTGCAGTTCGACTCGACTTATCGGCGAGTACAGACGGTGTGAGTATTGTGAGTAACATATACTTGTGTGTTGTCTCCAGTGTTGAACTGGTTATCTTAATTTACTGTATTTTTACCTTGGTCCTAGATTTAATTCAGTCGTTAGATTGACTAATGTCAACTAATTATTTCTATTTAATGACTTGCTATATTAAATTATCTTTCATTGTGTCCACTTTGATAAATCGTTAACTCTATTTGCAATTTCTTTCATAACTAGCAATCTGCCTTTAGTTAGCGAGGCGGAAGCGCATCATTATCATACATTAATGAAGTCAGGTCATTATGACGCATTGACCACCTTCTGTTCAGACTTCATTAATACATGTAAAGTGCATGAAAGTGGTCATGTTATTGCATCTTTGCTTGAGATCCAAAACCAGTGGCTTCAATGAAACTTGATGAACTTACCTTAATAATTGAAATAATACAGAAACACGTACATTGAAAAATGTAAAATTGGTTACATGGACATCGGTTAGACATATATTACACCGATAAACAGAGGCATGACTTTTCTATACGAATGCAAGCACACATAACAATAAAAAAACTACTTTTAATTTCAGTTGTTACAAGGATTTGTCAGCCCAAGAAAAATTATATTCGCCAATGCTGCATGCCGAGATCAATATCGCTTTTTTCTGTGTTGAAAAATCGTTGTATTAAACCAAAATCAAAAGTTGGTACATGTATATTTAACTGACGGAATGTTTCTAAACTCATGCCATATCGCTATCACTGTAATATCAGTAATGCAAATTTCTTAATTATAATTTTCACGAATTTTTATAATTTTACCAGTGTATATATATTTACCTTTGAAAGCATTTGTTTAAATTTCACAAAATTTGGACTTATGTACAAATAAGGTTTCAAAAATTGTATGATCAAACACCTGTAATTGCAAATCGTATTCTTTGAAATAAAAGTTGCATTGCTTTTCCTTTTTTTATTTTTTTATTTTTATTTTTTTCTTTTTCTTCTTCAACGTTGTGTTTCATGGCGTTAAAGAATGTACTGTTTCTGGAAAAAAAATACACAAAGGTACAAGGTTCATCTCATATAGAAATAGTATATAGTATATTCTCCAAGTTTAAATTTACACTGATCAGTTTTACGTGTACCAAATATCATGATCTTTGTTTTTGAAAAGTTAATATTAAGTTTCCATAGTTTAACATACTCGTAAAAAGCGTTAAGATTGTCTTGGAAAGAATCTGATATGCATAAATCCTAAATATTACAGTGTCGTCTAATATAATAAAATTAAAAATCTGAGATCTGTTGAAGCTTCAAAACTTATTAAATCTATATTCACTCCGAAACAATGATTTTGTTGTAAGAAACATTCCAGATAGTTAAGAAACAATGAAAATAATACTAGTGAGATATTCTCCTTGCCTAACCCCACACAAACTTTGGAAAAAAGATTGTTCTCCGGCAAACATCACAGGATTTTATGTTCATATACAAGTTAATAACAATTCTAACAACTTTCCATTTACATTATTTTGGAGTAATTTCATCCAAAAAATGCACTCGCCAAACAGAATAAAAAAATTTGCTCAAATCAATTAAAGAACAGAATAGTTTTTGTTTTCTGAATTCAGAAATTCTGCTAAGGCATATAGTGCATGTATATATCCGTTGTTGATTATCCAGTTCGGAATCCAGCTTGGTTGTACTCCTGTATATTGTGATAACTAAGAAAATTATTGATTCTGACATTTAGAATCGCAATGAATAATTTATCGAGGCAGCTTAAAATTGTTTTTCGACGATAACTTTCAGGGAGAATCGGATACGCTTATAAATAGGACTTATGGAATTATTCCTGCCTGGAGTATCAGGTTGAAAAATGAAACATAAATAGCCATCGTTATGGCGGATTTTTTTTTTTTTTTTTTTAATGGATTTAATGCATTGTAGGATATTTTCCTCCGTTTTTGGGGAGTTCAATATAACATCATCATTGTCCAGATCTATTTAAATTTCCTCAATGTTGGCAGCATCACCATATTTGTTAAAATTTGTAAATAATTCATATCGTGTATCTAAAATAATGTTTGATTCATCGCTTTTGTTTCCCAAACTGCTGATAATCTTCAAAAAGTCTTTGGTTGTTTCCTTTTAAGTTTTCTTATGTTTTATTTGAGTTGCTTGATTTAATTTATTTATGTGAAAATTCATTATTTGCTTGTAGTTATTGCTTGCCCTTTGAAGATCTTTTTTTTTTTACTGACAAGGATTTACGCTGTGTATCTTCTTAGCTAAATTGCATTTTCTTCGTGCACTTTGACCTCTGAACCAAGGTCTATCCGAATTTTTATAATCATTACCATCATTGTTACTCGTATTAGTTTGGAAACTTTGTTTCCAGCTGAATCATTAAATAGTTTGGAAACTGAAAAGTCATATATTATTAATAATTTCTGTATTTATTCAGTTCATATTTTGTTGTGCTCGTTTGTGTTGCTATTTATTTCAGCAATTTCATCAGAATTAATGTCATTGATAAAAGTAATCTAATTTTTTTTCCATTTTGACTTCTCAAACGATATTTTATTTTTTTGAAGATACATTTCACAGTACGTGTGAATTTAAGTGTAGTTCTAAGTAATTAATGTCAGTCTGTGTAAAGTGATTCAAGTTCTGTTATACTGAAAATAACAACGTCCATTAGAGCACCACTTAATGCTACTGAATAGTCAGACACAGAAATATTTCGGAATGTGAATGCTCCTATGTTTTTGTCTTCACGTCATCTACCGTCTAAGATAAAAAAATGTTATTTTTACAGATTTAAATTAAGATATTACCCTCGTTGTCTAGTACAGTATCTTACTAAATTCAAGCTTTCGCAAGACCAAGCAGGTGTACCATAGATGAGATAAATAAAAATCATAAAGCGTTTCATCAACAGTGATAAAATCGACTTTTGTATCAGTTCTCGAATTGAAATCTTCGATAAAGAAACCCACATAATTATGTAAAATGCACATGCTAGTTATTTACATTTCGATCAAGTTTATTTCGTCAGCATTGTTAAATCGGGATTCAGACAAGGGCAGATATACCGCACGAAATATAGGTCTTCGTCCGTTAGAAAAATGTGCTGGTTAATTTTGAGCCTGAATATGTAGTCTGATTCTGTGTCAATTACAGTCACATGAGAAGAGACACCGGTATTTCTAGCGGTTCTTGATTTACGGTTGGCTGAATGGTTCTTTTAGTGATCTGCACAGCATATCTTTCCGTGTCAAATATAATGTTTGACATCTTATAAATACACACGCAATCACAGGACCCTAAAGCCGGTCACCATTTCGTATTATCAGGCTACATCGACGGATAATCAACTGTTGTATCATTATCAAGAGACCAATCAGATGCAACTTTCGCCCATTGAAAGTTTTGGTTGGTCTTCCAAATTTAATGTAGTTAGTTTCTTTCTAGAGTCTTCATGTTTGTTTAAGTTTTGTTCACCTTAATCATGAAAAATGATCTACAGGTATATTAGTGTTCAGTAATGTTGTGTAAATTTGAAAGAAAAGAGTATACCAATTCTCATAGTTTTATTTATGATCAGAAAATTCAAATAGTTCCAACCTATTTTTTCTATATTAAGCAGTAATTTGAGTTTCACAGTAGCAAAACCAATATTTTTTTCTTTCCGGAAAGGGTCGACGAACAAGAACAATCCTGCAGGACTAGATTATGGGTGTATTACTAGTCCTCTCTACTACTGAAACAGTTATATTAATTTAATTATTATTATTTGTACGTCAGTGTGAGTAGTCCAGCATTTTTATTTTTTATTTTTGTGAAATCAACAAGTATGATTGGCCCAAGCAGTTTTAAAGAAGATACAATATTGAGAGAGGTGAAATCTGAATTTTCGATAAATTTTTCTTCGTATTTATTTATTTACATGTGGGCGAAGCCAACGCGAATAAGAATAGCATTATTTTTAATTTCAACGTGGTCCAGCTCTCTCGATTATTTCTCCACTCAATTTTAGTTAAGTATCCCTTAGGAAAGAGTCTAATAGCCACATACGTTCTTTATTTTCGAGCTTTCTACAGAACGTGCCCTTCAAGCCTTAATATTGTAACACACAATGGGTCTCAATATCGACAGAATCAAGCAACACTTGCGTGAGTCTGGCTTGAGGTCCATTGTTTTCCCTATTTCCAAGGTCCTCAAGACAGCAGTCATTGTCAACTGAAGGGTTCTTAAACGCGCGAATACCACAAATAACTTTCCTCTAATCACTAATGACCAAAGAGTCAAGAGACCCTAACTTCACACTTGTGTGGTTTTTCCTACTTCACACGTGCATGATCCATCAGCAAGCCCTTCCAAGCCGAAGATTGGTACTTTACCCCATGCACCACAAAACACGACCCAAACACCTAATACAAAGAATTATTCTTATCTCAAATTACTAAACACTTATACACAAGAATATCCCGACAATTCCTATATTAAGAAGTTAGGGAGGGCCCATTTTACGAAATTAATCCATGCTACCATAAAGTCTCGTGAATACTGTATATTATAAAGTATGATCCTACAAATTTACTAATTACTCGGTTTGAGAAATATCCACCCAACATCGACTCCACATAATCAAACAAATAATCACTAAAATCACAAAAACCTATTAAAGGAGACGTCAATACAAAGAACACATACCCTAGGTTTATTACAATATATTGAACTATAAGTTAAAGTTTGAGCCAGATAGAGTGTCATACTAACAACTTGAGACCTAACTAAAAATCGTGTGCTCACAAAATGTGATTATTGGGTTAGAAAGAAAGAAAACAAATAAGATACTTTTTCACTCTGTAATGAAAATGACATTTATATAACTAACATCGATATTTTAGTGGGCAAGTAGGCAAGAAGACTAGTAAACTTTTTAATCGAAGCAGTTCCCCTCCCCCATCCCTCCAAAATAAAAACAAACTAGTTGTTTTCCCTAATGTGAAACTCAAACTGTTTCATATCAAAGAATAAGTGGAACTGTTGGAATTTTCTTCTCACAAACAAAACACTATAATTAATTAATAGTTCATTAAGCAAACAAAACTTAAACAAATTCTACAGACTCTAAAAGAAAATGACTACTTTAAATATAGAATACCTTGGGTTAATAATGAATGTACACTGAAGTATTTTCATAGCTGCAGATCTGCTGTCACGCGTGTAATATCATTTACGAGCATATTATATACATTTTCTGATAAATATTGAATTTACAAGTTCTACTTCAGCATTTGTTTGTTTTTGTAAGGCGGAGTGGGTAATTTAAATACTATTGTTAACTCTAACTATGATCGTCTTGGCATTAGTGTAAGTGCATGCAAAATAAGAAAACTGGCTGATATTACCACTCCTAAGCATACTGGTGAAACCTATAACCAATTAGCAAAATATGTAGTATTTATCAAGTCAGCTGGGATTGATCTTAATTTGTGAAACCTATGTCAGAAGTCCACTTTTTGCCATACCTATTTAATTATTGGTGGTATTGAAAGTTTTCTTACTATTATGTGTAGCTCACCTTCTATTTATATCACAAATGTCTGCTACTAGAATCAACTTTATTAATGAGATTTGGCCATAGTCAACCAAAGAAGAATCAAAGTTTAGTCCTATTTTCATTTTGTCCTCCATTTTGGATAGGCAATATTGTTTTGTAAGTTTCGTATCAAACTTCAAAAGTTACAATGTTTTTCAAAACCGATCACGTCTATTTAGGCATTATGGGATTGCGGACTACATGCAATATTTACTAATCTCCGAAATTAAAGAGCTTGACAACATACAAAACAACGCATCTCTGAAACTGAAGATTTGACAACGGAAGTGCTCCAATAAGCATAGGCAATTTTACGTTCAAAAGAAACACGTGTTAATATTTGTTTCTTTTTTATGAAGAATTGTACTCAATTTAAGTTACAATCAAGGCATATATTAGATTGACCTTAGCAAGCCATGAAAATAAACCAAGTAATGGGGCAGAGTGTTTGGAACTATTTTGTTACTCTTTACGTACAGACGTGTCCTCTGAACTGGTCGGCGTAGGGATAATATCGAAAATTGGATAGTAAATCGCCAAATAACAACAGAGGCGCTTACTTAGCGGCAATGGTGCAGAGTGAGTTTCGTATATGAAGATTTTAGTTTATCAATCTAGTTACCATCTTTACAATATGTATTTCTTAAAAAGTTATTTAAAAAAAAAACAATTCTCATTTGTACGATTTGCACATTATTACAGATCCATATTTGCAGAAATAGTCCTCCAGCAACAATGGGGATTCGGGGGACAAGCCCTGAATAGTCCAAAAATATAAAATGCACTAGTTCATGCAGTTTTACTCAAATAAGACTGTTGGGGTGGAGTGGAGACCTAACAACTCAGAATGATTGAGAATCATAGAGAATCAGTAAAAGAACTTGTGATAAGCAATCCGACCAATGTAGGTAAATATGTACATGAGCTGAAAAGATGCTTCTTAAGTTTGAACAACACTCAAGAAAGATGAACCCATATTTCTATGATGTGGCTCATCAAGGAAGTCGGGAAAATATCTACCAGGCTGTTAGAGTCTTCTTTAAGAACGATTGGACAAGGCCGAGGACATGTAGATAACATTTAGTTTGCTCATTCACACAAGTTCCGCAGCAACCAATCTGCACACAAACCAATCATCGTGCGATTTGTGCTTTTGGAGGATAAAGAGGTGGTACTGAGTGTGGGTAATCAGCTACCTTAGAGTTTGAGGATTACACCAGGTTTACCCCATGAAGAAAAAGGGGCACGAGTTTGCACTTGCTGCTTTTAAGTTAAGACCATCCGATAATCAAGATGATACATTTAAACCTAGGATCAGATAGTCTAGGATGTCGCAGGTACTGGACACCAGGAAGCATTCCTCATTGCGTTGACAGCAGAAAGCACTGGGGAATATTGACTAGAACTGTGATTTGTATAATAGTAAAGCGCCTTGCATTAATTCTTTGTCAAATTTGTCTATAGGTGAAGTCAAAATGAATTAAAAAGGGAAGGAAAAAAAAAGAAGAATTATTAAAATATATATTTACTTTTTGTTTGGTATTTTTAATGTTGGCAGAAGCAGATAGATGAGATTTTGTTATTGCAGTTTTAGCTAATTTCCTGATTTTTGATAAAGGATGGAATTGATTATTTTGCCATTATACAAAATGCATCAAAGTCATTAGTCGGATCAGCTCTCTTTCCACATACATTTATCAATACTGGACCAAGGTGCTTGTAAGCGAGAAGGACTAATAATAGTTTTAACCCTTTTCTGTTTTCCGCTTCGGTATAAAAGGTTATTGTTTACTTATTTGTATGTTATTTCGTGTTATTTAGTCTCATACACTTTGCAGTCTTTTCCTTTGCTCTCCTCTTTCTTTCTTGCATGAATTCCCGTGGGAGACCTTTTTTTGTCTGATGATGCCATAAGCGTAGAGCTTCCATAAAAAATCGAACTATCTACTCAAACGCAAACAGTTTTCTAAATTAAACAATAGGTGGATTATGCTTTATCTATAAATATCTCCTGATCTGAGCAATATCATTATTAAAACAAATATAGTTTTCCTGCAATTTGTTTATTTACTTTTATTTACTTTTAAAAATATTTCTCTGTAACATGGCTTCAGATAAGGGTATTTCTGTAATATTATTAAATTGTCATGGTTTAGGAAATCACCTTAAAAAACGTGATATTATGAACTTCATTTAGGCAAAAAAGCATTTTATTTTCTTCAGAATACACATTTTCCAAAACAACAGGAGAAAATTAATAATGCCATATGGGTATATGAATGTTACTTTAGCTGCTTTACCGGCCATTCGGGGGTATTACAATTTTATTCAACAATAATTTTGAATATAAATTAAACAATTTGAAGAAGAAGAAATTAGCAATGGAAATAGATTAATTTAGATACGATAATTAAAGGAAAAAAGGTTTTTAATGGTTAATATTTATGGTACTAATACTAATTTATCGGAATTTTATTCAACGATTTTAATTCATATAAGTACATTTCAAAACTTACATCAGGCAATTGTAACCTAATCATGAACCCTGATAAAGATAAAAAAACAACAATTATGTTCATATAAATAATCCTAAAGTTTGAGATGCGGGTGATAGGTATGACACATGAACTAAATTTAGTTGATATATGGAGAGAGTTAAATATGGAAAAGAAAAGATTTACATGGAGACCCCAAAACCCAGTTAAGCTGGAAAGATTATGGTTTTTATAGATTTTAGATAAACTGGTATGTGATGTGATAAAATCAATAAATCGTACGACCTACTATACATGTATGAACTCTTTATTTAAATATCCTGAATATACTATTATATTTTTAAGGAAACAAAAAGAGGATATTAACAATTTTTGCAACGTCCCTAGATCAGAAATACAGTTTACTATTGATGATCAACTATTCTATGAAGTTAGATTGATAATTAGAGGAATTATAATATCTTATGCATTCAACAAAACAAACAAATTAATAGAAGAGAACAATATGTAGTTGATGAAATAATTAAATTGGAGGAAGACCATAGGATGTTCTACAGATAAATTAGACAAATATAAAGATGAACTTACAGGAATTAGACATAAATAACTTGATGGGGCTAGGGTTACATCTAAAACAATTTGGATACAGGAGGGAGAAAAAAGCAATACAGCACTATTATAACTTAGAAAATAGGAATTATGCTTCAAAACTCGTGCCTCTGTTAAGGAAAATGATGGTTCGTTAATAAAAGATTATCATGAAACTATGTCTTGCTTTGAGATTCTTAATAGATCATGAGAAGTAGATGTAAATTTAAATAATCTTTTTGCCCGCAATTTGAAGTACGTAAACTCAATTTAAACAAAGAAAATTCAACAACTGTTATTTATTGTTGAGTCCTTTAAAAAAAAAAAAAAAAAAAAAAAAGACTCTAATAGTTCAGGCTCAAAAGTGTACACCGCAGAGTTTTAGAAATTGTATTGGAAGGATTTGTATTTGTGGATATATCAATGCTTACATTCATAAGGATGAATGATCAGTTCCTCAAAAAGAAGGAATTATAGCTTGTATTCCAAAAGGCAATATAGATAAATTTCTGTTAATAAATTGGAGACCTATATCTTTGTTAACTACAACTTTCAAACTTGCCTACGCAACCATTGCGAATAAAATTAAGAATTTATTTTTTGTATAATGAAACTGATACACCCAGATAAAACGGGTTTCATTTTTGGGCGATATATAAGTGGAAAATATAAGAATTATTGATGACATAATGAAATATGCAAGATGATATGAATAATATCCCTGGCCTTCTTCTCCTTATCGACTTGAAAAGGCATTTGATGATGGTTCAATGGAAATGTCTAGATATCGACGTGGAAAAAGCCTTTGATAATGGTTCAGTGGAAATGTATAGATAAAGCCTTTGATGATGGTTCAATGGAAATGTAAAGATATCGACTTGGAAAAAGCCTTTGATGAAAATGATTACCATTAAAATATTTATGAAGGCATTAAAACGACATGAATACGTAGACTTACTTTGGATACAGCTAAATGCAAAACTTATTTATTCAAACATGTCAAAAATATTTAATATTTTTGTTTGGAATCGAATTTGTTAAAAAGATTTCTAGACGTTTGAAGAACAATTTTTGAAAGGATGTTTTATTTAGTTGGTTAAAACTGCAAGAAATAAATAAGCCTAAATAATGTCTAGCATTTCGTGTTGAGCCAGTGTAGTTCAGTGCTAATATTAAAATTGGAGATCACAGCATTTTCTAATAACATATGTACAATTGTGGAGTAAAATACAAACGTCGATTTCGCATGCAATATTCACTTTATTAGTTTTAATTACTTTTTAACAATTTATCCATGTAGAATAAACTTTTCACAATATGAGGGCATTATAAGTGCTATAAACGAGTATTTGTGAATATAGAAATTCGGAACATCAGCTATTGTTTTCAGTCGATCTAAAGACCAACTATATAATTTCTTTATATCTTGTTTATATTAATAACCTTTTACAAGAATTACATCAGTCAAAATTAGGGCTACTTGTTGGGTCCACTCCGTCTGGAAATCCAGCATTAGCCGATGATATAACTCTGCTCGCAAACACACCAATCCATTTGCAAAAAATGCTTGATATATGTAACAGATACTCACTAACATGGAACTTCACCTTCAACGTTAGTAAAAGCTGTGTATTAGTTTTTAATCAGAATAAGCAAACAACATGTGAGAAGTTTAACTGGAAAATAGGCAATCATACTATACCTAATTTAAGTGAAACCGAGCATGTTGGAATTCCTGTGTGTTCCAACATGAAATGCTTGACTAAAGTAGACAGATCTTGTACTAAAGGCAGAAAATCATTTTATTCTCTTGTAAGGGTTGACACAAATGAAGCTAGATCCAATCCTCTTACCTACGTCAGCTTGTACCAAAAAATTGTGCTACCATCAGCCCTTTATGGTTGTGAAGTTTGGTCGAATATCAGACTCAAAGACTTGAGAAAGTTCGATGTATTTCAGCATCAATGTACCAAAATTCTGCAAGGCTTACCTCAAAACACGCGGTCAGGAATGAGCGAAAGTTTACTGGGGATAAAGAGAATTATATCAGAAATTGATAAAAGGAAACTGAACTTTCTTGGTAAATTATGCCATCTTCCAGAAAATGTAACAACTAAAAGAATATTTTTATTCAGACTATATCTATATCTTTCTAGAAAAGATGTTACAGAACAAAAAGGCTTTATTCCAGATATATGTAGCATTTTGCAGAAATATAATATTTATGAATTTATTGAAATTTTTGTCAGAGACAAAATATTTCCAGGAAAAATGCAGTGGAAACAAATTATAAAACATGCTACTCACACATATGAAAACGAGCGCTTTACAAACTTGTGCTATACTGACATTTCCTACAAAAGATTCAAAAATGTTCATACTTCTATAAAACCCTCAATTCTATGGCAAACTCCAAAAACAACAAGAGAGTTACAGTTAATTACATCCCTTGCAAATGTTCTGATAACTGTTCCAAATAATACTATGCAAGTCTGTAAACACTGTAGTTATTACACAGATGTAATAATCCATGCATTTATTTCCTGTCAGAGCACTGGGCGACAACGAGTCATATTTTGGACATATATTATAAATAACTTTGACTTTCGTCTTGGCGTGTACCTTCATAATATATCAGATGAAGAATTTATTCAACATCTCCTTGTTAGAGAATTTCCCAACGGTATCGGCCTAGACGAGCCTGAAATACTGAGAAATTTTATAATGTCTGCCTCAGTATTCTCTGCAACTGTAATTCATGGATTCTTTTCATGGTAATAAGATCGATTTTCAGATTATCAAGATTTGGAATTATGTGATCGTTGAAATCTTGATGATCATGTCTTCATGCATGCTTTTATATATATATATATATATATATATATATATATATATATATATATATATATATATATATATATATATATATATATATATATTATATATACAATATTATTTTCTGTAAAATAATGATAATGTGTACAATAATTAAGCATTGAAGGATTGCGCAAGAGTGCACCATACTTTTGATATGTATAGTGTCCTCATATAAGAATCCTCATAGGGAAAATTCATAGATTCCTCTCATGTATACCTCTGTTAATTGTATATAACTAATTCAATTCATTTCAATATTGTTAAATTGTTTTCTTTTTCATTTGTCTGCATCCTTATCTCTGAAAAGAGGAAATAAAGATTGATGATGATGATGAGGGGGGCATTATAAGTGCTATAAACGAGTATTTGTGAATATAGAAATTCGGAACATCAGCTATTGTTTTCAGTCGATCTAAAGACCAACTATATAATTTCTTCTGCAGTTATTTCCTGAACAAAATAAAAGTTGTCAAAGAATTTATCGATTTTTAATGAAACATAATTTATATCCAAAAACCTCATGATAAATAGAGACTTAGTCGCAACTTACAAAAGAGTTTTGACCGGAAAAATACATATTTATTGGTACCTAAGTGTACAAAAGATACTCATCTTAAATGGTTTCAATTGAGAGTTGTTCATAGAATTTTACCTTCAGATGTTCTTTTCTACAAGCGCAGATTAGACAAGATAAGTTAGAAACAGGTTAATGACTTTTCCATTTATTGTATGATTTCGCTATCGTAAAAATTTGTATGGACACAATTCAAGCGACTGAAAGATAAATGCACAACGCCTTGTACATTTTAACTTTACAGCAGTAGATATAATATCAGAAATAGATAAACAAACAAACCTGAACAAAGTTTAGATTTAATTTTACTCTTAGGAAAGAACTACATATTTAAATTAAAATATTCACAACAAAGTACCAAACTTGAAAACGTTTACAAAAGAAACATCACATAGGTCCAAATAAGAGAAGTCTACAACGTACTCAAATTGCGATTGGGATAAATTCAGTCATAGATGGAAAGCATATAAAGTTACAATTGATATAAATCATCGCAAATAATGTTTTTGTTATGAATCATTTGCTAGTTACTTTAATATGCAAACTCTAATGTATTATCAAATAAGTTATATAATGGATTGTTTTCAGTTTGATTGTTATTATTATGAATATATGTACCTGACAAGAATAAGTGAATAACTATTTAAACAGTGATAGAGAAGTCAATAATGAATGTATGGAATGTATAACTTAAATATTCTCTCTGTCTCATCTGTTATCTCCCATATACTTTTCTTTTTCCCTGTAGTATTATGCTTCTTTTAGAAACGAATAGAAAATAATAATAGCCCAAACCTGCATTCAAGGTTTGAATAATTAGCACAGTTGTATATTTATCAGCAGCTTTGTTTTAAAAGCAGCCCTATTTCAAGATTCAGACTGGTCCGTAGCGACCAATTGGTTATATATTCAGCACAATTATTTATTTGATCACTATTACTCATATTGAAGATCAATTCTGAAATCAAGAGAACAAAGGAAATGGATCCAAAAATTAAAATAGATAAGTTTAAGGAAAATCTAAAAAGATCACTACTGCTCCTACAATTTATGAATATTACGGTTGCATGTGAGAGACACAAGAAAACAATTTGCATTTTTTCTGGAAATGTTTATTCCAGCATCTAAGCATGTAAGCATTTGATTTTCAGGGAGAGCACTCTTGCCAGCATGTGCTGTAACTACTTAACTAGACGCGCAGCCTTTGCTACTACTGTACAATTGTTTTCATGTTAATACCTTGTTTATGTATGTTATGAACTCTTTTAGTGACATCAGCTAAATCTGCTTTAAGATGTCTTTTTTTCTTCAATAATGTCAATAAAATTAGATAGGTATTGACATGATAAGACGGAATTCAAAGATAACTTAATTTAGAAGTACAGTGTTATTTTAACTTGTCTTTTTCAGTTTTTAGCTCTTCTGGTTTATCGTCCGTCGTACTTTAACAGCTGTTTGTAATCTCTACATCTCTTAAGCTACATGGAAGAAAGTCATGAAACTTGGCTTACAATTTCAACTTGAGATTTGGTTGCTCATAATTAGAATAGCCCCCCTCGAGCATCCAACATGGACGCCATGGTGGCCATCTTGAATATGTTGATATCGCTATTCCTTCTGAACGGATGGTTATATGAGCTTGGAGTTTGACTAAAAGACTTCTAAAGTAGACAGTTCCAAATGAAATTTATGCCGATCTAACATCAGCTATGGCCGTCGTGAAAATCTTATTATCGTTACTCCTCCAGATTGGATGGGAGCCACGGTGACAGAGTGGTTAGTGTGCCCGACTCGTGACCGAACTGGTGCGGGTTCGAATCCTCCCGTCGGATCAGCTGCGGTCGACTACCATGATGTGTCCTTGGGCAAGGCACTTTACTCCAGTTGCATCGGCACTTAATGATCTACTTGTGTTGCTGCGCCATAAAACACCAAACTAAACAAGACTGGATGGTCGTATCGACATATGGATTTTACTAAAACCCTTCTTTTAACTTGTAGATGGTACTAATGAAAATGATGCCGATCTGATTTCCAACACGGCCATCCTAAAAATTTTGCTATCGTTCTGACATCCAACATCGTCACCATCTTAGAAAAAAGTATTGTTGTCGCTACTCATTCTGATTGGATGGTCATACTGACATGGGATTTTGACTAAAATACTTATAACTTGTGGATGGTCCTAAATGAAAAATATGTCGATCTAGCATCCATCATAAAAGCCAATGTGGCCATCTTGAAATATTGTTATTGCTTCTCATCCCTACCTGATGGTTATTTCTACATTGGGTTTTCACTAAAAGAGTTTTTATGACACGTAGATGGTTTGAAATGAAAATGATGCTGATCTGATATCCAACATGACCGTTATGACGGCCACCCTTAAAGTATTGTTATTGCTACTTCACCAGAACGGATGGTCATATCAGCTTGGGGTTTTCACTAAAACACTTCTCATAGTGTGTAGTTGGTCCTAAATGAAAATGGTGCAGATATAAAATCCCAATATGCCGCCAGAGCATGTATTATGAAAACCTTGCTATGACTACTCCTACTGAATGGATGAGCGTATCGATATTTAGTTAGTCCTATATTAAAATAATGCTGATAAAAAAAACAAATATGTAATTTTGAAAATATATTTCAAATGTCAGAAAGATCAATCATTTGCCAGTAGAACAAAAAATTGACGATTAATTAGTGTTAGTCATTTGAAAAAAAAAAACAACAAACAAACAAGAAAACCCAAAGTTGAATAAATCATTTTGCAGTAGATTTAAAGTGTTAGAGTTATCAAAATGGTTAAAGTATGAACTTTACAACAAATTGAAAGAACAAAATATGTTGATAGAATGGGACCGTTAATGACTAATACTAATTATTTATGCACTCAAGTTGAGACAAAACTTTGACAATGATAGCATCATGTTTTATGACACTAGTGAAGGACGATATAGATGGTTTATCACAAATGAATAAGACAATTATTGGACTTCTCAAGGATCAGTTGAATCGTATTCCAATTACAGAGTCTTGTGAGTTAAGGTCAAAACTGTATTCATTTAGGAAGAGGAAAAGACAGTTTGAAAAAGTGTTATAAAAAATAATTTTAAATTCGAAATGTACAAAGATTGCTTATTTAATCACAAGGAAAATTACCAGGAAATTAATTCGATCAGACCATACAACTATGATATCTATAACATCAAAATGAAGAAAGTAGAAGACCACTAAAAGTTTAACCAAACATTGTCTCTGAAATCTCTGATCACAGAGTTGTACATTTGTACAATCATCAATATTTATTTAAAAATGCCTGCCACTAAAAGATAGTTTGGTTAGGTTAGTTGCGTTCTTTTTACATAGTAAAGATTGCCACAGTCATCAATCAAAAGCAAAGTGCTGGTTCCTTGGGAAACATTGACCAGTAGATCTAATCACTTATTCAATTTATATTTAGCATATATCACCATCACATTTTTGTCTCTGAGTAACCACTTTCTGTTGTAAGTCTTGTTGTACAGAAACATTGGGCAGAGAATGACGATGTAATCAGAAAGTTCTTGAATTTCAGTCTCTATCATATTCACTGATTATCAGATTGTGAGGCTCTTTCATTCATATATACCTAAAACAAAATTGATTTTATTTGATTGGTTTGAATGTTTAACTGAGCATAAGACGCAAAATGAATATACATTTTGTGACCATCTACATATTTCTTATATTGGTTTGAAAGTGAATACCTTGTTGTACGATAGCTAAGTTAAGACTGCTGCCAAGGGTATGTATTATCATGTTTACTTCTCAGATTGAGTCCGATGCAATGACTGTGTGTGTACAAAATGTAAACACTAAGTTACTAATTGTTGTGTGTTTTTGTTGTTCATGAATGAAATTCAAATAAGCTTCTGCCAACTGTTTTTGCAACAATTGGAAACCTTTGGAATAAACCGTATTTAGGAAACCCTCTATTGTACTCAGATATTTTCTATTGCTGATTTATAAAACGTTTCTGGACCTCTTTCTCCACGTATTTTACACAATGCCAAACCACCCTTTAAACTCATTTTGAGAGAATCATGGGTAAGATTAGTTAAAGTATTATTGGCTTCAATTAATTCTCTCGCTAGTGATGTAGTCGTAAAAGAAACCAATTCCATTTTTGTATTTGTCATTTACCGATTGTGCACTTGATTCTGAAGTACTAGAGGCAACCGCGTTTCAGTTCATAGCCTTGATTAAAACCTTCAATGACTACTGATGCTTTTGCAAGTGTTATGTTAAATAAATCTGAAATCATTTGGACGAGTAAAAGGATACAATGGACAATGATCTGTTAGGATTTGAAGTCCACTGCTATTCTAAGATGCTTTAAATATACATTATACTGTATACTTCAGTAACCGTATTTTGCACATTAATTGTTTCTGATCATAACTTTAATAAATCATTCATGACCTAAACAGATAACCACACAGATTTTGCATGTCAAAAAGATGTTGTAGTAATTTAACATGAAAATATCATCACTTCTGTATGATATGGTGATGTATTGCACTGCATGGCTAGCACGTTCTTTAGTCTTTTATTCAAACAAGACCAAAACAACTGCCTGGTACAATCATGATATGTGGGATTAGATTTAGTATACAAACTTGTAAAGCTTGCTCTGGTTAAATACTACTTGGTGTGTATATGATACACTGATGTGCTGGATTGACGTATTTAACTTCTTGTAGTATATTCTCCCGATTATTAGAAGTTATGTATTGGCATAACTTCCACAGCTTTTCCACATATATGCTATAAAAACTTGCAAGAACCACAAACACAACACCCATCACATGTACAATGAATATGTACTAGCATTTTACTTGATCATGAGAATGTTCATAAAACGATTTAGTTCTTTATGTCTAGCTTTTAAGTTTTAAGTTTCTAGCTGAGTAGAAGCATCATCCAGCTTGTTTAAAGTCTGTGTCACCAAACCTTGTTCTTTCAATCTTTCATTCAAATAATTGAGTGTCTTAGCTTTTGTTTCATTGAATTGCAGTTTTTCTCTGTAATTCTGCCAATTTTAATCTTGATAAATTTTTACTTCATGAGATCGATTAAGACCAGGGAGCCACGGTAGCTCAGTTACAATTAATACGATTACACGATATTTGTATCTCATTGGGAATTGACATTTCATCTTTTGTTCCAAAGCATTGTAATCTTTAATTCTTCAATGCTACCTTGTACCACATTGGTATTATTAACCACTTCTTGATGAACATGTGTTTTAGATAGTTAAACCTCAGCATGTAGTTTGTTGTTAATTTTAGCAAGTGTAACATCTTTTATCGTTTTGAACTCCTTGCTCAAATCTGCAGTAGATAAATTGTAAGTTGTTTTCATAGATTTGATCCTACTTTGTTCATATTTATTTTGTTTTGACGTCATTTATCTGCGTAGTTATCTCTGTTAAATCATTCTTATTCTGCAACTCTAATAGGGTATTAGTGTTAGCAATGATCTTGTTGTTGAAGTCAGTAATTATTATGCTAAAACCATGTATTATTATCTTAATTTCTTTGTCGTTTTGTTGGATTTCATTGTTATAGTCCTTTGTAATTGTTCAAGTTTAAATTGGAGAGTGTCATAATGTTCCAGTTATTTATTTTACTTTCTTCATGTCAATCTCCAAAGAATCTATCGCACTGTATACCCATTCAACTGGTTGCAAAGATTGTCTATCGTTTGGTGTTTCATTTGCTCTTTCCCGTAATGTTTGCAGGGCTTGTACGGCAGTAGATTCAGAATTAAATCTGTCTTAACAATTCTTGTGCATCTAATATCTTCGTTTTTTCTGTTCCCTCCACATCTTAATACCTATCAAAGTAGCCTCCATCGTCCTACCTATCTGAATGTCAATTCGTGCTTGTGTAAAATTTATATTGCATTACATTTTTGTACCGAATCTGCTAGATTGGTAATACATTTATCGTTGCGGTTTAAATCACTGTTAATTGTATCCCATATCGATGCCGGCACTGTGCTTGTCTCGATTATTAAAGGTAGCACTAAATCATATGACCTCTTAAAGATATCTCTGCCATTTATTTTACATGGAAAGGATATGTTACAGGCATATCGTGAATGTCTATCACATTTCAATCTTAATTTTTTTACGCTGATATTTAATCTGTTAATTCTATCCCACTGTAATTGCTTGTAATTTTCATCAAAATTTTACGAAACAAAGTTGCCGTGAAAAACACCTTTAACAGATAAACACTCTAGTAATCACGAATAATAACTATTAGAGTAATTTTTTGGTGTAATTGATTAGGTCAAGATAAATGCATACATGAAAATAATAAATACAAACAGTATCAGATTCAGAGATACCTGTATAGATCACTTGCTAATGAATGCTAATAATTTTGGTTTATAGTTCATTAAGTACACCGTACAGTGTTTAGTCGGTGTAATTGTAACATTTGAGTTATGTTTCAAGCATTCAACATCTATACTTTCTTCGTTGTCATCATTTGCAGTTATGCCCTCTTTGACAATATCCAAGTACATATCACATATCAAGTTTACAAAAGCCATCCGATATTAAAACAGTTATTGGTTCATTCCTGTCATTTATGTAGTAGAAGCCTCTTTTTTTTTTTTTTTTTTTTTTTGGTTCATCGGAAAGATTGTAACATTCAACAACAAAGACAAAGCCATCGATATATTACCATTTCCGTTATCGTACGAATTGGCAAACTAGACTTCTTTCTCAGATAGTCTGTCAATTGTAATATAGTTTTCCATTTGTATAGGAAAAATAAGCGCAGCCAAAACCAAAGAGGCAAATTGTTTTTAAAAAAGATCAACTGCACTTGTACTTTTTCATGCAATACCTAACCCAGATGCTGCAATTCCCATACCATCTTGAATTGCTGGCATGCTAGCTTCCACCCAATTCAAAACTTATCCCTCTGACCAAATCATCTTTTAATATCTTTAATTTAATTAAATCAAAAGTTGATTCAATTGTCAGTTGCTATTGACAGTGTAGGATATAACAGTGTTTGCACCAAAGGTGCACATCGGCTCCAACGACGGAGCACTAAGTGTCTAAGTGTCATTTCATTTTCCTGTATGTATATATATATATGCTTAGTTTCCCGAACACCTTTTACTACATCAGCACCAGACACTACTGACACTTTAGTCCCGTACTGTAATAAACTGGATAAAATTTATGAAAGAATCAAGCTTTTCAATGCATACGCCGGCGGAGATGGGAACTTTGACTTCGGATCTTCTATTCGGGTATTTTTCTTATATAGTCGATTGTTTTACTTGTTTGCAGTCAAAGATGGGCAATGTAAAATATCACCAGCTTTCTGTATCTGTGTGACTGAAGTCATCAGTTTTAATTTTCCCTAATATACGTATGTGGTTAATGGGCATGGGACGATTTTATTACTTTAAATTCTTGCTGATAATGAGCATTCGAATTAATGGAATAGCAATAGATCAAGGGAGACAACTTGTTCTGTGACTGTTTCCTGAAAAGAGCGGAGTCCCTTGAAAAGTATACTATACGAGTGCTACTTTAAGTGCTGTATGGTATCTGGAGGAATATTATGTTCGCCCGGCGAACTTCCAGAAATTTCTGAAATTGTGAGTTTCATTCTTGGAAAGTGTGATATTTGAAGACCACAATGACCACACAATTTATATGAGTAAAGGCGTGGTATGTGAAAGAAAATTGACTCATCCAATGACCACACACATTATAATCATATAGATGTGATATGTGGTGAGGGAACGTCACCAATGATCACCCAAACAAAGCTGTATAACTTTAATGTATCCCGCCGTCAAGGCGAACTCATTTACATTTGTACAAATAGATGTTGCAAATAAGTCTTCTCAGAGGACTGGAACTAAGTCTTGAATTGATAAATATTTCAAACTCATGAAAAATGGAGCCTATATAAATAATATGCAAGTAAAGAAATTACTAAATTTCAGAATAGAAGTACTAAATTCAATTAATGAAATTTAAGTTTAGAATAACTAAATTTGTCAACTAATTCAATTGAAACTTCTAGAAAAATAATTCAAAAATAAATACTAAATAAATTACAGAAGTAACTAAAATCTAAAATTAAAGTAGAAACCAATGTCTTGCAAGTTTTAGGATGTGAGTATCTAAATCTTGGCTGTTACATACTGTCGTGCAAAGACAGATACTTAAAGTTTCAGACGCTCTGGAGTCTCGTCGCTTGTAAACCGGCTTGCTGGATTCAGATTCGAAATTTCCCGGGCCTTAAATATCGTATAGTCAGAATTTAGTTGTAAGACTGTTGGAGAATTGTTGGATGTTGGTAAACTTGGAAAATTGTTGGACAGCCCAAAATTGTCTTGAGAGGACGGAGTAATGTGAATCGCAGATGTTAACCCTCTTTCACTATGGAAAGGACCCACCAATCTTCTGTGATGCTCGACCAGGCATCTGAAAAGAGGGCTAATCAAAGTAACTACGTTTATTAAAGGAAGAGGGATGCACTGCAGGAGATGTGAGATGCCCTTAGAAACGCCCTCCCATCCCCACACCCGCGTGTGAAAGGGGGAGGAAACAATAGACTTCCTCGCCTTGCCTTTACCTCTCCAGCTTCTCCATCTTGAGTACGATTGTTGTGGAGTGGGCTTATAGGAGGGTTGGCTACTCTGCTGCTGTGGTTGCATACTATTCTCTTGGCAATTTGGCAGCCCCATGGCTCGATCAGGATGTGTTCGTTTATTGGCAGGTTACGGCGGGCCAGTATCCTAAACAGGGGACCTATGCTGGTGGTATTTAAAATCCTGAGATGCAATGGCAGGAATGAGATCGCCAAATAATGTCTCAGATCCCAGAGGTGCATACCTAAGAAGATGTTCGTTATGCTCTAGCAAAACCTTCGAAGTTGTCGAATGCGACATCTTTGCGGAGGTGGAGGAGCTACGTGGACGACGCCAGGGCCTTAGACAATGCGTGTCTAGGTGTCTTTGCTACAGCATCCAACAACCCTTTCTAAGCAAGAACAGATAACGACTCTTTCTTCAGAAGATTGAAGGAAGCCGCTGGGAACAAATCAGCGTGTGATGCTATAATCACTAAAGACGTGGCCTTAGACTCTCAAACCTCTAATGATTTAACAGAGGCGAGCAAACGACTACGACTAAATCCCTACTTGGGGGGGGGGGGTGTTAACGGGCCAGGAGGGGAAATAAACCATATAGCTGGAGCCTGAGACTAAAGGTCTCATGGTAGGAGTGGTGATTGATCACCCCTTATTTTGCCTTGTCAATTCTTGTCCTTTGCTCAACCTCTACGCAAGTTCTCTGACCATAGACGAGTGAGAAAGCAAGACCAGATCTGGTCTATGCATTGCCCCTGAACATTTTGTGTCACTCGAGCACGAAGGCTTAGGGTACATATCAGGGGGAAGAAGGCGGTATACTTCATTTACGGCCTTGTCGAAGGACCATGTCTCTTCCTCTTGGACCACCAGAGAAACTTGGTGGGAACGGTTTGGTGATCCTAGGAGGGGAGGGTGCACCCTCTCCTTCTGATCATCAGCAAATTCCTGAGAATCTACTATGATAGACAAGGCATTATCATCGTTCTGTTCCCAACCTTGGTGGAATACAGGAGTATTAGGCCCGGAACGATCCCTCTGTTGGGAAGACCGGGAAGTAGGGATATATACATACATACATACACACACACACACACACACATACACACATATATACATATATATATATATATATATATATATATATATATATATATATATATATATATATGTATGTATGTATGTTATGTGACTCCTAACGAGGAGTGACTGAACTGTCTCTAATTTGTGCTTTTCTCGTCCCTCCTAGGCCTTTTAGGAGAAGGGGAATAACCCTCTCCTTTCGTGATGATCCCTCCTAAGTAACGTGTGGTGGTTTTCGAACCTCAACATCCGCACATGCAGGGGGTCATATATCCATGATGGTACAGGATGATCTCTTGAAAGGGGAAACTCCACATCCCATGAAGGTTGAAAGGGAACATGCGGAAGGAGAGGACATCGGTCCGATCTCCTGTCCCAGTAGCGTGCAAAAAGGCAGGATCTGTCCCTGTGGTTGGGTAAATAGGTAATGTAGAGGCAAGGGGGAGTTCGATACAATCCTTGACCCCATACCTAGATTCTGCATGTGCTCTCGATGTCCGATGCTCGGTGACCGGTGACCAGTATCGTGAACGGTGTCCCGGTGACCGGTGGTCTGTACCCGGTAATTGGTGCACGGTCAATTACCAGTCACCTAGAGTCAATGGCGATCTAGATCTGTGGGAATAACTTTCTTCAGAACTAAAAGAGCTAGAACGACGCAATACCCTCATCGCCTGACTTCGGGTAGCTGGAGAATGTTGACCCTTCCACGAAGGGGGGTGCAGCTATCAACCATAATAGAGCTCAGCATGATCCCCACTGGGGTAAAACTGTGCTTGTGCTTTGGATGGTGTTTCGCCTCCCTCATAGTTGTGGGGGGAGGACGCACTCGATCCCAGCAAGCTTATAGCCCTTAACGATAGATGCTGCCCTCTTCTAAGAAGACACACAATCTTTATTGGGGATGCTGTTGCTCCTCTATCTTATATTCGTCGGAGCGCAGTCAATCCCCAGAGAAGTAGTTGTTTCCTCCTCAAGGGTGGTAACAGTTGCTCTCTTCTGAAAAATTGCTGTCTCCCTATTTTATTTTTTTATTTATTTATTTTTTATTTTTATTTTTTTTTGGGGGGGGGACGCGGTCGATTCCAGTTATAATATGTACACGGTGATATCTCACGGATTCAGAGGCAAAGGAAGAAGAACGCGTTTCTTTCCTTCTTTTATATGTACGCCTATTTCTGCTAGGTCCCAGGTATTGTCGGACCATGACAATAAATTGGACATCCGTCTATTCGTGTACACTTTGTCTACGAAAGACATGTATTTTGAGTGTCCCATGGAGCCTTCGTATACCCATACGTACCCACACATATGACATCTAAAAGGAAATTTCTGAAACAAGAAATATTTTGGATGACCAAAACAATTGATGATGTATAATAACAACAAAGGTTGCGTATACCTTGTTGTTATCCGTACTTCTTATAGTTTATTTGTATATTTTACTAAAGTTTTAAAGAGAGGAACATCATTTATGAATTATGATAATGCGACAAGCATTAAATAATGAATGGAGGCCGTGTAATATATAGTAAGGTTGCTAGGAGATTAACTAGGTGTTAATAATGCATACTCAAAGTAAAAACAAAATGAATCGATAATTTTCACGACCCTTTAGAAATTTGTACATATTCCTACAAGTACTTCCCGAACCCACGAGAAGTTAGGAGAGTTGGTGGTACGTCGTGCGTAACTCAGTGAAAAATTATTACTGGACTATCAAAACCAACTTTTTGATAATTAAGGACTGAGGGATAATGTTTCGCAAATAAAGAATTATGAACATCAGGCCCTGATACAGCATAACCATGTCTGTAGTATTTTTTCTTTAAGCGAACAATTTTTCCACGTCTTGACTTGAGATGTCGGGAAAAGAATGAGGATGCGCTATTGCGCATGGGCCTATGACGGGAAGTTAGACTGGATCGATGCACATGTTCTAAGAATTTCTAGAACAGGAGAATGGTACATCTGGCACGGACGAGGGTTTTTCCATTGCGGAATGGGTAAGCTAAACAATAGTGATGGGTCTCGAATGACTGATATGAATTTTTTTTTCCCTTTCTATATGACAAGTCAAATTTCCTTGGCCTAATTTCATCACACTTCATGTAGTCTACACTTGGGCAGCGGCAACTGCCTATTGATTCTGAAGCCGAGAGGTGATATGTCAAGGTCACTGGATCGGACATTTTAATGTTTTTGGTTTCCGCTCGATAAGTCGAATTTCATGGATTCAATTTACATTAAACTTTATCGGTATCTAAGCTTTGGCAGAGGCACCTCTATTGATTCTCGAGTCTAAAGGTTAAAAAAATCAAGGTCATGCTAAAATTGTAATTTTGGGTTCCACACGACAAATCTAATTTCTTCAGGTTTCCCCCATTCAGTTCTTTTATATAAACTTCATAACTACATTACATTTGAGGAATGGCAGCTCTCTATTGAGTCTGCGATCGATAGATCAAAGGTCTAGGTCACTGGACCTGAAATTGCAAAATTATGTTAATTCTACATTTGTAATAGCGACTACGGTCGGTCATTCTTCTTATAGCTTTTTTAACAAGGGCAAGACTCTCTTTTAACAAATACCTCTTATGGATGGCTATTTTTATAAACTGTGCAATAAACATCCTTAAATTTTTAATGACCTGAAAGATCGTCCTTTCTCGATATTCGAGAAAGCCGTCTTCCAAAGTATCGATTACATTTGAGAAGGAACATTACGGGTCATGTTTAAATTCGGGTCATGTAGCTCTGAAAAACTCTCGTCGTAAGCTTCAACCCTTTTTATAGGCTGCAAGTCTTTCATGATCCTAGCGGATTTTTTCTGTTCTTTTCTTTCTTTTTCTTGTGTGGGGGTGGGTGGGGTGGGGAGGGGTTGTTACATGCAAGAAAAAAATCATCTCTTATAATTTATAATGATAACTCAAATGTAATTAAGAGAACTCGGTGAGTGTGAAGTGTTTCTGGCCTCTGGCTGATGGTAAACCAATATATTTCCTGTTGCTCAGCATAGCCTACTTTGTATGAATGGTATATTTGTTATGGTATATGTATTTGCCGATATATCGTACTCAGGCTGTACTTCGTTTCCATTTTAAGGCTTTACAAAGTTGGGAATTAATGAAAAATATACCTTGTGCACATGTCGAAACACGAAGAAAGTAACGTTTGGTATATTTTCACATGAAAATGAACATTAATTATACAGCTTCACACGAATGATACATTTTAATAAACTTCAAAATTGTTGTTTTAAAACAATATACCACTGTATAGCGTGCATAGGAGATAGAATTGCTACCATAACCGAGTCTGTAAATGTTGTTTTCTTCATTATTTTGACGAAGTGTACTATGCAAAAGAAGCCATTTTGGTTCAGTGGTTAGCGTGCTGGTCTTGCGACCATAAGGGCGCAAATTTGAATACTGCCGTGACTAGTCCGGGTCAACGAAGTGGTGTGTCTCTGGGCAAAACACTTCAATTGGCGAGACAGTCGGCACGATACAACTTTGAATGTGTTGATGATCCAGTGAACACCGATCACATATCGTTACATGTGGTTACCGATCTATCATTTACCAAAATCTTTACATTAAATATTGTATCATCAATATCGTTGATATATTTTTATATATGGTGCCGATCCGCCATTAGATATGACCGCCGTTACTAAAATTAGAAATAAATAAACTTTTTATTACTTCTTCTCAAAGATTAAATTTGGCAGATATAATGCTGACATCATAGCATTTAGAATTGATGAACATTATACAGATCCGCAATAAAACAAGGCCGTCATTACTAAACCTAAAAAGGTTGTAAACCTCTCTATCACAAAGAAAAACAAACAAAAAACGCTAAATCGAATCAGACCATCCATGCATCAAAGCCTTCCAAATTTCTACAAATGATTCCGAGCTTCCATCACATTTGTTCCTCACATAGATTACTTGGCTAACTGCTATTTTATTTGACTATTAAACAGATGTTAGCTAGTGAGCAATTTCAAGCTCACCGGGGCCTCTTGTTTTACGGCATATAGCAGTATGTAGGACTTGGAAAATATATGACTCGTTTCTGGCCCTCATCTCACCATTTTTGAAATGACACAATGGTATCATAGTTAATTGCTGTTGCCAATGCATCAAAATCGCATGGAATTATTATGCGCATATATTCTATCAAATATTCAAATGTGTTTGATGGATGGATATGCTGACATCTATATCAAATCATCAAAACTGCTTGTTATGTTTGTTTATACAATTAGTTTTCCTGTTCTAATTGTGAGCTGCTATTCCAATTGAACATGTAGAAAAATATAATATGTTATATTCGTACCTACTGTGACCTATATAATTTTAAGCGTTGCTATAGTGACAATCACCTTCCACCAATTAGTCCTAAGATCAATAATTATCCTCCTGTATCCAATGACTATCTTCATATCATATTTGATGACGATTAGTTGCTTACGTTATTACGTGGAGAAGGTAAAAATTAGACCAGTGACCTTGACCTTTCACATAGAGTGTAGTGATATCATCTTTCCGAGTCCAAGAGCAATATATAGACTAGAATTGATGACAATAGATGGATTAGAACTGAAGTTATCTGCGGACAACACAAATAGTAAGTACGAATGGAAATTCCGACTAACAAACAGATGGACACACTGAAAAATAAATACCAAATGCATAATTACAAAAGCACTTCTTGCTCCAAAAAAAGTTTATTGAATTCAGATGACAGAAATAGCATGAAGTACACGTAACAAAAAGAACGAAATTTAATAAGCATGACAATGGCAGGAGATTTTTTCTACCTATACTGCAGATATACTCAGATATGTAAAAATCTAGCCATAGTATGTAACAAGCAAAATCCAATACCCAAGAGTAATCAAAAATCTTAGAGTATTCACATTTTACGGGCCCACTGATGTTTGGCGATGCAACTTGACTGTAAATCTACTACTACCACCGGTTTCATTTTTCAAGCCTACTTTTAGAGGGCGGTGAATACTTCCGGAGACAGAATTTGCTTTTGCACCGGTAACGTCATGGTGTACGTTTTCCTCTCCCAGGAGACATCTAAGTCCAAGAAAAGCGAATACCAAAGCTTCTTTGAAGTTGATGGTGTCTTCGTCTGCTTCATCAAGTTCGATGTCATACACTTTCAGTTTATCCATGATCAAACGCAAGAGAAATTTGTTGAAAGCGCCTCCACCAGTCAAAAGAATCTTGGGAGAGGTCGTGGATTTAGACGAAACCCCGGAAGTCTTGGAGCTATGTTTGATACATTCGGCTGCGATTCTGGTGGCCACGTGTTCCGTGTAAGTCCTCAGCAAGTCAGTTGCCTTGTATTTATTGCACTGAAAAGAAAGAAAGAACATCACAAGTGAACTAGGAGATGGAGGCATAGTGGTGAGCATACTGGCCTCTGTCGCCATCGGTCTCTTTTAAAAACCCGGTGAGGACAAGGAGCTGTGTTTTCAGATAGCTTCATTAACACAACTGGCGGGTATGATACGAAACAATGGGTGTCAGTCAGATTTGGACGTTAAATGGGGGTCCGCCCTACCCGTGTAGGTGACATACCCTACCTATCCGAAAAAGAGTAGGTGCCTATCGCGGCCACGGATGTCTCTCCGCACCGAGGCAAGTGCATAAATGCGCCTGCCCATATGTCTGGAAATCTGAAGGTGTGGCAGTAATAAGGACTTTCAAATTGTATGTGCGCATGCACATGATCGTTTAAGTGACGGTAAGCACCGCGAGAACTTGCTAAGTTTCACTTGAGGGGGCAAATATATACATTACTCCGTAGGCCATCGAGAAATTGTTACTACAAGAACAATTACCATATGCAACGTCTTAATTTTATATTTTATGCAAAAAATATAATGTTCAATATGGATCTCAAATTATCTCAGATAAACAAGTTTTGATGTACCGAAGGTATCGTTGACCAAGACGGTTTTGTATATTGTCACCTGAGAATTGTCAAAGATCTAATTTGAATTGTGTTGTTCTGCCCAACCATCCAGGAGGAAAAGCAATAACAAGATTTTCAAGATGGTTTGCATGACCGTCATATTCAATATCAGATGGACAACATTCTCATTCAGGAACAACTAGACATCATAACAAGTCTTCTGGTCAAAATCCCATGTTGATATGACTTTCCGTTCAATAGGAGTATCGACAACAAGATTTTCAAGATGACTGCTGTGGTGGACATACGGGAGGTCAGATCGGCATCATTTACACTGAGGACCGAATAGACATCATCATAAGCCTTTTATTGAAAACTTAGTTGATTTGACCATCCGTTCAAGAGGAGTTGCGATTTTTAAGATAGCCGCTGTGGCGACCGTATTATATGTGTGAGCGGCACCATTTTCATTTACAACCACCTAGATCCTGGAATGAATGTTTAAAGTTTCATGGCAATCACCCAAGTAGATCAGGAGGAGTAGCGATAGCATATTTGTACTAACGGATGGATGGACGTACGACGGACAACAGGCCATCCCATAATTTCTTCTGGTCCATAAACAGCAGAAATTTGTTTTATTGGTCGGTCTAATAAAAACGCTAAAACGTTACAACCGTTCATTGTAGAAATTTACACCATGCAAATCTATTTCTCAACCCAGTTTCACTATAATCAAAACATCCATTTGCAAAATGAAGTGTCATACCTTTTCTATTTCTATTTAAGCTTACACTCTTGTAATGGTCCTCTTGTTTATTTTCGTTCGTTTCTAAATTCATGTATTTCGTCATATTCGTATTTGTCTCTCTTTTCGTACATTAATTTCTTGTTCGTTCAATCATTCATTCGTTCTTACGAATAGTATTTCACTTACCCACCTATCTGCATCTACGTCTGTTTGAAATCGCAAACTGAATTAATTCAATTTTTGAAGTCTGTCTAAATAATAATTATTTAAAAGAAAATTAAATCGTCAGAAAAGTCACAACGGTTTGACAAATTCATTCATGTTTTTATAATTTATTTGATTGTTAGGGATTAATTTAAAATTAATTGTTCTGAATGACGATTAGTAGTATTCTAATGCAATTTATGGTCACTTGACTCACTTTACTGATAAAGTGTTTCTTATAAAAGCTTGGAAAGCAATATAGTCAAACTTCCCTAGCTAGTATGTTTTACATGAAATTACAGTGATCATAACAAAAGCAGCATTTGTTACAACTTTTCTTTACGAGAAGTCATATTTTCATCAGATGAATAGTCAATTATTTTTTAACGTTCTTTATACGACTGACATGACATGAAAAATCATTTTACCTCAGTTCGTTAAAACTATTTAAGTGAAAGAATATTTTTTTAAAGTGTTAAAGGAAAAATCATTTGATCCCATAGTGGCAGCTTACAAAAAATAACTTCTCTTCAGCTGCTTGCACTACTTCTCTATTTGTTTGCAACTTCATTGAATATATATATATATATATATATATATATATATATATATATATATATATATATATATATATATATATATATATATATATATATATATATATGTATGTATGTATATATACTTCGCTCGTTCACTCAATGGGGATTTACTGGAATAAGGAATTGTTGAACTGTCTCCACACCGGCACTGCGTGCCTAGTAAAGTGTGACCACTGGTGCTGATGTGCTTGTCAACTTGCCTTGAGCAAATGAACTCGTGCACTGACAGTAAGAAACAAACCTCGAATTAAGAAACAGTAAACAGTTGTTTATGAATCATGAAAACTACACGGTGGATATTTTTCACTTTCATGTTTTGTTTTGTACCATTAAAGTGTATTCTCTCAAAAGAAAGTGTCACAGAGAAACATTTAATAATTTTAACAGTAAACAAGGGTCTCGTCTTACATTACTGTGACAAAGGCGACCTCGCGGGAGACGACTGGAATAAAGAAATTTGTGCTCCCCCTCTCCTCCCAAATGTATCATGTTACTGAGTGGAAAACATCTACTGTGTTTAATAAAATGACAAAATGCAGCGTGATGAAAAAGCCAGCCCCTCCCCCGCCCATTTATTACGTTCCGAACATACAAATGGAGATTACAGAGTAATTACAAATCTGGATCCTGAAGTGTGTGTATGTGCATATAAGTATGTACGAACGCTGGCTGAAAAGAGGGTGGAGTATACAGCTGGAGATCAACCATCCACTTATATAAAAGCTGTGGATCAGACCCACAGACCACAGATTAATTTTAATGGCCCAAGTGAGGAAGTCACCATGTTGTTATAAATATAAATTATGTAATTTACCACAACACCTTGCGCGTACCGCCATATTGTTTTCGAAAAAAAAAAAAACAGAAAAAAAACGGAATGACATTGAAGCATATTGAAGTTTACGCAAAATTTTCTTCTATTTTTGGCATTTCCACAATTTGTGATAATATTTTAAACTGCCGTGAAACATTGTCTTTATAAGACTCGTGTAGTTAAATAAAAATATAATCCTGTACATGTGGAAATATAGTTTTCACAACTGTCTAAAAAATAAGTGAAAGAAAGAATAATAAATGGATATATAAATTTATTATATATTTCATAAGAAGATACTGAAATATATCAGTGGGAGAAAAATTATATCGCCACAGTGGCGATAACACTTTTATCGCCACAATGGCGATATCACTTTTGGAACTACTTTCTTTTCCCATTTAGGAAATATATATGCCCTTAAGTATGTCATTTAAATCTGTATTTCCATATTTAGGCCTATTTTTTGCTTCTCCCTCTTATTCTTCGGCTCCTTCTCTCACTCTCACTCTCACTCTCTCTCTCTCTCTCTCTCTCTCTCTCCATCAGGATGAGCAGATCTTAAAATGTGTCAAGACTGTAGACCGTCTAGTATACATTTATTTAACCGTCTAGTATACATTTATTTAATCAATAAGGAGGCGCCATAAAAAAAATTGCCTTAACATGAACTTTAAAGAACAAAAAGTAGGCTTGAAGTATTAACTTTTTAAAAATAGTTTTCCACATGAATCCTGCAAATGATTAGTGACTGAACTTACATGAACTGTTGCTATTAGATATTATGAACTTACATGAACTGTTGCTATTAGATATTATGAACTTACATGAACTGTTGCTATTAGATATTATGAACTTACATGAACTGTTGCTATTAGATATTATGTCAACCATACAGTGTGCCTCTTTACACTCTACATTTTTAGGAAAACTCTTGCTTAAATATAGTAATAAAATTGTTTAAGTAGCGATTCTAACTCTCAACACAATCATAAGCATGTCTGAAAACAATGGAGAAATCGAGCATTGATGCGTGTTGATTGCAAACCAAAATTATAGTGACTATCGAAATTTAGGTGCAGTGTCTGTTGCCGAACTAGACTGCAAGGTTGCCAAGGCCAAAGATTCACGTTTGAATGCAGAAATGAACAAAACAAAGAACCAAAATCGATACAGGTAAACTCACAATCAATAAAATCTTTTGTATAGAGATGTTACGCTCTGAAATCTATCGGCTGTGACAACTCCGTTATATTTCTACAGTACTCTTACCCCAACAATGTTTACTGGAAGTAATCCACGCAAAATCTGTGTTAACGAAAATAAAAATCTCTTCATTTTCATTTGAAAACAGTAATAATTTTGACGAAATACACAATTTAAAGCATTATATGAAAACGCTAAGTTTGTAAACGGTCGCTGTCCTAAAATTATTGGACAATTTCTGAACTTTTTTTTATCTATATAGTGATGAGGCCGTTAATCGCATGACACAGAATGGAGAAAAAAATCCATGCCAATCGACGGTTTTTGCCTTAAAATATATACAGTAAAAACAAAATCTACGTTTTTGTGTAGATATTAGGACAGGGGTGTCAAACTCATTTGCTATGGCGGGCCACATTTGATATAAATAATAATAAATAATAATAATAAATAATAAGTCTGGCGGGCCGTATGTTTGACACCCCTGTATTAGGAAATATTTCACTCGTGAACCGGAAACATTTGTATTGTCACTCGTGGTTTCGCCACTCGTGACAATACAATGTTTTCCACTTCACTAGAAGTACTTTACACAATAAGCCGTTCACGAAAGAGACATAGGTGTATCTGGTTCACGATTCACGATATCGATTGTACAATGTTTATGTTCCGTATTTTGTTTTCTGGGGTGGGTGGGAGGGGGGGGGGGGTAATCATGTCTATTGCAGCCAATAGGTAGAGCATGTTAGATGCTCTTAGAGAAAATCATGCAAGCATCCTGAGAGTAACATATGGACAAAAGAGTCATATAGAGAACGATTTACTCAGACATCTCTTTCCTCAACAGTAGTCCGACTGTTGACATTTATCTCCTGTGCATTGATATCATTATGGTACTATACTACCGTAACTAAATACCTTGTTTAAAGGTGCGTGAAGCGAGAGCCAAAGACGAAAATAAAAGCACCAAACTTCATATCTCTCTCTCTCTCTCTCTCTCTCTCTCTCTCTCTCTCTCTCTCTCTCTCTCTCTCTCTCTCTCTCTCTCTCTCTCTCGTTGCTGACCGTCATATTACAGTGGTACTGGCGGCAAGCATAATGAATAAGTCAATGCTAGAATCGAACTGCTTATTGATTCATTCACTAGTGTATTGACCTTATTGAGATTTTGATACTTTGACTTTGGCTTGTGCTCTTTTATTTCAAACATTTTCCGCCCCTCATCTCCATTTATTATATATATATATGTATATATATATATATATATATATATATATATATATATATATATATATATATATATATATATATATATATATATATATATATATCCACCTGTAGTATCTTGGGATGACCGTTTTTGCCATTTTATAACGCGCACCTGATATTGCGGGCAGATCAGATCTAGATTTGCTGCATAATGCACCGTCAGTGTTCTACAATGGTCGTTCTACGTATGATGTGAAGTGGACAGCGTAGACCCTAATGTGCAGGCGCTAGAAGGTAAATCAGTCCTGGAAATCATTCAATTCTTAAACTTGAATATGAACTTGAGATTTTCTTTAGAATAATCACATATGACGTAACTTGTGAAAGGTTATTTCTGATCGGTTGAATATGGAAACTCAGTCTTATTAGTTTTATGATCGCCTGGCCCCTCCGTCATAAAACTATACTCAACATTTCCAGTAACAAATGATCCTCTAGACTTTGAAATAATAACTCGAGATTGACAAATGCGGCCTTCTGATAGGCCAGACTATTTTCAAGAAAAATTTTGAGTCGAGTAAAATTTTATTAAGGAGGGACCAGGCTTCTCCGTGATACAACTTTACTCAACATTTCGAGCAATAAAATGTCAGTCCCGACTTGAAAATGTTACTTGGAATGCGCAAACGAAGCCTTTTCATTGGTCTGAATATTTTCGAGCAATATTTGGAGTCGAGTGAAGTTCTATAAGGGAGGGGCGAGGACTCATCATAACTCAACATGTCGAGTAATAAAATGTTATTCCAGATTTGGAAATGTTACTCGAAATGTGCAAACGCGGCCTTTTGATTGGTCAGAATAAGTGATGTAACGATATATCCATATATCAGTACCTATCGGCACACTACGTCATCGCAATTCGTATTGGTACAAATTCTTCCGTATCGATATTTTAATTGTTATTTAGTCTGGTTGTGGAACCATCTTTGTTTACTGAAAATATTTCGTTGTATCCTAAAACAAGAGTCCCTCTAAGGGACTGACGCTCTACTGGGCGAAAAGAATTTCCAGGAATTCAAGATAAGACCATTTTTACCTTTTAACTCTCGAGTGTTGAAACCATCTCTGATATTCTTCGGCGATAACAAGATTTTCAAATTAGCTGTTGTGGTGCACATATTACATGTCAGCTTGGCACCATTTTCATTTAGGACAAAGCAGACATCATTAGAAGTCTTTTGGTGAAAACCCGATGTCATAATAATCATCCATTCAGGGGGAGTAGTGACAACAAGATTTTTAAGACAGTCGTCGTGGCAGCCATATTGGCACGTACGACATGCCACCATTTTCATCCAGGACCACCTTAGTATCATAAGAAGTCTGTTGGTGAAAACCCCATGTTAATATAGCCATTCATTTGGAGACGAGTAGAGATAACAATATTTTCAAGATACGACTTTCCATTCAGAAGGAAGCAATACCAAGATTTTCAAGATGGCTGCTGCGGTGGGCATATTGGACGTCAGATCGGCACTATTTTCATTTAAGACCATCTGGACAACATAAGGAGTCTTCTGGTAAAAAACCCACGTCAATATGACTTTCTGTTCAAGTAGAGATGTGATAACAAGACTTTTAAGATGGCTGCCATGGCGTCCATATTGAATGTCAGATCGGCACCATTTTTATTTAGACTAGCTAGACATCATAAGAAGTCTTTTAGTGAAAACCCCATGCTAATATAACCATCCATGTAGGAGGAGTAGCAAAAGCAAGATTTTGAAGATGACTGCTATGGCGGCCATATTGGACATCAGATCAGTACCATTTTTATTTGTGACCAACTAGACATCATAAGAAGTCTTTCAGTGAAAACTCCATGTTGATATGACCATCCATTCAGTAGGATTATCGATAACAAGAATTTCAAGATGGCTGCTGTTGTGGAAATATTGTACGTCAGATCGGCACTATTTTCATTTAGGACTAACTAGACATCACTAGAAGTATTTTAATGAAAACCCCATGTTGATATGACCATTCATTCACGAGGAGTAGCGATAACAAGATTTTCAAGATGACCACTGTGGCACCCATATTGGATGTCCGAGCAGCAGCATTTTCATTTAGGACCAACTAGACCATGGGATAAATGTGTGTGTAACGTTTCATGGCAATCCTCCAAGTAGTTTAGGAGGAGTAGCGATAACAAACTTGTCTTAACGGACGGACGGAAAACAGACAACATACGACAGACAACAGACAGAGGACGGACGACGGACAATAGACCATCCCATAAGCACTTCTGGTCTATAACCAGTAAAGCTAAAAAAAAAACACAAAAAAAACGTAACCACTCAAAGACATGGCGGACGGTCAATCACTGTTGAATAAGCTTGAACCACTTATTATATTCCATAAACAAATAGCACATAAAATGGTATACATGAGCAGTGTACTCTGTTCAAAATATTATTTTACCATGTATATTAATATTTTAATTTACCATATTAATTTACCATACTACACTATTATTTTTACTATACTATATGCAAACGATTATTTTACCATACTATTCACAACGTATTATTTTATCATACTACACACAAAGGATAATTTTATCATACTACACAAAATGTATTATTTTACCATACTATACTATACTTCAAGTATTATTTTACCATACTATACATAAAGTATTATTTTACAATACTACACACAAAGTATTATTTTACCATGCTATACTTCAAGTATTATTTTACAATACTACAGACACAGTATTATTTTACAATACTACACACAAAGTATTATTTTACCATACTATTCACAAAGGATTGTTAGACATGTGTAATATAGCGATCATCAACGCCTGATTTCAAGTCAGATATTCTAAGATATCGCTGTTTGCTAATACAGCTGCACATCACTATAAAGCCACTTATTATATTGCAGCCCTCGTATAATGATAGTCATGGCTCGTATTAAATTGTTTCAATGTTTTCTTCTTTTTTTTTATTTTCATTACGACTTGATTTTGTTGTTGTTGTTGTTGTTGTTATTTTTTATTTTTTATTTTTTCATTACGACTTGATTTTGTTGTTGTTATTTCGTTTTAGTTCTTGGCTAATGGAAACCAATAATAATGTGATTTCAAATCACAGAATTCATACCCTATTTTGTGCTTTTGTGTACTATTGTGTTTGTTTGTGTGGACACATCCAGACCTCTTTATTTTGTAATGTACACAATAGTTTTGATACAGTTGCTTTTGTATACTTGTTATCGTCAATCAATTTCTTTGCAAGGGAGATAAATCCTTTTCGTATGGTACCACTTTTTCCGGTAGTCCTTAAGGTTCCACTGTACATTTTCGTACTTTGCATAGGGTTTAATTTTAAAAAAAATAAAAAATTCCCAGGTTTTATTCCCTGGTTATCTTGGCTATTTAGAAAAGGATCATGTATATCTTAGATACTGTTAAAATAACTTGTAATTCCCTTTATTTTAGTGTAGGATTGATGGGTGTAATTTGGGTTATAGAGTATACAGCTTGGCCTAAGTTCCGATGTGCACCTCTCAAAAGACTGCTAGCTGCTTCGTCATTTCCACTTCCTGGACTTCAGATGTAAATTGGAAAAAAAAAACTAGCCGATATCTTTTTTAAATATTATATATATATATATATATATATATATATATATATATATATATATATATATATATATATATATATATATTATAATTCATTGTTTGCTCTTTCAGAAGTTGATATTATCTACTCTGACAAAATTCATGTTGCCTCTTTTAATAACTGCTAAAGTTAGTGTACTTTGGACTAGTTCAGGTTCATTTCTCCAGCACTTGGAAGCAGCCATTTCGATCAGCTGTCTGCTTTAGGCACCGCGTTGTTTCCCGAATGCCACATAGAAAAAAATTTCACATTACATGAAATTAGCATAGAGGTGTGCCAACATTCTCTCCACTGTGCTTGTTGCAAATGCACATAACTTCACCTTATACCTGTTCCACTTTCAGAAGTACTTAATCGCTGTGAACTCTGTAATAACTACGAATTGACTTGAGGTACATGTAGAACTCTGTAATATCTATGAATTGACTTGAGGTACATGCAGAACTCTGTAATATCTATGAATTGACTTGGGGTACATACAGAACTCTGTAATATCTATGAATTGACTTGAGGTACACACAGAAGTATGTTATATCTATGAATTGACCTGAGGTACATACAGAACTCTGATAGAATGTGTTTAACTCTTTAGAGTGTGCGAGATATATCTGTTCGTACCTCTGGTTCAAAGTGGTATGATGATACTTTCAAAATCACAATAAACAACATATGGAACTTTCCTTTTGATGCTGATAGTCCTAAATTAGACAGCTGATCATTTCCAGGCACTATATTTATCGAATTGTTTTATGTTCTGGTCGCCATGTATAGCCTATCATGTGCTGAAAAATGGCGTTAAACCCACAACAACAACAACAACAACAACAACAAAGTCAATAGGTCTGACTTTCTTTATGTCAGTTATTCTGACAGGTTTAATGTAGTTTCTCTCCACTGCATTGCACTGTCACTCTATACCAAGGCTTCGCCGATCCATGCGTGGACGTCTCCCCTTTCAATATTTCATGCACACGCTAACAGAGATATCAAATTCATTTTCAAATTGATGGGATCATTCATTTCACCTATGTTCATCGGTCTTTTTCTGTGGTAAATTGTCTGTAGTCAACAAATTGGTTTCTCTCTTCATTAGTCTGATAGAACTAAACTTTCATAGAAATAAATTGCAGATTTTTTTCAGATGATTATCTTCTTCAAATAAGGTTCAATATCATTAACTTAAGACAAATCTTGATTGTTACTGCCACAAAGTCTATACTTATTTACATTTCTCTGAAACAAATCTCTAAATCTTTAAATTATAATTCTGTTTCAATTTGCTTATACAATACTCCTTAATTCTTTTCCAGTTGCAAACGTATTAAAGGGGCTTGTATGTTATGACTTGTTTTGGAATCGATTTATGATATAAGTTTTCATTCTCTTTTATTTAACAATCAATATTTCAATATATATTTCACAATCAATTGTTTAGGGTATGTGTGTGTAAAAAGATATAGTTTGTATTTGTATGGAAAGACAGCTAGAAAAAAGTATGTTTTTTTAATCAAGTGTAATGAAAACAATATGAATATAGTAAGTAAAATAATCTGCATTTATATCAATCATTTTTAATTCATATTCATAATTTAATTACGCCCGTTATAATCAGGTGTTCGATCTAAACATGGGTCCCTTGTGAGCAGCTGTTTATATAGGCTGACTCAAGAGCATATTGACTCATGAAAAAAATGGTTTTAGTTTAAGCTACAATGTTTTCAAAATCCAATTAACTCTTAGTTGTCAATTGAAAAGATGACCAGAGTTTTCAACCCTGTTCTCATACAGCTTTAGCGTTTTTAAGAATTACGTTTTGCAGTAAAAGAAATAGGGAGACTATTTTTAGAAATCAGTGAACGTGTTAATTCTTTTATAAAAACATCATTGGTGTGAATTGAACCCAACTGAATTACATAATATCAAACGCCAGCATACTAATTTATTCTTACGCTAATGGCTAGTGTCCCTACTAGGCCACAAATGCTTTTTTACATCAGTGAATGATTTCAATCATCTCTAAAACATATCACTGTAAATTGAACTGAATTTAATTATCTGACATCATTAATTCTATATCAGGTAAAATACCTGCCCATACAGTCTGTTTTTATACTTGATAACTTGATTTTCTTGGGTAATTTGTTTCTTTATTTCTTGTGGGTATTAACGACACTTTTAACACATTATTGGCTATATCATGTCAAGGATATCAGAGCTAAGTGCCTTTCCCAAGAACACGCCGAGGCATTCGACCCTAGCTGGCCCAGGCGGGTATCGAACCCTCTACCCTTGGATTACGAGTCTTGGTAAATAAGAACTAATATATACACTATGTATTTTTATATTAACCATTCTTTTACAAATAAATAATCTGCTATGCTAAGATATCGCTAATGGTAAAAATAGACAATGCTATAATATAAGCCATAGCCGAGTTAACTTGATTTAATCACCCCAGGCTTGCAATCTTTACATTACTCAACAAATACGATCATATTTTTATATCAAAGAAACAACTCAAAATTGATGGTACTCACCAACTTGTGTTAAATATTGCTCATAAATCATTTAATGTTAACTTTGTTTGTCGCACATTGCTCGTGACAACGCCCATATAAACAGGCCACGTAATTGTAGGTCACACGAATCAAAAATACAAAGCTTGATTTCTGTACAGTTCTCAGCAAATAATATCCTGTTTTGTTGACAAATACAGAAAAAGTACTTAAATATCTTGTACTCTCCAATTCGGATGTAAAATAATGTTCTAAATCCATTTAGTTTGACATATGTTTTCAATCCGTGACAAAGCACCTAGAAAATGAGGCCGATGCAATAGGCTAACAAAAATCGAGAATACTGACCAGTTGTCATGCTACACTGTGTCAACCAGTCCATAGTTTCTAACGCACATTAGGAGAAATTTCATTAAACCTTTTGTTCAATTTATTTAGCCAATTTTTCAATACCATATAGCTCTGTGCCGGTATATACTTCAAATCATTTTGTGATAATTTATTGAGCATGGGAAAATATCGTACTATTTAAATTTACAAGTGCGCTCGTGGTGTTCTCATAGCCCTGTACTGGATGGTAATAATTTATAAATTTACAAGTATGCTATGAATATTCTCATACCCCTACCTTGTTATGTGGTGATTACGAAATGCACATGTGTGCTTGGGATGTTTCTGTAGCCCTACAGGAGGTGGTAATAATTATGAAAGGTGCACAAGAGTGCTCGCACTCTCTTATACAAACTACTCGCAAAGTATAATATATTTGCGGTTCACAACAGGGTACGTGGGTTCGAAACCGGGTTGTAACTATTATTCTTCTCACTTGAAAGTTATTTCTTTTTAAGCAGTTTTAATTTTGGTCAGTTGGTATAGCGTGGTTTTAATTTCTTTAAATACAAAAATCTGTTCAATTAGAATGTTACTAACAACATTATATCAACTGTATTTAATCTTATTTGTAAACAGGTATTTCGCATCGTACCAACCGATAATACGGTGTACTAAGACACAACCATTATGTTTTCAATGGAATACAAAATATCTCATTCGCGACAAGCTATTTTGATCCCACAAATACATAAATATTTCTGCAATATTTTTCTCGTGTCGATAAAATATGCTACTATGTCTCTGATGACTTGTTCTGCTAGTACTTCTGTAGGACGGCGATTGCAGATATTTGTGTCACCTATTATCCTGATTACCCCCTCCTCAAAACGCGAAATGATTGTCCCTAATATGTTCTTATTCAAAGCTGTTGAGGCTGATTGTTCATTAACCGTTCACGGTCCAAAAATACAAACTTGGACGAATGTACAAATCAGACTTCAGTGAGAACAAATCATCTGTATATGTAGTACATTTTTATTAAAATTCAAAGTGACAACAAACGTTATAATTGAAATTGATAGAAAAGTAACGTAGTTCTTTCTTTATTCCCAACTCCTGGATTTAGTATAGGTAATAACGCTAACTGACAGAAAAATAGGATTATTTCTGCAAGTTTACTTTTTCTTCACTCTCGATAAAAGGGAAGTAGTACAAAAAAGTTAAATTCTAGCCCAGACGAGGTCAAGAAAAAATTATGTCAGGATTTGTTTCGATAGGTATCTTTATACATTTGTTAGCTTTCTCTACACGCGGCTTCAGAAAGATTAAATCGAAGGTATGGTGATAATTTATAATTGTACTCTGTAATCTTACATTCGACAAATGCAGAGGTAATATATTTCGATGAAAGAATAATTAACGCAATTTGGCCCATAAGGGGGATTTATCTGTAGCAGAATGTTATTCATATGTTTCATGCTGATGTCATCTGTGACGTACGTGCATTTCCTGCTGCTGATCTCTATCGCTATTCGAGTGATCTGCTTCACCTGGTTCATTTATGACTTTTATGCAACTCAACTCTTCATTTATACTCTCTCTCTCTCTCTCTCTCTCTCTCTCTCTCTCTCTCTCTCTCTCTCTCTCTCTCTCTCTCTCTCTCTCTCTCTCTCTCTCTCTCATCTTGAAGTCGTTGACATGTATACAAGTTCTCCCTCATCTTGAAATCGTTGACATGTATACAGGTCTTCCGAGTGGGTCTGGTCTGAAAATTGTTAGTGACCGACCATTAAATCTTCTGGGGAAGGGGTCTAGGATTTTTCTTTCTGGCCCCCAAATAACACGTATAAAATATTCTTGCTCTAATTTGTAGAAAAAAGAACTAATTATATTCATTATATTAGCTGAAAAAAATACATTATCTTGATCAGTAGTGACGTAATAGAGATTTGTTTAGACCGGCCGGCCGATTACGCTTCTTTATCTCTAAACCCTTTCTATAAACCCCGTCACTTTTCCCGACTGAGGAATTTTGCAAACGCGTGTGCGCGATTGTAACCCTCGTGCGTCCCAAAGTGAAGTTACCACGAGGCGCTTCTGTAGGCAGATCAACACACTGCTGGGAGCTGGTAGACTGGTCAATATATCCAAGCAAGTGGTATATAAATATAGCCGTTTTGCTGCGGCAGTCAGTACAGTCTCTTGTATAAGACAACATCTTAAGTCAAAAATGGAGTATTCTGGCGTGCCTATTATTCTCAAAGCGGAATCCAGCATTTTTTTACTTAAGCAAGAAATGGAGTATTCTGGCGTGCCTATCATTCTCAAAGCGGAATGAAGTATTTTTTTCTTATACAACAGAGTCAAATTAACCACCGTCGATGTGAAAAACGACTCAAATTATTGTTGGTAGAAGTGTTAATCAATATTTTTGACACAGAATTGCCATTCAAAGACTATGTATGCGATCTCACGGGACCATGTATGAGATATGAACATAACAGGCTATGGAATAGTACTTCAAAATGGCTTTGTTTTTCACATCGATAAATAGAGGAAGGTGCATCACATTGATTTTCGACAACGCTGCTAAGTTTATATATGAGTTCTTTTCTCTTAAATCTTAGGAGTTCTTGGTGGCCTAATCGGTTAGCGGGTCATACTCTTGATCGAGACATTTCATGTTCGAATCACATTGGCGGAAAATTAAATTTTAATTTATTAATCGAGGAAAGGTCGAGCTTGGGTTGGTTGTACATGAAAATGAAAGTAAAATCTGACGATTTACGGCTGCTGTCAATTATGATTACAAGCTACGCTTAATTCTCTGAGACGTAATCTGGTTTGAAACAACCTCTGAGCCTTCTAGTATGTCGTTTGGTACGCAAGGGGCTCGTCTGGAGTTGCAAATTCAAACCGCCGAAATTGAAACTAACCAAACTCGTATGTTGACTCAAAGAAATGAGTGTGCAACATCTTAAGACAGCAGCGTGCTCATAATCTCAAAAAAATACTGATCGACAAGCACAACCCGAGCGGAGACTATTTCCCTTTGTGTGAGTATTAAACAATCATAGCGGGTATATATACAATGTCGAAAGCTTCACCGAAAGGATTTATGAGCGTAGCTAATGTGGGAATCACATTGCCCGAGCAATGGCGTATTTGTAATGTCACAGAAAAGATTAAATCACTATTTAGCTTCAATGCGTCATACCGATTTGTCAAAGAAGCTCAAAATATGTTCTATGGTTTTCCAATACGTATCCCGAGCATCTTGATAAATTAATCGAGTTAGGGATCGTCTTGGAACAGGAACGACGGAAACTTGGCGAAGCATATAACAAAAATCGTGAAAAGTCATTATATGATATTGTGCAAGAAAAGTTTAACTCGCTAACGTTAACCGAAGACAGAGAATGCAGCGAAGATATTGAAAGGACCAGTGAGAGTGACAATGACAGCGAAGGCAGTAATGAGCAAATCAATTAAAAAGATACTTTTGACAATAATAAGCACTAGCATCGATACCCGAATTCTATGAGGTATATTATGAATCGATCTACAACGCCGCAGAAGCGGAGCAGCGCAAACAATGGGAGAAATTCTGCGAAGCAATTTCCAAGTCTATTGGAGCAAAAACTATTGCCGAGATATACAAACACTCCGAGACATTTGCTATTGTTGGATACAAACATACAAAGTCTGGTCGTATTCGAGTTGTTGCAATAATCAGTGATGGGTCATTTGAGCTCATTTGGGCCAACACCTTCTTGTAGACGTTGCATGCATGTATTTAGCACCCAACAGCTTTTTGCGGACCATGACTTTTACTGCGGTGGAATTAGCGAAAATCATGCCAGATCCCGACAAATAAATGTTCTGAAATTCACCGCGGTGCATCAACACGGACTTTGAATGCTTTAATGCTCCCGTGGAATCTTCGCTTCCTGACGTCACCTCCGAGGTTCCGTCGAATACTACGAAAGTAACTGAATAAGTCACATCGGGTTTTGCAACACTGCAGTCAGATGTTACGGTAAAACTAAGCCGCCAATGTTGTACTGTGGCAAGGACTCGGTTGAGGTGTTTATTAAATCGATTGAGGCTGCAGCGAAATGGATCCGACAACAGCTCTCCTCACCCGCAGACATGATTATGACCAATGATGACATTTGTAAGTTTTCCACAGCCACTCATTGCTGGATCTGTGAAGGAGCTTTTAGCTCCACCGATGAAAAAGTTTACGATCACTGTCACATCACTGGCGCATACAGAGAAGCTGCACACAACGCATGCAACCTCTAGTTGCGAATATACCCCAGCAAAACAAGAATCCCTGTTGTACTTTAAAACCTGCGTGGGTGTGATGGGCAATTAATAGTTAATAAGCGTCATTCCCAACAACATGAAAAATATATGACGTTTAGACTGGGCCAGCTGCAGTTCATTGACTCGCTGCAGTTCCTCAATTCCAGCCTGGATAAATTCTTGAGCAACTTTGCGGCAGGAATCGACGATCGCTTTACGATCACTCGTCTATACGGTGGCGCCAACGATGGAACGTTTAAGTTGCTTACGCGCAAAGGAATCTATATCTACGAGTACATGATCGACTGGGAAACGTTTGCTGAAACTCAATTGCCGCCAATTGATGCATTTCAAACGTCGTTGTCCCGCGAAGGTATTTCCGCCAACGACTCCGCGCACATGAATAATGTCTGCTCCACGTTTGGTTGTCAAAATCTCGGTGACTATCATGATCTATATCTGCGCAGGATGTGTTGCTGCTCGAGCATGTCTTCGAGACGTATCATAATACAGCCATAAACCTATACAAGCTCGATACCGCGCAATACTTCTCATAACCGGGTATGGCCTGGGATGCGCTGCTGTCAAAAACCAGCCTCGAGTTGGAACTGTTAACGGACATTGACCAACATCTGTTTATTGAGCGAGGCATCCGTGGCAGGATTTCCATGAAGAGTTATCGAGAACAATCCGCTCCTGGGCGGATACGACACCGCTGTCCCAAACAGTTACATCATGTATCTGTGCGCCAACAACTTGTATGGAAAGGCGATGATGCAACCAATGCTCGTAGCCAAGTTTCACTGGATCGAGTACGACAGCAACGGCGACTATGGATACTTCTTTGAAGTTGACTTGGAAGATCTAGACAAGCTACATAAACACTCACAATGATTATTCGCTGGCTCCGGAAGCGCTGTCGGTGCCTCGCGAGTGGCTGTCCCCGTATCAGTGTGCGATCGTGCATGATTCCGGACGCAAGTTACAGAATGCGTCAGGCTTGTACCGAACATGCGTCGCAAGCTCAACTATATAGTCCACGTATGAAACCCGCAGTTGTATTTGCGGTAGGGGATGTGCTGCGAGTCCACCGGGTGCTGCGATTTCGTCAGCGCGCTTGGATGGTGCCGTATATACAAATGAATACCGATCTGACAACGGTTGCGACTACTGAGTTTGAAAAAAAACTTCTCCAATATCATGAACAATTCGGTAAAACAATGGAGACTCTATGGAAGCGAATCCGCGTTGATCTTGTTCGGGTCAGCGAGCAAGACAAAGTCAACCGAATGATTGAAAACACGGCGTTTATGTCATGCAAAATCTTTGATGGTGGGCTCGTTACCGTACATAGCAAGAAAGCTAAGCTAAAGTTGACAAAACTTACCTATGTCAAAGCTGCTGATGTACGAGTTCTACAACGAGAAGATCAAGCCGCCGTACAGCGACAACATCAAGATGCTGTACACAGACGCTGATTCGTTGTTGATGCACATCACCACCAATGACGTCTACACGGACATGGATGAGGCGCCACTGGTAAACGAATTTGACACCAGCGAGTACAGCAACGTCAACAAGAAAGTCGTAGAAAAATTCAAAGACGAATGCCCGGGCAAGCCCATCGAGGAATACATTCAACTGAGACCTAAAATGTACTCGATCGTGGTTGGCAGGTCCAAAAACATCAAGAAAGCAAATGGAGTTCTACGGGTTGTTGTCGCAAAAGATCTCAAGCATAACGTGCACCTGGAGTACTTACGCGAGGAGCGCAGATTCGCACACGCAGCCAATCTTATTCGGTCAATCTTATTCGCTCAAAGAAACATCGTATGGATGTATATATTGCACCAAGGTAAGTTTGTCCCCGCTGGACACCAAACGATTGATTTTCTCTGATGGAATCACTACTTACGCGTACGGGCACGCAGTAATCCCAAAGTAAATCTGGGTGGTAGGTCTGTATTCGCGTGAATGACTTGCAATTCCTTTCGCACAAATGCTCCACTTGGAGGCTTTGCCTCCCGTGGTTGGACCGGCGCCAAGTGGTAGCGTGTTGCTTGCCCTGGAATCTCAATCCGGTCCGAGATCCTAAATGCATTGACGGATGACACTTGGTTTCCGAGTGGAGCTAACGCGGGTGGTTGTGAAACTGTTTTGTGGGTAATAGTGACAGCGGGTTTGAACCCAATCGCGCGTGCGGTTTCATTATTCAATGCTGCTATGACCGAGCGAAGCCGTGTCACCCTTTCGCGAGATCGCTCTAGAGTGCTAGCACTCCGGGTATGATTCATCAACAATTAGTACGCGTACTGATGTCCGAATAATCGTTTTGCAGGTGTACTGTTGAATTGTTCCACAATAGTCTGGTCGCGATGTATGCCGACATGTCCAAGACGAACCAGCAACTTATGTTTTGCCAACAATGCAGCAACGACACCGAGAAATTCTTTGTCTGGATCGACCTGCAGAAGCGGAGGCTATTTTAGATGTGAACATGTATAGATACGTTTCAATGCGTCTGCGATACTCGCTGAATCTTTGATCGTAAACGGCTCGGCTTCCTTGTATCTGCTGGCAACATCTACGACGGTTAACGCGTACTCGTATGTGCGTAGACGACTTTGTCGTTCGCGTACATGATCTTGTGGGAGAAACAAAAGATCCGCCTGATGAACTTCACTGGGCGTTTTCATATCAAACCATCCACGGGAAATCTTCCTTGGTGCGGGTAGGTAAATCTGCCACAACGCTTGTTTGACCAGCCACGCTCGAGAGAACCCGTAGGTGAATTTTGCCGCGCTCGCTAACTTTTCAACGGCTGCTTCACCCTTCCAATAACCGCGCGGACTGTAGTATTCGGAGGACAAAGTCCGCTCAGATCCCAGTTTCTTATCCATGTTTGTTATATAAATGAGTAGACTTTATCTCCAATGAGTGTACTTTGTCCACCGAGTGCAATCTTGGCCTTCATACCTCCTTTGATGATCCATCTGGCGTCTCTTTCTCCGACACCTTGGTCCCGCGATTACATTTAAGTCATGGTTGAGATCCACACAAGCACGTATATCACTTGATGCTATATACGCAAGATCAAGCAGCATCGACGCGGTGTACATGTTCTTTTCCGGGCTTCGGTCGATTGATAGAAGCTAGTCGTATATCTAACCGTGTTCCAGGCCCGCAATAACTGTATCCAGGGATATGCTTTTCCCTACGATATTTGCACCACGGTGCCCCGGGTAGCTTCGCTAACGCAGCAGCAATATCACCGCCGAGTTTTTTTGGACCCACGTTTGCGTTCAGCGGATCCAACAAAAGTAAACTTCTTTGCTCCACATTGAACGCAAGTTCCCGCGATTGCGGCTCGTTATTACGCGTCCGAACACGAGTTGGATTCGCGGTACTAGTTTGCATGCGGCATCGCACACAATACGAAGGCATGATTGTGTTATACAACAATTGACATTTAACATGTCATCCCTAAAAGGAAAAGGTCCGCTTTTACCATCATTAACTTCTCTGCGCAGGCAAAGCCCAGACCAGCCAAACATGGTGACATACTTCCAAACTTGGTTCGCGCGTTGATCATTGGCCCAGTCAGTCGGATCCGGGAAAACCCAACTGTTGTTGAATCTGATCATGCGATGGTTAACGTGGGATCGGTTGTCCGTGATTGCACGGACGATCAACCGTTTTATGATGTACTCAACGATTTTACGCAAGCGCTTGCGTCGTCAAAGAGGTCGTCGTCGTCCACCATTGAGTTCTTTCCCACAATCGATGAAGCCCCTGCCGTTGACGACCTTTAACCCCGGCGCGAGTAATCTTGTCGTGTACGACAATGTGATGCTTGACCGACAAGATAACCCTGCAAGAATATTTTCCCGGGGCTGGCACAAACACACAGACGCGATCTATGTGACACAACGATACGCACACCTACCTAAAGTGATCCGGGACAACTGTAACATATTGATGATATTTCGTGACGCTCATGGTCTCGCAAACATTCACTGGACCTGGTGTTCCGCCGACCACAAGTGGAATGAGTTTTGGAATATGTTCGCAGAGGTCACCCAGTACCCGTATAGTTTCCTCACGATCGACTTGACTGGAGACTCCGGAATAAATATCGCGCGGGTCTGGACAAAGCAATTTAAACGACCATAATACATATAATGTCAAAACCTCCCAGTGATACCATAGCAGAGTATGCTGACCGACACCGTAAAGCTGCCCGCGAAAACCTGGAACTGATCCGTAATGCCATAGCCGGCCGCAAAAGATATGATGCAGTCGCGACAAACTGCACGGGTGGATCTCACAGAGAGCTTTGAACAAACGTTTACACTGCTGATCAAGCCCATGCGCGAAACCGCGGAACAGGTGAAGAAAGTAGCGGAAACCACTGACGCGATGATGAGAACAGAAGATAAACCTGGACCAACTGTCAGGACAGCCCAAGCCATTGGACGCTTGCCAGAGGCGAATGGGGGAATTCAAGAAGACATCGGAGAAATTGGAGAGACCGTTGGTGTGATCGCAAAAGGCACCCGTGTACTCGACGAAGACGCCAGAGCAGCAGTTGAGAATATTCCAAAGCCATCACCACCCGTGTACGAGTCAATGCTGAAAACACCGATGCAATAATTTAATGAACGAGGTTGCCAGTGGATTTTTAAAAATCCGGTACGTGCCGCTCCTACCGTAACCCCCTAGCGGAAACAGTTTGTGTTAAAAATACCATCGAAATCATTGAACGAACAACAGCAAAGGTGGGTATACATGGGAGATTACTGGGTTTAAACAAACCGCTGGCGAGACGTGGCTATATTATAATAGAATACTTGATACATATCAAGCTGGAAACTTTAACAAAGGCAATGCAATGTTTGAAGAGTTGATGCGGCAAGTAGAGGAGGGGAAACATATCAAACGAGGTCCCAATGTTCAAGCACGTCCACGTAAACCTCGACCCGAACCCGAAACCAAAACATCATACGAACCGGGTCCCTCGTACGAATCTTCCCCACATGCACACATACGCGAACTTTAATCTACACTTCCACTGGTAAAATGTTCCCGAGCCCAAAACGCACGGGAAAAAGAACTTACTGGGTTAATAGAAGGAATTAAAAAAGGAGAAGCGCAAAGAAAACAGCAACGGCAACAGCAACAAAGACGCGCGGTTACACCCGCGCCTACACCTGCACCCCAAGCCAAACCCAAGAGCAACAAAGACGTGTAACTCCCCGAGTCCAACAGCAACAAAGACGTGCACCTAAGCGAGAAGAGGAATTTGCCAGATTTCTAAAACAAGAAGAAGACATAAATAGGCGGCGAGCGGAACAATCATATAAACCAACGACAGGAGAAGGCCTTGGTGGACTGTGTGACCTCCACGACCTTGTGGATCGGTTGGAAACGCTCGTGTGGTAGGTTCGCGCAGGCAACAATGCACCAGAAGTCATCAATGAGGCCGCAGCGATTTGTCAGCGGCTGCTTACCAACAACATCATTGACCCGGGGACGTTTCACACGTTGATGCATGAACTCATTGAATATATAGATGATGTATATAACACAGATGACGAGTTCTGAGGCAATTCTTCGCGAAACCAATGCCGCGATGCAGCGTGTCGTTGCAAATAGAACCCCGAGCGTCATCTCGATAATTACGATCTCGTCTATGAAACCAGAATTTCAAGTGGTTTTCTCTACACCAATCACCGCGGGGGAAGGTCGCACACTCAAGATTGCACTAGCGTTGTTGCGCGTGTATTACAGTTGGCCTAATATCCTATCGCAGCCGTTTGGAGGCCTTCCCGCAAATAACTCGTTTGTGTTCTAGGAGGAGGATGGTCTTACCCTTGTAGATCAGGACGGGCACATGTTAGATCTCAGCGGGGAGACCTTGACAATATAACTGTATATTAGAGATCAACCTGATCGAATATAATGACAATCATACGCGGACGTGTGATACTCGTGCGTGCTGTCAACGCGTGAAAACCAGTTTACGCGACATATTACGGAAATGGCCTCGGTGATGTTGTCCATGGTTTGTTCACAGAAGCGCCAAAGGTTCTCGCGGCCCTGACCTCGCACGCTGCACCAATGGCTAAATAAGTTGCAATGCGAGTCGTCGATAGCATCAAAAACGTTACTGCAGATCAACTGAAAAATCTCGGATTGCAAGCGGTTCAATCGATTCGAGAACGACTTCGACGATTAGTAACTCCGGCACCATCAAAGGCGGTTACGCTACCATCAACATCAACAATGCCAGCTCCGGTTAGTAAAAATTATCAATAATGCCGCTCAACAACGTATAGCCAATTCTGCGATTGCAAATCTGACAATAGGAGGCGGATTACATCTGTGGACATCAGTGGAGAAGCCACCAACAAGGTATTAGACGAAACCAATAATGTATAAACGATCGCAAAATTCAAAGATACACCCGATCCCGCGTTTGATATGGGCGCGCCTGTGATGGTAGATCGCAGCGTTTGAGACTTTCAGTATTATTCGTACCTGGCTAGGGTCCCTTATCAACAAAAAATAGAATTAAAAGTGCAGGACACGTCTAGGTTTTTTCTTCCGTGTGAGGCCTTCTTACAAATCGAGGGAAAACTTATACAGGCGGAGAATAACGATTATCCCGACGATGCCCAGGTTGGATTTGTCAACAATGGCATCATGGCGTTGTTCAGCAGCGCGCGATATCTCATCGACGGAAAGAAAATCGAAGCAATTCTCGACAAAGTTGACATTGCCACGACGATTATCGGACTCGCCAGATACAGGCTCATTGATGTTTTCGTGTGCGATTCCTCTCCGTCACATATTCGGGTTTTGCAGAGATGTTCGCAAGGTTATTGTCGGAGCCAAACACAGTCATGTTTAACCGAAAGGGTACCGCCAAGGATACAATTTGGCGTCATGGAGGTGCTGCTGGTTAAATTGTGTTGTCAACATTAACATTGTGGATGCCTGCGCTAATCCCTTCACTATTGAAGCGCGTTTGTTGTCGTTTATGCAGTCTGTAAGCGCGTGAACGCTGTCGTTTGTCGCGCTCACCGCAGACTCGCACCCGCCAAGCACCGTTCAGGGACAGTTTACATAGCAAATAAAGTACCCAACATGGTCTCAGCGCACCAAAACATGTCTTCGTTGTCTTTCAAAATGCACACTGAGAGAATGACCAAGAGTGTAGTGCGATGATATTTGACCAGTTAGGAGTGCCTGAAGTTTCTCTGCGGTTAAACAGTCATCAGGAACCCACCGAAGAAATTTTGCTTAACTTCACAGACAATCAAGTTCCACGTGCACATCACAAGCTGTGGTCGTTCATGGGCCGAACCCAAAACGTTGATACGGGTCTGCAGATTTACCAGCAAGACTTTACTGGGTTGTACCCGATTTATTACTTTGCAATGAAACACCTGGAGTTGTTTAATCAGTCCGTGGTTGACATGTACTTTCATGCATGTGTTAATCCGCCTGCTGTCCGCAACAATAGGTACAGGTACATTGCCGTGATCTCTCCGACAAGACTCTGTTGTTGGAGGACACAGGTGGCCGAATGAGGGTTATTGACGCGTCTGTGGACAAACTCAAAAATTTTAAATAATGTCATTTTACGAACTTAAGGTTGGTCTTAGCACAAACCAGCTCACATTGAAACTTTCTCCGTCAAAGTTAACTGAAATTATCCCTGTGTGGCTAACACAAACACAACTTGATCAGCTTAATGCGGCCAAACAAAAGAACACCTCAATAACATTAAAGTTATCCAAATCTGAGGTGATACAAATGCAAAAGAGCGGTGGAATATTTCAATTCGGTCATTTCAGCGTTGTTACCGGCTGCAGCTCCCGCGGTTGCAAAAATACAATAGGAAAAGGCCCTCGACTATCCGGGACGACTCGCAGAATACCCTCAGACAAAGGTCTTCGACTACTCGGTACGATTCGCAAAAGGCCTCACGCGCCTATTGACTAATTGTTATATACTCGCGATGACAAAGTCAGTCAAGCATTTCCGAGGTGTCTTTAAGCGGAACGAACTTGCATGAATAATCCTCCGCATGCGGGAAACAGGACCTGGAACTCACTGGGTTGCATACGTGGTAACGCCACGACATCTATTGTATTTTGACTCGTACAGGCTTGCACCACCACTTGAAGTTGTTGATTATTTAACCAGGGGTGATAGCGTCACTCGACGACTACTGCTGTTTTCTTCGACGCTGCCGTTACAAACTCAGCTGGACGGCCCCATATATGGACATCTTGTTGTTGAAGCGCTGCATGCACTCGAGCGTTTACCAACCCCACGCGCGCTTATTAATTTTGCACTGTCACTTAGAAAGTACGCTTAATAGTAAATGAAATGCCTATTAACATTTACGGAAGCTACAGCGCAGGGACCCGACGCGGCGCTGATGTGGATCTGACAAGTTTTGCCACCAAAGCGGATTTGATTGAGTTTACCAGTCGGGTTGTTGTTCGGGGGAATACAGGACTCTGGTGTGTCGGTGGAATTTATCAAAAACTACATCGATGTTTCTGAGGCTGCAACAAAACAATATGTGGATGTAAAGGTCGCAGAGGTGCGCTCACCACCACGTGTAGTAACCTCATTTAGGAATATTAACCAAAGAAGCAGAGAAACATACTGACGTCATAACCTTAGTAAATGGCCGACTTGTTTTTCCTTCTCTTGAAAATGGCCTTGATAAGCCTAAACGTCACATCTTAAGAGTGCGCGAGTCCGGATCATACTTGTTTATCATAACCGGAAGGAAAGGTGCGTGGGGTCGAATGGCGATGTTGATAAATGATCAGCAGCATCTTAGTTTTGCATCACCAATATCACGTATCAACAAAACCGACATTGGTGTTCGTTACGAATTTTTTACATATACAGTATCAACATCATTAATCGCTAGAGATGAAATTCAATTCGAAGGACTCAACATCTATTCGGATGGGTACTTAACCGTCTATAGTGTTTGTGTTTAAGATTTATCTTTACATATACGTGATGGATTTTGAACGTGATGATGATGTTGCGGAATTTGCCGACGGGGTCTTGGATCAGATAACAGCGGATGCTGACATCGATAGTAATTTTGTTCCACTTGTCGACGAATATCTGCTTCAGAGTGGTGTTACCAGGCCCTCTTATACGCTCAAGTATAATCTAATTGAGGGCAAGACAGAAATCGACCGTTGAGACCACCTTGATGCGCCACTACCAACTAGAGGCCAGCTTGGAGTCATAGCATTAGCACACGAAAACGCCAGACAAAAAGATAAGCCACCGTCAGGCGTGAAATCAACCAAAGACTATTTCTACAACGATAAAGTGAAATTCACCGCCAAATCCACCCCGTTTACATTCCCCATCGATTATGTTAAACCAACATTGATTCAAGTAAGACAAAGATCTCGACTGTTATTCAACAAGGACGTACTTGTCCGCGTAACAGTTCTTGGACGAAAACGGTGTGCTTTTAAATGAACACGGTGCCAAACCCCAGGGACGCACAATCGCCAGAGACTTAAATATTTCCCAGGAAGATATTTTCTGTGATTGCATGACGGTTGTACCAGTGAAGAAAAATGCTTGGTTGGAAGTGCGTGCGCGTGTTGAGCAAATAATATCCACAATGATAATATTAATAGAAGAACTATGATAGACCCTAAAAGTTACCTACGCGAAAAATAAACGAAGCGTAACAACAGCTGCCAGATTAAATCCATAAAAAAAAAACATTTTACTCTCAAAATACAAACGCGTGTGTGTTGTCGTGGATGCTATTTATAAAATCACCGCCGCGACCACTGTTGGCCTTGGTGTTGCTGGAATTGTGACCACAGCAACCATCATTGGTACACCAGTCGGATTTGCTATCGGGGCTATATCGATAGCAACTAGTGTGACTGGCGGCGGTGGTAAAATAATTTAGATACGTTTACATTCGCGAATACGCGTCTATTCAGAACATCTCACGGCGGCACAAAGTAGTCTCAGCACAGTTGCTAAGCTGTACTTGATGGTCATCGAAGATAAAACGATTAGCATGGGTGAGTTGGAAATTGTGGTGGTGGAAATGGTAAACCCCGGAAGTCTCCGAGCACACGTACGGAACTGAGGCGTTACGACCCAAAACAGGTAGCTGATTTACAGGCAGTAAAAATCGAGTAAATGTTTGCCAGTGCCTACAGAGGCTCCCGGGTTACAATCGCGCACACGCGTGTGCAAAAATCCTCAGTGGGAAAAAGTCACGGGGTTTATAGAAGGGGTTTAGGGATTAGAAACCGTAATCGGCCGGCCCGTATACAATCTATATTATGACATTACTTGATCACTTACATCGCAATCTGCTAGGAAGACAAGTATATATGCATATATTGCACGCTATTTTCGCGAGTTGGTTAGGTCTTTGCTGAAATCCTTAATATCACGGAGAATACAAATTGATGAGGAATACGATTAAATAATTACTGCCTACAATCTGCAGTATCAAACCGTCGTAAAAGGGTAAAATAATCCAGACCGGGGATCAAAAACAGAATACATCCAAATTAAAAGGGATATACCATTACAAGGGCGTCGGAAAGTTCTAAATGGGCGGCTCTTTTCGCAGCTAGGGGTTTTGTCAAATGAGTTGGGTTCTCACAACACGTAAGTTCATAATTTCAACTACAACAACAACAAACAAACAAACACAAAAAAGTGGGGTTATGACGAGCTGCATTTAAAAACTTAATATCTTCTGCGAATGTACAAGTATTACTTACATCTAACAATGGAAGAATGTTTGCATCCGTCCATGATCTGTCCAGTGACTTTGGTGGAGGTTCTTTATAGAAATCCAGGCTCTCCAGTTTTTCTATCAACTCTTCGATAACCGCCCCAGATTCAGCAACCCGCCCTTCATTGTCAAACTTCAACTGGCTGTTGGTAATATTGGCTAAATGATTTAGGACACTGTTGCAGGCACAAATGTCGTAGCCCTTTTGTCCATGCAGTCCTATATTAGCGATGCCCCCAATATTGACACAGATTTCATTGTAACTGAAGAGAAATTTTTCCCCCACCGGAACCAGTGGCGCCCCCTGTCCACCAAGGGCGACATCTTTGCATCTAAAGTTGCATACAAAAGGGCAACCTAAGTAAATCGCTGTGGTCTCACCCTCTCCCAGCTGAAACGTGTACCCTTCATCCGGCTGGTGAAATACTGTATGACCATGCGAAGCTACAAAGTCGACTACACGAATTTTATTCCTTTCCATAAATTCTGACACTGCCTTTCCGATGAAATGACCATATTGCATATGCAGCTGTATCAGCCCTCTACCGCATAATGTATTGCTATTTCGTAGTCGCTCCTCCCAATCTTTGGAGTACGGTATAGTTTCTCCTTGAAGGATGCGATATCCCCAGACATCAGCGTCAATATCTCCTGTAAATTCAACATGACAAATATCTAATCCATCTAGTGAGGACCCCGACATACAACCGATTCCCGTGAACGTCGACATGTTTCTAAAAGTCACAAATGTTCACTCAGTCTTCTCTGCTAAACGATTATCAACACTCAGCAACTTCCACGTGCGCGGTTAGTGACCTTGGCCGTCAGCTTGTTATCAACAAGCCCATGTCGGATTTTGACCTATTTCCCCACTTCGAAAAGATATCAAGAAAGTCTACCGTTTATGACAGTTTAAATACGATAGGACTATTACTCTAAACAGTAAGCAAGTATAACCCTACCCTAATTTAAGGTCAATAATGATAATAACCCCACTAGAATTGTGATATGGTTACTTTTTTGAAAAAGTAGTTAGGGACCAACCATTTGATTGAGGGTTGGGGGAGGGGCTGGAATTTTCTTTTATATAAATTTCCGGCTCTCAAATAGCTTGAAAAAAATATTCTTGCTCTGATTAGTAGTACACAAAAACAGAAACTATTATATCCATTATATTAGTTGAAAAAAAATAACCTATGTTAAGGTAAAAGAAAAGAATATATATATATATATATATATATATATATATATATATATATATATATATATATATATATATATATATATAAAACAGTGTAAAAACTTGTGGTCTAAAAGGAAGTCTCTCTCTCTCTCGTGGTATGATATTTTACAACGAAGAGTTACCGTCACGTAGAAATTATTTATCCCCGCGTTTCTGGAAGAAAAGGTGGGGAATATGTAATCTTGCCCATTAGTACGCGCGTGCGTGCGTGTGCAGGGGTGAAGGGGTGGGGGCGGAGCAAAAAAAAAAAAAAAAAAAAAAACTGAGAGCGAAACAAGCGCAACGTTTCTTGAGTAACTTCTCTTTACAGTTCGATGGTTAAAAGTATGCCCTGGAAACGCTTACAATGCATGAGCTTTCGATGAATTCACCCCCTGGGCCCCCACCAGGGTTTCCATCCCACATACCCCTTGCCTACTTATTTACGCTCCCCTTAAACGATATTCCTGTATCCGCCCTTGGAGTGTCTATAATGTAACGCAGCTCCTAATATTTCCCCTGCGTGCATGCGTTTGTCTGCAATGTCACGCAACTCTTCATACACCTTGGAAGATGAAGACTTTAAAACTGGCATATGATTCAGAGTAGTTTGAAGATGCGAAGAACGGTTAGAGAATTTTTATCGATTGGAGGAGGTGGAGTGGGAGTGGCTAAGAGAAAGCTGGAGACATTATGCATATATGTATAATGGAGGCATACGGACAATGCTGCTTTGCCGCAGACCTCCAGCTTATCATTGCGGGTGATCTTCTAATTATCGTTTGTTTTCTAAGGTAGTACACCAGTTTCAGTCAACAATTTAAACTCAAAAGCTTTCATTTTCTGACAATTTAGTTATTAAATAAAACATGTAATATATATATATGTATATATATATATATATATATATATATATATATATATATATATATATATATATATATATATATATATATATTGGTTCATTCACTAAAAAAACAACATTTATATTGATATAACATGTAGTATATAACAGTTAGAAAGAAAGAGATTGTATCAGTGAGTCTTAGAGTATGGAGGTATACATACATACATACATACATACATACATACATACATACATACATACATACATACATACATACATACATACATACATACATACATATATATATATATATATATATATATATATATATATATATATATATATATATACACACACACACACACACATTTGTTGTCCTTAAATTCATAAAGTATCACAGACAATTAGAAAACAGAACAAATAGTCCACTGTATAAAGAGTTACACGTAGCTACTATCACATGAGAAACATGTCGAGAGAGAGAAGGGAAAGAAGGGAACCAGTAGCAATTGCATAATGGTGATTACTGAGTACATGCGGCTAGCTGGTTCTGTCAAAAATATTCTAAAACCTAACATATATATTTTTACCACCGCGGATGTGTAGGTATTTTTCTATGGAAATGAAAAATTCAAAGAAATGTTCAAGAAAAATTACTGAATATTGACGGATCTGTAACAAAAATACCACCAGAAGTAGCAATCAAAAAGAGAAAAAACGCATGTTCATCATAAAGGAAATAATATCGATTCATCAAATGTCTCTAAAAAAATAGCATTTTGATTAACTTTTTCTAATTTATCACTCGTTAATGTTACATTTTGTTTCAATATTTCGTTTCTATTTAAGAAGTGAAATAATACATTCATATTGGGTGTACCTTTTTATTACTTGCAGCCATATATATCATATTTGGTACTAATGATCATCTGATTTATCACTGCTTTGTCTTTCACATACTGGCCAAATTAGACATTCTCCCATGAAAGCTTCAAATATAAACTTTATTCGACAATACAATTCAATAGATCAGTATCATAAGCATTTACATGCTTATTTATTACATATTACAAATACATTGTTGAAGTTTTCCCAAAAAATTGGCATGTAAAGGCAATCTCATAAAGACGAACGTCTGTTTCTGTATTCATATATCAGAAAGTCACAGAGTGAGGAATTAACAATTGTATAATGCAACAACGTTTACACGTGTAGCGGCTTATTTTCGCTTACTGTCTGTAAACGTTTACAAAATCGGTAAACGTGTAAACGAACATGCATATGGCTGTCATTGACACAGGGACAGCCATTTCTAAATAAATTATATATTTCCACATCTTTGCTTAAGAGGATTGTTTAGTAGGATTTATATGTTAATTCTTTTATTAAAGCATCTATCTATGATTTTCACATCGAATGTGACATCGATAGGAAAAGAGCAAAAGTTAATGAGAATTAGTTATAGTGCACATTACACAACATTACACATCAGGTTCATTTACTGATAATGCTGATAAAAAAATTTCTTTAACCTATAGTATTTACCTTTAAACAACATGTTTGTTAACAGAACCTTTGATCAGTAACATTTTATTTAAAAAAAAGAAACACCGTTTCAAGTTTGTAAACCACTGCACAGTTTTTTTATTTATTGTAGCTCCTACAAAAGTTTCCCATGAGCATATCTAGGCAGTATATCCGGATCCATTTTCGATTTTTTTCATCATGTACATATATGTAACAGTAGGAAACAAAATCATATAATCATATGAAAGTTTTACTGAAATTGTCTGATATATTCAACAAAGAAATTTCTTACAAACAATAGCAAGCTGAGCGAGGTACGATATGTACATTATAAAAGCTATCAGCTGTTCAGTAAGATTAGCGGGTAGATGGGGGAAAAGTTGAGTTTCTAATCGTTTCGATTAAATGGCATCGTTTCGGTTATTGTAAACCGTGTACACGTTTAGACATTTTGATAAACATGGCAGCCTTACAATTGTACACATATGAATTAAATTATTTGTTGCTACAGTTCTCATTTAGAGTTTGTATGGAAATTGTATCGAGTTTGTTTCGATTGTGCATCTCTTGGGCACGCAGAAGATATTTCTCCTGAAAAAATTGTAATATGGTCAACGGTTCCACCATTTCGTGCAAGCTGGTATGACATTTTACATCCTTATCTTTGTTGAGTTGAAAATCATATAAAGTTTTTGTCGGTTTTAATGATAGTTGCAATTTGAAAAACCGTGTGTCATTTTAGCTTACGTTTGATTTGTGTCGTCGGTCAAACTCCGAATCCAAGTTTGTGCAAAAGAAGAAACTAATGGATGATGTTTTAAAAAGTCTCCTCTGCCAACATTGATGTGGTTTGGTTTGGTTTGGTTTGCTTTGTATTGCATAGCTGTTCTGATGATAGGCTTCGAACCTGTGCCCGTGTGGTCGCAAAAATATTCGCAGGATCTTTTAATAGTTTATATGACACCAAATTTAAAAAACATCTTTGCAAAAAGAGGGCCAGGAAGATTTCGATATATATGCATGTATTTATAATTATATCTGAAAAATATATCACCACTGTAACTACGTAACATTTGTTGTAGAGTTATTTTCCATGGACCCTTATTTTCCGGATTTGAAAAGTTTCTTCACCAAGCTTGCCTTCAGAGAATAGATCAATGCATTTATATCTATCATTTGTATCATCCAAAATTATAATTGTGCGGTATTATCATTCACACTACTTTATCTATTTCGGAGTTCAAAATTAATTTAAACATTTTATCTTAATTCCTTTATTACATTCCATGTAACTTTCTGCATGACTGTCAAATGAAGAATACGTTTGAGGAGAGTAAAGCACTTTGAGGAGAGTAAAGCACTTTGAGGAGAGTAAAGCATTAAAAGAACAAGTATCACACAGACTGTTGTTAAATTTTTTAATCTGTAATTATCTAAGCACTTGCAGAATTCTGCGTTTCGAAGTTCAAATCAACAATTCATATCATTATGAAAAACAATGCCAGTAGTTTGTTTTCACAATCAGATGTCCAAATAAAATTTATAGCACGCAAATACTCCAAATCTGTACTATTTCTCAATAAACCAAATTCTTATATATGATTTTCTTATCGTATATTAGGCCTACATTAGAATATGCAGATGTAGTTTGGGATGGATGTTCAAATGAAGACTGAGATAGATTACAGAGATTACAGTTAGAGGCTGCTAGGATAGTCACAGGTCTAACCAGAAGTGCCAACGCACGCAATATTTATGAGGAATGTGGCTAGCCCCCCTCTCTCAGAACGAAGAAAATCCCACAAACACTGTACTTTTCATAGAATTATTTATAATGATTCACCAAGTTATTTAAACGAACTGCTTCCTCCTTTTTGTGGGAAAAACGTCAAGATACAATTTACGTAATAGACAAAACTTTTCTAGATTAAACGCCAGATTTTAAATAACAAAGAATCTGTCCTTAACTCTTTTATTCTCATATGGAACACACTGCCTGAAAATGTCAAAATGGAAAGCGATTTCTTAAAATTTAAAAAGTATATTACCCCACAATTCAATAGCGTTCCTTCTTATTATCTTTCTGATGATCGCAAATGCTCTATTATTCAGACTATGCTCAGAAACCAATATAGCGACCTTAAAAAAGATCAGTATGACAATCACCTGATAGATAATCCATTATGTAACTGTGGGGTAGAAGCAGAAAGTGCATATCATTATATTTTCATTTGTACTCGATACACAGTTCAGAGGCAAAATCTAATACTTAGTCTTAACGAAATGTTTGTTCCCATCTCTACAAACGCTCTTCTATTTGGTTCACCTGAACTTAAAACAGATTTTTAAAAAAATATCTTTAAGTTTTTTTTTCAAAAGTACATAAGGATACAACACGTTTTAACTAATGTTTCTTCCTTAAATTCTAAATAAAAAGGAATTATTATTATTATTATTATTATTATTATTATTATTATTATTTCTCAAACAGTACAATGACCAATTGATAGTTGATGTAGTTGCATTACATACTAAATTCTATTCTTTCCGAAGTTTGGTAACAACATTGATTATCTTTTTTTTTTCTTTCTCCTTTTTCGAACGTTATTCTTTATTTATGAGCACAATTTACTTGTTTTTTGTTTGTTTTTTTTTTTTTTTTTTTTTTTTATGGGGGGGGGGGTGCTTTTTTCTTGTATACCGCTTGTTATGTTTGAATAGTTTGTACCACTATATTTGAATGGGGAAGGATTTATGTAATGTTGTGAAAACTTGTAGCCGACCCGTTTTGAATAACTTAGCAAATGAAATATGTTTAAATTAATAACACAGTTATTAATATAACAAACATATGCAAGACTTGACACCTTTCTAAACTCATCTGAAATATAGATTACTTTTCTGAACATTTGCTAAGATCCGTGCATCAAAATAGTTGCATCATCGGCATAAATAGTATTTCTAATCAGGTAATTTACACCCCGAGAGGTCCGGTTCTGAACGAAATGCATGTGATCAAAGTACAAATAAACATAAATAAGGTGACGACGGACAACCCTGGCGTACACCATATTTAATGCGAAAAAGTCAGACGTGTATCCATTATTTATATTAAATACAATTATTACAATCGTTATAAAACAAAGTTCACTCATCTGATTAAAACAGGTCCAAAAATTCAACAATTTTATTACGTCAAAAAAAGGTCAAATAATTGACTTTATCGGACGCTTTTTCAAAATCTAAGAAAAATAAAAGCCCAGGTTTACTTTCATCTTCTGCGTTTGTATAATGTCTACAAGTAATCTAATATTTTATCCAATTAATACGCCTTCCTTTTATAAAACCAATTTGATTCGCATGCATAACTTTAGATATCACTTCTTTCAATCTTTATGCGATTGTAATCAGTATTTAATAAACTGATAGGCCCCAATTAAGGTCTTCATTTGTTATTGTTTTTTGTTGTTTATTTTTATATTTGTATTATTTATTTAGTAAGAGAGTTATAATGTCCTGCCGTTGTACAGAGAAGAAATGTCCATTTTTCATGGAAAAATGCAGTGCGTGAGGCAAAAACGTCTTAATATCATTCCACAAAATGTTGTAAAACTCAGTAGTAGTTCCATCTGACGTGTGGCTTTTATTATTCTTCATGGATTTTAAACCTACACCACATTCCTCAATGGTTAATTATCCCTCACACTTTTCTTTGTCCTTTTTTGAAAGATTGTGTTCATACCCTTGAAGAAAAAAATAAAAATTTGAATTTGTTTCATCATTTCCGGAGGACAGCTTTTTGTATAATTCCTTTTCAGCGTTCAAATGTTCTCCCGAATCTCGTATTTCCTTTCCATCTATCCTTAATTCTTGAATAGCCTTGTTTTCAAATGGCGTTCTTCCATATTTAAGAAATACTTTGTATTTTTCTCCCCGCCCTCAAACCCAACGTTCTACTGACCTAACTATTGTTGTCTGTGCTTTTGGGCCATAAATTGCGTTTAGCTCTAACATATTGCTCTCAAGTAAGTCCTTCAGTATTTATCGTGGAACTCTTTCACACTCTTTTGACAAAGTTTCAATTTCGGCCAGCAGTTTTTCTCGTCTTTAGATATTTTGTTTTTTTGTCGCATATTTTATTGTCTGATTTCTGATTGTCCCTGTTATAATTTCCCACGTGAAATTTGAATATGTATCTGAATTAATTATCACTGTCTCTGAAATTGTTGTTGTTGTTTTTTGTTTTTGTTTGTTTGTTTGTTTTTTTGTTTGCTTGTTTGTTGTTGTTTTTTTTTTTTTTTGCTTATAATTTCCTCATAATCGTTCCTCAAAATAAGACTGTTGTTTAGCTTGAAGTATCCCGGATCCTTGCTGACACAATGATTTGTTCGTACATAGGCTATTCCCTTGATTGGCCACGCCTTTTGGATCCTCTCTTCATTAGTTGTATATTACTCTGCCAAATCTTCTACAGTGTTAAAAGAATCAGTGAATTCCTTCAACTTCTTCTTGTTCCTTATAATTTGATCCTTGTCAAATCTCTTTTGAAGATTTTGGGATTCGGTCCTCCTCGAGTTTTGTCTGTTCTGGAAATTATGTAAGTCGCGTCAATGTCCTCTCACTTCAGTTCTATTCCCATGAATTCTTAGATAAACATAACGGCTTTCTCCGTGATATTCTCGTTTCAATCCTCAGGAAAGCGATTAAGTTTTAGGTTATTGCGCCTAGAATACTGCACATTTTTATAGGCACGAGAAAGGGCAGCCGGGGTAGCTTGTTTTATCTGAAGTTTGATTTTTCTTCTGAAGCTCATAGATTCTTTTCTTGAGACTTTCACACTTATTTTGTGGATGAAGAACTCTTCAATCAGCAGCCGCCATGAGCTCATGGGTGAACTTCTCCACACTTGCTTTCACAGCAGAAAGTTTATCATTGGGCGTTTGTTTCAAACGCCTAGGAAACTGCGTCGCTACTCATGTTTCCTTCACAATGGCGGATCCAGAGCTATGGGATATGATTATGAGTAGTTTGTAGATGCGAACAACGATTTTGGAACTTTGATCCACCCTGAGGAGGGGAGGGGAAGGAGGGAGCAAAGGGTTAAGGTTGGGTCCACCATGCATATATGTATAAATGGGGGGGGGGGGGACAGGCAGAAACGTAACAAAAACGAAAATTAAAAGCATACGGACAATGCAGCTTTGCTAGTTTATCTCTGCGCGTGATCTACGAATTGGGTTTTGTTATTCAAGGCAGCACACAACAGTTTCGTATATTGGCCCCGGTAAATATTTTTAAATTTAAAAAGCTACCTCAAATTAGAATGCATGTAAATGTTTGGAAATCAAGTTAGAGAAATATATGTATATATATATATATATATATATATATATATATATATATATATATATATATATATATATATATATATATATATATATATATAAGGGGAGAGTTTCTGGCGCACTGGCTGTTATGGGGTTTATAAATTTGTGTTCTGACAATGAAATGTTTAACAAAGAAATGAGGTAACAGGGAAACTGTTATGCGTAAATTTAAAAAAATAATTAAAAAAAGAAACAAAAATTAAAAGCATACTAGATACAGCAGACTCTCACCTTCTATACTACTCACTGAAAATACTTCTTGCATTATTATGGGGTAATGGGAGTCAAAACTCAGTAAACTCTCATGGTAACGTAGTAAACTATGTATTTAGTTTCTTACGTAGTGGAGCGATCAGATATTAAGAAGGGTCGATCAACGTTGCATGCCCCCAGGTGTCTAACTACACCCTGTCCAAATACGTTTTTGTACATTTTTTTGGATAATAACATATTGATTTACAAAAGAAAAGTAAAATAATAAACTAACTTTGTCAATATCACTTTTTCTCAGATTACAAATAAATAAGTTATCGTCGAAAAACGTGCTAAAACGTATTTGTACTGCGTTTTTAGGGTTAAAATTACAGATCATTTGCGCTTAATCACTTGAAACATAATTTCATGTTTGTAAACATAGCCGACACAACAAAAAGAGAAATAATGAAAAAGAAAATTATGAGAAGTCTGATTTGGTTTTTATGGCACAGCAACACAACTAGGTTATTTAGTGCGAGATATTTGAAGCAAAGTACTTTGCCCAGGGACACACCACGGTAGCCGACCCAGGCTAATCTGATAGTTGGATTAAAGCCCGCACCCCTTTCGGTTGCGAATCCAGCACCTCTGAGCCACAACGGCTCATGCCTCCATTAGTCGCCTCTTTGGACATACCGGATAACGCGTTGGGCCAGTTCTACATTCCAAACCCCACATGGGGTTAAATTATTACAGGAGATATAGTAAGTTTTCAATTCCCTTATTTAAATTACACTTGCAAATCAACTCGTAGTAATTTTGAAGTATTATAAGTATTTTAATTAATATTACTAAACTTTTTTTTCCATTCTCATTTTAGTTCAGTTTCAATTCCTTTCACTCAATATCCCCCGCATTTCTTTTCATGTTTGGAATGTAGTACGGCAAAGTATGGCAACGGTAGTTACTAGTTACTATTAATATATTCGATATTTAATAATAATAATTATAACCAATGCAGATGAAGTAAGTCAGTTCTTTAACTTACGAAAAATACTTATGCCGTTTGCTAAAACACCGAGTGGAGAAACTGACTGCAAATGTTAAAAAGATTATTAATTACATGCTCATTTTTTGCCGCTTTCAACGAGTAGCGTTGTAATTTGGGGTTATTTTCAGACAGAGACCCTGCAAACAGATGCAATTTAAATTTATAATAACAACGAATATGTGGTTTTCAGATATGGAAATTCAAAAATAAGTTTAAAGAGATACCTCCATATTTTACCTTTATAGATATTTGCATCTATATTTACACACATACAAACGCCGGTTTTCTAATTTTGAGTCATAATCTACAATAAAAACACAGGTAAAGAGCACTCAATATTTTTAAGCGTTCACTTTTCCTGAGAGTGGCGGTAGGTGAATATGAACCAACTTATTCTAGCGGTAGAAGAAAATGGAGATGTAAACATGCTTTTATACCATTCAACCACAGTTTGATGACTAGGTTAGGGACAAGTGATTTAGTCTGTTGTGCGCATTCAGGTATACACAGAATTCGCTCGCCATTGAGTTAACGAAGTGAAAGCCACGATCACATACGAAATTACTCGGCGTGTACATTAAGCTCATTAGTTGCCTAGTTAGTGTCACTCAGGCATGAAATAAGGCCAACGAAACATGAATCTTAATATAAAACCATGTACAATCAACACATACCAATATCTTTAAGGCAGACTTTTCCATTGACCGTTGACATCAATATCAAATCATATAGTTTACATCGCGAGTAAACTGCCGATGCTTGGGAGTCAAGAGACAAACACAAGTGCAGTCAGACAGGGAAGGCAGGGACCTGTAGACCAAGAGACAGCAAGACAAGCATATTTTTGTATCTTATGCATGTCACAATAAGGAAATATTTTTCATTTAATCGAAATTTATTGTTACCTATTACATACGTTTGCTAAATTATGAGAAGGACATAGGCTATATTTTCATCTTTTACCTTTCACCCTTTCGTCTTCTTCTTTAACATTTAAAAACCAACCGTGGTTGGCGCATTAGGTATATTTTACTTGTTTTGCATTAGTCATACTCAAGATATTCATGTAAGAATGTATATATTTGGAATTAATAATTTCACAAAGTGCATGAAATATAACTTCTATCGTCGTAACTTATAAGTATATATACTGTCATTGTATATCGTTTCTGTAAATATATACAGCCAAACATGTTGATTCTATAAAGGAAATACATTTTTGTGTTTTATCTAGTTCGTGTTATCGTCCTTTCTAGCTATCTGACCTTCAGAAAGAACTTGGTTGATTCCGGAAAGCGATTGGGCTGGTTTCACACCAGTTTTGCACTGTTGTTTGTCAGCTTTTTCCTTTATATATATATATATATATCCAAATGCACCAGATCTTTGCACTGTTGTTTGTCAGTTTTTCCTTATATATATATATATATATATATATATATATATATATATATATATATATATATATATATATATATATATATATATCAAAAAGCACCAGATCTTCGGGAAATAGTTTTGTCAGTTAAAATTTGCACTATTTTAATTATTTTCATTGCGGCAAATCAAGTTTTACAGGCTACTTCAACTGATAGTTCTGAGGCGGCGAATCCAAAAAGGTTTAGAACTCTCAGACTTGAAAAGAATAGAAGCCTATTCAAATTGCAACTTTGGTCCTGTTTCCTTTCTCTCAACCTAATTTTGACAATACATTATCTTTATTCAATGGACTATAACTGTATATAATATATGTTATCTGGGACAACGACAATTTTGGGTCATATATATATATATATATATATGTTTTCCGTTACCGGATACGTTTCCTTGCTTTCAAGCAATTAAAACTGGGTCAACTGCGGGCAAGTTGAAACGAAATAGCGAACAAGATTGACAGTGTTAGGTACCCCTTGGCGACAATCAGGTTAGAAATGATAAATTAAAGAATATGAAATGACTAAGTTTTGTGCATTTTTTATATCCTTGAGGCTTTTCATTGTTAAAATTGGAAGGTTGGGGGGGGGGGGGGGTACAAACTGCTAGGGAGGTTATAGAACTTACAGGAATTACGGAGCAGAATTAAATTGGAGAAAAATTACCGCTACGCAATCTGTTTTAAGTGTGCAATAGTTACACTGAGATCGTGCATAAGGGTCCAATGCCTGGCTGACCCTTGTCTGGACTGAATTTTTCAGCATACTACCTCGGAGTAAATAAACTTGGTAAAATAATGCATTATGGCAATGTGCCTTGTTTTTGGAATTATCCGAAATTTCACCATTTACTCGGGAAAGAGGACATGTTAGACAAACCTGTTCCTAGGAGGCATGTAAAATTCCTTGTTTAATCGTATGTCATTTTTTAAAAATTTTTTTAATTTTTGTACTTTTCTTACGATTTGAAGAACAGATACTTGTGGATAGAACAATGCGCCTGGATTGGGGCCTTTTGGCATACAAACGGTTCTTAATGCAGACCTGAAACTTACTAGCGAAAATGAATTTATGCAAATATGCTAAGGAAAACGCTGATAACGGACAGTGAATGTCCCTTTTAAATACCCCAAATCGTCAAATTAACATCACCTCTAGGGACGGACCATTTAGAATTAGGGTTTTTATTTAGCCCTACTAATCATAGACCAGAAGAGCTTATGAAATGGTCTGTTGTCCGTCGTCAGTCCGTCCGTTAACACAAGTTTGTTATCACTACTCCTCCTAAAGTAGTTAGAGGATTGCCATGAAACTTTATATATACATTCACCCAATGGTCTAGTTGGTCCTACATGAAAATGGTGCTGCTCGGATATCCAATATGGCCAATACGGCAGCCATCTTGAAAATCTTGTTATCGCTACATCTCATGAAAAGATGGTCATATCAACATGGGGTTTTCACTGAAAGACTTCTTATGATGTCCAATTGGTCCTAAATGAAAATGGTGCCGATCTGATGTCCAATATTTCCGACACAGCAGCCATCTGGAAAATCTTTTTATTGCTACTCCTCTTACATGGATGGTCATATCAACATGGGATTTTCACTAAAAGATGATTTCTATCTTGTCCTAAATGAAAATATTGTTATCTCTACTCCTCTCAAATGGATGTCTATATCAACATTTTTCACCAATAGACTTCTTATGATACCTAATTGGTCCTTAATGAAAATGGTGCCAGTCGTACATCCAATATGGCTGCCACAAGAACTGTCTTAAAAATCTTGTTGTTAATATTCCCTCTGAATGGACAATCATTATCACATGGGGTTTCCACTAAAACACTTCTAATTATATCTACTTTGTCCTAAATGAAAATGGTGCAAAGCTGACATCCAATATGTGCACCACAGCAGCTAGTTTGAAATTTTTTTATCGCTGAAGAATATAAGAGATGGTTTCAACACTCGACAGTTAAAAGGAAGAAATGGTCTTATCTTGAATTCCTGGAAATTCTTTTCGCCCAGTAGGGCGTCAGTCCCTTCGATGGACTAATGTTCTTTTTCCCTACAAACTAGAAAATTAGAGCAAGAGTAGTCTCGAACTATTTGGGGGCCAGAATTTGTTTCTCCAAAAATTGTCTAGCCCCCCCCCCCCCCCCCCCCCCCCACCACCCGAAAGAAAAACATGAAATACTCGATCCTTTACCAGAGATAAACCACTCTGCACCATCGCCGCTAAATAAGCGCCTCTGCTATCTGGCGATTTACTATCGAATTTTGGATATTATCCCTAAACGGACCAGCTCTGAGGACAGGTCTGTATTTTAAGAGTAACAAAATAGGCCCAAATACTTAGCCCCATTACTTTGTTTATTTTCATGACTTGCTAAGGTCAATCTAATATATGTAATTCTTCCTAAAATATATGTTTTTGCAAAATGTAAAATTGCCCATGCTTATTGAAGCACTTGCGTTGTCAAATCTTCAGTTTCGGAGGTGCGTAGTTTTGTATGTTGTCAAGCTCTTCCATCGCGGAGGTAAGTACATCTTGCATGTAGTCCGCAATCTCATAATGCCTAAATAAAAGTGATTGGTTTTGAAAAACACCAGAACTTATGAAGTTTGTAGAGAAACATGCTTGCAGGGTTTAATGTTTTTTTCTCCAGCATTTCATTAGTTTTCTTTCTATTAATTATTTACTAAATCTGAGAAATATACTGAAGCATTTTCGTATGCATCGTTCATGTCCAGTCAGCCAGTCATAGAAATGGGCGGTGCTTATTAGTAGAAACACACATGTCTGATATATGGTATCTGAAACATCACATATATGATATTTAAAATAGGTCGGTGTATCTAATATATCACTTACCAAAGATCAAAGGAAAATCTAGGACAAGTGAATAAATTAGTAGTAGATTCTGTGGTTTTGGTTTCATTATATCAAAACAGTATGTAAACATATTTTGTGTACGTTTTTGTGCTTGTAATTGCTTTTCGTGTGTCGTAGGCCTTCAGAAATAAAGCGCTTTATCAGTTTCTCTGACTTGTCGCACCGTACTTTGTTATACATAACCTCGGTTCCCTCCAAAAATGTTTGAAGATACTCTAAACCACTGGCCTTCAAAATGTTAAGAATCCTGAGTCATTTAACCTCTGACCTAAGTTCTGAACCAACTAATCTCTGGCCTTCACCCTAGGCCACTGACCTTAAACACCTGGACCACAACTGTTCTTCAAAGAACCTGCGCCACATTCTGAATTTACGACTCCTTAGACACTTAACCTCTGGCCTAGGTCCTGAACTACTGGTTTTCAAAAAACTTGGGCTATTGGTCTTAAAAAAAAGTATGGACCACTGGCCTAGGACTTGAATCACCGATCTTTAAAATAGTTCTTATAATAACAAGGCTACCGCGCCAGTCGTCAAGGCTGCTTCGCTGTCTACCCCACACAACCCAAAAATATAGGATAAAATGCCAACGCCAATTTCCAACAAATTATCAACTACATAATTAACTCTTTTAATCTATTTACCATATTCACGTTTTATCTTATAAAGATTAGAATAACCCATTTAATCAAAGAATTCAACATTATTTTGGGGTCATTTTTCAACTAACTAATATGTAGATCCGGGTCTATTCTTACCCTGTAAGGGACTTCAATTTTTTTGTATATACACCTTGATATTGAATTGGTATTTTAACGTATTCACACCCCTTACGATGCATATTTGAGAGCACAAACCCACCAACAACTAGTGCAGACCATGAAAATATTTATTCTTTTCCATTTAATTAAAAAAATTGTTCATCATTCTACACACTCACACACACACACACACACACACACACACACACACACACACACACACACACACACACACACACACACACACACACATACACACACACATATAGGATAAAAAGTCAGCGCGCATCACCCAATTTTATTAATTTCACTTTGCAGTGAATAGATAAACACTGATAAATACGGTAAACATGTATGAATATTATATATCTTAAGTACGTCCGTCGCATGATCTTGAGATATTTATAGTTAATATTTGTAAACATGACCTGGAGCTTCTTTATCACAAGCTCAAGTTCATTTTTACAGATATTAACTATAAATATCTCAAGATCATGCGACGGGTATACTTATTATTACTAGACAATAGTAAAATATTCTGGTAACTTAAATATTAATCCATGAACTTATATACGCAGTTAATAGAAATAATTATGTACTTCTAAAATATATGACATTAATATAGTCATACATATCTGAAGTGGCACATATTCACTGCGTTGATTTAATAGGATTTGATAGGCCTTGACACTGTGTGACAGTACGTACAATTTACTTGACACAAACTTCGATTGGCCTAGTTTGCATTAGTGGCATGTACGTACAATTTACTTGGCACAAACTTCGATTGGCCTATTTTGCATTAGTGGCATGTACGTACAATTTACTTGGCACAAACTTCGATTGGCCTATTTTGCATTAGTGGCATGTACGTACAATTTACTTGGCACAAACTTCGATTGGCCTAGTTTGCATTAGTGGGATGTACGAACGATTTACTTGGCACAAACTTCGATTGGCCTAGTTTGCATTAGTGGGATGTACGTACGATTTACTTGGCACAAACTTCGATTGGCCTAGTTTGCATTAGTGGGATGTATGAACTGGCATATATTCGCTGCATTGGGTTAATTGGATTGTATAGGCTCAGGCACTTTCTGATTCTACAGGACTCCAGGACTGCTTCGCCAGAAGGTTTACTTGATAGAAGTATCAATTGGCCGAGCTTGTATAAAGTGAACGTTAGGTGAAATGAGTGTTCGTTGTTTATATAGCCTTTATTAGGGAGACGTTTTCATTGTGGTCCTGAGGTAGAAATGATTTATTTTCGAGCACGCAGCCGATATAGTGAGTGTTCGAATCTCCAACAAGGCACATTTGTTACTATTAATTGAGCTTACATACACGCTTTTGCCTACCAGCGATGCGAGTAAGGAATGCATTTAGCAATGGTATGAGTTTAGATTGATTTAAATGCAAGCGATTTACGAGCTTCCTTGGCACCTAAAACTTAAGAGTTGTAGTCGACTGGGTATTTTAATCAATCGAAGCTTCATATCACCCAATATGATTTCATAAATTAAAACTTATCATGTCAGGAGGACGGAAGGTGCACCCCAATACTGGTTGGTTGTCCTCTGCACTGACAGATAAAGTGTGAGTAGATGGGACTTTGCACAAATTGTAAATACTGACTAGAAGGATTATTTAAATAAACAACTTTAATTATTTATTTGAGTGACAGCGAAGTCTATTCATGCTAGCTGTTATGTACAATGTTTACATATTTAACTTTGTCATTGATTGCAGGATGTAAACAAGTTGCTTACTTATAATTCGAGGTCAGGGTTGCTTTTGTTTACAATTAGATTTTTTTTCCTCTAGAATTACTGATTTTTGTCGATTTTTGTCGTGTAGGCATATGATTTTCTAGAACATTCTGTCAGGTGACCTGTGTTTATATATAGGAAGCTTGGTAAGCAGTATTTCATTCCTATGCTAATTATCAGTCTTTAACCAATTTGGTATAATAATCAAATGTTTATAGTTTTGTTGTGAAAATCAGAGCAAATTAAGAGAGGAATTATTTATTTAAAATATTCGTTGGAATTACTAGAGTGCTCATTCTCATTTTGGATTGATACATGACTGGAACATATCATTCAGGCATATCAGGACATTCAAGACTACTGGCACATCAGGACATTTGGACTTGAGATTAGGACACTTAGGATTATTTGAACTTTAATCCACGTTATTGAAAGTGTCTTTTGAATTTTCACTTCAATGGTCTCGAAATAAATTGCTTGTTGATGCTACTTACATTGTTGGTTTCACTTTCTTTTTGTTACATATTTTTAAGACCTAGAGTCGTAACAGAAATTAGGGGCTCGTCCGGGATGTGAATTTCTTTAAATTACAATTTAAATTGACTTTGTTTTGGAATTTTCATTGTCCCTGGTAAAGATTTGTATTTCACCCATTAGAGAAATCTTGAGTGAAACCAGCAAGCATTCACAATATCATCTAAGGTTGAGAACTTTGTTTCAAGTCCTACCCAGGTAGGGTTAGAGTATATGAAAAAGGACGAGTTGCTTAAGCTTGCCAGACATTATGATCTTTCTGAAGCGAAAGTGTTTTTGACAAAGCAAGAGATAAAGAATATTTTAATTCCATATTTGGTGGGAAAGGAAGTTTTTGATAATAGTGCTTTGGGTTTAATTGATAAGTTTGTATCTGGTTTTGATATTGAAATTAAGGGAATTACAGCAGAAAAAAAACAAGACGCTTTTAGAATTAAGAAAGCGTCACCTTCAGAAATAAATGATGGAACTATAAATTCAGAAAGAGGAGAGGGAAATCCAAATGCAGAGAGAGAGAGATAGAGAGACAGAGAGAGAGAGAAAGAGGGAAATGCAGAGAGAGAGAAAGAGGAGAGGGAAATGCAGAGAGAGAGGAGAAGGAGAGAGAGAGGAGTAGGAGGGACAGATGCAGAGAGAAGAAAGACAAATCCAATAAATTTTAAAAGAATTAGAACTGTCAAGCCGCGGGGCACTCTCCCACCCACCCACCCCCACTCCTTTTACACATAAGTTCAGGTCTTGATGTTACCAGATATATTAGGTTAGTTCCCTTTTTCAGGAAAAAGAAGTAGATAAATACTTTCTTCACTTTGAGAAAATTGCTGAAAACTTGAAATGGCCAAGAGAGCATTGGACTTTGTTATTACAAAGTGTACTTATTGGCCAAGCTCGTGAAGTCTACACTTCACCGTCTGTACAACAAAGCACTGATTATGATGTGGTTAAAGAGTACATCTTGAAGAATTATGAGTTGGTGGCTGAGGCATTCCGACAAAAGTTTAGGAATTGTAGAAAAAAAAAAACTGTACAAACTCAAGGGAAAAAGAACAACTATTTGATAGGTGGTGTTCAGCCAAGAAGGTTGATCAAGATTACGATAACCTCAGACAGCTCGTATTCATTAAAGAGTTCATGAGGTGCATTCATAGTGATGTTAAGACTGCTCGTATTAATTGAAGAGTTCAAGAGGTGCATTAATGGTAATGTCAAGTCCTATCTTAACCAGCAGAAAGCGGAAACTTTGGAAAATGCTGCTTGTATGGCTGATGATTATTCCTTGACTCACAAAATTTCATTTGTCAGTATGTTTCCCTCTCAAAAGTTTTCTGGGCAAAAATGATCTCAGTCTCAAACGGGTACTTCTAAATTTCAAAACAGCACAACTGTTAGAAATCAAACATCTGATAAGACTGATCATAAATCCTTATCTCTTCCTACATGCACTTACTAGTATTGTAAAAAGAAAGGGCACGTCATTTCTAATTGCTTTAATTTGAAAAACATCAATAGAATAAAGACAGAACTATTCCAAATGCTCTTATTTCAAAGAGGTCAATGTCACGGTCTTCTATTGAAAGCAATACATTTGTTGAGTCAAACAAACCCCAGTCTGATTCTGTTTTGGAGACTTATGAACCATTCATGTCAGAAGGTTCTATATCACATATTGGGGATTCTGCCAAACCTATCCCTATTAAAATATTAAGAGACACAGGAACTTGAGTCTTTTGTTATCAGGTACTTTCCCTTTGTCTGAGAAGTCTTCTTCTAGTGAAAGTGTACTTATTCAGGGAGTAGAGTGCGGCTATGTAGATGGTCCTCTCCATTGTGTCAATTTGGCATCAGACTTAGTTTCCGGACCTGTGACTGTTGGGGCAGTGACTTCTTTACCTATAGAAGGTATCCATTTATTACTAAGCAATGACCTAGATGGAGATAAGGTTGTGGTTCATCCACTTGTAACCGACAGGCTTTGCTTGGATCAAAAAGTGGGTCCTACTGAGATTGAAATCCTTGATTTGTGTCCTGCTTGTACATTTATCAGAGCTATGGCAAAAAAAAAAAAACTCTTGAGAATGATGATGATCAGGAAATAGTTCCTTAACTGACACATTTATTGGTCAGTCTATTGATGAAGTCACTTTGTCTCCTGATATTGATCAGTCAATAGGTATTGATCACATTGATCCTGTTTTTAACAACTCTTTCGCTCTATTTTAATCAGGGTGACAAAAGACAATCATTCGTTGTCTTACAGGAACAAAATCCTGAGATCTCCGGTTTGTTTCAGAGGACTATTAGTGAAACTGAAGCCACACAAGTTCCAGGTTGTTACTTTGTAAACAATGGAGTCTTTATGAGAAAATGGAGACCACCAGAGATACCCGCTGGTGACAAGTGGTCAGTGAGCTATCAAATTGTCGTTCCGATATCATATCGACTGGAAATTCTTAGTCTAGTCCATGAAACTCCCTTGGCTGGTCATTTAGGAGTCAATAAGGCTTATCACATGATCTTGAATCATTTTTATTGGCCGAAACTTAATAGTGATGTTTCTAAATACTGTACATCTTGTCACACTTGTCAAATGGTAGGAAAACCCCATCAGAAGATACCTAAGGCTCATCTGCAACTTATTCCTGCATTTGACGAACCATTTAGCGGAATAATGGTAGACTGTGTCGGTCCCTTATCTAAGACCAAGTCAGGCAACCAATACTTGTTGACCATAAAGTGTGCATCTGCAAGATTTCCAGAGGCAATTCCATTGAGAAATATTAAAACTAAAATCATTGTAAAAGCTTGGTAAATTTTTTCGCACATGTTGACCTTCCCAAATCTGTCCAGTCTGATGAAAGGTCAAATTTTATGTCTGGAATTTTCCAAAAATTTATGCATGAATTAGGCATCCAACAGTTTAAATCTTCTGCCTATCATCATGAAAGTCAAGGAGCTTTGGAAAGGTTTCATCAGACTTTGAAGAATATGATTCGATCATATTGCTTTGATACAGGAAAGGATTGGGATGAGGGTGTACATTTGTTGTTGTTTGCTGTTAGGGAATCAGTTCTGGAGTCATTGGGTTTTAGTTCCTTTGAGCTGGGTTTTTTTTTTTTTTTTTTGGACATATTGTATACAATGATCACAATCTGCTTACTTTCATCAACAAAATGAAAGATAAAAATCGGAGATTGTTGAGATTAAGTTTAATACTGCAGGAATATAATATTGACATTGGACACATCAGGGAAAAGGACAATGTGATCGCAGATGCACTCTCACGTGTATAGAAGTACTATATTGCTTTATTTTGTGTAATATTAAACTGAGTGACATATTGATAAGACATCTTCCTACGTAATTTTGATCATTATAGTGTCAGATGCATATTTAAAACAAAGCTTTATTTCATAAATCCTTCTTTTTCCTCATGAGGGGAGGTGTTATGTTTAATGTTTACATATTTAAGTTTGTCCTTGATTGTAGGATGTAAACAATTTGTTTATTTAGAATTCGAGTTCAGGCTTGATTTTGTTTACAACTAGATTGGTATTGCTACTTGAACTACTGAATTTTGTCATGTACCCATATGATTTTCCAGACAATTCTGTCAGGTGACCTGTGTTTATATATAGGGAATTTGGTAAGCAATATTTCATTTTTGTACTAATGGTGAGTCTATGAAGAATCATTTTAATAATCAGATGTTTATAGTTGTGTTGTGAAAATCAGAGCAAATTAAGAGAGAGGAATCATTTATTTAAAATATTAATTGGAATTACTAAAGTGCTCATTCTCATTTTGGATTGATACATGCTCTGTGATTTTTGTGAACTCATTCAAAGATATTCTGGATTACATCATTCAAACATATCAGGAGATTCAAGATTACTAGGATTAATTCGGAACATTCTATATTTTGGATTTTTGAATGGGACACTTATGAGTATTGGATTATTTGGATTGTAGTTCACAATATTGTCAGTGTTTTTTTTTAATTTTCATTTTAATTGTATAGAAATAAATTGCCCATTGATTTTACTTACATTGTTGGTTTCACTTTCTTTCTGTTACATATTTTTAAGAACTAGAGTTGTACCACTAGCCAAGAATGGTATTTAAGATATCAATACTACGATACAAAAGGTCCAGTTGCCTTTACAAATATTAATCAATTATGGGGGAAAGTTAAAATGAATAAGTAGAGTAATGCTCAATGACCTATTAAATATTATGAACTTAAAGACTGGTTGATAATTAGTCTACTTAAATATTACACAAACAGACCAAAATAAGATGTCCATATAGAAGGTGTTTATGTTAGTCACGCAGAAGGTCAGTATCAGGCAAAGATAGTTGATCTACAACAGGCATGTGCAACTTCCTCCAGGGAGCTGGCCTCATGAGCCATTTTTTAAAGCAACACCCTATGATGTAAATAAGTGGCTAAAATCCGGCCCGCGAGCCGTATATTGCACATGCCTGGTATACAACATATACAATATTTAATAATGTTTTATATATATATATATATATATATATATATATATATATATATATATATATATATATATATATATATATATATATAGAGAGAGAGAGAGAGAGAGAGAGAGAGAGAGAGAGAGAGAGAGATAAATGTTGACCGTGATAGATGTCTTCTCAAAATATGCCTGTGCTAAGAAAGAAAGACAGAAAAAAGGAGATAACATACCTGATGCCTTCAGGAACATATTTCGAAAAAGAAAACCAGAAAGATTACAGCTCGACGAAGGAAAGCAATTTTATCACGTAAAGGTTAAGGAATTATCAGAGAAAGAAAATATTGAATATTTTTCCACCTCCTCAGACAAAAAAACTTCAGTAGCGGAAAGATTTAATCAAACTCCCAAGATTAAAATGTGGAAGTATTTTACTGATAATCAAACCATAAAAAGAAGAGATATATTTTTTAAAAAAAAATTATTGATAGCTAAATAAATCAGACGATCGATATATACACATGTCGTCAATTGCAAACAAGGAAATAAATAGATCTAAATAAAAGAATAAATTATTTGGCTATCTTACAACAGATGCCTATGGAACGCCTAAAAATAAAATATTTGAGAAAGTCGGGATCTCAAAATATAAGTCTATTATTGCTAAATGATATCTTCATAATTTCACGGAAAAGATTTTTATAATCAGATAAGTAATTTTAGGAGACCTTGTAGTCTATAAATCAGCCTTAAAAGGAGAGAATATTGATGGATTTTTTTTACGAGGAGGAGTTATCTCTATACGACAACCTTGATTATTTATTATTCAAGATTGAAAACTTTATAAAAAGTACAGAAGTGAATGAATAGTATATGAAGAATCAATTAATAGTTGGGAGCCGGAAGAAAATGTTGTCTCACTAAAGTAGGCCCTTATTAATAGTCCTATAAATCATCGAAGTATTCCTGTATAAATAATTTACAATATGTAAAACGGAACCAATTACATATTATGTGTGGTATCCAAGTAAGTCTATCGATGAAATGGAATGTCGAAATACTAAGTACACACGATATAAAAATTGTACAAATATTATGGAATCTCAAAAGTATTATTGTGGAAGAATACGGAAAACGTGTAGCAAGAGGCTCGAAAGTGTAACAAGTGATTCAATGTTCAGTCATAAAATAGTAATGGATAAACGCTAAAAGAAAGACTAAGCCATTTACACCAAGCATTTTATTTAAATAAAATAGTACTAAAATAAATGCTACAGATTTACTTGATACAAAAATCGCAAAATCTGAAAGAAGGACTTTTCAGCCTCTTCTAATTCGTCTTCGAACTAGAAGAGAAACAAAACGAATTGTGAATAAAACTAAGAAAGGTAATTGTCGCAAGTAAGCTACAAGACTTGTTTAAAGACATTAAATAATTACAGATTTGAAGCTGGAATAGAACTAACCAGATTTTTTTTTGAAAAAGAATATGAACCATACTTAGAAAATAATAGGAAGAAAAATCAGACATTTAGATTCAGTACAACCCCAGCTAGATTTATCGATTCAACTCGTACCAAAGGAAATAGACGAAGATGGAATACATCATTATCGTTATATTGATTGGTAACATAGAACACAAGCTAAACACATAATGAACAAAAATGAAACAGAAGTAAAGTTAAAGAACTGTTTGATAGATTCGATACCAATTTTGATCAGGAAATAAGCATATATACCCATTGTTTTCTTTAATCAGATAAATTATTTAACTTTACTTGTTGATACATTTAGACCAATAGCATGAAAGTCATACACATATTAACCAGATTGGATAAAATAATTGTTAAAAAGCCTGTCTTAATGTACAAAATCGTGACAACAAATGCTTTTTGTATGCAATATAATCTATTTAAAATCCATCTCATGATCATCCGTATAGGCCACGCAAATATAACCTTGATAAATATAAGGATTGGTTTAATAAATCTCCATACAATATACACAATATGAAAACATTTTGAAAACGAATTTAATATATTCGTTAATGTCTATGAACCAGTAGAAAAACGTACAAGACCAGTAGAAAGAGAAAGAGACAAACATGTAGCTTTTCTAATCATATTTGAAAGACACATGATTATTTCTCCATTAACATTATAGTGGGATAAAGGATTTATCAAGATTGTTATCAACCCAAGTTAAGAAAGTCGAAAGAAGAAAACACTTTTGTCAGTGCTTGACATTTTTGAATTAAAATTACAAGAACACAAAAGAGTATGCAACCAAACACAACAGACATAATACCAAAGTCATTATATTGAAAACCACAATCAACTAAAAGCTAATTTTGTTCTTTATTGCGATTTCAAAGTATTATTGAGCCAATAAAAAATAGTACTGACATTAGCGAAGCATTCCTGGTGTCCTGTCCCGTCCAATACGTTATAGACAATACAAACAGCAAAACACATACTTGCAGGATTTTGCTTTTATCTTAAATCAAGCCAAAAAGGGTATGAACCAAGAGTTTACAAAGGAGAAGACTGTATAGTTATATTGTATGGGCATTTAGGATCAATTGCAAAAACTGTTTATCAAGCACTAAAACCAAATAAAGATACTCAGTAATAAAGATAAAAGCATTCTAATTCCAGAAGTATATATCATATCTGTGAAAAGGAGATAGCATCTGTAGAACCCAACTTCAAAGTAAGAGTTCGTGATCACTTTACTGGAAAATATAGCGGTCCAGTACATCTACGGTGTAATTCATAAATATCCAAAATATATTCCACTATTTATTCATAATTTGTCTGGATACGATTCTCATCTCATTATCAAAGCCTTAATAAAAGCGATTCATTTCAAGAAGTATGAATAATACCAAATAATGATGAAAAATATATATATCGTTCAGAAAGGAATGTATAGTCAGTCCCGGTATGTGCAGCATACGGCCCACTACCTGGCTTTATCCGCTTATTTACATCATAGGGTGTGGATTTAAAACTCGCTTATCCGGTCCGCGCCCTTGAGGAAATTGCACATGTCTGTTATAGTCGATAGATCTGAGAAACGGGCCGAAAGCCCTGAAAGTCCGCAGAGATTTTTGTAAAAGAACAATAAAATGTATCGATAGTTATCGGCTTATGGGTCGATCACAAGAGCAAATTGCCAAAAATCTCAAGGATGATAAATTCACTAAAACAACAAAACAGAAATGGAAACCAGATTTTTGAGAACAAATATGTATCGATATAAATATATGGATTCATTTGAAAGATGTTGTTAAACTGAACGTCCACCAAGTTGGTCATTTTATTAAAAACTTTCTGGATCAGGAATTAGCACAGAGGATTGCGAATATGTAAAATATGTTATTTTCTGTTATAAGTCTTGTAGTTCGATGGGACGGGAAAAAAATCAACAACGTTTTTATATTCAGTTTCAATCAAATCTAGTGCAAACTTTGTCTTTCCGCAATTTCTAACACCACATATAATCATGTTATGAGGTTCTTTTAGGCACATGTATTAACCGTTTAATCAGGAAATCGTCTTTCTAGAAGAGCATACATTTTAATTGGTTGTTCTGAATATATGCATATGCATCAGAAACAAAATAAATATATATTTGTGTGCATCTAAGTTTTTTTTTATGTTTATCTGTAGATGCATTCCTTGTTGAACATTTGCAAATTTATGCCCTTTTACATGCAGTGCATTATCATGTGTGCTTCTTAAGTGCAATAATAAACAATGGTGATGAGTAGAAACATCGTCTACACTATATTACTAAGCAGAGTGTCGTTTTGTTGTTCATCACAAACAAATTCAGTTGCTTCTGTAAATTGCTGATCTAAAGTATACACCTGTTAATATAACATGTTAGGTAATTCTTCCACAGTAATCATTATATTTTCTAATGCTCGATTGAAATACTTCTCAGGATCAGTTTCTCTATCTTTTTGTACAGTATTACAACTTCTTTTTGATCAATTTTTGGTGAATCAAGTATTACATTTGTTTAGGTTGTATTAACAGCTCCCCCCCCCTCTCTCTCTCTCTCTCTCTCTCTCTCTTTCTCTCTCTCTCTCTCTCTCTCTCTCTCTCTCTCTCTCTCTCTCTCTCTCTCTCTCTCTCTCTCTCTTGTGGTTAACCATGAAAGAAAGAAATTCAATTTCTGTACTTATCGATTATATTAGCAAATAGCTCAGATGTAACCGGATCGTACTGGAGACAAATATTTTCCAATTGATAATCTTGGTTTGCACCTTTTATCAATTCTGATGCTTTTTCGAACATAATCATAGATTTCAAATCCTGAGGAAAAGCAAAAGGATATAACAGGCAATGATCTGTTAGTATCTGAACATCGAGTGGAATTCTAAATTTATTTGAGTATACAATAAACTAAATATCTTATGTACTAGTGTTTTGTGCATTTGATGCTCCTGATCTTAACTTTCTCAGTTTTCATTCATTATATCTTACTCTATTTTACTTGTTCACACAGACGTTGGTAACCACAAGTCTTTAAACGTCAAGACAATGTTGCAATCATTCAGCTTAAATATATCACCACTAACGAAAGAAAAGGTTGTATCACTGATCAGCATTCTTCCAAGATTGTTTATAACTGAATTATTTGCATCTCCTATAACCTTTACATCAAGCGATTTGATTTGGTATATGTATTTATAGATCTCACACTATATTAAATTCTAGTAGTTTGAAATTGTGGTTGGTTATATACACATGTAATTATTGCTCGGAGTTATATACACTTTAGAGTTATGTTTCTGGCATTCAATATCTGTCTTTCTTCATTGTTGCCATTAGCGGTCATTGCTTCTTTGACTTTTTTGCATGTACATGTCAAGATTATAAAACCATAGGGTACCAAATTTGGTTTGGAAAATTGCACCCAACCCTGTAAAAGCTACAGGTATAATACCTCCTAGGGCACAGGCCGCCGCAACTCCTAAACTAGCCACTACAACACATATTCCACCAGAAATACTTGTCATACCAACCTCTACAAAGTTTTAAAAACTTCTTTGCTGGGTTTTTTAAAACTTTTTCTTACACCTCTATAATGTTCTATCTCTTTAACTAAATCATTCTTAATTTCATTATTTTCATAAACATAAAATTAATTCCATAATCATTAGGTATGTATCTACCATTAAATAAAATCAACTACTTCATTATCTTGTCTGGTAGTATCTTTTGTGATAGTCAATGATTGTCAATGGTAAACTGACTCAGTCATATTGGAATAACCAATTTTAGAACTTCTTCCATACCCATGTTAGTTAAGGAATCTATTTTAAAACTAAACATTCTCTTCTGCATAGAGTAGCCATATCTTTGATTCTGAGATATATTTTAAAAATCTTGTAATATTTTCATCTGATTCATAACCTTGTTCACCTAAATTTAATTATTAAAATAACTTTTTAACGGTGTCTTGAATAGTAAATATAGACTGTGTAATACGTGTTCTATTTTGTACCTGACTATCTATTATACAAATCATATATGATCTAATACTCTGATTTAGACGCGCTATTCCTGCATCTGTTAGTCCGTTACTATCTTCTAGAAAGAAGTACGCCCATTATTTATCTTCTTCTTATTTTATTTGAGAGTAATATTGCTCATAACTTTATCGTATCCACCATTTGTCTAGTTTATATATTTCCTATCTACTTTTCTCCTCACAGTCATATCTCTCTATTTTGAAATAGGTTCTAAACCCATTAACAACGTTTAAATTCTTCACTTTTAGGTATCTCCAATCGTGATATGGTGGAATCTTAAAGTTATTACAAATTCTGTTAAACTTTTATAGATATATAGTGCTGTTTGTTAGATTAAATGCATGGCTAAATGGTAATGGTATCTTACAGTTAGACAAAGTTTTCTTAATTGAAAATATATATGAAATATACATACCGATCTTACTAAGCCTGGTAGTCAGGGATTTGAAATATGCCAATAAGTTGCTCCACATCCTGATGGTACCATCCATACTGCCCAGTGTAACTGATTTTGCCAAAATTTCATATCACACTGTGCCCTATATCTGTTCAGTGAATCATCACAATGAAATTATTTAAAGTCTAATGAGCAAAACGGCTTACCGGCTTGTATGCAAAATAGTCATTTTCTGTATAAAATATTAGTATCTCGTAATATAAATTTGCAGTTATATGATCTATATCTCTATCGTTGAATTCAGTTGTTATTCCTTTATTAACTGGTGCATTAAACTGTGTTGCAGGACAAGGGCGAGGTACCCTGCGAGTCAGTTTTCTAAATCGTGAATTTCATGATTTATTTATATAAACGTTTTCATCGTTGTTTGTATAGTGAAATTAATAAAATGGGAGGGGGGGGGGGATAGCCGCTGGCTTTTCATTCAATTTTTTTATGGGTGGGGGATAGACAGCGGGGCAGTCCTGATATCCGGGCCGGTATCCCTGTTTTAAGAACTAATTTTAAAGGTGGGTGGTTCAGATCCTAGGCTGTTTAAAGACCCATGGCACATGTTTGTTGAAGACCAGTGGCCCAGGTTTTTAAGATCAGTGCCTAGGGTAAAGGTCAAAGGTTAAGTGGCTCAGCTTCTAGGCCAGCGGTTAAGTGACTCAGGAGTATTAACATTTTGAAGGCCAGTGCTCAAGGTTTTGTTCCTACATTTTGGAGATCAGTGGCCTAGAGTGAAGCTCAAAGGTTACAGAGACAGGTCAAAAGTCAAGTGGTCCAGAATCGAGGTTTTCTACACTACTTACTTAGCAAACTTTCGCTAACTTGAACACCGTTGGTTCGAATACCATGGATCACTTGTTTTTAAGATCCGACAGAAAGATTATAAGTACAGTGAACCTAGTTTACTTGAACTACGTGTCTCTCGAACTGATTTCCTAAGTTTCTTGGGTGTTCGATCAGATTTTATAACCATCAGGATCCCCACTCTTTACTGAGTCACATTAACTGCATGAGGATCAGAGTACATTTACAGATATCGCCAAGCTTGGCCCTTTGCTAATTCTCACCCACTGGAAGTTAGACTCTGGAGCAAAACCCAGAAATTGTTGAACCAGTCTCCGTGGATCGCGACAATATGCTTCAGTGCGCCGACGATTGCTCTTCGGAAGTTTACATGCGTTCACGTGAGAGAAAACATAACTGCAATATTCGTTGGGCGCGTGCTCTACTATTAGAGTTTGTTTTGAAATCGTCTATGATTTACCGCGAAGCTGTTGTTGGCACAGATGCCCGTGCAACTACTACTTTACTGCGGGGCAGTTTGAACATTTTACATTTTCTGAGACACATTAAAATAAGTCAGACCAAATATATTTTTTTCAGAAATGTTTTGGTCACTTAGATTTTGTCTTTTGCTCTCTTAATGTACTCTCGATTTTCTCAACAAGATAATTAGGTCATAGTGTAAGGCTCTTCTATAGTATATGAATATTGACTCTTAGTAATTTTCCACAATCGACAGTATCATTTAATTAATAATATTATTTTCCATGCTTTTTTAAGCTCATTTTCATTACCTTTCACTCTTTTTGTTCCATTTTCTTCATTTTTTCTTAAGTTTTGTAACTTTTCTTTAATGGTTGCTCATTTTAGTTGGCAACTATTGCTACAAGTTATTGTTACAAAATTAAATTTTCAGGAACGATAATTATAACTAATGCAAACAAAGTAAGTAAAGTGTTTTACCTACAAGAATTTACATGTACATTGTATTCCGTTTACTGAAACAGAGTGGAGGAATTGACTGGAAATGTTAAAGCGATTATAAATCAAAAGCTAATTTTGCCCCTCTCAACGAAACGAACTTTACATGCTTCATTTAAGTTTTCGGTCATTTTCGTAAAGGGCTCACTCAATGACGCTCTGCCAGCATCATTTGTCTATTATCATGATTAGCTTTGACAAGATTTTCAAAATATTTCATGGAGATTATTGAAAATTTACTGCAGTCAGGATTTTATTTCCTCGGTGAAATACATCCGTGAAACATTGAGCTTCCAACTGACATAAATAAAAGTGAATAGGAAAGACACAACATAATCTGGGATGCTGCACCTTGCTGGTATGCAATATACTGGTATATTGTTATGTTATTAAACAAGTATATAACGTATCATGTAGTAACGCCCAAATTAAATGTAATCATACGTAGCTATTTACGGCTGTTACCTTCTTTGGAGTACATTAACTAACAAAGAAAGCTCACTTCTATACAAGAAAGAACATCGCAACCATCTGTGCTTTCACTTATCTAAAATCAATATGAAAATGGTAAATGGCTTACATACGGCTTAAAATCCTCAAACTGTCATGTATATTTTTTACATCTGATATTGAAGAAAAGTGAAGAAAAAACAAAACGAAGACATATAAACTATTGAAATAAATTGTTTTTACCTGCTGACATTTAACAGGGTGGTATAGAGACAATTTGTATCTCCTCGGCTTTCATCTGTATATACCTTTTTCAGATGATGTCAATGGCGGCCATATTGGAAAGCATATGATAGAATTTACATTTAGTTTTAGAGAGTGTTTTGCAACTGAAATAAATTCATTTAATCTCAAGAAAATAGAAAATAGACATGAATAAAAAAAGCAATTAAACGGGCTTTCTGTCAGTCTATATATCGGTATGTTTGTGCTGATTTTGTATCAGGATAACTTGGCGAAAATGGCAAATATTTGTTGACACATATAGGACCGCTGCTAGTTTGTACTCCATAAAGGTAAATTAATGACCAATGTGACTTTAAATCGTCTGACTGAATAGCCTCTATTATTGACTGTAGTATTCTTACTGCTGAGAGGGTTGTGGACTTTTGCTTTAATAATCATGTCTAAATCTCATCCAGTACAAATAATTCTTTAAAAAGACATTTTCGATTTAACATACATAGATTTTGTCAAATAGTAATGTATCAAAATTACTACTTGCACTTATATTTTCTTACTAACAACAAACATGATATTTTCATTTGAAAACTGCACACAATTTTGAGTTTCGGGTCGTGATCAGAACTGCTCATTTTAATAAATTGTTATCAAACATGGGGCAGAGGAAATAACGAGTCCACGTGAGGAAAGAAAAATTGGTCCTTCAAAAATTCTACATTTAAACTTGTCGTCCATGGAACACAACAGTAATATATGATCTAGAAATAACTTCACCTTGGAAAACAGCACATGCATCCTTGTTCTTCGATTCCATAATTGCAAAACAATGTCTTTTCTCCTTATTGTAGACCTTAATAAACATTATCATCAGCTTCTACTTTAATTTAATTGCTATCTAAATTAATTCGAATTTGGTAGTATATTTCAAAAGGAAAAAATAGCTTCAAGGTGATGGCGTTTTGAAAGTTTGAGAACTTATCATGGCGTTAAAGAATGAATTGGGATTTGAAAGAAGTTCGTCTGGACTTCCGCATTCCATTACCTGAAATAAATATAAATGCATCTTTCTGTTACTGTATGGATGATATAATACTTAAATTATATACTTTTTTCAGCAACAACATACTTACAAAACAAGTTTTCAACTTTACTTACGATATGCAAGAATCCACCGCTGATATGAACTACAATTGAACATTTTTATAGCGAATTCCGCGATAATGCAGAATATAAAAACAGCTGCATTTTCTTCTTGATGTAATTGAAACGTTTAATACTAGGCGGTGGGGTTGTTGTTGTTTTTTTTTTTTTTTGTATTTTTTTTGTTTGTTTTTGCTGACTTCAGCATTTTTAATACTGTCAAAGGTTTACTGGCAAATCCGATATGAAGTATTTATATCAAGGTAGACCGATACTATAAAAGGTCTTATCCAAAGTTCAGTTTCTAATTCACTATACAAGGCTACCATGGTAAAACAAGATAAAGTTTAGCAAAGATCGTACCTTTCCGGCGTCCATGATAACAATTTTGTCACTGTGGAGTACAGTGTTTAGCCTGTGTGCGATTGTTAGCACGGTGCAGTCTCGGAAACATTCCTTAATCGTGCTCTGGATAATGGCGTCAGTTCCCGTATCAATATTGGCAGTAGCTTCATCCAGCACAAGGACCTGCAAGAAGGGGAGTTCAAATATGAAAATTAAAAAGATTGTCATCATCGCTGTTGTCCGCGTCATCGTTGTCGTCGTCTATGCTGAGTAGTCGCCGTTATTATCATCATAGTCGACGTCGTCATCGTCATCAATATTGCAGGTACCAGCACCAATCTCATAGTTAGTGTTTGCCGTCATCGTCGTTGTGGTCGTCTTCGTCATCACGACAACGACAGTTACCTTTACCAATTGCGCTTTCATACCATAAAAAGCACTATACACCCAACACTACCACAACCACTATCACCACCATCGGTATGGTCACTAGAGTCATCATCATTACCATCAATACCAAGCATTTCATTCATCATCTCTATCAGTTTCGTCACTATCATCGTTCTATTTACCATCAGGATCACAATAACTTTCATCTCCACCACTGCTATCTTTGTCGGTCGACGTTCTTGAACTACTGAGCATCATTTAAATGAAGATAGTTTTCCACTCGATGTTCTGAATTCACTATAATGTATTATTTCATTTCATTTTTGCAAAACTAGGAGAGCTAGGCCTCAGTGTTCCACCGAATGAACAGAAGGATTCAGAGATTTTTGTATTGGTCACTAAGTTGTTTGTCTCACGTCTATAGTACTACATGAACGTCATAAAAATTGCCATAGTCTAACCATTGGAGAAAAAAAGAAATTTTAGGGGATAAATATTTTTATGAGAAAACCAGAATACGCACACAAAAGTTACGTTCCAAAACTATACAAATTTGACAATATTTCCACATTATCGCATGGTACGAGTATGTTGGTCTCAACCATTTTCCATCGGGGACCAAAATGTAACAGTGGAGAAAAATTTACAGCCAGACCTGGGCTCAAACTCGAGACTACCCTAACTCTAAACGGGCGCTCTGCCAACTGAGTTTCATGAGCAGACTCTTCTGGTCAGTTCTGCTACACCGCCACCATCCCCACCACCCCTGCCCGATAACCTCACCCTTCGATGTCCGTTGATCGAAACGTGGCCCACCATCTGGCGCTAAATGTAGAAGGAGTAAAACTCTTTAGGGTCAGACCGGGGTTCGAACGATGTAACCAGGCATCACCATCACTCTAGACAGGCGGTCTACCAACAAAGCTAACCGAGCCGACACTCCCGGATAGTCCTATTACAAGTATACCAGCTATAAAACTCGTCCAAAAACAATATAAACATTTTTTCCTGATTATAATGAGGTTTTGAAGTTAAGGAATAAATTAATTAGGTACCAAGGATTCCACGAACACTTTATCTCACGCACGGGCCATGATTTAAAATTTTCAAGCCACAACAAAAAACGAACAAACCATAGCTGCTCTCTCCCGAAAAGTGATAGCGTATGTCTTGCTTTCTACAAATGCGGAGAAAGAAACAGAGAGAGAGAGAGAGAGAGAGAGAGAGAACCGTGCACAGAAAAAAAAGAACAATTCCAAATGAATACTTTATCGTCTATTCTGTACTACACTGCATGTTGATATGGTTACTCACTTTATTTTGGCGTAAAACAGCTCTTGCCAGACACAATAGTTGTCTTTCTCCCACCGAAAAGTTTTCTCCATTTTCATCAATTAGCATCTTGAGGCCCTCGTCAAACTGTGTAATCTAATTGAAATTTTAAAAGTGTAAGTCAGATAAAATATAAATGCAGCCTTAGTGATAACTTCTGATCGAATCTTAAATTGAGGGTTTATTGTATATTATGTGTAGCACAATTTGGACTTTTATTACATACATACATACATACATACATACATACATACATACATACATACATACATACATACATACATACATGCATACATACATACACACATACATACATGTGTAGCCCTTAACTAAATATATAGGAGGAAATCGCTTAACTCCGAACATCGACGGTCCTGATTTCTTACATGTAGTTTATCACCAAATTTGTGTCAATAAATATGAATTAAAGTACACCCTCAGTTGGAAGTATAAACATACATATATTATTTTGGTCTGTAGTATCGATAACTCATGTAACTTTCAAGTTACTGCTATAGACAACATTTCTTTAATATTTGTAATGTTATATGTTTCTTTCTTTAAAGAAAAAAAAAGCAAAAACTACTCACGCAGGCTTGAAGCAGTATATAAAAGCTTAGGGTTCGCTTACATCTTAGGAAGTAAAGAATGATGTATAATGCCGGAAAATATTGCGTATCATTAAGGGCTATTGATAATGCGAATAGGCTCTAGAGGGTTGGTGGGTGTGATATAGCCATATATCACTTGAATTACGCAATAAGTGAAAAGTTATGAATTATTAACTTAAAATACTGTAATTTAAATGTGCGGTAAAGATATTTATAAGAACTAAAAAAGGCACTTTGATATTGCATGTTACTCGCAATAGATCACGGCATTGAGATAGTATTGAGCTATTGCATTGTAATTATCGTGTTGCACGAAGACTAAGTAAAATGCAACGAGCTTTACATTTTTCATATACACTGAGCCTTGTTTACATGCATATGGCAAACATCACGATGCCATGCAATGGGGGCTGCCATATTGGTCTTCTTCCAGTCAATCCGGTCCCATGACTGACAGTAATATTACACGCATCCCTGTAACCCGATGTCGATCAAACTTTCCATATTGAAATTACAGTTGTGGTCGGTACTGTTAATAGCGAAGAAAATTCCTAAACATTTCTGGAATACATACTATGAAATGATTTATTTGCGTGTTTACATTTTGGTTCTTTGCCTCTCTTCTCTCACCACATGTAGTTCTGTAAATATTACTCTGCTTAAGTTTATATTTTCACGTATTATCAGTCCTTCGTTCTTAATACCCGTCTAAAGATAATGAAAAGCACTTGATATTAGCTAATTATCCTAAATAACCTTATATGTATGCATACGTGGGATATATATTGAATTTGCTTCTAAGTATGAGAATTATTGTACTTGTTGTATGTGTTTTCCGCTAGTGTGTGAGAAGGCACTGCCCATTACTAGCCAGTGTGTGGTTCAGATTAAGAAAAAGACACATTTTAACAAAATTACAAACTGATCAGGTAAGATATATGGTCAGTTGCATGCTTTACAAGAATGTACTTCGTTCAATTCTTTTGGATGTTACGATTATCAATAATCGTGATTGTTAAACTAAGTTTAGCGCAACATGCTTAGTGACGGTGAGTATGACATGTATACATGAATATATCCATGTGCTTTTCTACAGTGGATTCTACGGTGTGTCGAAAAGTCACGTATTAATACCGAAAGACATGTGAACAGAGAATATGAAAATATTCCAGACTGTTCATTTTGGGGATCATCATCATGTTTGGGATTGAACATTTTGTCATTAATATTATTACCAAAATACAAGTACAACTGTGTCATTGTCTTCATCATAAAATGCTGCTTATGGCCAGTACAGGCCTTTCTACCTTTATTCAGGAACTGCTGTCAAGGTTGTTCAGGACTGAAAAAAAATCTATTTTATTTGCAAACAGTATGTGCAGAGAAACAGCTGATGTTCAATTTCTGCAAGTTTTATATATAAAGAAATCTACTTCCCTTGCCACTAAATGGATTATTCATAAGTGTCAGAGACATTTCTTTTTCACTGTATACAGACTCCATAGTGCTGTACACTGCATCAAAGTCTGTGGACAAAAAGGTATGGAATTGTTTTTATTATAAGTTATTCTTTCACACACTCTCTGCTAAATATTATAGGATACTTAACTGAAAGAAATGGGAGATCGCTATTACCCATTAACCATTTCTTCGCAATCAGAGTACCAACCCCAATCTTCGCAATCAGAGTACGAACCTCAAACCACCTCTACTGAATTGTACATTACAAATAGCCCTTAAGTCTGGTGTGTAAAGCGAGCAAGCCATCACCACCACCACCACCACCACCATCTCTCTCTCTCTCTCTCTCTCTCTCTCTCTCTCTCTCTCTCTCTCTCTCTCTCTCTCTCTCTCTCTCTCATGCAGAGGAAACAATGGTACAGAGCCTAAGAGGATACAAATTCCTGTTGACAGCATGCAAGGATCAGTTGGCAGTTATGGGGAATGCTTTGGAATCCAAAATTTGACTTGACATAGACGATGGAGTAGATAAAGTATATTCTACACATTGGGATCTATTCGCATGTATATACAAGATAAGAAACGATTGTTGTTAAAGTATCTAGACGGTTCGTTCCTCGGGGCAGTGCTGTTGTTAAAGTGTCTTGATGGTTCGTTCCACAGGGCAGTGTTGTGAGGAGAAATAATAATTAATAACCATGCGTATTCATAATCGTCGTTGCAAGGGTTACAAACACATTCCAGAAGAAATTATAGCTGACAACATGCAAGGAGAGGGTGTTGTGTATTTTATAGGATTTGGCAGATTTCAGAGTCAAGGAAATCTGTAGAACTTAACACGACGTACATATACTACTGACCTGATGAGAGTAATGTAACCTTTGGTACACGCAACTTTGACCTTTTTCACGAGATTTCCGCCCCATTTGCTCGCCATCTCTATTACACCTGCTTAACTTTTACAATTTGCATCTTGTTTGTCATTTAAAATGGTCAATCTGTTCTGATTGGGACTTCACTAAATTCAAAAGTTTGATTGGTATGTCTGTTTATATGTCTGGATGCTTTGTATATTATGAGGCCATTCTTTGTTGTAAACTTGTGTATCTGATCTGTAGATACTTTTAGTTAATCCTAGTTGGTTTATGTAGCTATTTAGTTTCATGACGTTATTCCCCTGTCTGATTTACTGATAAGAAGATTGTGTACCTGCATGTCTTTTACTGCATTAAATTATGCTTGTTTGCTAACATGTTTATGTTCATTGTAGTGCCTTTAAGAATTATTAGTTTGTATATTTATTTTTAATTCTATAGCTTTGGTGTTGGTTTAAATTGATGCAGCTCTCTTGGCTTAAACATCTTTGAGGTTTGAAGTAGTTTAGTTAATGCATACTTTTCATATGTTATTATCTGCCTCTGGTGTACAAAGCATTTTTTTTTTAATTCATCGCATTCTATACATTACAACTTGTTTAGTTTTTAGGATCTCTAATTGTTTTAATCATCTTGTTGCTAAACTCGGTTTAATAGCCCATTTGGGCTAATGTTATTTGTTAAAATCCTGCCGAGTAATTGCCAATTAGACCTAATGTTACTTGTTAAAATATTGCCAAGTAATAACCCATTAGGTCTAATGTTATTTTTTATAATCTTGCCAAGTAAATGCGAATTATGGCTACTGTTATTTGCTAAAATCTTGCCAAGTAATTATCCATTACACTAATGTTACTTGTTAAAATCTTGCCAAGTAATTATCCATTACACTAATGTTATTTGTTAAAATCTTGCCAAGTAATTATCCATTATGGCTGATGTTATTTGTTTAAATCTTGCATAATTTTAATATAACTTCTTATGCTTAGTCATTATGTGGAGAAAATTATGCAAAAAAAAAAAATCAAATGGAAGGCAAATACTGGTAGTTCATATTTTTAGCATTTTCAATGACGCATACCTGCAAATGTATTTTCTTCAAAGAAATTTAGTTCAGTGAATATAATCAGAGATTAAGATAAATAATGGTTCAAATCTGTTATTATAAGACACTTGTCATTTTCGTATCAGTCAATAGATTGGTTCAAGGAAGGACATACTTTATCTGCGTGAAATTCACTTGTTTTGATTATTTTTTGCATATTGGAGTTTTATTGGCTCTTTAAATCTTGTGGCGGTGCATGCTACCTACATTTGTTGATATTTTAAAAAACTTTTCTATTATTTAGATATTAATTTCAAAGACTATTACTGTCAAAAAATCAGTCCGTATAGATTGCTTAGACTACAAAAAATGTTGTGCTTTATGTATTAAGATTCCCATAAATAAAACAAATCGAACATATAATTTCTTACATCCAGACGCATATTTATCGCTTGTTTGACACTCAGTGTGCTTTATAGAAATATTCCCTTTTTTAGTTCTTACTGCACTAATTAATTCCAATATATTTCCTTCATTTTCTACATTTCTGATGAAATCAAGTACATTAGTTATAAGTTCAGATGCACCAAAACTATTGTACTTATGTTAGGAATTAACATCGACAAAAATCCAAAAATCAGCAAAGGTTATGTTGTATTTTCTGAAAATAGTTGCATTTTATAAAAATAACTAGAATATTTAGTGCAAGTGACCTTTCAGGAACCAGCAGAATCAAACCTGTAAGCTTTGTCGTCATACGCAAAAGCCCAGAGGCTGAGCTCAATAAACTGTTATTTTCTGCTTAGATTCTGCTTTTTATAGAATGCACGTAGCATTCTTCACTGTTTAGCATATCTCCATGAAACATTAACAAAAATATGAATTATTTTTAGGGACTACAATAGGATGTAATAACCGATGATTGGCTCAGTTAGTGTAGTGATACATTGAAAAGGTGACAAAAGTTGTACCTATTTTATAAATTTGCTTTTCTGCATCTGTAGCAACATTGAAGCACAGCTGCAGTTTGGTTGCATTTTCTCCAGTGTGGTTTGCTCCAGAGTACAATACATCGTACAAGGCCGCGGTCTAAGTGGAGATTCCATGTGATGCCATTGGTGATGAATACAAGATTAAAACTCAGGTATTTATATCAAAAATTAAACTTCTTTGATATATGTGAGCTAGTCAGAATACATTTCTACAAATAAATCATTATTTCATTTGCAAAGACCAAATTTACTCAATTATATTATATATTTAAATATTTAAATTTTTACAAAATAAAAAGTGTCCCTATTTTTGGCAAAAATCTCCAACCAATCTCCACCCCCACCCCAAAATAGAGTTTAAAATGATACTTCTAATATGCAATAATAACTAACTGGCTTAATTGGTGTGGTGATACCTTTTAGTGATTATCTAGCATCCATTAGAAACTACGGCTTGTAACGCCGTTATAAATGATCAACTTTATCCACACGTATATCCTATTATTGATACAATTTTTATTCTAAACTGTCACCTTAATTTAAATTTAAACAACCATCTACATGTAAACCAAGCTTAGTATGCTATTTTGATGACAACGTATTCTCGTTTAGTGTAGAGACTGCTCGAAGAACTATAAATTGTCCGAGTTACTCGGGGCTCCTCATCGCGAGCGATTACAGTCCATAACTCTGCAAAAGGGAGACAATCGAAGGAAACAGACTCACATCCCTGAGAATGGGATTAGAAGAAACGCTTGCCAAATGTCTGGCGAATGTTGAGTGAATGTTTTTGTCAAGAAACAGCAAAATTTACAAATCGGGGCCACAATTCTTGTTTATGCATAAAAGCAAAAGTAGACAAACAGAGAATCTCCTTCAGTGGCACATCGACATCTACTGTACATCTTACATGTAAATGGAAAAAAAAACCAACATGTGCATTAAATAGTTGAAGAGTTATGATGGCTACACGAAATCACGGATATTGAATTAAAAATTTCACTTTTTAGAAACCAAGTTTTATTAAAACGGCGTTCAACCTCAAAAGAAACAGATACCATTCCACTATGCAATTACCTACATCATGACAAGGCAGAACGTTACATAAATCAGTTCTGAGACATACTAGTTTCAAACAATAATTGACATTTGGACCTGTACTTTTCTGAAAAAAGGGCAACGGCCTTATGTACTCTGTATTGATTTACTTTAATGTATAAATGATAATTATTTTATGCATATAGACAATTGATTTACGTATATGAAAATAAGGTTGAATGAACTGGATGCACAAGCTGAAGTACAGTAATTACTTTAAGAAGTATACCCAGGTTGAAGCCCGACTTCCAGGTGCAATTTTAAAGGTTTTGTGGTAAAAAAAATAATTTTTTTTTTGTTTTTTGAAAAGTCCCACAAGAGGTTCACTAGTCTCATTCAACTAGACCATCGCCTGACTTCGTTCGGTCTCCGCCATACTTTTGTCGGAGATGTCACGGAGCCACGCGAGAGTCTAGTTGAACAATACTAGATAAGGTGGCGCTCCTCAGTTTCGTATTTTGCATAGGGTTAGATTTTTAAAGAAAAAGAATTACCCAGGTTTTTCTCACTGGTTTTCCTGGCTATTTAAAAGAACTTTTAATTCCCTTTATTTTGGTGTATGATTGATGGGTGCAATTTGGCTTATAGAGTATATACAGCTTGGTCTTACTTAAGATGTGCACCTCTCAAAAAACTGCTAGTGGTTATTTTCACTTCCTGGACTTCAAAGGTAAATTAAAAAAAGAGCCGATAACTTTTTTTACTTTTTATATATTTTGTAATTATTCATTGTACTTTCAGAGGCTGGTATTGCCTACTCTGGCAAAAATTGTTTCCCTATTTTAATAACTGCTGAAAATAGTGTACTTTTGACTAATTCAGGCTGATTTTTCGAGTACTTTGGAGCGTTCATTTCTGTCTGCTGTATGCGTAGATCATGTCCAGTTTCCACAAGTACAATATGTAAAGAGATTTCAGCCACAGTACATGAAAGTAGCATAGAGGTATGCCAACATTCTCTCCATTGTACATGTTGCAAATGCAAACAACTTCATCCTACACCGGTCACTCTCTCAGAAGCACGTATTATCTGTAGAGCGCCCCCATAAGTACGACTTCATATTCAGATCAGCTTACATATAGGGTTGCATAAATATTACAGACGGTTACTGAGCTAGACCAGTGGCGGCGCGATGGGGGGAAGGGAGGGGTCAATTGCCCCCGGGCTCCGGGCGAGGGGATTTTTTTTTTTTGTGTCTTTTTTCTGCAGCTATAACCAGCTGTATTTTTTTATTATTTTTTTAAATTTATTTTTTTGCAGCTGTAACCGGGGCGTAGATGGGGGAGGGGGGTTTGGAGGTTGGCGACTGACATAAAAACTGTTCTCTGTGGCATAGTGAGGGCGCCATTAAAGTACATTGCCGCCTGGCGCCTCAGGAGGGGCGCCACTAAAGAACATTGCCCCCGGTCGCCTCGAACCCTCGCGCTGCCACTGGTACGGATGGACAGACAACGTAACAAACATACAGACGGACATAAAGACCGAGTGTAACGGTAATAATAATAGGACTCCCACACTGCAAATGTGGGTTATAGAAATTGATTGGCTCACGATTTGACGTTTGGAATGAATAAACGCTTTAATAAGTAGCTGGGGTTCTGATTATAGATTTATGAATAAATGCACAGCTCCATTAATGCAAAGTAAACCTTTTCTTTCATTTGAACTTTCTCCAAAGCCCTCCAGATTTCTTCATCCTGGTACTGAGTAAAGGGATCCACATTGTACCTGAATGTATGTGACAGATATTAAACGTGATTAAGTACTTCAAAAAATCGATGATACTCTTAAGACCTTTATCATCAAGCTACAAAAAAGAAAAGAAACTTTCTCCGTCCTTGAAGGATATTTCATTATAGTCTTTCCTCTGAGAGAAAGTATGGTGATATTATTTCCACAAGCTACACGTAAGGTTATGAAATGATGACATTAAGTTGAAGCGAAGCTTTATAACTACTATGTAGTTACATCCTGTCCAAATTTAAGCCATGTATATGTTAGTCTTTCGACGAATTATACAGTAATGTGAAATAACGCCGAGACCTTTTTTTTAAATTTTGCTTTGTATTGTTTTGTAACAAAAACTAAAATTCATCATTCAACCCGATTTTTCCAGGTGAAATCTAGAAGAAAATAATTATGATTACTTGAACTTTGAATATCACTTTTAATATAGACATAAAATTTTATTTTTTTTGGGGGGGGCAGCATTTTAGTCCAATTTTGAGGAATTTCTCTGGTATATTTTGGAAGCTGCAAGATGGCAAATCTACTTGCTTATATTTATATCAAAATAGATAAATGCCTGAACTGTATTACACGAGTCATTGGATTTTTTTTATTAAGATTGCTGCGTCTCCATCTAGATGTCACATGTGGTCAGAGTTTCTTTTGGGAGATAATATTTTTCTTTCTCTAATTTCTCTAGACCAGTGCCACACTTCATGAGATGGCGCCCAATTTATCCGGAAGGACATGTAAGAACAGAATACATTTATTGAAACTATCGATACATAAAATTAAAACCGTGTCTACTTTCACATTACCCACCTAACCGTGCCAGCAAACAAGACTGGATCTTGAGGAATGGTTGACAACTTTGATCTGAGAGACTGCAAGGAAATCAGGGATATGTCAACACCATCGATGTAAATATGTCCGCCAGATAGCTCAACCAGTCGGAACAACACGGTAGCAAGTGAAGACTTTCCTGGGAAAACATGAGGGATATAAAAAGTAATTTAATCAAAAAAGACTACAGTAAAAGCCTGCATATATCCCTTTACTGCTGATATATACAAATAGGCCGAGTCGGAAACTTTCTATGTATGCCATCTAATGAAGATCTGTAGTCATAAGACTTTCTTTCAAAGGCGTACTTCTCAGAAAAAAGTGATCCTGTTATAAATTTTCCTCCTTAGGACATTAAAGGATTCAGTATATGTTCGCTCAAGCTAGAGGCGATTTGATTCCAAGAAATAATGCCTGATGCAATCGTAATATCACAAGACTGGCAGACGACCAACAGTTGTTCCTACAGCGAGGCCAGCAAACCCTATAGTGTGTTTGTCTGTTTGTGAATGTACCTGTGATGAAATTCAAGTATTTGAAAGGACACTCTGCACTGCTAATCCTGCAGATTTAAAAGATTAAAAACAATCGTAAAAAGACTTAAGGCTTATCAATTCTCCAACTGATTCAATCAACATTCAAAATAGAAATTTGAGTGTTCTTCTACAGATCAAGCTTTCTCGCTGTTTTAGAACGAGATGAAAACCAATGCCCACTGCTTGCCTGCGCTTCAATATTATGATTGAATCAGACATAGTTTTTCAAGGCATTTCGTTTGGACTATATAAAACATGAATAACTATATATCATGGTGTGGGAAAGAAAAATCTCACCCGATGGTCATAATTTGTTAGCAGAAGAAAGAGGCTTTGCCAAGTTCCTTCCCTCAAATTCTGATCCCGAGGGTGGGATTTCCCTATCCCAAACTATATCATCTGATAGCATAGATTATTTTTCTCTCATTTCCAGTCATAAAAGAGTGACGGAAAAAGTTGCAAATCATCGGTATGGATGTATCTATGGAAAGACAGTTTGATTTGCTTTTTGTGTTTTACGGCACAGCAACTCAAGTATTTAGTGCCGGGGCAATTGGAGTAAAGTGCCTTGCCCAAGGACACACCACAGTAGCCAATCTAGACTGATCCGATGGTAGGATTCGAACCCGCACCCATTCGGTCGCGAATCTGGCACGCTAACCACTGAGCCACAGCGGCTTCTGTGTCCATTTGTCGTTTCGTACGATGGAGAGTGGATCGGTTCTGTTCTACATCCCCGAACCCGCAGGAGATCTATGGAAAGACAGGGTATTTTCTACAAGTTTTATACATCATTAGATAGAGAATACAAGTTTAGCTCACGTCAAAGAATTTGTTGTAAAGCAGAATTTATGTTTATAAACCGAAATTTTTTATTTATATTTTCAATATTTAAAACGCCAGTAACATTGCATATAATCGTAACATCATAAGCATAATGACGTTATCTATATTGTCACTGAGTGTACTCATGTGACAATTAATATAATCCTTTATATGAATCGGTGTAGGACAGGAAATTCCACCCGAGGGTCAGAATTTAGAGTTAGACACAAGGTTTTGCAGAAGACAAAGCATACACTAAAAATGTTTCAATATTTATAGAAAGGGTAAAATATTTGGTTTGCACCGAATTGTTTTAGAAAATGAGGTTAAAAAAGCAAATCTGTTAGTAAATTATGTTTCTCCAAGAATACTTACCCGAGTACATTAGAGTTAGGAAGAAGCTCCGCTAGCTCTTGAATCCAGCAATCGCGGAAAGACGAAAAATTCGTCTTCCCCGTCTATATTCCATATAGAATAAGGTAATATAACTCTTCCCAACCCTTCTCCTTACTGTCCCTCACGACCGCTGGGTGGCTACTGTTGTTTACCAGTTTTAGCTTGAGCGATACCTCGACAAGGATGCGGATGCTCGCATTTTGCGGAGTGGTGTGGGAGGGTTTAATAGTAATGTGATTGGGTAAGTATTCTCGGAGAAACATAATTTACTAAAAATAAGTTGCTTTCTCCTTTGAATATATTCCCCAAACATTAACGTTAGGAGAATACGTAATGTAAGGAGGCAATGCTGAACATCCTACCTCTACCATGTTCACCCTCGATGGAATAAGGATTCTTCCCTGTATGAGAGTAAACCGCACTCCTAATATCAGACCAGCACAACTGACGGTCACCTAAGCCCTGACGACAGTACCCAGACAAGAGAAAAGGAAGCAAATGTTTTTTGTTTTTTTTTATTACTGAGTAAAATCACCGGGCGAAGCCAGCGAAAGCACTGTTCTACACCCGTACTAAGGCTGTGCTGACTTCAAACTGGACTGATGATGGTCTGGGCTGCAGCCACCGGACCTACCAGATTCAATTCTTGTCTCTGCAAAGCTACGTCATGTAGATAGAAGCTTGAGATAGTTGACTGTGCGTGCCAGCCAACTGCATCTATTATATCTCGGATCGCCATGTTTCATGAGACGTACTTGATCTCTTGAGCTCTCGGAATACGCCGAGCGTATTATCCACTTTAGCCATGATGCAAGGGCTTTGATGGTTATATCCTCTTTCCTCGACTTGACCGGAAGAAAGAGGCGTTGTCGGGCCCCACAGCACTTTTCCGTGCGCTTTCCTCAGTGTTGGAGCGTGCAGATCGGGTCCTGTATCACTGCTTCCATAGACTCATCGATGGAAGAGAGCGAACGGATGACCACTCTTTGACTGCCCATTGACGGCAGCCTGTTCTTCGCTATGAAGCCTTGTTGCGTCATCAGGACCACGGAACCATCTGATCTGAACTGTAGATAGTTCGGATCCACCGAAAGGGCATGCAACTCGCTAACCCTGCATGATGAGCAAGAGCTATTAAGAGATGTTTTGTATTTTAGCAGCTTCAAGGAGATCCTGGCTAAGGGCTCAAACTGAATTGAATTGAGCGATGTCAGTATCCACGACAAATTCCACTAGGGAAGCAGGCTGAGCTATTTTGGCCTATTAAATTCAAAATTAGCTTATAGGTCTGATAAATCCTTATCGTGACCTATATCCGCTCTACTGTGATGCCTGAATGTGTCCGAGATCATGGAGCGGTAGCCTTTGATCGTAGTGGTGCAATTTTTTCTCCTCGAAGAGCCAGAGAAAAAAGTTAGAGAATTGTGGGATTTAGGCACTCAAAGGGACAACGCTGTTGCTGTTGTACCAGTCACTGAAACCCGCCACCATCCGTCGTACAATGGAGGACCTTCTAGGTCGTGAGATTCTGTCCACGACAGATGGTCTAAATTCTTTTCTTCGCAAGACTCTCCTGACAAGAACCAGGTGTGAAGGAGTAGCCTGTCTGGGCATGGATGAGACATCTGCGACCGCGGCTATTTGAGCAGGATGGGTGTCGGGCGAATTTTTCTGGCAACGTCTATCGCTAGATCGATCAGATCGTTCACCAAGGACGTGTCCCACCTTAGAGAGGTTGTCAGAATCACTTTGCGTTTGTGGCTCCTCACTTTTGTAATTATTTTCAGTACTAAGAGCGTGGAGGGGTGGGTGGTCGGCATAACCCCAGAACCCCTCCCAAATGACTCAGAGTGCATCCACGGTCACTTCCCCTGGGTACGGGACTGGTGAAATGAAGGTTGGCAGTTTGTGATTCCACCTCGTCGCAAGCAGATCTATCATTGGGCAGCCCCAAAGTGTTCAAATCCGCTGAAAGATTGATGGACGGACGGACCACTCTGTGTGAAGAAGTTGGCCCACTCTTGACAATGAATAGGCCAGGACATTGAGCCTGTCCGGAATATATCTGCTCTGGGCCGTTATATTCATCTGTGCGCACCCGCGCAGAAAATCCCAAACCAGTAACCATATATTTGTATGATTTGGTCCAAAACTGTTTGAGAAGATAGGCCACCACCACAGAATTGTCCGTGTGGTTAATGGGCAACAAATGGGCTCCCCAACCGTACCAGCAGACATCCATACACAGCGTAATTTCCCGTTGGGGTTTTTCTAGAGGAATTCCTGTTGTTTGTTGCGCCACTGACTCATGAAAGACACTACCTCGTCCCGAGATCATGATTTGTTGATCAAGACGACCGGAAAAGGTGCGCCATTGGGCTAGCAGTGCCATTTACAAGGGGCGCATGACAAGGCAGCCGAGGATAATTAAATCCGCCGTAGCGTTGAGTAGACCGAGGCACTGCAAAAACTCTCTAGCCAAGATCAACTCTCTGTCGGAAATTTACTATGCGAGCTCGATAATCCGTGCCGCGCAATTTTAAGAGGCAAACAAGGTTGAGGTTTGTATAAAAAATTCCATGCCCAGATGGACATAATGGTGAGATGGAGTCAGGTCTGACTTGTCCCAATTGATCAGAAACCCTACCTGACTCAAAAGGGAAAGAAGCTCGTTTCTACCCTTGATCAAAGATAAACTTACCGTGTGTTTAGGGGAATGTCGTCGAGATTCGCCGCCGTCTCTGCTGACGAGGTCGAGTGGAAGAGAGACCACACAGTTGATGATCTTGATGAAAGCCCATGGGCTGATATTGAGGCCGAACGGGAGAGCGTGTAATCGGTAAATGGTTCATTGGAAACCAAACCGAAGGAACTCGCGCAAGGATGTATGTAGGGACGTGAAAGTATGCGTCGGTTAAGTCTAAACTGACCGCAAATTCGTCCCTTTTTACCGAAAGTCTGACTGATCTAGCCGTCTCCGTTTTGAACTTCGGTGCGGCTGTATACTTGTGAGCTGGCTGAGGTTTATGACTGGTCTGAGATTCCCATTGGTCTTGGGTACTAGAAACAGCCTGGAGTAAAACCCCGGAAAGTTCTACTTGCGAACCATCTTCACCGCTCGCTTGTCGTGTCGCTACCAGATCTCCTTATGTAAATTTCCTGCCCTCTCCAGATCGGACGGTAAGCCGGTCATGAAAATGGAAGTCGAAAGAAGAGGGGGTTGGATAAGTGAAATCTGAAGCCCCTCCGAAACAACTCGGATCGTCCATTCGCTCTCGGGAAATAGGGCGATCCACGCGGTTTGAAAATAAAGGAATTTGGCGCCCATCGAAAGGCTGTCTGCGGGAGGTCTGGCGTGCGGGGTGTCAAGTCAACGTCGGCTGTTAGGAGACGTGGGGAAGGAGAAACCTGGCTCCCTTTCCCCATTATTGAACTGCCTCCTGAATTGAGGGGGCTTCTGACCCCTGAAGTTGGATTGAGGACGAAATTGTTGCTTTTGAGCGTTATTCGGTCTCTTATTCTTTTTCCGGCGATCGTCTCTTCGCTGCGGCTGAGACTGGTTCGACCTGAAAGTAGATGCAGACGGCAAGGTAAGTTGAAGAGACAGTTCTCGTGACGCCTGCTTACGTATTTCCTCAATTTTTCCGCCAAACAGCAATTGTGTGCCAAAAGGTGCCCACACGCAGGGTCAAGGTATGGTGTGCCTTTAGGGCAGTCGAGCGCAGGTAAGCGTCTCGTCTCACGAGATCCAGGTTAGCCGAAAATGTGAGGGCTTTAGACATCCTATGATGCGCGGTTCTGTTAATCGCCTTGGCAATGCGGGCCGTGGATACCCACGCATGATCACTACCTGCTTTTTCGCCCAGTCGAAAAATTACTAGCAAAACCAAATCTAGCATCGAGGATTTAGCGATCATGTTTCCTACTAACTTGATCATATTCACTGCCGCAATGTTTTTGTCAAAGAAAGGCAGCTCAGTGCTGATCGTCGGCTTGGAGTAGAACGACGCTGGTAGCTAGCTTTCTCAAAAGAAAGCCTTGGAATTGAATGGGTCCAGTATTTTATCTGTCAGGTGGTCAGAAATTTCCTTAACCTTCTCTGACTGTGGAAGAAAGCGGAATGATGGTTGTTTGTCTTCATCTTCCAAATCCACTGAAGTCTTGATCTTATAGGCCTGGCTTGCAGGTGACAGGACTTGACATTTTGAAATCGGCGGAACTCTGCAGATTTCCTCCACGGCTGCTTTAAAACTGTATTCCGTACGCTCCATTATAGGAGGGGCGTACGGTAAGTCGTCAAGGTTATTTCCGCACTTCTCATCTGGCATTCTGTCAGCAGCAGAATAAAACTTCATATAGGGGGAGGGGGCAGCGATGAGGCCGTGCCATCGTCCCTGTGTACAGTTTATTATCTCACCATAGGATAAGCCGTTATGATTTGAGATGACGGTTCCTTCGGCGGCCAGGCAAGTGCCACGGTTTGTCTTGCCGGTATGAAATGCAGGTAAGTGTATTGGCCGGTCGGCTCTGCTATAGCCAGAACGGTCCAGTTATCGGCTGACCGGTCGGCTCTCCTCTCGGCAGGATGGCCCGGCTGTCGGCTGGACGGCACGTTCGGTAACCGCCTGGTTGGTCCGTGCGGCGAAACGGAAGGATCGAGTAACTGGATCCACGTATAGCACCGCATAACAAAGCGGCCGACCAGTATACAGCACTGTCGCCAAAGTGACGGATTTCCGGTCAGTGATTGTGCAGTACGGCCAAGCCGGATCGTCAGACTGGCTAGTTGACAGCCGGAATGGCGTTATACGGCGTGGGCTGATGGTAAAACGGATCATCCACGTCTGAAAAATACCCCATTCGCTCGGATTTAGAGGACCTAAGGCCATAATTGGACACGTGGGGGTGGGTGGGCCTTACTCCCACTGGGCTGCCGAAATAAGGGAGGACACACTCCCAATAACTCCAAGCCACTATTGGAAGTTACATCTCTTTCTGTAGCCCGAGACTCGACCCGACCCTTCAAGCTTTTTCGCAAAACCATGGACCATATTCTGTCTGACCACTTCGCACATACACTTTGGCACATAACGTCACCATCGTTTTATCTGAAATGACAAGAACAACAACAACAAAATAATCGGAAATAACCCGAAAGTGTTCACATATAACAAAAACTACACTGGAAGAACACTTTGTGCAAGAGAGACACGAATCACGCGTGTCTTTGTCGACTCTGACACATAACGCTGTCTTTGTTTAATATGAAATGACAAGAACGACCAAATATCACCAATAACAACCCGAAAGTGTTTACATATAACAACAACAACAGTGGAAGAACACTTTCTGCAAGAGAGACACATATCATGTCTGTCTTTGTTAACTGTTTATCTGAAATGAAAGAATGACTGCAATTCGAAAATTAACAACCCAAAAGTGTTGAAATATAATAATAAGCACACTTGTTACTTAAACAAGCGAAAATACATGCAGTGTGCGCGAATAAACAACCAACAACGAGCACCAATGATACCGTGTTGGAGAACAAGGTCAGAAAAAATAATGAAGTCCACAACTGCAAAATATTCACACAAACATCAACAAATTTCTCAAAATAATTATTGCAACATGTAGCAAATACCTTTACACTCAATACTATACCGACTTTGTCGATGGGTGATAAATAATCCACACGATTAACTTAGATTATGTGAGAGTTACATGATGCGATGTATATCGTATATAAGCGAAAGCTAAAGACTGGTAAACAACCGTATCCACCTAGAGTTGGTAAGGGGTGGTAAGGAGAAGGGTTGGGAAGAGTTTCTTTCCTTCGTCTACATGGAATATAGAGGGGAAAGACGAATTTTTCGCTCATATACGATTGCTGGATTCGAGAGATACTGGAGCTTCTTCCTAACGCTGATGTGATCGGGGAATGAATTCAAAGGAGAAGCATATAGATTATATAAGTACTGAAAATATTCAGTACTTATAAAATCTATATGCTTCTCCTTTGAATGCATTCCACGGTCACATTAGCGTTAGGAAGCGTTAAAATAACAGCAGACAATCGTGGAGACATGTCTATGACGACATTACACAAACAAGTCAAAGTGGGGATGCGCCAATCAAAATTCTATTTTTACGTCATGTGATTTACGACAGCAGTCATGTGATGAAAGGTAGAGATATTCTCCACCGGTGTTCAACACTGAATACCACCATCATATACATAAGTTATAGGAATATGAGAAAAGTGTATCCCACCTGGTTTTCTCACATGGACAAGCTGTCACACATGCATTTGAATGTTAAAATATTTTTTTATCTCAGTAGTGTTCTTCTAAAATGTAGATGTAAACATCTTTTCTTCTAGACATAAGCCAATGGCATTCCAAAGAAAGGCAAATAGAACACTATTTACTTCTTTTTTTTTCTAAAACAAGAGTATGCTACCATGCTGGCATTTTTTTTTTCTTCTTTTTTTTTTCTAAAACAAGAGTATGCTACCATGCTGGCATTTTTTTTTTCTCCAGGTAATCGGAAGCAGTCCACATCTACATCTCTCTTAATATTCGCACTAGAAAACTTCGTAATGATTATAATGCAAATAAATGATATGCAACTAAAATGTTTTATACGTTCTAACACAGAAGATGTCATCACAGTGAAAAATAAACAACTCTCATATCTATTACCGTTAATGTCCAAGTTACAGAGATGTGAATAATATAAAATGCTCAAAACTAGTTAGAAAATATTGCAAGTAAACTTTCGACTCTTTGAATTGTAAATAGATATTGTATTATTTGACGCAGAATACTAGAAGTTATTATGTATTTATGCACCCTTCTTGTGTGCGTTGACAATATTTGTAAACAATAGTTAAAATATAGTTGTTATTTATTTCTTGAGATTCATTATTATTTCCATAAATAGTTGTAATTATAAGAATTTAATTGGGAATTACCTGCTCCGGTTCTTCCAATAATTCCAACCTTTTCTCCTGGGTGAATATCGATGTAAATGTTCTTGAGCACGGGCTCCGCGTCCTCTTTGTACTTCATGACCACCCCTGAGAAAACGATAGCTCCTCGGTCTGGCCATTTCTCGGGAGCTGGGGGCTGTTCGTCCTTTTCAGACTCTAGAGTCTGTCAGAGAATATAAAGAAGTATTACTATAGCAGTGGTAACGCACTCGCTTTGCGCCTCTGATGTCCAGGGTTACGCCATCTGCTCCAATAAGTGCATGGATACACAGACGCCCATGCAAGGTGGGTGGTTTTCACTGGGTGCTCTGGTTTTCTTCATCCCCAAAACCACAGTACGACGGCATATGAGCCGTCTAAATAATTCGTACAATCGACGTATTTTTTATTTTTTTTACATAATAAGTATTTTAAAAGAGAAAAGGTTTTTGCTCATCTATTTTAACTGATGTGAGTAGGGAACCATATCGATAACGATATCAAACAGTCCGCCTTAAGGCTGATAAAATTATCAATACAGTTTTCTTTGAAATAAAAGTCTCTGTCCTGAATTGATAGATTGTCATAGGACTTTGCGCATTGGTCATATATAGTAACTAATTAAACTCACTCATCAATCTCGCTTGTCGATAGACGGTGTGAGTGTGCTGTGGGATTTCTAGACTGTGTTTCTGTACAAAAGTTTTGCACATTAGCAGAATGACTAAAACAGAGAACTAAAAAATGGCCAGGTAATTTTCGTCTGTCTTTTTCTAAAAATCGACACATTGACATTCAATACTAATTCTGAAGAAAAACATAAGATGATGAAGAGGTAAAAGATTTGTACGCCCCACCCATCCCCTTCCCCCAAACCCCCAAAAATGAAACACAGATGAATGTATACGTTTTGCTCGAATATTTTGACGGAAGATAATAGACTCTAACAATCTGACAAGCACTAAAACCCTCCTTGTGTGCAAAACACTTTTAGTTTCTCGAAAAATGTCTCAAGCGTTTTCACACTACTATTTTAACTGATGCGATTTTATTTTAAATAAGTTACATATGGTCGCCGGCACTAGACTTTGCAATCCGTATAAAATAAAGAGCATGGCGTTAAACCTACCTCTTTGTATTCATTAATCCTTTCAATAGATGTGAATCTGGCCTCCGTCTCATTGGCAATACGAACGAGATACTGCATAACGGAAACAATCTGAAATTAAGTAAAGTGATTCAAGATAGGCTTGCCCAGAGATGCTTTGAGTAGTAACACGTTTAATTTTAGTCAGTGGTGACCTTGGTTATTATTGTGTGATGTGATTTTGTTCAGACCAAAGTGTCACCAAGGGTTAACCTCGGTTCGACAGAAGCAAGATGGGGGGAGAAGGGGGGGGGGACGGCATGAGGGCCGCCATATTAAGGCTCCACTCCACAGTCTCGTATTTTGTAGAGAGGTAAATTTCTATACAAAAAGTGAATTTCTACATTTGAACAATAGGATCATGTGTAATTTAAAGTAGAATCCATGAATGTTGTTGTTGGTGTTATTCAGATTTGCTTAAGTATTCAATATGAACCAGATGATTACCACAGGGTTTGAATGCGGAACTATGCGCTCAGAGTGAAAAAAGTATTGAACATCATGCAGACGTGTGAGGAAGTGAACTTTTGTGCAAACAGTGGAGCGTAACCTAAGTAGGAATATATGACTGAAGCCAGATAGCGGACAATAGGTCGCCATCATTGTTCCTTCCGATCAGTTTTCACGTGTGAACAAGACTGTACTTCAAACTGATCAATTCACGGTTAGAATATACATCTTTGGTCAGAACGCCAAAACACACCCATGGGTGACATTCATTAACTACAAGATCATTTGATGGCGGTGGCCTAGATTCATTGAGGCTCTGCTGATTCTAATCATCCTCAGATTCTTTAAAAAAAAGACACAAAACTGAAAAAAGCATCAAGTGAATTTAGAACATTAACACTGAATTCACGATCAGGTCAACGCCAAAATATTGACGATACTTATATTTATTACAGTGAAATCTTTCTATAAAGGACGCGTAAAGGAGCACAAAATGTTTTCTTTGCCGGACAAGAGTCCGGTATATAGAGATTAACATATACAGAAAATGTAGATAATGGGTTTTGTAAATGATGTATTTTAAGGGCATGTGTCCGTTGTATAGAGGTGTTTGTCTGCTAATGCAGGTTTTATTGTGCTTTCTTTAAGAGTATGTTCAGGTGATTGTTACTCACCTGTTCTTTTCTTACTCTGTTGTTGATTTTTATTTAAAAATTACAGCTATTGGTTTTTGTACACTGTAATTTCAAATAAAATCATGTTTTCAATATTCATCTTTCCTCATAACAGTAGATATTTTCAGGGGGTTGTTGTTTTTTTGTTGTTTTTTTTTTGTTGTTTTTTTTTCTCCCTGCATTTTAAGCTTATAAACTTGTACATCTATGATTGAAGTAAATGGTATATGTCTTAGAGACATACTTTTATGCAAAAACCAAATTATGATTACAGAACAAGTATTTATATTCACACAATTTTAAGTTGGCTCAGGGAAATCTGTTCAATGAGTGATCTGCTCAATTATCTGCCTCTTAGGTAGCACCATAGGAAAAATCCAAAGGTGACGTTTGTAACAAAAGCAAATGCCTGCGCAGACCGTTTAATCCTCTGCGCAGCCTGATTTTGAGTTGTAACTAAAGTTTTTATGCATTGAATTTTGACATGGAAAATAGTTTGGGGATGTTAAAAAAGCCCTTATCAATCGGATTATCTCTCATCCCCAGCGTTCCCTCTAATCGATGCAAGCACATATTAAATTTACATTATCCGATCACTAAAAGATGGCTATTGTACAGGATATTTCGATGATGCTTCTGTAAGTCGTACAGTGTACATGCTGTTTGCCCGTCCGTGCGTCTACGTGTGAACGCGTGGATCAAACAAGTATAAAAGGCACCTTTACACTGCAGTAGTATATAAAACCTCGATGGTAGGCCACTTTTCCTTACTACTGCGTGAAAATAAAATACACCATTAAGTCCCTGTATGAGGCCACTTCAACTTACTACTTGACTTTTGACCTTTCAGCCCTAACCACCCCCCTTCACCCTAGGCCACGTTGTCTAATACTTGACCTTTCATAATAAAACGGTTTAACCCCATCTCCTCCCTTTGGCGAACCCATTTTTTAGTACCTTCTTTTAAACTCTCTTTACCTATTTTATGTAAATAATTACCCTACTTTTAAGCATATTAACAAATCTTAAACTACATACTTTGTGCCGAAAAATAACACATATTTTTCGCCTACATATTTTCCTGCGAATTTTTATTTTAAAGAATTTTTTCCTTAATAAATGGAGAGCGACAAAATAGTGATTTCTGTCAAAGAGAAGAAAAAAAATAAGCAAAGTTAAACCCAGTGAATGTATACATAAGTAACTTGCTATCAGATATGGCAGACTTAGAATTGTGAAGGCCATGTCCAATTACCAAACCATTCTGAGATAGCATACTACTATTTAAAACTATTTACAAGAAACGAATGTGTACAGTATTAGTTAATACACAGCATTGGGGTGGAATAAACTCTATATTGCGATGATATTTTCTGCATTTAGATTACAGAGACTTGGCGTTAAAATTAAAAAGAAAAATAAAAGAAGAAAAAAACCCAATACATTATGTAAGAGAGGACCGTTATACAAGGTAGATGGTTAAGAAAAGATTAGGCAAAAAGTGTACACATCCAGAAGATTGTATCATAGCACCATATAAGGTAGAATTAGCAGATATAGAACTGTCTAGATTAATGGAGAGTCTACCAAGTATTTTATGAGAGATGGCAAAAGATAATATCTACTTTCTGCATTTCAATATTACACGGGACTTTTCTGGGCTATTTAACAAACGAGAAAAGGAGGAATATATAGTAATTAAGGAACATTTTACTATGGAAAAAAACGAAATAAAAGATTGCGTCGGCTATATAACAGATAACGATATTAGTGTTTGAATAAACTCTCTATCCTGGTGAATAAGAGATTGCGGATTGCAGATTTAAAATATACAACAAGTTTAACCGCGAATTACTTTCTCCAAGAATAAATAACCAGATTGGCACACTCATTTTAGACTTAATAGATTGTCCAAACAAAAGACTGGCAACCGCATTTTCAAAATTCAATAATAGCTATAGAATATGGTATTACAAGATTAAAGGAAACACTTACAAATTATAAAAGAGCATTAGAATTTTTGCAATTTCATAGCGCAGAATGGTTCGGTAGTTGGAAATGGCCTGCACAATTCTAAATCCTTAGTATAGTCTATATTAATTATTTACATAAAATATGTGAAAAAAGTTTAAAATGAGGCATTACAAAATGGGTTTACCAAAAGGGGGGGGGGGGGGGCGCCAAACAGAGGGGGAGGGGATAAACCGTTTAATATGAAAGGTCACATAGCAAGGTTACTTGGCCTAGGGTGAAGGTCATATGTTAAGGTCAAAGGTCAAGTTGTATGGTTCCGTGACCTAGGGTGAAGGTCAGAGGTTTGAGGATAAAAGGTCAAAGGTCAAGTAAAAAGGTTAACTGGCCACACACCGGAACTTAATGGTGCTTTTTATTTTCACGGAGTAGTAAGGAAAAGTGGCTTTAAAACGGGACATGCTGGTGTTTGTTTATTTTCATGCATTAGTAAGGAAAACTGGTCTCGCGCCAAGGTTTTATATACTACTCACTGTGTGTCACGATAAGAGTGCAAAATTCCTTAAATGTACTAAGTAAATGTCAGTGACCAAGTAGTATAAATGGTCAATCTACAACATATGACTCTGAATCCGGCCATGGTGGTTCGAGTACACACAGAGTTGGAGTTTTTATCAGTACACTATTGAATAACAGAGTTCAAAGATCAACAAAAACGGCAACAACAACTGGAAGAAGAGAAGCTTTCTTTCTCTTAGGCCTACGTGGCTCCATACGATCTTTGAATAGCAGATTAATATTGTAAATCCAACCCGTGAACAGAGTCCAAGGGCGAGTCCAGCCACGGCCGGTGGGATAGAGCCTTTGGCCAGAACGAGGGTGGCGGCAGTGGAGATCGTCAACATGGCTGCCATTAGGTCAAGCCTAAGACCGATCCACCGCATACTGCACTCAAACAGGAACGTAGCCACCGACACCACGTCACCGAAGCTCATACAGCTGAAATTAGACAGAAACTATTTCAAGGCAATGATATTTGAAAAGAAATTTTGGAAAAGAGTTGAAAAATTTCTTGAAATATCTTACATAAGTGGTCAATGCATACGAAATTTATGGAGCAAATATTTAGCCACAATTTGTATGCAAATCATCAAAATTATTCACCGAGTTTCAATAAATTAAAATTCGTTTAAATGTAAGATGATATTTATCGCATGACAAAAACAATCGTTAAAATACAACTGAGTCCCAAATGGGCATGAAATCGATCACCTGGCTGACATCTGCAATCTGAATATATATATATATATATATATATATATATATATATATATATATATATATATATATATATATATATATATATATATATATGGGATGCGAAAAAAAGAGCGACTTATTGAAGTGAGAATAATCATTAAACACTGATCAATGTGTATGATAAAGCACCATATGTTTTTCTTTTGAAACTATTACAGTTAAATAATTGTCTTCAGTGATCATAGTTAATAAAGGGGCATATGCAAAATCTTTTATTAACTCGTTTTTACTCCAGAGAAAAGGAGAACATAAAAATAAAACTCTCTGGAAGTCAAAATGGCAATAAATATTCTCAAAATATATTCAAACAATTACAAAAAGACTGTTACATGTGAGCTTTAAGTGGAAAAAGAAAAGTGAAGATCAACACATTGAAATAATTTTTAATATTCAATAACATTTTAGTCGAAAGCGATAAATGCATAATTAACTCAGAATCCAAATACTATGAAATTTAAACGATGAAAGATTTGGTTGGTTGTTATGGGTTTAACGCCATTTATCCGCACATGATAGGCTATACAAGGCGGCCAGTATATTTGGTGGAGGAAGAACCCGAGAAAACCCCGGGAAGAACCGCCGACCCACGGGAAGCTACTGGCAAGCTTTCTCACATACTCACGTTGGCCGAGCCCGAGACTCAAACCCACGAGGTCAGAGGTGAGATGTCAGTGATCTGTAAAGGCGAGCGCCTTAGACCAGGGGCCCCAAACGATGAAAGAACTCACTTGACAAAAGAAAAATAATAGAAACGACATACTTTTCATAAAATCTTTTTTCTTGTTTATATGTGACAATAGCAGATAGTCCCTGAGCGGAAGTGGTCACGTGACTCAGTAGCGGTGATCTTGAGACGTTTTCCAGGCGCTTTAGTTGTCGAGTAGACACTGCCATGATAGATTTCATGACCCAGAAAACAGCCACAACCGGTATGGCCGCGATGAGTATCCAGGGAACGTAATATACTGTTAGCAGGATGGACAAAACGCTTTGGTTTATGATTTGGAACAGAGCGTGAATCAACTGCGGCAGGAAGACATCCGCTGTGGAGTTCAAATAGAAAGGCGGTCATTATGTAGTGTCGCTTTCAGACGTGAAGGTACATAATTGCATTCATGCACCTACACATATTCTATTAGTAACATTTTTCTTGCGTGTAAGCCTAAGACATGACCGGTCACCGAAATCACGAAGAAATATGAAAAATCATGATGAAAACATAATGGTTTCATCTTGACCTAAAGTGTGGCTTCGACAATAAATTGTTATTTAAAAACTGTTGTAAGTTAGACATTTTCTAAATATTGGCAAGTATGAAATAAGCAAGCGTCAAAACTAAAGTCGCCTAATCCTCCTTTTTCGATGGAATAAAATGTATCGTTCCTGTGTGTTTTACTTCACCAAACACTTAAAAGGAATTACACCGGCCTATTATATCTCTGTAAAACTTTCATTCTCTTATTTAAAAACATATCTGCGAAATCATACGTAATTGAAATATCACTGGAAAAGTTAGATTATCAAGCCATGTAGTTATTGTTTTACTTTATTCCAGTCTTCATGCCTTCTCACAAAATTAAGTACGTTTGATTGGTGAGTATATCATTTTACTTTGCGGCAACAAGTGCAGTCCCTCTATTTGGTGATTATGAATTGCCTCAATCATATAAGCATGTTCTTCTTCTTTTCATGTAACTAGACTTGAATGATTATGAATTATCCTGGAAATGTAGATATATCTCTTTTCTTTTAGCGTGACTATGACGTATTACGTGAGCATATTAAAAATTGAGAAACCGAGATCAAAGTATCATAGCCACCTTCGTCCATATCTTTAGAAAATCTATTCAAAACTCGCCCGGCAGGGTTCGCATCAAAGAATTTCATTGGTGCTTTCACCACTTTGTCAAGGACTTCGTTGTGAAGGTTGCTGGCGGCTTCTATCGTTACCTGCGGAGAAGAAAAGAACTTACCGTATCCTTGTAACTGATAATGTTTTGCGTCTTGTATATGTGACAAGATGTATTGTAACACTGGCGATTTTATCTTTTAGCGGTCTGGCTGTGAAAGAGGTCATAGCTTCAGAATGAAAAGACTATTTTCAGATTTCAACTTTTGCGGTTGCATTAGGACCGCAAAAATAATAACAAATTAGACAACATTAACGATTATACGAACATATTGTCATGATGTCTTTCTGAAATTCAAAGTGTTTAATTGTCTCAATGACAACAATTCCACAGAATGAGGAAATCGTAAGATTGAATATTTATTTTATTAATCAACTTTGTTAGTCATAATTTCTAACACTAAGGTATACTTTAGCACATATTTACAAAATTCTACTTAAAAACTTGTCATTCAGATTTAATGCATGTTAAATTCTACCTTACAAATGCTACGAAATGATGCAAAAAACATTTTATCAGAAAGAGAATTAAAGGTCGGCAGTTATTGGTTTAGTCATAAATTTAGATCTTCTTCAGTTCGACCATTTACATATCTTGGCTGTCTTGGAACAACCTAATTTATATTGAAAAACTATGGATCTATACATGCATAATCGCATACCGTACCTTGGTGCCACCGATACTCTTCAGGATCTGCAGAAGAAGGATCCCGACAAGTGACGTACCATACACTAGAAGGTAAAACTCGTATGTAAAAATACCATTAACATTGGTGACATCCACAGTCATATTTCTATTGCCGGAACTATCGTTAGTCATAGGCACTGTAGTGGTTGACCCGGTTGTAAACGCAGCGAAAGAGGTATTCCAGATCGGCACTGATGTGCTGACATTGGTGTCTTGTGAACTGAGAGCATTTTTCATGTCAGAACCTGTCCTGTTTCCATCGAGTCTGGCGTCGCTGGTTGAACCCTGCGAAAACGTAAACGAGTGCTTTCACAACTTTCATGTTGAGCAAATAACGTTCTATTATTATTTATGAATGTAAAATATGTAAATATGACCCAATAAGAATGGCAATATCCTTTCACTAATTGAAGCCGACATCTTCAAAGACAAATTTTCTCTCTAACATAAAAGGAAGTTTCCATGAGAAGAAACTGTTTATATTTATGTGACTTTATCAAATAGCACATTACAAGAAAACTAGTTTCCTCTATAAATTTCAATAATTTAAACATACAACGGGTACCCGCCATGCAAAATAATCAATAAAATGTTTATAAATCAAAACATGAAAAGACAGTTAAAATACGCATTCATTTATAACACTTAAAATAAAATAAAAACATCTGGGAACACCAAATGTTTGCAAATTTACAAGGATGCTGAATTCAATGAAATTGTATTCACGAGAATATGCATTTACAATACTCGAAGTCCGACGTTAGCGCAAAATTTCTGTTCCAACGTTGTGCAGTATTGATGAAAATTTAGCAACACTGAAGTAAAATGATTTTCAATAGGTATAAAGGTCTGACCGCGAATGTGCTGATCCACTCGCTGAGCCACCAGTCACTGAAGACAATGGAGGAGGCGGACAGGATATACACGAGATAGACGAATACCACCACAAACCACCCACCACACGCTGAGATGTACGCCCGGAAAGTATCGAAACTTACATCACCTATGGAGGATTCCTCTTTCTGTACTAGAGTACCTGAAATAAGCAATCACCATTGAAAACATTGTCAATTAAAATATTGCAGATGTCAATTATTATTTTCGGGTTTAGCAATTATAGTATGTGCCAGATGTGCAATTTTCATACATCAATTTCAACAATATTTTAGTAAATGTACGTTCCATAATGTATTGTCTTGTGAATAATTTTCTTGACTTCAGCTTTCGTGCTGAATTCGTAAAAGTATCACTCCCATACAAAATCGTATTATTTCATATAATGTATCAATATTATATTGTATGTGTTGCGGACGTCTTTCTTTTACCAAATAATTAGCTTAAAGACTATAATTTTTAGGTCCAATAAAACTTACTGCTGTTAACAAATTTCTCATAAAATTTTATTTTCTATAGATTCAAAGCAATCGATGTACTCAATATTATCTCATTCAATTTCACCTCTCCGTGGATTTAAAGTCATACCATTGTTAATAAATGATAAATCACAATATTCATTGTGTGCCAGGATCGAAGTAAAACATGACTTTATTGTTGTGATAATAACCAACTTGTCAAAATAGATCATAATTTAGCAGTCATTGTAATTCATTCTTATGACATATTTTTTCTCAAAAGATAAAAACAAAATTAATAAATTAAAATCATTTGAAGTTCTCCCTTTGGCCCAGTATGTTACGTCGTATTGTTTGCCCTTTTTATTTCCACAGTTTTTTTAATCTTTCAACGATTAGCAAAAAAAAAAAAGGGGGGGTCTCGACCTCTGCTAGACGTTTTGGACATGTCAATCAATCTTGTTCGGCATCTTTTTATAGAATTACTTAGAGTCAATGAGATAACAATACGCTGAGGCATGATATGAGCAGTAACATCCTGTTGCATACAGTAGATAAATGTGTATAGTGATTGGTCCCACATATAGGAGTAAACTGTACGAAATATACAATAACTTTGGGGTAAAATAATATAGCTTCGCTTTGATTTTGCCAAAACCAGGACATTTTCCTTTTTGAGATAACTAAAAAGTCTGTAACATTTAATAATTTTTCATACACTATACAAGATTGTTTTGTGTAAATACGCATGGGCGTGGCTTAAAGCCACTATCGGAATGGTCCATTGTGTCTTACGTTTAGCGACCGAGTCTTTCTTTGGTTGCATTCCTCCATTTACACAAGGTTCGCCATTGGCTGCAGTGCCATTTGTGATTGGAAATTTGGGCGCCTCCTTTGGAAGGGAGCCTTGATCTTCATCCACTCTGGGTTTCTCCTTTTTCTGTTCTAAATGTTAGAAAACAACATGGCCGCACTGAACTGCAATGATCGACTGCTTTGTTTACAATGGAATATCAGCGAATGAAAGACTGTTTAATGCCGAATTAATGGGAATAATGTGCCTTCCCTAGAGACGCATAACGGCAACCCGAAACGGGCTGGTCTGGGCAAGATTCGAATCTGCAGGCAGCTGAATAAGAGTCAGGCACACTAACCACTGAGAAACGTGGTTCCCTGAACTGAAATGATTTGCCATTTTGAAAGACGTATAATATTCCGAGATGCTACGATTGATCGAAAGCGAAATTATATAGTTGATTGTCTATGCCTTCGTCTGTAACTTACACTATTACATCGATAAAAGCTCTTATAAGATTAAAAAACTTCAACACTGTTTCGACATGATGACAGAAACAGAACATGAATAGATAGTGTCAGAACATCTGGAAAGCCGTATCATCTCGAGTGGGTCTGCGATCCTCTAAAGTTACATACATTACAGTTTTTCTCAATCAATCTACAATACTGATTATACTTTTATTGTATACCTTTAAATAAGAAACATATATTAAAACTCAAAATTGGAACTACTTTTTACAGTGTGAGAAGGTTAATAAAAGGTAATTAGGCATATAATTCGTACAGATATCCTGCTCTTTATCTGGATACACAACATACAGTAGTTCCACTTTTCGGAAAGTGATGACGAAATTATAAAATGCTAGCCAGTGATACAGATGTCCATATCAGACTGCTGGAAAATGGTTAGTTTGGGATATGTATCATTTATAGATATATTATGAACTACTATACCTATCCTTAAGCACAGCGCATTTACAATATTACAACACTTCAACTTGTTGATCCAGTAGAACTTACCCGTAGTATGTTGTAGAAATTACAGCCTGGTTCTCGGCTTCATTATGTTTCGCTCATGAGCGAAAATTCTAAAACGGGGAATCAGAAGATGCATAGTACACAGACCCCATTTCGAGAAATAATATGTGGGTGATTGCCATATTTAAAGCGAACTCTCCTTTCTTTCTATGCATTTCTATACGTGCCTCATTTTCAAAAGTTACTCTTTTAAAGCCGTAATATTTCAAAACATCAAAATCTCCAGAAGGGCGTGAATTTTTATTTTTTATTCCCAAGAGCAACAACTACCGGGAAAGGTATTATGGTGTACATCCGTTGTAAACTAAGAGGATAAAAAGGATCAGGTTGTACCTCTCTTGAACAAAAAGTTGTATCAAAATTTTAATAAATCTGCCATTGCAACAAAGGATTTCATTAAAACTGTGTCTTATAGATTTAATGGACCGTTTCCAAAATAGCTAAGAATCATGGAAAAAGTATCTCCAAATGATGACATGTAAACGACTCGGCTCAAACCACATTGCTGCTATCAAGCGTCAAAGTGAAAATGAGCGCCATTTTGAGGTACACTTCCATGATCCTATTTAATGAGAAAGATACGACGTACCTTTGAGGTACACTTCCGTGATACTTTACTATTTAATGAGAAATACTTTACTATTTAATGAGAAAGATACTACATACCTTTGAGGTACACTTCCTTGATACTTTACTATTTAATGAGAAAGATACTACGTACCTTTGAGGTACACTTCAGTGATACTTTACTATTTAATGAGAAAGAAACTACGTACCTTTGAGGTACACTTCAGTGATACTTTACTATTTAATGCGAAAGAAACTACGTACCTTTGAGGTACACTTCAGTGATACTTTACTATTTAATGAGAAAGATACTACGTACCTTTATTCTCTGCAGCAAGTTCCATGGAGGTTTTTATTGAGGTCTCCTGGAAAGTTCGATAAATGGCGGCATAGTTACCGTCTTCATCAAGCAGATCTTTTTGATGTCCTCTTTCTACGATCTTTCCTTCCTCCATCACGATAATTTCATTGCAGTGTTTCAGGTACTGAAAAGAGTTTTTGTGTAAACCGTATTTGATCCACTATAACGCGCGCTCAAGTGCGGACAGCATACACACAAATCTCTTGCGAACATTACCCTAGAAGGTCAGGATCTAAGCCGCTAGTTTATCTATGATTTTCAGCCAATCGCGTAGGCCTACTCTGCTGGCGCATTATGGCTATATGCTGTTCGCAATCAGGTGTACGTTTTAAGCGGGGGAAAACGGCAGTAGAAAAGATGTATTGCCGGGGGAGTGGGGGATATTTCGTATCCTATAGAGGTATTATCAAGTGCATTGAATGACATAATTTTAATATATACATTTAAATAGCTCTATTTTCTTGTCTACTACCTTAAGAGGAATTTATCTTTAAGATGAAAAAAGTGATAATTCTCGTGCTACCTAAGCCATAAGCGTTTCATATTCTCCGGGATTTTAGGACTTAAAGTCTGGGAGTTGTTGTTGTTGTTATTGTTGTTTGTTCTTTTTTTTATAGTTTTTTTTTGGTTTGTTTTGTAAATTGAGTTTGACTGCAAAGCTCCAGCGGAGCCAATATAAAGTGATATTGGTGACAGTAAGACCAACATCAGCGTTCTCAGATCTTCAAATACAAAACTGTTATTGCCATTCTAACATGATCTGGAAAATTATGTGGAACAAGAAAAGGTATAGCAACAAATTACATGTCTAAATACTAGATTGGGAATGCATGAATATTGAAGGGGTTTTTTTACTAAAGGAAGCAATGATAGGACAGTTATTATTCGGGAAAGAATACAGGCCAAATTATGTACACTGGGATTCAGGACCTATTTATGTTCTTACTTGCAAGCAGATTGTAGCAAGTAATAAAACCACAAACATTACAAGCATAATTATTCCTGTATGAGGAATAAACATTCCAAACTTTTGAATATTTCACAACAAATATCACTGAAAACACTATTAAACGACAACCCAAACGTATACCCTCCAAAAAAACAACACACACACACAAAATAAACCCACAGTAGAATACGTAAAGAAAGAGAAACATTTGCTTTAAAGAAAGAAATGTTAAAAACTGTGCACCCTTTCTCCTAGCAGTTCATAATGCTAACCACTGCGTGATTGACACCAGTGACATTTGAGTAGTACAAATACTGAATAAGACCGACATCGGCCAACTAACTGGGTAAACTATGTTTCGATTTGTTGCGGATCCGAGATTTTACATCAAGATATGGAGAAGTGTTAAAAAAGGCCATAAATATAATTTTCTTAAAAACGTTCTAATAACACCAAACGGACCAAGAAAATGCCAATAACTACCCTGCGTCATAGCTGAATCCTCGAATCGAGTGTTTTACAGTAATGCCGACTTTGATCTATTTAGCAGCAAAGCAATTGACAAGACAAACATATATATCCTTCGAGTGATTAGAAATGTCATTATTACCAAACAATTTGCATAAAATATGCCAGCAACACAGTTAACTAACATTTATGTTAAAAGACCCTGAAAACTTTACTGCTTGCTAAACAATCGCACACTTTTTTTTCCCGCGCACTGACATTCTCAATCGTTTTTGTCTTTAAATTGAACATGTATATATTAAAAAGAGTGTATGCTTAATTCGAGTATGTTTAAAAATGGACAAAACTTTCATTCTCCGTAGTACTACGTCAGATAGAGAGTCATGATGTCACAATGGATACAATATTTCCGACAGTATATCGTGAATTTTAATGCTGCTGATTTTTAACATTTGTCAAATTAGGAGGCGCTTTATATTTGCAGATGTGTTAGAATATTAAACAATAGTTTAGAAGCTTTCAGGTAAATATCTAGAGTATGAAATGAACTCACTCTTTATCGTAAAGGCAACATAGAATTCTCCCCACACGTGCGTCCGCAACGGGGTTTCTGATTGGTTGAAAGTACAATTTTGCGCCAGAATAATCCAATATATTCTGTCGAAAATTATGAGGCCATTGTGATGTCAGGACTCTTCCTGTAAAGCAGTGCCACTGAAAATAACATGGTCTGCCATTTTTGACAACATTTTCCAAAACTCGTCGGAATTGGGATAACGGTCTTGTGTTTGAGAATTTGAGAAAGTTAATGGGGTTTTACTTTCTCAAAAGTCTATTTTACCGGCCTCGGTAATCCGTCGCTATTTAAACTCTATTTGCGACAGTAAAGCCACAATTAAAATCTTTCGGTCCTCATATATAAGACTTGTACTCCCTAAGTAACTAAGCAGATTTTTAGTAAATAAAGTAGACTAGCCTGGTGATGCCTAGATTATTGGGTGTAAACCCTATCCCGTTTGTTCCCGTTTTAACGAACAAATTACCAGAGTTAATACCTGAAGTTGATGTGTAACCAATATAACTGTTTTCCCCTTCAGTGTCTCTTTAATACAGTCGTAAAAGAGCTGCTTGCCTACAAGGACATCAACGGCAGACAATGGGTCGTCCAGGAGATAGATGTCGCTGTTACTGTACACAGCTCGCGCAAGGTTCACGCGCTGCTTCTGACCTCCACTCAGGGTTGTGCCTCTTTCGCCGATCTAGTAATTCACATAACAATAATTCAGCAGGATCTTAAGCGCTTCTTGTAAATAACGTAATTGTAAAAAGAAAGGGGGGGGGGGTAAATCTGTAAAAAACGGTACATAATTTAGATGGGATGAGTTCTCAGACCCCAAAGACTCGATGAAACGAATTACACACTACACTGCACTGCAATAAATGCAAGCCTGTATAATATAATAATTATCCGAGTATCTGGCCTCGGACCCACAATTATTCTTCTATTTCATGTATAAGCATCCAACAGTATGGCTGGCACCTTTACCATAAGTGACAGACCTTTATTGCTTTTTGCTACATATTAACACAACTAACTTCAATACATCCTAAAAGGTTTCATCATAGGTTGACCGGCACGTTTTTGTGCATTACTAATGTGAATAAATTGATGTAGGTGAAGTAACCAAAAAGCGTTTGCATGACCAAGAAAACAAAGACATTATAATCTAACTGTTTTCATTAAAGAACAAGCAAATCCAGCTTTCTATAAAATCTCATAAAGTTAACAGTCTGCCCTTTGATAATTATTAAAATAAGTAACTTTACCAAATAAGTCTATGGCAAACAGACCATGCAAACAAGGCACTATTTTTTCGGAATATCTTCTGTCTGGTCAACCTGGAACGGGGGGGGGGGATTAATTGTGGTCTGAGGCCACCTTATGTTAGTGGTTCGTCACTAAAGCATATACACTATACGCTGAAAAAAAGAAGAAAGAGACAGGAGGACAGAATAAAAGAACAATCAAAACCAAACGAACGCACCATATTATACATACAAAAAGTTACAACTAACCTCTGTTTCATCTCCATCCGGCATAATCTCTAGGTCGGGCTCCAGTCCGCAAACAGAAAGCGTTTCTTCATACCTGAATGTGTGAACACAGCAGTCTAGGAAAAATTATTTCTTCGAGTATGCAGTGTGTAATGTCCTACGGTAGCGGTAAATATTAATTGGGCTGGGAAAGGGCGGAGGGTCATTTTGCATAGATAATCGAGCCTTTTCTCAAGACCATTCTATGAAATATCATACCATATACGACGTATAACTGTATCATACTGTATACCTTTATTTTTGCATTCAATGTATTCTTCAGTTGCACCCTCCCCACGCCCACGCCAACAGTAAATATTGACCAGTCCATAATCTTTGCATTTGAATGTACATGTAGAAGAATTCTGTACCGAAAGTCTTTGTTCTTGATTAACCCGGATTACGGGGAAGGATTTCGAATTAACACTAAAAGCAACATGAATATTTACCGTGCAATCTACCAAATGAAATCTTAAAGAACCAAAAGAACACTGCTTTCTATTTACATTTCGTCTCTAGATGTCTTTATTTTTCCATAGCATAACAGTGCCTAAACAAACCATTTTATGAGTAATAAAGAGTTAGTTAGTAAGTTCGTTATATTGATTGGCTAGTTACACAAGAAAACTTCCCATGCAAAGTACTAAAATATCAAGCAATTGAAAGCGACTTCTATAGCCATGTAAAGAGTTCACAATAGACTCAGCAAAAAATATATATGTGCAAAAGAACATCCGTGCCATCATTGCACTAAAAGAAAACTTTATTCGACCACATTTACAGCTTTTTGTCTACATTTTTCGTAAAAACTTGCCGCTGTTTGTTAAACTCAGAGCCGAAGAGGATGTTTTCCTTGACAGTGGCGTTGAAGATCCAGGCCTGTTGAGGAACGTACGCCACAGATCCGTCCACCGCCAAGTGACCCCTTGTCTTGTCCATCTTGAAAGACAGTGTTAATCGTATTAGATAGATTGATCGACTTCACTTCCCACCTTCTAAACCACCTACCTACCTACCCAACAACCTACATATAACAAAGATGCATATATACACAGACAGACGAGCAAAGAGACAGACACATACTTGTATGGATGCATGCAGTTTTAATCCACTGAGATTTAATTATATAACTCGTCAGATAATTAGAAATACTCTTTTGGATTATTGAAAATGATCGCTCTCAGTACTCCTTTACTGCATTAAATAAAGGAAAAGAAGAAACTAAGACGGCGAGGAGGAGGAGAAAGAAGTCGACGACGACGACGATGACAATGATATGTTTCTTAAGGAGAAAAATTCCCTGCCAGACGATCAGGCTATTATCGTTTACGGTGCAATAACAATGAATAATTAAAAAATAAATACCCGTCCAAGTATAGCAGACAGGAGAGAGGATTTGCCACTGCCAACAACGCCGCATACTCCTATAAGGCTACCCTGTGTGACACGAAACCAAACTGATAACAACTTACTAGTATTATTTCTGTAAAAAAAACATACAAACATTGAGAACTATTCCAAAATACTACCACCATTAGTATTGTGTGCTATGTCATTTTGTTATTCCAAATCCCAGAGAACAACTTTGTGCTTCTTCTGTAAACAAAATTATCCACTTTATACATGTATTAGATTCTATTTTATATATTATTTACCCATTAAGAAAATAGGAAACGTTATAATTTAGACTACTTGCATCTAATATTTTACATAAAATGCTTTCATACGGCATTTGGGCGTGAATTTCGGTCAAAAAGTTTATCGATATTTTCTTATCAAATTGTTTATATCTGTGAACACTCAATTATTGATTAACCATTTTTTTATGTAGTAGAATATCGACTGTAGAATATTAAAAATCGGGTTCGACTTAAAAGCCTGCATAATAATTTCTATAATTTTATAACTTCTTTTCCTACCTTATTGACAATAAGATCAAAATCAGACAATTGAAACGACGATGAACTCGATGTCACATTTATCCCGGAGACGCTGGCTGGAAAAGAGTGAACGTACAAATTAATATACAGTATTTACTGTTACTGAGATAAATTGAACTTCATTGTTCAAATCATCGTCGGATACACATGGGTTACAAACTCCAATTTTCTGCATTCATTAGCTTGGGATAAACGGCCGCCAAAAGGTTTGGTTTACATAATTTTTATAAGATGACGTATAAATCGATTAGCCGATCGGATCTTTCGCAGTTTAAACTGCTCCCCTGTTGACCCCAACTACCTGCAAAGACAATTTGACCCAGGGGTCAGTCTTGTTTTGAGTTTTGAATGCAAACAGTTGATAAATGAAAATTAAATTGTGATAAATCTTGTAATTTATACCTTAAAATTGTTTATATTTTCCGTTCCGTTTTGAGAATACCTTAGAAAAAGAATTAGAAAACAAATAAAAGTGCATGCTTTCGTGCAAGGTTCTTGAGGAAATCAAATTCTGGTGGAAGTGGCATCTCGAAATAGGATAAAGCGCCACCTGGAAGCAGTTTGTTTGTAGCAAATTCGGTACTCTTCTTTCAGTGATATAAGAAAATACAGTTGCCTCTATATGCACAAAAGTGGCAGCGTTACCCGACCAAAGTATCTTTGAAACAGCGAGTTTGATTGCCAAAGCTTTTCTCTGATCTCGTTATAACGCCGCCAACAGTCACGGGGCGAATTAGAATGTTTCGAGCAGTTTGCACAGAATTCAATCAAAGTATATGAATTCCTTCAGAAATTATTTATGAACCCGACAGTTTACCTTTCAATGTAACAAGGAGCGAGGAATGTTAAGAATCGGAGTTCGTCATCCTGCATAAAGAGGATGATGCTTAAGGAATCTCCAAAATTGCTGGGCTTACTAATTTTTTTTTTTTTTTTTTTTTTTTTGGGGGGGGGCATCTTAATTTTCACTGCCAAACAAGAAGGGGTGTGCTGCTAATGGAAGGTTTACAAATTATAAAATGTGAATGACAGGAGCAAAATGAGAGTAACTTGATATACGACATGATTTAAATGTTAGATGGTAGTTATGGAGAATAAACACAAAAATTTAAACTTTACTCTTTTTTTTATAAATTCTACAAGCTCCAACGGTTTATACTACATATTTTCAACGGCACAGATGTTGGCGTGATGTGATCTTTGATATGAAGGTAATTAGAAAACCCAGATGAAACTATCAATCTTTGAGGAAAGACATTGTATCTTTGCATGTGTTGGAACCTGGGATTCAATTCGAGATGGGCGATGTGCAAATCGACTTTGTTACCGCTGGATTGCAGATATGTACGGACTATATATATATATATATATATATATATATATATATATATATATATATATATATATATATATATATATATATATATATATATATATATATATACCTTAAGCATGGCAATTAGACAAAAATAAGAACACACAAAATGGCTTGAAAACCGTGTGGGAAAGGCACCCCGGCAAAAGCGGGCAGGACAAAAGCGCACAAAGACAATAGCGCGCAGGACAAAAGCGCGCCGACATAATCGCGCAAAGACAAAATCGTTCAATAATTACTAATTTGTGTCTCTAGTAAAGAAAAAGCTAACAAATACAGCATTAAAGCATCGTTTATTAATTAATATCTCAATATGCAGAAATATGGCGTTAAAGATCAAATAACATCATCTATTCATTAAATTAAATTCTTGCACTTTGCGCGAAAGACACTGGCCGAGATGGGAAAAACATCCAACTATCCGGGCTCCAGGGAAGACGGCTATGCAGGCGTTTTGACTAGCTTTCTCAAAATCTGTCACAATACTCGCCGGCTGCAAGGAAATACGAAGTTCCTGAAGTTTTCGTAGTATTCGTTCGTAGATCTATTCCGTCTTATCTGGTAGCAAAACGTAAATTAAAGGATAGGCCGACTTATCTATCAAAGAGTGGATAGTAAAAACTCGGTAGAAAATGCTCGGCGACACTTTGAATGTCCCATCCATAAACCAATGATCGTGTTCCCCAAGAAGAAGCAGATTTTAAAATGCGCTCTTTCTGCTTCTTACATTCGGTTCTTTCCATGACTGCAAATGTTTGGGCCTAAATATATTTGTGTGCTATTTATACAGTTTCGGGTACGCAAGTAGCTTTGAAAAATGACCAGTCAAAAAATATTTGGAACTTAGAAAATATGTTACTTTTCATGTCTACTTCTACTCTGCGTGCTTTTCTTTTTGCACGATTCTGTCGGGGTTTCAGGTTTTGTCGGCGCACTTTTGTCGGGAGTTTTAAGCTGCGCGCTTGTCGGCGCGCTTTTGTCCTGCGTGCTTTTGTCGGGACACCGTGTGAAAATGTTATCCCTGGTGTTAAAAAATAAAAAGTCGTTGGTGTTTAGCCTTTTGTCATTAAATTTCGTGATAAATACTAGCCTTAAACGGCGTTGCTATTTGCATTTCGAAGACGTTTTTGTCCATTAATTCATAGTAATATTCTGTTTCCCTGATTATGATAAGTCATGCGTCAAATAAATTTTAAAAAAAAATTGTACGTTAAGAGTTTCAATATAGAACAAAGAATAAGAACCAGCTTAGCCAAAAGTTTTCACCCGTATGTAGAAATATTGATACCTATACGTTGCGCTCCGATATTCGCTATTGATAATCCAGGGTTCTTTTCCTGGAGCGACTGTTCTGCCTCCCACTTGAATGCTGCGTTCCTTATTTCCACCGCTATATCGGGACTACTGCAGTGGGACTGTGGTGGGACGAATTCTTCCATCAGCAAAAGTTTCTGTGGGGTCAATTCCACGAGAAAAAAAAGTTATATTTCACTACTAGTCTCAAATATATGTATCGAGTATTTATCTACATATTGCTGTTTTTTTTTTTTTTCAAGAATCCATCCAGAAACGAAACAGAATAAGAAGTTAAAATGAACAAGTTTACTGGGTCATAATTTCTCGCTACACCAGAAATATCAGACTACCAAAACCCGTCGATTTACAGAGAGAGTGTTATTTCTTCCTTATGAGACCTTTTAATTGAAAAGAGGACATTATTTCTACGTCATCACTCATTGAACACGCAAGAGCTTAATAACAAAAAATGTAAATCAGTTCCGTTTTTATAAAAAAATATTTTAATTTTATTTGAGCCCTAAAATACTACTTAAACAGAATATGATGTGCATATCACTTATGATAGGCACAAATAAAATTCATATGAGATACCCTTAAATTAATTTTTTTAAATTTCTTCTACTAATTTAGCAGAAAATTTTCATCTTTTCTTACTCGCAGCTTAGGTAAAAATAAGTATGTAAACCTGAAATATTATTGCGTGTTTAACTTAATTAGTTTGTTCCAGATAAAAATTAGATTGTATGTAATAAAGAATATGTAATAATGAATATGTAATAAAAACTCTAGGATATTTTTGAAAGCTAATAAATACAAATATAAAAAGGCGCAAAAATCAGACTGACCGTCAGTCTGTTAAAGCTAACTTTGGCCTCACTGTAAGATCTTAAAGCGAAGGGCACCATGGCAACAATAATCTTTAAAAAGTTCATTGTTCCAACCAAAGCAAAAGCCTGCAAAGAAAACGTGATAGCTTACTTAATTTGCACAAACAAAAGCATAATAACAATAAATAGTAGGTGTACAGCAGGGTACGTAAAAAGTCAGATGACTGAGCATGTATGCATACATACAAAACAACAAACATAGATAGATAGATAGATAGATAGATAGATAGATAGATAGATAGATAGATACATACATACATACAGACAGACAGACAGACATATATGCATGCAAATTTAAAAACGTACACTGAAAACTCAACACGAGTAATTTAAAGAATGTGTCTACAAAACTGTAATTAATGTGTTAGTCCATTATAAACTAAGCACGTAGGAACAGCATATGAAAATTGTTTCACTTACGTGTTAGTACATTCTCATTAAAAAAAGACTGAAAGTCAATAAGCAGGTACATTTGCAAGTAAAACTACCGTGGAATGCTGTATTTCGCCTGCTTCGAAATTAGATATTCGATGCAGAAAAAAAGTTCACTATGACTTACTCGTTAAGATGTAAATATAAACACTCAAAATAAATGAAGCTATCATTTTTGACGACCATGCATGCTTCATTGATAGACAAGTAGAGTTAAGTACAAAAACTTGAAGCAATGAATTGAGATTGAAAAAAGGTCAGCGTAACCTTCTTATCTAGCGGTGAGTAATACTTCTCGTGATCTTATCAAGCGGTGAGTAATACTTCTCGTGAAGATAGCATCACAGTTTTGGAAAAATGCGAAGAAAAAACTCTTAAAGTTCACGTCTTAGGGAACGACCAAAACAAAATCCATTGAAAGGACAGCACCTACATCTCGCATATACCTCGCAGGCGAGACAAAAATGCTGAAAATAAAATTTAAGACCACAGACTTACAGTGGATGCGGTCAGTCTGTTTCCAGCCGCGGAGTAAGCGGCGATTGTCACAACTGTGGAAATGGTCGGAGTAGTTGGAATAATGGAAGCGATCACGTTGTTCAGTATACCGGACCTCATCAAATATTTCTCCTCGCTTTTTCGGATGGCTGAAAAACAACAGAGCAAAAATCTATCAGGCTTGTGAAACAAATTTTTGGAAATAGAAAGAGTAAGCATTTGCGCCGATGCCTTTACCTCTTTCCTACTCTGTTTTTGATTTAACGAAGTCTTAAATGTAATAAAACTCATCCTAACCCATTGGTGGTCAAAAAGTTATTTGCTAGTAATATTATAAACACTCAACATATCTACATATCTTGGTGCGTGAGCAATGATATATATATATATATATATATATATATATATATATATATATATATATATATATATATATATATATATATATAAATTGAATTGTCAACTTTCTGTTGAATTATATATATATATATATATATATATATATATATATATATATATATATATATATATATATATATAATTCAACAGAATGTTGACAATTCAATTTTTCTCCTATTCTATACTCTTTAGTAGGCTTCCATTTACGTATGCTGAAGAATACTAGACGTGTTGTTAGTATGTGTGTGTATGCCTTATATCTATACCTTTAATCGCTGACTTGAAAGGAATTTCCCAGGCGTACAGCTTTATCAAGCGTATACTGTACAACAGTTCCCCCATTCGTCTGACCTGTACATTGAAAGAATTACTTTTAATATGTACTAGCAGATAGATTCTGGCAGTGATTGACCACTCATATTTTGGTCTTTTTTACATCCAGTACATGGATAAGAGAACATTAAAATCCAAATTAAAACAATATTAGACCAGCAAGGGGTGTTTATAAATTCAAAATTAAAAATCACTAGATCACTCATATATTACAAAAGTAATGGACTAGTTAGACTCGATGATATTGTACTAGAACAATAAATGAAGATGATAAAATGATATAAGTGTGGTACTGCTAAATCAGCAAAAGAAATGGAACAAAGGAACACCAGATAGCAACGTCATGTCTGCACCCAAGTTTCACGCTACTTCTCAATCTGTGCATTAGTAGCTAGACTGGTTCACACTGCGTAAAAGCAATAAAAGTATACCAGTCTAAAAATGGTGATTCATTACTGAATTATTATTTTTATATGTTTTCTTTTCGATTTCCAGCAATCTTATTGGCCAGACCCTTTTGAATTTATTTGGTTCACATTTGTATGAACCGAAACAAATTCATTTGGTTACGCCAACTGGTACTACTTCTTAGACTATTCGCATAGTATCTTGGGTAAAATAAATTTCAAGGTAATGTTTGTTTACATCGACAACGAGGGTAGTGTATGGTAAAGTGCATTTCTTGTGTACTTAAGGGGTACGGTGAACAATTTTTCAAAAATGCCGCGAATGACAATACTTAAATTAACATAAACACTTTTAACACATAAAGATAAAAGTTTGATACATCACAAATTTTATAATTCGCACAGAGAGAGAGAGAGAGAGAGAGAGAGAGAGAGAGAGAGAGAGAGAGAGAGAGAGAGAGAGAGAGAGAGAGAGAGTCCAAATATTCCACAGTCTTCTCCAAGTTTAATTTTGACAAGCAAACCTACAGTTTAGCATTTTTGAAAAATATATAGCAAGGTACACGATGTTCTGTTTAGTTCAAATTGCAATTTAAAATTTTAAAATAATGTTGTAGATTCTAATTATGAGCACTTTAGCTGACTCTCCTCTATAAAGTGGAAACTGTCCTTGTTGGTTGAAAGGTTGGGCAAAAACTGCTGAAACTTTGTTGTGATTTATAGAGGAATGCTGAGCGTACTATGGGAACGAAAAAATGCTGTGCAAACTTAAGTATGATCCGTTCGCGGATCACACAGTTTGCACATCTTTTCCGTTTTTTCGTCCATACTTTACTGAACCTAAAAAACAAACAAAATTAAACAGTCAATACATAAATGATCTTAAATTCATATTGCATCGGACAGATAGAATCATACCGGACGTCAAACTACAAAGGATTTTCCAGGACTATAGAGAAATTTTACAATCAAATTTGCAAGTATAACAGAATTTAAGTTATTTTTAATTTATCTGTCAACAAATGGGATCGTATTTTTTGAGAATTGTATCGAATTTCAGCGCATAATTTCTGAATCGATGACTTATGTTTGCTTTAGCCTTTGTGCCTTTTGCCAAATAAGGAACAGTTTTTGTAGCTGTGTCGCTTTATTATCATGATTGAGAAAGACGGAAAGTACTTGATATATTGAAAGGCAATAAAACAATACTGAAGCACTTAAAGGCATCAGACTGTTAAAAATTGTACGACGCAGTGGAATCGTCTAGGGCTGGTTAGTGACGTTACAGCAGCAAAACCTGCCTGTGGGAAAATTGAATAAAAATAAAATTGAATAAAAATAAAATTGAATAAAAATAAAAACCACATACCAAGGGTATGTGGTTTGTAGCCCAAAGAAAGGCTGCATAAAATAGGGGCAGAAAACTTTGGCCAGTTTTTCGCTTGGCACAAAAGAGCTAAAGAAAATTAGAGAAAGGAATATTTTTCAGATATCGTGAAAGTGAAGGTACAAACCAGAACATAATTGATTTTTGAGGAGTCAGTATGCTTTTGAGCCATGCCTACGTGGACTCTTGCTCATAACGAACACCTGTTTAGAGTGAACACCTGCTCATAACGGACAAATAGATATTAATATGTATGAAAATATTATTGACATCAATGTAAATTTATTTATTTACGCTGTTCGTGTTATTTATGTTTATCAGTGCTCTCATACATTTTTTTTTATTCTTACTATCTTTCCACACAAAGAAACCACAAACCTTATTTATATCGTTTTTCTGTCCATACTTCCAACTCACATGCAAAATAGTTTATATATATATATATATATATATATATATATATATATATATATATATATATATATATATATATATATATATATATATATATATATATTAAATAAATCAAAATGAAAAATTCAATACATCATGCACCAATGACAAAGCCAATACAAATTAAATACAACCCCATTTAATAGGTCTTCCAACTAGATAAGGATTAAGGAGTAAGAACATACACAATTTAAACAGAATCTTAACGAAAAGATATTCATTCAGTCGCACTGTAAACAAGTACATATTTTTCGGTGGTAGCAACGAAGATTTGTATGAATTTTTTCAGTTATATTCTGTCATAAAGAAGGAATGAGAAATCATCATTAAAAACAATTCGACAATTTTGGACTTATGAACCGACCCACCCAGGAGGTAGAGCGAGATGAGTATATATACTTTTACCACAGTACAAGGCCTCTAATATAATGAATAGAGGCAAAATGGATAATGTCACTGAGTGTCATGAATAGAGACAAAATGGATAATGTCATTTAGTGTTATGAATAGAGACAAAATGGATGATGTCTTTTAGTGTTAGGAACAGAGGCAAAATGTCATTGAGTGTTATGAATAGAGACAAAATGTCATTGAGTGTCATGAATAGAGGCAAAATGTCATTGAGTGTTATGAATAGAGGCAATACGGATAATGTCATTGAGTGTTATGAATAGAGACAAAAATGTCATTGAGTGTTATGAATAGAGACAAAATGTCATTGAGTGTCATGAATAGAGGCAAAATGGATAATATCATTGAGTGTTATGAATAGAGACAAAATGTCATTGAGTGTCATGAATAGAGGCAAAATGGATAATATCACTGAGTGTTATGAATAGAGACAAAAATGTCATTGAGTGTCATGAATAGAGACAAAATGTCATTGAGTGTCATGAATAGAGGCAAAATGGATAATGTCATTGAGTGTTATGAATAGAGACAAAATGGATGATGCCATTGAGTGTTATAAATAGAGGCAAATTGTCATTGAGTGTTATGAATAGAGACAAAATATCATTGAGTGTTATGAATAGAAGCAAAATGGATTACTTTATTGAGTGTTATGAATAGAGACAAAATGTCATTGAGTGTTTATGAATAGAGGCAAAAATAGATAATGTCATTGAGTAGTATGAATAGAAGCAAAATGGATAATGTCATTGAATGTTATGAATAGAGACAAAATGCAATTGAGTGTTATGAATAGAGCCAAAAATGGATAATGTCATTGAGTGTTATGAATAGAGGCAATATGGAAAACTATTCATTGAGTTTTGTGAATAGTGGTAAAATGGATAATGTCATTGAGTGTTATGAATAGAAGCAAAAATAGATAATGTCTTGTGTGTTATGAATACAGACAAAATGGATAACGTCATTGGGTGTTATGAATAGAGGCAAAATGGATAATGTTATTGTGTGTTATGAATAGAAGCAAAAATGGATAATGTCATTGTGTGTTATGAATAGTGGCAAAATGGATAATGTCATTGAGAGTTATGAATAGTGGCAAAATGGATAATGTCATTGCGTGTTATGAATAGACGCAAAATGGATAATGTCATTGAGTGTTTATTAGATATTTGGCATACAACATTTGGACTGGTAATAAACGAAAGTACAATATGAATGTTTGACAGGATTCAATATTGAATATTGGACATAGATAAGTATCGACCGCTCAGAGGAAACTCGTATATAGATTTACCTGAATGGGTTAAGAAGAAAAAAACTTGTACCAACGTAAAAATAAAGACACTATATATTTATTTTATGCACTGGAATCTGTCTTAAATACCCCAAGTGATCATGTTGACAGATTTTCAAAATACATTGTTGACAGATGATCAAAATACATTGTAGATCAATATAGTCGTTGGTTTTATAAATGTCCGGTAAAATAATGAGGGCAGTTGGAAAATTGAAAATGAATCTGACATATCTGTAAATTTGTATGAAATAGTTGAACCATCTTACGTTAAACCTGTTGGAATAACAGAGAGAGAGAGAGAGAGAGAGAGAGAGAGAGAGAGAGAGAGAGAGAGAGAGAGAGAGAGAGAGAGAGAGAGAGAGAGAGAGAGAGAGAGATGTTGACATATTATACTATTGTAATTAACTTTTATCTGGTTCGTCTCAGTATCTCCCACAGAAACTTCAAAAAGTTCAAAACACAGCTGCTCGGATCATCCTTAGAGTACCATCAACCGATCACTCCTCCCCCTGTTATGTACCCTCCACTGGTTACCTGTTCACTCCAGAATCAAACACAAAATCTGTTCTCTATGCTACATTACGTTGACTGCATCCAGTCCAAAATACCTATCGGACCTCACCCGTATGTACACCCCTTCTTGATACTTACGCTCCTATTCCGACACTCGTATTCTCATTATTCCCACTATCAAAACGAAGTCCTACGGACAACGTTCTTTTGCGTACCAGGGCCTAGCTACCTGGAACGAATTGCCTGTTGAACTTAGACACAACGACACTGTGATTTCATTCAAGAGTGCTCTTGAAACTCACATATTTCGACTGCAAGGACTTACTTAAGACTGGCAATGTTTCCTTAGCTTAATTAACTTCAGCATGTTTGTAATTTCATAATGTTTTTTTTTTTGTAATCGGGTCCATATATATATATATATATATATATATATATATATATATATATATATATATATATATATATATATATATATATATATATGTTTCCTTATGTGTTAACTAATATTGTAAAGCGCTTAGAGCTTCTAAATATTAAGCGCTGTACTAAGTTCTCATTATTATTATTATTATTTTTATTATTATTATTATTATTATTATATTTCAATATGGTGGTCGCAATGACTATAAAGATGGAACGTACCATTAAGTTAGAATGGAAGATTTTTAAAGAATAGTATCATCACAGATAACCAGACATGACGGACAGTAATATGTCTGTAAAAATGCTGGATTTTTCTACATGCCAAACAATTATCAGAATATAAATGACAAAAGTCTATGTTTCAACGTAGACAACTCGATGGATCAATGCCAGAAGGAGGCTCAGTTGTCAAATGCAAAATGAAAAAAGAAACTATCAACACTAATTAAAAGTTCCGTATGTTATTTATTGCGATTTTAAAAGTATCATTGTGCCATCCATGCAAAGCACGGACACCGAGTTTCCGGGAATGTGTACCGTAGGTACAATTGTATTACGGGTATAAACTTGTACTCAGCAGTCATACCAGCGGTGCGAAGCACGGACAGAATGTGTCCGGCAATGGAGGTACAATTTGACATATCCTGGACAATCAAAGCAGCCAGAGTTTTGGTTCTACCTCAAATCTGTCAACAAGAAATATAAACCAATAGTTTACAGAGGAACAGATTGTATTAAAATATTTTATTATGCGTTGAATAAGATGTCAAAACTAGTGGATGAAGAATTAAGGACCAAAACCCTATGGTGTTCACTGAGTAGGATGAAAAAAGTCTAACTCAACAAATGTATGTCATATCTGTGATAATGAAATTACTGAGGACAAAATAAGATGTTACTATCGTTTAACCGCCAGATATAGAGGTCCAGCACATAACGAATGCAATTTTAATTACAAATATCAAAAATACATACCATTGTTCATTCATAACTTGTCCAGTTATGACAGTCATCTGTTCTTTACATATTGGTTAAAAATTATTCAGATGAAGAGGCAAAAATCAGACAGCACAGGGATAAAAGCTATATTTAATTCAGTTATGACTTCACAGTTGACAAATTTGTAAAAGAAGAAAAAGAAATAACAGTTTAAGGAGAGCTAAGCTTGTGGAAAGTTTTAGATTCATGATACAGCCAATAGAACATCTAGCTGAAAATTTTAGTCATGAAAAGTTCACAGAAACGCTGAGACAGTTTACAAATATGCAGTCTAAAAATCTGAGAGAATTTTTTTTTTTTATCTATTTGAATACATTGATAGCATGTAACGATTTATTGAAACAGTTGTACCGCCAATACAACAGTTTTAGTCATCACTATATGATCCAAATATATCAAATAACAGTTACCAGTACATAATGTTATAAAACATTTCAATCTTTAAACACTTAGAGATCTATACGACTATTACTTAAAGAAATATACATTGATCCTATGGGATATTTTTTGAGATCCATATGACTATTACGTAAAGAAACATATATTGATGCTATGGGATTTTTTTCAGATCCATATGACCATTACGTAAAGAAACATATATTGATGCTATGGGATATTTTTCAGATCTATATGACTATTACGTAAAGAAACATACATTGATCCTATGGGATATTTTTGAGGAATTCGGGAATTTTGTCTAGCAAATTATAAACTTGACCCTGCCTATTATTACAGTGCTCCTGGATCAGCACATGATGCAAGTTTAAAGATAACCGATGTAGAACTTGAATTGATGGCAAACAAGGACACGTTTCTAACGATTGAAATTGGAATAAAGAGGTGGAATTCGCATGCTACCACATAGATATGCTGAAACAAATCATGAATACTACTTGGACAAACATGCATAAACAAAGTCTGACGGTGAATACGAAAGGTCAAGATCAAGGTTATTCATTACATACCAAGATTCTTACAGCCTCTGTAGATGGAGCCAATACTTGCCAGTAAAACTTATTATGGGCAACTAATTAACAAATTAAATGTATGCAAAAATAATCTGTTGGAAATATATTAGACGACAATGATACTGGTTGCATACTGGAAGTTGATTTAGAGATTACATTACACATGCATGACCATTCCAAGGGCTATCCAGTAATTCCTGAGAAAATATATCCATACAAAAATGATTTATCTCCATTTCGAAAGAAGTTGATAAATGATTACTAAGGTACAAAACATCTGTGCCAAAACTGGTATATACATTTAAAAATGAAGAGAAATGTGACATTGACCACAGAAACCTAAAGCTTCACAAGCAGTTAGGTTTAAAACTGAAAAAGATAAACAGAGTTGTCTTCTTTGATCAAAAACTATTTTTAAAATCCGATATTAAACTGAATACAAATTTGAGACAAAAAGCAACAAATTTTATTTTGAGAAAGGCGTCTTCAAATTGATGAATAATGCTGCATTCGGTAGACAGAGGCAAAATTTTAGGAGAAGAGCAACAATTTAAATATGTAGATATAAATGTTTTTTTCAAATGTCAGAAAGATGTATCATTTGCGAGAAGAAAATTTATTGACGATGACTGACTGTTACTCAGTCTAAAAAATAAGGTCATATGAGCCAAATCAGTTTATGGTGGATTTACAGTTCTATAGTAATCTGAATGGCTAATTCATACATTTTTTAAAACTATCATTTTGTCTGTAATAACTTGGTTTTCTTCAAACGCAGTTACCAATGCTTCTTTGTTCCAGCTGTAAAACGCAAACGAAAAAAAAAAGTTTTCTCTGAAATCCTTTAAAACAGAGTTGTACTTTTGTACAATAATCCAAAATAACCCAAACATATATCTCAAAATGTTTACCACTAGAACTTGCTTTGGTTAGGTTAATTGCTTTTTTTTTACATCTTCAAGATTGCCACAGTTATCAATCATAAACAAAGTATTTGTGAGTCGGTACACATCAACAAGTAATGCTAGATAGCTATCTAATTTATCTTCAGGATCTATCACAGTCACCTTTCTTCTTTGTGTAACCACTTTCTATTGTAAGTTTTTTTGAACAGAAAAACTGTACAGATGATAACGATGTACTCAAAACAAGTTTATGTATTCAGCTTCTATCCGATTTATGTGCAAACATTGTTTTTCCACAATTAGTAGCTCCACATACTTGATTTCAGTTTATTGTTTTGAATGTTAATGATGAGAATCAGACACCTCTATATTTTTTATGTTGATCTACAGGTGGATACCTTGTTGCACATTAGCTAATTAATTACCACTAACATGCAATCTGGAGTTATGTATTTACCTATGTTGCTTGGTACACTGTGTTATTGTGCTAAACAACTGTGCACCAGAGGTACTCGTTCAGAGTGTGCTTCCATCTTACGGACTCAGAATGTCCGGCACGGCACAATAAAGGCTGTGCTAGGCATACACCAATTTGTTATTATATAACAAAAGGTTTGCTGTTTTTAACGAAATCTTCAAGCAATAAACACACTTGCACCCATCACAAATGCAACGAATATGTACTTGTATTTTACCTGTTCATTGCAAGCCGCGGTAAATCAGTTGGTAGAGTGTCGGAGTCGTAATTTAAGTACTGCGGATTCGACGCCAGCTTAGGCCAGCTCGGGTATGCTGCCTCTGCATATCCTTCAGAAAGGTATATAGCCCCCATTTTCTCGGCATGATATAGCCAATAATGTATTGAAAGTACCGTTAATACAATCATGCCGGTAAACATTTACAAAAGCTGATAGAAATCATTGTTTTCTCAATCAAGCAGTCGAGCATCCTTCCTTTTTTTTTTTTGGATTGAACTCGTCATTTTTCTCTGTAATTACTCTCTGTTCTTTTCCTTCTTTTTCAGCTCCATCGGGATCAATCAATTTGAAGAGATAGTTGCCTCGTGTAAATGCTAAACCGTTAATTATTGCTCGTCCAATTAATACTCCTGCTGCTGCCATTTATTGTGCTACAAAGTGTACCTAAGGTGTACGTGATGAGCACAACACAATAAAAGCTATACATTTTGCGCACGCCATTTTCTCATATATATAGCGATAAACGATAAACATGTTTGCTCTACAAAACGTTTATCTGGCAATAAAACTGTAAAATTGTATTGCATTTAAAAGCAACAAATTTTGATACCTCTGCAAGTTTTTATTTTACATCTTGACTGATAAACTCCTTCTTTGCGTTCCAATCCAACTGTAAAAAAATTTTTCGTGTTTCTTTTAATCTGTAAAGATTAGGTTCGGAGATTTTTTAAGCTATACGTTGATTGCTTGCCTATGGTTCAATCTAAAAATCAATATAAATCCCTACAATCTTACAGGTTCAATATTCAAGTTGATGAAAATTGTATATAAGTATGATTTTTTTGCTAATGACATATTCATATACTGATTACATTGTGACTAACTTGAATTCATCAAAATGTGATGGAGCATAGTTGAATTCATAATAGTTAACTAATATCTGAGGTGTCGTTTTAGACTTAAATATGCTTAACATCCATAACATTATTATGGTACATCTTTAGTAATTGAAACCAACATCAGTCAAATTCACACTTCAGTTAATACCATCAGGATTCTCCTGACTTCGTACAATGCGAAAATCATATATATATATATATATATATATATATATATATATATATATATATATATATATATATATATATATATATATATATCCAATAATTAATAATTAATTTAGTTGTTTCATCAATCTACATTTTGCTATTTCAAATTTCCTTTTTTTAAGTCAGCCGTGTTCAATACAGTTTAAATGTCTCTATATTAGTTTTTTGTTTTTTGGTTTGTTACTTTTGTGTGGTTTTAACTGTATAAATTTTACCACTTTATGCAAGAGTCTTTTTTCCATTACAGTTTTGAATGCAGCGAGCGGTTTCTGTTGTAAACTCTTGTTCCAAATCAGTTTAATCTTTTTCGACACGTTTTCTGCTTTTCGTCTATTTCATCAATACTGCATTGTACAACACCAATATTATTCAATATTTATCGATCAACATATTCTTTAGCAACTGTTTTAGATTGTCCAACATTAGAATGTAATATCTTCTATAGTTTTGATCTTTTACTTGAAATATGCAATAGATAAGTCCAAAGATGATTTCATAGATTTTATCAAGCTTTCATTAACATTTTTCTTGTTTTTGTTGTCCTATATCTTTTGGGTTATCTCTCTTAAATCATTCTTCTTCTGCATCTCTACAGAGTATTTGTGTTAGATGCTACCTTCTTCTTCAAATCAGTGATTTCTGTGCTAATATCATTTATTAGATTTGTAATCTCTTTACCATTTCGTTGGATTTTATTATTCAATTTTGTATGTAACTGTGATTTTAAGGTATTATAGTCTGCCAGAGATTTCTTTTTTTTTCTCCATACCACCCTCCAAAGCATCTATCGCACTGTTTATCCTCAGTTCGATTGGTTGTACATATTGCTGACGTTAGGCACCGACGCTTGTTCGGTGGACACTCTTACGCCATGCAATGTGTGTACACCACTTGATAAAGTTTTGCATTTCTGAATCTCTTTGTTAACAAATCATGAGCATCCAAAATATTGTTTCTGTCATCATCAACATGTTTTCGTAGTTCCGAGATTTTGTTAGCTCTTTCAGCACCACTCTGTTCAATAGCTGTTAATGTATTGTCAACCTCTTCTCTCCATCTTTTGATACTATCTTTCAAAATTATTGTCACCCAAACTCTTACGTTTTTAAAAAAACGGCGAGTATCTGCATCATTTAATTTAACAGGATCACGTAAATATGTGATACGGTTATTGTGGAAGTTTAATTCATACATACATTCATACATTATATATATATATATATATATATATATATATATATATATATATATATATATATATATATATATATATATATATATATATATATATATATATATATATATATATTCCAAAATTACTTACCCTTGTATCCGTATGCTGTGAGCATGCTCGCCGAAACGTCGCCAACCATCTTGTTAAAGAAGTCTGTAAGCATATAGTGAACGAATCAAATATTTACTTGGTTGACAGGTTGTGGTCATGTGACCCTGCTTTTTTTACAGTAGCATAGTAACAAAAAAGACACCAAGTATCAAAATTGTTCAAAGAGAATATCTATTTATCATTAATACTTATCATTAGATAAAAGAAAATGATTATAGTAAGAATTATAGTAAGAAGCATCAAGCAAGATCAAAACTATTTGTGCCATAATTTAAATTTATTTTTACTTGTGGACCGCAGGAAATGGATTTCATTTAAAATCACGATAAAAAAAAAAAAAAAAAAAAAAAAAAAAACAACATGCCAAAGCAAAATTATCAACGTCACGTAAATTTACCTGTGTACAGTAGCAGATCACGAAGATTGCAATGGGAAGAACGAACCAGGGTCCTATAAGGGTGTAAGTGTAAATAGCACCTATGATAAGGTAGATTGGTAACGCCAGCAGAAAGACTCCCGTGAAGGATGCCAAAAATACTCGATAAGAGTCGACTCCGAATATGTTGATGATCTAAAATGGCCAAGAAAATCTTATTATACCAATACGAATAGTAGATGATCATTTATTAACAATAATCTATATGTATTATGTATGTATGTGTGTATGCATTTATGTAATTACGGAAGTAAAATTATGTATTCATCCATCCATTTACTCTCTATGTAGACAGGCATTCTCAAGATTGGCCTGTAGCATAATCTGTACACTGAAAACATGCATATCGTCTTCCTCTTTGCACAAAATAATAATAATAATAATAATAGTAATAATAATCTCCATTTTTTTAACCAGGGTGACATAATTAGCTAACAGCTAGTTTACATGATGGTCCTGGAATAAAAACAAATGTGCATGTAATTAGCAAAGAATCTACAAGGTTAGCATCTACTGCATAAAAGAAATTTATTTTTAACACAAGTTAATACAGATTTTACGAGGTTTACATACCGTTAGCACATAGATATATCACAGCTACCACGAACATATGTTATGCGGTCATAAAATCGGGATTGCTCATTAAAATATTTGTAGAGGTGTACTTTCTTAAAAATTGAAACATTTTGCTGCAAACTGTTCCATATAACTACCGGCGTAAGCAAAAGATTTCTTCAAATACTATTGGTATATCTAAATCACTGCTTTCATTAGACCGTGTATTTCTTGTGCTAATGTGATGTGGATAAAATATCGTTTACATTTAAAATCACCCTGGCTGCTCTTTTCTGTAAGCTGTATATTCTCTGCACGTCAGAAGAATTACGGGATTCTCCTCACAATACAGCAGTTGATAAAATGTGGAACAACAACTAGATTGTACACTTTTGGGATCAACTGATCCTACAAAAAACTTCTAACCCTTTTTGTAATTGCTATTTTTTCAGATACTTTTATAAAGGGAGTTTCAAAGTGCTTGGACCAGGATGAAGCATAATCAATACGGATACCTACAAGTTTGGCACATTTAACAGTTTCAAGTTTTGTACCATTTACTTCTAAGTACAATTCTCTATATTTGACTGTTTGTTGTGATGAGCAGATAACCATTAACTGGGTTTTCTGTAAGTTTAAGCTAAGTTTATTGTCATACATCCATTTCAGTGCACATTGTAAATCTTCATTTAGTTTGTTCTCAACAATGTTAACTTCTGTATCACTAACATATTGTGATGTAATATCTGCATACATAGACACTGAGGAATGTTTCAAACACTTTGGAAAATATTTTATATATAAAATAGAAAAGAGAGGGCCTAGAATTGATTCATGTGGTACTCCAATCGAAATTTCCTTAAAATCCGAGACAGTACCTCTCCAACTCACAGCTTCTAATCTACTATTGAGATAGGACGAAAACCATCGCAATGAGGGTTTTGTAATATTAATTTTAAACGATAAAATATGTCAAATTGATGTTATATTCATGTTAGGTGCCAATATCTTTTAACTGGAAATAAGCTTTCTTGAATATAGTATTTTCATTTATTGAGAAACTGTTTCCAATTGTGGATTAGCGAGCGTAAAAAGAAATTATACACAGAATTCAGATCAATAAATCAATCAAACTTGGATATATATTACCCATTCATTTATCAAAAAAATGTTATTTTGTTACATACAGCAGTGTGTGTGTGTGTGTGTGTCTTACTTCAGCTAATGTTTTCCCTCGTATCGATTTCATCCTCAACATTTTCCGATACATGATTCCCATAAATCCGGCCCTGAATCTCGTGCCTGCAGTGACATTATATATGCAGCGTAGTTAGTTCAATTCAATTCAATTAAATCAAGTTCTATGCAGACCTTGAACTCCACCAAAATGTCACGAATGAAAAAGGCATATCAAACCTAACTGCAATGGTGCAGTTTCAAGATATGTATCATTACTGTATTTCAAAAGCATCAGATATTGTTGTCAACTCGTCATTATATACGCAAAACGAATAGCACTGATTAATTCTGCCTATAATAAAATCAACTGCAATCAACTATTATTGGTGACACAAATCTTTCATCTACTAAAACGAAAAATAAAGTTATAATTGTCTTACAGATTGAGTGCACTCTTTTCAGTCCATACAGGGAAAGCGCGACGGACTCGCTGCCAGAAGGGTGCGGGTTTGAACCCTACCATCGGGAGCAACTTTACTCCAATTGTCTCGGCACGATATAACCTTCGTGTGTTGCTGTGCCGTAAAACACCTGACTAAACCAATTCTGTACATATGTACAAACATAGACAACTCGATGTTAACACAAATGGGGGATATGGGTTGTTTGAAACAAAAGGAAACTGAAAACTTAATTTGTTCCATACCCTTTATTGGCACAGTTACAGGCAGTAATTTTCTTGCCTTTAGTTCTTCCTATTTATTTGAACTATACCGCAAAAAAACATTACAATTGTCTTATATGCAGGCCTTTAACCCAGGATTCAAAATGGATTGATCGATTGCAAGTTCCCGGATGTAAAAAAAATAGCGCTGTATGTTTAAATACCTGTATGTGCGCCGAATGTCATGACACTTGAGAAAGAACATGCTCGCACCACCTCGCACACTAGGACAGCGGCTATTAGTCCTAGTGCATAGCCGGTGGATTCTTCCTTTGTTTCCAGGTAGGACACAATCACTTGCAACAGGAACCCCTGGAAAATTCAGTGGTGCGAAAGAATATATCTTTCAGCATGCGTTGGGGGGGGGGATGGGGGGGGGGGAGAAGAGGAGATTGCGCCCTCATAATTCCCCCTTATCAATAAATCAATACATTGTACAAAAAGTCATCTAGTCGTCTATGGGCAAATAAGTCGTACGTATTTAACGTCTCCTTATTATTTTCCTCAAGATTGTCTGGCTATTTGAATCCAATATTTTCCTTGCAAATTGGACAAAATAAGAAAACAATTCGTATTGATTTTATTGGTCGAAATCTCGCTTAATTTTTTTTTATGTAACTATTTTACAAGTCTGCACCCCTTGTCATAAATTAATTCTTTGTCATCTGCGTTGTCATAGAGTCGCAACCAAACCCACCCACCCCCGCCCATGTATTGCTGCCTACGCCGGCATTTAGAACCTAAATATGTATGTTATAGACGGATGGAATGACAGAAAAAAGTAGGGAGGTAAATTTAAGAAAGAATCGGAAAACAGAGAATAAATGAAAGAACTTTATAGTAGTAAAATCAAGAAGCTAAGAAGTCACCTGTAAGTATTTGTTTTCTACGCGAAGTATTCTATTTTGATTAATAGCCAATGCAGTCTTCCAGCAAGGTCAAATACCAAACCATTCACGTGCTCAAAAGTGAGTGTTTTTTATAACAGAAACATAAAGCAGATGAGAGGCTTGTAAGTACTCAACGGATTGCAGGAAACGTATCAGAGAAGAACTTCCCATCTATGACTGTCTAGTCGATGTTTCTGAAAACTGCTTAAATTTCTATCGTGTTCCAATTTTTATCGTGGAAAAGAAGAAAAGAAAGAAATAGAAGAGTCTCTTTGCTTTGGCATATATTCTTTTGCAGAGAAATTCATTTAGCGGATCTAGCTACTTACTGAGACGAGAAATGTGGACACGGCGTTAATGATCATCATGATCATTGCCACCAAAACTCGGGTCCGTATAAACTTGTACCAGACTCTCACGAATGATACCTTCTCTGGTGACCTTTCTTCCAGTTCCTGCGCCCACAATTTTACCATCCTGGAATTGGTTAAAATAGTACAAAATCTTTAGAAAGCTCTTTGAATAGTATATTATGTGACGCAAGTGGTGATGGCTTCACTGTGGCTATGATGGTGGCAAAAATCGGTTGGCAGCAATATTAAAGACTGCCCAAAAATATTGAAATGCTTCATCAATAAGGTTGTTCAAGGACGCAGTTTGATATACATTCAATATGTTCTTAGCTAAATATTCAATTTTAGAAAACCGCTATATTTTGGCACCGCTAGTATAAAGCGCCATAAAGTAACTAAAGAACGAGTCTTCTCGCGGCAGTCTGTTTAACTTCACATATTGGAATCGCAACTGAAAATAACATCTTTCTGTTCTACCCCTGCAATAATTGTAACTTTGATATATCGGACTGAAGACTACCAAATCGTCGTTGTCATAACTACCATATGAAGGAGAGTTCACAATATGACCCTTTGCTTTCAACATCTTCATGGATGAAGGTATGAAGTTTAACCATCTAGGCCATTGTTTTGAATGATTAAGTTTTGCTAATTTTATTTATATGTAAGAAATATTTTTAAAATTCAATTGATAATAAAACTTGAAATTCTTGCCTTTTTATGACAAACTTTTGAGTTTGCTCTAAACAAGCTTCAACAGATTTTATGTACTCTTTATGGTTTAGATGTTGACGTTAGTTTGTCTTCGATTTGGAAGACCGAGAATCTGGAGGAAAACTATCTACCTTGACACGTTTCGGAACAGCGATCAAATCCGGGACCGCAGAGGTGCATATCACAGCTGATACCTTATATCTAAACACCGTTGATTATATTTTTAACACTATCCATGGGAGATTACCTATCAGTGTTTGTGCGTAAACCCTCTTGTTCTGAACATTCCCAGACGTCATCCTCTGACACCATTTCCTTTCTCTTCTTGAAGAACTTCCAGACGAGACCGTTCAGCCAGAAGAGGAATACGTATGAGAAGAGACCAACTGTATTGATGGGAAGCTTCCCGTCCCTGAAATTGACATGATATTCTGACGTGATCAGATTGTTTTTATAACTTTACCATACTGGTCTAAGCCAGGTTTCAGGTAGGTGAAACAGTCGATTTACTCAGACACCTTCCACAGTCTTGTATTGAATTACTAAATTCATTAATTTCTGGTTTGCTTGAAATCAATTTCAGAAATTCGGAGAAAAATAAATGTTAAAATGCTTTTCATTACACGAATGTCATCAAAATACAAAACCAACAACATTTTCTCAGTTATAGTATGTACAGAACTTAGAGGAGCTATAATAAATAACCTCCTCAAATGTGTAAATCTCGACTTCTGATTGGTTTATTTCATAGATGACGTCAGTGATAAATTATTTAACGTCAGCTGGTTTAAAATTTTAAAATGATACATATTGGACGTGAAGAAATCATTCTTCTTTTCAGATAATACGTGAATAATTCATGTTTTTAATCAGAATTACTTCATAAAAACCATTATACACGGCTTGCTAAGCTCAGCAGTTTTCTGGAAGAATCTGGAAAAAATTCCAACACTCAGGCGTTGCCTTTCGGTTCAACATTTTCCATCACGTTTTGGCAAACGTTTGAATTGAGCAAACCATAAAACTTATTCCTGCAGTTTTCTTTAAAATAAAGGAGTGATTCAGATTGGCAGAGATGAGGCAAAGTAAAACACGTTTCTGTTCATAGATGGTGCACAATAAAATAAAACCACGTTGTATGCACTGATGGTGCACAGTGAAACTTCATTTTATGCAAAGATGATGCACAGTGAAATCGCATTGTATACCAATGGGGATGGACATTTAAATTGCATTGTGCAGCAAGGTGGTGCACAGTGAAAATGCATTGTATACCGATGTGATACACGGTGAATTCTTTCTATAAAAAAGACAAATTCGTCCTTCTGGACAGGTATCAACTATATGGATGGATTTATTTGATGCACATACAAAATACCCTACATTTCGACGTACATGTATGTGCAAGAAGGTTTTCAGACTATTTCAAAATGCCGTTTAGTTTCCATCAGTGTTTGTGGATACAAATAGATTGGTACTAAAGTTTTAAATTCAGCTTCAAAACAAAGCGTTCTCAGTCTCTTATATTGAAAAGGATAGAACTGATTCACAAATTCAGACAATTTCGTGAAACATCATGTCTTGTATTTGTCATAGGAGTGTAGAAGACAGCGCCATACAACACCCAGAAACAAAATACATTGTCAAAGTGACTTCTCTAGTTTCTTTTGTCAATTGCCTGAGACAAGTTTTACCTTGACCTACTGACGACGGTCTACAAAGGTCACGAACAACTAATAGAACAAACTAGAGTAGTCATTTTGTAAGCCAACATTCCTAACATTTCATCACTTATTTTTCTGTGTATCTACTCGGTCTCTTATGTATGAAAACGGTCTTTGTAGTATTAATACCTACTTTCTGGATGGTCGAAATGGCTTCAGCGTCTGTAGCGACACTAAATATTTCCTTTGTTTATATCCAGCCGTGTTGAGACCGGAGAATGCATCCGTGAGGTTCGGTAAACGAAGCCTGTAATTTGACCAATGATATATATATATATATATATATATATATATATATATATATATATATATATATATATATATATATATATATATATATATATACATATATACACACATATATACACACAAAGATAAAATATATAAATACATAGACAGATATGAACCTTCACGAATGAACATCTTCCTGATGCCTGGAAATGACTTTTGAGGTTTACGGATGGTCGTATACAAGAAAATTAAAAATATATTCCTGAAAATAGTATTAATAACAAGGGAAAGTTATACTTTTCCTGGACCACCTGAGTCTCAGTTTTGTAATAATGCCAATAAAAGTAATTAAAATTAATTCGTACCTATAGAATACACTAGTATTTATATAAAATGTGTCACCATGGATGAATAAACATTATTATTATTATTATTATTATTATTATTATTATTATTATTATTATTATTTCTGCAACAAGGCAGCACTTGTGTTTTTCTCCTTTATTTACTTTTCCAGTAGAATCCCCAACAACACACTCTCAGCGCCACTCCCAGGGAGTAGGTCAAAATTTTAAAGACTATTTTTGCCATTAACTGACCATTCCAAATCGTATCCTTACTTTCTACAAACGACACCTTAAACGATGAAGGAGATACTGTGTGATATTTCTCATGCGCACAATGAATCACACATGCATTGTTACAACCCCTAAAATAATAACGCCACCTAACTGACAGTATATGAGGCGGCGTATTACATCAGGGTTTGTAACAACGCACGCACGCAGGGCTGGACAGGATCGCGTAGTCTTTGTGTTTTCTTCAAAATGTGTACGAACAATGAACACAGCAATGGTGAATCGAGGAATAAATGACCATTGTTTATTTTTGAACTAAATGACTTTGTGGTGTTACGTGGTTACTTTCGAAGTATACAGTTTGTTCTCTAATCAGTTCAATATTCACTTCAAGTGCACATTGTGATAGTGTCAACTGTGTCAATAACAATCGAACTTCAATGCACATTATGGCCCTGTATTCACGAAACTCAAGTTCAAGGTCAAAATATAAACACTTTGACGTTTAGTAACTTTGATTAAAATGAAGACAGCCTCATAAATCTGTCAGAATATTGTTAAATTTGGTTCCTCTATAAATACGATAAATTTCAAATTACACATATACTCCTTGTATCATACTTGATCTTGAAGTGTTTGTCAGTAAATTAACTGAATATAAATTAGAATCCATTTGTTCCTACTTTGCAGAGAAATCGAAGCATTGTAGAAAAACATGTGCAATATAGGCATTTAACAAGCTGTTTTAAAAAGACAATTAAATGTGGACCAATTTAATTGTCATATTCATTAAGAAAAGTAGAAAGCATGATATCAAAATTCATGTATCATCTACGTACCTCTGTATTATTTATTATGTATGTACTGAACGATTGCATGCAACAACAAATTAAATTCTTCATCTTTCTTATAAATGATTTCATTAAATTCAGCATTAATTGTTATTATTATTATCATTATTATTATTATTATTATTAATATTATTATTATTTGTACAGCCTTTAGAGAAAACAAGCGGTGACATTAGGATTCTTCCGTGTTTCAATAACTCGTTTTCAAAAATTACTACTGACTTTTTTTGTCTTAAAAGGATCATAAAAGCAGAACTGTACTAAAAAGTAGGCATTGCTAGCAAAGAAGCATTCCTGAGACAAAGATTTTGGCGAAGGTTTTGAGATGTATGAAGGAAAAGACAGGGATACATCATAAAACAGAGCATAGATTGACCCCGGACGGTAAATGCAAAAGAAGGTGAACAATGACCACCTTGCGTAAGATCACTGAAGGTTTGCAACGCCGTGCAAAAATGGTATTTATGAGGAGACGTATGTGTGTGTGTGTGTGTGTCGGAGGGGGGGGGACTGAAATATTTGCACAGGACCTGCTTGTCTCCTGTCTATGCCTAAGATTTAGTGCCGCAAACCAATAAGGGATTAAGTAGCAGCCGTGTACGAAAAAATATTTTGTTTGTGTAAAAGCCAAAGGGTGTTTCAAAAGTGACCAGGTACTGTACTTGATTTGAGGTTTTTCTTCGATGTTTTTTCTGGAAGCATTGGAATCATCGATGACAATATTCCGGATTCCCGTGAGAGAGATGCGTCTGGTTTCCTTAGCCGTGGGGATCTGCAACATAGCGACCTCGCTTCTCTGTCGGGCGAGTCTGCTGCTTGCCATATTTACAAGTCTGTCTCACTGATAAACTGGAAATATAATTGAAAATAATTATTTCGGAATGTCCAGATTAATTTTTTTTTTTTTTTTTTTTTTGCTTCTTTTGTTCCGTTTCATGTTGTTTGTTAGTTGTTGTTGTGTTTTGACTTGTTTCAAGCCATGTACTACATTTTTGTCTTCCGGTCACCTAAAAATATTGATCATGTTAACTGAAAGTACATGTTAATAGGTGCTTCAGGGCATAAATGGAATTAATCGGCATATGTAATTTCTGTCTAGGTACTCTTGCAAAGCTGGTTACATTTGAGCAACAGATACCCCACTCATCCCCGCGACATTCCTTTTGAATTTTCATGAACTTAGTTCTTTTTTCAATATAAACAGTAATTTTGTATGATAATCCTAATTATGGCCCCACTATCCTCCATTATAGATCTGTAAAAAAAGGTTCCAAAATAATTTTATCAAACAAACGTACGAGAAAGGACACACACAGTCAAATCATAACTGCAAGTCTGCATACGTAACGCAGGAAACCATTTAGCTTTTAGAAAATACGAACATCCTACATCGTAATCAGGGGATACATTTATAACTTTGGCCTTTTGCCCAATCCCGACATAGCCCAAGTATTTAAATAGATAGAGAGAAATCTAAGTTAATGACTTAGATTTTCAATATTACTTTTAAAAAAAACTTATTTATATAAGTACTGAAATCTGAAGAATCTGCACTTACCGTTACATTTTATAATCAGCTCGTCGTAATTGAAATACAACGGAGACCGGACACTTCTTTGCAGTGTATCTGGAGTAAATTTGATGCAGTATTCTTGGTAATTCCGGACCTTTGTGTCTGACTTTGCATATGTTACAGCTAACTGGATTGTGAGTTACGGTCATATATGTCATGTTAAAATACCAATGGCATGTGCTGGTTCATAAATTATCTTAGGTATTATCTTATTTCACAACTTGTTAAAATTGTGTAACTTTTGCAAGTTCCAAAAAGCGTGTGCAATCGTTTTAAATTTCTATTTCATACTGTACAACAAATTTCGAAATCTGCGTTTTTCTTCTAATAAGCCAACCCAACAAACGTTCTTTATTGATGAAAATATCAAGTTTTTTCTTCTTTTTTATCGTTATGATATACCCTTAAAAGTATTTGCCTTTATAAAGATTTTTAAAGCCATTTTCTTCTTTTACATTCTTTGATTTCATTATCTGTTATTTTCAAACCACATTTAATAAAAATTAAAGTCATTACTTCCTGTTTTTACGTCTTCATCTAGTTGATTACATTATAAACCTTGCCTTATACGGCTGCTATGCTCAGAGCAATTGTGATATTATGCTTTGCTCAATATCTTGTCAACAAAATCATACATTTACAAATGTTAAGAGAGTATATTTAGTGTATCATACAGGAACGCCGGTGGTTAGTTAAGAGAGTATATTTAGTGTATCATACAGGAACGCCGGTGGTTAGTTAAGAGAGTATATTTAGTGTATCATGCAGGAACGCCGGTGGTTAGTTAAGAGAGTATATTTAGTGTACCGTACAGGAACGCCAGTGGTTAGTAAAGAGAGTATATATAGTGTATCATACAGTTTTTATTCATACAGAAACGCCGGTGGTTAGTTATTCATCAGGCTAGTTAAAAAGATAAACGATAAACTATACACTTCTCTAAATATTATTGCTGTAATTACTAGTATTTGTTTTCTGTGAATACACGTGTACGTCGGCTTTCGCGTATCACTTTTTATCATGTGTTAATGACGTCAGCAAAGATAGCTATAGTCAACAGCACTTCCGTAGATTTAGCCAACGTTGACCTGGACCATAATGCATCGATGGTTACCGATGGTCATATGCGACCGCCACTGGTAATTTACGGGTTTAAGGAAGGTGCCTAGAGACACCGAAGTGAAAACTCCGAGCAGACACCCCCTGTACACACACACACACACACACACACGTTATTTAATCTAAACAGAGGACTCATGCGTGTGTGTGTGCGTGTGTACGCATGTGCGTTATAATCAAAGAAAAAGAGGACATCGTCTAGAAATATATATATATATATGTGCACACCCATAATGTATGTATATAGCAACGTTTAACGGCACCTCAGTACAATAGCGGCTAAATAGTGCAACTAAAAGTAAAATTCGAAGAATGTAAAAATGAAAAATGGTGCAAAAACCCTTGGAAGATAAATCCTTCCAAATAAATGTAAGCATTAAATACTACAAGATAGAATATAAAGGATAAATATGGCACAATTCTGTAAAAGGCATATAAAATAAAGACAGGAGCTAAGAAAAGGAAGGATGATCTGGTCATATAAAGAGTTCTCAACATGTCTAGACAGTACAAGACCAGATTGAAGCCGAAAGTGCAATGCCCTCGCTTTTCAGACAGTCCTACTTTATGTGTAAACAAGAAAAGGTGGTCTGCTAATTCCTGGAATACGAGACCTCAGACATACGAGCATGATCGTGTAATACAAATAATAACACAAATTTATGACAAGTCGTATCGATTATCTGTTGTGATTAATAAAGCACAAGTTTACCAATTAAACTTCGAAATTCTTGTTGATACAAATTTTTTTAATAAACTTTAAAGATCATATTGGTTTATGATGATGGAACTTGACTTGGCTGAGAACATACATTTTTAATTATGTTTGTTCATTCGAGACCGATTGATTGCTGCTTAATAGCAGATCAGCACATAAAAGACTATTTAGTTCCGATGCAATGGGAGTAAAATGCCTTACCTAGTGACACACCACGCCAGTCGACCAGGTCTGAAAACTGCTCAGGATTCGAACCATCAACCCACTGACCGTGTGTCCACTGAGATCGAAAGATTAAGCTTATGGCAATTACAACAATCCTTGGCATTCATTCATTCTTTATTTCCTTCATAAGGAGATTTTCAGATACATACATGGCAAACAAAAGAAAACAACAGAAAATCGCATGTAAGTAATGTACAAATATGCAAAGGTTAGCTTGAAATAATATACAGTAAAACATAATATAAGTGGAATAAATAATCGTATCTAAGCAACAATTAGAGAATCATGAAATAAATATGAAACCAATGTTTGGAAACGTACAGATGAACAAAATACATTAGTTCATTAACATAGGTATGACCAAATATTATATACATGCGCGTTATTACGTTCATATATAATACGGATATTTCGAGTAATAATTTTATAAACCTGTGGGTCTTGCTTTGAACATTTAAAGATACTTTTGGTATGCACTTAACTTTGAACAGGAGACACATATTTAACTAAATATTTATGGCCTTTGACTTCCTACTTGCATTCATGCATATTGTTTTAACAATAAACTGATAATGAACTTGACCATATTTTCTCTGGATATATTTCTAAGTATTAGTTTGCAGAAACTTTATAATACCTGACTGGTAAAGGACTAACAAATAGAAACATATATACTGTGCATTTTTTTATTCCGGATAATATCAACATATCATCTCAAAGTTTGACCTATTTTAGGCAGTAAGAGACGTTTACAAAACCGGTGAGAGTCAAGATCCAGGACGTTTCATATTCAGTTTCGACAGTATCACAATTATGCAAGTTAAAATTCAGGATCCTAACTCCACCCGTTACCGTATATATTAGTGTGACCCAATTGGAAAAGAGGAGTTTATGAATATTCGAAGTGCAGAGTGCATGGTCACCACTCTATACAGTATGCTGACTACTGGCAATCAATGTGACACAAATATTTTAGACCATAATGCATTGGCATTCTTATACGTTATAGATCAGGTTTATGGTTACTTCAATTGTATCTTGTATAGATATATATGGTTTGTTGGTTGGTTGGTTGTTTTTTAATAGTCTGGTTGAACCAGACCTTTCTCGTGGCTCCCTGAGATTGTCGCCATACGATGGTCTAGTAAATTCGCTGCCAACTGCGTCACACTTCCAGTGCTCGTGAGGCCGCAGATAATTAGCATCCTCCATCTTATGTGAAAGTACGGAATCGCCGTTCTTTCTTTCTCATGATGCACCGCGTCCATTAGTCTGGTTTCCTGATTTGTATCCTCCCTACTACACACCCAATGTCTAACTAACCGGGACGGACAGATTTTACTACTTAGCGGCCTATGATATTGGCGTCCCAATTTAGGACAGGTACCAGCGACGTCTTGTAAATGTCTATACAAACAATTGTAACACTAAACAACGAGGTTTGCCAAAAATCTGGTAAAGTCGCTAATTGGTTCATAGGTTAGTCAGTATTGTTAATAAAAATTTAGATCATGTTAATGCAAAATTTAACAAATTTTGTTTATGTCTTGAACTGGCCACATAAAACGTGTATAGGCAATACAGGTTTTTGTTTCTGCACGAAAATCTTGCAAAATCGTCAGACTGTGACACTAACTCACCTAGTACATCAAAGAGGCACGCATTGCCCGCTTTGTCACCAATACGTTATACCACCTTTGAAGTGTATTATAAATATGTTTATATTTATCGCTTATAGGCGTAGAGCTCTCGGAGTCACGTGAGAGTACGGTGGAATGAGACTTAGTTTTGAACAGCACTTTCATCACTTTATTGGGCTATATCATGCTGAGGAAATGGGAGCTAAGTGCCTTTTCCAAGGACACACCGAGGCAGCAGACCCAGGCAGGCCTGGGCTGGTATAGAACTTGCGAGCCTTCGATTTCGATCCGGACGCTCTAACAGCTGAGCAAGCACGGCTCCCTTAGAGGTACATAAGTTAATGAAATGAATATTTCATCAAGTTCAAAATCTAGTACTGCATCGTACTGTACTCAATACTAGGCTCTGAAAAACATGCCCGCTTTATTCGTCTAAAAAATGAAAGTATGTTTTGTAAACTCGACGTTTGAGTGTTTGTTGACAAACTTTTTCTCTCCGTAGTGAAATCTGTCAGATAGACAAGTGACTAAGACATGTAGGTTGCCTCTTTTACTTGGTGTAGATAATACGTTGACAGATAAAGTGTACAGCTAATTAGATACAGAGAGAGAGAGAGAGAGAGAGAGAGAGAGAGAGAGAGAGAGAGAGAGAGAGAGAGAGAGAGAGAGAGAGAGAACTGTTTGAACTGAGATCAAAGCATTTTAGAAAGAAAGAAAGAAATTTCAATAAAAAGACGGACAAAGAGGCGGGATAATACTGGGGCAAAAACTGCAGCTGACATAACGTTATATCTAATTATGAATAGAAAGATTTTTGTGTTTGTTGGTTTTAAAAGCAATTTTAACAATGCAGAGGAAATAGCAGCCAAAGGACACACAGAGGCAAATAGATAGAAGATATGTGTTTATAAATTTGCAACAGGGAAAAGGTTTTCTGTCCGTAGAGACGTTGGTATCAAGTAGACTGTTCTTGCTTAAACCTCTCGCACTGCACAGAGAGATGTGATATTGTGTTCTCTTGTTCGAAACTTAATACACGGTCAAGTGACTCTTGGAAATGAGAATATTTCTCCCTACTAGATTGCCAATGAGCGATGTACAGAATCTTTCTCCCTACTAGAATGTCAATGAGCGATGTACATTTTTTTTTTCATTCGCGCGCTCAGTAGTCAAACAGTTCATCATAACCAGTCAAGACGATTAAAATATTGACTGTCTTTACTGTGTTCTATTTTTGGATGATCATTCTCTTCATTATGTTGTGACATTTCTCGGTCGTGCCTTGAAGTAGAATTGCTACTCTGCCTCTGCATTCATAAGGGCTGAACAAAATTGTGTAAGATAGCAAAGGAGTCTGCAGAAACCTGTCCTACAATTTGATCCAAGCAACTTTTTTTCCAAACAAAAATCATAAATACATTTGTAATACACTGGCTCGCCGTGTAACATACGAGCAAGAGTACAAGAGTACTTGGCAGTGGCGTAACTACAAATTTTGGACCCCCCCCCCCCTGCAAAAATTCGGAAGTGTTCCCCCCCCCCCCCCCATGTAAAATCTTGGGATTTTGGAGCCCCTTCTTGAACGCACACCAATGGCGTACTAAGGGTAAATGGTGCCCGGGGCGACGATGATGGCCAAAGGGCCAGAATACGTGGACCGAATTTGTATCAGACGGACACACTCCCTCAACCCCCAACCCATGCGTCCGTGGGTCGGTAGTTACACCCTGGGCTAAGAAATCAAATTTTACATGTTGTGAAGCCCTGCGATTATGCTCACCCAGGAAAAAACACATAAATAATAGTATATCTCTGCTTGGTGTGTGTGTGTGTGTGTGTGTGTGTGTGTGTGTGTGTGTGTGTGTGTGTGATGCAACACACTATTTACTGACTGATAAAGCATGGTTCCGATTTTGTGGATAAGGTCGCTATGTCCATAACACCAATGTTACGAGGTACCTCGCAAATCCCTGCCATTTTGTCACTATATTCCAAATACATGTTTACAAATATATACTGAGTGAATCATTTCAGCGCAATCATAATAGTTTAAACAAGTTATTCTATAGATGTTATACGAAGGAAAGGTTTTTGAAAGATCTCAACTCGTTGACAGGTAAAGTTCCTAACGTTGGAAAAAAAATGTGCCTACGCGTTTGCCCAGTGCTCGACATGTTCGGTTCTAACTTGACTACTTGACGTATTCTTGGATGGATATTGGTATATCCTATTTCAGTAACTGTACAAATAAAAAAGTCTCACTGATGATTTATGAGGCACATAAATGTAAATGTTTGAAGGAACAGTCTTCTACCCAGACGATGTATTGCCATTGAAAAAAACAAAAAACAAAACAAAAAAAAAAAATTAAATTGTTCTAACGGATTAGAAAATAATTTATGAGGGATTATTAAATCGCTATAACGAATTATGAAATCTTTCCAACTGATTAATAATTCGTTCTAACGGATCAATAACTCGTACAAACGGAGTAGTAAAGCGCCATAACGAATAAGGAATCGTTATAACGGATTGCTAAATCGTTAGAACGTATTAGTAATTCGTTATAACAGATTACTAAATCGTTCCAACATATTACTAACTCATTCAAACGGAATGCTAATTCAATCGAACGGTTTACTAAATCGTTCTAATGTATTACTAATTCGTTCTAACTGATTACTATATCTATTTAACGGATTACTATTTGGTTCTAACGGATTACTTAATCTCTCTGATTCATAAATTGTTAAAACAGAATAGTAAATCGTTATAAAAAATTATAAATTTTTATAACGGCTTGCTAAATCGTTAGCATGGATTAGTATTTAGATTATACGGATTTCAAAATTGTTCTAATCTATTGGTAAATCGCAATAACGAATTAATGAATCGTTCTAACGGATTAGTGAATAGTGATAACGTGTTAGCAAATCGCTGTACAGAATAAGGAAATCGTTATAATGGATTGCTTAATTATTAGAACGGGTTAGTAATTGGTTAAAATAGATCACTTAATCGTTCTAAATATTATGAATTTCGTTCTAGCGGAATACTAATTCAATCGAACGGATTACTAAATCAAACGGATTACTAAATCGTTTTTACGTATTTCTAATTCGTTCTAACAGATTCCTTAATTGTTAAAACGGTTTAGTAAATTGTTATAACGGATTGCTAACTTGTTAGAACGGATTAGTAACTGCTTCCAAAGAATTGCTAAATCGTTCTAACCTATTAATAAATCGTAATAACGGATTATTAAATCGTTCGAACGGATTGGTAAATCGTTCTAATGGACTACTAAATCGTTCTAACGGATTACTAAATTGTTCTAACCGATTAGTAAACTGTTGTAACGAATTAGTAAATTCTTAAAAAATCTACTTTAATTTCATCCGGAATAACATAGTTTTCTTCAAACACAGTTTCCATTGCTTTTTTTGTCCTTGCTGTCGAAGACAACCAAGAAACGTGTATTTTCTCTGAAATCTTTGATTACAGACTTGTACATTTGTAAGTTCACGAATACTATTATTTCAAAATGTCTACCACTAAAAGTTAAAATGTTAATTGCGTTCTTTTTTATATCGTCGAAATTGCCACAGTCATCAATCATAAACAAAGAAAAAGTTCATTGATAAACATAAGCCAATAGCTCTAACCACTTATCTTATTTATCCTCATGATCTGTCACGATCAAAATTTTCAACTTTGAGTAACCACATTCTAATTGGATGTCTTCTTCAACAGAACTATTAAACAGAGAATGACGATTCAGTCAAAAAGGTTGATGTATTTAGTCTTTATCAGATTCAGTGCAAACATAGTCTCTCCACAATTATTCACACAGATTATAATGTTTTGTTGGGCAATTTCAAATTCATTTATTGTGTGAGGTTTTCCAAAGGAACATTATACGTTGCCTTCATCACCGAAGGCGATGTGCACCGAAGAACGGCACGATTGTGCTCAGCATTGACTTCGTCCATCCTGCCAAGAACAATTTTTAGTCTGTTGTTTACCTGAGCATCAGACACATAATAAATATGAGCAACTACAGTTTCTTTTCTATTGATTTGAAAGTGAATACATTGTTGCACGTTAGCTAATTTAAGACCACTACCATTCTGTTGTCGTGTGTACTTGTCAAATGAAGCCAGATGCAATGGTTATCAGTGTAAAAATATTGAACACTTACGTTACTGATTTACTTATTTTCTGAATATTTTCTTATAACTGTATAGTTTCTTTGAATCTGTAAACAGAGTTAATGCCAATCGATAGTCAAAAAGCATCCTATTAAATGAGATGCAGTTGCACGCGCACCTGTAGATATATGCGTGTGACGTAACATAGGTAAATGACAGTGACGTAAAAATGACAGAGAAGAAGAACAATTCTGCTCCCTTGCAAAGAGCATACCGTAAAATCCGGGCTCTCTTAGGATACTCTCCGACTGATTTCAAGGCCGACTTGGATAAAGTTCGCGGATGCAATTCTCTGTCATATCCTACAATTTTGAAGTGGTATCATTGTTTTAAAGATGGTCCCGAATCCATGGAAGATGACCCACCTTCTGGAAGATCGTTGTCTGGGATTGGTGAGCGGGAAGTGGCTGCTGTGAAGGGGGCAATTGAAAAAAAAAGATGCTCGATACACAGTGGAAGATATTTAAATTATCACGAGAATTAATTCGTCAGCTGTTTTTAATATACTCAAGAAGCATTTGAAGCTCAAAAAGGTTTGTGCAAGATGGATCCCGTATTTGTTGACGACTCATCAAAACCAGAATCGGGTTGAAATCGGCAAACAGCTACTCGCCAAGTATGAAAAGAGTGATCGGAGATTTTTGAAAGAGATTTTCACAGGTGATAAAAGATGGATTTACTTGTTTCAACCCGACTCAAGAGAAAATAAGAAAGTCTGGAACAGAGAAAACGAGCAGAGACCACAAATCGATCGACGTAGTCGGAGTGTCCAGAGAGTTTTATACACATTATTTTTCGACGCAAAAGGTCTGGTCGTCCAGGTACCTGTGCCTGACTATGCTAGTGCCACTGGACATTTTTATGCCTCCAAAGTGTTGTCAAACGTTGTGGAACAGTACCTAACCACCCGTCCGCGCACCGGCTGCCGAGGTATCCATCTACTCCATGATAACTAACAGGCGCATACATCCGCCTTCTTGACAGACTTCCTGAAGGAACACAGCATCCAAACATTGCCACAGCCTCCATACAACCCTGATTTACATCCAAGTGATTTTTGGTTGAATCCCGTTATCAAAGATTCGCTGAGGGGCAGACGATTTGAAAGCCACCATGCAGTTGGAAGTGCAGTTTTCCAGTGTATGAACAACATACCAAATATACTGGCCGCCATGTATAGCCTGTTATGTGCTGCAAATGGCGTTGAACTCCCACAAAGCCAACCAGTTCTGTATTTATCATTTACCGATTGTGTAACTGATTCCGCAGTAATCGTATTGTACTGGAGATTAATGTTTTTCATTACGTAGTTTTGATTACCACCTTCTACAACTTCAATGGCTTTTGCAAGTGTTATGTTAAATCTGAAATCTCGAGGAGTAGCACAAGGATTTACAGTTTTGCTCTGTAAATCTTCAAATTTTGTCGTGTCTATTTATAATCTCATAAGATCCATTAGGTCAAATAATTTGAACAGATAGTTCTTTCCTGTGTATGTTAAATCATTAGCTATAGCTCCTTTAAGAATTATAACTGCTGCAGCTATTTATTGTACTGAAAACAATCTCGCCTTTTGCCAGGTGTTCCGAACTAACAGCACAAAAAGGTTTGCTTCAGCAAAACATTGTTGCATTTATGAGTAACACATTTTGATACTACTGGCGGTGTTTATTTTATATCCTTACTGATGAACTCCTTTATTATTGTTAGTCCAATAATTAAAACATTATTGTTTTCTTGTAGAATCTATGTACGTGGTTTTTTTTTTTTTACACTGTTAAGACTAGGTTCATGTTCTGTACATAGATGGGTTAAAACGCCTAATGAATAAGGAATACGTTCATTGCCTACCACTAATCTAATATAAAAAAACACAAAAAACATAAAACTAAGTAATTTTAATATGTTTAATAAACAAATTGGCAAAACCTGTCATAAACCTGATTTTTTAAAATTTGTATCACATCTTGTTGCATAGCATTACTATGTGTAATATTTATTCAGCAAAATGTAATGACGCATATTCGAATCAATAATTGCTTGCTACTGACTGAGGTGTAGTTTCATACTTAAACATTTATAACAACTCGTTTGTTTTATGCTACGTTAAATTAATATGATATGGGGATTTTTTTTTTATCTCTTTAACAATTGAATTTAGATCTTTATAATCCATTGCTAATTTAATACTATCCGAGTACTCCCTACTTGTTACAATACAAAACTCATAAACCAATATACCTTCAGGGATTCGTTTAGTTTTCTCCTCAAACTTTTTGTATTTATCGATTTCATCTTTCAATGTTCTAATTTTGTCATACAGCGGAATATTATTTACACCATGTCTGTGTTCAAATCAGCTTTGAATGTCTCTTTTTTTGTTTATTTCGGTTTAACTCTATCAATATTATCATTTAATATGACAGTCTTTTCATCTACTTTAATTCAATTTTGAATGCATTTCTTTCTGTTGTAAACTATTGTTTCCAAGTAGTTACATTTTTTCGGACGTTTCATCTTTTTGTATAATTCGTCAATACTACCTTGTGCACACCAATATTATTACCCACTTATCGGTCAGCATATTCTTTGCTTTTTGTATCTAGTTTAGATTGTTCAACCTCAGCATGGAACATGTTGAAAACTTTCACTAAATGTAACATCTTTTACCGTTTTAATCTTATCAATCTGTAATAGATAAATCAGAAGTTGTTTTATAGATCTAATCGTGCTTTTATTAATATTTATTTTGTCTCTGACGTGTTCTATTTTTTAGTTATCTCTGTTAAACCATTCTACTTCTGCAACTCTGGCAGTGTATTATTGTTAGCAATGATCTTGCTGTTCAAGTCCTTAATTTTTGTGATAACATCATTTATTACCTTTTAAGTTTTTTTGGAAGTGTTGTTAATTGTCATTATTTAAGTCTTCTATAAATGTTGCAGTTGACATTGGAAAGTACCACAATCTTCCAGCTATTTGTTTTTAAACATTTTCTTCGTGTCAGTCCCCTACGCTTCTTTTTCACTGTATACCCTCTATTCCTTTTGTTGGAAAAATATTGTGAAACTTTAGGTATTTCATCTGCTCTTTCCCTTACTGTTTGCAGAGCATGTGCAGCAATAGATACGGTTCTAAATCTCTTTGTGAACAATTTCTGTGCATCTACGATATTTTTTTAAAATCCATTTCTTTTTGTAGCTCTCAGATTTTGTGAGTTCTTTCAGTACTACTCTGTTGTTCAATAGCAGTTAATTTATTGTCAGCTTGTTCCCTCCATGTTTTAATATCCTTTAAATTCTAATCCTCCAATGTCTTACATGTATGAGTATCAACCAGAGTTTGTACAAGTTAATTGTATCGCCACTGTTTCTGTTTTTGTCTTAATGTTTACCTGTATACACCTCTTATGATTGGCGTTTGTTATGTATAATGTGTAATTGTTACTCTGAGTGATTTTACTTTTTTACTTGTTTTTCAAACATTCAACATCTATAATTTATTCGTTACCAATATTTGCTCTCATTCCTTCTTTGAATTTATTCATGTCCAAGTCAAAGATGTAAAAACTATTAGGTACTAAAACAGGCCATTGTTGCATTCTTGTCATTTATGCATTTGACGATATTGTTTTTGAGTTCATCGGAAATATTGTAATACCCAACAAACTATATTATGTGCAACGATATCGATAGTTTACCGTTTATGTTATCAATTGAATTTGTAAACTAGATTTCTTTCCCAGGTAGACCGTCCTATGTAATACAGCTTTCCATTTTCATATTCAAAATTAGCGCTGCCAAAACATAAATATCCTACACCTATTTTTTTCTTTTCAACTTGTTTTCTGATTTGCTGTAAGTTTCTCGGGCATCTCTTCCTCTTTCAATGTTTTCGCTTCCTCTATGTCCCCCTTCAGTTAGTCTTTGACGTCATTGCTTTCTGTATTGTTTCTTTCCTTTATGATTGCATGTTTAAAAATATTGTACCTGCTATACTCGCTGATGATCAAAGTAAGCTTACTAGTATCATGATTGATTTCATTGTCACTGGTCGCTTTGCTTATCATGTCGTCAATAATGTTCAACTTACTGTTGGCAGATGTTACTATTTCAGCACGTTTTAAAACTTTTCTTGTATATTCTTGAGTTGTATTTATTTACAGCTTTTGCAACAAATCCTAGGAGTGTTGCAGAAAACCCGCTAAAAGGAAAGGAACAACTACACCTGTCGCCATACCTGAAACACCAAATCCGATTGTTGTTGTATCCATACGATCTGAAACTGTTGCCATGCTATGCACCATTCAATCCCAAACTGTGTATGCTACTCTGTATTTTTTCGGACACATCGACAGTGTTCGATATAATTGACCAAATCATTTTTAATCTCGTTCGTTTTTCGTAACTTCAAGCAAAGATCATTATTGTGTATAATAGCTTAGACTTTAGAGTGGCAATTTTTTTTTTTTTTTTTTTGTAATTTAATTAAATTTTGTTTATTTTTTACTATATTTGCTTTAGGTTGTTGTAATGTTGTATTTATGATTGTACCTTCAGTACATGTTGTGTCTCACTGGTTATTTCTCTGGAATACCTCGCCTTCTGCGACGATTGTAATTTTTTTATAACAAATTTGTTTAAATACAGAAAATATATATCGTTCCGTCCGAAAGTATTCATTTATTGTGTTGATGCTATGCTATTCACCGAGCGGTATTTATTGAGTATAAATTTTTTCAGGTAAAAGTCCATGTGCTATTAGGTAGTCAATTGTAAGCTAAACTAATGAACCTGGAATTATTTGCTTTAAAACTTCTTCAATGTTCATGGTTATTGGTGGACCAATTGGAAATCTCAACGGCCTTTCCAAAAGTATGTTTTAGGCAATAGTAAGAGCAGAGCTGTATGTTCCTTGGTACATTGTGCTGATAATTTTCTTCGTTTCAGTTAAATCTTAACATTTATACATGTAAAAATAATAAGAGTCTGTGCTATAATATCTGTCTATAGGCAAATGATATTTATTATCCAAAAATGTTAAAGCATTTCAGGTATGGCATTGGACAAAGTCCAGGTTTCGCCATTAAATGTTGATAAAATAGTGCATTTGTTTGCCGTTGTTCTTTAGATTTTAGTGGTCTCCAACGAATTGCTTTGTACAGGCTTTCTAATCTATCATCTGTAAAAATAGAAACAACTTCGCTTTTTGAGCAAGTGAAGAAGACGCATACAACAGCTACACCAACACCTATCATGCTGTTTGAGCTATGTGGATTTGCTTCATTTCTTTCACGTAGTGCGTTATCATCATTTTGTGATTTTGTAGACTCTGGTTTTCTTTTTCCAAACGTTAAGCTTTGGATTTTTTAATTCCGGTAAACGTTTTCCAAGATTCCTTCCAAGGAGAGGATCATTTTGGCTTTTGTAAAATTACGTTTTCAGGTTCTTTGCTAACCTTGTTTTCATTTATCTTTTTGTATTCGCTATCATGCATTTATTTTGCATGGAAGGTAAAAAAAAGGATAGTTGTAAGCTGACGTACAAGTTTACTTTAAGTAAAATTATGAAATTTTATTGGGAAAATAAGAACAATAGATTTCAAAACATGTCTCAAATGCGAAGAAGAAAAATTTAATTAGAACTAACTTTAGTATATTCACGTGCATTATATTTGCTTTTGACTTTTCGAATTTAATGTTTGAATATTATCAAACCAACACTCAATGCAGTTAAAGACAAACCCAATTTGAATGATAAATATCCAGTGAAGTATCTAATTCCGCTTGATGTCATCTAATAATCTTTCACTTCATTTTGTAAATTGTCTCAGCTGTCGATTCGAAGAATTTTTTTAATCAATGATGTCACAGCGTAGATTACAACATCTAACAATGACTTGGAAATATTAGTACCTTTAGCATTGACAAGAACATAATACATATTTTCTTGGTTTGTTTCTTGTCTATTTTTGCAGCTCATTTTGGTTACACTTTTAATGGTTACCTCTTTGTGTATTCTATTTGCAATAGCTATGTTTAGTTTTGTTTTGTTCATTTCTTGTAGAAATGGTGTTATCGCTTTTTTGTCTTTATTAAATCCTGATACTTTATCCGGCTATGTTTTTTTTTTCCTTTCTTTGGTATTTATACAACTAAACAATAGCTGAGGGTGTTGATGATGATTGTGACTATTCAAGTTAAAATTCTTGGCATGAATATGATGATGTAGCCGATACCAAATAACTACAGGATGATGATACTATAAGTAGTGAAGTGGTTTTGCAGAGCAAAGTATTCAACATTTTCTTGATGTCAGACCAATTCGAGCTTCTAGACTTTTAAGTCAAGTTATTGACTTGTAGAATATGTAAATAAAGAAAGACCTTAGCGGGAATGGAGATCAATACCATTTGGAGAAGATCTACCTTAAAATAGAAAACAAAATACTCTGTTGTGTTAAACCAGACGGTAAGAGAGTTTATATATCTAGGAATGGGAACATCAAAACAGTGTAGCCCCCTGAACTACAGCAGGCCAGACTGGAAAAGAGTTGTTGGATGCAATAGGCTGGACAAAACGAGGCGATAAATGCGAGTTACCAATTGACGAGACTGAATATAAACAGTCTCTGGAACCAACAATAAACACCAGGAAACAGATTTGTATCTGAGGAAATTGACATGAAAAATTGTGGTTTTACAAATCCACATCTTAGAAATGAATGGAATCTGAAACATATAAAGTGTTTGTTGACATTCAAAGAGTACAACATTCACTCGCATATCAAAAAGAAGAATTTGTCCAAAGGTTATTTACCACACAAGAAAAAAGAGAGACGAGAGCATATAAAAGCCGTTTAAATTGGCACCTCAAAATTAGAAGCTTTTATGCTTTTATGATAGAACTCGAACATCATGACAAACAGATATAAAAGCTTGACGTAAAATTAGGCAGAAACCAATGGTCTTGAAAAAACATATTACAAAATTAACAAAAGTGAGTTAAAGTTGTGATGTCAGAACCGGTTGTAAACATCGAGATATTTTACAAGCTCGGCATAAAATATTAAAGAAACTATAAGAAGTAAACTTCCTCTCCAAGAAATATTAAAAATATTATTGGCAGAAAAATGAGTAACAATTGCGTCTATAGCTATAGCGATAGCAATGAAAATATCCACAGTTACTCTGTATATTGCTAATGCTGTGAAAAAGTGTTGTTTTTGTTCAAGTTCTTTTCCTCATCCACATACTCCAAGTGAATCATTTTTCTACCAAATACAAATATGGCTTGAAACATTTAGCCAAATGTTTGTTTGAGTCAGCAAAAGAGCAGCATCAGAAATATTTTGTATTATTGGTAGTCTGAAAAGCTGGTTATTTAAGAATGCTGGCCACATTTTTTCTTTTCTTGTTGATCACGTCATATTCCTTGCTTTGACATAGTAGTTTTGTTATTTAGCATTCTTTGAACAACGGTAAAGACAGGACCTCAAAGAATAAAAAATTCGTAACGCTTCAAATAGTTTAAAACAGTAAACTATAGTAGCTACTTCAAACAGTAGTATCAATATCAAAAACAGAAATGTGTGTTTACTTCATGACAAATATTGTTTTACGTCGTTTTTATATTGGAATATGCCCACAATTTTTGATTGTTATGTATCATTTGAACTTCTGAGTATTTAATCGTGCTCTGCATGTGTGCAGAAGTCACAGTCTTGTCAGAAACAACGTAAACCGGAGATACAATCATACTCTGCACAGGCTTCAGCATCCTGACTGATGTGATCATAATCCTTTTTCTCCACATATTTTTGATGATTGAAATTAACAACTCAAACTTTTTATTTTATTGAATGTTATTTTGTAACACAACTAGCTTTTTCCACAATTTTATCCCATCTAAGTATGTAAACAAATACACATTATCTCTTGATACCTACATTGTTGCTTTCATGTTAAACTCATGAATTATTTACATCACTTCTCTGAAAAATTCAATACAGTGTAGTTTTGTGACATTATTTATGTTGTGATTTTCTAAATGTCTTCATATCCTAGTACGTATTACTGTGTAAGATAGCACTAATGTATCCTACAGTCTAGTGACCGGGGGTAATTTTCTTTTTAAAACAATATGAGTGGTTCTACATATAAATGTGCAGGACAGTACCGACGTTTACTATAATCCAGGGACATAGGAAATTTTTTTTTTTTTTTTTTTTTTTTTTTTTTTTTTTTTGTTTGTTAAAGTGGTCCATAAATGTTCTTGAATAGGGATAATAGATTTAAAATTACAACCCCCGCACCCCCCCCCCCAAAAAAAAAAGAATAATAAAAAAAATCAGTGTTTGGTTTTATCTGGTTGACTGGTTCTTCATATCATTTTATAAGACAGCACCAATGTATACCATGGTCCAGGGATGTGGGAGTATTTCAAGCGATATGAATGGCCTAGAAATATTATTGCTCCAGCAGTCTCAATTTGTATACTATTTATATAAACAAATTACATGATTTCGCGTGCCTACATGTCATCGTTCATATATCTGAGGAGGCTGATATGATGCTAAATAAATATCACCACTTTGGTATCCAACTCTATAAAAAAAAAATATATTCAATGAACCTTTCCAAATTATGCAGCGCCATGTCAAGTTACAAATTAAGCAACTATCCAAATAAATTAATAATGATATTCACCATGTAAAGAATCAAAATTTCAAGCAATTTCTGTAAGATATGATACGGGAGACTCCTTCAGAAAAGCAAAATAATAACCAAACAACTTGGAATTACATCAAAGATATTGATCTAGAGTTGTTAAAATGGACCTTAATATTACTGCACAGTTTTTGGTCGACTGGAACTTATACAAGTACAAACTTGCACAACTTCTTTACGAATCTATCAATAAGAAAAGAGATACACAAAATTTGTCATGAGGTTAAAAATCATAATTTACAAATACTTGCAGATTTATTGTTTTTATGAGCCATAGCCGCGCAAAAACTTACAACTACTAACCTAATAACTACTACATGAAGTCATAATTTTAAGTAAATTCACAATATTGTTAATGTTGTCGTGATTCGCTTGTATCTCATCCAGTCATTATTAACTGAAAATTATTTAAGTTATGCAATGAACAGACTGCTGGGTCTTTGAGACCCATGACATTATCTTTAAAATTTTATATTGTAACACAAGAGGTTTTCAGTAATCAACGCAATAAACATTACAGACGTTCCTGACGTCATAAGCATAATGGCGCCATCTACAGTGTAAACGAGTGCACTAGTATGGGTAGGCATATCCTACATCCCCTTCGCGCATGAGCAAACATTGTCACACATATAAGGATTGTAGATATGAGCACGCACTACCTTTGTGACATCATACCCATGACGTCATATTGTAGCGTGCGAAATGTACATAGACATTTTATATTGCATATAATAATGCATGAGGTTGCCAAGAAAAATAAAAAAAATTGCCATGTGCATGGGCAAGATAGAGAAATCGAACCCTCGTGGAGTAAGATTTGTATCAGGAGTAGATAGAAAGTATACATCCTAACTCACTAAACCACTTTAAAACGGTTTTCAAACTTTTTCATAAAACCTAGCTCATCACGATCTAACCCCCCACCCCACCCCATTTAAAAAAATTTCAAGAAGCGGTCGTCTAGGGACATAATTACTGCCCTCAACTTTTTCCCTAAAATCTAGCTCACCAAGACCATCCACCGTTTTTATATTTTTAAAAAGTCGGCTCATCACGATGTGACCACCCAATCCACACCCTCTACAACTACCACCATACGTTTTTAAGTCCTTGGCTCACCGTGTTTCAAATAGAGGCATATTTTTTTGCTTCCGAAAATAGAGTAAAAAATAAAAGTTAGAGAGCAAAGCGAACATGCTTAATCTTAAATTGATTAGGTTATATTGAAGAACTCGAGCCCTGGAGCCTCACAAAAGTCACCATTTAATCCGTTAATCCAAACAAAAGATGAACGTCTCATAAATATTTAAACGTAAGCCATAAGCCACTAATTCTCAAGATAGAGATACAAGTTAGATAAATCATTACAGAACTTAAACATTTATATTGATGAGCATGGGCCCTGGAGTCTCAGAAAAGTCAAATATTAATTAAGTAATTAATTAAATTCACCTAAATATTCAAAATAATCTTGTATAAATGGTATAAACACATGAAAATAAGTTTACAGTTATTTCCTTTAATTACATCTATGTATAACATCATTTTGGGCCATTTGTCTTCCCCCTTCCCCCTCCATCGAACACCTTGCGGCGAACCCATTTCTACAACCTTTTTTAAAAACGTTCTTTAGCCAATTTATACAAATAATTATCCTGTTTTATACACAATAACATAACAAACATTTACAAAATCTGTGCCATAATTAACACATTTTTTCGCTGAATTTTTTTCTTGCAAATTTTTATTTCAAAAGACTTGTTTTCAATAACAAATGGAAAGTGACAAATTAGTGATTTACATCGAGGAGAAAAAGAAACTAAATAAATTTAAATCCACAGAATGAAGACCATTTTCAATCGCCAAACCATTTCGTGACAACATAATGATATTTAAATTTTTTTATAAAAACGAATGCATAATTTATAAATATTCAGTGTTAGTTAAAAGGCAGCATTATGGTGGAATGAACTCTATAATTAGGGGATATTTTTCCGAATTTCGATCACAGATACATTATGTTAAAATTAAAAATCCAATATTTTATCTTGCAGAAGAATGGTATACAGGAAAAATGCTTAAGAAAAGACTTGGTAATAGTTTTACAAATCCAGAAGATCTTGTCATAGCACCATACAAGGTAGAATTGGCAGATATAGAACTTTCTAAATTAATAGAGAGACCGCCAAATATTGTTAGAGAAATGGAAGAAGATAGTACTTACAGTTTGGACTTCGATATTACACAGGATTTTGCTAGAATAATTACCAAACGAGAGACGGAAGATTATTTAGTAGACAAAAAAAAAAAAAAAAAAAAAAAGTACTACAGACAGAAGCGTAAAGATTCCGTCCGTTATATTATAGATCAAGGTAATAGTGTTTGACTAAACTGTCTATTCTGGTACAATACAGGATTAAGGTGCTAAGAGGCCCTGGATCAACTTAAAAAAGTAACCCCACCCCAAGTATATTTTAGTTACCATTTTATTGTGTTGCGGCCCCCTCCCTCCCCTCTCCTCCCCCAAGCAACTGCTCCATTTGCTCTGCGTTTAATCCGGCCTTGTTCTAGTGGAGAAGAGATTGCAAATGTAAAATATACAACAAGTGTGTATCCCAGTTAACATCTGCAGGAATACATAAGCAGATTAGCACACAAATTTTTGACTTAATTCATTGTACAGATAAAAGACTTTAGTAAATCAAAAAGTTAGAGAATATGGCATTACAAGATTAGAGGGAACACCTACAAATTATAAAAGAGCAGTGTAATTATCAAAATTACAGAGAGAAATATTAGAGGATAGAATATTTGTTCAAGCTAGTTTTGAAGAACAATCGCGACGATTTACAAGACCAATAACCATTTCTTTTTTGGTCTACGACAAAACTAAAAATATTATGCATTGTGGATTTCGGGACAACACATATATACAATTACAGGACTGGAATATCAGCTTCCAGAGGTTTGTGACAAAAATAAAGTGATAATTTTTGTCTCTATGTCGTCCCTTGTTAATGCGTTGCCAATAAATTATATAGAATTTACAGCAAATGAGATTGAGCGATAGAGCAGAAAGCATTTAGAAAAACTGGCAATACTTATATTACGAGAAATGGTTCTTTTAATTTGATGTACAGGGAAGCAAAACCAAAAAGAATATGGCTTGGAGAGATACAGACTTTATTAAACTAACAACATTTAACATTAGAAAAGATATAAAAAATGTGCACAAGTTAACGAGATAAAACAGACAGAACCATTAAATAAAGTATTGACAATTTTTTTTTACCAAAAGGCAGAAAGAATTATCGTAGATACAGGAAGATAAAGCAGATAAAGAATGTAAGGAAGATGATAAAGAAAGCATGCAAAATAATATAAGGTTAGCACAAAAGTATAACAACAATACATAATTGGTACAGTGGATGAGGACTGTAGAGAATATTATGAACTCTAAATACATAAAAATGTTGGCCTGAACATCCAGACAACATAGAAATTAGTATAATTTCCTTCTGTATTGGCAAAACAAGAACTGGAGATTATTTTATTCCAATGCTGACACATGATAAAATTTATCATGCGACTGAAAAATAAAACGTTTTCTATTAAAGGTTGCCAATGATCGTGATTAAAATTTAGTCAACACGATAAAGGATAAATTATTTACATCCTATAACGACAGTATACTAACAATGATTTAGAAACTACAGATAAAGGAATAATGATAGACAAAACAGGATCTATTCCAGCAGTTAATATATTTTAAGAATTACAAACAGCACGAGATACAATTAGGCGAGAATCTATTAGCCATAGGTCTCCTAGAAATTGAAGACAATAGAAAAGTTGTAAAGAAAAATGTATTTATGTTTAGTATTCCTGCTTCCTCAAAAACAACAGAATTTTAAACACTGGAAGAGTTACAAGAAAGAAATGAATTAACAGTTAAAGGGATTTCTAAAATATCTTATAGAGGAAAAAATATATTTTAAGGTTCGAGGGAAAACAAGATTATTTGTCTAATTACTAACTGGCGACAGACATAGCAATAGAACAACCAGATCTAAGTACGCAATTTAAGATTAAAGTAAATAAACTAAAAACTAATCCATCTCGGAAGAAAGAAAGGCAAGTTGCAACTTGTCTAAAAAAGTCGTATGCTCTTAAATTAGGAATAAAAAAGAAAATATATAATCTTAATGCAGAATAAAAGCAGCTAACATTGGAGGAATATATTAAAGCATATTTAAAAACAACAGATTCAGAGGGATACAAAAAGCTTACGAAGTCTATTGATTATATCGTTACATGCAGAAACTTACTGTCTGACACAGAACTTATGTTTTTAAATTTTGTGTCTCCATGCTATTCTGCAAGCGGATAAATGTTATGATCTTTCTAGCACACCAAAGTATAGATTATCTTTATTTCATTTATCTCTATTAATTATGGATGAGACATTTAGAAATGGAGTTTTTACAATTATCGGTTTGTTAGACATCTCATTTAATTGCAACATAATAGTTTAAATTTTGAAAAGTGCCATTAAATTGTTGTTAGACGGATTAATTGTAAGCACTTAAAGTTCATCCCCAGGAAAACAAGAAACCCAATCATTACAATAGACCATATAGATCCCATCTTAATAGGATTTCTTTACTTTTTCTTCTTTATTTCCATTGTATATGACTGCTCTTTAAACTTTCTAAATCGTCCTATATCTTTTCTCTTTTTTTCCCTTCATTTTAGTCCTTTTATTAGGTTTTGAATTAGTTATTATTGGTATAAAAATAATTTAATATTACAGAAAGATAATTTTTAGGTTACTTATATTAAACATTTGTTTATATTATATATATATATATATATATATATATATATATATATATATATATATATATATATATATATATATATATATAAATTTATTAGCATGCTAGTTTCTTGCTTTATTTAGCTTGCAACTAAAATTAAGTACAGACCAAAATAAAATAAATATAAATGTAAAATGTCTTTTAAGCAATCTTTCTAACGCCTTGGTGGCACTTTGGTTTATGTTGTAAGAGTTGTATTTTATACTATCAAAGACCTGTTATAAGATAGCTTGCATTATATCTTAAGGAAGTATTAAGTTGGATACAAAGAGTAATTTTTTAATTCTAATGCTCTTTTATAATTTGTAAGTGTTCCCTCTAATCTTGTAATACAATATTCTCTAGCTGTTGGATTTGCAAATGTGAATGGTATTATTGTATCTGAACAATCTATTAAGTCCAAAATGTGTGTGCCAATCTGTATATTTATTCCTGGAGATGTTAAATGGCATCTAAATTTCTTTTGTATTTTAAATTTACAATTTCTTATCCACCAGGATAGACACTTTATTTTAGCACTATTATCATTATCTCCAATATAAACGATAGAATATTTTATCTCGCTTGTATCTGTTGTACATCTTTCTTTGTCAACTATGTAATCTTCCATTCTCGTCTGTTAAATATTATAGCAATGTCCTGTGTAATATCGAAGCCCTAAAAGTCAATATTAACTTTTCTTTTTCACTTTCCCTAAAATATTTGGTAGTCTCTCCATTAATCTAGAAAGTTCTATATCTGCCATTTCTATTTTGTATGGTGCTATGACAAGATATTTTGGATTTGTAAACCTATTACCAAGCCATTTCTTAAGCATTTTTCCTGTGTACCATTCTTCTACAAGATAAAGTATTGGGTTTTTAATTTTAACACCATATCTATGTAATCTAAATTAGGAAAAATATCCCCTATTTATAGAGTTTATTCCACCACAATACTATCTTTTAAAACTAATAATGTAAATTTATCAATTATGCATTCGTCTTTTTTGTACATAAAAAAAAATTGTCGCAGAATGGTTCGGTAATTGGAAATGGTCTACATACCTTTAAGTCCTTAGTATATTCTATATCTGCTATGTCTGCTAGTAAGTTACTTTATATGAGTTGTGTAGTAAAAGCCATACACCAAAGCTTGTTGCTGTAGATTTAAGTTCTTTTATGCTTGTTATAAATCACTATTTTGTCCTTCTCCATTTATTACTTGCTTAACTTGGGTATTACAATTTTTTTTTTAAAAATACTATAAAAAATGGGTTCGTCGAAAGGTGTTCGATGTAGGGTGGAGCTGAGTGGACAAAAGGCTCAAAATGATGGTATAAATAGATGTAATCAAGGGAAGTAAAGTTCTGTTAACTTATTTCATGTGTTTATACCGTTTATATAAGATTGTTTTCTTATTTAAGTGAATTTATTTAATCACTGAATTATTCATTGACTTTTGTGAGGTTCCAGGGCCCGAGTTATTCAATATAGCATAGTAATGTCTAATTACTTTCATAATTTATCTAACATGTATCCTATCTTGAGAACAAGTGGCTTATAGCTTATGTTTAGATATTTAAGTGACTGTCATGATTTGCTTATTTTAATGGATTAATTGATGACTTTCATGAGACTTCAGGGCTCGAGTTATTCAATATATCCAAATGATCAGTGATCTTTTTAATTTAAGATGGATTTTGTTCGCTTTGTCCTTCTTTTTTTTAACTCTAATTTCAGAAAAATACGCCTATATTTCAAACATGATGAGCAATGTTGTTGTTTTTTTTAATAAAGGGGTGGGGTGAGGGAGAGGGCTTAGATGTCTCATAATACCGTGGATATACATAAAGATTATTCTCTTAATCTACAGGCACCATACAAATCTGACAGATCGTCGAAGAGTCGGTCTTTATTTATTAACCCTAATCCAATTTTGCTGTTCAATAACGTGGACTTTCAATCAATCCATTAAAGTATATATTTAAAATGTCCCTAAAGTTCTTCTAAAACAGTCAATAATTGTAAGAATAGCATCCCTGGTATCCTCTACAATAATAGAAAAGTCGGAAATGAACATCGTGAATGCTACCAGCATAAGGACGGTCACCCCGAAAATAAACCCAACGATGTGTGCTGACCACCTGTCGTCTCCGGCACACGTCTTCTTTCGAGTGAAGGACGACATGTTCTGCTTCTGAATGTACATGTCCTTTTGGATCTGGAATAGAAAGATAAAGTACTGTAGTGACCCAGGGGTGTATGCTATTTGTGTTTGCACCTCCTTGCATAAATAGAGAGATATTGGTGATTATTTTTTTAATTGTTGGAGTTTTGTGTTGGGAAAACATTAATCAAACCGAATGATTAGTCAGTCAGTATGTCTCAATCATTATACTGTTATTCTCGCAAGACTCGCTTTGCGGAAACTACCGAATCAGTATTTTTCGTTTACTGTAATCCCTTTCAGATCTTTTCAGACATTTTTATGGAACCCGGTGCCGAAGAGATTTGTGTCAAACTCTACATGCGAAAGAGAGAATTATTTTGCAATAATTTGGTTCTTGCGAGAGCAGTTGGGGTTTGTGAATCTTAGTAAGAATTTTGACAGCTCTGTATGAAGCATCCAGAAGTAAATGTAGTATAAAAACCCCTGAGAAAATATAGTGTCGGAAAGTTACGTCACGAAGAACCTGTCGAGTGTCTAGCTTAGTGTTTGGTTGTGAGTATATAACGACGACCTATGATTTAGCAGACGTACCGATAGCCAAGCCACTAAGTCAGAGAACCGCCGCCCAGTGTTTCGTCATATTGTTACCGTAAAAGGTACATCTACACTTTCTTGTGCAGAAACTTGGGTAGTCATCCACGGTGAGAAACATGGCTACCCTGGAGTGTAGCTGAGTTTTTCTATGCAGTCCTCATTTGGGCGTCCCCCTACTTTGCACAGTAGAAGCTCGTGGCTTATTTAGAAAGCCAGATTGCACTGTCTGGTAACCATCCGTGCGTAGACAGTTAGAAAGATCGGTTAAACCGACTTCCTTACATGCATTTAGAGAAAGCTTATGTCCGTAATATATAGACTGGGCATCGTAATAGCATGGCCGCCGCTATTAGTAAACCGTCAACAGCGTCTCTGACTTTTCTTCGAAAATGGATATTGTGTTGATTGCAGCAGATGAAGGTTATTCAACATTGGCAGTGAGCAATTAGTGATTCGTTATAATGGTAAGGCGTTTGCAGTGTCACGCTTGGAAAATCGACTCTGTTCGCAAAACGTCTATAGGCGGTAGGAATTAGTTATGCCATCAAGCTGAGGTTTAATATTGGTTCATTTACGTATCGGGTCTTTACCACCGAGGTAATGAATTCGGCTTGGCTCACTAGAAAACCTCAAGTCGCATGAAATAGACCAATATTGGTTTGTAGGAAGATACGGGGTCCTTGTAAGACACTAAAAATAGAGTCTCGTGCAACGTGTGGTCTTGTGCTGTGACCTGTGGACATCGTGTTAGCGTATATCTAGAGAAAATCAAGACTTCCAGTAACAGAGACTGCTATCTGGGGATGTCGTGTTCATCAATAGCCAGCCGAGCCCAGCTCACTATTTACTATTCATACTACTTATTCACTCGGCCCTGGCGTGAATTATGGATCCACCTCTTTCCCTGTTACTGACCGTCATCTTATAAGCCCTGGCTGGTAATAGTACTACCGGTTACTGTTGACCGTAGCGTTTCTATCTATCACACCAAGGAAAAACATTACCCACTCATAGAAGTGACCGGTTTTTCATACGCCATATTCTGTTTCCGAAACCAGCTAAATAAATAAACTGCATTGAAAGTCACCTCCCTATGATAGAACAGCTTGTTTACTGTTCCTGCTCATTTCGCTCTGAATTGCTCTATGTGGCAGACAATAAGTTCTCATATAGTAGTCATTTAGTAGCAACGGGCAATATACCCACATACAGACTCTTCACCTGTGCCATTTTTAATTATCAATCGTTTGCTTTGCAAGTCAAGCCCACTTTGAAACGCATTATAAAGAATAGGTGCGCGGCAAAGGTCGCTAGGAGTTGTACATTTCACGTTTGGCAAAAGCCACCGGTAACATTAAATCCGAAATGATAGTATTTTTCCCAAAACAACACACTTTGCATACTTTCCAAAAGCAGCATCTCGGTCAATTGTGACAGATTTGGAGATCGTGAATAAAAAATACACCGTAAAATCAGTCTAAATCGACACCCGATGGGACGTATAACTTACGACGTGTTGAACAGCATGTCTGTGGTTTTAGATGACTTAAAGATACAAGTACACTGTGACATGCAGACAGTATTAAGTGTTTGTCGCTACTGTTAAAACATTGAGTTAGATCAATTGACCTCTTGGCCAACGATTCAGCTATCGCATATTAGAGATTCCAATGAATCGCTGAGCAATCCAGTCAAATCCAATGCGATCCATATCAAGACATTGGACTGATAGGACATGTATCGCATAATATCATGTGATCCCCTTTTAGCCATGAAATAAAAATTATATATTTGCTATATCCAATTATAATGTATATTCATCTGGAATTGGTTGCTATTAACGCTATAATGTTTGCGTCTTATACATCATCACTGCAGGAATGAATTCTCGTTTTCCTCACAATACTTTTCCAGTTTCAAAAGAAAACAAAAAGCAAGAGCTACCACGAAATTTTAAACGTTACAGATTTCGTGCGTCTGTATAAGTAAACTGCCCTGATGACTTATTTTACTTGTATAACTCTGTTTAATAATGGAATACCCACTCCTTCTATATTATGAAATAATGTTTGCTCATTATTAATGCATAAGAAATGAAGCTTTAGAAAGAAAACCACTGGCTACCCAACATATAATGTCCTTACCTCATTAATCTGTGCTTGCAGCAACGCATTTTGATTTTCTATTGTCAGGTTAGCACAAGTTTTACGAACCGAACTTTTCTCATACAGTGAACACGCGCAGATGCACAGTGCAGGTTGCAGTGGTGTAACGGTCGCCGCCTCGTATAACTTAGGGGTGATCTTGTCTGAAGATACGGTTGTCTTGTCGCCGGAACTGTCTCCATTGGGGGTTCTCGTTGTTGATGGCGAGGTCGTATCAGTGGCCAAGGTCCATAATTCATTTATAGTTGAAACTTCTTTTGAAAATGAGTCCTGAATTGCATCAATACTTGACGGTCCCGTGGATAATTCAGGATCGTTTGTGGATGACATAAGTGTTGTTGTATCCTTATATGATGGAGAGGAAATTTTTGGAAGTATAAATGGATTTATGTTGGTTGTAGCCTGCGTAGAAGTTTCTGAATAAAGAAGAAAATATAGATAGTCGGTTATATAGGCTAATCCACTTTTTCAAAACTTTTTAACCTTTTTTAACTGTGTTCGTTTTGGTTTCATAAAATCCGTAATATGGTTTATGTGTGCGTAGATATGTATTTGTATGATATGAATTTGCCTAATTAATATAACTACAGCAATGTTAAATTAGTGCTTAATACTAAACAGGAAGTCTTCACCACGACCAACATTACAAATGCAAGCAAACATTATGTGTATATCGACAAAACCAATCAAAGTCTCATTGGATGATCTATCCCCTATCAGTTCTTTTATCATCATACTCGTGTTTAAGAATGGTAAGAACAGCATATACAGATTGTGTTTTACATTATGGTAATTCTGTGAACATTACCGCACGAGTCTTAGGCAAAACCGCTGACAGTAATGACAATCTGTTTAATACTTTTATAATTAATACTTACCCATTGGACACTGTTCTTTCTTCTTTCTGAGAAACAATTTTTGGATGCTGTCTCCCTGATTTGCGGGGTCATAGTAGTAGGTGGAATTTTTTAGCAGAAGAATCGTGCAGCCGTTGAAGAAATAATTAAAAGCCCAACACGTGACATTGTCCGTTCTCATTGTGACATTCAGACAAGTTTCCATGCACGTTTCAAGGCTTGCATAAATCGTTTTTGATTCTGCGTGCCTCTCGATTCCCTTCTTTCCAGATACGACCTCAAAGCAACCTGCAATCAAATGAAAAGATCTACAGTCAATATAATTTATTCCACAATCAAGCCGATTCCAGCTAGTTTAGTAGCGCGTGCGATGATGTTTAACTTGTTGTTCTGCTTTTCTTGTTATGCTTTTCATCATGCCGAACCATATAGCGCGAGCGCTCTACGCCCACTATTGCGCACGAGCCAACAGAACTGGCGGTAAATCTTACTGAGGGCTCAATCATGAGAAAATCGATTTTTTTTAGTAATTTTGTAAATAACCAGTTGAGTTCGTGATTGATTATATGAGAATGATGATCATACATGGTTGGTTTAGTTCAAACGTTTACCGGAACATTCAAAAGCTTTTCCTTCGGGTTACAATTTTTCTCTAGAGCTCCAGGTGTATAATCATTATATTAATACTTCAAACTCATTCAGTGTAATGAAGAGTCACTAGAATAATTCTACGTTTCCTTGGTCTTGGTGTTCCTTTTTATTGTTTGATTCCTTATATGAGTCAGTAGAACGCGTAATTCATGGAATGTTTGTCCGAGACAATTGGCAGCAAATTTGATGGCCACAAATATTTCTTGATAAATTTTGCCTTTTCTTACTTGCATATAATGAAGGTTCTGACGTGAGAACAAGTGTATGTTTATAACAAACGCCAGTTGTTCTTTGATCAATTTATTTATAAAAATGAACTTAATGGTAAAGTTAATTACGGTAAGAATTCTCAAAAAGTGTGGTTTAGTCAACATTATTGTCACTTGAATAACGAAAAATCAAGAATCTGCGCAGAAAATAAGATGAAACGATGAACAAAAGTTATCATGTCATATGAAGAAATAAAATAAGTTGGAAAAGTAATATGGATAAATGGCCACATCTTGAATTTGTTTTTTTTCCACTACAAAACAACATCAGGTTCAAGAATAGGTAATAGTGATTATCTTCAAACACAGACACAATCACTACCAGAGTTCATAGACTTTGGATTTTTATTTTTTTTTCTTTTTTATTTTTTTTATTTATTTAAATGGAGTTAGGCCCAATGAACTTTGGGAGGGATTTCATAGACAAGATATGTATTTGTGGGTCAAGCCATCTCCCTGTCCCTGAGACATCGTGAATATCGTTACCCTCGAGATCTTGACACAAATCAGCAGCATGCATCACAGATTGTCAAACTTTAATTATTAAATTTCACCGCAGTCCGATGGCAGACAAACGAAAATATGACAAGAAAATTCATTGGTAAAAATCTTATTCAATCAATCTAAATAGTAGATTGTCCTCTTTTCCCAAGGTTACTCATAAACAGTGTGCTGTTTTTGACAGTTTTAACCTTTCTTGTCTGAAAACTATGGCTAGTCTCCATGAAAACGATATCTTGAAGACATTGAGAATTGTGGCTTGTCCTTGAAGATGTAATACAATTTTTTGAGAAATTGTATCCAGATACATCAGTTCTTCGAGTATGATCTTCATAAAACCTTCTAGATGTATCTTAAACGTACTTTTAACTGGAATCACGGAATTCAAACAATCGAAATCAAAATCAGATCGAATGTTAAATTGGTAATTGTTAATAAATCATTTTCTAGGGAGTACCGATCAAAGTTTGTGTGTTATAATTTAACTTATTACTTCTCTTGTTCGAAAACTGATTTATATCTAGCTACTTCAGCTTTTCTCCTTTTGATGCATCATAAGAAATAAAGGTTGAACTGTGAACGAATCGTTCGCAGAGCAAGCTTTAAATTAAATATAATGAAAAGTCTGGGAAGCATAAATATAGAAAGTATAGCGTTCCGTCTAAAGGATGGTTACGGGGATAACATACTTGCATTACATAAAGAAATAAGCAAAATGTTAATTTCAAAGTTAATGTCATTTACTAAAAGTGGGCACCAAGTTTTTCTCTTACTCTCTGGAGAGAGAGAGAGAGAGAGAGAGAGAGAGGAGGGGGGGTATGACAGACTTACTATACAAGTTGTTTATATCCACGGCTCTGGACTGTATAACGCAGCTCATTAGTATAATGTATTCGATCCAAGTTCTACGATGAGCCATCCCACTCACATAACACAGTTTACCTGCGAAAGAAGGCAAAAGAATATGCGCTGCATTTTAGACAAGTAAATAAAAAAAATTGCAGAACAGCTATGAAAGTCTCAGTGCTTCTTCCTGGAACCTTCCAATTCAAACCATTGTAGAAACTTTCTTTACAAATTGCAATCATTGACTCCTTTTCTTTATTTCTTTCAGAAGTGATAATAATAAATTGAATTGTTACATTGAAAAATCACTTGTTCTTTCTGCTTCTCCCTCCATGGAAATATATTGTTATAAAATCACGCCATATAATGCAACTAAGTTCCGGGAATTTTCCCAAACCATGGGTTCTATGGAACCTACCACCTCCAAATGAAGTTGGTGGATTTATGGAACTCTTGGCCAGCAAAGATGAGACCCAAGCAACTCAACGTCATTTCTCCTTTTCCCGGAAATGTACACTTCAATGACTTGTTGCGAAGACACTTTCCGCCCCACCTGCATTTACTGGATTCTACCCTCCCATGCAATTTCAATTCTTGAAAACTTGCCCCCACCCCTTCATCAATGAACTGGCATTTGCCACTCCACCTTGACCGTAGGTAAAATTGTTTTATTTTATTAATATTCAAATACAACATCTTTTCTGCATATAGTCGATACATTTATATCATATGCACATTCTAAAATAAATTCCCAACATTTATGTCTCACTCATGATTTGTCTCTATAAAAATACCAAACTTATCTTAACATTAAGTTGGCTTACCCTAAACTTAATACCTAAACCCTAACGTTACCCTTATTCCTACCAAACTTATCTTAACATTAAGTTGGCTTACCCTAAACTTAATACCTAAACCCTAAAGTTACCTACCAAACTTATCTTAACATTAGGTTGGCTTACCCTAAACTTAATACCTAAACCCTAACGTTAAACATATTCATAATAAACTAGCAATCTATTAACTAAAACTAATCGGAGTCCGATGTCCGTCTAATGAAACTGAATTGGAGTGCATATGACATAGTCAGTAAATTGGGTGAGAAGCAAATGTCCTCTTTTGTAACGTTTCATAAGAAGGCAAATATCCATATCCAGCCTGTGATAATTCAGCAGCCCCGCTCCCCTTCGTGCCCCTTACTACAAGTATATTCAGAATAATTAAAATATATTTATAATTTCCTTCAAATTAGTGAAGTGCGACCAGTACAATAATTAAAATATATTTTAAATTTCCTTCAAATTAGTGAAATGCAACCAGTAAGTGCAAGATTTAAGCATATGTGCGGAAACACAGTTGAGAATATATTTCGTTGTCGTATTGACTAAGATTTTCACAGTATGGGAACGGGTTAATTGACAAACCCTTGTTTTGTTTTCTTGTGTTCTTTTGTTTGTTTGGGTGTTTTTGTGTTTTTGTTTTTTTTTTCCTTTCGTAAGGGAGGGGGGGGGGGGGGCGCGGTGCAAGGATGTATTTTTGTAGGATTGGAATCCAAAACGTATGTCACTTCATTATCTATCTGGTGTCTGTCTATTTACAACACTGTCTTATACGCATTCAATGGAGATCTCTAACTTGAACGGAACGGACATTATGTAAGCAATACTTACAGCCTTTCAAACATTATTTCATTATGATAAGAAAAGAAAAAAAAATTAAATTATGTATGTAAGTTTTGATTTTTACGTCTATTGAAGAATATACAAATATACAGAAAAAACATTTTCTGAAGGAAAAATAACTGCAAGGTTATAAAAATTAAATATGTAATGTGCAATGCTTGTATATGAAACGTTATTAAGTGATTGTCAACATTTTTAAGCAGTGGTTTTATCGTAGGACAGTTACGGTTTTTATGTGGAGTAGCTACGGTATTTTGGTGAATTTGCTACATTTTTTTGTTTTTCTTGATGAGCAAATGAATCAGTACATACACAAGTTACATAATTTCGGGTGTCTACTTGCCATGCTTCATATATTTGGAAAACCTGGTACTCTGTTATAGTAATGTTGACCGATTTTATACAAAAATAATGAGAAATATTAAATGTACCTTTCCATATTATGAAGCACCATTTTTCAACAGGATATGGAAAACAGATTTTGAAATAAGTTGCTTACAAATCGCAAACTTATTAGATAACAAACTAAGTAACTAAATAAAGAAACTATAACTAAATAAATCAGTAATTACAATTACTATATAGGTTAAAATGAAATGAAAATTTGAAAACCTATTTCATCTTGTCCGAGAGTAATCCAAATGTTCTTCTATACCTGTAATTTTTTTGACATAAAAATGGCGGTTACAGTACCCAATATCCTTAAAATTATTGACTCCATCACGTGTCTGGTAAAATCGTGACAATCGAAAAGTATGAACATTTTTGCAAGATATGTTATAGGAGAATCCTTAGAAAAATGCAAAACAACAAACAAAGCTAAGAATGACATCCAAGACTTTGATCTAGATTTGTTACAATAATATAGATTTAAAATCACCAATCAACGTTTGGTCGACTTGCACCTAGCGGCGTAATTTTAACTCTGATTGAACCGCAATATTGATAAATCGAGAAAATTTTCAATATGATACAATTACCGTATATACTCACGTATAGACCGCATCCAAATGCAAACAAGATAGACCGTGATCTGCCGTCGCATAATGCGCCGGCAGATCAGGGTATATGTTGTTTGTCTTACTGATTAGTACTTACAAACTGAATAGACCCGGATCTGCCGGAGCATTATGCGACTGCAGATCTGGGTCTATGCGGTTTGTAGTTGTTATAAGTTTATAGGCGAGTATATACGGTACTGACTTTCTGCCATGTTTGCAGCAGCTATCAAGATTTGGTGATACTCACTTCTTACTACTCGCGTGGTTCCGCCAAAGACATCAAAAAGCCTTAGTTTGTAAGCTTTAAGAATTGCTATAAGAATCATAGGAAAAAAGTAAAGAATGCCAACGTAAAGACTCACGAAGCTGCATTTCTCCTTGTTCTTTTTAATAGATACTCTCGCTAGTTAGCCAATATGTTCGATAAAAATTTTGTTAATTTACAACAATTTCATAAAGCCTTTCACTCAGCTATTACCATATCGTTCTTTGAAATAAGAGAAACAAGAATTTTAGTCTAACAAGTTCATACTGGTGGACACCGTAACGACTTTTGAAAAACCAAATCTCAAAATTTCACAGCATGTGAATCAGGTCATTTTGATCCATGCAGTTCGATGACTGAAATGCAAAGTGCAATATTTTCATGAAACTGTTAGACTGTTGCACTGAAGGGTAGGAATTGTGTAGAAATTACGACTTTAGCAACAACTGTTAGCATTTAGTATACCTGAATAATAGCTTTAATTCTTAAAATCTGAAGGTCTGAAGGTTATTCATAATGACACTTCTAAGTTTAGAACTGGCTTAATCTCTTTAATCTCTTCTTTTTTGTTTTCATTTCCTAATGAAATATGTTGCTACATGTTTATTTTCAAGTTACGTTCTACGTGTTTATTCTCTTTATGTGCTTTAGTAACACACATTTTAAACACAGTCTATGTTGGAAAGTAAGTTTCGGGTACTTCTTGTACCTGTAAGTTTGAATGAAGTTATTATGTTGTTCGTTTTAACGTAATGATATATATATATATATATATATATATATATATATATATATATATATATATATATATATATATATATATATGTATATATAAATATATATATATATATTTGAGGAAACATTTGTTCCACAGCAAATCCTTAGACACATGCCATAAAACACCTTAGCCTGCGCACAAAACGACATGAACTAACTGATAGAACCCCAAACACAAAATTAGCATTATAAAATCAAAATCAAATAAAAAAAATTAAAAATCAAGCACATCATATCAACCAATAACTCTCTCTCTCTCTCTCAATATATATATATATATATATATATATATATATATATATATATATATATATATATATATATATATATATATATATATATATATATTACAGGTTACAGGTTGATGTAAGGACCACAAATATCATGTGAAATGTCTGCTCTTATTATTTAACAAAACATATAAAATGTCAAAAGATCTTAATTTTAATATTTCATATTTGCTTATCGTTGTATGTACTACAGCCTTGTTATTAATAACATTGTTGCACAAGAAAGTGTAATAAATATGACAATAAAAGTTTCTGATCTTCAAGAGTTGGTAAGAAAACAATTGTAGCCAACCAAATAACCATAGCTTTTCCCACAAAAACGGTTTGTAGATCAACCTGTTTCCAAATAGTAGATTTTGAATACTCACCCGTATTTCCATTCGAAATGTGATTTCTTTGCCGCACGTAGCTTGACATAGTGTAAACGAGTATTGTTTGGAGTTCTTAATGACAAACTTTAAATCATGAAGTTTCAGCAGACCCCGTCATCTAGCTGCCTTCATCACTGCAAGCCTCAATCTCTCGCCTCGATCATGAGAGAACAATCAGCCCTGCTAACATGACGCCAACTATGTGTTGTTTTTCAAGCGCATTTCAACTGCGAGAACATTTGGATTTCCTAGTGTTTTATTTCAGCGACAACCTCATGTTTAATTTGTTATGATCGAAACTTAATTAGCAACTATCGTGCCGTCACGATATTGTCAGCAAGAGTTCGCTTCAGTTATCCTTTCATTATGTTATTTAAGTTAATGTCTGTTCATTTGAACCCCTGGAAAATGTGTCTAGTGGTAATGATGAAGTCAAAATCAATTAATCTTTTTTACCTGCTTGACATTTCATCAGTTGACAACGATCGATGAAAAGGTGACATAAAATTATCGGATGTAAAATATTTCTTAATCTTTTGAGAAAACAATTTTTTTTAAAACTTCTAAAACAAAAATGCAGAGCACCATTTACTAGTATCTCATCCGTGTTTTATTTCATTATCAAAAGCAGTACAAAATGAATAGAGGCCATAATTTTAATATTGTTCTGGCAGTCTATGCACGAATAAAACTTTTGTGTACCGGGAGCTGCGGTAGCTCAGTTGGTAGAGCGTCGAACTCGTAATCCAAATGTCGCGGGTTTTATACCCGCCCAGGCTAGCCCAGGTCGGCTGCCTCAGTCTGTCCTTGGGAAAGAACCTTAGATCCCATTGCCCCGGCATGGTATAGAAAATAATGTGTTAAAAGTGGCGTTAAAACAAAAACTAATCTTTTGAGTACTACGTAGCAATGCCACGTGACCAGTTATATCGATCTTTACTTGTATTGCAGTCAGTGCGAACATGAAAGACATTCGCAATACTTGATCAAAACCAGTGAAGTGCTCAAGTACTTTCATGGATTAAGACAATGAAAATAATGCTTAAACCTACTTATGTTAACAAGGTCACCACACAGATTTTGCGCCCTCCCCTAGTAAAGAAATAAACAAAAAATTTAAATTAAACAATCCGCATTTGTGAAAGATAATCCGCATTTACAAGAAATCAATACAGAAATCGGCGGTAGACTTTCCACAATAAGTATAAGTACCTATGATTGATACAGTTTTTATTTGAAGGACGATATAATTTTCTAAGAAAGAAATAAGCAATCGATGCAGAAATTTAAGAGAAATGGTACGTTTAAGACTTTAATTTTGATCCTGGCAAAAATCCACACCTTGGGGCTAGAACTTTGGTTGTAAAGATTGTAGGAACATACATACAACCACTTGTATAGTGAGTGCAGTTACAAAGGGAGACCTTCCCGGGTTTTCAATGGAAGTTTCAGATGATCGTTCATGTATTATAAGATTTCTAACTTTAATCCCAACTTCTAACATCTTTAAATTTTGCATTTTGAATTTGTGCTAAAGTCTTCATACCATCGTTGTTGTTGTTGACTCTCTTTCTCTCCGGTATTTTATTGGAGTACCCCAAATTTCATGTTCAGGGTAATATATATATATATATATATATATATATATATATATATATATATATATATATATATATATATAATGTGGTGCTACTGCTACACATGTACCTTCTTTGTTAAAACTAAGAACCAATATAAACGACTTCTTAGTATAACAGAGTAATCTACTGATTGTGTGTGTGTATATATATATATATATATATATATATATATATATATATATATATATATATATATATATATATATATATATATATACATACATACACACACATACAATTGATCCATTTGTATTCATAACGGGGGACTGGTTGCAGTTCCGAGGAAGTGAATGTGATCATACTTTGTACTTAAAAATACGTACATTGTTAACGGGAATGTAGTAAGGATATTGTACTGAGAATGCATTTGTTATACAGGTGTGATTAGTAGAAATTAAAATTCTTGCTCTCATGCGATGCAGGTTGTAAATGAGGCTTCTACTGAGACATTCAATATCCTGGATTTGATCAGTGCTTAAATTAAAGGCGGTCGTAATGGTTGGAGAACTGCAATCAATCACGCACTGCAACATAAGTTCAACATCTTTGCTCAAAATATCAGCTGCACCTGCCTTACAAGACTGGACGAATCCTAGGATTTTTAGAAATGTTTAGCACGTTTGTACTATAGGGAGGGGCATGTGAGAATGAAGTGTTGGACTGCAGTGTGTATGAGCCTGTTAGAACCCTTGCTTTGATGGATGCTTCCGCTACCTCTCTTGGGTTGGTTGAGGTGGATGCCCATACAGGGTGTGTCTGCAGCAAAGGGTTATCTTGGATGTGGAGGAATCTGAGTGACAGTTTGTTTAGTTTAGCCTCTTCCGATTGTTACGGAATTATGTTTATGGAATCTATAGTGTGCTTAAACTTTTTACCTATGACTCTACTTTAAAGTTGTGTCAAATAGTGAGTCATATTTAAGTTGGGTTTAGTTGTACTATTAATCAAATAACAACATGTTTACTGACCTTTTGTTTAAGGTCAGAGCTGTTGATCATTCTTCAGTAAAATTCCATGAAATAGACGCATTTAGTATTGCATTCTGGGTCGTAATATGACACGTTTCCTGTTGTGAAATGTGCCATTTGCAACTTGTATAAAAGACCTGGAAATACGAATTATTTCCATTCCATTTTAGATCTTGAGTTGAAAAGAACTGTTTTTTTATGATCAGCTTTGGAATCATCAGATCGTTTGAAATAATAGCCATGCTGGAATCCTGTAATGATGTAATGCTATGCTGTATGAATAATTCAAAAGGATTTATTTATTGGACCATTCATCAGAGCTACCTGGAGTTATATTTAGGACTTTCTCGGATGCCTCTGAATATTTAAAGATGATCTGACATTATCGTTGATACATCGGAACATTACGAAGACTCATTCTTTCGGAACATTCGTTCATTACGAAGACTCATTCTTTCGGAACGTTCGTTCATTACGAAGATTCATTTGGAACATTCATTAACTTGGAACATTCGTTCATTTGGAACATTTTATAGTTTCTATATATACAGGACTTGTGATTAGGACACTAATAATTGTTGGATTATTATGATTTTAATACACGAAACTGTAAGTGTATTTTGATTTTCACATTAATTATTTAAAATAAATCGTTTGTTGATTTTTTACAAACATTGTTGGTTTCACTTTCTTTTTGTTACGTTTCTTCGAGCCATTGAGTCATAACACGATGTTTTGCACCAATATGAATTAAATGCCTCCTTAACCATTTATTTCCATCCCTGTATGCCCGGGGTGTGGGGGGGGGTGGGTATCAATCAATTCGAAATCTGATGGGAGGGAATATTTCTGTAGGGTTTTCCTGATGTAAGTAAACCAGCTGTTGCTACCCTCATCTTTTAATGCCAACTGCCTGCTTTCAATCTCAGACTCCACAGATTACGGCTGCCTAGTAATGTTGCCAAAGAGTGCAAGGGCTTTCATTTCGATGTGGGCGTCTATGGGGGTTGCGCCTATAAGTGTACAGACTGCGGCTGTAGCACATCTCTCTGGGAGATACTGTATCTGACGAATAATCTTTAGTTCAGACTTTTTCAGTGTTCCCAGGTCTGCTGTGGAGATTCTTGTAACTTCCAGGCCGTAGACAGCTCGTGAGCGTGAGAAGATACGATACATGTTGTAAGATATAATAGGGTTCAGTCCATTCTTTCCGTGTAGGCCTGCTCCCATGATAAAATACAGTGCTCTTCTCCTTTTTGTATCCTATCCTATATATCTGTCTTCATGTCGGCTCTCCTGGAAATACCAAGGTGGGTTATTGAATCTGTTTCCTTAATTATCGTTTTCCCATGCTCCAGGATTGTGCTGCTCTTTTCTTAGGGCCGTTGAAGATTACGATGTCGTTTTTGAGTGGGTTGATTGAAAAGCGGTCAGTGCTGGCAAAGTTGTTGTAGATTGTTTGTAGTGATATTTGCATGTCCACTGGGTTGTTAGCAGGGATTGCCACATCGTCGGCTACTGTGGTGATCGTGTGAAGGTGGCCCCAATTGATGCCCCCATATTATTCCGTTGGATTGTGTGTAGCAGGTCATTGTTAAAGCACTTGTAGAGGGTAGGAGATAGTTTACCGCCTTGCTTAAATCCCTTTCCAACATGGAAGTGGTTACTGAGTTGGTCTAACCATTTTACTTTGCTAACTGATGCTGTCTGCAAGTCTTTTAGGAGGAGCCAGAGGTTATTTGTGATACCGTGTGTATATAGCTTCCTCAAGGAGGCCTTCATGCAGTACGACATCATAGGTTTTTTCAGCATCGAGGGTGGCTAGGGCGAACGTCTTGTTTGTATCTCTTGCCTCGTTGATTGCTTCTGATACCAGCAGTGCTGAATGGTTCGGGGAGATGTTTTTGTTAAACCCCTGGAGTTTATTTTGAGTAGGGGTCAGCTTACTGTCTAGGTGGGGGTTGAAGCAATGTTGCAGTTGGTTTGCTAAGGACGGTTGTCACTGTGATGCCCCTATAGTTACTTGGTAAAGTAAGGTCCTTCCCTTTTTTGGAACTGGTGTGATGATCCTACTTTTAGCACTTCTTGAATGCTTGCACTCTGGTGAGGTATATAGCCTTGGGCAGGCCGCCATATTTAAGATGTTCTGCGGTCACGCCAAGGTGATCTGGGGCTTTGCTATGCAACAGCTTCTTGATAGCATGCTCCACTTTTGATACTTCGAGTATAGGAAGGGGTTCAGACAGTGTACAACTCGCATTTTCAAGCAGGAGATAATCGCTGGATGCTATTTCATAATGCTACTCGTCGTAGTTCGCTTTATTGTGTCGGTTTGCTAGGCGCTCAAAACGGCGTCTCCATCCCTGTAATATTTCCTCTGGTTGTACTAATGTGAGTAGTAATGGTGTGTGTGTGTGGGGGGGGGGTAAATAAGGACAAGGGGAAATAAATATGGAGAGGGGGCACTTGGGGGACACTGGAAAATGAACATGGAGAGGGCACTTGGGGGGAACAGAAGTATTTTATAGGGACAGAATAGACACATAGACAAACATAGAAACATAGAAACACCATTGGTAATTTGATTTCTTTTCTAAGAGATGCGGGTGGCCCTAAAAAGGGCCGTTGGAGTTTGCTAACCAAGTTAACACATATCACACCTCTTGACTGGTCTTCTTCTCCTCAAACTTCTACGCACTTGAGGTCCGTAGATGAGCACCCGCTTCAGACACCCTTGTCTCTCTACATAGATTCGTCTCTTCCAAACAGCTGTAGCTGTAATCTTCGTAACAGCCCATGATGCCCTGACGTACATGGGGTAGTCCGGGTTGAAGAGCATGCCCGATACGATACTTGAAGATTCTACGGATGTATACATCTTCTTGTCTTGAGAACAGGTGAAACTATGTCACAAAGCTTAAGATCGCATCGAAACGGATCGATATGGTCCACCAATCCAAAGTCGCGTTACAAAATGTAGGGTATCTCTTCCAAGCAGAAGAGAGCGGGGGGGGGGGGAGGGTGACGTCACCTTTAGTATATAGGCGTCACAGCGTTCGTACGATTTTACCTTTTGCGGCATAGTTTGAGTATGGCTGATACAACAAAGACGATGTATTGGGGTGAGCCTGCGACGGAGACCTCCTTTGTTCGGAGTGATATTACTACGACAACGGCAGCGGTCAACATCCAACCAGAAGATTTTAATTTGGATTTTGTGGATTTTCTGTCGTCGCAAGAATTTTTGCCTGAAAGAACTGCCGTAGTACAACCTTCCTTACCCGTAATTGATGATTTTAGAAAGAGACAGAAAGAAGAATTGGAAAAAATTTTGCAGCATCAGAGAGAAGCAGAAGAAGTATTTCTTCAACAAGAAGAGGAAAGAAGAAAGCTAGAAGAAGAAGAGAAGCAGAAATCTTTGAAGTGCGAAGGACATAAGGAAGGGAGTGATGACAATCTAACGGCGAGTCTGCTACAAAATATTGTAGCAGAGTTAAAGAATCTGAGAAACATGTATCAAACTTCTTTAACTCAACCCAAGAGAAAGAGACCATCACGGGCTAAACATTCTAAACCCATTACATCATCCCCGCTAACTACTAATACTACTGAGATGCTACCACCACCACCATTGACTACTACTACTACCACCACTACCAAAGCAGCAGCAGCAGGAGTAGGACTTGGCCGTGGAAAGGGATTGAGGGAGTTAAAGCTCATTATGTCCAGTTCATGAGGTTTTTTTTAAAAAAAACACCCCAACGGTCCTTTTCAGGACCACCCACATTTCTTAGAAAAGAAATCAAATTGCCAAATCAAGTAAAACTTAAAACCCATCATTGAAGTGTCTATGAGTGCGTGCGTGCGTCCATACTCTTAAGATCAAAACCAAAAGACACTTACTTTTTTCCTTTTTGGTATATTCTCTTTTTAAAAATCACAATGAACATTTCATAACACATCACCCAAGTTCATATTTTTCTTTCACTGTCTGTCTCTCTTTTTGAATTTCTTCACGGGCATCATGGGTTGTTCTTCTTCACTGTCTTCCAGTCGTCTTGCCTTCTGACATTTCTTGACGACGGGGATGGGTTCTTCTTCTGGTGCTGAAGAGCCCTCTGCCTCCGCCCGCTTCTCCTGATTCTCTTGTTTCTTAGGACACTCTGAAGACCAATGTCCTTGTTCTTGACAATGATAACAGGTATATTTCCCTTTGTCTCTCTTTTTTTCCCTTGGTTTTGACGTTGTGGACATTCTGGAGCCCAATGTCCTTTCTCTTGGCAGATATAGCAAGTATCTTGATTTTTATCTCTTTGACACTTTCGATAGACTTTCGGAAAACGTCTGAGGAAAAGTGAGATCTGTTGTAACTCTTCAGTAGTTATGTGTGGCATCTTCACAGTTTGAAAGTTGAATAACGAATAGTTACTCTGAGAGCAAGAAGCTCTCTCTATACATAGGGAGAGAGTCTGTTTAAAACTCAATCAAATCAAAGTTGGACATCAAGATAAAACGATCACGCCATTTCAGTGAGAAACCAGAAGAAGAAACTAAGAGGCCACGACGGCGACTTTCCTTGCCGCCTCAAACATCGCTAGCTGAAGTGCTAGCCCAAGTCCATGCCAGCGATTTCGAAGAGGACATGGGTGAACCTGAAACCATACCTTCCACAAGACCAAGAGAGTCTAGAACCCCTAAAAAAGAAAGTCTTTCCGTAGCTCCCGAAAATTCGAGAGACGCAAAAAGGGACTTCAAGAAAATTTAGAACCACGGCTTACACTTACACGGTCAACTTTCAAGACTTCAAGTCTGAAGTGCCCTCCCCCCCCCCCGATCGAGAAAGACGCAGGTTTCATTACCGATTTGCGGGATTCTTTGTTAGAAACATTGAAACGGCAATGCGGAGCCAAAGCGGACGATCGGTTGAGACTTTCCGTCCATCACGATAGTTTGAAGTCTCCTGTCTGGATCGAGTTCAGTACCCCGGCAGAATTAACACCGTTCAACAATCCAATGACGAGTTTACCATCACCGATGGAAAAACCCCACTTCACATGACCCACGTTACACCTCCTAGAGGTAGCGGACGAAGCAGGAAAGTGTTATTGGTGGACGACCTTCGCAGTACCAAGCACGGTATTGTCCAAATCGACAACTCCCAAGACCAGATGTGCTTAGACCGTGCCATCGTCGTGGGGCGAAGGTATGAGGACAAGAACGAGACCGCAGAATGGAAAAGAGCATGGGAGAGCATTCGAAAGTCGGTCAGAGCCAAACAACGAAAAGAAGCAGAACTCCTGTTACAACAAGCAGGCATTCCTGAAATGCAACAACTTCAAGACGTCTTGGCTCCTCGGTATACCTTGAAAGTACACCCTCAAGAGGTTAGCGGAGCTCTGGTGTTTCGAGGACCCAATTTCCCCGAGGGCAAATACATTCACGTGTATCATCATCAAGAACATTTCGATGCCATCACTAGTATCACAGGGTTTCATGGATACTCTTACTACTGCGAGAAATGTGACCAAGGATTTAACAGTCAGGAGAAACACATTCATTGTGGAGAGAGATGCCGGGGTTGTTTAGCTTCCACACCATGCATTCCTGAAGAACACATTCATTGTTCGACATGTCAACGAACCTTTCTCAGCCACTCTTATTACGAAGAACATCGCATGACACAAGGTCACCAGCAGAAAAGTGCTTGTGACTTATTGAGATTGTGCTCCACGTGTAGACAACTGATTCGAACCAACAACCCCAAGAAACATGTTTGTCCCGGAAAGAAAAGATGTCGTATTTGTGACCAAATCATGGACTTTGAACATCAATGTTACATTCAAAAATATGACAATACACTGGAGAAGGAATTAACGGGTGATCAGCAGCGGAAGAAGAACAAGACAGACGTGGATTTTATCTTTTTTGACTTTAAATGTATGGAAGAGACGGGTATTCACATCCCTAATTTCTGCGTCGCTCATCGGGCTTGTGAGAAGTGCATACAAGAATCTATCTGTTTTCAGCATCCCCATTGTAGTAGGATTCCAGGAGGACGTGAAAAAATCTTTCGTGGCCCCAACACTCTTGCCGATTATGCCCAATGGATTTTAGATCATATTGACGACACTTATAGCGAAGAGGACATTCATCGATATGCTACCGTCATGGCTCACAATTTCTCGGGATACGATGGACAGTTTCTGTTAAAATATTATTTAGAACAAGGTACCGAATGCCCCCAAGTCACCATGAACGGAGCCAAACTCATCTACATGAAAGTGGGACAAGTACAATTCAAAGATTCCATGAGTTATCTGACCATGCCTTTGAGTCCAAAACCTAAAACATTTGGAATGACAGAAATAGCCAAAGGGTATTTTCCCCACTGTTTTAATACCGAAGCCGATCAACATGTAGTGCTCCCGCATTTGTCTGACGTTCACTATCACGATCCCGATGGGATGCACACCGAACACCGAGAAGCCTTCTACGCTTGGTACCACGCTCACGCTTCAGACCCGTTTGACTTTCAAGAAGAAATGCTGAAGTATTGCTGATCCGATGTGGACATTTTACGCCGTTGCTGTGGAAAGTTTCGACAATTATTTCTTGATCACGGAGAAGTCGATCCTATGAAGGAAGCGTGTACCCTAGCCAAAGCGTGTGGATTAGTGTACAGAAAAACGTTTATGCCCGAGAACACACTAGCCATCATAGACCCTAACACTTATCTCTCAGTCAGCCATCAATACTCTCCCAAAGCGTTGCGTTGGTTGCATTACTTGTGTGAAAAGGAAGACTAATGGATACAACATGCGAGAAACGGGGGAGAAAAGAAAATTGGAAGTCTTTCTGTGGATGGCTGGGATTTAGAAAAAACCCAGACGGTGTACGAATTTCATGGATGCTTGTTTCAAGGATGCCCATCCTGTTTTCTCAACGAAACCTACAAAATCCTTTTTCAGAGTTCACCATGGAAGAGTTGTACGAACACACATACCAACGGCGCCTGAAGTTAGAAAGTCAAGGATACTAAGTGGTAGAAATGTGGGAGCACGAGTATGATCGACGTTTCATAACCGATTCAGAATTTAGACGCATTGCCGAAAGTTGCAACGTAGTAGACATCCAACCTTTGGACCCAAGCCACAGTTTGTTTAGAGGACGAACCAATGTCACACGCTTGCTGTACGACGTAGACGAATCTCGAGGAGAGGAAATCAAATACATATCGACGTGTGTTCGTTATATCCTTGGGTGTGCAAATATAAGCGATTCCCCACCGGACACCCTGAAATCCTGACAGAACACATCGACGTGGAACACATTCGTCAAAACGAAGATTGATTAAATGCAAAGTCTTACCCCCGACCAATTTGTACCATCCTGTCTTGCCTCATCATTCCCAAGGAAAACTGATGTTTCCTTTATGCCGTACGTGTGCTGAAACATGTAATCAAGATCCCCCTTGTCACCACACGGAGAAAGAGCGCGCTTGGACAGGAACGTGGGTCAGCGTCGAATTGTTTCGGGCTCTGGATCGAGGATACCGCTTGTTGAAAGTATACGAGATTTGGCACTTTACTACCACCCAACAATACCAAAAGGACGACGCCTCAAATCCAGGTATTTTCTCAAGCTACGTCAACGAATTTCTCAAACTGAAACAAGAAGCCAGTGGCTATCCCTCTTGGTGTCAGATGCCAGAGGACCAAGTCAAATTCAAAGAACAGTACCGTTCTGTAGATGGCATCATTTTGGAAGACGTAGAGGAGAACGAAGGAAGAAGATCGTTTGCCAAAGTCATGTTGAATTGTTTGTGGGGGGAAATGGCACAACGTCCGATCTTGCCCAAAACGGAATACTTGGCAGATCCCAGTCGTTACTTTCAACTAGTGGACGACAAAGGAAAACTGATGAAACACGTAGAAATCATTCGTGAAGATTTGATCTTGGTCAATAACGAAAAAGAGCCCAAGTTTGTTCACCCCGACGACTTTAGCAATGTCGTCATTGCAGCCTACGTGACAGCCAATGCTCGCTTAAAATTGTATGATTTAGAAGTGTTGGGAGATCGAGTCCTGTACTTTGACACCGACAGTTGTATGCACATCCATCGCCCTGGTAGCCAACACCCCACCATCGAAGGAGATCGTTTAGGGGCATGGACGAACGAGCACCCCCAAGAGACGATCCTCAGTTTTGCCAGCGGTGGTCCTAAAAATTACGGTAACCGATACCGAGACCAACAAGGCCAACTCTATACTAAATGCAAAGTCAAAGGATTTACACTGAATTATCGAGCCAGTCAAGTGATGAACTTTGAGGTCTTGAAAAATGTTTTACAGTCTGGACAAGCTCAAGACTTTCGAGTGAAAACTTTATTACCCCACAATATCGTGCCTTTGCCAAATCACCAAATCGTCAGTCGCCCTTTGTAAAAAGTCTATCAAATTGTGTGCCAGAAATGAGTGCGACTTCCAGACCACAACACTTTGCCGTACGGACACGCCGATCTTCAGTATAAAAATGGGACAACTTCCAAGACCAACAATAAATTGTGACTACAAACGTTGACCGAGCAAGAAGAAGAAGAAGATGAATACTAATTATACACATAATCCTAGTGAGAAACTCACTGTGACCTTAAAATTCAACGTGGCGACCAGTACACAGACACCGATACTGACGAACTCGACACAGTCACCGAGCGAGGGATCTACTGTAGACTCCAAGTTCGATCACGACATCGAGTGCGATACAGTGCCTTGCGATGAGACGGATGCCGTACGCTTTGACATCAGCGATACAGCTCGACCTTGTTGCTCCTCTGGGACCATCGAAAGCGAATGCCGTTCGTGTGCCTTACCGTTCCACTAGCGAAAGTGATGCAGCACGACGCCCTTTCTTCTTTACTGGTCAATGTGATGCTAAGCGTATACCTACCTGTGGATGCCATCCATACTTTGGCAAAGAATATACGTTGCCTGTGGCTTTGCCTAGCTATTGTGACTTTGAAAGTCGATTTCAGACGTTCAAAGATAAATGGCCTAAATATCTGCAAGGACCTACTTCCAAAGCTTTAGCCAGAGCTGGATTTATCTATTTGGAGATAAAGTTCAGTGTTTCAGCTGTGGTGTGCCACTTCACGAATGGGAGTATAAAGACTCGGCTTACTTGAAACATGGCAGATGGTCTCCGCGCTGTCAGTACCTTCCTTTGGTCGGTCCAAAGAAGTAATATGTCGGATACTTTAGAAGAGCACATTCATTTTTTGTCTCCGGAGCTGCGAGAACACATTTACCAAGAGTTGGTCCAGATTCAAGTGAAACGCAAAGAACAATTGCATCCTTTACGACATAGACGTTTTAACCATTGGTATCTGAATGCTATAAAAGTACTGATTAGTTTCAAAGTATTTTAATGGTCAGAAATTCATGAAGGACTAGATGACACCTTTAAGAGTTTGGATGGCACAACCTACAATGTGACAATGTTACACAGAATTCGATGAAACGAAGTTCAGGAAAAAGTTACAAACTTAGAGGAATACAAAAACTTTTAAAAGAAGTGTCACCTCAAGACGAAACGCCTTCAAGCTGTCTGAGGGGTAGAAAGGTAATCACTGAATGTCTTGGATATCCTTTACCATCCGATTCCATTTGGCAATTGTGTGACTATTTCATCAAAAAGAAAGACGTGCCTGTGAATGACTAGTTTAGAAGAGCACATTCAAAATCTGCCTTTGGAGCTGCGAGAACGCATTTACAGAGAGTTTGTCAAGATACAAGTGAAACGCAAACTCAAAGTCATTTCTCGATTTTTAAACTATTGTTATTTCCACAGTATAAGATGCCTTGGGGTAGACTATCACCAAAGATACAAACCTTGTGAACCTAAATATAAAAGCTGACCATGCCAGGACTGTTGTCTTCACTCTTGGAACGAATTCTGTGGAAGGAAGTCAATGATAGTGTTCAGACCTTAGAGGATTACAAACTACTGATACACGAATTGTTTCCATTGAATTTTGGAAGCTATGTGGTGTGAGTGTTAGTGACTACTTTTCTTGGATTTCGTTTCCCAGGAAATTCGTTGTGGATTATTTTTGATGAACAGTATTCGTTGTGGACTATTTAGGAACTGTACATGCAACAAAGACATGACCATTCACACTTTAACGGTGCACGAAAGGCAAATTGTGCTCAAAGTGCTGAGAATCGTGATGAAAACAAGTTGTGTACTCCATGTGAAGAAGACATTTGTCAAACTTTATCTACGCTTCATACTTACCAAGAAGTGTGTATCGCTTGTTGGTTACACCAACAACTTAACGATTGGAAAGATGTACGTGACTGGAAAAGTTTTGGTTTCGATGCTTGGCTACAAGAAGTGGCACAGTATGCCAAGGGCCTTGCGTGTCACTAATCATCCAAGACAAAAAAAAAAAAAGTACAAGTGAACTTAGAACCAACTCAAAAGTTAAATTTTTTGCTTGATGTGGGTTTTTTTTTTCTTGTTTCATGACATGTAAATATGTTAATGTTTATAAAAGAAAACACATTTAATTTGCCTTTCGTGCACCGTTAAAGTGTGAATGGTCATATCTTTGTTGCATGTACCGTTCCTAAATGTTTTTTTTTTTTAAAAAAACCCCACAAATTAAATGTGTATGAAATGTATAAAATGTCTTGTAACTTTCATACTCCTCTCAAAATTCTCCATACCTCAGTCATGGCTGCATCCTCCTCTGCCTCCTTTTCTGTTGTCAAAGTGATTGACGAAAAGTTAGATCGTCAAAGTTGGGAAGCTTTGTATCTGCGCCATCCTTTAAACATGTTGATTGCTGGACCCAGTGGTTCAGGGAAAACCGAATTTGTCAAACGTTTGATCGAACACAAATCTCATTTGTTTGATCGTCGCCCGCAAGGTATCGTGTGGTGTTACAAAGAGTTGCAATCGTCTTACACCTATCTTCAAGAAAGTCAAGGAGAAGCCATTTCGTTTGTCGAAGGCATTTCTCGGGAAGACGATGGGATCGTGACTGACTTGAGTCAAACACATCTGGTCATCTTCGATGACATATTAGGAGAAGACGAAGAAGAAATTAACCTTTGGTTTACACGAAAAGGACATCATCGTAATGCCAGTATGATTTACATTACTCAAAATTTATTTCAACAAAGTAAACCCCATCGTACCATCAGTCTCAATGCTCATTACGTGGTGTTGTTTAAAAGCCCCAGAGACAAATCTCAAGTGCAAGTGTTAGCCAAACAGTTAGGCACTCCTTGACTGAATTATGCGTACGACGATGCCACTCAAACACCTCATGCGTATTTACTCATCGATTTAAAATCCACCACTCCCGATTATTTGAGATTTTGTACCCAATTGTTTCACCATTGGTGCCAAGAAGGAGGTCCTGTCATTTACACGTCCCCTTCGGCAACTCTCTGAAAGAAAAAATATATAAAAACATCCACCACGTCATTTTTTCCCACAGTCTACAAGATGACTTCCTTTCAGTCTCATCCTCCTCCAAATTGATTCGTGCCCTGTATGGCATCAGTCAAGAAAAAACTGCACAAGTCTGTCCCCATTTGTTAGAAATTAGTCTCAAAGAAGTTTCACGATGGTTTACTTTGACAGCACGTCAATTACTTCAAGACATCATTCACATCCCTCATCAAACCAAAGTTTTTTTTTAAAAAACATAAAAGTGCACACAACTGGCAGATCCCAGAATCGATCCAGACACTAAAAAACAAATAATTTTAACACCTGGTTTTAGTGATTCTTTAGGAGGTGTCATGATTCGTTCTCTTTTGAAATGGGATCTTAATGCCCAAGCCAAAAACAGGAAGACAAAACCAAATCCCCTCAAAGACGGCCACAACAACACACCACCACACACAAGAAAAAGAAAAGCCCTAAGAAGAAAAGTTCTGAGAAGAAAAGCCCTTCCAAGAAAAAACGGACAACATCTCCTGCTGCCAAAAAGAGAGGTACTGCTGCAAAGACACGCACGTACTCCCGAAAGCCACGAGAGGCAGTGACGGTGTCTCCCTCTCCGACCACCACTTCTTCTTTGCCCTTCGTGATAATGCCTGTCAAACCTGATTTAAGACCCTTGTTTCCTAATTTGATGCAAAAATGGAAACCTATTTCGAAAGTCACTTCTTCTCCGGGGGCCTCTACTTCGGCTGCTCTGGCCACTGCGGCTGCCGCTAAAAAAAGTGGCCTCACCTAAAACCAAAGTCCAAGACAGAACAGGTGTGCTACAAAGTTTACTGGATTTATCCAAACAAGAACTGACACGATTTAGTCCATTGAAAACACCTCATCGTCGAGTAATGCCTGTCATAATGTTGATACGTCGTGGTGACCACTAGAGGAGACGAGTTCCAGTATAAAAAAGAAGTGTGACATCCGAGGGACCTCAGTTCTATTTTGCTCCTGACACCAAAGATGACCCCAAAAAGTGCACACCACCACCACCAAAGCCCTAGTCGTCCCAAGAAAGGCAAAACCAAAAAAGGACTTCCACCTCGTCTCGCCAAACATTGGGATGTGTTGTCCGTCCTGACTAAATCCAATCCTCCCCTGCGAAAACAATTCATTCAAACAGCCCCCAAAATAAATCATCGATACCGTGTGTGAATGTTATTTGAATGTGTTGAAAGGAACGATACCTTTGTCCAAGATACAGAAGCAAACATTAGGAAAACATCGGAACGTTCTTTGCCAAATCGTCAAAAAGAAAATATCTCTCAGTCAAGAGAAACAAATGCTGGTGCAACGAGGAGGATTTCTACCCATGCTGATAGGACCGGTGTTAAAAATAGCGGCTCCTTTGTTAGGAACGATTGCGGGGCCTCTTTTAGGAGGAGTCATGAGATAAAGACGAGAAGAAAAAAAGAAGATAAAAAGGACACCCTTCTCTGCAAATACAACACACTTGTACCTTTGGATCTTATGGAAGGACGAAAACTGACTTTAGTTCCTTACAAATGATGGATGGAACTCCATCGTTGGTACGAACAACGGATACCTCATTTACCTCCCAATCCGAATCTCAACGAGATCAAGACGGGAGATTGGGTTCGCATCGGGAAAACCAAACGCACTTTTGACAAAGGTTATTTACCTAACTGGACTACCGAATTGTTTCGTGTCACTGGACAAGTTTGTGGACGTGATCCTCCCGTCTATAAATTGGAAGACATGCACGGAGAAGTGCTAAAAGGAACTTTTTACTTGCCAGAGTTACAACGAGTGACCAAAAAAGAAGACGACTTGAATGATATCGAAAGCATTCTCGAACGAAGGACACGTAAAGTGGGTAAACGTCGAGTGGAAGAAGTCAAAGTGCGTTGGAAAGGATATCCTCCTAGTTTTTATTCTTGGATTGCCACTTCCCAGGTCATCGACTATAAAAAGAAGAAGTAACCAACATGCCGTTCAACACAGCAGCTACCTCTTCGTCACAGAGTTCCTCTCTTCAAGAATTACAAAAACAACCTTTGTGGGTGTGGTGCGGAAAACGTGCCTAAAAAAAATCGTCTTTTTCTGCCAAATCTTTGTGGTGTATTGTGTCATCGGAGCAGCGATTGCCAATTTGAGTTGGCAACAAGGAGACAAACAATTGTGGAGCATTTTACTCAGCAGTTGCATCGGTTATCTTCTACCTAGTCCTTCACTGAAATATAGTACGGACAGTAACAACAACAACCACCACAACGGTGTGGCCAACGCCAGTCATCCTTCTTCCAGTCACAACAACAACAGTAGCCCGCTTTTGGAACATTTTGAACATCATTCTCCTTTGAACTCGAGTGACTCCTCGGACACCAAAACCCTCGAACTTTGAATAATTTTAACCTTACCTAGTGACAGTTCTATGGATGTGTTTCCCAACAACGCCTTATGTTGTTTCACGGCAAAATTACCTCAGTCAATACGATTGGATCACGAAGCTCATTGGGAAGGGGCTTTGGTAGAAATCATTCATCCTACGCAAGTTTGGAATGTGTCTGGAGATCAAACCACTTTTGTCGTCGAAATCCTGAACGAACAAGTGCAAGAACACTTGGACAAAAATGATCCTGGCTTTTACGAATCCAAACGACCAGCACACGCCAATCCTCAATTAAGTATCCATCACATGAGAATTCCTGCAGGCTATTATTTTAGTGCTCGACATCTGGTGGACACCATTGCGGCTATTTTCAACGACCAGTTTGCTAAAGCCCTGGACAAAAACAAGAAAACTGTCCTGATCGAGTATCATGCCATTTCTCATCGTCTAAAAATGCATTTTTCGGACGCCAAAATAGTGTCCATTACTTTTTCTCCTGAGTTGTTTGCTATGTTGGGTGGAGATACAGCCATAGTTCCTGCTGTAGTTCCTACTAAAGACATCAACAACAACGATCGATTTTACAAGTATTTTCGCTACCCTGTTGAACTGAAGGAAGGACTGAATTTATTGTTTGTGTACTCCGATGTGGTGGAGTACAACGTAATGGGAAACACAGCCGCTCCGTTACTGAGAGTCATTCCTTTCAAAGTGGATTCTGCCATCGCTGCTTACGAGGAAGGTGGAAACAGGCATCACGTTCACCGTGAATTTGTACATCCTCATTATCTTCCAGTCAGTAAATCGTATTTTGACAGTGTCAACATTAGTATGAAAGGAGATCTGGGACAAAATATTATATTCTCTAAAGGAAAAGTCACGGTGAAACTACATTTACGAAAAAGGTTCTCCAGTGAATTGTAACACAAGATGTATCCTGTGTACCAAGGAGTTGCTCGACAACGAGCACGAGGTTAAGAAGGTATGTTAAAATCCGCTTTTCGTACAGTAGCCCCCATCTTGAAACCGATGGTGACTCGAGGATTTCGTGCCTTAAAAGATGCCGCTTTGACGCAAGGAAAAGAATTTCTTCAAAACGTCCTCATCGACAAACAAAATCCTAAAGAAGCCTTTATGAGAGCAGGAAAAAATGTGTTGCTGCAAACTGGAAAAGATCTTTTGGGTCGCCGAGAGACCCTTATAAATTCGCTTCACACTTCTGGCCCTGGCATTACTTTTTCCTCAACGCCACAGCAAGGACAAGGCAGAAAGAGACGTCGAAACCCCTTCAGAGCTCATAAACACGGTGTTCAGAAAAAGAATAAGAAAAGAAGAACTGTCAGAGAATTAGACGTGTTTGATTACTAACTGTAACAACAACAACAACAAAAAATGATGTACCGAGATTCTTGCCAATGTACCAAGTCAGAACTGGATCTGTTTGCCATGCCACCTACCATGATGACGATGCAAGAATCCCAATGGGTAGAATTTCATCCTGTGTCGCCTTTGACGACTTCAGCCCCTATCGAATTTGAAATCAAAGGACAAACAGAAGATTGCATCGATCTGAATAGCAGTCACTTGTATCTGAAACTCAAAGTGCTCAAAACGGACAACAGCAATCCTGGGGCCGATGCCAGAGTAGCACCCGTCAATAATTTCATGCATTCGTTGTTCAGCGAAGTGGATTTGTACTTGAATAACAAACTGGTCAGCAGCAGCATGGATACTTACCCTTACCGTGCTTACTTGGAAAATCTCTTGACGTACGGAAAAGAAGCCAAGAATACCCATCTGGATGCTTCCTTGGTATGGAAACCTGACACCTCGGAAAAGTTCAACGACACAGAGTTGACTGCAGATAAAGATCCTTGCAATGTGGGATTTAACAAGCGTCGAAAGAAAATCAAACAAAGGCGCACTTTAGAACTGATGGATCGTTTCCATTTGGACATGTGGTTGCAAGACAAGTATTTGTTAAACGGAGTGGATGTACGCCTGAGACTGAATCACAGTAGTACCGTCTTCCATTTGATGGCTAATGCAAACGAGTACAAAACCATCATCGAAGAAGCCAGACTTTACATGCGCCGTGTAGAAATGTTACCTAAAGTGGCCAACGACATCAGTCAAACGTTGAGCAGAACCACTGCCAAGTACCATGTGCGACGAGTGGAAGTGAAAACGTTTACCATTGCCTCTGGAATCCGATCCAAGATCAAAGATCATGTGTTCCAAGGATAGCTCCCCAAACGTTTACTCATTGGCATCGTCAGTAATGCAGCAATCAACAGAACCATCGATCAAAATCCTTTCGACTTTCAACATTTCAATGTATCCAAGATAGAAGTCACTCGAGATGGTCAGACGTTGTGCACCAGACCTTTTTAACCTAACTTTGCCCAGAAATATTACTTGAGATTTTACTTGATTCTGTTTGAAGCCACAGGACAGTTAGGTACCAACAGCAGCCATGGTATTTCGTACGAAGATTATGCAGGAGGATATGCTTTGTGGGGCTTTGATTTCACTCCCGACCAAGGCAGCGACGATGGACATTTCCACCCTATAAAATCAGGCCAACTTCGTGTGGAACTTCAGTTTGCCACAGCTCTTGCTAACACAGTGAACGTCATCTTGCATGCAGAATTTGACAATACTCTAGAAATCAACAGTTTGATAGAAGTGATTCTAGACTATTAGAAAAGACGCAACACGAAGAACCTATGGAGATAAGCGATGAGGGTTTTTTTATATTGAACAGTCACAACCACCAGTGATGACGATGTTTTGTTTTTTTTGTCCAGAACCAAAATAAAACACAACTATAGTCATAATGTCAAGATGGCCAGAACAAGAACAACATTTAGTCTCCTATTTTGCTACGGACTTGGCTGAAAGAATTACAGCCCTGACCAGAGAACATTGTTATGGATGTCAGATCGATCATCCAAGTCAGAAACAACACGACAGATGTATGATGATGGGTGCAGAAGAAAAATTGGAAGAAAATCTGGATGAGGCAAGGTCTCTGATCTCAGAAGAGAAGGTGTTGAGAAAGTGGTATAAAGACTTGCAGCATCGTTCCTCACCTCCACTCACTTCTCTGGAGACTCAACGTATCGAAGCTCTCTTGCAGAGACTACCCGTGGTTCATCTACTTACTTGACAGACATATTCAAGCATAAAGTCAGGTGTGAATTGATGACTTATCATTACCTGTGAAGAAAAATGGATACCTGGGAACTTCATTACCTATTAACTCGCAGTTCGTACACCGCTTCTTGCAATCCTGTGGTGTGTGCTAAAGATGAACTTCCAGATCGAAAACCTAAAGACATTCAAGCCTATGTCATCAATACCGACGACAGTCATCGACCAGGAACCCATTGGGTGGCAGTGTACTTTCCCAACGATCACAGAGTGGAATATTTTGATTCTTATGGATTACTTCCTTTGGAAGACGACATCATTGACTTTATGAGAAGAAATGCTGTCTCCAGTCGATTAAATAATGTGAGATTACAAGGATCAGATTCCATGGTGTATGGACAATATTGTGTGTATTTTCTTCATCAACGCAGTCTTGGATTTCCGTTAGAACATTTAGTGACTTGTTATGATAGGGAGTACGCTAGAAACGATGCTAAAGTAGAAAGATTGTTTTGTTAACATTATAGTTATCTCTTGTCTTTAGTTCAGAAACGTAGTGTGCATCGAGGGCAAAATGACTTAGAGCAGTGGAAGTCGAGTTTGACTTCACAACGTTGTCAACCCTGTAAATAAGTTCATGTTTAATAATGTTTGTTTGTATTTTGTGTTAGAGAAGCTTCATCTTGTTTTATTGAAGAAATGTTGATTTTTTTTAATGGTGTTGTTTTGTTTATGTATTGAAAAAAATGGAATGTATATGCTCTTTCACCAACTCTCTATCGATCTGAGGTACCTACTCTTTCAAATTTCTCTCTATCGATCTGGGTTATGTTTTCCATCGCGTCCGCGCTTCCAGCGTATAAAGCGGTGCGTTTGCCAGTCGGGTTCTCTCACAATTTGCTGACGATAGTGGAATCTGGAAAGCGGGAAACCCCTCCAGTGAAACTGTGGTCAGACGATTGCAGATGGGACTGGATAAGATTGGTCGATGGGCCGATATGTGGGGCTTCAAACTATCACCAGGTAAAACAGTCGGGGTCATGTTCACACCAAAAGTAAACTTAAAAAAACAACCACCGAAACTAAACCTAAATGGTAGGATGATAAAATTTGAAAAGGTGGCTAGGTTCCTGGGGATGCTATTCGATGAGCACCTGACACGGAGCAACCATATAACAGAGCTAGTGAGACGGTGTGGACAAGATCTGAACCTTTTGAGAAACCTTAGGGGGACCGATTGGGGGACAGATCAGATCACACTTCTCACACTGTATGGGTCACTTATCCGATCCAAAATTGATTATGGATGCCAGGTGTACGCATCGGCCCGACCATACATACTTAAAAAATTGGATAGCATACAACCTAAAGCTCTTGTTATCTGCACCGGCGCTCTCAGTAGCACATCTAGGGACGAATGTAGGATTCTAACCGGGGAACCACCACTAAACCTAAGACGAGAGGAGTTACTCCTTAGGTATGCGACCAGGATTTCAATCCATGATAAGTCGCACCCTACAAAAGCTATAATAGAGAAATGCAAAAAGCCCTTCCAACACAAACTTTGCAAGAGTTTGCTAGGAGGAAAAAAAATCCATGACCTTAAAAAGGAATTAGACATCCCTAATTTACAAGCGGAAGTCATAAACTATCCGGATCCTGCAACATGGACCAGTAAAACACCAAAAATAAACCTAAATGTACTGTCTTATGGAAATAAATAAGAGCAACACACAGAAATAACGGCTAAAATTCTCTCTGAAATAGAAAGTAGGTATGAGGGGTACATCCAAATATACACGGATGGCTCTAAATCCCCAGACCTAGGACGGACTGCAGCAGCAGCAGTGAGACCTGAGAAAAACATTACCCTGGGGGCGAGGCTACCAAATGGGTGCTCTATTTATACGGTCGAATTTTGGGCTATTATCCAAGCAATCCAATGGATACAAACTAGCCAAACTCCGAAAGCAGTCATAGTTAGCGACTCCCTCAGTGTGCTGCGGACTCTGGAATCAGGTAACTCAACCAATCGAGATAACATGGTTAGAGAAGTCTACTTAAGACTAAAAACCCTTGAACAAAACAATCAGATTGTAGAATTCATGTGGGTGCCCTCCCATATAAACATCCCTGGAAATGAGAGGGCAGATAAAGAAGCAAAAAATAAACTTAACGACCCAGAAGTGCACCACCTGGACTACAGCATATATGAGATTTACAGCATAATAGCACAAAAAATTGAACAAAAATGGCAGGGGGAATGGGACAGTACACAAAAAGGGCGCAAATTATACAATATACACAAACAGGTTTGTATCAAAATTATAAATAGAATAAAAACTGGCAAAACACTCCTGGCCAGCAGTTTTGTCAAGATTTGTGCCAGGGATAAAAGAGAAAGGAATCAACTGCCCTCACTGTCCCACCCCAGAGACGCTAAACCATGTATTCAATGACTGCCCAAACTACAACGAAGCAAGGAAAAAATTACAGGAAAAACAAGAAAAACTGAAAACCACAACCCAATATCCGAATGTCCTTAATACAGGAACCAACAAGACTAACATCAACCTAGCGTACGCAAACATCCTGGGCTACATTTCTGACATAGGAAAAAGAGGAAAATTTTAATCCCCGGTTAGAAATATCAAACTAAATTCATACTAAGGAAAAGAGGTAAAAGAAAGGTAACAACAATAACCAAAATGTAAAACCATGGCAAACTCGAACAATCTAAAGCTGGAGAGGAGGGGCCCTTCCCAGGGAGGAAGGGATTGGCAGGCCGGGACCATTAGGGGCCCAGGTGCGTCGCAAAGGCGATCCAATCTCAGCCCCCTTGGGGTGGAGAATCTCCACTCCCATAGATATGACTTAGGGGCAAGTCAAACCGCAAACATCAACTTAACTCACTAACAACATTGCGAATCATGTGAAACTATGGCAAACCCGAACAGTCTAAAGCGGGAGAGGAGGGGCCCTTCCCAGGGCGGAAGGGATTGGCATGCCGGGACCATTAGGGGCCCAGGTACGTTGCAAAGGCGATCCAATCTCGGCCCCCTTGAGGTGGAGAATCTCCACTCCCACGGATTTTACTTAGGGGCAAGCCAAACCGCAAACCAAAACTCAACTCACTAACAACATTTTCGACATCAGAATATCATTAATAACAGACAAATCATGTTTTTTCTTTCTCTCTCTCTAATACTAACGAATGGTAAAGGCTTCCGGTAGAAATCACAAGGGACAACATAGAACAACCTGACCTATCAAAACTTTAGCACGATATAAGGTGGTCCTAAGCCCAGACCATCAGGCCCAGCCGCACAAGGTGGCAACTATTGAACACACTAGAATAATTAAACTTGACCCTGTAAACTGGCCCATAATAAAATCAAAAATATAAGGTGGCCTAAGACCAGACCAGTAGGCCCCTACCGCACAATGCGGTAACTGATGAACTAAACGCCGCAACAATTTAAAAAAAAAACAGGTAGAAAAGGGTAAGCATATGCACCAGATGGGAGGAAAACACTAATTAAGACCCAGTCGTGTTTCCTTTGGAAATAAGTCTCGGAGCTGTTGTGGTGGGGAGGTATGTGTAGAGTTTGCTGCGGTTTGAATTCCCTGGATATGTGTTGGTGGCAGGATGGATTTGGCCTCACAGGGTAATTATTGTTCGTGGCAGTTATAGAGGGATGGTGAAGTGCGTCCATTTCTGTGTTGTATGCCTGATGTAGTGGTGTGGAGTGATTGTAGTGGGTTCCTTTCATGAGACAAGACATCCGTTTCTGTGTTGTGAGCCGGCGCTGGGTTAAGTTTTTCCACTACCTGGTTGGCACCTGCTGGTTGAAAGCAGTGGGTGTGGCCTGTTTCGTTTAAGTGTTGGTTGTGTTGGCCTAAGTGGAAGTTTGCGTTTGTTTTTTTGGCCCATAGAACAAAAATATGCTGCTTATTGGTAGTTTCTGAATTGTTGTTTGAGTCTCGTATATCGGGACCGTTAGTCTGTATATTATGCCTGCATGAGGATTCAGTGGTGTGGTTATTTGGGTAGCAGGTCTGTGAACGACAGTTTTCTGGGTTATTAGTGAGCTGATTGACAACTTTATTAGCCCCTTTTGTGTCCCTATGATTTATTTGCACATTCCTTTATTTGTATTAGGGAGTGTATGTTAGTCTAAGATTGTATTAATTCGGTATTTGTGAAAATTGTAATTCTTTTATAATGTATTGATATATCTTATAATAATGAAAGCTAATACATATCGTTAAAAAAACAACCCAACTGAATACTCAGTTGCAGTTCTACATCGCAAGTGCAAACACATTCATGATGCGAACAAATCTTATGTATGTATGTATGTATGTATGTATGTATGTATGTATGTATGTATGTATGTATGTATGTATGTATGTATGTATGTATGTATGTATGTATGTATGTATGTATGTATGTATGTATGTATAGTGCTTAATGTCACATCAGCAAAATCCTGGCTATATAGTGCTTATTAAAAGTTTAGTATTAAAAATATAAAAGGAAAAATTGCGAAAACATTTTAGGATAAAATATTAACTGCACAAATCCAGATAAATTTAAGGGCTTTGCGATAGGAGAAAAACGTTTGTTCGGACAGAAAACGTTTGAATGCAACTTTAGCGTTTGGAGATGATATACTGTAAAGAATGAGCAGAGCTCTTTCATTTTTTTTTCCCGAATAGACATTCGAATCGTCCCCCTCCCCCCTTTTTCAGAGGGACAACAAAATGTCATATCCGAGATTAAAAATGATATCGTACGAGTTAATATTTGCACCGGTTACAGATTCTGCCATGATCGTCTGCTGTTGAAGGCATGAAATCTATTATAGTTGTCTGCAGGCAAATCAGCTTTCTGTAAAAGTTTGCTAATTATTTCAATTTCAGTAATACACTACTGGTCAGTTTAATTTTTTAGGAGTTTCAGAATTTTCTGTTTGACAGAACCACTGTGCAGGCAGATTGGAACATTTTATAGGAGAAAATTGTGCGTGCATTTCAAAATTTCAAGTGAAAGACTTCAACATAGCACTATCAGTATCACCTCTCTCTTAGTTTTTGCTGATGGTATGTCGCTGATAAGTATTATATGTGATAGCATTCTCAAATGGGTACTGTTCACATGGATTTTAATATTTCCTTAAACTGCGATATCATTTTGTCTGATTTTATCGTCCCACACCCTATTTTGACCCAGTGTCATAAACTCCCAGTTCTCGAGAGAACGCATCTTGCAGTTAAGTCACAACCACAACATTAATGTACACTGATCAACATCAAGTCACACAGACATAAAAATTTGTCGAAAATCCTATCCTTATTGGTTGTGAAATGAAACAAAGATATATACCATGAAAAAAACGGCATTTCACTAATTCTCTTTTTTTCAATATGTAAGTCCTCATCAAAAATCCTTAGTAACTATTCTGACGGAGCAAATCAACTTTCCGCCTTAAAAGGCATTCAGTCTGCTACTCAACATGAGTCAGCAACGTGACTCACAGCTGTTAACTGCATCATTAACACTGTGTAGAAAGGTGTACAGTCATATACAGTTTGATGTGGATCTGTCATAATTGATTTTCAAAGGTGGTTCTTTGTTATTATAATTTGTGGAAAATTACAAGAAACATATACTTTTACGATATATTTCATAAATTAAATTAGTACCCTTTACATTTTTGCTTATTTGAATAAAAGTATTAGGATTTTTGTATCTGATAATTAAGCAATTTTACTTCAACAGTAAATTTTCAATGATCTTTCAAGACATTCTTGATATTTAACTTATTTTTTACCAATTTTTTTTTTAAGATTTGTTTGATAAAGGTACGAATAATAATAAATGAAAATAAAACCTTCTCCTGTAACTTTATGTTTTCTGTCTGTGATTATTTGCATTCTGGATAAAAAAGTTGTGAATGATGCAAAACAGATTTGATTTGTCAAAAAAAACAGTACATTCAAGGATTGAGGTTCTGCATGTTCACAATGCCAATTAAGTACCGTCTATACTCGCTTATAAGATCAACGTTTTTTACTTAAAATTCGATTCATACAGAGTAGGGGTCATCTTATAAGTGTGACATTAAAAAAAACTATAAATCTGGGGGTAATGTTGGAAACTCTAGATGTTTGCAGTACATAAAAATACTGTCAATTCATATATTTTTACGTTTTCATGCCACTATTCCTATGCAGTAATGCATATATGGTATGCACTGTGTTTATCCGTTTCATGACGGTATTCATTACACAATACATGTATCTACAGTTATTTGAATTTTAATAATTTGAAAATATTACCGGTAAATTAAATACTACCTACCGCAAAATGAAGTGTCCGTCAATGTTTACCATGGGTGTTTACTAGTAAGTATATTGCTTCCATTTTCGTGCCAGTCCGAACAACCTGTATTTAATATTTGTGTTTTGCTGTATAAAGACTGTGCTTGATGCAATAAAAGTTTTGATTTAATTTGTATTTTCCTTTTCCACAAGTCAGATTTCCCAAGTTATCTGCCAGTGCACGTAGGCCGATAAGCCTTTGGCTTGTAAAGGGACTCACTTTGTTTTCAAGTTGACAATCCTTTTGATTGAGCCGCCAATCTAATACTTGTTCAGTGCCAAGTAGAGGTCTACAACTTCCTGTGCATACTTTGACCTTAATCCCTTGCTTGTAAAGGCACCATACTCTTTGTTTTCCCCACGTGACAACCCTTTGATCAAGCCATGAGTTTGATACTTGTTCAGTGCCAAGTAACAGAGGGTGGTTATTTGAACTCCCTGTGTCTTGCCGCACAATTGACATGTGTTCAGTTGCAGCCTTTAATAGATTTCTGACTTTATGATCAAAGTGTTACTTACAGAGTCCAAGCTCAGTTTCTGCATAAGCACCCGCATATGACAGTAAAGCCGATGAATCGGAGTCGGACGAGTTTTATGATGACTAGACGACGATTTACAATGACCTGACGACGATGTAGGATTTCAGAACTTTATCAGACAATAAGGATTAGTTCTTGGACTTTTTACCAGATGACATTAGATAGTGACATTTATAGGATACCGTGAATTACAAAAAAGTGGACTTAACTTTCATTGTTTATTTGTACAACGTGTTGAATTAGCATATTACGGGATATTGTGAATCGGATCATTCTGAACTTCTATATTTATAACGGTATGTGACCTATAATTGAATTCGTGGATTTATCGTATAAATGGATTTAAAATGTCAAGCATTATGGATTTCAATGGACTTTATTACACAGAGATGGACAAATTGTAAGTTGTCAATTTATTTGTGACATATTTCACTCAATAATATAATTGTATTTTACACTGGTTTTGTCTTTATTTTTCTTAACTATTGGCTTGTTTATATTTCCAAAGTGCATTTCTGATTCACTTAGAAGTCACCCCATCAGACGGATCTGACATGCAAAATACAACCCGACTTATAGGAGGGTCAAAGAGAAATTCACTTTTTGCAGCCCTAAAAAGGGGGGGGGGGTCGACTTATAGTCAAGTCGACTTATAATTGAGTATATACGGTATTGGGAAAATAGTCACATGCTAAATCTAATAATTTTTTAATATTTAGTACGTATTTTTATAATAATACCATCATGATTTTTCCAAATTTGATTCTTTTTGCTTTCAAGACAAAATCTGTACCAAAATCAAATTTATGAAAAATGTAAGAAATGTTTTAGGAATGCTAAGTTAAATTTCTTTCTGTAATTTTTCCTATAAACTTAAGTTTTCTGTGTCCGATTGATGCTCCTCTGCAATATAGCTTTTTTCCCATAGCATATGTACAATAGTGTCACTAAAAGAAATAGACTTCTGTGAAGTGTGTCATAATGGGTGACGTAATACAGAAACTTTCCAAAAAGGGGTTGTCTGGTTGAAAGCATGCAAAGAAGAGTATTAGGGAATATATCATTGTCATTTTTAATGCATACTTTTCTAAAATAACAAATGTTTCTAAAGTAATGAGAGGTATCACTATGAAAGGAGTATATTTCTGACAAGGTGAAAGTAAGTACTTATGTGAGTCAAAATAGGGTAGTCCAGGATACTGTTAAAATACTTCCTGTCACCCTTAAAGAACGCTGGTGACACAGTTGATGACGTCATTATCTCGAAACAAGCGCGTCAAGTCGCAAGAAACATCGGGCGCACGAATCAAGGATTCACATGAATTCAGGCTGTTGGAGGATGTAATATTGTGAGAAACTATTAAAATCACCATATAATGTGTTCAACTATATCTACTTAATTTATTCATCATTGAAAAATGTTTCTAAACTCTCTAAATCCTTTGCGATCTACCGTTTTTCTGAGCGTGTGAAAATTGTTCTATTTCTGGAAGTTCGTCCATGGTTCGTGACCCCGAAATAAAGGCCACGTGACTTAAGATTGGAATGTGACAATTAGGCCAAAGTATGGAAATAGATTGTTTATAATGTCTCCATATTATCATTATTTGCATTTGTAATATATTTCATTGCTTTCATACACATATTGACTGCAATAAAACACTTTTAAAAAATGATGCCAAAAGTATAAAAAAATATTTAAAAAATTGGATGCATTTTTTAAATATATTTTTTTCAAGCTGTGTCTATATAATTATCATATTTAAAGATAGCTGAACTTATAAAACAATTTTTTTCTTCAGGCTCTGTCACATCAAAGATTTTTTCCCCTACATTACAATAATCCAATAAAGAATTTCATAATGCATACTCTGTTATTGGATTTATTTTTTCTAACATGATATAATAGTGCATGTTATAGAAACCTAGTTTTTACATTGCCTTTACGATTTGAGAAATCTCTATCATGGGTTTTCTTATCATAATCAAAAGGTAAAGACAACCAACATGTGAATAGCCACCCTGGCTTGAACAGCTGACACTCCTGCCAGGGCAACAAACTTGAGACAAATATGGCATTAGTAAAATTTACCATTTTCATTGTGTTTTTTCAATTTGAATTTTAGTAAGTATTTAAATTTCATTTCATCTAATATTTCTTAATCAGCACTTTCTGTCATTGTCAACGAACGCTACTGACCCAGTTGATGACATCAGGATATCGAAACAAGTGTGTGTGGTTGCGAGAAACATGGTGCATGATTCAAGGATGGGCATGAAGTTAGGATTGTCGACGATACAAGTCTCTTTCTAATCATAGAAAATCCCATCATAACAGCTCATAACCTCCACACTGACTTGGAAAAAATTTATCAGTGGGCAAATAATTGGCTTGTATCTTTCAACCCTTCTAAAACTGAATCCCTGACAATTTCTAGGAAAATTAATAAACCCTTCCATCCACCGCTATATGTGCTCAGCCAAAGAATTAAGGAAGTTGATGCAGCACAAACATCTTGTTGTATTTCTCTCGAATGACTGCTCATGGAACAAACAAATAGACTATATAAAGGAAAAGGCAGGGTCAAGAATTAATGTAATACTTAGACTCATATTCCAATTTGACAGAAAATATTTAGAAATTATATTAACATCTTTTATATTACCTATTCTGGAATATGGTAATGTGGTTTGGGACAACTGCACATTACTTGAGAAAAAGAATTTGAAAAAATACAAAATGAGGCAGCCAGAATTGTGACTGGTGCAACAAAATTAGTATTTATTGAAGCGCAGTATCGAGAAATAGGATGGGAAAGTCTTGAATCCAGATGACAAAAACAAAATCTTACACTCTTGTATAAAATGACAACTGGTTCAAGCATTCCCTATCTGACATGTCTGATTCCACCATCCACTAATGATATTAGCCACCATAACTTACGTAATGTAAATAATTTCCAATTAGTACAAGGTAGAACAAGTCTTTATTATAACTCATTTATTCCTTCAGTCATTCTAGAATGGAATACATTATTTACTGAGACTCGTCAAATTGACTCCATTAACAACTTCAAAAGAACATTAAATAATCGCAATGCTCATGATCCCAGACACTTTTATTGGGGTAGAAGGAAATTCAAAATCTTCATGCCTGACTTAGAACAAATTGCAGTTCACTTAATCAACATTTATTTACAAAGAATATAATTGGGTCACCGTTTTGTAGATGTGGATCTGTAGAAAGTACAGAACACTTCTTTTTTTCTTGCATTTATTACCAAGAACAATGCATCAAAATGTTTCAATCCCATGTACCATATGGTAATTTAACATTAAATACCTTCTTGTATGGTGATAAAATGCTTCATTTTTAAGTAAACATTAGTATTTTCATTACCATTCATAAATTTATTGAAAAGTAAAAAAGATTTACCTAAGTGCACATATTACTATTACTAACATACATGCACTTCTGTGGGTCATGAACAGCTGTCAACAGTAATTTCCCCTATTTTTCTAAATGATTCGCTATTGCCTCCACAACGACTTGCTCCAGAAGGAAGTACTGTTCACTTTTAATCTCACTTTTTGTTCCTTTTTATTTGTTTATTTATTATTTTTTTTAATTTATTTATTTATTTATTTTTGTTCCTCCCCTTTCTTTCCTCCCCGTTTTCTCAACTTTCTTCACAATGTCTGACACATTTTAATTAACAATTTCTCCTTTAAACTGCTTTCTTTTTCTTTATTGTTGTCACTCACATACTCCCTCGTTGTTCATCATCTTGCTTCGTGTACATTGGCTAAATGCTATGTTTAACCAAGCGATTCTTCACTCTGGCTGTTCAATAATTTTAATTTTTTGTCATTTAAACTTAATATCGTCCACCATATATTTATATATTTTTAAAATTTTTGTATCATAAAAGGAGAAGAACATTATAAACCAGTGGCTTTCGTTCTAATCCTTTACCTTCTATACTGTACTTCTTGTAATCACTAATTACAAATTTATGACATAAAATGTGTTTAGACTAAATTACCATCTCCTCCTTCTGTTCTTTTTAATGGTCATGCTCTTATTTGGGTCATATTTTAAAATCCAGTCTGTTAGATGATGAATATATGATGAGATGTTACAGATATGTGTGTACTCGAACAAACGTGCTTTTATGTAAATTTAGAAATGGTTATTTGAGTATCAAAATTAGATTATTAAAATCGTATTGCTGCACAATGTATTGCACATTCTATGGACAAAATCTAGTGAATGTATAAAAAGAAAATTAGTTATTGGTTATAACAATAGTCTTTGTTTACTATTAAGCCTTCCAAGATTTAACAGTGCCTCTATCATTTTTGTAAACTATAATGTATTTAGTTTTGAAGAATTAATGAGGATAGTATGTGTTTTCAATGAAGTCAAGAATATCCAGTAGTAAGAATTTTATCTTGAAGTCTCTGTGGAAATGTGATATTTTTCAGATTATAATTATAGATAGATGGAACAAATTACTGTTTAAATGTCTTACATAATTTTGTTCTTAGCAAAGACAGACACATTCTTTTGTTGTATATGTGTCTCTATATTTGTTCATAAGACACTTATGATCTTTTATGTTTAAAATACATTTTAATAGCAGCAATACATTATCCATCACTATTATGCAGCTATTACTTTTTCGTGTCGAAAAATCTCGTCCATTCCATGTGAATACTTCCTCCCACAGAGTGGAGAATTGCCAATAAGACACGGTACACTCATGCACTTCTCCACACCTGCATGGAACAGTCGTCTTTTTTAAGGACGCCATGTTAATGGTTGTGTCGTTCATAACATGACCAGAGAAAAATTGCTTGTTGTGAGTTTAAACCATGTTTGGTTCTCCTTTCAGCTTTATTTCATCTAGTGTTACATTCATCCATCTCGTCTTATGTTTTTATGCTGATAGCCCCTGCCCTCATCAGTATTTTGTTCTGGAAAGGTCTTCTTGGGTTACCACATATCCCGTCTTTAGGCGTTAGGGTACACCATCTCTTATTTTTCAAAATACAGTTGGTTCACGGTTAAGTCTTGTGTGTTAGTTATAATGCAACCTAGGCCCGACTGCGATTAGCAGGAATTAATAATTCCCTTAATTAAATAATTGATCAAACATCAATTCGGTGTTTTTTCTAATTCACCATTGTATTTTAATACCACGTGTGACACATTGCATTGTTATAGTGTGCGTCTGAGAAAGGAAGTGCACTGCTTGTCTCATGGTAGCATGTCGCACCCTCCCAAGAGGGAGGAGCTGTACTGCACCCAACACTTCTGGGGTAGTGTGTTGTGCCCTCCCAAATGGGAGGAGCAGCACTGCATCTTGATTAGTGATGAAGACGAAATAGGCTCTGACATGTCTATGTTGCCTGACCTGTCACCGACTGGTCACCGGTCAGTGACTGGTGACCGGTCATTGGTTGGTGACCAGTCCTGTTACCGGTCACTGTCAGGTGACTGGTCATTGACTGGTGAATGGTCTGGTCACTGGTCAGTGTCACTGGCCAGTTGACCAGTCAATGTATGATGACCAGTCACTGGTCACTTCATCCTGGTGACTGGTCAGATCGTACCGGTCACAGGCCACCGGTCATCTCATACCAGTCGCCAACCTTACACCTGTCATCATCCATAGGGCTCATGGTCTACTGGACCCTGGACCCTGGACCCAGAGTAGAAGCAATGCCGTGGCTCGTGTTCTGCCATCACCTCCTCGCCAGGTGACATCCACAAGTAAGGCTGGAGGCATAGCATCATCCATGAAAGACAAGTGGTCTCGTCTTTATCCTGGAACATCTAGAACATATAGAGCCCCTACTCACCACGACTAACAAGTACAGGAAATGGCACAGAGTGCACCTGTGTCACTGCCTCCAAAGGACATAGTGATGCCCAGTCACTCTCCAGCTCGGAGTGTTCTAGATGATGATGCGTTATTTAGAGCCCATTTGACGCCTCCTATCAGGCCCACCAGCTCCTCTCAGTTGGATGAAGCGGTGGAGATCTGGTCTTTTGATAAGGCTACCAGCAGACTTGTGCCCGAAGCCATCTGGCGCACAGCCCAAGAAGATCATTTCCATTTTGGAAAAGATCTCCGGGACCCAACCACAATCAGATCTCCTGCTCCTTCCACATTCCTCAATGATTGAGGAAATATCACAGAGTTTCTCCACAGGCCAAGACTGTGCTAGATGGCATAGAGGGTGGTCTGTCCCTCCCTCTACATTGAGACCTATGGTTTCTGCCTCTAGTTACCGGGTACATTCCCCGAAGTGGCCCATTAAGCCTCCCCAGTTAGATGCAGATGCATTTCAAGTGGGTATGACAACTGGAGCTTGGGCACGCATTCCTATTAAAGCAATTGAGCCCTTTGAGCATAAAGTCTGGCTTCTGGTCACCATAACTTCTCATGCAGACCTCTTTTCGGCTACTTTGTTTAGTATGCTGAATGAGGCCGCTCTGAATCTAGCCGCACTACAATGCGTGCTGGAAGCTGTAGCCAAGACATCCCGGCATTCACTTTCTGTCGCAATGGTCTTATAACCGGAAGTTATGCAGATCCGCTGTGATGTTGCGCTGGACTCCACGAAGGTCTTACCTAACCATAGTAAAGACCTTCTAAGGATTGCTCTGTTGGAAGCTGAGAGCCTCTTCGGAGGACTCATCCCCACTGTGGCTTCACAAGATTTGAAGGATCATCAACATAGATCCTTCACAACTGCACCTGGCCCATCGCAATCAGCCAGGAAGCATACTAATGTGCATCACCCACAGGACCACCCACTAAATTCTTCAAACAGATGCAGCCCCAGTCCAATGCACAACCTTAAATGAGACCTCCTCATCATCATTCAGGTCCTTGACGTGGAAGTCGCTGACGAACCTCAAGGAGAAAGTTCTTCAACCCACCTTACTTTTACAAGGAAGGGGAAGGACGGCCCAAGGGACTCCCACCCTCTCCTGCCATGCATTCCTCTCCAGAATGTCCCTGTATGTGCTCGCCTAGGCCTCTTTTCAGAGGCTTGGTCAAGTATCACGGACGATGGGTGGGTCCTTTCTATTGTAAGCGAGGGTTACTGACTTCAGTTTCAGGAACAACCTCCTCTATCAAGGACCACCATGTTCTTTCACCAGTCAAATCTGGTGAAATTAAGGGAAGAGGTAAACACCCTTTAACAGAAAGGGGCAGTTGAGAGGATCCTGAACGATCAGTCTCCCGCATTCTAATCCCAAATTTTCCTTGTCATCAAGAAAAGTGGGAAATTTCATATCATTATCGATCTCTCTCCATTAAACCGGTTTCTTTTGGAGGAACATTTCAAGATGGAGACCATGTCTTCAATCTGGAATGCGATGCGTCAGTCAGATTGGGTGGTCTCCATCGACCTTCAGGATGCCTATTTGCACATCCCGATTTTTCCACCACATCGAAAATACCTCCGGTTTTGCTTGGACCAGTAAGTTTTTAATTCCGGGTTCTGCCATTCGGAATCGCTTCTGCACCCAGAGTCTTCACCTGAGTTATGGGAGTAGTAGCATCCTACTGCCATTACTGGGAACCCCGATTCTCCAGTACTTCGATGACTGGCTGATCCACAATGTTCAGGTTCAGTCCCTCCATCAGGATATGTTCTGTTGTTTGTCCATAGTAACTCGGTTGGGTCTCTTACCCAACCTCGAGAAGTCAGAACTCATTCCATCTCGTTTGCGTAGGGATGAAGTTCCTCAAGAACCAGAACTTAGTACAGGTTCCACTGGATCGCATAGATCAAATCCTGGCACTTCTAGAGGCGCTACGAATAAAAACATTGTTGTCTGCTTGCCTTTACCTATCCCTATTGGGAGAACATTAACCCCCAAGTTTGCCACATTCCAGGGAAGAAGAATGTTTTAGCGGAGAGTCTGTCCACGTCAGGCAAAACAGTTCTCACAGAATGGACTCTTCACTGCTCCGTAACAGAATCCCTTTTATGTCTTTCCAGTCCCAGACCAGAGAGCTTGTGCAGTGGACACATTCAGCTTCCAGTGGGATCGTCTGTTCGCATACACCTTCCCAGCGTTCCTACTGCTACCTCAAGTTCTGCATAAAGTAAGAACTTCCACATTTCAGATCAACAATCCACACATTCTCCACCTTCACGCTTGGCTCATCTCAAGCGATCTATCCGCCAGAACAAGTTTTTGGGCCGGGTTGCCAGTTTCATCATTCAGGCCAGGAGAGCTTCAGCTTCTTCTGTGATTGGTGAAGTAGGAAACAGCTTGATCCTATCTGTCCCTCTGTAACTTCCATTGCTGATTTCCTTTTGTTCCTTTTGGAGAACAAAAGATGTTCAGTAGCAACTATCAAGGGCTATAGAGCTGCCATCTCCAACACACTTAAATTCTCTCAGGGCTCAGCAGTTGGTTCAGATTCACACCTTGCTGATCTCATTAAGTATTTTGAGCTGCAGAGACCTGTCTCCCACTCTCTTTTGCCCAGATGGAATCTATTGTGTGTTTTATGGTCCTTAACCAAAACCCCCATATGAACCATTGAGTGAGGCTTCCTTTCAGGACCTCACACTCAAGACTGTGTTTTTACTCGCTTTGGCATCTGTGAGAAGATGTAGCAAGATTCATGCATTGTCTGTTGACACTGGCTGTCTCTGGTTTAATGGCAATTAAGAATCTGTTTCCCTTCTTTCTCAGCCGGGATTTTTAGCCAAAAATCAGTTACCTTCGGTAGCTCCATCACCTATAGAGATCCCCAGTCTTAGTCGAATCTGTGCTGGAAATGATCAAGATAGGCTTTTATGCCCAGTTAGGGCACTGTGTTTCTATCTAAATGCTTCAAAAGGGAAAAGAAAGGGTAGGAAATGTCTTTTCCTTCCTCTTATTTCGGCCTCCACTATCTCACGGTGGATTGTCACCACAAGTAAAAGAGCATATCAGTCCCTTACCAATAGAGACCTCTCTTTTATGAAACTAAAACCCCATTAGGTCCAAGCCGTTGCTGCTTCATGGGCCTATCTAAATCACTCTTCCTTGGAGAATGTCATGAAGGCAGCTTTTTGCCAATCCCATACTACATTCTCCTCCTTTACCTTCGTTCATTAACACATCAAAGCGCAGGCATTTTTTCTCTGGGACCCATAGTTGCGGCACAACATGTAGCCCAGAGGAACTCCAGAAAATTGTAAAGTGGATCTCTCCTTCAAATGGTGAGTACTTTCCACTTTTCTCTGTTTTTGATCAGTTTAACACATCAGCCTACCCACCTAACTGACAAATTCAGCTGCATAATAGTGGTGGGTAACGTATTGCTGCTATTAAAATGTAGTTTTTTGGAGAGTAAAACTAATTTTAATTATGCAATACTTACCCATCACTATTACTATTCACATCGGATGGACGAGACACGAAAAAGTAATAGCTGCGCAATAGTGGTAGGTAAGTATTATATAATTAAAATTAGTTTTACCCCCCCCCCCCCCAAAAAAAAGACAAAAAAACAAACTACATTTATATTTTAATTTAGATGTATGGACCATACAGTCTGAAATAAAGAATTCTTATCTTATAAACCTCACCAATTCATGGTCAGGGGTCAAGCTAGACTTGAATTTTAGGGGAATTGACTTCTGCTTTTGGACAGAATAGGGAGAAGTGAGAACAGAACAGAGAGACATGGCAACATAGCAAGAAATGCAATATATATATATATATATATGTGTGTGTGTGTGTGTGTGTGTGTGTGTGTGTGTGTGTGTGTGTGTGTGTGTGTGTGTGTGAATGTATCATACTCATATGCAGTGTATTCATACTTGAAAGTGTGTATATTTAGATGTAGAGAAATATGTAATGTACTTTGGCCATATGACTTCAAAAAAGCATAGCAGAAACTATATACATTGTAATGAATTTGAACTGACAGGAGAACCTAGATTACAGTATTGTAATTACAAATAATTAAAAATACTTAAGCAACTGCCATTTAAAGAACACATTTTATTTTTTGTTAGTTTCTTCACTAGAAAATGGTAGTTGAAAAATCTCCAAATTAGTTTGAAACAACCGCTATATTATGCTATAACATGCACATGCAAGCACATGTACATGTGTCTTCAACATTATAGTGTTCATTCAAACCACTGGTCACTGATGAGTAGTCTCAACTTTACAACTGCATTTTGAGGGAGTTGATTCTAAATTAAATGTGAATCTTTTGACTAATTTTTTGGTGGAGTTTTTAAAAGTAGATGCATCTCTTTTTAGAAACAGGGATTTTCTTTATATGACCACTCACTTTCTAGTTTCATTACAACAATCCTTAGAGAGGATTGAAAATGTATGGTTTTAATATTTGTCTATGTACTCATAATAGCATCATGTATTGGTTGGATATTTTTTTTCTTTCCTACTTTTTATGGTATTTTTACAAAAATGAGCAAGGTAAGAAAATTATCTTGACCTTAAGTTACAGTGCTTATCGATTCCACAAGCATTGTCCCATACGTTTCTGACCAAAAATATTTTATTTGGAGGCAGAATCTTTTATCACATAATACTTACTCTTTTCTTTCTATGAATTGTATAATTTCCCTAAATGTATGTCCCCAGTGAATTATGAAAACAGTCTAATGAAGACATACTTCTAAGAAACAGCGATCTCCGCCATTATTACCCCTTAGTAGGTTCACTTACAGTTTCAAACTGATTTTATGAAGAAAATAATGCATGCACGGCAGTTAAAATCTTCAAACTATACATTTAGAAAGTGCTTTCACCAATTCTATTTTTAAAACACAAATTGTTATTTACATCTAGATGATTTAGTTTCAAACACAAGTTAAGTTTTCATCATCATATGATAACTTGCGGAAATTGGGCAGCAATATCTTGCGGGGAGGGGGGAATTAATTGGTCAGTGAGCTATTAAAACATATGCTGTGAATGTGTGAGAGTTTTGAACTATTAAAACACATGCTGTGAATGTGTGAGAGTTTGTTTTGTTGATGCAATTGATATGAACACCTGCCAAGGCAACATGCAATCCATTTCGCCTGGGTCTTTACGCTAAATACTTTGCTGAGTTGAAGGAGCATCTCAAAAGCTGTAAACTACTGTCACTTTGTGTAGATCTAAAAAGAAAATGACAGGGCGAAGTCGTTTTCACTTTCCTAATAGAAGAAGGCAAAGTTTACATTTTCTGGCGACTTAGTCACCCACTTTGCCTGGTAGTGACCCCTGCATGGTGTTAAACTTCATACAACACAAAAGGTGACAACACTTGAGGATTTTTCAGCAAACTGCAGATTTGTCATGTATTTTTCAGATTTACAACAGAATAAACAATTCTGCCTTTTTTATTTTCAAATTTTGTTTCATTTTACTTTATGGATTGTTCTCAGAGCTCTATGTCAAAATAAAAATGAAAATTTTAGGTCTTTGAACATTTTTTTACATAATGAAGGACTTTCAACTTCATTTAGGGCTTTCATGACTTACAGTAATGATTTCACAATGCTACAGTTACAAAGCGGTAACAGTTGTATTTTTTTTAAAGTGTGAATTTGGCTCCAGTGACTCTGTTTACAGGGTAAAATGTTCTACATTTTATATAGGAAATGTATGGATATGTTGCAGAATCTAAATTTCTTGGTGAGTTATTCCTATATAACCATGGTTTCCAAAGTGATGTAAAAAATGACTGCATGGACATTTGAGCAGCACTGTCTTGGATTTATGATTCACTTGGAATCCGTCCTAGCAATAAGACAGCTTCACTTAAGATATTGCAATTTCCAGAAAAATATATAGTAACATACAGTAGCATTACTACGCTGTGACAATAGTGGATAGCAAAAGATCTGAGAGTTGTGAAGGGCAGCTGTGATGAAACAAACTGGGAAGTTAAATAACAGAGCAAAATTTCATATCTGTTATAATCATGTCAAATTAAAATGCATTAGCATTATTTTAATTCATTAGAGAATCTAAAACTGCTATTGGTGTTGATAAATTTAGGTATCTCTATTATCCACACTGATTCTGTATTATTCTGTCATCCAGGGGAATGATCGGAATGACTGGTCACATGACCATGTTACATCGTGCATGAAAGAGCCAATATTCTGCAAAATCCACAAGCAGACATCTATTAGCGAGAGAATCTTGGGTATTTTGTGTGTAGCCTGAAGTGGTTTGTGCAGTTGAAAACTCAACATGTATATATACTGTACGATGCCATTCTCTTAGTTTTCATTGGTGCAGTTAGATGGATAGCAGATCTGTAGGCATCTGGAATAGGTGCTGTAATTTTTTTTGTTGTTGTTCTGACATGACAGAGAACAACTGAATAAGGTGCAATTTAGTGGCAGACAGTTCAAGTTGCAAAATACTAATTTTTGGAAGGCTCTTAACTTATAAATTTAATTTTTTGGGACTTGCCATTGTGTCCCGATGACAAGTCTAATCCCTATTCTAATAATCCATTGCACTGAATCCATCCAAAAACCTGCATGCTGTTAAACAGCAATCCCACTCAGAATCAACAGCTTATCAATACAGCAGCTGTTGAAATCGTATGTGAACCACTGACAAATGCATCCACCATAAATTTGTAGCTAGTATGGTTGTTCTCTGCCACCTTTAATGTCAGAAAAAAAAAAGTGATAAAAAATGACTAATATGCAACAGTTAGTTGGTACTGATAAAACTGTTGGATATTCGTTTTTAAACTACATTGTAAAGAGCATATTTGGATGGTACTGATAAAACTGTTGGATATTTGTTTTTAAACTACACTGTAAAATGCACATTTGGATGGTACACTGTACTGATAAAACTGTTGGATATTTATTAACTTTAAAACAGTTTATCATTATTATTCAATGAAAAACATTTTATTCAGAAGAAAAGTGAGCAAGCTGCAGTATTGTTTTTAATCTTCATTGTTGATCCTATGAAAGTAGATTTACTGTACCTGGTTATGAGATGGTTATGAACAAATGAAACCTGTTGACTGAGAATGATAATTTCATTTCTAAATTTACATAGCGTGAAACAGACATTGATTCCCTATTTATTTTATGTTATCTCAACATGTAAGGTATTAAAATATGAATATTAAACTGATTTTAACTACCATATTCAATCTAATAAGTACCTGGGACACGTAGAAAATTAATTTTTGTTGTAAATACTTAAGGTAAATTGTCATTCATATAAGTGCTCCCCTCCTGTAACTAAGATTTGTTGATGACAGTACTACATGCATTAATCAGAAAAATTTCAGTGAGAACTACTTCTATCTTGAATTTGCTTAAGTTTATCAACATTGTCCTAATTAAAGATTTATATCAGAGTAATAGTTTGGGGATATAGATTATGGGTAGTTCTTCCTACATATTGTTTTTAATGGAAAATAAAATTCAGCCTTATAAGATTGCTCATTTCTATCAGATAGTGGCATTACAATTAGTGTATGTCAAGAAAATGAAGAAAGAAAGCAACCACAAATTTTACAGTAGTCTGGAAAAGTCTGCGAAATTCTGTATGCATAAATGCATTGATCTTCGTTAAATATTCTAACAATGTTTACAGTTGTCCACAGACATTTTATCCTTAGCTAGTCATTGTAATATAATAAAAGATAATGGACCAAGAAAATAGTCACTATTCTATTTACTGTAAGTTACTTATTGAGTAATGCTATGCCAGATTTTGGGAGAACACTAAAATGAAGGCAAAATCTCATGTATATCTGATAGGAAGTAAATGATGGGACCAGTGTTTCCAGTATATACATCTTGAAAGACATTACAAAACTTTGAACAAGAGTAATATGTCAATCATTGGGTTGACACTTTCTAGACATGACCTAAGTCTGTTGCTTCAGAAGAAGTCGACTACACATACAATATACAAGCAGTACAGATATGGCTGCCTCCTTTGCTGTATATATTAGCAAAACATAGTACATGAAAAATTGACAGAGGGAAGATGTGAAGATATCAACAAATAAAACCTATTTTCCACCAGAATTTGTGAATGATAAATAAATTCTTTGAATAGGATATTATCTGAACTGCCTGTAAATATTCGATCAAAAAAAGGGGGTCGCTTATTAGGGCAGATGTGCTTTTTAGGGTGGATATAGATATATCATTTTCAATATCAGATGGTATAATCTAGATTGGGCTGATTCTAACCATTATTTAATCTGATCGGAAAGTATGGTACTCATGTGCAGTCTATCAAAGTGGTTTTAATACAGAAGTGAACAGCAATTAAGCAATGTCAAAAAAGGACTTAAGACTTAAGTAAAGAACAAAAGAATCTGAATTAGCCTTGAAATAAATCTTGGATAATCAATTTCTGGAGTTCTCGAATGGTTAAGGAAATAGGTATGCTTGAGAACATGACAGCAAGCAGTAAGCTGATGGATAAGCAAAGTTCTGTAAGAATCTCTTTACTCATACTGTTAGGCATCGTCACAAGCCATGGGCGACAATCTGCTATGCTCTTTTATCACCTGTGGCTGCCAGTGCTGAGATTTCCTCATTTCTCATGAATATACATTAACCTGCTTAACCAATCACAGCAAATGCGAGTAAAATTTTCTTGCCATTGTGACCCAGCATGAATGTTCATGCTGTTTAAAAGAGGCAATAAAAATTTTCTTTCAAACATAGTCACTTATTGATTGATAAAATGGGTACTTTCATTGATGTGTAGGAGATTGTTACATTTTGTTGTTGATGATGTATTTTTGTTTATGCATGCTCGTGGCAAATGAGGAAATCTCAGCACAAGCAGACATGGGTGATAAAGAAGTGTAGTGGATTGCTGCCTGTGACTTGCAATGATGGTTGTTAGGAACAATTACAGATTTATTTAGAATTACCAGGGACAGATTAAAACACATATCTCCCATTTTTCTAATCTTTGACTTTTAAGAATTTTTAGCAATCTCATTGCTGTAATTTCTGGTAAATTAAAAGATTTGAACATCAAAATTATTAAGAAAAGATGCTTTCTAAAACCTCAAACAATGAATTTTTATTTTCTCATTTTAAGTGCTTGAACTTTCACGGTTGTACCATAAATTTCCTCATATGCACATTATTTTCTTTTCAGAAATTGGTCCTGGTTTATTTTCCAAGTCAAAGTTGGAATGGCCAAACATGAAAATAAATATCCTCTAGAAAAGCAGTATGAACTCATTTGCAGTGCGCTTAGATACCTTGATAGAAGTGGAAACCTAAAATTCATCAGGAGTTTATGTGAAAAGTACAATTTAGCACAGGTATTTTTTTCAGACAACAGCTTAGGTGGAACTTGGGATCAAGAAAGTTTTGTTGGGGAGGCCTAATGAGAGTCTGTTCTAGAACTGAAAGTTTAAGGGTAAAAGGGTAGTAATTTCCTGAAAATAGGGATTTAGTGTAGAAATTTAATGGAAAGGCTTGAAAATATGAAACACAATTTTCACACATTCTGTTGACTTTTTGGTACAGTTTTTGAGAAATTAGCTTGAATCTTGCAATAAAGCATTTAAGAGTAGACCCAGCCTAATTCAACCCAGATAGTAACAGATGAAAGAGAAAATTACATAGTGTATGTTACAAAGGTGCTATCTCTCACTAATACTTCTAAGACATATATTCAACTTCTATTTGTTGAATGTGCATAAAGTATGAAATAGAACAAACATTCAAATAACTAATATTATTGTTGGATATGATGAGACAACAACAAATCTATGCAATGTCCTCGGAAATAGAATGTCTCACGTCCTGATTTTAAATGTGATGTCCCATAACCAGACTCAATAAGTGAATTTCACTAGCACCAGCTGATAGAAACCATCCTCCTTGGAAAGGATCATCATTCCTTTCAGTGTTAATGTACATGTATTTGTGTAATCATTTACTTGGTTTGTTTAAGATTAAAGAAGATACATATTCTTCTTGATACTTTTTTTCAGGAAAGGCTTGTGTACTCATTCAAAATTTTGATCAGACCTTGTGATTTGCTGGAACTGAATGGTAGGTAAAATAAACATAGATTACATATCTAATGTATATACCAAATTGTGGGGATACATTCGGCTATCTAAGTGAGCTATTCACATTCTGGTGCTTGAAACAACCAAGAGATTATGTGATCTCCTGTCTGAGCTGTGTGTGCTAATGTACAAGTATACTGTTGTGTAACCTTTCATCATATTAGAGTAAGACCTCAAATCCTGTGATATGTTTAAAAGTGGTTTGCAGATGTGCAGCATAGTCTTAAAATTTTGAGTAACTTCCCAGAACAGGCCTGGAGATCATAAAACTCTGACCTTGAGTTTGAGATTGAGTTTCCATTATCAGCCAATTAGAAATGATCTTTCAAAAGTGTCAAACCATAATCTCAAGCTCAAACTCAAGCTCAAGAGTTTTATGAATTCCAGGTCAGGTTAAGGGTTAGTTAGTGGATATGGAGGAGGAACAATTGACCAATTTGTTTAAAAAAATGCTACTTTGGTGCAAACTTATGGTTCTGCCCTGGAGATCATAAAACTCCAAGCTTGAGTTTGAGATTGAAATTTAATTTCAGCCAGTAACATGTGATATTGCAAATGTAAAATTCTTTGTGATAGGTTGACTCAAAATCTTGAGCTAAAACTCAGTTTCAGAAATTTTATGATTTCCACGCCCAATTCAGATTGTCCAGTCAGCTAGGATACGTTTTTCACATTCTTTATTCACTTCAGTCTGATTCATTGAACATTTTATACATAGTGTCTGCCTAAATTTAAATGTATGAGAAGGTGTAAAGTAATTTTTTGTTAACTTTGAATATTGTTGAACAATTTATGACGATAATTAGTATGCACTGTTGAAGAACAAAATTCTACAGTCCTTCAAAAAATTGATATAAGTTTACTCACCTATGAGCAAATTAATTTCAGATTTGTTCTTTCCTATTCATATAAAATTACAGCATGTTTTGTTTCAGCTTTAATGAACAGTAATAGAGATGGATAGTTACCTAATTGTTTGTATCAGATTTTTTTTTCCCAGTTGGTAAATCTATTTCCAAGTATTTGCTTGCCCATGTGAAAATTAACTTGACTTAAGAAACAGCTGAGAAATAGGAATTTAAAAGGCCTGTTCAGGTATTGATTCATGTTTCTTGGAGTGAAGGCAAGCTACAGTTTAGTATTTCTCCCATAATAAGACCAGAGGGGCCAGTCTACAATATTTGTCCAAAGATTGGGGTGAAGTTATTGTCAGATAAAGATATCCTTATAAAATATTTGCTAACATTTTGTTAAAGTGGGGATGGGCTAATCATCAGATATGGGCTTATTATCAGATAAATACAATACCTGGAGAAAGCCATAAACCAAGGTTTGGAGACCATTTTTTTTTGCATATGATTTTATGAAGATTGTGCCTTGAGTTTTATAGATGCAAATTGTGCATTGTTTGATACATTAATTGCATATGCTCTTAACGTGGTACATTTTTCTCAGCAGGAACTAGAAAGTAATTTTTATGCAAGCAAATTACCAAAAAGAATGTCACTACATATTGTACTGAATGTCAGCTGATAGGCTAGGTCTGCAGTAAAAGTTTATATTGTGTCAGTAAATGTTATTTGCATGAGTAAATCAGGTCCTCTTATTCTGTTTTACGTTTCAGCACCACTGGGAAATTTGGTCTTGCTAAGTCCAGCAGAAGCAACACAGATCTTTCAGACAGTATGCACAGTCATTTTTAACCAAGTGTGGAATAAATTTTAACCATGACCAACAACCTCAATAATTTAATAATTTATCCAATTTAGTTCAAGTTAACAATAAATCTTTTTTTTTGGGGGGGGGGGGGTTGTTAGGGGGGTTGGAGGGCGCAGGATTGCTTTTTTTTACCATTGCACAAAAGTGATGAAATCTAGAAAAACAGATTACCCATGGGGCATAACATTTCATTATCTTTTTTTGGTTGTGGGGTTTTGCCTTTCATAGATTTACTGATATACAGTTTTTGCTGCTCTTAAAATGTTGCTCTAATGTGAAAATATTTAGTTACAGTGAATTCTCTTTTATTTATGTACTATTAATCTTTAGCTCTACTGGTCATAGATCAGGAGAGCTTATGGGATGGCCTGTTGTCCATTGTCCATCTGTTCGTTAGCACAAGTTTGTTATCACAACTCCTCCTAAACTACTTGGAGGATTGCCATTAAACTTTACAGACATTCATCCCAAGGTCTAGCTGGTCCTAAATGAAAATCTTATTATCGTTACTTCTGAACAGAAAGTCATATCGACGTAAGGTTTTCACCACAAGACTTTTTATTATGTAAAGTTGGTCCTGAATGAAAATGCTGTTGATCTGATGTTCAGTATAGCTGCCATAGCAGCCATCTTGAAAATCTTGTTATTGCTACTCCTTTTGATTAGATGGTTTTGCTTTAAGACTTCTTAGGATGTCTAGTTTGTCTTGAATGAAAATGGTGCTGATCTGATGTGCAGTATGGCCGCCATCTTGAAAATTTTGTTATTTCTACTCTGCCTGAACAGAAAGTTATATCATGGGGTTTTCACTAGAGGACGTCTTATGATGTCTAGTTCATCCTAATGAAAATGGTGCCATCTGGACATCCAATATAGCACCACAGTGGCCATCTTGAACCTACTCAACCTGACTGGATGGTCATATCAACATGGGTTTTCACTAAAAGATTTCTTATGTTGATTAGTTGGTCCTAAATGAATATGGTGCCAATTTGACATCCAACATGACCACCACAGCAGCCATCTTGAAAATCTTGCTATTGCTGCTCCTCCTGAAAATGGAAATTTTTCTTTGCATGGGGTTTTCACCAGAAGACTTCTTATAGTGTCTAGTTGGACTTAAATAAAAATTGTGCTGATCTGATATCCAATATGGCCACCACAGAGGCCATCTTCAAAATATTATTGCTACTCCTAGATGGAAAGTCATATCAACATTGAGTTTTCACAAGAAGATTTCTTATGGCTGCCACAATGAACATATTGAAATCTTGTCACTAATTCTCCTGGATGGATGGTCATATTACCATGGGATTTTCACCAAAAGTTTTCTAGTGGTGTCCAGTTTGTTCTAAATGAAAATGGCTGCCACAGTGGCTAATTTGAAAATCTTATTGTTGAAGAATATCAAGGATGGCTTCAACACTCAGCAGTTGAAAAGAAGAAATGGTTTTATCTTGAATTCCTGGAAATCCTTTTTGGACAGTAGAGTATCAGTCCCTTCAAGGGACTCTTGTTTTATATTTTGTGGTTGCTACAAACTACAAATTCAAAGACCCAAGAAACAATGATACACCTGTGAAGAGAAAAGGACCCATTTTCAAAACTATAAACATAACCATTAATCCAATAATTGTGCATATACAAGATTAAGATTTTTTCACAAAGACAAACCAAAAATGCTGGAATTTTGTTTTGCAAAGCCACAAAAATTGATCCCCCCCCAAATATAAATTATTTCCCAGTACTCTGTTTTGTTTCCATTTATTGGAATGGTTTAATTTCTTTTTATTTGAGAAACAACAAAATGTATACCCTTAAAAATAAATGACTTTATAGTTCTATGGTATTATCTTTTTTTTAAGATATTGGAATGATTCAATTTCTGTATGATTTTACCTATATCACACTTTATTTTGTTCACTTACATAATGTAAAATGCTCAGCTCAAGCAGGATATCACAACTATATATATAATTTCAGGTAGTACATGAATGTATGGAGACTTTTAATCTTCATCATAGGAAAGTGTCTGTCACCCAGATATCCCTCTGTCTCAGGTTGTCCAGTCTGCCTTCATTTCCTTTTGTGTAAGTTTCTTGATTTCAAAGAATTCTTTTAATGTTGATTATCAAATAAAAGGATGGAATGCTTTTTTTCTTTCCTTTTCTTATTGGTTATTAATTAATATGTGTATTTATTTATTTTTTTATTTATTGATTGAATGGTACTTTTTGATTTATAGACCAATGGTTCCATGACATAGGGACATCCCATCTTGTTGGAACTTGTATACATCTGATCCTATTTTCCTATTTAACAAAAAATATTATAAGTGACAGACAACAATATTTGTCCACCCACTGATCCGTTGGTTATGTATATGCTTGAGATATAGATTTTTTTAACAAATTGAGAAACAAAACTAACCTTTCTACATGTTTTATTCACCATTATACAGCTAGTGACTTTCGATTTTAGTTGAAACAAGGATATATCAATCCCATAAAAGTGATGTCACTAGGTCCAGGTGAATAACAATTTTCTGGTGTTAATAAATCCTTGTATCAACACTAATCAAAAGTCACTACACTAAAACCTGTCTTGAGAGACCACCCCTTCTGCCAACAAAAGTGATCTCTCATGACAGGTGGTCTCTCATAACATGTTTGTACAAAAAAGATAAGTTTCCAAGGTCAAAATTCAGCACTATTGATATTGCATTCTTTATTTATACTTCTTGTTAAAATTTTGCATGCATTTATCTGAAAATAATTTAATATAGCAATAAAGATATATATCTTTCATTAAACATGAATCATATTTATATTTGAAGATCACATATACATGTATTAGCATATGAATTTGTTTCTAATTGACTCCTTGTCTTTGATAACACCCTGAATTTGAGTTTTCCTGATGTTTAAACTGGCTGCTGTTTTGTGAGTGGTCTCAACTTTTTCATTTCTTTCTATTACATTCATTCTTTCCTCCAGTGTTAGAATTTGTCTCTTTTTTGTTGTAGATTTTGCCATTGTTATTAAGGTGCTAGGTGTTAACATTATCAGTGATCAGTTGTAATAACGACTGTAGCGGTTTTGATCAGGCTTTGGGGAAATATGGAATACAATTTATATGTACCAATGAATGAAAAAAAAGACATAATTAACTCTTCCAGAAACAGAATAAATTTATTTAGAGAAAAATGTCAAAGGTTCAATTCACCAACAACATAAAGGGATTGACTCTATAAACAAAGGGTGTAACCGGCTGCACTAAGGTCAACAGATGACGGCTTGGTGTGAGGGTTGTAATCACTGTAACATTAAAAAAGTAAACAACACAACCCTTTAACAATGACAGTCGAATCCAAAAAACGATTCTTCCCTACTGGTATTAAAAACAAAGATAAAGACATCATTCACCTTAGGCATTACGGATTAACTCCAAAGACAAACGATGTATGTAACCGCTACATTGACTCTGGCACTACAATGGCAGTTAGTAACATGTACTTTAGTTTGGTTTACAGTCTGTAACAAAGGACACTTCATGCATGACCTGTAAAATTTACATAACCGATAGCCAGCCTAATTTTTTTTTTGTTTTTTATTGTTTGTTTGTTTGGTTTTGTTCAGAACAATCTTTACTTCTTAAACGGTCATTGCTACAAGGGATTAAATAAAGGTCTGTGGTGTTTGTCTCAGTTCTTGTGATAGCAGTGTTATTTTAGAACAATCAGCCATTCGCAACTTTGCGGTCAATCCTATGGATCGTACTTTAGTCTCGCAGAAACTGCCGAGGTAATTCCGAATGAACAATCTGCATGTGCTCTAGTCTGATTTACAATCCTTTAAATATAACACTACATGTATGATCTGTAAAAGTAACGAAAGCGGTAGCCATCCTACAGTCTTCACTTTTTAAATGGTCATGGTTACAAAGGATTAAATAAAGGTCAGTTGTGTTTATCTCTGTTTTTGCGATGCAGTCATTCATAACAGTGTCAAAATGCATATTGTGCCAAGAAATCGTGGTCGCTGGTCGCATTCTGCAGGTGGTCACTCACGACAGTGCATTTATATAATAAAATTGATCTGTGCATTATGATTGTGGTCGTAAATGACATGTGGTCGCTTATAGCAGAGGTCACTCAAGACAGGTTTTACTGTAATCTTTTTATTATATGACTTCTAATTTCCTACAGTATTTTAGCTCAACTGGTCATAGATCAGAAGAGCTTATGCGATGGCCTTTTATGTGTTGTCAAGTGTATGTCATCTGTTAGCACAAGTAGAATTGCTATGAAACCCTGCAAACACATTCATCCCAAGGTCCAGTTGGTCCTAAATGAAAAAGGTGCCCCTTGGACATCCAGTATGGTCTCCACTGCAGCCATCTTGAAAATCTTTCAATTGCAATTACTCCCGAATGGATGGTTATATTGACATGGGGTTTTCACTGAAAGACTTCTTATGTTGTCTAGCTGGTCCTAAATGAAAATGGTGCCAATCTTAAATCTAGTATGGCTGCCATGTTGGCCATCTTGAAAATCTTGTTATAGCTTCTGAATAGATGGCCATATTGATTTGGCATACCTGTGACAGAACCAGGATTTCAAACCAGTAGATTTGCAAATTTTGATCAGTAGATTGACTTCCAAAAAGGTAGATTTTTTATCGGCATAAATTTTACGTGTTTTAAGGGGATTGAAAACAAAACAAGTTCATTTTGTCACATAATATGTATTCTCTTTATATTATAATAAAACACAAATTTTGAACATGATTCCGATTCAGAATCTGATGGAAAATGTTACAATAATAGTTAGTTAATATGAGCCAGTATATTGTTAATTAAATGAAAAAGGAAGAGTTGTACATCTCACAGTTCACTGCAAAGATTTTTTATAAAATCCACACGCATTTTTAGTTTCCTTCACAAGATCACTGTCACTAGTTTTCTGGTCCAGACTTCCCCTTGAATTACTCTGGATTTTCTGAAGAATGGAGAATGTCCTCTCTGTGTCAGCATTGGAATGTGACAATGATAGGACAACTACACTCGGTCCAAAAATCTGTTGGCAAGTTTCACCACTGTAATTAATTTTAAACAAATTAGATTTAGACTTGAAATAAACAGTTAAAAAACACATGATTTTAATAATTTATCCCAACTTTAAAATTAAATATTAAGTAATACATTTTTAACTCGTGGATAAATTTTTTCTAGCACTTGAACATAATTGTTGTGCTTTTATGCTGATTTTCTAGAAGTCTGAACTTCACATTAGTAATATCTGGTTCACTGGTGATGACCTTGGTTGAAACAAACTTTCCCAGAAGCTTTCTTAGCAGCCTGGTCATCTCTACATGTAGATGTCCAATCCTTGATTCACCAGCCTATAAAGACACAATGCAAAGTCAGGACCTTTGCTACTCGCCTGCACACACTTAAATTCTGGTATCCAAGCATTGTTGAACTTGTTGTAGTATTTCTTAGCTAGTGGCTTCTTAGCATTGGGAGAAAGCGGACGTTTCGGCATTTTGACATGAATTGAAAAAAAAATATACAAGCTGTCCTTAAATATTCATCTTAAACCATCGTGAACAATACATGAACAATTAAAAGATATCAAATCAAAATACTTACTCAAGTGTTTCTGCCAAGATCATTTTTGGTCGGTCTCTCCATTTTATCTTCCTTCCACAACAGATCGGCCGAGTTTTAATCAAAGACTCGTGGATTAACTTTGATCCTTTTATTACTTATATCACCTCATTCAACATCCCGCATTTGGCCTTAAACTCTCCAAATTACAACAGTAAGGTAATCAATTAGCCGCTTCTTGTGTACACATTGCTAACAATTGTAATCTGACTACTCATATCATAGGTCGAACATTTCCGGTTCCCAGTAGACTGGTTCTGGGTGGTTTATCTAATGTGTTGATAGAACGCGTAAAAAAAACGGGTTTTTAAAAAAAAAAAAATATTTTCCTTGAAATTTTCAAAACCGGTAGATTTCGACTACTAAACGGTATGTGCGGTAGACGGTCTTTAAAAAGGTATTTTTGGACTACCGCCGGTAGAATCACAGGTATGATTTGGGGTTATCGCTAAAAGACTTCTTTTGCTGTCTAGTTGATCCTAAATGAAAATGGTGCTAATTTGACATAAAATATTGCTGCCAATTTGGCCAGCTTGAAAATCATGTTATCACTACTCCTAAATGGATGGTCAGATTGACATGGGGTTTTCGCTAAAAGACTTTTTATGATGTCTAGTTGGTTCTAAATGAAATTGGGGCCTGTCAGACATCCAATGTGACTGCCATGGTGGCCATTTTGAAAACCTTCTTAACATTATACCTCCTGGAGTGATGTTCATATCTACATAGGGTTTTCACTACAAGACTTCTTAAAGTGTCTGTTGGCCCTAGATGAAATTGGTGCCAGTCTGACTTCGAATATGGTCACTATGGCATACATCTAGAAAATTTTGTTATCACTACTCTTCCAGAATAGATTGTCATATCGACATGGGGTTTCTACTAAAAGACTTTTTATGATGTCTAGGTGATCCTGATTGTAAATTGTGTCTATTGGACATGCCCTTGGACATCCAATATGGCCACCACAGTGACCATCTTAAAAATCTTTTTATTACTACTCATCCTGAACAGATAGTTGTAATGATATTGGGTTTTCACTGAAAGACTTTATATGATGTCTAGTTGGCCCTAAATGAAAATATAGTACTGATCTGACAGCAAATATGACCTCTATGGTGGCCATCTTGAAAATTTTCTTATCACTTATCATCCTGAATGGAAGGTTATATCTTCTTGGGGTTTTCACTGAAAGACTTATGATGTCTACTTGGTACTAAAAATGAAAATGGTGCTGATCAGACCACCAGCAAGGCCACCAAATCTCTATCACTACTTCTAATGGATTGCCATAGCCATACATGTGACAGAACCAGGATTTCAAACCAGTAGATTTACAAATTTTGATCAGTAGATTGGCCTCTAAACCAGTAGATTTTTTATCGGCATAAATTTTACTGTTTCAGGGGGATGGAAAACAAAACAAGTGCGTTTTTTTGTGTCATAATATGTATTCTCTTCATACTATAATAAAACAGCAAGTTTGAACATGATTCAGATTCAGATTTCAATGGAAAATGTTACAATAATAATTAATATGAATTAGTATATGGTCAAATAATGAAAAAGGTTGTTTCTCTGATAGTTCACTGCAAAGAATTTTCTTTTATAATATCCAATAGCATTTTTAGTTTCATTCACAAGATCACTGTCAACTGACCACTAATGACATTTATTGTGATTATTAAACTTCACACTTAATAGGCTCTCAATAGTTCTCTGGTCCAGATTTCCCCTTGAATCACGTTGTATTTTGCGAAGAATGGAGAATGTCCTCTCTGTATCAGCATTAGAATGTTGTAATGACAGGACAACCACATTCAGCCTACAAAGAAGTTCTAACTTCAGTTTTCCTGCTGCTGATTTTGTAAGGTTGCTGACTACTCTCCAATACTCCTCCAAGCTATGTTCACCCAGAGGAGGAAGTTCCTGACTTGGACTTTGGATGTATTCTTGAGCTCATTCTCAAAGGCTTCTTCCTCTTCATGGCTCAGATCCAAAAATGTGTTTGCAAGTTTCACCACTGTAAATAAAAAAAAAATAAAGACTTGAAATAAAAAAAATACATGATATATTTATGCTTTTAAGAATAATTTATCCAAACTTTAAAATTAATTATCTTGTAATATATTTTTAAAATTAATTATCTTGTAATATATTTTTAACTGATATATTTTATCTAGGGCTTGAACTTAATTTATGTGCATGAAAACTTCAAATAGTTTATGAAATACAAAAGATGCATACCTTTAAAACACACAATGCAAACTCAGGACTTTTGCTACTCGCCTGCACACACTTAAACTCTGATATCCAAGCATTGATGAACTTGTAAATTTTCTTAGCTGGTGGTTTCTTGGCATTGGGAGAAAGCACACATTTCGGCATTTTGACATGAATTGAACAAAAAATGTAAGAGTTGTCCTCTTAAAACATCTTGAACAATACAATAACAATTAAACAAGACAACAATCAAAATACTTTAGTGTCTCTGCCGAAATAATTTGTTATTGCTGGTCTCTTCATTGTATCTCCTCTCCGCTAAGGGTCGGCTGATTTTCATCAAAGGCTCAGAAATTATTATGGACCACCTTTTATCCCTTTGTTACTTATAACACCTAAAAAAAAACCCATCCCACATTTGGCCTTAAACTTCTCAAATTCCAACAATAAGGTAATCAATTAGCAGCTTGTTGTGTACACACTATTGCTCTGTCATGCATCATTGCACCGGTCATTGTACTGGTGGAACATTTCCTGTCCTCAGTATACTGGTTCTGGCTGGTTTCTCTAATGTTTTGATGGAATGTGTACAAATACTGTGTTTGGGTTTTTGTTTTTATAATTTTTTTTTTAAGTTTAATTTTCAAAAGCGGTAGATTTGAACTACTAAACGGTATGTGCGGTAGACGGCCTTTAAAATGGTATTTTTGGCCTACCGGCAGTAGAATCACATGTATGCATAGCTACATGGGGTTCTCACCAAGAGACTTCTTATCGTGTTTGGTTGGTACTAAATAAAAATGATGCCAATCTGACATATAGTTTAGCTGGCATGGAAGCCACCATGAAATTCTTTTTATTGCTACTTCTAAATTGATGAACAAAGCAATATGGTGTTTTTCACTAAAATTCTTTTTATGATATCTAGTTGGTCCTAATTTAAAAAGATGCTGATGTGACATCCAATCCGGCCACTTTGGTTGCCATCTTGAACATCTTGTGCTAGATTTTTCTTTGGATTACGGTCAGAGCAACATGGGGTTTTCACTAAAATACTTCTTTTGATATCTAGTTGGTCCTAAATGAAAAGGGTGCCACTCAGACCTCCAATATGGCTGACATGGTGACCATTTTGAAAATCTTCTTATAGCTGCTTCTTCTGAAGAGATAGTCATATAGGCATGGGGTTTTCACTAGAAACTTTCTTATGGTATCTAGTTGGTGCTAATTAAATATGGTACCAATCAGACCTCCAACATGATGACCATAATGGCCATCTTGAAAATCGTGTTGTCACTAGTACTCTTGAAGGATTGGTCATATTGACATGTGATTTTCGCTAAAACACTTCTTACTATATGTACTTAGTCCTCAATGAAAATTATGCCAATGTGACATCCCAGAGTTTGACAAATCTTGTGAAAACTACTTCTGAATGGATGGCATTTTACTGGCATTTTGTTTATTTATCAAACTACTTCTTTCTAGGAATATACTGTTATTTCTGTATTAAAACAATGCTGATATAACCTCCAAAATGACTTCCTTAATGATCATCCTGAAAATATTTATATGGCTACATCTCTGAATACATGATTGTATAAACATAGGGTTTGCACTAAAACACTACAGCATTTGGTAGCAAGTTCTAATGAAAATGGTGTTCATCTGACCTCTAAAAATCTTGTTATCACTACTCCTCTTGGTTGAATGGTGGCATTGACATAGGTTTTCATTAAAACACTTCTTGCAATATTTAACTGGTTCTGAATGAAAATGCTGCATATCTGACCACCAACATATCTGCATTTTTGGGAATGAGCTTTAAAAAAAACAGACTAATTGACCTTGGGGGTCAAATCAGAGGTTATTGCTTGCATTTTTTTGCTTCATTGAGCTCATGAACACAGTGACTTGTGCATATACAAAAAAAAAAGTGACATTTGACCAGACTTTGTATTTAGTTGCATTCCAATGAACAAGGTGATAGTCAGAACTCTGACAGATTTTAAGGTCAGTGGTCTTAAGTTTTTAGATGTACTGGCTTGTCAGCATGATACAAAAGGAAGTATGAATGGATTTTTATCATTTAACCCAGTTTGTGGATATATCTGAAGAATTATACCTTGAATGATATCACTTAAATAACTTGAACCAAATGTAGCATGTGGTTATTTCTTGATATTGTTTGAGACAAGTTCAGTGATCTTCTGTCCATGATATCAGGTTCAAGGTCAGAGGCCTTGATAAAAAAAATTTGTACTGCACTTTAACATGTATCATGTGAACATCTTAACTCAAACATAAGAAAATATTTTTGTTTCCAAATTTGGTATGGTGGAATTTCTCAAGAATGTCAGAGATGGTTTCAGTACACAGCAGTTTAAAAGAAGAAATGGTCTTGTCTTGGATTCCTTGAAATTCTTTTTGACCAGTAGAGCATCTCTTGCTTGTTTTAATATTATGATAACATCCAGTGAAGTTTGAGTTGTGTACTAAATAAAATTGCATTAGCAAACAGTATTATTTTTAGTTCCTTATAGAAGATGCTAATAATAACTGCATATAAAATGAATACAAAAGAAAAGAAAAATAAACAGTAAATGTTCAAGAAAAGTGTTTTTCTTCTCCTACTCCAATAATTTTTAGTGCCAAAAGTTTAATTGAAAACAATGGTAAAAACAGATGAAAGGAGAATCAGAAAAGAAAAACATTTGATAGATGAACAAACAGACACTTGAAAAAAAGACTGTCACATATAAGTGCAACATGATGCATACTCGTGCACAATTGTATACTCTGAACAGAGCACTTGCCATCAGTAGTCTGAGTCTCTGATGTCACCATGTCTATGACATCATAGGCAGAGTGATGTCAGAGACTTGGACTTGGCTGTCAGCTTAGCCTGTGGAATCTTATATCACCCTAGCATGTGCACATGCAGGTGATATAATGTTTTGGCAAAGATGGCTCCTAATGATTTAACCTACTACGATAAACCCATGGGGCCAGTACTATACATTTTTTGACAGGAAGAAACGGCCTGTAATTGGAGAGAGTTTTGTTAAATAAATGTTTGGAAGATGGACTTATTATCCAGCATTGTCTTATCATGGATGAATTTCAGTAATACAGAAAAGCTTGAAACCAGACACATATCTGCCAACCTCCTTGACAGTGTTGAGGTTTTTTTGAGACTCTGAAAGTGATTTGAGGTCTGAAGGTAGGTCAGTGCATGTGACCAAAAACAAAAGTGATGTTGTACAATTGAGAATAAGTTACTCATATAAGCCTATAGAAGATAACTGCAAATTCAAATTTGAATAAAAGAAAATAACATTAATGTTTTCTTTGAAGCATTTAATACACATAAAAACAAAAAATGGCTGGTAGGCTTAGCATTGTCAAATATCATCATCATACACATGCACGTGTGTGCCCACACTCACATAATCACAACCACCCAGACATGAAATAAAACATCAGTCTCTACCGTCCGAAAAGAATTTCTAGGAATTCAAGATAAGACCATTTCTTCTTTTAAACTGGTGAGTGTTGAAACCATCTCTGAGATTCTTGATCAATAAGATTTTCAAATTAGCCACTGTGGCAGCCATAATGTATGTAAGATCAGCACCATTTTGATTTAAGACAAACAATACACCGTTGGAAGACTTCGGTAAAAATGCCATGTTGATATGACCATCCATTCAGAAGAATTAGTGAAAAGATTTTCAATACGTTCATTGTGGCAACCATATTTCAGGTCAGATTGGCACCATTTTCTTTCAGGACCAACTGGATATCATAATTAGTCTTCTTGTGAAAACCCCATGTCGATATGACTTTCCATTTAGGAGGTGTAGCAATAACAATATTTTCAAGATGGCTGCCATGGTGCTTATACTGTTATGTCAGATCAGTACAAATTTTATTGAAGACCAACTAGACACAGCAAGAAGTCTTCCAGTGAAAACCCCATGCTCATATAACTTTCTGTTCAGAAGGAGTGGCAAGAAAAAGATTTTTATGATGACTGCTGTGGTGGCCATATTGGATTTCAGATCGGCACCATTTTCATTTAGGACCAACTAGACATCATAAGAAGTCTTTTAGTGAAAACCCCATGTTTATATGATCATCCATTCAGGTAGAGTAGCAATAACAAGATTTTCAAGATGGCCATTGTGGTGGCCATATTGGATGTCTAGGCGACACCATTTTCATTTAGAACCAGCTAGACATCATAAGAAGTCTTCTGGTGAAATCCCATTGTCAATATTACTTTCTGTTCATGAAGAATAGTGATAACAAGAGTTTCAACATGACTGCCATGGTGGCTATATTTGACGTCAGATCAGCACCATTTTCATTTAGGACCTACTAGATGTCATAAAAAGTATTTTATTAAACCCCCATGTTGATATGACTATCCATTCAGGAGGAGTAGTGGTAACAAGATTTTCAAGATGGCCACTGCAGCATCAATATTGGATGTCCAAGCAGAACCATTTTCATTTAGAACCAACTAGTCATCATAAGAAGTATTGAGGTGAAAACCTCCTGTCGATATGACTTTCTATTCCTGACATGTAGTGATAACAAGATTTTCAAGATGGCTGCCATGGTGACCATATTGGATGACAGATTGGCACTATTTTTATTTAGGACCAACCAGATATAATAAGAAGTCTTCTGGTGAAACACCATATCGATATGACTGACTTACCGAGGATAGGTTTACATAAGCACTAAGCAGGGCTGTTTACTATTTAGGCAGGTAACGGACATATATCATGGTGGTAAAGAAAGATCTCTGTCTATCTTTCACTCTCTGGTTTTGGGGGGTTTTTTTCTGAAGATTAGAGAAAATTTTGTTTTTCAAAATGCACCTGTGTCAAGGGGAGTTTTGAATAAAAAAAATTGTTTTTTGTGTGACATGTTATGTTATGGCGGGTGTGTAGACATAAATCAAGCATCTTAACATTGTTGAGGTATTTGAAAAAATCTTCTGATAATTTCTTTAGTAAATTTTAAACTGTTTCAACTTATATATTAGCTTGCAACACGATGGCTTAACTTTTTCAGCCTCAGCCTACAATCTTTCTGTTAGTTACTTTAGAGTGAGTTATGGGTTTGCACTAATAGTGTAATATTGAATGAACAACAATTTTAAAGATCAGCATTGCAATGTCTTGCACTTTTCTTCCAAAAAGTAAGACAAAAACAGAAGTCAGTAATCAGGTATATTGGCAGCAATTTGTTTTTATCAATTAAATATGTTTATCTGTACAGCCCAATTTGCTCATGAAAGACCTGGGAGTTAGAAGTACATAGATCAGGTGAGTACAATGCCATGGCACTTTCACATATCTTGTCAAACAGTATTTTTGTTTTTTTATCAACAAAAATGTTAGATCTCAGATTATATTTGTTCATAAAATGCTTATGTGACCGATCAGTTGACAGAGCTTTTTTATTGTCGCAGAAGTAATATCAAGAGCATACAAGATTTGTCCAGAGCAGCAAACCATGGTGGATTTGTTCACATGAGAGGAATTGTCATTGGCATCACAGCATTGTCCAAATATACGTAAGTTATTAATTACATCGCACCTTTATCTTACTGTGCTGAAAGTTTGCCAGTTCCACAGTAAGTTTAGAATTTTTAACTTTAAATCTTATTGTTTTTTTTATTCCAAAATTGATGATGATTTAAGCTGTTGTACCAATGCACCTAAGCTAAACCTTACACCTTGGTGCACAAGGTGTGAACTGGAGCTGGGTATTGCCAGCCATGTTGTATCATGATATGTATCACAATAATTGTCTTTGATATGATATATATCACCATAGTGTTGCATAGAAAATTAAACTGCAAAATATACGAGCGAGTCCATGTTTTCAAGACAAACATCGCTTGTATCATTGCATGAATCCATTGCATACCTGTCAACCTCCTGAGACAAAAACCTGTACACCAGACCCCAAAAAAAACGTACAAATTACGGGATTCCCGTACAAGTTGACAGGTATGAAAATGTATTGGATAATTACTTATCATTGTTACTGTATGGATTAGTAAATTTATTGGCATTGTGCAACAAAACAAACCCATTATCCCTGAGGCATTATGTACCATGGGTTAAACATAGTTATTGTTCTACAGGTAATAAACCTCTTTGTAGATGATAAATATTGATTGTGGGTGCTATATGTTCGGTACATCGAATGCTCTTTTAACAAAATCCAGATGGCTGCCTTTTATTTCCAAACACACCTGTGAAAGAAATCCCACAAGTTATGTTATGAACAATTATCACCTAGACACCTTGAAATCGCCGACTTGCATCAAAACAATCTTTCAGCAGTCGATTGTTTCGAGTCAACAAGCTCTGTTTACTTTGAAGTTACCCTTGGCTAGGTGGGGAAAAAAAAAAAAGAAGAGAACCACAACATATAGATCACCTTTATTTAAAAAATATCAACATATTAATCACTCTGATTCGTATATTGCAACTTGCTTGTTATTTTTATCCTTCCTAGGCTTGCGAACAACACAAACCCCCATATGGAGCCTCTCACTCTTGTTACTTTAAGACTAGCCATCATACATGCATTTCTACTCTCGATACTAAAATATTTCTCTTATAAATATCTTAAGAATCATAATTCCAAAATCTTTTTATTTAGTTTGTATTCATATCTTAATTACATTGAAATAAAGCTTGTGTGCGTTTGTAGGGTAGATTTTAGTGATCACTGATTAGCAGAGGGTTAAAACGTGGATTGATAGATTACTAATATGGCGGTTCTTTTGGAAAATACACATACGATCGTGGCTCTAATACATGTTTGGCTGCGTTTTCTGATGTTCCGAAAACATGCCATAAATACGGTACTACGCCTACTGATAACCTGATTTTCAGTCGACCAGTAAGGGGGCAGAATTCCATTCTTGAATAAAGAAATAAAACTCTCAAATTGGCAAGTGAAAGACACATCAATATTTCGGGTAATCTAATAGGTGGTTCAAGCGATTCACGTTCTATTCTCGTTGTATCTCATGAAGAAAATAAAAATCCCCGTCAAATCCTGATCTTGGCGAAAATCTCTGACATTTTTTATTTTTTTGTAAAAAATATTTTAAAAAACGTACAAAATGCCTGTACGGCCCGTACATTGCAAAATCCCCAAAAAGACCGTACAAATTACGGGATTCCCGTAGAAGTTGACAGGTATGCCATTGTAGGTTATGCTAAATTCCTAGAAGAAATAGAAACCAAGAGTTTTCCTTTTCTTTCTGTTTTTCTTTTAAATGTTTACAAAAAATTGATCAGATACACAAAAATGATTTTAAGAAACATTTAATATCATATTCTGCCAGATAGACACGCTTGGCATGTGGCAATAAGTGAGGAGCATGCCTAAATTTAAGACTTCAACAGTTAAGGTATCTTGTTCTCTCTGAGTGAACTTTGAGGTACATGTATGTTACAGTTTTCAGTTGTTGATGTGGTCCACTCAAGACAAAAATTGAAACATCACTCAGACTCTGGGAACATGTGCTGATGTCACTTTTTAGGCCAAAATATACATGTGTGTTGAGTAGAATTTTTCCTTTCAATGGGTTTTATCTACCACCCATGATATGACTTTGAAACAGGCATATATATGCACATATTATTATTATTATTATTAACACTTTAGATTTAATGACTTCTAGTGGCGTACAGTTGCACCTAAACTAATCCTTATAAAAAATGCACTTATACCGCACTCCATTTCAGCTAAGAATACACTGAAATTTTTCATAAAATAGTATAAATAGTATAAAATCTGTGAACTTTGGTGCACTACCAGTTCACACTAGAGGTGGTTCAATATCATTGAAGGGCAAAGTTGGCATGATACCTGCAGGTCATGCTTTGTTTTGTTTTGCATTTGTCTATCCTTGGATATTATGCATGTAAAACTGGATAGTTAAAGGATGTAAATTGTGCTTTCATAATTAAATTCCTTTATTGGCTACATCTTAGGTAAAGGTAAGCACTTAAGGGATCTCCCCAGGAATGTTTTATAACAGGTTGAGCACACGATAGCTTCACAAAATGTTTTCAAAAACATGCGTTATCATCATAAAAGTGAAATAAATTAATGAAATATCAAAGAAAGTACATATACAGTGAAATGCCTCAAAACCAAAAACCCTTGAGACCAAATTTAATTTTCAGTTTTGAGTGGTTTCTGGTTTACTGAGGGTTTCTCAGTGAAAAAATATCTTGTCTTTTTATAAAGTCTTGAGAAAATGTAATTATGACAGAACATCTTTGTATGTGTAAGTGCACAAATTAAGAAAGCTGTTTGTTTTTTTAACATTTAATTAAAAATTAGCTGAACAATGTACGTTCCTTCCAAAAATCATGTCCTGTCATATGAATAAATACAGTTGTTCCACATAAAAATACAGTCCTCATCTCAAGAAACATTAAGGAATGAGATACATCTATAACTTTACTACAAGTCCATTAGGATTATGAATGATAATCCATACTCTTTAAATTGTTATGTATGATGTTTATATAATATTATAAATATTTTAGGAAATTATAAATGTTTCTTCACTTTAATATTTGCTTAAATCTTAATGTTTATCAGGAAAAACATGTTTAACTAGTGTCCTTGAATTAGGTTGTTTTGATCAATATGTTTTCTCAATTTGTAGGTCAAGGTTGAATTTTGTTTACAAGTAAAATTACATTAAGATGACTCATATTCTAGAACATTCTGTCATGTGACCAATCTTTATATATGCCATGTTTGGTGGACATTTATTCAGTTTTGACATTACCATCAGTCTTGTAAAGAGCTATTACAGTTGTGAAAATTCATTACAAATTCTAAGAGAGGAATTATTTTAAATATTCATTGGATTATAACAGTGCTCATAAACTTTTGGACTTTGGATTTTTAATTGACGATTTTGGAATTTAACTGAACTTATTCAGAGATTTTGGAATACTTCATTTTGACATCAGCACATCAAGATTTCTAGTACATCAGGACTTTGGAGACCATTAGCACATCATAACATTCAAGGACACAGCCGTGAATTCGGAACATTCTATATTTAGGACTTGTGATTAGAACAATCATTCTTATTGGATTATTAGGATTTCAAAACACATTACTGTAAGTGACTTTTTTTGATTTTTCATTTTAATTATCTAGTAATAAATTGCTTGTTGATTTTTACTTGATTTGTTGGTTTCACTTTCTTTCTGTTGCATTTTTCTTAGACCATAGAGTCGTAACAAAATATGCAATATAATTCATAATGTTCCAATGTCAAATTCTCCTGGTTTCTTCAGTGTAGGTTTTGGCACAGATTCATACTCTTTGATCAGACTAATTTTATCATGTTAGGATAGTTCAATCCTACAACACTTAGTTGGTTGTTCTGACATCTTGACATGTGTATGAAGACCAATGACAGTCATGGCTACTTAAATACATGTATGTTATGATTTTTTTACTTTGAAAATCAGTTGAGTGAATCAGACTTTTAAAATACTGTTTTGTTGGTCTCTGCATGCCTGGTTAATAAAGCCTGGGCATTCAATTAAAAAAGAAATGAAAAACATTCTGTTGATCAATTATATAAATGAATAAAATCAATCATAATTAGATAATAAGCAAATACACATAATCTTTCTTAAATGGCTTATCTGCAAGTGTTTAGTTATTAGTAATTTACCTTAAAAGCTGGCTCTTTTTTATGGTGCAGAGACTTCAGGTTAGCATATTGTCAGCCCTAATCTGTGTCAGCACACATATCAAGTATTGTTTTTACCTCATGTGCCCTTGGGACATTTTCTCACTGATAGGTGCACTACAGTATTTGCTAGCTGTAAATAATTTGGTCCAGCATGTGTCAGGAATTTAGTAGCTAAAATACATTTCCAAGTTTGAAGTGAGTTTCTGTTTTATGTTTTTTTTTAAAGTGTAAAATTTAAATTTTGAATCAAAATTTGTTTCAGTTTTCAGATTTGGTTTAGTGGAAAGAAAATAAATTAAAGAAGGAAAAATTTGGGACCCCCCTAAAATTTTTATAATGAGGGGATTCCGGTATATCGAGAGTTCAATTTTGAGGGGTTTCACTGTATTTAATATATAGTATTCTTTATTCCCTAATTTATATAATGCATTAATGTAAAAGTCCTTAAGGGACAGTCCCAGGGATTTTTCTGGACCTGTTCTGGGGTTGAAATTCAGCCCCGTCACAATCAAAACTTTAAAAAAAAAATCAATGTCCTTTACTATACTGACTTTGAGAGAGAAATTACTATAATGAAAGTAGCAAGGATCTAGAGTCCAAGTAACCTTGGCTAATAATTAAAAGGTCCATGCTGGACTCTAATATTTGGGTGAAATTACTTCTCTTTTCAGCTAGAATATAGGGCAAAATTGGCAAAAGTAGGGCAGAAGTGAGTGTAGAAAGTTCAAAATTATAATGTTAAAAATAGTCACTTTGATTTCTTTTTCAATATTTTCACATCATATGTTTAAAATATTGATGAAATACTATTATAATTTCTTTTCTTTTGATTCACCATAATAAAAGGCAACCTCGAAAATTGGTTACAGTTGAAAATTGGCAACAAGTTTCCATAGTAGAAGTTCTTTTTTCATATGTTTATAGGATGAAATATTGGATAAATGATTAATTCCATTGGTACTGGACCTGGATAGCAGGAAACAAAAGCATATTGGCACTGGTGCATATGGTACAGCTAACATGATTTTTTGTTTCTCCACTCGTCACATTAGTTAATCCCCACAATGCTCACTACCATAACTTGGCAGGCATGTGTTGTGCCACACTACTGCAGATGGGGCTGGTAGACATTTATTGATTGACATTTGAATAGCCAATGCATGAAGACCACCCATAGAAAGACTGAGACGTCAGAGTGATTTGCAATTGGATACCAACTGAAGGATCAATCGTCTTTATATCAATTATATTTTTGGAAAAAAACAAAAATATTTCAAAAGAGTCTTGTATAGTTATTACATGTGTGTTTAGAAAACGTTGATCTGCTTCTATGTAGTACTTCTATTTGCAGTTATTGCTGATATCGAAAATTCATATTCATTCCAAATTAAGTTTAAACAATGTTACCCAAGAATTTTACATCATAATCAGTTGAAAGTAGATCACTGACACTTGTGGGAATTTTACGTTTTTACTTTATTCAGAAGAAACCTGAACTAACTTATGCACTGACTTGATGAGAGGCAAACCTTTTGGCTTCTGTTGAACACCATAAATGTATCCCATTGTTACAAAGGAAAAGTAATCCTTTGCGGTATGGATAATTAAATTCCCCAAATGACAACCAATGCTATTTAAAATAAAGAAAAGAACAGAACACTGAATTTACACTGAAATGTGAACCGCGTGCTTGGTACTTACCCTTAGCAAAATGAAATGCATTGAAATGACATTGTACTTCCATTTAAATTCTTGCCATTGAAAATCCATTGATTCACCATTTTTTGGCTCAGATTTGTGCGTGTAACAAAGAATGCAGAAAACCATTGAAATTCCATTAAAAAACCATTGAAACTCCATTAAAAAAGCATTGAAAAACCATTGATTTGAGGCGAAATATGCAGATGAGATGAACCATTTATTGGATGTCACAAAAATGGTAAACAATGGGAAAATCAATGGATAGTAAGAAACACTAAAAGAATATTGAAATGATGTCATAACAATGGAACAAAACATGGAATATAAATGGTTGGAGTGGCCAATGTGTAAATAATGATTTACATATGTAATGATATCAAAAAAATGGTTTTAAAATGGCAATCAATGGGCTGCAATGGCAATGTAAAGACTATAATTAACTGCAGCGATCTGATTCAATGAATACATTTTAACAGCAGAAAAATTAAACAGACAATACATTTTTGAAACAAATTGTATTCAACAACACAAGTATGAAATCCTTGAAATTCAAAACAAATCAAGTGTTTGTTTTTTAATATATTGTAACCCATGGATAGATAAGAACAAAATGTATACCATGTACAGCATAATCAGCTTTAATACAATCTTGCAAATTAATTTTATCACAAGGGCTTCAGCGTAAAATAAAATCATTTTACCTGACTTATGATTTGCCAAATTTATATCTATAATTAGTGCATTAATAAAAGGATCATATTGTTTCTAATCTGATGAGTACATCAAGAATCTATTTGTAATTAGACTATCAGCACGGAGTCAAAAGGGCATTAAATGCAAACCTTGTACAAGAAAAGAAATGTTGCTTGATTGTCTATCACAATTTGGGGAAAACAGTGTAAATTTTGAGCAGATTTGTGACACGTATAACATTTTATTTATAGAACTCCCAGACTTCTAATTTTCAAAACATAATTTTCCTTTTAGCAGTATATATGATTCTTAGTTTTTATCTTGTCCTCTAAATCTAGGAAATACAAATTATGTGCTGTAAATTTTCAGTAGTACGAGCTCTCTATAGGATTTTGAATCTAAAGTTGGGATCTAAGCTACATTTCTAAAATGAACACATAAATGAAGAAAACATTTTATCAAATTTGGGAAAATGATCAAGTGTCCATAATCACAAAGAGGAGACCCTCAAAGCAGGCCAGCGTATCCGGACTCTCACTACAGACAGCTCCGACGATGTATAGCTTCTCAATTTAAACTTTTGAAAGTTTCGGCTTTTGAGTATGTCTTGCATTTCCAATTTTATATTTGGTATTTAGGGACTGACCATTTATGGGGGTGCATGAGGTGGGGAATGGATTTTTGGATGAAACAAATTCCAGCTCTCAAATACCTTGAATAAAATTCTCTTGCTCTGATTCATAGCAACAAGAAAGAAAAATCCTATTATATCCATTATATTAGTTGAAAATTATAAATGCTCTTGAGATACAAGAAAATCTCTATGCTCGAAAGAGAATTCTAAGCACCCCCCCCCAAAAAAAAAAAAATGGTTGGACCTTTATCTGTACAGGTTTACTATATTTGTATGGGAAATTATGAACGACTGACAAGTATTTTCTTTCTGGGGGGTGGGGGGAATACGGAATGCAGAACAAGAATGTTTAAAACTATAAATTAATAATAAAAATAGTACTACTACTAAGAATAATAGTAATAAATTAAGTACTTACTACCTGAAAAAAAGACCCACCCAACCTAGGCCCTAGGCTAGGGTTGATCAATTATCTTTTCCAATCCCTCTTCGTCTAGCAGAGAAGTTATAAATATAACAGATACCCATGTGCTATCATGTTCACTTGGCCAAATCATGCGGGAAATTTGGTAAACTGTTGTCATAATGGAAGAAAACTACAAAATGGGAACTATCCATGGAACACACTTTCAAAACCAGTTGTGATTTGACCGACTTCGGTAAACATTGTAAACTGTTATCATACTGGAAGAAAACTACAAAGTGGGAACTATCCATGGAACACACTTTCGAAGCCAGTCGTGATTGGACCGCCATCTTCGAAGTTTGAGTTTCCCTCTAATCCTGTAAATCAGCCAATCAAAGAAGTGCCAGCAATTCTACTCTCGTATGTACATGTTGATCACGCGATATAAAACTGTTGTCATCCTTGCGCACTACATGGAATTAGGTCAAGTCAGCTGCTGGGCAAATTCACATTAGACAACCGCGCATCAGTTGAAAACTTTTTCTTTAGAAAAACAAATCAACAAACAACTCAAATGGAACCAAGGAACAAAAAACGACGCGGACTGTATTTAAAAACAAAAGCACGTGGCATCAGTATATATTAGTTTTTATGACTTATGTAGACCTAATTTAAGTGTATAAGGTCCATATATGCATGGGCCCATTTGACGATGCCAATTTTTTAAAAACTTGTTCAAACATACACACACAATGGTAGTTTACCCATGAGTCAACAATAATTATATAGCTGACGTTATACTAAACCTGCGGTGTTACACATATGGCATCTGAAATACTGATTATTTGCCTAGGAATAAGCATGATTACTGACCTGTAATGGTCTGATCAAAGGTATTCTGTAGTCCAAGCCTACATAATTAATTGTCAATCAATGATCAATGGTGACCTAATGAGTGATACAAGTTATCATCTACTGGCACATGTGGGAACAGAATCCATGTTAAGCCAAGTTTACCTTGATTGATGCCCTTTGATAATTGTATACACTTTGATAATGCATTTTAGTATTTAATTAAAGTACAATAATATTTGTGTTGTTTCAACATATATATTCTGCTCTTAAACATGTCAAATGTCTACAATTGGTAAAATTATAAGCAAATTATATGTATATCAGCTATATATATGTATTTATAGTCATCAGAATAACTTTGTGTTCCAATCTCCATGGAAAGACAGTTGAATTAAACATGGAGTTTTCAATGGTAAATCAAAATGGTCTGCTAAAAATGGTTCAACAATTCATTCACCACAACTGAATTTTTCTTAAGGGATATCTAACTGATCAATGGCCTTAGAAAAGAAATGGAAGTTCAATGGGATTTAAAAGGAACTTCTTGTAAAACAAGACCATTGAAACATCATGGCTAAAATTGAATGGAATTCCAATGGTAGCTAAATGTCATTTTTTTGAAAAAATGGAGTTTCAATGTTGCTCAGAAAAATGGTAATCAGAAATTTGTAGTCAGAAAAATGGGATATCAATGGATTTTTACATTTTAATGGTCTTTCAATGCACTTTAAATGGTAAAACAATGGATAATGACCATTTCTTTTTGCTAAGGGTAGTATTGGGGGTACACACTGTCAACAACTGCATGTGTTCACAAGGTTGAACATACACAACTTTGAGCCAGCTAGATTCTGACACAATAGAGCCTACTGCATGTGTACCGCATTGGACCGTCCACTCAGTTGAGGTGGGGGAATAATGTAATATGATGGTACATTGAACAATATTATATGATGAATCTATAAGACACTCTTCGGAGGTCTCACACCATTTATTATCATCAATATTGTGTTTTGGAGGTCTCACACCATTGTTATCATGATTTTTTTTTTATTGCTTTCAATTTCAGGAACTTTTCCTTTGCAGGAATAATAAAGTATTGCAGAGTGTGGGAAAATGTGGGAAAGGGGAAGGCCCGATGAGGTTTGGGACCTTGCCAAGAGTAGGCGCACATATAAGGGGAGGAAGAAAGGCTTCCTCCACGTCTCTTTGATTGTAGGAGGGTATGAGATCCTTCCCTGAGTCCCTTAGGATTCAAAAGAAGAAGATTCTTTGATCCCAGGAGGGTATGGGATCCTTCTCTGGGTCCTTAGGGGCACAGAAGAAGACTCCTCAATTCCAGGAGGGTATGAGATCTTTCTCTTCTGAGAAAAAAGATAAAGTCCTATCCGTAATGGTCGATCCAACACCGGTTAGGGTTTGATCCAGGGTCCCTTCCAAGGGAGGAAATATTGGGTTGTGAGTGAGTTGTGTGCCTCTCCCCCCGGTGAGGGAGGAGCAGCACCCTCTCAAAGCCCTTGGCCCAGTGAAGGTAATGAGCAGATTATGCCACCCTGATAGGGCGGAGCAGCAATCACATTCTATAAGTTCTGATGAAGGCTCCTCCATTAGATCAGAGTTGCCTGACCAGTCATTGACCAGTGATGGGTCACTGGGTACTGGGCACTGGTCTTTCAGCACTGGTCATTAGAGCCCCAATATTGGTACAGGGACAGGGATCAGGTCGATACACCCTTATTTCTATGCTGCTGATCAATTTCTCTGGGGACAGGGAGTTGGTGTATACATGTCTGACTAGGGAAGGGGATTGGATCAGCATCTTCCACTTCCCAATGTTCCATTATAATCTCTATGGGATGTGGTGGCATCCTTTTCAGGGAAGTGAATCTTCATTTTCATTTATGGTGCAATGGATGACCATGCCTGTGTTGAACACAGTCTTGGTGGACTTTAGTGAGTTTGCTGAAGAACAGGCTGAAATGGTTGCTCCTTCTTCCATTGGGTCCCCAGTCTCCTCCCACCCATTTGGTCAGGCAGTGGAGGAGGAAGAGATCTGGTCTTACCGCCTTCTTCCACCAGAATTGTGTCTCAAGCCCTTGGGCTCAGAGAACAAGAAAATTATCTCGTTTGGAGAGACTCTTGGGGGCTGCCTCATGCCCAGGTCTCCATTTACTCACCGATTTGGCTATGGTTAGGGAGCTCTCTGAAAGGTTTTGAGGGGCCAAGAGTTTGCTAGACAACAAAAGGGTTGGTCTGTTCTCTCCTCTATGCTGAGACTGCTGGTCTTGGCGGCCAGCTACGGATTGAATTCCCCTTGGCACCTTAAGCCACACACCCTCTTCCCTCCCCTGGATGCTGGGGTGTCCCAAGTGGGGATTTCAACAGGAACCTGGGCTCGCCTTCCAGTTAAGATGCTGGAGGCACTGGAACTTAAGACTAGGATACTCATCATCATAACCTCACATGCTTTTTTTGGCAGGCTTCTTCAATCTTCTAAAGGGAGGTGTCCTTGTCTCCAGCTGTGCTACAGTGCATGCTGTAGGCAGTTGCTAAGACATCAAGGTATGCTTTGTGATGAACTAGCAAGGACTTATTCCAAACCTAGAGAAATTGGAGCTAATTTATCAAGATTTTGTTTATGTGGGGATAAACTCCCTCACCAATCTAGGATAAGTTCATGTTCCACTAGACAAGATAGACAGAATCCTGGCTGTTTTGGCAGCTCTTCAAGCCAAGACCTCATTGTGTGCTTGCTTTTACCTATCCCTCCTGGGGAACTTGAATTCTGCAGCAGACCTGGTTCCACTAGAAAGACTTTACTTGTGCCCTCAGAAGTTTCTCCTTTTGGCGAACTGGGGACCACACAGGGATTCTGTGAGCTTGGATTTCTCTGGGACAAGATTTTCAACACCACTTGAGTTGGTGGGTCAGTCAGGACCAGTTTCTGTCTGGACTTTGAATGCATGCCCCCGAAACCCACTCCTATCTGTACACTGATGTGTCAGATTTGGATTGAGGCGCCCACTTAGAGCCAGAAGGGTAGTTCTTCAGGGCTTGTGGTCCGGTGAAGAAGCTACTGTATTTACCGTATATCTTGGGACAAGATAAAATAAATTACTTTTCTCCTGTCCCATAACCTATGGTTAAACTTTTCAACTAGATCATATATCCCAAAACTTAAGAACCAAAACAAATTGTGTTAAATTTGCCACCACCCCCACCTGCATATTACAATAAAGTAGGTAAATTAAACATTTATTTGATAATAAACTGAAAGAAACTAACCTTGTAGTGTTCTCATTTATTCCTCTTTTTTATTCTTCATAAGCAATTTATGTATAAAAGACAAAGGTAGCCACTATCCAAACTCTACATGGTTCTGTAATGTAGCATACTGGTAGTGTGTACTCATTATCGCTCATGTCAGGTAACAACATTGACACACTGTTTATTGACATGAATATAGATAAATGAATCATGCTTGTTGTCCTCAAAGGTTTGAATATATTATCAAACTGAAAATTGGATTCCACAAAATCACAAGCAATAGAAAGAGAGAGACAGAGAAATAACCGATTACTTGAATGCACCAGCAATTCATGTACGACATGGTATATGCTGCAAAATAACCAAGAATGTATTTTATCCAGGTTAACAATATAACAATAATTTGCAAATAAAAATCATTATTTGGAAATACATTCACTGTGAGGGCAAATGACAATATTTTCACTAGCATGGGTTACAAAAAGTATTCTTAAAGACAACTAATGCTGTTTATGATATTGTACCCTGCCATTTACCCACAGACATTCACTTGGGTGGTGAATAAATGCACTTGGTAGAATGTAATAAACCCATTGTTTCAACTTAGGCTAACAAATACAAAGATTATTTTATAACAAAGCAAGCCGACCCTGAAAGCCGACTTTGGATTCTTTTAAGTGTGCTGATTTTTTTTATATACAAAGTAGGCTGACCTAGGGAAGCTGACTTAGGTTTTTTTTACCGGTATTCACAGCAATTTTGAAAATAAATTGAAACTATGGAACAGTTGGGGCTCTGTAAGTGACACTTTGAGCATACATTCTGTGTAATGTATTACAGGATTTGCTGCAACTGAACAGGTGTTAGTTGTGCGCCAAGATCACAGGAAGTTCAGATAAACTCTGTTAACTGATTATAGGACTCTACTTGGCACTGAACAAGTATCAAATTCACAGCTTGATCAAAGGGTTGGGAAAACAAAGTGTGTGCTGCCTTTACAAGCTAAGGGATTTGCACTGGCAGATAACTTGGAAAATATTACTTGGGAATTAGATCTAGCTTGTGAAAAAGGCAAATATCAATCAAGGCAAAACTTTTATTTAATCAAACAGTGTTTATACAGCAAAAAAAATATAATTCAAATACGGGTTGTTCAGACTTGCACATATTTTGTACGTAGTGCAAACATCTAGAGTTTCCAATATTGCCCATAGATTTATCAAATTTTGTTCTTCAAAAGTTTGCAGTTAAGAAGAAAAGTGTAATTTGAAATTCCCAGTCTCAGTCATATCTGTGCTGGGGATGATCAAGATAGACTTCTGTGCCCACTTAGGGCTTTATGGTTCTATTTAGCCACTTCAGAGGAAGAAAAAAGGGTAGGAAGCATCTTTTCCTACCTATTAAAGGCTCTGCTGATATTTTGGCATCCACCATTTCCAGGTGGATCATCCTCACTATCAAGAGAGCTTATCAGTCCCTCACTGAGAGGGACCTTTCCTTCATGAGACTTAAAGATCATTAAGCTAAGGCTATTGGTCCTTCATGGGCCTATCTAACTCATTTGTCATTGGAGGATGTTATGAGAGTCCCATTATGGCTGTCACATAATGCTCTCTCCTCCTTCTACCTTCAGTCTTTGGTGCACCAGAGCGAAGGTATATTTTCCTTGCGCCCAGTAGTTACAGCACAAAATGTGGCCCACATTGCTGCCAACTTACAGTAGTGGACACTCCTAACATAAGGGTGAATACATAATTTCTATACCAGTTTTTTTAGGTCATCAGCCTCCCACCAAACTGTCAAATTCGGCAAGTCATTAGTGACAGGTTATGTATTAATGCTAATAAATTATGTCTTGAGGGGAGGGTAAACTAATTTTAATGATGTAATACTTGCCTGTCATTATTGCAAGATTCCCTCCTCCCATCCTGCTCTGATATCTCACAAGTAGTCTGGTTCCAAGTAAAGGAGGACGATTATTGCACATGGGTCTATGATGTGAGGGTCAGACTGGATCTGTGTTCTTTTTGTTCTAGATGTTCTGGAACTTTCCATCTAATGGGAGGATGAAATTTCCTAATTTGGATGAGGATAATTCTGTCCTGGATAAGGTAAGCAAGGCAATAGTGACAGGTAAGCATTAGCATAATGATGGTAAGTCTTGGGACAGGAAAAAATAATTATTATTTTTTGTGTCCCAAGACTTATATGTACATGAAAAATATAACATTTTTGGTATCCCAACACTTAGAGACTCAAAAAATGTAAAGACAAAATTGGCAAGATTGCCGTACGTCACACAGCAGTGACCAGCTCTTGTTCACATAACTTGTCATATATTAATTAAAGAATGACCATAATATGGGTTAACATTCTGAATAAAGACTGACTAGGTCATCATCGACCCATTTTACTTTTGTGTTTTCATGCCACTTTTGATTTTGGCATGCTGGTGGTTGTTTTGGCAGCTCCTTTTGATTATAATTGGCGGATTTGTTTTTTGTTTTCCGACAGAAATCCAGGCCAGTTAATTGTTTAAACCCTGAAACTGGCTTGGGTAAAGAGGGAATTTTGTGCAAAGGCAATGCCAGTACCCCTTTGTTCTACAACATTAATCCTTTTATGGCCTTCCACTACATAATATTAGCACAATTAATGTAGCTGAGTAAACATGTACTTATTTAAAGGTCGCTTACATCAAAGCAAACTACCACTGCATTATTATTGCAGTTATTTTCAAAGCATTATTTCTGAGACTTCTTTATCATATTTATGAGACATTATTTTAGTGTAGTAGTAACTATGATTCAAAACCAAGAGATGTACTTCATTGAGTGCAAGTTAAAATCTTCAATATACACGTGGTGACACCATGATGTAAAAAAGGTCACTATAAATGCAAGTCGTTTGCCAAATGCTATTTTTGTTGTTTTAATACTGGTACCACATTTTAATGAGTTAAGTATTTAAATTTTCAAGCCAGAAAATGTAATTTCTTGTGACTTTTGACCATTTTAATGCAATAATGCATAAACTGACATTAGTAAACTTCAGCAAAAACGAGAGAAGTTACTTTAAATATGGTTACAACATTGTGCTAATGCTCAATGCTTGTCATCATCCAGTGAAATTATACATATTTGAAATAAGTAGAAATGATAAGAAAACAGGAAAATTAAATTAATTTTTTTATTTTTCAAACAAATTATATTAATTTATTTCCATCTAATAATTCATAATGGTAGTCCGGTAACAACTGCAATCTTTTTAAAAAAAAAATTATAATAATGTTACAATCGATAAAAAATGAGCGATCAGTAGAAAGAAAGAAAACAGAACACATTTTTTCAGGTGTCAAAAGACTTATAGTACATGAAAAAATTGTTATAATTTCACGTCCAAACTTTTATAGGTAATACAAAAATTAGTTTGAAAATAATTAAGGGTGTCTCAAGACTTACTGTCATTACAGTACATCATTAAAATTAGTTTTACCCCACCCCAAACTACATAATGCTCTCTCTTTCCCTTTTTTCTCTTATACTTGAGACAACATACATTTATGTATTGCCTTTTGCTCATACACACAGATCTGTTAAGTGCATGAATACATTTTCTTTTTCACAACATTTAGAAATTCAGAAAAACAGAGGTAATGAACTTAAATTCATTACTGTCTTTATATTTCCCCAAAAGTACATGGCCAGCTGCTAGGAATAATTTTTGTTTTATATTCATGCAGCAACCACCAGAACTATGATTTTTCAAGCTTTAATTACCCCTCTATAATGCTGTGATTGGATGTCAAAAGAAATTGTACATTATCTTAATGAGAACTCATGCATCAGAACCTATGCATTTGCATTTGTTCAGGTGTGACTGCAATTTTGTTATTAATTTGTTTGACGTTTATCATTCTTTTCAAAGCAGGGAGTACAACATATCATTGACTTTCATAAGATCATGATAAAAAAAATAGGATGCTCGCATACATGTGAACCTTCCCCATAGGAGGGTTTTTCTCCCGAGTTTAGGAATGTCTCCCATCCCTCCCGTCACTCACTGAAATCTCCTGCATACACAAAATTATTATTGAAAATGTTATTTTTCATTTTTTTTTTTTTTCATGATCTGGGTCAAATGTAGTGTATTTATGGTAATACTGCCTATGATTACGTGACCGATCTGGCTTAAGCATGGCAAGTCAATCTACTTGCTAATTTCATCCTCACATCCTGTCAGCATGGTCAACTGGCTTCATTTGAAGTTTGTTGAGGTGGATTGTGCTATGTGTGAGTAGAAGTAATTTGGAAAGGATTAAAGACGTTAATTGATTATGGCTGGGTTACTGAAAAGCTCAATCAGCATGAAACAACAAACATTACTTTGATTCTGTCCGCAAGGTATGTTCTGCTTCGGTACTTAAAGTTGTCAAGATGAATTAGAGTATATACTATGTATGATAAAAAATAATTTGGACAGGATTAAAGATGTTAATTAATTATGGTTGGATTACTCAAGAGCTCAAGTGTCATAAAACTGGCTCGGTTCAGTATTTAAAGTTTGTCGAGATGTCTAAGCGTGCATTATCTCCCAATGCCAAAACATCAAAATCCAAGCAAGCGAAATATCACACGAAATTCAGTGATGGATGGAAACGGGAATTTCAGTGATTGCAATCGAGTTCAAAGGGACATGAATATGCATTCTGCTCTTCCTGTAAAGCTGATTTTAAAATCTGTTACGGTGACAAGAATGACATCACGTATCATGCAGAAACCCCATAAAGTGGATAATAAAATGCTGACAGTCTTTGTTCGTGTTTTCGACAAGGATGTAAACAGGATATCAACAAGATTCCTTGGAATACCAACTTGTAACATTGGATCAGCAGAATGCATCTTTGCATGCTTGGATAAAATACTCACGTAAGTATTAATAAAGTTAAATTATTTTATTGTTCATAAGAAATCATAATCACAATTGTATAATAATAATAATAATATGAATAATATGAATAATATGGATACAGTACAAGAATTAATCCATAATGCCTGGGATGAATTAGGTGTTTGTCTATGTCTATAGTACTAGTAAGTGATAATCATTTTCTGCATTTGATTGTTATTGTTAAATAATGGTGATAGTGATGATAATGATGACAACAAAGGCATCTGCAAATTAAGTTTAAAGTCCCAAAGGGTGTGTTAGTCTAACCATTAATGTATGCATCAGTGCTTCATCATACTTGCCATATTCCCAGACAGTGTTGGGGGTTTTTTGAGACTCAAAAAGTGTTTTGAGGTCCCAAGGGTGGTTAGTGCGCGTGACACTCCAAAAGTGACGTCATCCAAATGAGAATACCAGTAAGCTATCTTTTCAAATCGGCCTATAGCAAATGACTGGAAATTCTAATCTGAATAAAAGAAAATATAATCTGTTTTCTCTGAAGCATGTAATATACTTACAAAAAAAAAATGGTTGACTTGGCATTGTCAAATAACATCATCACAAACATGGTCAAAACCTCACAGACATTAAATACAAAAATACACCAAGTTACTGTCTTTAAAATCCATATTACAGTGGAATGTAGTTTTAATTACATGCAGTCTTTGCTGCTTTCAATAGTTCAGTAGTTGGTTTGACAGTAATGCAAGTGATATTTGTGTTCACAAATATGCCTACACATTTCCTTTGCGAATGTGCATCTACGTCTATGTTGGCGCAAGGAATCTCTAAAAGTGATACAAACTGTAAGATGGCAATGAGTAACCATTTCAAAACAATGAATCTGCCAATGAAAACATTCAAGGTTTGTCGTAGTCAGCCGAGTTGCTATAGTCTTTGACTGCCTTTATTGTAACGTATTTTCGAGGTTAAAGTCACATCTACGGCAGTGAAGATTTAATTTATTCTCAGGTTGAATTAATGAAAAAAGGTATTAATTTTTGCAAATACACAGTTTCTAATTTGATTATTGATTTAATACTTTTAAATTATTAAAATTCCGTGGTGCAGTTCATTTCGGGTTAACCATATATTCAAACATGTTAATGTTTTCACAAGTTATTTGATCACATGATAAAACATTTATTGCAATCATGTAAATGTCCAAGGAAAATATGAGAAAGTTAAGGTGGCAAAACTGTCAAAGCAAATAAGATTATCTCATTTTTTAGCACTTCTAATGCATTATGTACTACAATTTTCCTTTGTCCCTTTAAAATGTTGTGTGTCCCCTGACCTTTGGATCCTAGGTGCAACACTGCATTAGAGATTGAATGGTGCTGTTGTTCAACCTACCGAAATAATCATGTTTTGAATTTTATATATGAAGTAAAAATCGGACTTTAAAGAAACATTGCCGCTGATCACAAACTTCAATAAAGATGGCTTCAACATTCTCATTCAACGCAGTCAGTGATGTCTAATAACATTTGTTTTTCAACATACATCTGTTTGATGTACTTAACTTCAGAGAAATTGGGTTGTTCCACTTAGGGTACTTTACCTATGCAAATTAGCCTAATGGATTCTCCCTCAGCAGTGCTTAAAGGATTTGACACGACACATCACCCTAGCTATTGTGGGCTAATTCAGTAAATCTCTGAAAGGTGTCTGTTTATCTCTGACCACCTTACTTTTAATTGCCTTTAAAACAACTGTATAAACTGCCCTGAGGATAGTTTTGCATGAGCTCTGAGCAAGACTGTTTAGTGTTTATACAAACCACAGATTACAGGCATTTATCAAGTAATGTACTTTTTTTTTTTTTGTTAAAATTTTGTCGGTATTTTTTTTTTTCCGCTAAGATTGCTGAAAATTGTGTTTTTCGAAACACGACCATGTTGGGGGGTTTGGGAGTCCAAAATCGTGTTTTTGGCGTGACACGTCGTGTTATGGCATGTATGCTTCATGTGGACAATCTTACTGACATTTAAACAACATTAGATGCCTGGGAGTGCAATAAATACTCAATAATCCAATTAGGTAGGTTTTCTTATCTTCTGTGATCAATACAGATAATTATCAGCTATTGATGGGTGAACAATAAAAAAATATTATAGGTCTGCACTGATAATTGGAAACTGAAAACAATGATAGGTATCTTTAAAAGGAAAAGTTCGCTAAGCCTTATGAAACCACTGCAACAGATTCTATAATATTTCAGCAAGGGAAATCTCCCTTGGGCCAATTGCATTTGATATGCAAGTGACAATTGCATTATTATATTATAATATTTTAATTTACTTATTGTATATCGATGGCAAGTAAATTTAAAAGTTCTAATGTTTTGCATTTGCATTTTGTATTGCAGTGGTGAAGCAGTCGAACTTTACTGGAAGATGAAATTCAGAACATCCCAAATTCGACAGAGACAGTACAGTGGGACCCCGCTATAACCCGGTAGTTGGGAGCCATAGAATCCGACCGGGCTATGAGCCGAACCGTGTTATAAGCAACCATGTACAATACCAACACATTTTTGGATTTAATTGGGGGGGGGGGGTTACATAAAGACGGGTGCGAAAATGCATGGCACAATTACCATTTTTGATCAATATATATTAAATGAGAAAACCATTTGCTGATATAATATATTACTTTATTCAGAAAACCATGCATTGGTACATACACGTGTCTAATTTATATATATACATGTATAATCTATTGCATGAAAAGAATATCAACACCGTGTACTCACCAGCGAATCTTGTAACATACATTGAATCCATAATACAAATATTTCCATCGAAAATATCCACACACGGATGTAGAATATTCAATAATTTTGTCACAGATCATTATGTGACTAATACAATGAAGAGAAAGTAACAAAAATTACGTAACGGGTGTATGTAATGAATGATGAAAAAGTACATGTATGTCCGACGATTAATAAACGGTGTCGCATACATTTTACACCACTACATTTCTCATCTGTTAGTAGTTATTATTTTTTAAAAAACTCTGTGATTTTTAGCTGCTTTCTGCTAATATCACGTCTGCTCTTGGCAAAGTCAAGAATAGTTCTCAGTTGCAGAATTCGAAGATAATCAATATCTTGCGTCTCCATCCATCTCAAAGCACACTCTAAACCTTTGACAGCTTCTGTAGCTAATGGTGGGCTATCCTCAGGTGAAGTGTCTTCGCTGTCATCATCAGAAGTATCACCATCGTCAGCATCACCACTAGTGTTTTGAGACTTAATATTTTTAATAATTTCCGCATCCGAAACGTGGTCTGCAACTGGACATTCATTGTCAAAATTAAGCCATTCGTCAACGCGTTCACGTGACTGCATCAGCTCCCCAAATGCCCTCTCAGCCTGGAACACATCATTTTCCGAAAATCCATCGAATAAACTATTGTCATCATCGGTGATGTTGCCTCTGTCTTCCTGTGTACTAGTAAATGCTGTCCCAAGTCCTTTCTCCCAGCAGTTCTCAATGCAGCGTGGCGTAATGGCATCCCAAGATTTGCCGCCGAGGTACATTGCTTCTTTCAAATTTAAACTTTTTAGTGTCGCCTGGACTGAGGTTTCATCGCAAACAATCTTTTTAACAAGTTCTCTGCGATAATTCATTTTAAAAACTGCTATTATTCCCTGGTCCAGAGGCTGAATTCTTGAAGTTGTGTTTTTTGGGAGGAAGCAACCTTTTATTTTCCCATCAGTACTAACTAGACATTCTGCAGGTGGGTGTGCGGGGCAGTTGTCTAATAATAATAGTGCCTTTGGCTCCATCTTCAGATTTCTGAGGTGGGATCGAACTGATGGTACGAATTCGGTTTGAAACCATTTTTCAAATAAAGCAGCTGTCATCCATGCGTTTTTTGTGGCATCATATGAAAATGGTAGGGTGTTCACATTCAAATGATGGAAGCACCTAGGTGATTTGAATTTTCCAATGCATAGTGGTTTAAGTTTGTGTCGTCCCGTTTTATTGACACAAAACAACAACGTTAACCGTTCTTTTATTCTCTTAAATCCTTCATGTTTATGTTCATCTTTTTTCACAGCTAGGGTGGTGTCAGGTATCATTTTGTAGCACAATCCTGTTTCATCACAGTTGTAAATCTGCTCTGGGGAATACCCACCTTTCTCTATTATTTCCCTCAATTCATCTGAATAGTTCATAGCAGCTTCAGAATCTGAAGAGCGAATTTCTCCAGAAACTGTCACATTACTAATCCCATATCGTTTCTTAAAACGATGTAGCCATCCATTGCTTGCTTTGAAGCTAGAATCTTGCCCATGTAAATCGTTGTTTAATTTTTCGGCTTGTGCCTTAACAATTGGTCCTGATAAAGGCACTCCTTCAGCTCTAGTCTGGACAAACCACTGATACAGGGCTGCATCAAGTTGGGTGTCTCCTGCTAGTCTTGCTTTTTTCCTCATCATTCCCTCACTTTCGTACAAATCCAGAACCCTCTCTCTTAATTTTGCTTCATCTTTCTTCCATCCTCGAACTGTCGATTCATCGAGACCTAAATCTTTAGCTACATGCGATTGTTTAACACCGGACTTAATCCTGTCCAATGCTTCAATCTTTTCTTTAACAGTAAAAGCATTACGTTTGCGTTTCCCATTTTCCATTCTAAATGTATACAAATTAACACTTTTAATCCTATTGGTTTGAAAATCTACAGCAAGAATAATAGTCATTAAACAATGGGGGTATATTTGTAGTAAATTTACGACATTATTTACTGGCCAACAGATTGCATAAAACAACACCGCCAAGCCTTACGCACATGCTGGCGGCTTTGTTTCTTTGATGCTGTATAAATCGTTGCCCTATGATTTGAACAAGTATAGCTCGGTAGTTCACTTTGATGATAAACAATGTACTTAAATTAATTGATTTATACATTCTGGTGAGAATCTTTTATCAACCGCCACATTGGCTGCTGCTTAGTTGTGTATGAAATTAAGAGAACATATATCGGAGATTATTTGAGCAACGACTGTATTCGGAATGCATTCAAGACAAACAAAGTAGAAACGATGGCTTCATTACTCAGGAATCAGTAATTATAATATTGACACTTATGAGCTGTAATTTTTCAACAATAAACAAAGATCAAAGTTCTCAGTAGGCCCAGCAATTGGTTCGTATTTCCGACGTTTATTTTGGCACAAAAATAGAAGAAATTTGATAATACATTTTCTACACGTTCTTTTTCGCACTGTTTAGACGAATATGAGAATGATAATTAAACTCTTGACGTATTTAGTTTTTTTCATACTTAAATTTTTTTTTTTTTTTTTTTTTTTTTTTTTTTGGTCTTTGAGAAAAATAACTGTAATAAATTACCCGAAATTTCGGGAGCCATGCCACGACCGGGTTATATCCGAATTCGGGTTATAGCGGGGCGGGTTATAGCGGGGTCCCACTGTACCAGTCTTGAGCAGTTTTGGCAGACAGTTGGCAATCTGACTCTACCCACAGGCGGGAAACAATTTAAACTTCTTGGTGAACTCAGTAGAGTTGTATTGACATTGCCACATTCCAATGCAGACTCTGAAAGGACATTTTCCATTCTGAGGAAAATTCAGGCTAACTCTAGAGGAAACCTAGATCCAGTGATAGTACATAAATCTTTTAAGTGTTAACATGAACAATGATAAGGACTGCCACCAATATAATCCAGGCAGTGATCTTGTAAGAAATGCTAAAAATGCTTATGTTACATATATGGAGAGTGTGAAAGGCAACAAGTTAATGTGAAAGAACTGAATTGCATATTTTAATATTAAAAATATGGAAATTTGTTCAATAGTAGTAATTTTTGCCCATTTGCATGCTAAAAATTGGGTCAATGAAAAACCTCCCTCTTTCGAGGTCAAAACTCCTGACCAAATTTTACAAATCTCCCTCTTTGTTCCAATCTGACCCCTCATTTTTATCACATGTATGTGCTCATCATCATAACCTCACATGCCGATCTTTTGTCAGGATAGTTTAAAAAATAAGTACACACAAACTTGAATGACAATAAGTGCATTATACATGCATCTGTGGATTCCCAAAATGTAGGATTTAAAAAAAAACTGAAATTCATGCAATATATACTATTATTAAAGTTCAAAATTCATTGGCATTATGTTAATGTTATCTAAAATTTGATTTGGTAAAAGAAAAATGTATGTTAATTTATAGGGGCAATGATATAGATAAATTAGTGCACCACTGTACACTCTTTCTCTCATTGAAAATCTTTAGTGCATGTTTGCTAGGGTGATAAACAGTAAACCATGCCAACTTTATTGACACCACCTTGACTCCACAGTGATCGGCAGTTGTGACTCCATGAGAAAGAGTGGTATGCAGAGCTATTCTAAGCGAGAAGACACAGCAGCTCTGTCTGAATGCATGGGGTGATGGTGGAGGGTCTTTTTCTTAATCCTCTCCATGAACCCTACACCCTCACTATAACGCATGAAAAATCGCATGAGCTGTACTGGAGCATGTTATGGGTTCAATAGCATTGTGGGCTACAATGATTGTGTATCAGGATCATGACAGTAAATGGCCCTGGGGAAAACACTGCCCTTGCTTGTATTTAAATGGGGTCCGGGGGGGGGGGGGGTCATTTATTTGAGTAGAATAAAGTATGCACTTTTAGGGGAGATATATTAATAATGAATCTATAGGATGGGAAGAGTGTGCAGATGCAAACAATACTCAGGTGGAAACAATATTTGCCAGTACAAATCAAAACATACATAGGGTATTATTTGAAATATACTTTTAATTAAGTAGATATAGTAGGTACTAGGAGTCTGTATACATGCTGTAAGTGACCTGATTGTTTATATTCAAAGGGATAGTAAGACAGCAAAAAAATGTTTATTTTTGGACAGTTTATATATTATATTTAGTTTATGTTTGATTCTACTATGGACTGTCCTGTATCAATAGTTTGAGTCTGTAGCATGATACACTATCACTAGAGTTAATATTGTGATTTGTTGATACATTGGTGATATTGAACCACCTCCAGTGTTAACCCATAGTGCACCAGAAGCTCACAAATTTGTATGCCTTTTTATGTAAAATATTTGTGTACTCCTAGTTGAAATGAAGTGCAGTAGAAGTGCATTTTGGTAAGGTTTAGTTTAGGTGCAACTGTACATCACTGGAGGTCATTACACACATCTAAAGTGTGAATGTACATGCATATGCATGTTTCAAGTCATATCATGTGTGGTGGGTACTGACCATTGAAAGGAAGAATTGAATGAAAAATTATAATTAAGATTCCTTTGCTTTTTGTCCAGTCCACCTTGGTAGAAGTTCGACATAGTGATCACTTTGGCATCAGTGTGTGTGTGTATGTCTGTCTGTCCACACATTTGATTACCCTCAGTGTTACAGTTATTTACTTTTAATTTATTTCAATGCCTCCCACCCTTGTTAGTTTGGAATGTAGCACCAGCATGTACTTATATTTATCTTGTGTCATCTTGGTTCATGTGTCATCCCATAGGGTGAGGATTTTTCCCTTTTTTTCAGTTAATATGTGGTCATTTTCTCAAGTATGATTAACCACAGAGTCAGATTATTTAGTATGTGGATACATCTTTATGTGTTCGATACCAATTTAGCAGAGTAGGTCATTTTGCCATACATTTCATGCTTCCCTAACTTGGCTTAAGTTTTTCATTTACCTCAGTTTCCTATTTACTGTTGGTTAGGGAGTCTTGCAACTTAATTGGTGGATACAACTTGTTGGGTTACCAAATCACCAGAAGTAGGTCAATTTGACTTAGATTTCATAGTACAGTGACTTTAAATTTTGCATTTGGGTCAGTTTCTTGGGTACTGTCGGACACAGAGTCATAGAAATTGATGTGTGAATGTGTCTTGGTGGGTACAACACCTTTCCATCAAAACTAGGTCACTGATATATATTTCACACTTCTTTGACTTGTGTCAGTTTCAAGACCACTATTGGTCAATGTGTTGTGCAACTTAGTGTGAACATGCACTTGGGTGAATTCAACACCCTTCTGCCAAAAGTAGGTCACTTTGACCTTTTTTAAGCCTGCCTATATGTCCATTCACACCCTAGACTGGCCTCAGATTTGGAATATAGCTTTGGGGTGGGCCCAATGTGCAGGCCTTGGCCAGCATATTTTAAAATGAAATGACCATACAAATATTAAAATTAGAATTAAAGTGTCCATTCTTACCCTATTTACTGTTGTTTATTGGTGTTTTTATATTACAAAAGATCTCAAGAGTGGAATAAAATCTATTATGGCAGCAGTGAATATCAGATCCTTGCAAGCAAATATTGAATAAGCTTGAGGGTAACAATTCAGCACAAGCATGTTTTTTATTTCTGAAGTAAAACATGAACTGCCCTGGATGTTAACCAGCCTTGCTTATGACATTAACTGATAGGTTGATGCCAACTCACTGATGTCTTTGGTTAATGAAGACTTTTATTATGCCTCTGCTAAATCTATGGAGGGGGCATGTAGTGTTGCCCATGTCTGCCTGTTGTGTCACATCATGTCCAACTAATTTTGTTTCTGCTCAGTAGCTTTGAATTACATCAGGGATTAAAACAAAGTTTGGTAAGAGGCTTTACACTAAAAGCATTTAGGTCAGAGTCAATTTTCACTTTTATCCAGGAACACTTATCAGAGTTCAGCCCTTGTTTGACTTAGAACTTGCCTAAAAATTCTGTTTCTGCTCAGTAACTTCTGAAGGACTTCATGGATTCAAACTATATTTGCAAAGAGGCTCTACATTGAGAAGTTCTAAGTCAAGTTTGATTTTCACTATTTTTCAACAAAATTTGTAGAAGTTATGGCTCCTGTTTGACATAGAACTTTTGCCCATCAGCTGAAGTTTCATTTCTGTTCAGTAAGTTTTGAAAGACTTCATGGATTCAAAACTTAGTGTGCCTCCTAGTGGGATCAGGGATGTAGAATAGGCCTTATGTACCTCCTGCATGTCATAAGAGGCAACTAATGGAGACAGAAGCCATGATTATTCAGTGGTTAGCATGCTGGACTCACAATTGAAAATGTGGTGGTTTGAATTCTACCATCGGATTAGCTCAGGTCAACCACTGTGTGTCCTCAGGCAAGGGCAGTTTACTCCAATTGTCTCTGCACCAAATATGCGAGTTGTGTTGCTGTGCCCTTAAACAACAAACCAAACCAAACTAATCAAACCAAATGTGTCAGGAGACATTACACTATCAAGATGTAGGTCAAGTTCACAAACTTTAACAGAGTTTATGACTCCTGTTTTTTTACTTAAAACTTTGTCCTTCAATTGCATCATATTGATCGGAGCATCAGTTTTGTATTTACACATTTCTTGTATTTTAACCTCTGAAGATAGAAACTACTCTCATGTTTCCTTATCATTTCACATGTAATGAAACATTACCAGCAGGCAACACTTCTTTGATATAATTTAGATGCGGTTTATACCCACGTGTGTATTTTACAGGCAGAGTGCCAGGTACTACTGCCCGTTGAAGGAGTGTGAGGGACACAGTGGAAACCACTTCATCAGAGTACACATACCTGGAGCATCAGAGGCACAAACAATCAGGTTTAAATTTGATCCATCACAGCTTTTAGATAAAAACATTAATTTAAAATATCATTTCAGTTAGATTTCAAGCAGACCATTGAAATCAGACTTCCAAAATAAATTACATACACTTGGTCTTTGAAAGTTGAGGTCAAAATGGTGTAAACAATTGATGCCTGATATCATCATAATATTGAAGTTCAGGCAGGCAGTTGACAGCCATCCACAAATTATTTGAACAGTGTTGGACCAATTTTGTTTGTTTCAGAGAGTAACCAAAATCAATTTCTAGTCTTTGACACAATATAATCTAATTTCTGTCATTGCTGTTGACTGAACCAGTTGCTAAAGATAAGGTTTTTGCTATAAAATGCTGATGATTATAGCTCTCATCAGAATGAGAGCATACGTACCATAATATGATGTGTCACACAAAAAACACAATTTTTTACTCCCAAATCCTCCAGCACAGTAGTGTTTAAAAAAACAGTTTTCAGGGTGATTAAAATGGAAGTTGTTCAGAGATAAACAACCACCCATACACTGATTACATAATTGACTGACAATAGCTAGGGTGATGTTGTGTTATGAATCCTTTGTGGGAGAACCCATTAGGATAATTTACATAGGTAAAGTACACAAAATGGAACAACCCAATTCATTTGAAGTTATTCAGTATTTATATTTTTTATATATATACATACACACCACTCCATCAATAACTCGTGCCCGGATAACTTGCAAACCCTCTTTTTATGCGGGGTCAGGCATGGATCCCTTTTTTTTTAATAGAAAATACCCAAACAATTGGCCCCTATTTGTTGAACATGAAGAAAATCTCAATTAAAATTGGTTAATGAAACCTTGATATATCGCTCGTTTTATTTTCGAAAACAGTGGTTAATACCCGGAAATTTGAATCAACATCATGAAATTTTCAACTTTTAATAAGAAATCATATATTTTTTAAAATTGTCTTTCCAAACAACGTTCTCAGTACACTGTAAATAACGATACTTGACAAAATTTTGATCAATGAAAATGTCAATAATGCCTACTGGTGGCAACACTTTAATAAATAAATACCAATTAAATGAGTTTTGTCAAGTGAAATTCGTGTTTTAGTTCTATCGTTTAATTTCAGTTTGAGTGTAATCATCATATATGCAATATGCCCTCTCATATTCAAATGTGAAAAATGTCAATCCACCATCCACAAGCATTTCTGTGAGAACCTAATTAAGTGCAGACCGTGTTTTGATCTCCAACTTGCAGAAGTATTTGTTGTATTGTTACACTCATTTAAAAGCAGACCTGCTTTGTATTATCACATTAATTACATTTTTTTTATAAAATCAAGGAACGGGAGTGGAATAATAGAAAAGTTAAAAGGTTTGCAAATCCTACCAGCATAAGCGATATCGGTCACAATCGTGTGTAAGGGCCAACTGATTTCAATTGACCAGTTAAATATTGTTATAAATATTATTATTTAAGTAATATAATTAAACTACCTTAAATTAGCCTACTCAATCACAAATGCGATCAAAGATAGCAAGGCAACGAAGCGAAATGAATACTTGGTGAATAAAAAGCTTTGTTTCACAGATATGGTTCAGTATGGAGAAGTGAGGAGTTCCAGAGTTTGTAGTGAACTTAAAATTTCTCAGAGATTTCCTCAAGGATACGGAGTTTAACTATTACTTGCAATAAAATCATGGCATCAATATTTTACTAATAAAACAATTTTAAAAAATAGAGTTTCGACGTTGACAGTTGTTTCACAAAATAAATGTCCCTAGTTCTGGAAAAAAAGGAATCTTGTTTTGTTATAAATCAAAATCAACAAAAAGCAGAGATGTAATACACTGTTTTCACGCGTTAACATGATGGTTGTTTTTTGAAACCTCTTGGAGTAAATTTGTTAACAATCTTTCAGAAGTTGGGTATCTTGAAAATAAAGTTAATTTATACAAAAAAGTGAACAACTTCATTAGAAAAGCTCCTTATTTACAATTATTCCCAGTGCGATTATAAAATGAGTATTCAGCCATTAAACAGCCCCCTTACACCCCTCCCCTTCTTAATTTTTTTTAGGTCCCTCTGTAACTTCCGCCCTCGCTTATAGCCGCTTTCGGAAACCTAGTTATCTCCCTTAAAACACTCTCTCATGTATTGTATTTACTACTTCCGGTAGGTAATCGGGCTTTTGTACAAGAAGATAACTGCTGTCATCACTAACGAATTCGTTCTTTCCATGTGTTTTGTATTTAGTTATGTTAACACTGACGTAGTGCTGTGTGATTTCTAACGCCACTCACAGTATACAGTTAACCGTTTGTAAAAGAACTTTGATAAACGGTCTACATACAGTTGTATAACGTGATCACAAGATTGTACGTGTACCTGAAGAATGGAAAACCAGCTGCAATACATGAAAAAGAAAGAATTGCAGAACTTTTTGAGAAAATGTGGACAGCCAACATTTGGAAATAAACCTGAATTATTGGAAAGAGCTCGTGGAGCAAAATCCCTCGGATTAGATGTAACTGACGAATCCAACAGCATGCCCATTTGAAAGATACAATCCTGTCACCACTTGGGAAAAATCTGCCGCCGCCATCGGAATTAAAGACAGGATGGTTATCGGATTGTGGCACGTTTCCAGACTTCACCGATAAGGACCTCTACAACTACCTAGTATTAAGTAGACACAGGACTTTTGATGACAACCCATAGCTAGAAGACAATTGAAAGCAAAGGTGTTTTACCAAGAAGGACATGTCCAGATGATTATGTACCATCAAATATCAGAGAAGTGCTCACATTGTTTTGTAAAATGTGAATGCCTCCCTTCCATTCCAACGAGGGATAGAAGGAAAAAGCCTGCTTACCAGACATGGGTGTGCTTGTCAAAAGTTACTGGCCGAGTTCACACGCCTACTACTATCAAATACAGGGGCAGCTTGCAATTACCAAACGTGAGTGGTGTGATTTTGTTGTTTGGACAAACAAAGGTTTAGAGTGTGAAAGGATCTATTTTGATAACGATCTATGGGTTAGTGTAATCTTACCCAAGCTAAATGCATTTTTCTGCAGTGCTGTACTACCAGAACTATTTTCCAACAGGGTAAAAAGAGGACTGAAGTTGCATGTTGTGTGATGATGAACATAAAAATTACTTGGCAGTGTGGATATGGAATTCTTCTACTTAAAATTAACAGTCATCTGCAGGAGATAACAATTTCAATTGGAAATTTAATGTTTCATTTGTCTTTTATATTTTAATTCAAAAAAATACTTGATATTACTTGACATGTGTAGTAGCCTTGTAGTTTGATAATTCCCACCAAACTCCAGTTTCACAAGTTGTTCAAACTTTCTCCTCAAATTGAGATTTGATATTTATCTTGTTCCTGATACTTCATTAGCAGTCAAGATGGTAGAAAGGATGAAAGTAATATACATAGAATTTAAGTCATATTATTCTTGGAAATAGAGTTGAATTCCTAAGATTTTAGGAAATTTGAAATTTCACCAGAAATAAAACAATACTGCATCTGATGCAGTTCCTGTGATTTCTTACTAGCTCTAATCCAACATCTAACAGAATGACGTTACAAACTGAAGGATATTTTCATAACAACAAAAAAAATCCAAGTGAAAATAAATAGTGAAATAGTGAAATAAAGCCAGATAAACAAGACTAGACTGTAATAATTAAAATGAACTTTGTCCGGCATGTTTATAACACTACAAAAACATGAAAAACTTTTTTGATTTCCTTTATTTACCCTTGAATCAATGGAGGAAGTAAATTGCATAGTGCACATATAACAAACACTATTCTTGACACTCGTTCATGCATTGATATAGGCACCACACCTTGAATAATCCTGAAATTTTTTATTCGTTCAATTGCCCGTTCAACATGAATATGAAGGTTAGCAATTCGCCTTGTTGTTTCCACTTGTCTCTTACTCAACTTTCCATTTCTCTCGGTTGGGGGAACAATAAGATAAATGCCTTTTGGAGTAACCAAATCTGCAATGACAAAGCCTTTATCTGCCATAATAGCATCCCCAGGTTCACATTTGGCTATGAGTCCACTTAATTTTGTTATTTCTTTATCGGAAATACTTCTAGCCCAGAGATCTGACACATGGGTGATTGTACCATTTGGACTAATACCTATCAACACCTTCCATGTCATATGTGACTTGTAGTCTGAATACATTCTACTCTTATTACCTAATGACTGTGGCGTCTCTGTAAAAATCTCCGTACAATCTATTATAACCCTACAATTTGGATATAACCTCTTGAAAGACTCCGGTATATTATTTTTAACTGTTGCTCTATCTGGCCATGCAACAAGAAAGTGTAAATGTTCATACATTATGTCTAACCACTCATTAAATATTTTGCTGCATGTGGATAATGATATATTAAACCTCCGTGCTAAATCCTGAGTCAGCAAACCTAACCTTAGTCTCATAAGGACCATCAGAAACTCGTCAACATCTCTAAGTTTACGTGGTCTGCCTCTAAGGTCTGGGTTGACTGACTTTTGCTCTGACATGGTATGTTCAAACAATAAGTAGAAATTGGCTTTGTCTGGAAGTCCAGTATAAAATGTCACCTCCTCATTAGTAAGATCCTCAATAACAAGCATAGGTAGATTAACACTTGTGTCAGTATTCACCGGTCTGTTTGTTGAACATGCACATGAATTACTTTCATTCCAATTTGTTTCAGTTTGTGATTCCTTTTCACTTTCCTCTGTCTCACACTGTATTTCCTTGTTATGTACCTTTGAGAGATCACTTACATGTACATTACCACAGTAATCATGAAACATGACAGAAGTGTCCAATTGAGAAAAGCTCTCGTTCAGAATACAGCTAGTATTTTCAGCCTCTGAATTACTGTCTGTAAGTTCAGTAATATTCCTTGTGTTTTGCCCATGGTCTGATTCTGAAGAATTCTCTTCTGTTTCTAGGCATGCTGCATCATGTGATGACATATACTGAAAATGAAATTAATCATAATCTTATAATTTAATGAAAATTAAAAGAAATATCTATACAGATTAAATGAACATTTTATTAACCAACACTTTTGACTGTCAATATTTAAAAATGTGAACAAGCGAACAAGAGAGAAGATTTACTTATAAAACATTTTCTTTATTATTTTTGGGGGTGGGGTTAATTACAAAATTTATTAGAGTTCAGATTTGTAAATACTCATACAATGGGAAACATTTATGTCAGAGAAATTACAAAACAGAATTGTTTTATCCCTTTACAATAGTATTTAAAATAAGCATCATACAACAATTTACATCTGTGGCTTTATATTTCGGGGGGGGGGGGGGCTACTTTCGTCATTCTGACAGTTCGCGAAAAAAAAAAAAAAAGCAAAGACACAAACAAAAACTTACATTAGTCGTCCTAAATACCCTGTGGTCGAACTCTGACGGTAACAGATGCTCTTTAGTTGGTCCACTTTTGGTGACGAAATGTTCTGAACATAAACGGGAACAAGTTGTTGATCTCCAGTTCTTTCGGCTCACACGACTTACCCAAATGGATCTTAATCTTTTTTGCCCCGGGAATCTGTGTAGTGTTACTTTTCTGCCATTTATCTCCTTTCCGCTGTAATTATGACAGTGTGTGGCCAAACAATAAAGTTTGCCCATGGCGAGAAATATTTAATTCGATTTCTTCTGCGTTGCAATCAGCGAATACCAACCACCGGCATACCTACCGGAAATGCTTCTAGCGTGACCTCCATACACTAAAGAGCTCGGAAATAATGTGCAGATAATGAGGTTACCGAAAAGGGCTATAGTGCAGTCTATGCTTTTGGACCCTGTTGTGCACAAATTATTGAGGGAGAGGTATATATATATATATATATATATATATATATATATATATATATTCCCAATACAGTCTTGTTAATTTTTCATTCAGGCATCAGTTTATGACCTATACATATATGTTTGTGACAATTTTTACCCATTTAAATACTGCTTGAAATTTTACATTAAATTATTATTATTATTATTTTTTTTTTTTTTTTTTTTTTCAATTATTATTTTTTTCGATATCCTGGTACAACATTCTCATGATACATTTCTTAATTACCTTCTCCATGCATAACTTTAGCAGGATATAATTTTTAATACATATCGTAGTTTCTGGTCTTCAGTGGCATTGTTCCTTGCTACACATCATTTGTGGTCTTTGTCTTTAGCCTGAAATTCAGTCAGATTAATTTGGTTCTCTGTATGAACAACACACATCTATGTGGATTACCCTACCTTTGAATATTTTTTTTATACATTTTTGCTATTCTGACCCTAGCAGAAAATAGTCATGTACTTTACACATTTTAATACTGTTTTACATCTGACTTTTTAAAATTATTTAACTTTTTTGAAAATAGATTTCTTTGTCATTTAATCATCTAAATAGTTCAGGTTTTCTCTCTGCATTTGTGTTTTGTGTTTATTTTAGTTTTGCAAGTTGTTTCTTTTCCTGCCGAAGAGCTTGATTAGCTTGAAACATTAGGAAACTTTTGTAACTGTGCCATTCTTAACTTTTGTGTCAACATGTATATCAGAGATCCTTAAATACCTGTATTTGCAGGACCTCAGTCATAGGAGTTCTATAATATTATTATATCAACTTGTCATTGATTTGTTTATACATTATACTGCAAATAATCACCTTAACAAAGTAGAATGCAGTGGTCACTATGGTGACGACTATAAGACTTGGGACATGAAAAAATAAAAAAAATTTCTTCATGTCCCAAGACTTATATGCATGTAAAATATATAAAATTTTCAGTGTCCCAAAACTTGTAGACACAAAAAAAAAGTAAAGACAAAATTGGGAAGATCATACGTCACACAGCAGTGACCAGCTCGTTCAATTTTCATTTTCATTTCATTTCTCCTGTAACCTTGCTGGTCGTAGGGGCGCCACTGAGGACTTTGCGACAATCTCGCTCCATTTTGCCCTTTTCTCCACTGCTCTTTGGGACTTTGCAAAGTCCATGCCTGTCCACTCTTTGATATTGTCTTCCCATCTCTTCTTCTGTCTGCCTTCTTTTCTCTTTCCTCTCACTGTGCCCTGTAGGATTGTCTTTGACAGACCAGTTGAGCGTGAGACGTGACCATACCATCTTAGTTTGTGTTTCTTTACAGTGGTGAGCAGATCTTGCACCTTGGATTTTAGTGTGCACCTCCACATTAGAGACATGGTCTAAGTATGAGATTTTCAGGATCCTTCAATAACATCTCATCTCTAAGGCATGGATTCTTCTCTCTAATTCTGCTGTTAGGGTCCATGTCTCACATGCATATAGGAATATGGACATGACGAGGGAGCGCATAAGCTTGATCTTGGACCCAAGAGTGATGTTGCTGTCTTTCCAAATAGGCTTCAGCTTAGCCAGAGCAGCTGTTGTCTGCACAATCCTGGAAAGAACCTCAGGTCTTGAACCTTCATCAGAGGCGATAGCACCTAGGTACTTGAAGCTTGTTACTGTGCTCAGCTTCTGTCCATTCACTCTTATTTCCTTTTGGATGCCACTCGGGTTGTTTGTCATTAGGTTTGTCTTTTCAGCGTTGATCTCCATCCCATATCTTAGTGATGCTTGATTGAGACGGTTCACTAAAGTTTCCATTTCTTCTTCATCTCCTGCTAAGCCATCGATATCATCAGCGAAGCGCAGGTTGGTGATTGTTCTGCCTCCAACACTGACACTGCCCTCATGGTCTTCCAAGACATCAGACATGATCCTTTCCAGGTAGATGTTGAAGAGAGTGGGTGAGAGAAGGCACCCGTCTGACTCCGACTGTGGTTCTGAACCAGTCTCCTACGTTGCCATTGACGAGAACTGTACTAGTCGCCTTGTCATACAGGGTTTCTATAGTGCGGATTAGTTTTGCATTTATGTTGTATATCCGCATGGTGGCCCACAAGGCTGCATGCCATACCTTGTCGAAAGCCTTCTTGAAGTCAGTTTAGACATGATAAAGGTTCTCTTGATGCTGGAGATATTTTTCACAGAGGATTCTAAGATTGAAGATCTGTTCTGTAGTGCACCGTCCTGCTCTGAAACTGCCTGTTCTTCCGCAGTGATGTGCTCTGCTTGAGGTTTCAGTCTGTTGAGGATGATCTTAAGCATAACCTTGCTTGGGTGACTGATGAGACTGATTGTTCAGTAGTTCTGGCACAGTTGTAGATTCCCTTTTTTAGGAAGAGTCACAATCAGAGACTGGGTCCATGGGGTGGGCCATTCTCCTGTTTGCCAGATTTGATTGCAGATTGTTGTGAGGACATCTATCATGGAAGTTCCTCCTGCTTGAACAAGTTCTGCTGGTATATTGTCTACCCCAGCAGACTTCCCCTTCTTTAGTGCCTTTACTGCAGCCTCTACTTCATCCCTGAGGATCGGGTGGTCAACCTCTGTTGTGGTCAGTGGTACGTTTAGTACAGCTTGGTCTCCAGAAGTCTCCTGGTTGTAAAGCTCCGAACAGTATTCCATCCATCTGTTAAGAATGTCTTGGTTTTCTGTCAGACTCTTACCAGCCTTGTCCTGAATCGTATTAGATCTCCCCTGTTTCTTTGTTGTCAGGTCTTTCACCAACTGGTATGCCCTTTTACTGTCATTCTGGTTCAGGCTTTTCTCGACTTCCTTGCATTGGTCCTCTAACCAGCTTTCTTTTGCTTTCTTTATGCTCTTCTTAATCCTGTTGTTAATCTCATTGTATTTATCTTTTTGCTCCTTCATGGTCTCCTCGCTTACTCCTCAGCTTTCTCCTCACATCGCAGAGGTCGAGGATATCTGCTGTGATCCAAGGCTTCTTTATTCTATGATGCTTGCCAAGGATCTCTCTGGCTGTGTCTATTACTGCCTTGTTGAAGGTGATGATCAAGGAGTCTAGGTTTATTTCTTCATGTCCCAGAATTGTGATTGGTGCAAATTTGCTGCCTATTGATGCTTCAAATGCTTGTGCCATGCTTGGATCTTTAAGTTTTTCAAGGTCGAACCTGATCCTAACTTGTCTTGGTTTATTGATCTTCCTCAGACAAAGTTTGATAGTCATCATCAGCAAGTCATGGTCGCTTCCTATATCAGCTCCTGGGAAGCTACATGTTCTGGCAATGTTTACGCTAGACCAGAAGCGCTTTCTCACCAAGATGTAGTCAATCTGGTTGTGATGTTTTCCGTCTTGGCTGTGCCAAGTCCATCTTCTGGATAGTTTGTGGGGGCCAAGGGTGTTCGTTAGCACTAGGTTATTGTATGTGGCGAAGAAGTCCAGGAGCTTGAGTCCTCTCTCATTGGTCTGCTTATTACAGTATGGACCACAGACTTCTCGCCAGTCTGCTTGTGCATCTTCTCCTACCTTAGCATTCCAGTCTCCTTGGGTGTCTGGTCTATGAGAGTTTGAAGCTGGTCGTAGAACTCATCCAGTTCCTCGTCGTCATGGTCAGATGTTGGGGCATAGACCTGTATGATAGTGATGTTAAAGGGAGATGCCCTCACACAGATGACTGCACTCACAATGTCCTTGTGTACCATAAACCCGACTCCATGTTCATGCTTGTTCTCCCTGTGTCCGTCATCTGTTGATCTCTCTCCGAAATTTTTTCCAGCGCATCTCGCAGAGTCCAAGGATGTGCCATTGGTATCTTTCCATCTCATGGGTTAGCTCCTCGAGTTTCCCTGCTGGTCTTAATGTCCTGACATTCCATGTTCCAATGGTGATGTTATCTCTTGTAGCATACTTGTCACCTCTGTCCTGGTGTCCAGCAGATGGCGCGGTCATTGGTAACCCGGGCTGTGACCGATCCAGTATGTGAAATCTATTTATTGTCATTTCATCATCATTGGCGTTTCATGGGCCATTTCAACCTGGCGGCGCCCATCCCTCTTCAGGCTGTAGACCACAGCCAATATCAATGTTACTGTATGGTTCGCCCTGGTCTCGAACATGTGGCCGTTAAGTTCATCTTTGGAACCCTTCCGCCCTGGCCGTTGACTTCAACTTGAAAGACTTCTGCCCAGTGATGTCACGTTACCATCACCCTATTTCTCCCATAGGTAGGAAGACTCGTGGAGGCAGGAGTGTCTTAAACCTTCCCTTGCAAGTTTTTTTTATCTTCCCCACTGCCTGTCCAACCCAAGGAAGTTTTTAGTGTTGAGCATCAAATGAGGTAGCTCTTGGTGCCATTTTTCATTTTTTTTACAATGGCTTGGCTGGGATTCAAACCCAGGACCTCTTGCATACGAGGCCGACGCTCTAACCACTGGACTATTGCAGCTCGTTCAATTGCCACATCAATAAACTGTTATAAACTACTATGATTGTTTTATGTTATTATTTTGCATGTGCATATTTTCTGATTTCTCCAATATGATTTAAAATAAAGGTAAATAAAGACTTCATAATTCACGGGCTGCTTATATCTACCGGGAGACCTGTACTGTAGTGTACAGTACGTACACGGTGCAAATCGTCCTTTGCATCACTTATATCCTTGTTTATTCACAAAAATATTCGATGCAGATTTTGCTTTATTATTCGTTTTAACCAAATTGCATTCTTCCAGATAACATTTCAGCTACACGTTCATTTTTGTTTTTCAGTGGTATAAGCGATCCTGCAAAGTGATGTAATCTATATGAAAAGGCACACATATTTTATTATATAAAGCACATAACCAGCATAAATTCACATAACTGTGATATTCATGAAAGAATGATCGTAATATATGTTAAAATTCTGAATATAGATTGATTAAGAGCATCATCGATCCATTTTAGTTTTGTGTTTTGGCTTCACAAAATCATAATTTTCCACATATTATTCATTGCACTTTTGACTTTGGCAAGCTGGTTGTTTTGGCGTCTCCTTTGTTTATAATTGTTGGATTTGTCTTTTGTTTTCCGACAGCAATCCAGACCAGTTAATTGTTTATACCCTGAAATTGGCTTGGGTAAAGAGGAAATTTTGTCCGGCGGCAATGCTGGTACTTTGATGTGTGCTTGACTTCTACTCAGTAATATTAGCACAATTACCGTAGCTGAGTAAACATGTACATGTACTTATTTAACGTCACTTACATCAAAGCAAACTACTACAGAGTTTTTATTTTAACAGCATTATTTCTGAAACTTCTTTATCGTATTTTAGAGATATTATTTAAGTTTAGTGCAGTGGTGCCTATGATTCAAATCCAAGATATGTACTTCATTTAGCGCAAGTAAAATCTTCAATGTAGATGTGGTGATGCCATGATGTAAACATGTGCACAATAAATGCAAGAGTTGAAATAAACACTATTTTTGTTGTTGTCATACTGGTATCACATTTATTGAGTTAGGTATTTCCATTTTCAGGGGAAAAAAACAAACCCATAATTACAGGTGGCTTTCAACAATTTCAATGCAATAATACATTCACTGACAATAGTAAACTAAAGCACAAAAGGGAGAAGTTACTGTTGAATAGCTATAACATACTGCTAATGCTCAATTCTTGTCATCGTCTGATTAAATTATACATATTTAAATTCGGCAGAAATAATAAGAAAACAGAGAAAAAATAAATATATTTATTGACTTTTCAAACAAATTATAATAATTTATAACATTTCCATGTAATATTTCATAATGAGAGTCCCTTAAGAACCATGAAGTCGTGTTTATTTTACATGAGATTACAATCGATAAATTACGCCTATCGATCAGTAGAAACAAAAATGTTTTAGGTGTCCCAAGACTTATAGTACATGAAAAAATTGCTTTAACTTTGTGTCCCATTTTGAAAATAATTAAGGGTGTCCCAAGACTTACCGTCATTATGGTAGGTCTTGTTTATGGATTGTTTCTTTGTCAAACAATCAATAAAGATGTTGCCTACTAAGCTTAAATCAAAGGTGACTACATTGTTTTTTTCTTGGACAATCAATACATGTGTTGTCAACTAAGCTTGTTTGGTCATTATGATTTCACAATCATTTAAACACTCTATAGATTCAAAACAGAGGACAAAGAGGTGTGAAAGCTGATCTCCAGTACCTATCAAAACTCCTATAATTGAACAATTAACCCAGAGTCAGTACCATCAGTCCCTCACACTGCATGGTCTGTGTTGCAATGTGTCAGCACATGATAACTTTAGAACAAAATATGTGAAGCCTATGTATAGATTAAGAAAAAAGATAGTAGCAACAACAAAGAAGTTTTATTATCATCCTCCAAGACTTATTTGGGGACCTAATCAAATAAAACTTCACCATCCAACTTTATTGGAAATGTCTGGAAATTAGGTGTTAGGTAGTACATCAGGTTGTTGTTAGTGAATAATTAATTTTTAAAAACAGTAGAGTGGAATAAAATACTGTTGTTGTGTGAAATTCTGTAGTATAATTTTCTGAAAGAAAAAAAAAGATGTTTTATAAATATTAATTAATTTGAAAGGAAACCAGTTAATCATGGATAGATAATACTAATACCAAAGCAGCAGCAAATCCGGAACAAAATAATAACACATTGTACAGGACATTTAATAATTAGGTATATCAAAGTTTTCTTTTTTGTCACAACTTGTTATGTCTCCTTTTAATGTTTTTATACAATTTCACAAATATATGGCCTTCACGTTAATTTTCATGAAAAAATGTCTGGTAAGATGCATTAGAATTTTATGATCTCATATATATATATGGGTGTGGGTGTGTTTTCTCCAGTTTTCCTGCATTAAATTTAAGGGGCCCTTCTCACTTTTGGGGGGTGGATGGTGGGTCCTGCTGATTATTTCACCATTTACTTTGAATTTAAATACTTCCACACTTATTTATTGCATCACCATAATTTTGAACACTTACATTAGGTTCCTTTAAATTATTACTGCAATAATCGCATTGAAGTATTTTGCATTGAAACTCTATTATTGTTAAATTCTGTTCACATTTTATGTTCTTTTTCAGTATACACATGAGAATTTCTACATATAAGAGTTGAAATAACATAAAACTTTATCATGGGTGTTTTCTTTTAAAATGATGCTCAGTTGTAAAAAAAAAAAAATTATGTTTCATTTCAGTCATTTTGAACCCTACTTATTTATTTGGGATTGTTAGCAGTATGATTATTCCATTTTCTTGTGCATTCTTTATAATTGGCCAAACTTTCACTGCCAGTACTGGTATCTGATGCTAAGGCAATGCCCCCATTGTCATCATCATTAGTTTTCATTCAGTCGTTTCCTACAGCCTCCAGATGCATAGTACTTGCATTTGTATGGGCTTATCTGTCATTATAATCTTCATAGACTTATGTATTAAGTGTAAAAAACGTCTGATATTCTTTAGTTTTTTATGATTCACTCACTTTGAGCTCTTTTTATCCTTGAGGTAATTTTGATTAGTGAGAAGCTTGCTACATGGTCTGAGTTGATTAAATCAAGGGGCTTGATGACTTAGTGGACTTGATTAATGGTTGGGATACAGAGCACAAGCTTGCAAACAGTATAGACTGTTATATTTTGTATGCCTTGTACAAGGTGTTGTTGGTGTTCATGTTGTGCGCCCTTTAGAATTGTACTGTGCTAGCTACATGGGCACAGCCTTGAGACAACACTTTGTGTTTGTATATATTGTTACGACTCTAGGTCTTAAAATATGTAACAGAAAGAAAGTTAAACCAATAAGTAAAACCAACAAGCAATTTATTCCAGACTATTAAAGTGAAAATTCGAAAGACACTTACAATTTGTGAGTTAAATTCCAAATAATCCTAAATGTCCTAATCACAAGTCCAAAATAATAGAATGTTCCAAATGAATTCCAATAGCCTTGAATGTCCAGATGTACCACAAAGATGTAATCCAGAATGTATTTGAATAAGTTCACATAAATCAGAAAATCATGTATTAATATAAAAGTCAATGAGCACTTTAGTAATTCCGATGACTATTTTAAATAAATAACATTGATCTACAGCCAAAATGCTTCCGCAATAAATGTTGTCAAACTTTACTAATCCTGGGTCACTGAGAATGAAAATGATGCTTAAAATTGTTGATTGGCTCTAGTTTTAAAGATATTATACTGGGTCAGTATATATGACCCTTGACTTGGGAATGGCGGAGGATAAGTGAGTTATAAAGGGAAGGGATCTCAATTTAAACCAGAAATGACTAAAATACATCTTTGACTGGATCAAAGAATAAATCTATGACTGGGTTTGGACAGTACTTGCTTTTTAGGCAAAATAATGAATGATGCAATCTGAAGCTGATATTGCATCATACATGACATGAATTGCATCATGTTATTCCTAGAAGTCAGGGATGATGCAATCATAACTAAGCTTACATCACTGCTGAAGAAATTGCCCTATATCAGCTCTACAAATCATACAGTGTCATGTTCTCTTATTTGTCAGTGTTTGATTTTGCAAAGGGACACATTTCTGTTTAGCCAAAGTGAGCAGAGATGCCTCATACTTGTGTGAACAATGCAGATAACTTCTGCTATGTTTGTGGTAAAGTGACTTTTGCATCACAAAAGCGCAGTATAACTACCATGGTTAAGAAAGCCTATCACCTTTATTTTGGCTGCAAAATTGGAGATCAGGACAAGATGTGGGCCCCACACATATGCTGCAACACTTGTGCAACAAATCTTCGCCAGTGGTTGAACAGGAAAAGGAAATCTATGCCGAGTGGAATCTCCTGGCAGATGATGTTAGGGTTTCCATGTTCCGTGACCGTCAAAAGGATCTTGTCCCATTCTTCTTCATGGAAGGTGATCTTGTAGCCTGCAACAACATCGATGGTGTGATGGCAGCCCTCAACATCGTTCATGTTCCAGATGAGTGGAGACTGTTCATTGATTTATTGAAGACGAGTCTTAAAGTTGTTTTGCTGCATAATGGCAGTGTTTTGCCATCGATTCCAGTTGGTCATGCAGTCCATATGAAGGAAACCTATGAAAACAAAACAACTTTTGAGGTGCATAAACTATGACCAACATCAGTGGCAGCTTTGTGGCAATTTCAAGGTTCAAGGTTCTTGCTCTCTTGCTTGGTCTGCAGACTGGATACACAAAGTACTGCTGTTTTCTCTGCGAATGGGATAGTTGTGCGAGAGATTCCCACTACATCAAGATAGATTGGCCACTCCGACAGTCATTTGAGCCTGGGATGAAGAGTATTCAGCATCCACCACTTGTTGAATCAAGGAAGATTTTGTTACCACCCTTGCACATCAAGCTGGGTCTGATGAAGAACTTTGTCAAGGCCATGGACAAAACACAAGCAGCTTTCAAGTACCTCCATGGAAAATTTCCAAGGTTAAGTGAAGCTAAGATAAAGGAAGGTGTCTTTGTTGGTCCTCAGATTCGTGAACTTCTTAAAGATGATGCATTTCACCGTGCACTGCATGGCAAGAAAAAGATGGCATGGAAAGCCTTCCAGTTAGTGACAACAAATTTTCTCGGAAACAACAAGGCAGACAACTACAGGGAGTTTGTGGAAAACCTCAAGGCATACAAAAGTCTTGGTTGCAACATGTCACTAAAGATACATTTTTTGCAATCTCATCTAGATTTTTTTCCACCGAACTTTGGAGCAGTGAGCGATGAGCATGGCGAGTGATTTCACCAGGACATTGCAACAATGGAGAAACACTATCAGGGCAAATGGAGCCCATCAATGCTTGCAGACTATTGCTGGACAGAGACAAGAGATGCTCCATTTAAGGAATACAAGTGACAAGCCAAGATGCGCCGAGTAGACACTGAATAAGGACTAAACTATGTACTTATATATACATAATAGTTTTTTGACTTGTTTCAATATATTTTTTTTTATATAACCCTTTTGCTGTTTTTTAAAGTGTTACATAAACAGGACAGGTGAAATATTATCATGTAAAGCAACCATAAACACATGAAAAGACCTAGGTTTACAATTTATGATTAAAAGTCTACTATGTGCACAATATACATAGACGTAAAATGTAAAAACTTAAATATCTTGGAAACAGTATCCAATCAGTTGTTTTAATTGTCATATTTGAACTGAGTACATCAAAATCCCTAATAAATAGCACATTTTATCTCTGAAGCAGAAGACTTTGAAAAAATTGTAGACCAGTGTAATTCCTCTAAAATTATATCTGATTTTAACAACACAACTGTAAATTCAGACTGATCTTTTGAACAGGAATTTTAGAATAAGAACGAAATTATTTATCAAAATCTGTATATATATATATATATATATATATATATATATATATATATACACACACACATACATAAGCATACCTGACCCTTGTTACAACAGAATATGAGTAATTCTAATGGAAAAACACTTGCCTACCTGATCCATGTCACAACAGGATATGTTGCAAAATACTATGTAAACAACTGGACAAAAGTTATGAATGTATTTTCAAATAACCATACAACTTACAATCATAGACAACAGTTAAGTATATAAACATTATATATAACAATATATATAATTCATTGCTCTTATTCAAGTTTTGGGGAGTTGTGGTAGCTCAGTTGTTATTTAACTTAGTTGATAAAAAATAATTTTTTCTGTCATACAATAAACTTTAATTGTTAAATTATATACACACCTCTTAATGTTTTTTTTAATTTCAGGAATGATTTTATCTGTTCTTTCTGTTTCACAATCCTTAAGGAAGAGAAATCAAGCAGAATCCTATCAGGTATATGATTCATGAAAAAGATGTGCAATTGATGCAGCAACAGGGACTTCTTCACAGATGACAGAAGTGAACTTTGTCAAAAAAATTCTTTGGATACTGTTGACATAATTCAGTACCAAATTCGTTAGTGCTGTTTGGTAGATGAACTGTCTTATATATGAACATATGCCACTTATAAGTTTTTTAAATGTTTTTGCCATCTCCATTCTAGACAGAGTTACAGCCCTTTTTTCAGTCATTTTTAGATTTTCATATTAGTAGTATTTGGCAACCAGAAAAGCAGAGGAACCATTTAACATATTCTGATATGATTACCAGGAATTTCCCTTACTCAGAGCATAAATGTGTTCGAGTTCGAAATTTTCGGCAAAATTTTGAACTCGAACACATTTATGCTCTGAGTAAGGGAAATTCCTAGTAATCATGAATTATCCAGAGCAAGAAAGCAACCTTTTCAGTTGTATATTCTAATATAGTATGATGTGAACACTGTTTAATAGAAGATGAGCCTTTTAGGGGTTTAATCTCTTCTACTTTGTTTTTCTATGGAGTTATTGACCTTGTAGATCAATGTCACATTTTGCCTCAGTGCAGGTCTCTTGTGTCAGTCAATCTAGTTTTTAGATGATAGAGACCTGAAACATTCATTATTTTTTAAGAAGTTAATGAGACTGAATTACTGAAAGTTCTTGGTGAGCAGGGTGTGCTTGATAGTAAAGTTCACTTTGGTATACATTGTATTGAAAAGTACAGTAAAACCTGTCTTGAGAGACCGTCCCTTCTGCCAACAAAAAGAGGTATCTCATGACAGGTGGTCTCTCATGACAGGTGGTCTCTCATAACAGGTTTGTACAAAAGACCAGTTTCTAAGGTCGAAATTCAGCACTGTTTATATTGCACTTCTTGCTAAAATTTTGCATGCATTTATCTGAAAATAAGTTTATATAGCAATAAAGATATACATCTATCATTAAACATGAATCACATTTATATTTGAAGATCACATATACATGTATTAGCATATGAATTTGTTTCTAATTGACTCCTTGTCTTTCATAACACCCTGAATTTGAGTTTTCCCGAAATTTAAACTGGCTGTTGTTTTGTGAGCGGTCTCACCTTCTTCACTTTTTTCTATTACATTCATTCTTTCCTCCAGTGTTAGAATTTGTCTCTTTTTCGTTGTAGATTTTGCCATTGTTATTAAGGTGCTAGGTGTTAACGTTATCAGTGATAAATTGTAATAACTGATGTAGCGGTTTTGATCAGGCTTTGGGGAAATAACAAATACATGTACAATGTATATGTACCAATGAATGAAAACAAAAGACATAATTAACTCATCCAGAAACAGAATAAATTTATTTAGAGACAAAAGTCAAAGGCTTAATTCTCCAACTACATAAAGGGATTAACTCTATAAACAAAGGGTGTACCTGGCTGCACTAAGGTCAACATATGACGGCTTGGTGTGAGGGCTCTAATCACTGTAACATTAAAAAAACAAACAACACAATCCTTTAACAATGACAATCGAATCTGGAAAACGATTCTTCCCTACTGATATTAAAAACAAAGACAAAGACATCATTCACCCAAGACATTACGGATTAACTCCAAAGACAAACGATGTATGCGACCGCTACATTGACTTTGGCACTACAATGGCAGTTAGTGACGTACTTTAGTTTGGTTTACAGTCTGTAACCACTACATTTACGGAACCGTTAGTCAGCCTGATTTTTTTGTTTTTGTTTTTGTTTTTGTTCAGAACAATCTTTACGTTTTAAACGGTCGCTGCTACAAAGGATTAAATAAAGATCAGTGGTGTTTGTTTCAGTTCTCGTGATAGCAGTTCATAGCAGTGTTATTTTAGAACAATCAGCTATTTGCAACTTCACGGTAAATCCAATGAATCGTAATTTAGTCTTGCAGAAACAGTAGAGTAATTCCGAATGAACAATCTGCATGTACTCGAGTCTGGTTTACACTCCATAACTTATAACACTACATGCATGACCTATAAAATTTACAGAACCGGTAGCCAGCCTAATTTTTTTTTTTTTTTTTTTTTTTTATCAGAACAATCTTCCCTTTTTAAATTGTCATTGCTACAAAGGATTAAATAAAGGTCAGTGGTTTTTGTCTCAGTTCTCGTGATAGGGTTGTTTATAGCAGTGTTATTTTAGTACAATCAGCCATTCGCAACTTCGCGGTCAATCCTACGGACCGTACTTTAATCTTGCAGAAACAGCTGAGGTTATTCCAGATGAACAATCTGCATGTATTTTAATCTGGTTTACAATCCTTATCATACAACACTACATGCATGACCAGTAGAATTCATGAAAGCGGTAGCCAGCCAAAAGTCTTTACCTTTTAAGTGGTCGCGGTTACAAGGTTACAAAAGATTAAATAAAGTTCAGTTGTGTTTATTGCTTTTTTTCGATGCGGTTGTTTATAGCAGTGTCGAAATGCTTATTGTGCTAAGAAATCGTGATCGCTGGTCGCATTCTGCAGGTGGTCGCTCATGACAGTGCATTTATATAATAAAATCGATCCATGCATTACGATTGTGGTCGTAAATGACAGGTGGTCGCTCATAGCAGAGGTTGCTTAAGACAGGTTTTACTGTATTACTGTCATTTTTTTTGTCACTTGCTGTGAAAGAGCTCCTTTAACATTTAAAGGAAATACCATTGTTTTCAGAAGTTGTCTCAGATTATTTTTCAATCTCTTACATGACTTTGATGCATAATAGTCTTGCCAGAAATGATAAGAAATAGGCTTTTTAATTTACATCCAACACTCTTCCACACAGCCTCCTACAGAATTTATGGTTATTAAATCCTTTAGTTAATTCAGATACATGTTTTTCATAATGTGTTGCATCATTATATAGTACTGTATTAACATTTATTTTCGTGGGTCTTAATTTTCATGGTTTTGTAAAAGAAATAAGACATTTTCGTGGGTACATAAATTTGTGGTTTTGCCTGTCAAAATTTGCATATTTGTAGGTACTCTATTTCATGGATTAACCTCTACAAACACGCCAAGAAAAAAAATACAAAAAAACAAAACTATGCTGACAACAAACGATGGTCCCTTCAGTGGTTAAAACAATACTACTACCTGTATGAGTAGAAATCAAATACCTGTCAAGATCAATCACTTACACTCAACATCAAAGGAAGCTGATGCAGTCAACAACACTAAGCTAATTGGTTATTAAAGTACATGTGTATGATCTCTTCCTTAAAACACTGTTTATAAAGTTGCACCATCATTTACTCTTTGACGACTATGGTGTTATCACAGTGGCTTAAGAGTGGTAAAATTCAACTTATATCCCCATCATTTCAGATAATGTCATCATTCAACATACGAACGAAACACATGACCAGCTGCCCCCTTGCTTAATGAAATTAGCAAGCAGTGTTAACATTTGTTGTATGCAGAGCCCATCAAAGTGCAAAGATGCTAACTAAATTGAAAAACAATGTAATCACTCCTTTGTTTGAACCTGCCTCATGTATGAACCAACTTCAACCACCAGACTTTACTTAAAACTTCATCAATCAAGCCGATTCATGCTGAATGGATAATTGCAGCTCATGCGAAAATGTGTTAAAGATCGGATCTAATTATCCATGGCTTTGAGAATGCTAGACTTGCTTAATTCAACAATTTCATGATTATTTACCTGAAAACATTTGCGTGTACCAGCAGATTTGATTGACACGATGTTGATTCAGTGGTTTTGTCCAAAACTTAGTGAAGTGTGAGCTTTAATACTCTGCAGTATTTAGTGTATATACCTAGTGTTTCATTAGTAATTGTGCTCCAAGCAATAGTTGTAGTATTTTACAGTCACATTGTTCATTGGGATTAAGCATGCATGGATAAAATGAGACATGCTTTCACGAGGATTTAAATTTTTAAACAGTAGGTTCACTTGAATAAAGAATCAATTTGAATACTATTAAATCTAATTTTCATCTAATAGGTATAATTTATTATTGTTTCTTTCATTTTGAGTAATATTAGTGTTGAATACCTTGTGCTTTTTTTGTTTCTCTCTATCCTTACTTATGTCACAACATATCGATTTTAAGGCAGTGAGTGGAAATTACAGCTACTAGATACCGTAAATGTGTGCATTGAAACAGTATAAAATGCATTAAAATTCTTGTTTTGAAGGGTTAAAATAAACATATACTTAAAAACGCTAATATTTTATTACCAGATTACAGAAATGACATTGATTAAATAGCTTTGTTGATCTCTAGGGTTGAAACACATTAAGAAAATTGGGAGGGGGGGGGGGGGGCTTTTTTCATCATATGTGGCTAATTTTTCATTGGGTCTTTAAATTTGTGGTTCGGGGCAACAGCGAAATCCATGAAAATTGGTACCCCACGAAAATTAGTGATACTACAGTTTCTTTATGAATAAATAAAAATAAATGCCAGGGTAATCTGTTTTCGTAGATTGATTCTGTAAACCTATATTTAAATCTGTCTTCAATAGAATTGCATAATTCTGTACTTCTCTTATTGTACAGATCGACTTGTGATGGAAATAGTTCCTGAGAAAGCTGTAAGAAGTTCCAGATCTTCAGATCATTGGAAGGGACAAGCTATCCCAGTGTATATTCGAGGTGAGATCCTTGTCTTACTCTCTATTTGCAATGATAACAATCATATCATTTTGTATAACAGGACAGGAGCAATAATCATAGGTGATGCTAGGGAGTGTTTTGGGCAAAATTTGTCACACTCATCCAGGAAATTTCACTTCAACATGCCAGGAAAGCAAAGTTGAATTTGCCTTGCTATTGATACTCTGCATAAAATGGTGAATGTTGCTTTGTTTTTAGTTATAAAACTTGTGTTTATTGTCTTAAACAGTGGAAGTGTGCTTTAAAATCAGCTTTTGTGCTAATTTGGTAGCTGCTGTTGCTCTCAAATACTGAGTTACAATTTTACTGCCATTGATACAAATGTGCAACTCTAGGAAGTGAGTAAAATCCCAGGCTTTATTCAGTTGATACTGACCCTGCATCCAATATAGCTGCCATTACAAAAAAAATTGAAAAACCTTTAAACAACTTCTTCAAAAAAAACTGCTTAACAGAATTTTACCAAATTTTACAGAAAACATGTTGGCGTAAATGTCTTTCAAATTTGTTAAAACAATACCAATCCATCATCATGTATGGCTGCCATTACTGAAAAATACAAAAACCTTTAAACAACTTCTTTTCAGAAACCACTGCACAGAATTTGACAGAATGCATCATGGCAGAAAGGCTTTTCAGATCTATACAAATGATGCCATTTAACCATGAAATATGGCCACCATTACTAAAAATATAAAATTGTGGCAAATGACTTCCCTGCAAAAATTACTCAACAAAATTTGACCAAATTTGACTAATCCTGGCATAAAGGGCTTTCAAATTTAAAAGAAAGCATTATTCCACAAAGTGCTGTCAGGTGTGTTTAGATACTGCCAGTCTGCCATTACATGCAGCCACCATTGCTAAAAATTGAAAAACCTTTAAATGACAACTTCTCTGAAACCACTCAGCAGAATTTAACAAAATATTGACAGAAAGCATATTGGTCAAAATGGTTTTCAAATTTGTACAAATGATGTCCATCAGCCATCACATAATACAGTTATTACAAAAAAATAGAAAAACTGTTAAATGTTTTCTTCTCAAAAACCACCAAACAGAATTAAACCAAATTTGACAAAAAGCATCCTGGCATTAAGCACTTTCACTTTGAAACAAATGATTCCAGTCCACCATCAAATATGGCTGCTGTTACTGAAAACAGAAAGAAACACACTTGAAATGACAATCTCCAAAACTACTAAACTGAATTTTACCAAATTTGATAGAAGCCCCCTTGGAAAGAAGGGCTTTCATATTTGTACAAGTGATGCTGATCCATCATTAAGTATGGCCACCATTACTAAAAAAGAAAAACATGTAAACAATTTTATCTCAAAAAAGCTGCCAAACATAATTTTGACCAATTTTGACAGAAAGTATCCTAGTATATAAAGGCCTTTAAATATTGGACAAATTATGCTGATGTGCAATCAAATATGGATGAAATACAAAAAATATAGACACCTTGAAACAATTGTTTTCTTAACATAATAGGTATTTAATGTAATTTAATGATGTTTACACAAAGAATGAATTCCAGTCAAAGCCTGTTATGCAGGGTCAGTTCAGTAGACACGCCCACTCTGTTGGTATCGGCTATCAGCCAATCAGAGAAAGGGGGTCCGCTGTGCTGAGTTGGCCTGCTGGCAGTCATTCAGTTTACAAGTGATCAGTGTCGAGAGTGGACAGGTTTTGTTCTCGTATTATCTTCTCTTCTTGGTTCAAGAGTTGTTTCTAGTGGAGCTTGACACTCTTAAGGACTCGTTCGTAAGCTATACTGGAAACATGTTGATATAGTTTTCAATTTCTAGGCATGACGCTAGAACTTTGATTCATCTGGAGTACATTACTTAGAGTACTTTGCCTGATTCTGAATCAAGTGGATATCATGACGTGTTACACTTTCTGTTTTACAAACTCTAATGTTCTGCTGTGGAATTGCTGACTTCTAAGTCATGTTACACTTTCTGTTTCACAAACTCTAATGTTCTGCTGGGGAATTGCTGACTTCTAAGAAAAGTTTTTGTGTTTTGGTTCATGTATATCATGGATAAACCGCATCAACTTTCCCCTTCTCGTGGGTACCGCGGTTGTAGATCGGCTAATAACAGACAACAATGGGATGCTCAGTTGCCTAAAAATTAGTCAGTGGGAAAACTGCTTCAAAAAATTCATGAGATTAACATTATTGTGCCTGCTTCTCTAAAGAAGGCTCAGCTTGTGCAGATTTATGAAGAAAATCTGAATCTAATTCAAGATGGTGGCCTAACACAAGCATTTAGGCCCCTGGATTCAGACACGCCAGGGTGTACACAAGATCCCCAATCCAGCGGTTGAGATCAAACAGTGGAACCGCTGCCTGCTTGCAGAGGAAGTGAGGGTGTTCAGCTGCTCGGGATGACGTCAGTACCCACAGACATGCCCCTTGACCTAGATAAGACTAGGTTCGGTAGTTCTGCCTGTCAGCCATCGGCGAGTCCTCGGCAAACTACCTCTGCGGTTAATCCCTTGCAATTATTTCTGCGCTCAGCATTGAGAACCAGTTGACTTAGTGCACAGCCGCGAGCAATAGGAATGCCTTGTTACGCATCCATGGTAGGTGGGGCTCCTAGCACCAGAGGGATTATTCAACAACAACAACAACAAATACACCATGTTCATGAAAGGGATAACGTTCTATTGGAAGCAGTATCATCTCTCCAAGCAGCAGTGATCAGGATGCAAACCCAGTTAAATATGACCAAAAATACGGAATATCCTTGTACTGAGACGCAGTCGCATACCCTCGCAACAGCGATGTCGACCATGGAAACCAGGTCGTGTATCTCTACATCTGTCCCCGTTTTTCCTGACAATGGCGTTCCTATCTCTACCCTGCTGGATATTGACCCCATCAGCTCACAATTGCGGAAGGAGATTATTGCAGGTAAATACGTGAATTTATCTTTTCTTCTAATGCCACATGAATTCAAGGATCAAACATCCATTCAGTTAGGTCAGTGGGGCATGAATTTAGTGGGAAAGTTTCCTGGTCAAATTTCAAACATCACACAAGTCTGCGACCATAGACTTTACAGGAATTTGACTATTAGCGAGTTCACACTGGCGTTTAGTCGGTACAAAGCGATTATGTGCAAGGCCTTCCCTTCCAGAACTCAAGAATTGGAGATGATAAAATGCATGCCCTAACAAAAGGAAGCCCAACATTTTATGAGTACCACAAAGAATTTGCACGAAAAGCAGCAATTTACTTCAGTTCCATGAACATTAAAGTAGATTGGAGTAGAATCGATCCCAAGCTACAAACTTATGTCTTATCTGCTTATAAGGTTGTTCCATGCCAGCCCTGCTGGAGTTTTGCTCATGATTCAGACTTCTGTCACCTTGCTCCACAGACAGCAATTAATCAACCAAGACAAAGCCCATCAGTGTATAGGCAGAGTACAGAGGATAGACAAGGTCAGAGAAGGATATTACACTTAGGAAAGGCAATATGTAATAACTTCAATGAAGCAAAAGGTTGTTTCAGAACAAATTGTAGTAATGCGGACATGTGCCTGACTTGCAAAAAACCACATTCACAGCTCAAGTGCAACCTGGTGACTAAGCAGGTGCTGCCACCTACAAAACTACAATGACTAAATCAGGAAATAGCATTACCGACATTCCAAGCAACCACACCCATCAATATCGCTAGACTGCAAGAAGAATTGCAACACCATCCTGATAAAGAATTTGTGGACTATCTTATTAATGGTCTCTGCTATGGTTTTCATACGGGACTTTCTCATCAGCCTACTTCTTCATTCGAGTGTAAAAATTTGGTATCGGCAACATCACAACCTGACATGGTGGACGTATTACTTGAGTATGAGCTCTCCAAGAACTACCTCATAGGCCCCTTTGAAAGTCCACCATTTCCTATATTCCGGATTAGCCCCTTCGATGTGGTGCAAAATAAATATTCTGGCAAGTACAGACTTGTTGTAGATCTGTTGGCACCTCACAGTTTCCTTGAGCATGAAAGTATTAATGCATTAATCAGCAAAGAAGATTTTTCTCTCTCGTACGTCAAAATAGATGATGCTATTCACATTCTGTTACAGTTAGGAATGGGTGCTAATATGTGCAAGACTGATATTACTGATGCATTCAAGCTAATTCCCATACTCCCAACATTGTGGCCTCTGTATGATGTCAAGTGGAGGAATAAATATTATTTCTACACCAAGTTAGTGTTTGGTAGTCGAAGTAGTCCTAAGATTTCTGATACACTGTCCAGAGCGATTTTGTGGATAGCTCAACATAATTATGGCATATCACATTTCTTGCATTTACTGGATGATTTTTTGTCCATTGATGAGCCGGACTTTCCAGCTGAAAGAACAATGGCACTAATCACATTGATATTCAATAGATTATCTATTCCAATTGCTCCCCACAAGACTCTGGAACCATCACCACTTATGGAATACTTGGGTATAATACTAGACTCTGAGAAAATGGAAGCTAGATTGCCACAAGATAAGCTGAGCAGATTAGCTGCACTGATAAAAACTTTCCAGCAAAGGAAATCTTGCATGAAGAGGGAATTGCTGAGTCTTTTGGGCCATTTACATTATGCATGTCAAGTGATCACCCCAGGTCTGTCTTTCACGTCATACCTGATATCCTTGTCAACAACCATCACCAAATTGAATCATGTAAAATTGAATAGCAAATGTAGACTGGATCTAAAGATGTGGAGTGACTTTCTGGGTCAATGGAATGGAATTTCCTTTTTCTTGGACTCTAATGTTACTGTTGCTACAAATTTTGAGCTCTTTACTGATGCAGCATCAACTCTCAGATTTGTTTTTTTTTTCCAAGGCAGATGGTTCCAAGGATCGTGGCCTGACAATTTGGACATATTAGGCACAGACAAGTTGTCTATGACTTTGCTGGAAATCGACCCCATTGTAGTTGCAGCACATCTATGGGGCAATATGTGGCAGAGAAAACGAATTTTGTTCCATTGTGACAATATCAGTACAGTTAAGATAATTATGAAACGCCGATCCAAGTTTCCCATAATAATGAAATTGCTCAGGCGTTTAACTTGGATCTTAGCTCAATACTGTTGCAAAATTCTAGCTGAATACGTCCCAGGAAAAGATAACCTCATTGCAGATGCTCTCTCTCGTTTTCAGATGGAAAAATTCTGGTATCTGGCTCCAACAGCAGAGAGAACTCCTCACCCATGTCCGGTCTTAGAGGAGCTGATACTCTACTAAGCAAAACTGTGGACCTGTTACAACAAGCAGCACATAGCCCATGGACACAATCTGTATATTTATCCGGTTGGATAGCCTTCAGACATTTCCTTGTAATGTTGGGCCGCTGGGATCATTGGTGTGATCAACCTTCAGTACCCATTGATGAGGATGCCCTGGTTGATTTTGTGGCATATTGCTTCAAGATTATTCATATTCGATATGCATCTATCAAGATGTATTTGTGCAGTGTGAAATATTTCTGTGTCAAACTGTGCATATATCATCCCCTTGATGACCCCTCGTATTCGTGCTGTCCAAGACTGCAAATGGTGTTGCGGGGTGTGAAGAAATCTCAGAGTAACGCACCTAGCAAAAGGTTACCCATCTCCTTCGATATATTGGTGCGCATGTGTACTTTGCTTAAAAAAGGTTTCTTTGGTCCCTGGGTGGATGGTATGCTGCTTGCTGCATCTTCATTATCTTTCTTTGCTTTCTTACGTTGTGGCGAATTTATGGTTGCGTCAACCACGGAGATGAAGTACTTGCGTATCAGTGACTTTATCATTGCTGGAGATAATTCTAATGGGACTTTAGTGTTGAGGGCATCAAAGTCAGATCCATTCCGTTATGGGGTGCAGATCAGACTTTTTCCAGGGCTATGAACGATTATCTAGCGATCTGTGGCAAGGTGGGCGGTCTTAGGCCTTCTGAACCCCTATTTACTACAGACGGTATTAATCCACTTTCTAGATTAGTGTTTCTGGAGAAGTTACATCTGCTCCTGCATGTACTAGGGCTATCCACAATGCCAATTCAATGGGCACTCTTTTCAGATAGGGGCTGCCACTGTAGCAGCTAATGTAGGGATCGAGGACCACCTTATTAAAACGCTAGGCCGTTGGACTTCTGATTCCTATTTGCGTTATATCAGGACCTTGAATGATGCCATTCTACATGCACAGCAGGCCATGTGTGGACCTACCGTTCCTAGATGAACTACCGTTGTATGAGCAGTTTCATCTACTTGTTTTCTTGTATAGATTACATTTTGTGGAAGTGTGTGTGATCTAATGTAGGTTAGTGTTTGTGTGTATCAGTGTGTTCTTTCGGATGTGATCATTCAGATTCTTTACATGGATTTATTTCTGGGAAGGGAGTAAGAAGATTCTGTTTATTGTGCCAAGTATTTCATTGGGCTTTGGAATTCTACAGTTCTTTCTATGGAGTGGGATCATCAAATTCATGGTCACTGTGATTTCATTGGGCTTTGTAATTCTACAGTTCTTTCTATGGAGTGGGATCATCATATTCATGGTCACTGTGAGGTTTATTTTGCACGAGTATTGTGTTCACCCCGTGTTCTATGGAACAGGATCATCAGATTCATTTGCACTTAGCGTCATTTTAAGCACCAGGAGGGTGTGCACCCAGCGTTTACATACTATTGTTTGTTTTATCTATAAGGCTTTAGTTCAGTCAGTTTACTGATAGTGCACTGCAAATCTGTTTCTTGCATGCCATCTTATTTATTGAACTACGACAGCTGTATGTGTGGCTGCTGAGTGGACTTTGGGCTATTTGTGAAAAACTTCATTGCAGGCATTGACCCCAAGTGGGAAACAAGCCGTGAACATTGCATGGCAGAACGTACATGTTTGTACTTGGGTTTAGTTCTTGCATTTATGATTTTCTTACAGATTCTTGCATCACAGCACTGCTTACAACTGCTTTCACAATTGTATATACCTTAATATGGTACTGATTCATATTTCATGTTCCTAATTTGCTTATATTGTTTGTCATTTTAATGCTGATGTTAACAGAACTGCGGGTACTTCTCATCCTATACATGTCCATTCCTTGGGGCTCTCCGCTGCATACTACTCCAGTTCCATTCTCGGCATGCAGCATTGTTTGGGCATTCTGTCCCCAATCCACTCAACTTACTTTCAATACTACGACAGATATTCTATTGAACATTCAGAGTGATTTTTTTTCTTGTTAATGAATATGTATAGTTTCACTTAGAAGATATATTGTGTATATTGATGCAAGTTAAATGCATAGCCATATAAATTTTTAAAAAAACATCACTTATGTACATTGTGCCATGAAAAAGTTAGCAACTGCTGTATTTATGTGATAGTGTTTCATATTTTGCAAACAGTACACTGTAATATCCTGTCAACTTGTCTGTTCCCTATTTTGTTTCTGAACAATAACTCAAGTTTTCCACCACTTTGTAAATAGCTTGCATTTCAGCTAAAGAAGAAGCCTATTGGTTTGGAGTAAAAAGGTCAAGGTTAAGGTCTCTGTGACTGACGAAGAAAAATGGTTTATGCACAGTAGCATTAGTTCTAAATCATGGACCTGGACCAAAATTTGTGGGTGGCTTTGCATTAGGGTAAGGAAGAAGCTTATTAATTTGGGGGTAAAAAGGTCAAAGGTCAAGGCTGCAGACTGAAAGAAGAAAAATGGTTTCTTCACAGCAACATTAGTTCTACATCACAGACATAGACCAAACTGTATGGATGGCCTGCACTTTGGGCAAGAAAGAAGCCTATCAGTTTGGGGATCAAAAAAGGCGCAAGGTCAAGATCACTGTAACTGAAAGAAGAAAATTGGTTCTGCACACAAAATTTGGTTCTGCATCACAGACCTGGACTAAACTTTATGGATGGCTTGCACTTGGAGTAAGGTAGAAGCCTATTGATTTAGGGATGAAAAGTTAAAAGATCAAGGTCACTGTGGCTAAAAAATGAAAATTGGTTCCTGCTCAAAACTTTCAGTTCTCGATCATGTACTTTCACCATAGTTTGTAGATGGCATATTCTTTGGGTAAGAAAGAAACCTATTAATTTTGGTGTCAGAAGGTCAGAGCTCAAGGTCACTGTATGAAAGAAGAAAACTGGTTGTTGCATTATAACTTTAGTTCAAGGCCACTTACCTTGAACAAAGTTTGTGGAGATCTTGCACTTGAGGAAGAGGCCTATTGATATTGGGATCATAAGGTCAAAGGCCAGGTTACTGAGACTAAGGAAAATGGGTTTTGCACAGTAACTTTTGGTCTAGAGTAAGTTCATTAACTGAATTTTATGGATGGTTTTAACTTAGGGTATGAAAAAAGCTCTAGATTTACAGGTCTAAGATCAAGGTCATGTTAAATCTAATAAAATAATGGTTTATGCACGGTAAGTTTGGTTCCAGACCATATAGCTTGACCAGAGGTCAAGGTCATTAATACCCAGACTTTGAGACCCATTGATCAATCAATAATATAATAATCAATTATGCCTTACTAGTGCCTACATAGAGGACTATTAAACTGGAGGTGGGCGTATAATGTACCATTCCTGGTAATTTTGTTTTATGGAGGAATGTAATTATGAAGCAGTTGGATTGCCTTTCTAAACTAGCTGGCTGAAATTGGGCCACATCTTTAGACTTTTCTGCAGTCTTTAGCTCAGTCTGAGATCATTCTGTGTAATGTGGTGATAAGAGTGGTCCTACCTGAAATCATTTTCACAACTTACATGCAAACAAACATTTTTTCATTCTTCCCTTTTTTATCATGTATTGAAGACAAAACTTTTTGAGATAGAAGAATACCTAGGTAGACTAGTTATGCCAAGTTGCTGACAGAAAATAATAACATATAGAAACAAATTAAGACATTAAATATTTACCTCTGTTTAGTGTGATTGTAAGTTTAGTTCTCATTTTATGTAAAATGGTTTTTAGTTAGTATGACTTTCAGACAAACCTGATGTTTTGAATAAAAATCAGTTGAGGCAGTAGGTCAGTGTGTTTACTACACTAATTCATTTTCAAAATCTGGACATAAGAGTTAGATGAAATTTAAAGAAAAAAAACACTTCATCTATGACAAAATCTTGTTAAATACAATTATAATGTAAATTCCCATTGGAAAAATCACATTACAATGATGCCCATAGCAACAAAACAAATTTGGTGACTCCCTGCTTTTTCCACTTTGACTTTAATTTCCTAGGTCTAACATTCATTCTATTTTAAGATGAACCATTCTCACTGGATGTAAATTATCTTGAGGAGTCTTCTACCTTTCAAGAGTAAGTCTGAGTCCGTGTGCAAAATTACTGCAAGTCTGTTAGTAAGAGGCCATTTATTTTCACATCAGACCCAACAGGAAAATCAAGTTACTGGTCCTTTTGTCCAGATGATTTTTTAGCTGATAAATTGCTTAGAGTGTTGCAACTACTTTTAAAACTTTTATTACCTTTATTTCCAAACAAGTATTTCCTTGTTAAGTTTAAGTAAATACCTAACTATCAACATACAGCTGCAGTGCTTAAATATATTATCATTCCTACTTTTATTATGTAGCATTTGATTGGACATCTGTAAACAAATGAACCAGTTGCAGCCAGAAAAAGTTTTTCATGTCCTGTTTGATGTGGCGAGTCATTTTGCAACATGAGGCTATTAAGAATGATGGAAATTAATACATTTGTTCAGAACAAGTAAAGTTTGTGAAACAGCTACCTCAAGGACTAATTTTTACCATTTTATAACCTGATAAATGTATCATAATACATACCAAGACCAATTTGTTATTTAGTTATATTTAATTGGTGAAATGGTGTTATGCGAGTTAGTATAATGGTGTTATGAGAGTTCGTTATTACTTAGCAGGTATTACTGTTTTGAATTGAGGGCATAAACTGTTTTCATCTTTTTTATTGTAAGTAAATTTCAGTTCTTTTTACTTTTCAAAGCTACTGTACCAGATAGTCAGTAGGGGTTTTTGGTCAGTTTTTCACTGGTGTGAGTAACCTTCTTTTACAAAGATGTGCATTGCTGTAGCATTCATTTCATTCATAACCTTATACCATAAAAAATTCAGCATGGCCTAAATACAGTTACATTCTCAACTTTAAATAAGTTAATTTGTCTTCTTTTTGTTGTTGTGACAGATGATCTAACAAAGCAGGTGGCTTTAGGGGAACTGTATGATGTTATTGGATTAACTAGAAAAGATGTTCAAGAGGAAAAGATTCTCATAACTGTAGAGGTATGGAACTTAATGAAGTAAATAGTTTATGAGGTGGATCTTTTTCTAAAGAATTACCAACATTTCTTTTTAGAAGAGTGAATGATGCATTTTAAAGGATGTGATCAAACTCTTTTTAGATAAAGTTTGGGAGATTAATAAGATTGAGTCACACAGAGTGTAAATTGAATTGGCTAGGTGTCTGCTGGCATTGTTTTAATTGTACCTCCAATGGTGGTCACCAAGTTAAACTCATTATCTGTTCCATCTGCATTAACACCAGTTTCATGAACAGATGAAAAGATTACCTTGTATTTTGTTATTTTCGTTGCAGGCAAATAATATCATAAAGGTAAGAAAATAAAGAGTATTTCAACTTGTCCATCCAATCTTCAAATTTAAATGACTTAAAAAACTGACTGAAATATTGCCCTAATTCAACAAATTTCAATACATGAAATGAATGAGAAACTTTTTATTTCAATTTTTTCATTTAGAAATGCATCTTTGGACAAAATTTAAGCATCATATGATAAATTTTACTTCCTAATATCAGTTGTATCTTTGTTTTAGTGTGCATTTATTTTATATAATTTAAACAAATGGATTTCAAAGGCTGCATTTAGTTCTTACAGAGGATTCCGTGAAGAGTAAAGTATTAGAAATTTAGTAAAAAATACTTTAATTTCAACAGCCACTAAACAGAGAATTGATAATTATTCTGTAGATAGAAGCACATTGGATCAGCTTTTTTATTAATAGTGTTTGTTAAGTTCCCAAAGGGGACAAGAAAAGGAAGGCAAAATGCATGTGATTCTAACGTATATTTGAGATCATTAAAAATGCGTCATTTTTAGCTCACCTGGCCATAAGGCCAAGCTTATGGTATGGCCCTGCATTAGTCATGTGTTGTATCATCTGTTGTGCATCCATCAACAATTTCTCGTTACCACTCTGGAGTCCATATTTCAGATCCAATTTCAATCAAACTTAGAATATGGGTTTATATTATCACAATCTCTGACAAGAACGATAATGAGCAAAATTCATGCATATTAATGAGGTGATCTTGCATCTGATTTGTTAACCTTGTTACCAGTCTGGAGGCCATATTTCTGGTCCGATTTTCTTCAGATTTGGAGTGTATGCTTATATCATTAAGATCTCAGATGAGTTTTATAATGAATGAGATCCATGCATAGTAAATGAGGTGATCTCGCATCTGATTGGCTGAGCTTGTTATAACTCTGGAGGCTTCATCTGATTGGTTAATCTTGTTACTAGTCTGGAGGCCATATTTCTGATCCAGTTTTGATCAGACTTTGAATATACACCTCTCCCTTAATAACTCGCTCACAGTGGGGTCAAAAAACACAGACCGCAGTTTAAGCAAGGGCACAAGGTACCGAGGGACCTCAGAAAATGTAAGAAGGGGATGGCATCCCAGCTGGACGAAGATAACAATAAGAGGAGGGGGGGCTGTTAAATGGTTTAATACTTGTTTTATATTCATATTGGGGATAATTGCCAATAAAATGCTGTTTCTAATGAAGTTTATTGCTTTTCTGTATAAATCAGCTTTATTTCCAAGATAACCAACCTTTGAAAGATCATTAAAAACATTACTCCAAGAGGTTTCAAGACACATCATGTGTACCTCTGAAAACATTGTGTATTACATGTATGTCACTGCTTTTTGAATGTGAATGTGGATATATTTGAGTGTTATTGTTCATTCAGAACAAAGCAAGATTTCCTTTTTTCAAAAACCAGGCACATTTAATTTATGAAACAACAAATGTCAACGTCGAAACTCGAGTTTTAAAAAATGTTTTATTAGTAAAATATTGATGCCAGGATTTTATTGCAAGTACATGTAATAGTGAAATTTCTGTTCATCTTTGAGTGCCAATTCGGGAATTTTAAGTTCACTACAACAAACTTTGGAACTCGCTTCTCCATAATGAACCATATCTGTGAAAAAAAAGCTTTTCATGCACCGAATACTCCTTTCACTTTGCTTCTCTTGCTATTGTTGATGACATTTGAGAATTAGTAGGATAAACCACTGATTAATGTTAGATACTTTAGTTATGTTACCTACATGATAATATGTAAAACAGTTTTCAAATGGTCAACTGAAATGAGTTGGCCTGACACACTATTGTGACCGCAAGCTCTTACGTGGGTAGGATTTGCATGCCTTTTAACTTTTTAAAAATTATTCCACACCCTTTATTTGATTTGATACAAAAGACGTAATTAACATGATAATACAAAGCAGCTCTAAGTTCAGTTGATTGTAACAATACAACAAATACTTCCGCAAATCGGAGATCAAAACACAGTTGGCACTTAATTAGGTTATCAGAAACACTTGCAGACATAGCTGTGATGGTAGATTGACACTTTTCACATTTGAATACAGCAGGGCATATAGCATTTATGATGATTACACTGAAACCAAATTGAAAGATAGAACTAAAACACAAATTTCACTTGACAAAACTTATTTAATTGGCATTTTTTTTTTAAAGTTCTACCACCAGTAGGCATTACTGACATTTTCATAAATCAAATTATTGTCAAATATTGTTATTTACAGTGTACTGAGAATTTTTTTGTGTGTAGACAACTTAACAAAATATATGACTTCTTATTAAAAGTTGCAAATTTCATGATGTTGAATCAGATTTCTGGGCACTAATCACCATTTTCGATGATAAAATGAGCAATATATCAAAGTTTCATTTACTAGTTTTGATTGTGATTTACTCCACGTTCAACAAATAGGGGCCAATTGTTTTGGTATTTTCAAGAAGAAAAAAATGGGATCCACGCCTGACCCTGCATTTTAAGCTGGTTCGTGAGTTATCTGGGCGTGAGTTATCAAGGGAGAGGTCTATGCTTATATCATTAAGATCTTGGATGAGTTTGATAAGGAGCAAGATCTGTGCGTACTAATTAGGTGATCTTGCATCTGATTGGCTGAGCTAAGTTGTTATTACTCTGGAAACCATATTTTTATTCCGATTGTGATCAGACTTGAAATATGGGCTTATATCATCAAGACCTTGGATGGGTTCGATAATGAGCGAGATCCACACATATTAATGAGACAATCTTGCACATGATTGACTGACCTTGTCACCACTCTGGAGACAATATTTCTGATAAAGTTTTGATCAGACTTGGAATGTATGCCTATATCATCAAGATCTTGCACAAGTTCAGTAATGGATAAGATGCATACATATTATCGAGGTAATTTTGCATCTGATTGGCTGAGCTTGTTGCCACTCAGGATGCCATATTTCTGATCCAATGTTGATCAAACTTGAAATATCGGCTTATATCAGCAAGATCTTGGACAGTTTCGTTAATGAGAAGAATTCATGCATATTAATGAGGTGATATTGTATCTGATTGGCTGAACTTATAAAAGCCATAATTCTGATCCGATTTTGGTTAATATCATCAAAATATATAATGTCTTTTAAAATGAGCAAGGTCTATGCATACTAGTTAGGTTATCTTGCATATGATTGACTGAGCTTCTTACTACTTGAGAGACTGCTGTATTTATGACCTGAGTTTAATCAAACTTGGTAAATAGGCTAATTTTAATATCAGTAATACAAAACCTGTCATGTATTGCCTTGTTGATTTCTTCTGAGACATAAGTCCCTACATCCAAGCTCATAATTCCATCCTTCAGTTAGATGGAAAGTTCTAGAATTCTAGAACAGAAAGAACACAGACCCAGTCTGATTCCCACTTCATAGGTTCATATTGGATACTCCTCTTTTCATTGAATGTTCTGTATGCTTACTACATGTGCATATTTTGCTCATGGAAATATGCCTTCGTTTTTGTGTCCAAAGATGTATTTTGGCATTTTATTCTTATGTTTCCGTATTGATCGAGTGATAATCCTCTCAGTCCTTGCAATTTTGAGTGTTATTCTAGCTCTCGTTAGTTTAGAGGAGTTTGTTGCTAATCTGGCAGAGCCTTACTCACTTCTTTCCCTTTCCCTTACCTGGTGTTAGGGTAAGTAATTGCTCCCTTCCTTTGATTCTGGAATTTTATTGTGTAGTACTTGTTTTGGGAGTACACTATTGTTTCTTGCATAGGGTAAGTATTGGTTTTTTATCAGTTGTTACAGTTGAATAATTGTATAAGTACTTGTTTAGGCAATTCAATTATAAATTAAAATTTTTCATATAGCAATGCTTTGGCAGTACATTTTACAAATCAGAATATTTGTATAATATTTTTCATTTCAGAGAGTACTTGCTTCAGCAGTACCGACTTTTTTGATTCAGGTGAAATGTCGCAAAGTATGTGGAAATGTGGGTACAAAAAGGCCACAGGGGATTATTAACCCAACTGTTTATCTTGTTCCAAATGTGTACACGTGGAGGTTGTCTGTTTTGTTGTTTATGACCAGATGAAGTTTGGGACCTTGCCAAGAATCAGCATACTTATAAGGAGAAGAAGAAATGCACTTCCTGCCCTTTGTCTCCTGTATCCCAGAAGGTTATGGGATATTTTCTCTTCCTTAGAGAAGAGTACAGCCCCAGTGGGGCAGGTATGTTCTGAATCCTGCAGGACTCAGAATAAAACTCCTTGATCCCAGGAGAGTGTGGGATCTTTTACTCCTTGATCCCAGGACGGTATGGGGTCTATCTCTGGTTAGAGAGAGGTAACGCCCCTGTATTGTCCGTTGAGGTATTGTCTCCCTATTCATCTCTGGATTTGCTTGTGACCTCCATTGCAGTCTACATTTATTTAGTGAACATTTGGTTTGATGATTCATTGACTAACGCTCCTGTAGAGTCGCCCCCCCACCCCCACCCACCCACCCCCAATTAGGGCAGAGCAGCACCCTCTCAGGGTCAGTGGCATGGTGAAGGCACAGAGCAGATTGTGCATCCCTGGAGGGGCAAAGCAACGATTTTGTTCTGGATCTTCTGATGGCAGAGCTACCATCAGATCATCATCATCTGACTGGTCATTGATGTGTGTCTGGTGACTGGTCACCAGGCACCAGTCACAGGTCTTCCAGCACTGATCACCGGTTTTCCAACACTGGTCACCAGTCAGTGGAGTTCCATCATCAGTCTGGGGACAGATCCGGTCAAATCCTCCCCTGTATTTATGCTACCAATCAATCATGACGGGGATATGGAGTTGGCATGTACTCATTTAACTAGTGAAGGGGACTGGATCAGTATCCCCCCTCCTATGTTCCCTTTCAATTTCTACGAGATGTGGGGAAGTGAATCTTCCTTCCTTCCCCTTCATGGTGCCATGGGTACCCATGCCATGGCCTCAGAGTAGATTGGATCTTACAGGACATGGGCCTACTTCATCTGCTCAAGTGTAGCTAAACAAAAAGGAGAGGGGGTCTGGTCCTCTCCCCCTACTTGACCTGGGACGGATGAGAGGTAGTCACATTCTCCTAAAAGGTCCACTAGTAAAGGCATTCCTATCACTTCTTGAGAGGAGTTGAGGAACAAGGAAAATACCCCTATTCCCAAGTCTCCCTCTTTAAAGGAGGGAGCCCAACAGAGAGATGTTGGGATGGGAAGTCCTGCATCTTCCAAGAAGTGAGCACAGGACAATGATGTCCTTTCTGTGTTGGAGGACTCGAACAAAGTTTGATGAGGAACTGGGTGGGATGTCCGTCCCCCTCCATTTAGTTCCCTTGCCTTCTCCCACATGTGGCTTAGGTGTTGGAGGAGGAACAAATCTGGATGTTTGATAAGGAGGTTTATTCTCCCACCTGGACATGTGTCCAAAGCCTCAGGCTTAGAGGACAAGAAAATCCTCTCCAATTTGGAGAGACTCTCCAGGGCAGCATCACACAGAGATTTTCTTTTGATCACTCTTTCTGCGAATGGTACAGGAGCTTTCCCAAAGGTTTTCTAGGGACCAGCAGTTTACCAGGTGTTCTGTCCTACTATCTATACTGCGACCACTGTTTTCAGTGTCGAGCTTTACAGTTCACTCTCATGCTTTGCCACTTAAACCCCTTGCCTTGGACACCAGTGTGTCAAAAGTGGGGATTTCGGTGGGGACATGAGCTCACCTCATGGTCAAGACCTTGTTGGCGCTGGTGCTTAAGGCTTGTATGCTCATAACAATAGTTTTGCATGCCAATCTTTGACCTCGCCTTGGGTCCTTCTCCCAAGTTTTTTTAAGAGGATGCAGCCCCAAGAGTCACAAAAGCAATTCCAATTCAAACTGCCATCTTGTGTACCCATTGCTAGTTGAGGCAGCTGGAAAGGCCAAGAGAGGAAACCTGTGGACTCCTCCCCCCCCCTTTCCCAAGTGAACAGGGGGAGGCCCTAAGGATTCAGTCCTTTTCCTGCTATTCCTCTTCCCAGAATCCCCAAGGGCACTCGGCTAGCCCTCATTTCAGAGGTCTGGTCAAGCATCATGGAAGATGCGTGGGGTCCTTTCTACCATAACTCTTTAACTACAGTTCTTTCATTTAATACCAGGGGTAAATATTTAAAGAAGAAATCTATCTCTTTGTTGTTTTTTCCACCTCATCCAAAACATAAGTAGGACCAACACTTTCAGTGAACTTGGTGACTTGCAGAGCATGTGGCTCTCTTGTCCACACTGCACTGTCTTTATCATCTGATTCTGTCTCAATTTCTGACAGACTAGGCAAAGACAATAATTCAGTGTCACTGCCAACACTTCCTAAATCAATATCATCAATTTTGTATTCTGAAAAACCTGAAAATTATGATTCAGAATTGCTAGCAAAAGGCATTGTTTCAACTGTCCACAATCGCATGTATTAACTATCATCTGGTAGAAAATTCCAGAAATCCCTGTATTTGGTAGCCATATTTAGTATATGATGTCTTTCATAGCAAGAACCATCATTTGTTAACTCAGTTTTGATTGGTTAAATATCCTTTTACCGCCCATTACTGATGAATAAGATTAATTGTAACATCAACATACAGAGTGGATCTATCCATCACTGAGGTCTATGGCACATATCCAGCAAGCAGATATATGCTATGGCAGATAGTAGTGCTTTGTTTACAAGCAGATTTACCAGTCACTGTGGAGGCAAGGTACATCTATGCAGTGGATATGCACATCAGTCATAGTTAAAGAGTTAACTCTGCAACTACTAGTTCTAACTCTTGGGGTCACTACTGCAGCTGATTTGGGGGCTGACTACCAGAGCCTGGTGCTGCTGCAGCCAAATGATAACTTTTTAGCTGATGATTTGGGGATATGGGCTAATTGTTTTAGATATTTTCTGTTTAATAGACTGATTTATAGACTAAAACCATGCATATATAAAAGCTATAACCACCTTATGTCTGTTTGATTCTTTTATCCTGCTGACGTCCACAAGATTGGCATAAAATCCATGAATAGAACACAAAACACTATTTTTAAATACTAGAATATATCTGCAGTCTTTTATATAAAGTTATTGGTCAAGTATATACATGTAATTACTTCAAAGTGTTTAACTAGTTACTATGTTCTACTACTTCTTAAGTTGCTCTTCAAGGTATTTATAGAAGCAGTTATGCTTTATACACAGACGGACATTACTCTGTTTGTCAATTTATTTATTTCCCTTATCTAAAACAAAATTTGGGCCGATACTTTCAGTAAACACTGTGACTTTCAGAGCATGTGGCTCTCGTGTCCACACTTTGCTGTCTTCATCATCAGATTCTGTCTCTATTTCAGACAGACTTGACAAAGAAGATAATTCAATGTCACTGCCAACACTTCTTAATTCAACATTGTCAAGTTCATCCTTGGAAAAACCTAAAAATTCAGATTCTGAATCGCAGGCATAAGCAAAAGCCATTGTTTCCACTGTCAACTACAAATGCATGTATTAACTAACATGTGGTACAAAATGACAAAAAATCCCCGTATTTAGTAAGAACAATCATTTGTTAACTCTATTTTGATTGGTTAAATGTCGTTTTACCCCCATTATTGACCAAAAGGACTGATTGTAACATCAACATCCATCACTGAAGTCTGGGGGGCATAACCAGCAAGCGGATATCATACATGCCATAACACGACGTGTTACGCGAAAAACACGATTTTGGACTCCCAAACCCCCCGACACGGTCTTGTTTAGAAAAACAGGATTTTCAGCAATCTTAGCGAAAAAAAAAAATCCCCCCCCCCCAATTAACATTTCTTGATCACAATGATATATGCCCATAATCTGTGGTATGTATAAACAGTAAATAGTCTTGCTCAGAGCTCATATAAAACTATCCTCGGGGCAGTTTATACAGCTGTTTTAAAGACAATTAAAAGGTAAGGTGGTCAGAGATAAACAGACACCTTTCAGAGATTTACTGAATTGGCTCACAATAGCTAGGGTGATGTGTCGTGTCAAATCCTTTGAGCACTGCTAAGGGAGCGCCCATTAGGCTAATTTGCATAGGTAAAGTACACTAAGTGGAACAACCCAATTTGCCTAACGTTAAGTACATCAAACAGATGCGTGTTGGAAAAACAAATGTTATTACACATCACTGACTGCATGGAATGAGATTGTTGAAGCCATCTTTATTATAGTTTGTGATCAGTGGCAACGTTTCTTTAAAGGCGGATTTTACTCCATATATAAAATTCAAAACATGATTATTTCAGTAGGTTGAACAGCAGCACCATTCAATCTTAGTCCTACAATGTAAGACATCCACCCTGATATTTATGATGTTTGGGTGCTACCTAAACATTATAAATATCAGGGTAGACGTCTTACATTGTAGGACTACATTCAATCTCTAATGCAGTGTTGCACCTTGGATCCAAAGGTCGGGGGACACTGCATCACCCACCCTCCAGATTTGAGGGACACACGACATTTTTAAGTGGCAAAGGAAAATTTTAGTACATAATGCACTAGAAGTGCTAAAAAATGAGATAATCATATTTGCTTCGACAGTTTTGCCACCTTAACTTTCTCATATTTTCCTTGGACATTTACATGATTGCAATTTACGTTTAATCATGTGATCAGATAACTCGTGAAAACATTAACATGTTTGAATATCTGGTTAACCTGAAATGAACTGCACCATGGAATTTTAATCATTTAAAAGTATTAAATCAATAATCAAATGACAAATTGTGTATTTGCATAAATTAGTACCTTTTTTCATTAATTCAGCCCGAGAATAAATTAAATCTTCACTACCATAGGTGTGACTTTAACCTCGAAAATACGTTACAATAGCAGCGGTCACAGACTTGAGCAACTCGGCCAACTACCACAAACCTTAAATGTTTTCATTGGCAGATTCATTGTTTTGAAATGGATATTTATTGCCATCTTACAGGTTTTATCACTTTCACTTGCATTACCGTTAAAGCAACTACTAAACTATTGAAAGCAGCAAAGACTGCCTATAAATAAAACTACATTCAACTGTCCAATGAATTTTAAAGACAGTAACTTGGTGTATATTTGTATTTAATGTCTGTGAGGTTGTGACCATGTTTTTGGTGATGATATTTGACAATGCTAAGTCTACCATTCTTTTTTTTTTTTAAAGTATATTACGTATTACATGCTTCAGAGAAAACAGTTTGTATTTTCATTTATACAGATTTGAATTTCCAGTCATTTGCTATAGGCTGATTTGAAAAGATAGCTTATTCTCATTTGGATGATGTCACTTTTGGGGGGTCACGCGCACTGATCCCCTTTGGGACCTCGAAACACACTTTTTGAGTCTCAAAAACCCCCCAACACTGTCTGGGAATATGGCAAGTATGGGATATATCAGTCACTGCGGATAGTAGTACTTTGTTTACAAGCGGATTTCTCAGTCACTGCAGAGGCAAGATATGTTGCAGTAAAAGAGTTAAAGGAAGGCTACCGACTTCATTTCCTGGAACACCCTCCTCTTTTATGGACTTCCATCCTCTTTCCCCAGTCACAGCTGATTCAATTAAGGGAAGAGGTGCTCACCCTTCTGCAGAATGTTGCAGTAGAGAGGGTGGGAAAAGACCCTGAGTTGGTGGTCCAGTTGGGACTGGTGCCTGACAGGAGTCCCAATTTGTAGCCCTGAACCCCACTCCTATCTGTAAACTGATGTGTCAGATTCAGGTTGGGGTTCTCACCTGGAGCCAGAAGGGGTAATTCTTCAGGGCTTGTGGTCCCATGAAGAAACTACCCTCCACATAAACAACTTGGAAATGGGGGGAGTATTTATATAACCTTCAGGGGTGCGTCAACCAGTTATGGGGTCATTATGTCATGATCTCCTCTGACAGCACATCGGTAGTAGCATACCTCAGGAGACAAGGAGGTACACATGTCACTTCTCTTAGCATGGAAGTTTGGAACCTCCTCCATTGGGCAGACTTGGAGGAGAACACACTCTGAGTCCACCATATTCCCAGCAAGAATAATATCTTCTCAGACAGTCTGTCCAGGGGGGCCCATGCTGTCCTTTAAGTAATGGTATCTGCACCAGGAGGTAGCAGAGTCACTTTTCCAACTGTGGGGTAGAGACCTGGTGGACTTGTTTGTGATGAGACTGAACAAAATAAGCTCCCCTTTTATGTCGTCCCAGTCCCTGATCAGAGTGACTCCTTCAGTCTAAAGCAGGATTGTCTGTTTGCTTAATGCCTTCAAACCATTCAGAATGTTTCCACAAGTGCTCCACAAAGTCAGGACCTCCAATGCTTTCTCTCATTTTGGTAGTCCCTCTGTGGCCCTGACAGTCGTGGTTCAGCAATCTCCTTGACATGTTGGTAGATGACCCCAAGACATTATCACAGAGGAGGGACCTGCTGTTGCAGCACAGGGGATCTCTGCTTCACAGCAGCCCACAGATTCTCCACCTTCACATTTGGCTCATATCAAGTGATCAATCTGCCAGGACCAGTTTAGGAGCAAAGTTGCAAGTTGCATTCCCCTGGCTAACAGGCAGTCCACTTCCAGATTTTATGATGCGTAGTGGAGAATCTTCGGTCATTGGTGTAGTAGGAAACACGTTGATCCTAGCTCTGGTATCCTAAGTGTAGTCTGGGTCCAAATCAAAGAGGAGGAGTATCCCACATGGGTTTATGACATGGGAGTCTGACTGCATCTGTGTTCTTTCTGTTCTTGAATTCTAGAACTTTCCATCTAATGGGAGGATGGAATTATGAGCTTGGATGTGGGAACTTGCATCCCACAAGAAGTAAGCAAGACAATAGTGACAGGTAAATATTAAATTATTAAAATTAGTTTACCCCCCCCCCCCCCCACCACCACCACCACCACCAAAAAAAAAAAAATAAATAATTACATATCAAGATGTTGGATGCTTTGTATCATGAACAAGACCTATGCATATATTTGATGAAGTGGTCTTGCATCTGATATTTTTTTACCAAGCTAGAGATTGTATTTTTGATAGATTTTGGATCAAACTTGATAAACACGCATATGTCATCAAGATCTTGGTTGAGTATGATTATGAGTGAAATTAATGGATATTATTTGATGTGACCTTGTATCTGATTAGCTGAGCTTTTTTTACAATCTAGCAACTATATTTCAGATCAGAATTTGATGATATTTATTAAATAGTCTTACATTATCAAGATGATGGATGAGTTTGATTAGGAGCAAGATCTATGCATATCAATGAGGTAACCTTGTGTCTGATTGGTTGAGCTTGTTACCCCTCTTGAGAATGCATTCCAATCAGAGTTTGGTCCACCTTAAACTTATATTATGATTGTCATAGACAGGTTCTATAATAAGTGAGATCAGTACATATTAATAAGATACCTTACCTCAGCTTGTTACCTCTCCGGAGACTATATTTCTTTTCTGGTTTCTATAAAACTCTAGAAGTGGGTTTATATCATTAAACTCATGGATGACTTCAGTTATGAGTAAGAGACTATGCATATTATACTTATGCCATTATCTTTAAAACAAATTTGTAGCTCTACTGGTCATAAACCAGAAGAACTTATTGAATGGCCTGTTGTCCATCGTCCATTGTCTGTCCTTCATCTGTCTTCTGTTGGCCATCCATCTGTTAGCACAAGTTTGATGTTGCAACTTCTCTGAAGCTACTTGGATGATTGCCACAAAACATTACACACACATTCATCCCAGGATCAAAATGGTTCTCAATGAAAATGGTGCTGCACGGACATCCATTATGGCCACCACAGTGGCCATTTTGAAGATCTCCTGAATGGATGGTGATATCGACATGGGATTTTCACCATAAGACTTCTAATGATGTCTAGTTGGCCCTAAATGAAAATGATGTCAGTCTGACATCAAATATGGCCCCCATGGCAGCCATACTGAAAAGTTTGTTGTTGCTACTGCTAAACAAAAAGTCTTATCGACATGGAGTTTACTCCAGAAGACTTCTTATGATGGCTGCTTGATCGTAAATGACAATAGTGCCAATCTGACTTCTAATATAGCCACCTTGGCAGCCATCTTGAAATTGTTCTTATCGCTACTCCTTTCAGATGGATGATCATATCTACATGGGATTTTCACCAAAAGACTTCTTATGATATCTGGTTGGCCCAAAATGAAAATGGTACTGATCTGACATCCAATGTGGCCACCATTGCAGCCATCATGAAAATTTTGTTTTAATATCAGTAATAGGTTACCTGTTCCTATTGCATAGATTACCTTTCTGAGATGGAAATGAATTTTGTCCATGTAATAAAAACTCCATCCTTCCATGATGGAAAGTCCTAGAAAGTTCAGAGCTAGAAGAGCTTAGACCCAGTCTCTTCCCTACATCATAGGCCCATGCGCAGTAGTCATCATCCTTTTTCAAATGACATATTGGATTGGTTCAGTTAAAAAATTCTCTTCAGAAATATTGCCTTCTCTCGTGGCAAGAACATGTATCTGGCATCTAAACACGGTTTTCCATAATGGCTGGAGTGCTTATACCGTCAATTCATTGCATATTTTGTCACAGTTTTGTCATTTTTTGTTCCATATTTATCAACAATGTCCTTTTACATTACTCCTTCCCTATGGCCATTGGGTACTCCATAATTGTTTCATTATAATTCAATTTTTTTTATTTTTTTCTGGACTCTTGGGTAGGTATTGTCTCTCTATTCATCTCTGGGTTTGATGATTCATTGACTAATGCTTTATGTTTATTTTTAGATTCACTGAAGGGTGTCACACACAAGCATTATCTTCTATTAGTGTGTTCAGGTGGTTGCACACTATTCATTTGTCAAGATCACACTCCACTAATTTTTATGTATTATAATTATGTTGCATGTTGCTGATTTTACTATATTCCTTGTCATCAATACTCAAGGAGGCCTGTCTTCTTTCCCCAAATGCTAGAGGAAGATTGAGAAGCATTCTCATCCTCCTGCTGAGTCTGTCACTAGGGACAGTCCCCATGCTCCACATCAGGAGTTATGGGATGAGGCACTCCTTACCCCCAGGTCTCCCTTGCATCAGAGAGACATGGAGTCACAAAGTCCTGCCTCCCAGGAGCAAGAGCAGGATGAAGACATCCTGTCAGTCTTAGTGAACTCTAATGAGTTCAGTGCAGAACAGGCTGAGATGGTGCCTCCTCCTCCCTTTGGGTCCCCTGCTTCCTCCCACCTGTAGTCTCAGGTGGCAGAGGAGGAAATGATCTGGTCCTTTGATAAGGCCTTAAACAAACTTTACCATCTTCTACCCCTGGATTTGTGTCCAAGCCCTCAGGCTCAGAAGACACGAAAATTCTCTCCAGTTTGGAGAGACTCTCCGCGGTTACTTCACACCCAGGTCTCCATTTGCTCTCTGATTCAGCTATGGTAAAGGAGCTTTCTCATAGGTCTTGTAAGGTCCAGGAGTTTGCTAGTCAGTGTAAGGGGTGGTCAGTCCCCCCACTACGATGAGACCTCTGGTCTCTGCGGCTAGCTACAGGGTACACTCTTCTGCCTGGCCCCTTATTACTACTCTTGAATGGATAGACAAATATCTACACAGGGGTTTTCAGTAAAAGACTTCTTATGAGGTCTAGTTAGTCTAAATGAAAATGGTGCCAATCTGTCCTCCATTATGGCCACCACAATGGCATCCTGGAAAAATCTTGTTAGGGCTACTTCTGCTAGATGGCTGGTCATATTGACATTGTGCTTTCACTGGAAGACTTCTTATGATGTCTAGTTGATCCTTAATTGAAATGGTGGGAATCTGATATCCAATATGGCCATGATGGCAGCCATCTTTAAAATCTTGTTAATATTACTCCAAACAATTGGAAAGTCATATCTACATGGGGTTTTCACCAGATTTCTTGTAATGTCTTGTTGGTCCTAACTTAAAATTATGCTGATCTGACAACAAATATGACCACCATGGTGGTCATCTTGAAGGTATTGTTATCGCTGCACCTCTTAAATGGAAAGTCATTTTGACATGGGGTTTTCATCAGAAGAGTTCTTATGGTGTCTAGTTGGTCAGAAATGAAAATGATGCAAACTGACCCTCAATATGGCCACCATGGTGGCCATCTTGAAAATAGTATTATCTCAACTCCTCCCAAACGGATGCCCATATCAACATGGGGTTTCACCAATAGACTTCTTATGATACCTAGTTGGTTGTAAATGAAAATGGTGCCGATCATACATCCAATATGGCTGCTATGATGGCTGTCTTCAAAATCTTGCTGTTACTACTCTGACCCCCAGTATTGATATGGGGTTTTCAAGAAAAGACTTCAGATGATGTCTACTTGGTCTTAAGTGAAAATAGTCCCAATCGGACATCCAGTATGTCCACAGCAGCTAATTTGAAAATCTTGTTATTGCTGAAGAATGTCAGAGGTGGTTTCAACACACAGCAGTTAAAAAGAAGAAATGGTCTTTTATTTAATTCCTGGAAATTCTTTTTGTCCAGTAGAGCATCAATCCCTTTGAGGGACTCTTGTTACAGAATTTAAACCCATGCTAAAAGAACAGTCAAGAATAGGGCATGTTGGATGTCTCATTAAACATCTGAAAAGTTGGGCAGTACATATCAAAATATTCTCTTCATCACCAGGGAGGGTGGGTGGGTGATGTTGGACTGTTTTATTCAACATAAGGGAAGTTTGGTCATGCATATCAAAACATTTTCCATGTACCATAAGGTAGACCATATAGGTCATTTTAGAATGCCATATTTTGCATTAGGTAAGTTGGGCAGTGCATATAGAAACAACCCATTTATCATGAAGGTTATGTTGGTCTTGACAGTGAATATCAGAGTATTCCATTTACCATAAGGGAAAGCAGGTGGTCATGTTGCAATGGACTGTCTCATTTAACATCAGGGTTGTTTGACATTAGATATGAGAACATTTCATTTACCATGAATGAAAGCAGGTGTGCTGGACTGTTTCATTTAACATTTGGGTGTTTGACAGCATATATCAGAACATTTCATTTATCATGAGGGTAGAAAGTTTTGTAATGCTGGATTGTCCCACATAATATAAGGGGTGTTTGACAGAAGATCAGAACATTCCATTTACCATGTGGTATGGCAGGTGATCATGCTGGACTGTTTCAGTTAACATCAGGGAGGTTTGGCATTGCATATCAGAACATTACAGCTTGCATTGAGATAAAGCAGATCAGAGCATGTTGAACCATCCCATTTGATGTTAGGAAACCTAATGATAGGCAGTGCATATCGTAACATTTTATTTTCTTAACATCTTGGGTCTTTTTTTAATGCATTGGTTTTTGTTTGGGAATCTCACTCAGAACAAAGAATGATTTTCATCAAGGATGTGTTTTGTTAATGTCACCAGAAAATGATCTTCCCTTCAGTATTTTTTTTGTTGGTATGTCTGTTGAATAAGATGAAAAGAAACAGATTTGTGTTTCTATTTCCTGTGAAACAATGTCACCAAAAATATCAGAGTAGTGATATAAACTGAACCACATTTCTGGTTGCAAGAGCAAATTAAACCACTATTAGATGTAATGATAGTTTTCTTGAAACCCCTGTTGTTACACCCAGCAAGTATTGAAACCCTTTATGTTGTGGTTGAATGAGTGTGAGCACATGAAATCCACACAATCTGGCGAGTGGTGTCAATTGATGAAGAATAGACAATATCAGATGGATTGACTGAAGAGGTCACATAATACTTGAGGGGCAAAATAATTTGATAACTATAAAAAGTAAATCGAATACGGAATAGGTTTCAGTGCTGTCTTTGTTGCTGTCAAGCACTTGAATAGTGTGGACAGATACATTACTGTGGTACTAGCTGTGGACTAGGAATTCAACTTCAGATAAAAAATATAAAAAATTAATGAACTCTACAGAATATTCTGACAACTGAAAAACTTTAAGTGATCAAAGAAAGTAGGTCTTTAGCTGACAGTTTTCATCAGTATTGTTCAAAATGCAACCACAGTGGCTATCTTTTGCAAATCTAATTATTGCTACTCCTCCTGAGTGAAAAAAAATGTTGCGATGGGGTTTTCGCCAGAAGACTTGTTATGATATCTTGTTGGTCCTAGATGAAAATAGTGTCGCTTGCACATCCAATATGGCCACCACAGTGACCATCTTGAAAATTTTATTATCGCAACACCTTCTGAATGGATGGTAATTGTATCAAAATGGGGTTTTTACTAAATGACTTCTTATGATGTCTAGTTGGTCCTAAATGAAAATGGTGCCACTCAGACATCCTGTATGGCTGCTGCAGTGTCCATCTTGAAAATCTTATTATCACTACTTTTCCTGAATTAATGGTCATATCAACATGGGGTTTTCACTGAAAGACTTCTTATGTCATAAATGAAAATGGTGCTGATCTGACTTCCAATATGGCCAACACAATGGCCATCTTGAAAATCTTGTTATCACTACTTCTTGTAGATGGCTGGTCATATCAACATTGTGCATACATGTGATTCTACCAGCGGTAGGCAAAAAATACCGTTTTAAAGGCCGTCTACCGCACATACCGTTCAGTACGTAGTTAAAATCTACTGCTTTTGAAAATTGAAAGAATTTTTTTTGTTTTTTTTAAATTATAAAAAAAAAAAAAAAAAACCACACACAACAAACCAAACACAGTATGTTTATGCGTTCTATCAACACATTAGAGAAACCAGCCAGAACCAGTCTACTGGGGACCGGAAATGCTCCAGCACTACAATGACTGGTGTGATGATGCATGGCAGAGCAATAGGATTAGAATTGTCAAAGAACAGCTGACATGTGTACACAGCTAGCTGTTAATTGATGACCTTATTGTTGGAATTTGAGGAGTTTAAGGCCAAATGCGGAATGTTTTTTGAAGTGTTATAAGTAATAAAGGGATAAAAGGTGGTCCATGATGTCTTCTGAGCCTTTGATGAAAATCGTCTGACCCTTGGCAGAGGGGAAATAAAACGAAGAGACCGACCATAAAAAACAATTTCGGCAGAGTAAGTATTTTGATTTTTTATTTGTTTAATTGTTGTTGTATTGTTCAAGATGTTTTAAGAGGACAGCTCTTACATTTTTTGTTCAATTCGAAACGTGTGCTTTCTCCCAATGCTAAAAAAACAACCAGCTATGAATATTATAAGTTCAACAATGCCTGGATATCAGAGTTTAAGTGTGTACAGGTGAGTAGCAAAGGTCCTGAGTTTGCATTGTGTGTTTCAAAGGTATGCATCTTTTTTATTTCATAAACTATTTGAAGTTTTCATGCATATACATTAAGTTCAAGCCCTAGATAAAATATATCAGTTAAAAATATATTACAAGATAATTAATTTTAAAGTTTGGATAAATTATTCATAAAAGCATAAATACATCATGTATTTTTTTCATTTTTATTTGAAGTCTAAATCAGTTTTTATTTTTTTATTTACAGTGGCGAAACTTGCCAACAGATTTTTGGATCTGAGCCATGAAGAGAAAGAAGCCCTTGAGGATGAGGCTTAGGGATACATCTTAAGTCCAAGTCAGGAACTTCCTCCTCGGGGTGAACATGGCTTGGAGGAGTATTGGAGAGTAGTCAGCAACCTTACAAACCCAGCAACAGGAAAACTGAAGTTAGAACTTCCTTGCAGCATTCTAATGCTGGTACAGAGAGGACATTCTCCATTCTTTGCAAAATACAAAGTGATTCATGGGGAAATCTGGACCAGAGAACTGTTGAGAGCCTGTTAAGCATGAAGCTTAATAATCACAATGAATGTCATTAGTAGTCACTAGACAGTGATCTTGTGAAGGAAACTAAAAATGCGATTGGATTTTATAAAAGAAAAATCTTTGCAGTGAACTATCAGATAAACAACTCTTCCTTTTTCATTATTTGACCAAATACTCACTACTATTAATTAATTATTATTGTAACATTTTTCATCAGAATCCAAATCTGATTCATGTTCAGACTTGCTGTTTTATTATAGTATGAAGAGGATACATATTATGCCACAAAAAAAGCAATTGTTTTGTTTTCCATCCCCTGGAGACGTAAAATGTATGCCGATAAAAAATCTACTGGTTTAGAGGCCAATCTACTGATCAAAATTTGTAAATCTACTGGTTTGAAATCCTGGTTCTGTCATATGTATGATTGTGCTTTTACCAAAAGACTTCTTATGATATCTAGTTGGTCCTAAATGGAAATGGTGCCAATCTGACGTCAAGTATGTCCACCACAGCAGCTAATTTGACAATCTTGTTATCACTGAAGAGTATCATAGATGGTTTCAACACTCAGCAGTTGAAACACAGAAATGGTCTTATCTTGAACTCCCGGCAATTTTTTTCAGCCAGTAAAGCGTCAGTCTTTTTGAAGGACTCATGTTTAAATTAGTGATGGTCTTATATGCTTATTATGGCCTTGCTGAATAAAGTCGGTGGAGGCCTATAGTAATCATCCATCCATCAGCAGTTTGGTTTACTGGGTATTACTGGATTTTGACCAAATTTGGTATGCATCTATATATTGATAAGACATTTAAAGATTTCAATTTTAGCCTTCTGTGTTGTTATTTAGAGGGATTATGGCCCTCAATTGCCTGACCTCCTAACTTTAGTTTCCACAGTTCAACTTTACCAAGGCTTGTTGGATTTCAACCAAATTTGGAATGAAGCTTTATATTGATGAGGCTTTGAATTAACACAATTTCCAGCATTCCATGAGATCTATTACTTAAAGTTTGCCTGATTACCCATCCTCCTGACTTGCAGCCATCATTTACAGGAGTTATGCCACCTGATTGTCAATCATCATGACTTTGGTGTTTGCAGCATTACTTTACCAAGGATTGTTGGATCTCAATTAAATTTGGCATGCAGCTTTATATTGATGAGCCCTATATTTTAAGTAGTTTTTTTATTTTTTACCTTTATATTTTTTGTATACATTTTACAGAATTTTAACATCTTTACCTTTTATCTTTCATCTTGTAGCACTTCATGTTTACATATATTTGGAAGGGTTTATCTCCTAAAAGTTTTTTGTGTAATTCTTCCATTTATGCATTATTAGAACTTTACTTTAATTGGTGCCATATAGCCATTATTGTGCTGATGTGCTGTTAATTGCTACTATGTACATGCATACATTATATTTATGAGACCTTACACACATGTACAAATGTATACCTATTTTATATTGAATGAGTTCGATTTCCAGAGTTCCATGACATCTTTACAAGACATAGACCCCTGATTGCCCAATTCCTCCTGACTTCAGTCGCTGCAGCAGAACTTTAAAAAAATGTTTGTCGGATTTCAACTAAATTTGGCCTTGAATGCATTTGATTTCCATCATTGCACAACATCATTTACAGCAGTTCTGACTCCTGATTGTCCATCCTTCTGACTTAAGTTTTTGCAACTTTTCTTCACCAGGGATGATTGGATTTGGGATGCAGCTTTGAATTACTAATACTTTGAATGCCCGTATTCCAAAATCTCTTTTACAGGAGTTATGGTCCCTGTTTGTCTGTCCTCCTAACTTAGGTTTCTGTAGCATAACATTACTAAGAAATGTTGGATTTCAACCAAATTTGTCATACACCTTTTTATTGATGAGACCTTGAATGAGTTGGATTTCCAGCTTTCCACATCATCATTTATAGGAGTTATGATCCCAAATTCCCATTATCCTAACTTTACTTTCTCAGCATAAGTTCCTGTGCTCCACGGTCCATGGTGCTGTTCTGCATGTCATAAGAGGTGACTAATGGAGGTAGGAGCCATGGTCTTACATGTGATAGAAAAAACATGTCAGGTCCAGACAGAACAGATTTCCAAAATTTGGTCAGGAGTTTTGACCCTAAAAGAGGGAGGATTTTCATTGACCAGATTTTTAGCATGCAAAAGGACAAAAATTACAACTGTTGAACAGATTTGCATTTTTTTATCGTAAAATATGCACATCTCATCAGGTCAGTCCTTTCACAGTAACTTGTTGCCATTCATACTCTTCTTATATGTACCACAATCATTTTTGGCATTTCTTAGATCATTGCTGAATTATATAGGTGGCAGTCCTCATCATTGATCATCTTGACACTTAAGAGATGATGCACTGTTACTGGATCCAGGTTTCCTCTAGAGTCAGCCTGAATTTTCCTCAGAATGGAAAATGTCCTTTTTAGTGTCTGCATTGGAATGTGGTAATGTCAGTACAACTCTACTGATTCCACCAAGAAGTATAAATCATTCCAGCCTGTGGGTAGATTCAGATTGCTGACTGCCTACCACAACTGCTCAAGATTGGTACTTTCTGGGTCTGTATCTAATGTTTTAATGTCAGTAAGATTCTTCACATGAAGCACAAACACATACATTATACCATCACACCCTTTGTGAATTTAAGCCTAATTTGCAGACACCTTTGTTTTTATCATTATCATCAATATCACCACTCTTTAATAATGACAATCAAAGCCGGAAATTGATTATCACTTACTAGTATTATAAACTGAGACAAAGACCCCATTCATCCCAGGCATTACGGATTACAATGACGGTGATATGTACTTTAGTCTGGTTTACATTCATTACAGATTACAATGACAGTTAGTGACATGTACTTTAGTCTGGTTTACATTCATGTTTTCAAAAGATTAAATCAAGGTCAGTGGTGTTTATATGAGTTATTGTGATGCCATCATTCATAGTAGTGTTGAACACATATTTTGCCTAAAAATCATGATCGCCAATATGCTTTTATGAGATCGGGATTCTGCAGAAGTGTGATGTAACAGACTTTAAAATCAGCTTTACAGGAAGAGCAGAATGCATATTCATGTCCCTTTGAATGTGATTGCAACCACTGAAATTCCCTTTTCTAACCATCATTGGATTTTGTGATATTTCGGTTGCTTGGATTTTGGTGTTTTGACATTGGCACACTTAGACATCTCTGCAAATTTTAAACACCGAAGTCAAACCAACTCAGTTTTATACCACTTGAGCTCTTGAGTAATCCAACCATAATCAATTAACATCTTTAATCCTGTCCAAATTACTTTTGATCATACATACTGTAGTATAGACTCAAATTTATCTTGACAACTTTAAGCACCAAAGCAGAACATACCTTGCGGAGAGATTCAAAGTAATGTTTATTGTTTGATGCTGATTGGGCTCTTTCATAACCCAACCATAATCACTTAACATCTTAATCCTTTCTGAATTACTTGTGCTCACACATAGTAATATCCACCTTGACAAACTTCAAATAATTAAGCCAGCCAACAGGATCAGAGGGTGAAATTAGCAACTACATGGTCTTGCCCTGCTTAAGCCAGTTCAGACACATGATCACAGGCATTATTACCATAAATATACTACACTGGAACCAGAATGTGAAAAAAAATGGAAAACAATAAATTTTTCATTAATAATTTTGCGTACGTGGGAGATTTCAGTGAGTGATGGGAAGGATGGGAGACACCCCTAAACTAGGGAGAAAATCCCTCCTGTGCGGGAGGTTCACATGTATGCATGGTGGCTAAGTGGTTATTCAAATCCTACCATCAGATGAACCTGAATTGGCTACCATGGAGTGTCCTTGGGCATGGCACTTTACTCAGATTGCCTTGGCACTAAATAACCTACATTTGTTACTGTGCCATAAAACACCAAACCAAACCAATCCTATATTAAAAGCCTGCCAAGCAGATTGTAGTGAGCAAGGCCCTTTGCAATGCATCCATTGCTAATAGATCTACTTTTTTATACTTGCTTGTTTATAGTGAAATGTATCATGATGGAACCATATAAAGTATTTCAATATTTATGCTAATGAATCAGGTTTGAAATGGCTTATCAGATCAAAATTCTTCATTAAACAAGATAGCAACAAGGAAAAGGCAGAATTAGAGCAAGGTAAATAGTAATGCCAAAATTGCTTTATAATTAGTAATGGAACAATCGCAAGAGTTAATTTTGCATGTTACATTTTATTTTTATTTTACATATATGTACTTTTTAGCTCAACTGGTCATAGACCAGAAAATCTTATGGGATGGTCTGTTGTCTCTCATCCTTCCATCATCTTTCATACGTTGTCCATCCATCCATTAGCACAAGTTTGTTATCACAACTCCTCCTAAACTACTTGGAGGATTGCCATGAAACTTTACACACACATTCATCCCATGGTCTAGTTGGTCCTAAATGAAAATGGTGCCGCTCAGACATCCAATATGGCTACCACAGTGCCCATCTTTAAAATCTTGTTATTGCTACTCCTTCTGAATGGAAAGTCATATTGACATGGGTTTTTTCACCAGAAGTCTTCTTATGATGTCTAGTTGGTCCTAAATGAAAATGCGGCCAATCTGATGTCCAATATGGCCACCACAGTGGCCATCTTGAAATCTTGTCATCGCTACTCCTCCTGAATGGAAAGTCATACTTACATAGGGTTTTCACCAGAAGACTTCTTATGAAGTCTAGCTGATCCTAAATGAAATTGGTACCAAAATGATATCACTTGTGGTCACCAAAGTGGTCATCTTGAAAATTTTGTTATTGTTACTCCTCCAAAATGGATGGTCATATCAACATGAGGTCTTGACTAACAGACTTCTTATGATGTCTAGTTGGTCCCAAATGAAAATAGGACTGATCTGATGTCCAATATGGCCACCACAGTAGCCATCTTGAAAATCTTATCGCTGCTCATCCTGAATGGAAAGTCATATTGCCATGGGTTTTTCACCAGAAGACTTATCATGATGTCTAGTTGGTCCTCAATGAAAATGGTGCTGATCTGATGGCCGATATGGCTGCCACAGTGGCCATTTTGAAAATCTTGTTATCGCTACTCCTCCTGAATAGATGGTCATATCAACATGGGGTTTTCAGTCAAAGACTTCTTATGATGTCTAGTTGGTCCTAAATGAAAATGGTACCAATCTGATGTCCAATATGGCCACCACAGTGGCCATCTTGAAAATCGTATTATCATTGCTCCTCCAAAACGGAAAGTCATATCAGCATGGGGTTTCCACCAGAAGACTTCTTATGATGCCTTGTTGGTTCTATATCAAAATGGTGCCAAGCTGACATCCAATATGTCCACCACAGCATCTAATTTGAAAATCTTCTCCCTGAAGAATATCAAAGATGGTTTCAACACTCTGTATTTAAAAGGAAGAAATGGTCTTATCTTGAATTCCTGGAAATTTGTTTCAGCCAGTAGAGTGTCAGTCCCTTCGAGGTACTCTTATTAACTCGTTAACTACTAGTGCTAAGTTGTGGCTCACTACTCTGCCTAGCTGCTGAGGTCACTACTGCAGCTGATTTGGGGGCTGAATACCAGAGCCTGATGCTGCTGTAGCCAAATGATAACTTTTTAGCTGATGTTTTGGGGATATGGGCTAATTGTTTTAGTTATTTGATGTATAACAGACTGATTTATAGACTAACTGTTTGATTCTTTTATCCTGCTGACATCCACAAGATTGGTATAAAATCCATGAATAGAACATAAAACAATATTTTTAAACACTAAAATTAAGCGGGCAAATCCACAAAATTAAGAGAGGCCTACAGGGTACAAGAAATTTTATTAATGTTGGTGGTTTGGGTAAAATACATAAAACACTAGCTCAGTGCGAGCTATTTTACCGACAAGAGGTCATGTTCAGTTCCTAATGCATTATGTTCTGCAAGTTTTATACCCTGCAATCTTGCCACAGTATATATATCAGCACCTTTATTCATTATTTATATGTAGCACATTCTTCTTCTACATAACTGGCCAGTTTCTTTCATCTACTGTATGTGTCATGTTCACCTTGTAGTCAATGTCAAGGTCAGTCTCGCATTTTCTTGCGCAGACGTGATATTGAATATATACTTTTTAAAGCAAGTTTTGATAAATAAGGAATAAATATTTAAATTTTAACTTATCAGTTACATTTTAATCGTAATATTTGTATGTATTCGGGATTCAATGACTTTTAAGTCCTAAGTTTACCTCGTGCAGTTTGTCAGATTGCAGGCTCTAAACACTCGGCTTTTCAAAGATTGTTTTGATGCCTGTCGCTGATTTTATGGTGAGTAGATGTTAATTGTTAATAATACAACTACTAATGAGATTTGTTGGACAGGTGTGTTTGGAAATAAAAGGCACTTGTCTCTAACAATTAACCACCAGGAGGATTTCATTCAAAGTGTGATTAATGTTACAAAAATTTAGCACCCACAAGCAGTGTTTATGATCTGTTGTTCTCTTGAAGGGATGATCAGAAAGATGTTGGAAGAGAAGAAAGTCTGCAAATGCATTTAAAGGGGGATCAGCTAGGATCAATGTGTTTCCTACTAAACCACTTACATAAGATTCTTCACTTTGCATTGTAAATTTTGGAAGCGGATTGCCTCCTAGCCTGGGCAATGCAGTTGGCAACCCTGCTCGAAAACAGATTTTGGCGAATCGATAGTTTGAGATCAGCCAAGTGTAAAGGTGGTGAACCTGCAGGTTGTTGTGTAGGAGAGGACCTCTGTGCTGTGACAGCAGGTCCCTTCTCTATGGTAATCTCCTGGGCCCGCCTACCAACAGTTCGAGTTGGTCGTTGAACCACGACCAGGGGGGCCATCAGGATGAGCTGGGACATGGAGATCCTAACCTGGTGGAAAACCTGCAGAATTATTTTGAAATGTGGGAAGGCATAAGCATACAGATGATCCCACTTCAGACTGAAAGCATCCACCACTCAGAGCCTCTGATTTGGCACTGAAGGGACATAAAAAGAATGTTTGTTGTTCAGCCTTGTAGCAAATAAGTCCTCTAATGGTTTCCCCCACAGCTGAAAATGTGTTTCTGCTACTCACTGGTGCGGACTCCATTCTGTGAGGACCACATAGCCCCGTCTGGACAGGCTGTCTGCCAAGATATTCCTTTTGCCTGGAATATGGAAAACTCTGAAAGGGCTTTCCTCTGAGACTGCCCATTGGAGGAGGTTCTAGACTTCCATGCAGAGAGAAGAAGCAGGGAGAAGGATCCCCTGATGCTACTGAGGGGATGAGACCTCTGAAGAGTATCTTTGCCTCAAGCAGTGCAACCCTCAAAAGGTTCTTTCTGTGGTCCAGCAAGAACTTAGATGTCTCCAAGGCAGTATCCTTTTGGAGGTAAAGAAGCTCCCAGAGAGTGCCATCGACATGAAGAGTGAATACCACGATGTTTTTGCCACAGCCTCACATCTTTCTGATCTCAAAAGTCATTTTGTGATTTAGAGACTGGTATCTCGCTCATTAATATCTAGATGGAACCTTTTGTGTGTTCTTTAGGCGTTATCTAAACCCCCTATGAACCTTTGAGTGAAGCTTCCTTAGATAACCTTACTCTTAAGACAGTTTTCCTCCTCTCCTTTGGGGCAGTGAGGAGAAAGAGTGAGCTTCATGCCTTGTCAGTAGACAAGGGTTGCTTATGTTTCAGTGGTAACTATGATTCGGTTTCTCTTCTTTGCAACCTGGATTTCTGCCTAAGAATCAGCTATCTTTGTTAGCTCCAGTTCCTATTGAGATTTCCAGTCTCAGTCGGCTCTGTGGTGAAGATGATCAAGATAGGCTCCTTTACCCAGTTAAAGCCTTAAGGTCTTATTTGCCTTCGTTGAAAGGGAGAAGGAAGGGTCAGAATCATCTCTTTCTACCTCTCAAGAGTTCCTCTGATATTTTGGTAGCTACCATTTCTAGATCGATTGTCCTCACTATCAAGGTAGCATATCAGTCCTTCACTGAAAGGGACCTTTCTTTCATGAGAATTAAAGCCCATGAGGTTAGGGCAGTTGCTGCATCTTGGACCAACTTGAATCACTCTTCTTTCGATGATGTTATGAGAACTGCCTTCTGGCATTCTCACATTACCTTTTCATCCTTTTACCAGAGTGAAGGCATTTATTCATTGGGTCCAATCATGACAGCACAACATGTGGTCAAGCTATCTACCAGGTTACAGTAGTGAACACTCCTACCATAAAGGTAAGTGCATCAGTTTTCTCATACCAGTTTTTTTGTTTGGGGCCATCAGCTTCCCTCCTAACTGGTCAATTCAGTAATGCAGTAATAGCAGGTAATGTGTTACTGTTATTGAAATGTAGTTTTTTTTTTTTTTTTTTTTTGGGGGGGGGGGGTGAAACTAATTTTAATTATGTGATTCTTACCTGCTACTATTGCAAAGATTCCATCCTCCCACCCACTCTGATGTCCTGTAGTACAGTTCAAGTCAAAAGAGGAAGGTATTCTGTATGTTGGCTATGCCTAAGGAATCAGACTGGGATCATGTTCTTTTCAATTCTAGGCATCCAATTACTAATTGCTGGAGGGAATATTTAGTGTGGACTGGGAACTTGGCATCCTGGAAAAGGTAAGCAATGCAATAGCAGCAGGTAGGTATTACATAATTAAAATTAGTTTTATCTCTCTCCCCCCCCCCCCCAATGTGGCATTATCGACATGGGGTTTTCACTAAAAGACTTCTTATGATGTCTAGTTGAACCTAAATAAAATGACTGTAGCTCAGTTAGTAGAATGTAGGACTCATAATCCAATGGTTGCAGGTTTGATACCCGCCCGGGTCACAGCTGCCTCAGTGTGTCCTTGGGAAAGGCACTTAGCTCCTATTTCCTCTGCATGATACAACCAATAATGTGTTAAAAGTGCCGTGAAACGCACAAACACAAAAAAAAAAACTAAATAAAAATGGTGTTGATCAATATGGCCATCTTGAAAAAAAAATTCTCACTTCTTCTTTTGAAGGAATGATCATATCGACATGGGGTTTTCACTAAAACACTTCTCACTATATGTAGTTAGTCCTAAATGAAAATGATGCTATGTGACATCCCAGAATTTAAAAGATCTTGTAACAGTTACTTCTCCTAAACAGATGGCCATACCAACATTTATATATACTTCTATTGAGAAGATGGTTTTGTTGACATGAGGTTTTCACTGAAACACTATCATTGCAATATGTAGCTGGTTCTGAATAAAAATGGTGTTCATCTAATCTCCAACATGGCACCATAGTTGCCATATTGAAAATCTTATCACTGCTCCTCTTGCATGAATGATGGCATTGACTAAGGGTTTTCACTAAAACACTTCTTGCAAAATTTAATTGGTTTTGAAAGAAATCGGTTCAGATCTGACCACCAACATATCTGCACTTGTATGAAGGAGTTTTGAAACCAGACCTAACTGACCTTGGAGTCAAGTCAATTGTCATTACTTGCATTTTTGTTCTTCTCTGAGCCTATGAACACAGCGACTTGAACATATATACCGGTAAGTGAATTTTGACCAGGCTTTTTATTTGTTTGCATGCCAATGAACATGTTGATAGTCAGCGCTCTGACATTGTCAAAGGCCTTGACTCAAGGTTTTTAGCTATAATTGACTTGTAATCATGATGATACAAACAAGTATGAATGGCTTTTTTTTAATCAAGTCAAGTTTGTGGATATATCTTATGAATACTTTCAATGATGCAACTTAAATAACTGTTTTGTTTTCAAAATAATATTTAATTATAGATTTAACCAAACTTGAAACTTGGATATATTTTGACATTATCTGAGACAAATTGAATGATTTTTCTATCCATGATATGTTCGAGGTCAATGGCCATGACAGAGAATTTTGTTCTGCACTTACAAGTACAGTATCTTATGAACAGGTTAATTCAGACATGTAAGAAAATATTTTGTTATCAAATTTGGTTTGTTAGAGTTTGTTAAAAAAATATCAGAGATGTTTTCAATACTTAGCAGTTAAAAAGAAGAGACAGTCTTACCTTGGAGCCTGAAAATTCTTTTCGGCCAGTTGAGCATCAGTCCCTTGGAGGGACTCTTGTTATCAGGATATAGTAAATTAGGTAAAATCAACGTGTTATAAAGTTTGGGAGATAGTTTACCTACCAGTAGGTTGTGTTCCTCGTAGGTTGTGTTCCTCCAATACTGCATAAGCCTGCTTAGTGAAGTGGTCAACTGGTAAGTTAAGTAAGCCAGCATAGTGATATCAGGCCTACTTGGGCCTCTTATTGTTGACTTAATGTATTGCATACTTTCTCCCTTTTAGCTCATGATCTGTCTTTGTTTTTAGGTGGAATGTACATTGCCATCAAAGGGTCTGAGTGATTGCTTTTCAAAGAATCTTTTGAAGCTATATTCAAACAGACATGGCTCACCATGGAGTTTTGTTCTAACCCTTGCTTACATCTTTGGAGGTTTGTTTCCTTGCTTACATCTTTGGAGGTTTGTTTCTGTATTGATAAGGGCACCGAGTTACAATCCAGCACACAGTCTGATATTTGGAAAATTTTCATCATATTCTGTAATAGGCTTTCTTTTTCAATCATCAGATTAGTAAGTTGTAATATCAGCCTAATTCTTATTAATAAAGCTTCAACCATTCCCATCAGATTAACTTGTATCTTTTTAAAGGGACAGCATCTTCAGATTTGAATGAAAACAGAAATCATCATCACTTATCTTACTGTATTATAGTCATAGTCAGTCTACTCTTGTTCCTCTCATGTGGCTCTGTGAAAACTCCACTGTATGAGAGTCTGGTAAAATCAATAATTGATCCCTATTACTGGTAGAAGTGCTTTGGCAAAACTTGATAGAAGTGAAGCTACAAAGACATCTCTTCCTAGCTCAAATTTCTTTTAGACATACTTTCAGCAATCATTTTAAGCCAAAGTAAATTGAAAGCTTAAAATTATATCGTTCAACATTACTTTGTAAGCAGATGCTCAATGCAGGATGCATGTCTCAATCAATTATTGAAACTGTCCATGTATATGCAAAACATGACATCATCACATTATCTCAGTGATGTAATATGTCACCTCATTTCATCAGTCAATCAAATCATTTTTCAAAATTTTAGGGGCATTACAAATAATTCTATAGTTTCCACCTCCCCATCCAGCAGCTTGTACCCCCATATCGATTTTAAAAACAAAAAGCACCAAAAATATAAAAAATGCACAAAACTTATATATTTCATTCATTGATTTATAATTTCTAACTCGATTGTTAAAAAGCAGTCCCTAAATTTGTCATCTTCTTCACGTTTCAATCCAAACTGAAGTTTTCAGTGTAAACAAGGAGTCTGCTCACTGTCATTTTCCGGTTGCTGGATGAGTCCATTTTTGGTAAAGAGTTGGATGCAAGGCCTACATATACATAGAAGGTAAACACTTTGTTGTCTGCATCCAGTGTATGCAATATCTAATTCTAATATTTGCAAAAGAAATTGAAAAAAAGGGAGGAAAAATATGCCCTTGCATCTCAACATTACAGAAATGTATGGAATTATCCAGAGCTTACAGAACACTTTGAACTACATCACTCCTGTTGTGTGAACAACACTGTTACAACTCTAGGTCTTAAATATATGTAACAGAAAGAAAGTGAAACCAACAATGTAAGTAAAATCAACAAGCAATTTATTTCCAGACAATTACCCAGTCAAGTGAAAATTCAAAAGACACTTACAATTTGTAAGTTAAATTCCAAATAATCCTAAATGTCCTAATGACAAGTTCAAAATAATAGAATGTTCCAAATGAATTCCAATAGCCTTGAATGTCCTGATGTACCACAAAGATGTAATCTAGAATGTATTTGAATGAGTTCACATAAATCCCAAAATCATGTATTAATCCAAAAGTCAATGTGCACTTTTATATTTCCAATGACTATTATAAATAAATAATTCCTCTCAAATTATATCTGATTTCAACAACACAACTAAAATTGATTCCTTACAGACTGATCTTTTAGAACCGAAATTCTATAATAGGAATTAATTTGTTTACCAAAATCTGTATAAATACACAATCCTACATGACCTATGTCACAAAAGTCTAATTGCAAAATGCCTATGAAAATACTATGTAAACAACTGGACAAAAGTTAAGTATGTATTTTCAAATAACTATACAACTTACAATCATAGACAAAAGTTAAGTATGTAAACATCAACACAAATATCCACGCAGATATGAACTCTGTGTTAGTGTTGAAGTTTCATTAGGTTTGAAATGTGAAGAAGGTGACAATGTTAGGGACCACTTGGTGGCAGGTGAGTTATAAATTATAAATCAATGAATGAAATGAGTAAGTTTTGTGCATTTTTTATATCCTTGATGCTTTTCGTTTTTAAAATCAGTTGGGGGGTACAAGCTGCTGGGGTGGGGGGAGGGTGCAGAAACTGTAGTTGTTTTTTTTTACCAGACCCTCATTTAGCAGTGATTTCACAGAGTCAAGTGAGAGTCTTGTTGGGCGAAACTAATATCAGTCAAACAGAATTTGAATCAACTTGTTTAGATGGTATTAGCCTAACATCAGAGCATAATTATTAGTCCTAGAAACAGTTTTATGCCATAATTTATTTGTACATTAGTATAATGTTTTCTTGCACTTTGACCTTTGTGTCTTTCTAATCTAAGTCTTCATTTTATCTGAGGCTTCTTCTCTGTCTTTGATTTTTAACATTTTCTCTGATAAACCTATATTTAGAAATACATGTAATGCTGAAAGTTCCCACTTTGACACTCAAATAGTTGTTCCCTTACTGCCAATCTTTCTGTTCATAAAAAATAAAGTCGGTACAAGCAAATACAGTCTGCTTGACTTTAGCTGACCTCAGTTTAACTGACAATTACATATATATATATATATATATATATATATATATATTGCAATTTCACAAAACATTTATTTTCTTACTTAAAACTATATGTTTATCTGACAGTCTCATGTTCCAACTCTGATATCTTGACTTATTTATCCAACCATATTATCCTTGGCCTGATCGTTCTATCAGTCTGATATTGGGTGAGTTGTTTGATATGCTTCAGGGTCATGTAATGAATATATGACACATGCACCAGATGCAGCGGTCAAGGAGTGTAATTGTTACCTCTCACCTAATTAATTACCTTTCACCTAATTAAGCCTGAGTAGCAATACAAGCAAAGCAGAAGTGTCAAACAGTGAACTCTGTCTTTACGTAAGATTGGTTTATCTAATGTTTTTAGTGCAGTGGACTTTACTGGATAAACAGGAGTAGACTGTGTACTGATTTTGCCAATATCTCATTCTCATATTTTAGTTTGGTAACAAATCAGATTTTATCAGAATTCTCTAATAATTCAAACAATATGATTGGAAATTACTTTGAATAAAGTTTAATTATATCTAAATTATTTCATAATACAGGAGGTGTCAGTCCTCCAGGAACATACTTCAGGTTGAAGTTGGCTTTACTCCTCAGTCTGGTATCAGGGCATGATGAGCAGGTGAGTTAGTACTAGGAACCTTATGCTGTTGTCTTTTTTTCCCCTGACCTTAATCAGTTATCATGGCACAGTTATTTTTGTTACCATAGGCCATGGCTCTCATGTGATCTGAATGTTTCCTGACCTTTATCAAATATCATGGCACATCTATTTATGGTACCATAGGCCATGGCTCTTATGTGATCTGAATATTTCCTGACCTTTATCAATTATCATGGCACAGCTATTTATGTTACCATAGGCCATGACCCTCATGTGATCTGCACGTTTCCTCACCTTTATCAATTATCATGTTCTATTTATGTTACCATAGGCCATGAGCAGGGATTATTAAATTTTCCCCCGAGTTCAACCAGACATTTTTTGACAGACTTCATAGGCACACATGAATCTGCTTGTTTGTAATATATATTCATTACAAAAAATGTTTCATCCTCTCCATGGGTTTCATCAGGTGGTAGCAGCAAACCATAAGTTTATCCCTATGATTTGCTATGGATATCAGCACAAGTTTTTTTATGGCAAAACATATTTACTCAGTATTCCTGTCACCAATCGTAATGTTGCCACATTTGCACTATGGTAAATCCACTCATTTAAAGTTCATCAGTTTAGTGAACACTTTCTCTTTGTTTTGTTGATACAGCTGTCTCTTTCAATTTCCCTTCCACTTCCTGACTGCTGGCATTGTATCAAAGTCTGTTATATCAATACCAACAAGATTTATTCTCATAAATTTGTCAAGAGTGTCAACACTCGGCCTGCTCCATAGCCTTGTTTAGCTAAATTCGGGTGTGAAAATCAGCACTAACACTCCACGCTTGACATTAGAAATACCTGTCAAATTTCTGTCAAATGAATCACATTCTGGTACTCTCCTTTCACTGGAATTAGTTTTGTCAGTAATTCAGTTGCTGACAGTCCTCTAAAACTGTTTTACCATGTTGTTACTGTATTGGCAGTGATGACTGCATCACTGTTCTCTCTTGGTTGACTAATGAGCAATTATAGTGTTCACGTGATTATAACCAAGTTGTGGAATGTCACTAAAATTTTCAGGAATAGTGTTAGGCTCAAACACGGTGAATGCATTCAAAATCACATGGTCCGGGAATCTATCATGTAAGTTGGTATGAATTATCCATATACACTGCTGCTTTAACTGGGAAGTCATTGTCATGTGATGAACACTTTAGTTCTGTCCCTTTGAAGTGAACACTGTCGCATGTAGCTGTAAGAAACTCATTGCAAAGGAGCCCAAAATGGGGTGTATCTCCGAGGTACACAGCTTCCAGTGATGTCAAAAATCCATCAACATCTTGCTTCATGGTAATGTGCAGCAAATTTCTTGTCTGCAAACACTGGCTAATGGTTAGTTTTTCATCCTTATTATTGCTTACCCTTTGACATGGTGAGTAGTGCTCTCTCAAGCAGTAAAACTGATACTTATTAATGTCTCATCTAGGCATATACAAGCCCACCAATTAAAAAAAAACAACATTTAGAAAAACAAACATGCATCTTTACTGAGAAGCTGATCTCTGAAATTTACCGCACTATTGTTCACTAAAGGATTAAGTTGCTCTTCTCTATCTTATTTAACCCCATTTAAACAGCTAAATGTGAGCAGTATAGCCTTCAGGCAGTTGAGCTGTAACAAGCTTAGTTGGTGACACTTCTGTTGATTGCCTGAGAAAGAAGCAATGTGTTAACTAGACCTAGTTACGTTTGAATTCAGTTGTCAGCGACACCTTTATTGATTGTCTGACAAAGAAAGAATCTGTTAACTAGACATAGTGACCTTTTAATTTTACTTCATTAAGGTGTTTATTTGACAGTTTAATGGAGAAACAAATCAAAGGCAATTTGATATAATGATATTTTGGATATCCTATGACTGATGTCTGGTTCTTCATAGTATGTGCCGGTCAAAACCTTTAAACTGGCGGTCATGTCCGACAAATACAGGGTTTTAAGGAAGCATGGCCATGACCCTCGTGTGCTCAGAACATTTCCTAACCTTAATCAATTTTCATGGCACAGCTATTTATGTTACCATTGAACCTGTGAAACATAGTCTTGACATAATGATTTTATTATATCCCAAGTTTTAATTACAAAATAGAATTGTAGTAGAAATTGATTGATCAATTGATTGATTGATTTTATCTAGAAAATGCAACAAACTATTTGATCACAGTAGCATGTTTATACTGATGTTGCCATCTGAGCAATACATTTTTCATATGAACCTAAAAAGATGTTAAAATCTTGTTGTAAACAAAATTTGATATGATTGTGTTTTCTCCAGTGACAGAATATTGTATAGTAATGCTACCACATTGTTAAATAGGTTGACATTTGTTGAAGTTATAAGAACCCTTATTGAAATGTGCAAGCCCTATTGTAGTAATCACCTTTAAACCTGTTTCTGTGTTTACAATTCTGTAACCATTAGCTCAGGAGCCCTTTGATATAATTTAATACCATTTGGTCAGTTAAATGCTGTATATATGAATGTGTGACTCCATTTCTGACAGAGTTACCACCCTGTATCAATCAATTTTGGGTTTTCACATTAGCAGTTTTATTTAGTAAGCACAACTGCGGAACCATTCAGAATACCCTGATGCAGCTTAGTGTAAGCACTGTCTTCTAGATGTAGATGTGCACGTAGATGTGCCTTTTGTTTATTGTTGCTTCTACTTCATTTTTGACAGTTATGGATCTTTGAATCAATTTCAGTGAGTGGCTCTATCAGTCTTTCTAGTTTTATTATAATTTCAATTTTTATCTCCTCTGGTCTAAGGCCAAGTGAGCTTGTGGTATGGTCCTTTGTTGTGCATCGTCTGTTCACAATTGCTGTTTACATCTACAGCTCAAAAACTACTGAACAGAATTTGACCAAATTTGACAGAAAACATCCTGGCACGAAGCTCTTTCAAATTTGTTCAAATTGATGCCACTCTACTATCAAATATGGCCATCATTACTAAAAATAGAAAATAAATATTTAAATGACTTCTCAAAAAAAGCTAGACAAAATTTGATCAAATTTGAAAGAATGTATCCTGGCAAGTTCTTTGAAAGTTGTTCAAATGATGCCAATATCAAATATAGCCACCATTACTAAAAGTAGAAAAACCTTTAAACAACTACTTCGCAAGAACCATTCAACAGAATGTGACCAAATTTGACAGAAACATTCTGGCATGAAGCTCTTTCAAATTGGTTCAAATGATGCCAATCCAACATAAAATATGGCTGCCATTACTAAACATAGATAGACCTTTACATGACTTGTTATCAAAAACTGCTCAACAGAATTTGACCAAATATGACTGAAAACATCGTGGCGTGAAAATCTTAAAATTTTTTTGAAATAATGCTGATCCACCATCAACTATGGCTAATGTTACTAAGAATAGAAAAACCTTTAAATGAATTCTTAAAAACCACTCAACAGAACTTGACCTAATTTGGCAGAAAATATCTGGCATAGATGGTTTTTAATTTTGTACAAAGATACTGATCTGCTATAAGATTTAATTGCTGTTACTAAAAAAAATTAAAAATCAAAAGGCAATATCTCAAAAACCACTTAACAGCATGTGACCAAATTGTACAAAAAGCATCCTGGCATAGATGGCTTTCAGTGTTGTACAAATGATGCCTATCCAGTATCCACTATAAAATATGTCCTAAGTTAATTAAAATAGAAAAACTTAAAAATGACTTCTCAAAAACCACTCAAGAGAATTTTACCAAATTTAACAGAAAGCATCCTGGTATTAAGGTCTTTCAAATTGTTGAAATGATGCCTATCCACCATCTTTGTTTAAAATTATGGCGATCCACCATCAAATATAAACAATTACAAAAATTTTTTAAAAAACTGTAAATGACATAGCAGAAACAGCTTATCAGAATTTGACCATATTTGACAAAAACATTCTGGCATGAAGAGCTTCCAAATTTATACAAATGATGTTGATTTGACATTAAATATACCCACTGTTACTAAAAATAGAAAATCCTTTTAAATGACTTCTCAAATACCATATAACAGAATTAGATCAAATTTTGACAGAAAGCATCTTGGCATGAGAGGCTATCAGCTTGCACAAATGATTCCATTCCACCATAAAATATAATGGCAGCTGCTGAAAATAGAAACACTTTTAATAACTTTATGTAAAAACCCACTTAACAGAATTTAACCAAATGTGACACAAAGCATCCAAGGTTATAGCTCTTTAACATGTATAGAAAAAATCCTGATCCCATATCAAATATGGTGGTTGTTACTAAAAATAGAAAAACATTTACACAACTTTATCTGACAAAAATGCTTTGCAGAATTTGACCAGCTCTAAAAAAATCATCCTAGCATAGAGACCTTTCAGTGTTTGACAAATGATGTCCATAATGCCATCAAATATGGATGAAGGTATATGAAACTGGAAAAATCTTGAAACGGTTGTTTTTATGACATATGCAATCAATAGCATTGGAAGAAATTTCTACAGATTAAATGTAACCCTCTGATCCTGATTTTTTTCATCAATAGCTCTTGCATTTGGCCATTGGTTAGCCAGGTGAGCAATCACAGGCCCACTTGGGTCTCTTGTTTATTTAATATTATTACAAACAATGAGACTTTTACAGCATACCCCACTGCATGTGTTGGCCATTGGGAATGAAACATCTATCCTGTCAAGACTGCTGAATTATGCACAGATGTTCACTGAAAGAAGAATTACCATTTCTTCAGGGAACACTTTATCAGGCCGAGTCACAACAGACAAGTATAATAGCTCTGCATACTTTATAGAAGGTACATTTTCCAGGTTATCAATATTTATGATAATTTTTTAGTATTCATTTTTTTGAAAGAGTTTAACTTTTTGTTCTAATATCTTAACCACATCATATTTTAAATGTATCACCAGAATATACAAAGGCTAGTTATTACAGGTATGTTTAATGCTAATATTTTAATTTTTCTTACTTTCCAGCATTTTATAATAATGAGATTCTATTTCAGTTAAGCACACATATCCAATAGGTGAAGCTAATTTGTGGTAATGCATAAGATGAGTTGGTAAATTAGTACTACTTGACACTGCTAGGTATTGGAACGAGTTGTGTCCCTTTGCATAGGTGGCACTGTAATCAGACCGATAGTGCAAATGGCTGACCTGGCTCACACTTGACCTACCATGAGTTGTGTATACAGTAGCAAATGGGAATATGACCTGCTTTATAGTGGTTGGGTGAGAGCGTTGAAGGAAGAAAAAAAAGATTTTTTAAGGCATGTGACAAGATACCATAATGACGGTAAGTCTTGGGACACTATAAAAATTGAGACACCCCAAATTATTTTCAAAAATAATTTTTTTCTGGCCTGTAAAAGTTGGGACACAGAATTATAGCAATTTTTTCATGTACTATAAATTTTGGGTCACCTTAGACATTTTTTTCCCACTGATCAATCTGAGTATTTCATCAATCATAACATTATTTTTTATTTTTTAATTTTAAATGACTTTGTGGTTATTAAGGGACTATCATTATAAATTATTAGATCGAAATGTTATAAATTAATATAATTTGTTTGAAAAATCAATAACGATATTTAATTTTCCTGTGTTTTCTTATCATTTCTAACTAATTCAAATACATGTATGTATAATTTCATTGGATGATAAGTATTGAGCATTAGCATGATGTTGTACCCATATTAACAGTAACTTCGCCCCTTTTTTTTCTCTAGTTTATTATTGTCAGTTTATGCATTATTGCATTAAAATTGTCAAAAGTCACCAGTAATTACATTTTCTGCCTTCAAAATGTAACTACTTAACTCATTAAAATGTGGTACCAGTATTTACAACAACAAAAATAGTGTTTGGTTCATCATTCACATTTAGTGACTTTGTTTGTCATGGTGTCACCACATGTACATGGAAGATTTTAACTTGTGCTGAATGAAGTACATCTCTTGGTTTCAAATCATAGGCACCACTGCACTAAACTTTGTCTCTTGAATGCAATAAAGAAGTCTCAGAAATAATGCTTTGAAAATAATTGCAATAATAACGCAGTGGTAGTTTGATGTAAGTAACTTTAAATAAGTACCTGTTTACTAAGCTACAGTAATAGTGCTAATATTATGTAGTAAAAGGTGAGTACACATTGAAGAACTACACCAGTGATGGCTACAAATTCAGTATATGATAAAGAATCTACAAAATAATGAAATTCAAGAGCTTTTTTTTAAAGTTGATGAACTGGGTATTATTTCTGTGTATACAAGAGAGAGAGAGAGAGAGAGAGAGAGAGAGAGAGAGAGAGAGAGAGAGAGAGAAAAAAGACTGGATTAAGAGGATTTTACGTGTGTGTGTGTGTGAGAGAGAGAGAAAAAAAGACTGGATTAAGAGGATTTACGTGTGTGTGTGTGTGTGAGAGAGAGAGAGAGCGAGAGATTGAGAGAGAGAGAGAGCTGGAAATAAAGAATGTATTGTGTTAAAAAACAAAAGCATGATATGGGTAATGTGTACTCAGTAGAAAAGTCCAGAGAACACTTTCAAAGTTCAAATATAAATATTTTTACTTTCAAAAGAGTTCACATTAATTTATTTCCATGTCATCAACATCATGCAGAGTTTCTAATTTGGCAAGTGCCTGCCTCAAGTCCTCTGAATCAAAACTATTAAACTCTATATCCTCCTGATCATCACTATCAAAAGTTGGCTCAAGGTCATTGGAGCACACAAGATGATCCTCGCAACCATTCCTATGGTTGCTAATGCCGCACACTTTAAATAATGTTTTGATGTGCTCTGGTTTTCCTTTCAGTGATTTGACAGCATCATCAATCCTATTGATCACAGTCCGTTTATCAGTTGCTTTTATCATTGATGTGCAGTCCTTGTTCTTCACTAGCTTTTCAGCAGCTTTCATAATAAAGGCAGTCCAAAGTTTGCGCAATTCAGCCTTCACAAGTTTGTTGATGGAAACATCCAGTGGCTGGATTTTCGGTGTACATCCCCCTAGAATTACAGCAGGGATGACATTTCCCTTTCTCAGTGCCTTCATAACTGGCTGTGTCTTGTGGGCTCAAAAGGACTCCATGACAAGGGGGGATCTCTCTTTCTGCGTGTTTTAGAGTTTTAGATACACCTCCTGTATTCACCACAACATCAGCACCTCATCCATCCAGGCTTTCTGTTTTCTGTATAGTTACAACCCAGTCCTTTGGTATTCTGACTCACAAACACTGTTGAATATAATCACTGGTGGCAGTACCTCTCCTGCTGCTGAAACAGCAGGTACTATGGTTAAGTGTCTTTTTGTGTCCCCTGTTGTGCGAATGTGGATGGATTTAGCTCCCTTTTCTCTTCACTGTTTTTCCAGGGACAGGGTTGAAATACATGGGTGTTTCATCCATGTTTATTATCATCGATTCGTCAAAGTCATCCTCATCTTGTTTCTCCATAACAAATTCATGGAATGAGGAAATTTTTTCATCTAAATCTGCAGGCAATCTCTGTGCCATGGATTTTCTGGCTCTGAGCACTAAGTTGTGCCTTTTCATACATGAAGCAGCCCATGCACAAACGTGCTTCAAAATGCACATCTGGCTGTTTATTTCCAATGAGCTCTTTAGCGTATGCACAGATCCCATCAATAGTCACAGGGATTTGTAAGTCCTGGTGAACAAGAACCCACTTGGTGATTTTAGTATCCAATTCTTCTCCATATGTAACAAGCCTTCCACTTCTCGACAAGTGTCCTAATTTGGTTGTCTGTTGTGAAAAGTCAAACTTCGTCCAGTTGCATATTGACGATTTAGGAACTTTTAAATGCCTTGCTGCTGCTCTGATCAATTGTTGTTTTGCAAAGTCAACAACTTCAAGTTTCTGCTTCACCATAAATGTTCCATAATGTCCATGTTTACCACCGACACTCTCAGTATCTTCTTTTTCTGCATCATGAATTAGATGTTTTTCTAAATTCCCATCATGATTTTGGACAGTCTCTGTTCAATCCTGGGTTTTTTCTCCATACTTGGCTCTTCTTCTTTCCCATCATCTCTGGCTTATTTCCCCGGTCGACCAACAGTCTGTTGGGTTTTGATGTTGGAATTGGATTACCTTTCCATGAATGAGGCAAAGCCTCTTCATTAGAACTAAACCATACCACAAACTTATTCATAGTGAAATGTTTTATGATTTGTGATATAGACGATTTTTATATCTTTACTCCTAGATTATATGCTTGGTTGACTTCTTTGTTTAATCAATAATTTTTTACAAAAATTTACTGGTTAGCATTACACATCCCATCAGAAATTCACCAATCATCAAAAGTCTCTTAAATTTTGCATATTTCTACTTGACCGATCAAGTGTTCATATCTTAATTGATAGCCAATGATTAGTTGATGTAATATTAGTTTTGGGGGCCAATTAATTTAGTACTGCAATTAGTCACCGCATCTTGTCCTTCTCAATCCACTTTAGATTTTAAGACAACTAATTGGTGTGGATTAATATTGTAGAACAGAGGGGTACCGGCATTGCCTCTGGACAAAATTCCCTCATTACCCAAGTCAGTTTCAGGCTTAAACAACTAACTGGCCTGGATTGATGTTGGAAAATAAGCAATCAACCAATTATAATCAAAAGGAGATGCCAAAACAACCAGCTTGCCAAAGTCAAAAGTAGAATGAATAAAATGTGTGGAAAATTATGATTTTGTGTTAAGCTTAAACACAAAACTAAAATGGATGATCTTAGTTGATCTATATTCAGAATTTTAACCTATATTATGGTCATTCTTTAATAAATATTTGACAGTTATGTGAATATATGCTGGTTATGTGGCTAATATATTTTCAAATATTCATTAAACGTGTCTTTTCATATAGATTACATCACTTTGTAGGATTGCTTATATCGATGAAAAAAGGTAATCCTTGAGCGTGTGAAAGAAAGTAAATAAAAAAGGAGTGGACTTTTGGCTAAAATGTGATCTGAAAGACTGAGATTTGGTAAAAACTACAATAAAGCAAAATTGGCATATAATATTTTTAGGAATAAACAAGGATATACCAGTAAGTGATGCTAAGCACAGTGTGCACTGTGTAAGTACTGTACACTATAGTATAGATCTATTTTTGGTCTTCTGGTAAATGCCCATGAATTATGAAGTCTTTATTTACTTTTATTTTATTTAATGTTGGAGAAATCAGAAAATATGCCTATACAAAATAATAACACAAGAACAATCATATTAGTTGACAACAGTTTATTGACATGGTAATTGAATGACAGCTGGTCACTGCTGAGTGATGTATGGGGATCTTGCCAATTTTGTCTTGAAAATGTTGTGTCTATAAGTGTTCGGACACTGTAAAGGTTATATACATGCATATAAGTCTTATTATATTTTTCCTGTCCGATCACTTACAATCATTATGGTACACCTCTCCCTCAATAACTCGCACACAACAGGGTCCAAAAACAAAGACTGCAGCATAAACAAAGGTGCGAGTTACTGAGGGGACCTCTGAAAAACCTCTGAAAAATTAAGAAAGGGATGGACATTGACAGTGAGAAGGGGTGGGGGTTAAGTGGTTGAATACTAGTTTAATAATCGCTTTGGGAATAATTGTCAATAAATAGCTTTTTCTAATGAAGTCTTCGCTTTTCTGTATAAATTACCTTTATTTTCAGTATATCCAGTCTGTGAAAGATTGTTTAAAACATTACTCCAAATGGCTCCAACACACATCACGTGTACAGCAGATGCATCGTGGATTATGGAAAATTCACATTCCCACAGTGGAAATTAATCCATCCACACTGTTGTCCACCACAGACTGGATATATTGGTTATTGTGGATGTCTACATTGTGACTCATAGTGGACAGATTAAGTTTTATTGCCCTAATTACAAAAGTCACAGCAACACAATTATGTAATAGTGGACGCCCACTACATTGCATGGAACTTACCTGTCGGCTGAACCTCAGTGGACAGTGTAGAATGCTCTTTTTAAGTTGTACAGAATGCCGTTTAATATTCCAAGACTCATCCACAAAAACGCATTCACATATGTGTATTGCGAGAGACAAAAGATAAATTTTAGAGCAGAGAATCCTGTGAGAATATTTTAGGTGCTTCACAAACTATAACAACTTTAATGATATTGATTTTAATGAGAGAGAGCTTTTAAACAAACAAAAGGAAATCACACATAAGTATTAACGTGAAAAGAAAGAAGACATTGAAGCAATATGTAACATTATTGTATGGACTATTTTATTCAGTTATTAAAATCAAGAATGCAAGAAATGCTGTGATTTTTTGTAATTTTTTTGGGGGGGGTGGGATCATTCTTCTAGTCACTTTTTAACTGTTTGCTTTACATATTCCCACACAATGAACAGTGCTATCAAAAATACAACATCAAGTCCAGCGTCTGTGTAGTACTTCTTCACCAAATATACATGTCCATGGAACATATTTTCTCAAGAACTAGACATGTGTTTACCTTTACCATGGTCTTACTGTTTGTACTCAGACTCTACTAAGCACACAAACTGCTGTATTCTTTTGCCAACAGCTCAAACAAATATACTTACAATTGGTGGTTTGGTCATTGGACAGGTTTAATATTACCAAATTTACAGGTGAAAATGATGAAAAAGTATAATCACTTAAATATTTTTGGTAGGCTAACTTGTATGCATTATTTTTAGTTGAATCAGATACAGCTTCATTTGGTAAAGTACATCCTTTCAGTTGGTACAGTACATTCTCTCAGTCCATATGACAAATACTGCAAAACTGTTCCCAACTGTTAAGCAAAGATTGTTTTATCAGTTTAGTTACTAACTTGATACATTTTGACCCGATTATCCTTTTTAAGAAGTTGGTGTGAATACAATAAAACATTTTGTTGCCAAAGAACACATAAAAAAGCATATTTAGACTGGGTTTAGCAATTAAGCCAACATTGTGAAATTACTGAAATTATGTCCATAATTGCCCAAATGGTGTTGAACCTTTGTGATCCAAAACTACGGGGGGGCGGGGGGGGGGGGGTCAATGTTGTGGTCATATCAGTGAAGTATTTAGGTTTTTGCCACACCTGGGCCCATTTGGATGTGCAGTAGCAAAGAGGTGAGGGGCAGCAGGAAGAGAAGGATCCTGAATTGTAAATCTTATTTTCTGTAACTGCTTATTAGTGTTGTGTTTGCTAAAAAAATTTATTCACTTCAGCATTTTTTATTTTTTTTAAAATGATGCCAGAATTTTGCCGACTTGTAAAATTTGCCACCATATGCATGGGCCTAGTCCACCTGTATGGAAAAATATGTCACTGCATATCATCATCATCTTTTTAAATTGAATCAAAATGCCTACTATTATGCAAACTTAGTTGCAAAATGAGTATCTGATGTAGATACAATTATATTTACAGTACAATAAATAGCTTCTAGTTTTTGTATGTCTGTTTAGTTTTAGCTTCATATACCGACAAGCGGAATTTTCTCTTAATCATTTTTTTAAAAAACTTGTATGGTTTTATGCACAAGCTGAACACATCATATCTATCAATAATGCCTTATTTATACATCACCTGAAATTGCTAAGCTACATGTTTGCCAAGGCTATAAAATCTATCTCAAATTGCAATAATTTCTGTTAATATTTGGCATCATATTTTAAATGGCTTTACACATTTATCCCTGGTAGAACTTCTTTATCTACTCTGAACTGGAGGTGGAAGAGATTTTGGCTTCAGAGATTGTAAATCTCAGTTATTTCCTGTGTATTGTGAACCTTTCATATTAATTCTAGGTTTGTCACATATATTGTCAATATGTTCATTTGATTATTGCAGCAATGCTGGCTCATTCGACTTTCAATCTATTAAATTTTTCTGAAGCTTTTAGTTTGCTTATGTTAATTATGACCAAGTGGGACTAAATAATCAAACTAGAAACAGTAAGAAAATAAGAAAAGCACAATAATAGCAGGTTAATAACCCAATTAATTCAATACAAAATGCATTGCTAAGGAGCAATTTACTTATGCTGAATAAAGAGCAGTATCAAAATTTTATTTCTAAATTTTGCCAGTAGACAAATTCCGAAATGAAGATAATTGCAGCACATTTAAAAAATGCATACTCTCTAATGATCAATGTCAATTTCCTAGTTAGCAAAAGAAGCTATGGGTTACATCTCTCTCTCTCTCTCTCTCTCTCTCTCTCTCTCTCTCATGCATTTAAAAAAAAAAGCATGCAGTGTAGTAGAGCTTTCATCAAACATGTCATAGCTATGTGCTGCTTGCAATAGATTTCTATCATATGTGCTGCATTGGAATATTAATGTTGAAAATAACATTTTTATATAGTTTGCTTTATATACCAATTTAGAAACCAATTTTACGTGAAAATATTACAACTTAACCTCGTTGTGTTTCTCAGACCATATTACAAGTTTAAAAATTATTTTTTTACAAACTAATATCTTATTAGTTTTATATTGTTTTGGTTTTTGACAACAAGAAACATTTTCACTCAACATTTAATTTTTTTTAACATTTTTTTTTCAAACATCAAAGCACGACATTGTCCAGTAGCTGCTAGAAACTGTCCTAATGTACAGTGTAAGTCACTTAAGACTTCTACTCTGTGTTCTTATTATGCTATGGGTGAGTGGAGAGAGAGAGAAGGATGGGATGGAATACAGCTTGAAAAAATGCTCTTAATTTTTTTTAGAAGAGAAAAAAGAACAAATTGTACAATTTTACACGCGAATCAGGGCCATTACAGCTTTTTTTTTCAAAATTTAAATGGTCGGTCCCTAATCTGGAAAATAAACAAATAATTATATGATTTGTTTTATATACTGCAAAAAACCAGTTTTACATGATAATATGAGAACTTAACGGCAATGTGTTTCTCGGTCCAAAATTGATTTTCACAAATTAATATCTTATTAATTTTAAAGTGTGTGGTTTTGTGACAGCAACAATTTCATTCAACAGTTAATGTACATTTTGAAATATCAAAGTGCAACATTGAGCAGTAGCTGCTAGGAACTGTCCTGACTGACCGTTGTTGACTCAAGGCAGGAAGCTACAGTAACAGGCATAGTGGCTGACTTCAAAGTTGGAATGTCACTCCTTGGCCATTGCCTGGTGATAGATTTGTGACAAAAGTAACTTTTTTTCATTGAAATCACTTTGTTCATGACATGAATGGCAATTGATAGAGTGCAACAGTCAATACAGTGTACAAAATTCCACGCATTTAAAAAATTGTCATACTCTGATAAACAATGTTAGTTTCAAAGTTGAAAGATAAAGCTACAGGAGAAAAGTTTCTAGCGTAGCTTGCATATCCTTTTCTATTATTTTAATATACAATGCTATGTTATTCTAGTTCAATAAACTTTGGAAAGAATTGTGACAGACATGTCATAATATTGTTACGACTCTATGGTCTAAGAAAAATGTAACAGAAAGAAAGTGAAACCAACAAATCAAGTAAAAATCAACAAGCAATTTATTACTAGATAATTAAAATGAAAAATCAAAAAGTCACTTACGGTAATGTGTTTTGAAATCCTAATAATCCAATAAGAATGATTGTTCTAATCACAAGTCCTAAATATAGAATGTTCCGAATTCACGGCTGTGTCCTTGAATGTTATGATGTGCTAATGGTCTCCAAAGTCCTTATGTACTAGAAATCTTGATGTGCTGATGTCAAAATGAAGTATTCCAAAATCTCTGAATAAGTTCAGTTAAATTCCAAAATCATCAATTAAAAATCCAAAATCCAAAAGTTTATGAGCACTGTTATAATCCAATGAATTTTTAAAATAATTCCTCTCTTAGAATTTGGAATGAATTTTCACAACTGTAATAGCTCTTTACAAGACTGATGGTAATGTCAAAACTGAATAAATGTCCACCAAACATGGTATATATAAAGATTGGTCACATGACAGAATGTTCTAGAACATGTGTCATCTTAATGGAATTTTACTTGTAAACAAAATTCAACCTTGACCTTCAAATTGAGAAAACATATTGATCAAAACAACCTAATTCAAGGACACTAGTTAAACATGTTTTTCATGATAAACATTAAGATTTAAGCAAATATTAAAGTGAAGAAACATTTATAATTTCCTAAGATATTTATAATATTATATAAACATCATACATAACAATATCACATGTACTTGATCGTGCATGTATGGTTTAAATAGTGTGGCATTCGTTTGTAATCTCTTTTCTAGTTTTATTTGTGTTACTGCTTGCAATAATTTGTTCAAAGTGGGTGTTGTAAAAAGGATGGAAATTAATGGGAAATTATAACAAATTACCAGTACAACAAACACTTTTATGAAATATAATTTATTGAGAAAGAAAATTAACGGTACCGCTTGATGCAGAGCAGAATGTAATTTCTTTGTGTGTATATGATAACAGGTATACACGTAGTCGATGAATAGGAATGTACATTGTAGCTAGGCAATATGTCTGATGTCTGCTCTGCCATGGCGCAGGGGTGGGGGATATTCAAGAAATTTAAAATGTGGTATTTTTGTCTAGGTTACGCACATTCATCTGTGCGTATGACTAGCTAGGCCACTGCTAAATACCACAACAAATGTTACTACTTCATAGTTTGTACAGGTAAAGGTATGAAATTGAGACCCGTAGTGGTTGGGATTATGGCCTAGTGGTTTCTTCCATCTGTTTGTTTAGTGGGTCGACTCTCGGAGCGAATGCAATAAAATCACTGAGGGGTACCATAAAACCCACTACGACTGCAAAATAAAATCAATGATGGAGTTTCACTAGATTGAGTGGATGTCCACTAAACTTGGGGCAAATCCACCAGACATAGTGGACATCCTCAATTTGTAGTAGACACTTAATCCCTTGCCCCTGTGTACACATCCAATGGATCGAGTGGACAATCCATAATCAATGATGCGTGTACTGTACCAGCAAAAACATTGTGTATTATGTCACTGCTTTTTGCAAGGGAATGTGGATACATTCTTGTTTTACTGTAGATTCGGTTATAAAACAAGATTCTTTATTTAAAAAATGAGTGACATTTATTTACAGAAACCACAACATTTAAACTCAAATTTTTTTGTCTTGTTATATTAGTAAAATACTGATGCTGTGATTTCAATGCAAGTTATAGCGAAATTTCTGCTCATCCTTCAGCAAACCTCTGATTGCCAGTTCGGGAATTTTAAGTTCACTGTAAACTTTGGAATTTGCTTCTGCATAATGAACCCTATCTGCGAAACTAAGTTTTTCATGCACCTAATATGCCTTTCGCTTGGTTCCTTTGCTATCATTGATCACATTTGCTAATGAGTATGATAAACCACTGATTAATGTTAGATACTTTAATTATGTTACATGTACTTACAGTGTTCTCAATGTTCAAATAGTCAATTGAAATGAGTTGACTTAATACATGACCATGATCACTAGCTCTTACACAGGTAGCATTTGCATGCCTTTCAACTACCTTCTTTACTTGATTTGATACAAAAGACTAATTAACTTAACAATACAATGCAAGTCAACATTTAATTGATTGTAACAATGCAACACTTCCACAAGTTTGAGATCGAAACACGGTACATGTACTTAATTAGGTTCTCAAGGAAACTTGTGGGCATCACTGTGACGGTCGATTGACACTTTCCATGTTTGAATACAGGATGACATATCACATTTATGATAAATACACTGAAACTGAATTGAAAGATAAAACTGAAATACAAATTTCACTTGACAAGATTTATTTTATTGGTATTTATTTCTTATAGCATTGCCACCAGTAGGCATTACTGACATTTTAATTGATAGATATTTTTGTTGTATATTGTTATTTATAGTGTACTGAAAATTGTATTTGTTTTAAAGAAAATTTAACAAAATATATGATTTTTATTAAAAGTTGTGAATTTCATGATTTTTGAATGAACTTTCTGGGCCCTAATCACTATTTTCAACAATAAAATGAACAATATATCAAGGTTTCATTTGCCAGTTTTGATCGTGATTTTATTCACATTCACCAATAGGGGTCTATTTTAAGGGTATTTTTTGTAGGAAAAAATGGGATCCACATCTACCCCCACATTTTAAGAGGCTTCTGGAACTTTACCCACTGTCTTGAGTGAAAGGTTAACAGTGCTCCTGTCACTGCTGTCATCAGCGACTGCTCTGCTTTCAGGCATTATTGATAATTGTGCAACAAAGGATGATGTTTTAAACACAGAAATATTATGGGCTTTCAGAACTGTGACTACACCATTCATACCATTCATCGGAAAGAACAGACAAGCTGTTCCAAGCAATGTTTCCAGATAGTGACATAGCTCAAAATATTGGTATTTTATTAGGGAAAAAATACTCCTTGAAAAACTGGTAAAATCCTTGAAAAGTCCTTGAAAATTATGTCTTCAGGGCTGTATGAACCCTGTGCTAGTTATTGCAGCATTTTGTTTTACAAGACTGAATATCATAAAATACATGAATTGTAGATATTTACCTTCAGTACTGATGTTTAGAACATAATTGAACAAGGCTGCAATATTATTGGGCATAAATTTATGTAACTTAATTTGAATATTGCATTATGAAGGAGGTCTCCTGCATCTGTCAAGTGGAGGCGTGTGCAACTTTGACGACATTGGCAGATTGAAGAAATCAACAAAAGAAAGGCTTCAGTCAGGTACAGTAACAGTTGTCAGAAGGAAAGATATTCAGGTACAAACATAACATTTTTAACTTACCTGGCCCAATGGCCAAGTGAGCTTATGGTATGGCCCTGCATCAGTTGTCTGTCTGTCAACAATTACTTGTTACCACTCAGGAGGCCATATTTCTGATCTGATTTTTATCAAACTTGGAATTATAAGCCTATATGATCAAGTTCTTAGAAGAGCTGAAATAATCTTGTATCTGACTTGCAGAGCTTCTTAAGACGCGAGACCAAATTTAGATTGGAGTTTGCTTAAACTTGGTAAATAAGCTTTTAACATCATTGTGTTAGAAAGGTTCTATAACAAGTGAGATCTGCCCATATTAATAAGGTGATCTTGCATCTGATTGGCTGAGTTTGCTACTTCTCTAGAGACTGTATTTTTCATCTGATTTTTATATAATTTGGTAAATAGGTGTGTATCATCAAGATCTTGGATGAGCTCGATTGTGAGCTAGAGCTATGCATATTAATTATTCCTTTTGTTTTTTGTAAATAATTTTTGTAGACTAGTAATATAGGTAAAATCTGGATGACATAAAGGTTTGGAGATGGTTTACATGATAGGGTTATATTATTACAATACTACATAAGCCTACTTAATGAAATAGTCAGATGTTAAGCTATGTAAGTCAGGTGAACAATATTAGGCCCACTTGGGCCTCTTGTTTGATGTGCAACATGCACAGTCACCACTCATGTTACCTTGCTGACCATCAAAGAATTCTTTGGTTCAGATTATAAAATGTGGCCAAAATGTGACACAGAATAGCTTGAAAACTCCCTGCACCTATTCAAGAATTTCCTTGTTTATTGTATATAAAAAAAATCTCCTTAATGGCTTATCCAAAAGTATCACATGTATGAGTTCCTTATAAAAATCTACTATGAAGATTTTTTATTTTAGTTATGTAGATTGTTATCCCTTCTAATGAAGTGTTGCATGGTATTTATTGTAAGTGACTTAAAAAATTAGTCAAATATGCAAAGACATTACCACCACTGTATTAACTTTTTATTATTTTCCTCCAATTTATTTACAATGACATTCATATGCATTTCATGTTCTGTCCTATAAGAACTTAGATTCACTCAGCTGCAAATCTTTACCTTTGCGTAAAAATAATAGTTTTCTTTCCCCTACAGAATTTAATGTCGTCCTAGCTGTACACTTTGTTTCACAGATAGTTATAGTAAATATAAAGATACAAAAGCAGTTGATTTTGACTAACCATGATACCCCCCAGGTCTAATGCAATTTTAAGTCATATTCTAATGCCAATTGGACTTTGCCTAGGTCAGGCACATTCAGGATGAATTGTATTGTTAAATTAAGAAATACAGATTATGTTAAGAAATATAGAGTATCCAAACTTTCATTCATCAGGTTTATTATATAGTTGGATAAATTACTTAGATTTTTATATGTCCATCTTAAGTTGGGCATATTATGTTTGGCATTGTTTGTCTGTCTGTCTGTTGCAATTTCCTTGTCCAGTCCATAATTTTGTAATAGTTGGAAAAGTTTTCATGAAACATGGCCCAAGTACATATCATGACTAGATGGTGTGTCTCATATCATAGACATGCCGCTTGCCTCAAGGTCAAGATCAGAGCAAGTGAAAATGTCATCTTGACTTGTATCCTTCTCCAGTGTCTAATTTTTGAACCATGCAGTTATTTTAATGAAACTTTAGCCAATTATATATCATGTATAGCTGGTGTGTTACATACCATAACCATGTCCCCTCCATCCTCCCATTGGCTGAAGGTGAAGGTCACAGCAAAGAAATATGTAACTCTGACTTGTACTCTTGTCCTGAGTATAATTTTTCGACCAATGAAGATATTTTAAGGAAACTTTAACCAGTTACATATCATGTCTAGACAGTGTGTAATGTATCAAAGCCATGCTCTCTGCCTCAAAGTCAAGGTCATGGCAAGGGAAAATATAAATCAGTGATTGCTATTCATGCACATTATAACTTTTGAACCAATGAAGATACATGTGTTTTAATGAAACTTTAGCCTTGTATATATCTTGACTTGACAGTGATACCCCCTGCCTCATGGTCAAGGTCACACTTATAGTGGCTTGTTGCCTTGTCCAGGCTGTCACTTTTTAACCCCTACAGATATTGTGCATACCTGTCATAACAAGACATGTCACTTGAAAAACTCCCCCACCCTTGACATGGTTTCGTTTTAATAAACACAATTATCAGTAATTTTTAAAAAAAGAAAAAAACTGAGAGATAGAGAGATACCTTTCTTGACCACCATGATACATGTATAAACAGACAGTAAACAGTCATGCTTATTGCTCATGTAAAACTATCCTCAGGGTATTTCGCTGTATGTCATAAGAGGCAACTGAGTGGAAGCAACCTGTTTGCCATGGGTTGCATCCCACGTCATTGGAGGACATGATCCTGGTAGTTGAGTAGAGGAGAGGCCAATGGTTGCTGCTCTAATGCAACACACTACTTTGGACTCAATTTCAGCTAGACAGGAGGTCAGAAGGGCTCGGTCTGATCAGTTGGCTACTCACACCAAGCTTCAGGGTCTATGTTAAAGATATTCCATTTAATTGTTCTTCATACAGTGACCTTTGTGATTAATCAACATAGTGTTGTTCACTAAACCTTACAAAGGACAAGGGTCAGTTGAGTAAAGTTTCTACATTATTTGAGTATATTGCCCTGTGTACCCCTGACATGAGAAACACAATAAATGAGTGTAAATCTCTGTCCCCTTATTGGGCTCTGAGGTGGGTGGGGAACACAGGTGATAAAATATTAATCTGACATTATTGGAAAACCAAGCAAAACTTCAACCATTAGTGTGAGACCTGGTCTCAAAAGGACCAGGAATACTTCAACCAGCAACTTTGATGAGGAAACTCACCTGAGTCAGAGAAATTGGCCAATATTTCTCATCATTGAATCCAATGATGAGAACCAAAAACTAACCAAGCTGTCACCTTTTGTGACAGCCAAAGCACTTCAAGGTTTGGCTGGATAGCCAAGAAGTGTAAAACAACTTAATTCGGGCCAACTGCTTGTAGAGTGTAGCTTCAAAACTCACTCTGATAATCTACTTCGCTCAAAGCAGTTTGTAGAGATACCTATTAAGGTATTTCCACACAATTCTCTCAACTCGTCAAGAGATGTTGTTAGATCTAGTGATTTGGATGGCTGCATTGAGGCTGCGATGCACACAAATTTCAGCTATCAGAATGTCTCACAAGTGAAATGAATCAACATTCGGCGTAACGACAAGTTGATTCCCATCAACACTTACATACTGACGTTCAACTCCACCACTTTGCCTACATCAATCAAAGCGGGTTTATTAAATATCCCTGTTGACCCTTTCATTCCTAAACCTTTGCAGCATTGCAGCTGCCAAAAATGTGTCCACCACAAAGATGGCTGCAAGAGGAAACCAGTCTGTCCCAGATGTAGGCAGGAGGGTCATGATGGATGATCCTGCTCAGAGAAAATCTCTTGTGCGAATTGACAGGAAAAACATTTCTCATACTCTAGAGTGTGTCCTAAGTGAAAACTAGAGAAGGAGATCCAATGCGTGAAACAGGAGAAAGGCATCAGCTTTCCTGAGGCCAGGAAATTTGTGGAAGTCACAGCTCCACTTAACACAGCTGGCAAATTCTATGCCAGTGCAGCTATATTGGAGAAGAAACCTTTCACAAATGCTGACTGTATGCAGACATACATTACATGGCCACAAGGTCAAACCAAATTCGGTCTTGGTGCCACCAAAACCCATGCTAGCAGCTACTCAAATCATCAGCGAAGTAGATAACTCAGGTAATCAGTGTGACAATATAGCAATTAGGACATCTAATGCTGCAAATGAAAAACCACCAAAATCCAGCCCAAGAAAAGATCAGCAAACCAATGGTCCCAGTGGATATAAAATCAGTGTACCACAGAAAATTCCCAACTCTCCTACCAAGAAACTGGTTTAATCTGGTCATTCAAAAGAGCAGCAGACTGCTGGCACCAGTGGTAATGCATGCTCTAAAGCAGACAAGGAGAGGATTAAAGAATCTACTAGACTTCCCAAAGGATCTGATGATCCTATCAAGCTCTTTAATAAGTTTGGGATTCTAGAGAGTATGGACACAGGAGAGCTCCCTGATATCACATCAGGGAAAGCATCCAGAAGTCATATACTTCCACCACTTTCATAAATAGGTCTGACACCTTAGTACAATGGAATTGCCAAGGAATAAAGGCAAATATTGATTCAATTAGTCTTTTACTTAAAGAACATGATCCCATAACTGCTTGTCTTCAGGAATTTTTTAAAAGAAAACAATAGAGTCAATATTAAACACTTCACCCAATATAGCAGCTTTTCAGGAAATACTGATAAGGCTACTTGAGGAGTGTCCATCATCATAAATAATAAAACTCCTCACAGCCAAATTAATCTCAGTACTACTTTACATGCCATAGCCATTCGTGTGTTCTTACATAAAACTCTTTTAATAGCAGCAAATACTTATCCTGTCGCTATTGTTAGCTTATTCCATTTTCATGCCGAAAACCACCATCCGTTCGATGTGAATACATCCTCCCTGAACGGAGAGAAGGTAAGAATGACCTTTGCACTCCAGTCTGTGCCTCATTTAGGCTTGCCTAAATATGTCATCTTTTTCCGGACGCCATACTGTGTAGACGTTTGCCTGAGAACAGCACCAGAGAAAATTGTGCCTGCAGCAACTTACCGCATTAGCAGTCTCCATTCTGCAGTTCATAATAAGTCTTGGTGTTGCACTATCCGTTCCGCATATTTATTGTAAACTTTACCCCATTTTCATTTAGAACTTCGTTCTTTAATGGGTGTCAAAGGATACCTCAAAAATGTATTCCACTCCTTGCAGTTGGAAACAGGCTCCCAATTTACTGAGGTACGGGTAAGTCTCTGTGTTTTGAAAAATAACAACAGACCCTGCCTAACATAGAGGACAGTGTATTCCTCGCTCTTCATAAGAAAAAGTGACCATTATCGGTAAATTTTCAAACGTATATTAATGTAAAACCGCACCACTTGTTGCGTCTGTGTCTGCAATATTCTTTAAATAAAACTCAGTGTGAAATATTTTATTTTCGACAGGAAAAGACCTGTTTATTTCTACAAGGTTAAATTAATCATTTACTTCGTGCATACAGGTATTTAATGCATACACATTGGTGTACGCGATCCATCATTTACCTCGTGCATAGAGGTACCCATTTACCTTGTGCATACAGGTACACACTGCATACATGAATACAAACAGGTGAGTTAGCGTGACACAACAAGGTGAGTTTATTGTGACATTTATTAAATATTGTCATTACTTCTCTTTTTCAGAAATATTGTCAGAACAGTCTGTGGGGAAGTGTGGCCATAAGAAGGGCTCTTGTGACACTCACCCAGACTGGATATAGTGCTCCAAGTGCACAAAAAAAAAAAAAAAAAAAGTTACACACCTTGCAATTTATGACCTTCTGGCACCTGGAATCTAGTTGATTCCAGATGTACTAATCTTCAGATTTTTCTGGATTCTCTCTCAGGTCGCAGAAATTGGGACCAACTTCTTTGGCGACCTACGAGTCCTTCTAGTAGGAGGGACTGGACGTTCGAGGAGTCGATCGCCTACCCCCCATAGGGAGGAGAAGACGAACACTTCTCACGTTCAAGACAGTGTATATGCCTCAGATAGCAAGTTGCTCCTTCCTGTTAGGGAAGTGGAGCACCGCAACAGCGGGTTGCGCCTTCCCATTAGGGAAGTTGAGCACCACAACAGCGGGTCGCGCCTTCCCGTTAGGGAAGTAGAGCACCGCAACAGCGGGTCACGCCCTCTCGTTAGGGAGGTAGAGCACCGCAACAGCAGGTTGCACCCTCCCGTTTGGGAGGTAGAGCACTGCGACAGCGAACTGCTCCCTCCCTTAGGGAGGTAGAGCAATGCAAACACATCTCATGCTCATGGTAGCGTGTCGCTCCTTCGTCTCGGGAGGTGATGCACCGCTCCCATCACTTTCGGGGTAGTGATATAATAGTAAAGATGATTTCTTCTCTGATTATCACTTGCCGGCCTCATGGTATGGGGACAGGGTTCGGACCGAGTACCCACCTCTACTGTCCCATTCTGTGCAGGATTGGGAGTCTGCCCACTGGGCTCAGACTCGGGAAGGGAAATGGATCGACATCCCCCCCAACCCTATTATCCCAATGTATCCTTATGGGATATGGGGCCCTCCACCTTAAGGCCCTTGGCCCACTATGCCCCCATGGGCTACTGGACCATGCCCTCACAGTCAAGGTGATGCTGCGGCTAACGTGTCCCACCATCACCTCCGCACCAGGTGGCCCCAATGCGGAAGGCTAGAGGTGTCACATCATCCAGGGTAGACAGGCGGTCTGGCCTCCCCACTGGAACTCGCACTAAAATACGGGCCATGGCGCTGAGTGCTCCTATGCCCCCTCCACATCGAGGGACATAGCGATGCCTACCACTCTCCGACTCAGAGTATACCAGATGATGACAATGTCCTCTCTTTTCTCGTTGACTCAAATGAGTTCGAGACAGAAACAGCGGTACTGACACCTCTCAGGCCCACCCCTTCCTCTTAGTTGGAAGTAGAGGAAGAGGTCTGATCCTTTAAAAAGGCAGTAAATGAGTTTACCGCCTCTTACCTCCGGAATTGTGCCCCAAACATGTGGCAAACAATCCAAAAGATCCTTTCCATTATGGAAAAGATCTCCGGGGAGCAAACACAATCAGACCTCTTGCTTCTCCCTCATTCCCCAACGATTGAAGAACTCTCACAGAGGCTTTTGGTAAGCAAAAATGTAGCTCGGCAACGTCGAGGGTGGTTCGTCCCTACCTTGACATTATTACCCCTGGTCTCTTCTGCCAGTTACAGGATACATGCCTATTAAAACAATCGATGCCACAGAGCTGGAAACCTGGTTAATTGTAACCATTGCGTTGCATTCTGATCTATTCTCAGCAACTGCATTTAGTACACAGAGAGGCCTCCTTGAATACAGCTGCATTACATGCATGCTGGAAGCAGTGGCATAGACATTCTGGCATGCGCTTCCTTGGCAATGACTTTATCAACAGAATTCTGCACATCCGCCATGATGTTGCATTGGACTCCTTGAAGGTCTTACTTAACAGAGTAAAGACCTTCTAAGGACTGCTCCGCTATAAGCCGAGACCCTCTTGGGAGTCTCTACCACCTGTGGCTTCTTGAGACCTGCTGGATCATCAACATCGATCCTTTTCATTCACTCTTGGCCCATCACAATCGGCCAGGAAGCATGTTAATGCGAATTGCCCTCAAGGGCCATGCGCCAAGTTCTTCATGCAGACGCAACCCCAGCCCAAGCTGCAAGCTCAAACTAAACCTCCTCCTCGTATGTCAGGTCCATGGCATCAAGGTCACCGCAGACCCCAAAAGAGGAAGTCTTATAATCCTCCTTCCTTTCCCACCAGAGGAAAGGGGGAGGGGACAGCCCTAGGAATCTAACCCTTCTCCTGCCATACATCCCCCTCCCAAATGTCCCCGTAGGTGCTCAGCTATGCCTTTTTTCAGAGGCATGGTCAAGCATCACGGACGATGGATGGGTCCTCTCCATTGTGAACAAGGGTTATCGACTCCAGTTTGAGAACAACCCCCGCTATCAAGGACCCCCATTCTATTTCCCCAGTCCAATCTGGGGAAATTGAGGGAAGAGATGCACACCCTTTTGCAGAAAGGGGCAGTCGAGAGGGTCCTGAACAATCAGTCTTCCGCCTTCTACTCCCGAATCTTCCTGGTCACCAAGAAACTGGGAAATGTCTGATCATATTCAATCTTCCCCACTCTACCATTTTCTTCTCGAGGAATCTTCAAGATGGAGACAACCTCATCGATTCGGAACGCACATCGTCTGTCCTATTGATCAGTCTCCATCGACCTTGTGGATGCCTACTTGCACATCCCGAATTTTCCTAAACACCGCAAATATCTCCGATTTTTGTTTAGAGCAGGAAGTTTTTCAATTCCGGGTTCTGCCGTTCTGAATCTCTTCCACACCCAGAGTCTTCACTTGAATTATGGGAGTGGTTGCGGCCTACCTTCAATTACTGGGAACACCGATTCTCCAGTATTTCAATGACTGGCTGATCCACAATGTCCAGGTTTAGTCCCTTCATCAGGATCTGTTCTGTTCGTCCTCACAAACCAAACTTAGTCCGCCTTCCCTGGATTGGGTAGTTCAAATCCTGGTTCTTCTAGAGGCGCTACGAGCAAAAAACATCGTTATCTGCTCGCCATTATCTATTCCTATTGGGAATGCTGCTGCTGACTTGGTTTCTTTAGGATGTCTCCATATGCACCCTCTACAGTTCCTACTCCTTACAAGGTGGAAACCACACAGAGATTCTCTATCAACCCCAATCCCACTAGGACAGGATTTTCACCACCACTTGCTCTGGTGGATGAATCGGGACAGATTCCTGGCTGGGGTCACAATGCATGTATTGCTGACCCCCACTCTTATCTGTTTGCCGACACGTCAGATTCTGGTTGGGGTGATCCTTTTGAACCAGAGGGCATAATTTTCCATGGTCTTTGGACTCTGGTCGAATCATCCCTCCACATCAACAACCTAAAAATGGAAGCAGTATTTCTAGCGTTGCAAGGATGCATCGACAGTGTAAAGGGTCGCTGCATCATGGTCTCTTCAGACAACATGTTCGTCTTAATGTTGTACAACATCAGGGAGGCACACATTTCTCTTGCTTGGAGGTCTGGAACCTCCTCCTGTGGGCAGCCTCAGAGGACATAACAATCTGAGTTCGCCACATTCCGGGCAAGAAGAATGTATTAGCAGACAGCCTGTCCAGGACAGGTCGAGTCATCCTCACAGAATGATCTCTTCACCGCTCCATAACAGAGTCCCTGTTCACAGTCTGGGGAAGACCTTTAGTTGACCTGTTGCGACCAGGTTCAACAACAGACTTCCCTTTTACGTATCTCCAGTCCCGGATCAGAGAGTATGGGCAGTGGTAGCATTCCGACTGCTACCTCAAGTTCTGCAAAAGTCAGAACTTCCACTGCGCAGATCTTCCTCATTGCTCCATTGTGGCTTCCGCGATCAAGGTTCAACGATCTGCTAGACCTGTTGATCAATCGACCCAGGTCTCTACCTTACCAGAGGAATCTCCTGTCTCAACACAGGGGATCCCTTCTCCACAACAGCCCATACATTCTCCACCTTCACGCTTGGCTCATCTCAAGTGATCTCTCCGCCAGAACAAGTTTTCAGGCTGAGTTTCCAGTTGCATCATTCAAGCCAGGAGAGCTCCTACATCCAAGGTCTATGATGCCAGGTGGAGAATCTTCTGTGATTGGTGCAGTAGGAAACACGTTGATCCTATCTAAACACACTGTAACTTCCATTGCTGATTTCCTTTTGTTCCCTTTTGAAACCAAAAGATGTTCAGTATCCACGATCTAGGGCTATCGAGCTACCATCTATAACACACTTAAATTCTCTCAGGGCATGGAAATCGGTCTCCCACTCTCTTAAGCCCAGATGGAATCCTTTCGTGTTTTGTGGTCTTTAATCAAAACCCTCTATGAACCATGGAGTGAGCGAGATTCATGCCTTGTCTATTGACACTGGCTGTCTCCAGGTTAACAGGAATTACGATTCTGTCTCCATCCTCTGCCAACCAGGATTTATCGCTAAAAATCAATCACCTTCGGTAGCTCCATTACATATAGAGATCCCCAGTCTAAGTCAAATCTGTGCAGGGGATTATCCAGATAGACCCTTATGCCCCGTGAGGGCCCTCCATTTTATTTTAATGCCTCCAAAGGAAAAGGAAGGGTAGGGAACGTCTCTTCCTTCCTCTTAAGGACTCTGTAGACTTTTCAGCTGCCACCATCTCCTGGTGGACTGTCACTACAATCAAAAGGGCGTATCAGTCCTTTACTGATCGAGACATTTCCCTTAGGAAACTAAAAGCTCATGAGGTTGAAGCCATTGATGCCTCATGGTCCTACATTAATCTCTCCCCCTAAGATGACATCATGAAGGCAGCTTCTGGCATTCCCATACTACCTTCTCCTCCTTTTATCTCTGCTCATTAGCACAACAGAGTACAGGCATTTTTCCTCTGGGGCCCATCGTTGCAGCACAACATGTAGCTCAAAGAGACACCAAACTCCTATAAGATGTACCTCTCCCTCTACGGTGAGTACATTACATTTTTCTGTTTTTGATCAGTTTAACTAGAGCATCAGCCTACCCACCTAACTGACAAATTCAGCTAACAATAGCGACAGGATAAGTAATTGCTGCTATTAAAATGTAGTTTTTTTGGGGGGGGGGTAAAACTAATTTTAATTATGCAATACTTACCTGTCGCTATTGTCGAATGCCCTCCTCCCACCCCGCTCTGATGTCTTGCGTAATCATCGTCTATGAAAAAGATGACGTATTTAGGCAAGCCTAAATGAGGCACAGACTTGAGTGCAAAGGTCATTCTTACCTTCTCTCCATTCAGGGAGGATGTATTCACATCGAACGGACAGTGGTTTTCGGCACAAAAAATGGAATAAGCTAACAATAGTGACAGGTAAGTATTGCATAATTAAAATTAGTTTTACCCCCCCCCCCCCCAAAAAAAAACCTACATTTCACTTTGTTCAATATATCTCCCTGCAAGCACTCTAATCAATCAGTCTGATCTCGACCATCTTATTGAACAGTTGCCAGCACCTTTTGTTTTGCTTGGTGACTTTAATGGCCACCATACACTTTTGGCTGTAAAGATATCAACAAGAGAGGGAAAAAGATAAAAGACTTTGTTTCAAAACACAATCTTTGCCTTTTCAGTTATAAGTCATATACCTACATGTACCTGCATCCTGCCACACAATCCTTCTCATCCTTAGATTTGACTATCTGCAGCCCATCTCTTTAACTTTACTTCTCTTGGGAAGTTTGTGATGACCTATGTAGTAGTGACCACTTTCCAATATATTTAAGAAGTAATATTCCCAAACCTCAAGGGCTTGGGCAAAGATGGAAATTGAACAAGGCAGATTGGGAAATGTTAAAATCCCTCTGTGAATCAAATCTGACAGCTGATCATTTTGACAATGACATGGATCCAATACTCCTATTTACAAAGATACTCCAGGATGTTGCTGGGGATACAATGCCAAAAATTTTGGCGATTCCTAAATGTGTCAACAAACCATGGTTTTATGTGTTACAACGCTATGGCCTAAAAATATGTAACAGAAAGAAAGTGAAACCAACAATGTAAGTAGAATCAACAAGCAATTTATTTCTAGACAGTTAAAGTGAAAATTCAAATAATCCTAAATGTCCTAATCACAAGTCCAAAAATATATAATGTTCCGAATGAATTCCAATAGCCTTGAATGTCCTGATATGCCAGTAGTCTTGAATGTCCTGATATGCCTGAATTATGTAATCCAGAATATCTTTGAATGAATTCACAAAAATCCCAAAGTCATGTATCAGTCCAAAATGAGAATGAGCATTTGAGTAATTCCAATGAATATTTTAAATTTGCTCTGATTTTCACAACACAACTATAAACATCTGATTATTAAAATGATTCTTCATACACTGACCATTAGAACAAGAATGAAATATTGTTTACCAAACTCCCAATATATAAACACAGGTCACCTGACAAGAGTTTCTAAAAAAGCATATGCCTACCTGACAAAAATCAGTAATTCTAGTGGAAAAACCAATCTAATTGTAAACAAAAGCAGCCCTGACCTTGAATTCTAAGTAAACAACTTGTTTACATCCTACAATCAAGGACAAAGTTAAATATGTATGACAAAAGTTAAATATGTAAACATTATACATAACAGATGATGCATGCAAAGACGCCATCAGGGAACAGAAAAGGGTCCTTCAACATTTCAATGCCAACAACTGAAAATTTGAATAAATACCATATATACTGAGTTAAAGATCATCTTACCATTAGCGAGAGCAAGAGGAAAACATGGAGATCCTGTGTCTCTAGGTTGAACTCTTGCTTCTTTATTAAATTGGTATGGAATATGGTACAAAACATCATTGGCAAAAATAAAAGCAGTTGTATCAAGCATTTAAAGAAATCTGATGAAATGGCCACAACCGTAGTGGAAATCTCAGATACATTGGCCAAAACATTCTTGAAGAACTTGTCACAAGAGAACTATTCTGAAAATTCCACCATGTCAAACTTGAAAGAAAAGGTTCCTCTAAATTTCAAATCTGCAAATGATGAAGATTAAAACAATAAACCTTTCACTATCATAAAGTTACAAGACTCACTTGATTGAGCCCATGACACTTCAGCGGGACCAGATGATATCCAATATCAACTTCTGAAACACTTACCTGATACAGCTCTAAATACACTGCTAAGCATTTTCAATAAAATTTTGGAAACTGGTGACTTCCCGCAGTCTTGGTGTACGAAATAATGTACAACATATTAATTTTTTAAAAGAAAAGAATTTAATTTTTCAAAAACATAGGTTGATGTTATACATTTTGTTACATCAGAGGTTTTCAGTTTTCCATTGTCCAGGTATCTTATATGCACTATTTCTTGCTCGATACTGTAGCATCAGTATTTCCATCAGCAAGAATGGAAAGGAATTTACTTGAATTCAGACTTTCCCTAACTTTTTCTCATAAGACTTGATTAATTGGTAGAAAGAAGTCTCTTGCCCTGAATCTGTTCTTATAATTGGCACCAAGTTCAACACCTTTCTTCTCCTGGAGTGCACACAGCATTTCCATATCAAGGTTTTCCGGAATGAGCTAGGCTGTAGGCAGTGTTCAAGAGAGCTCTCAGTTTTTTCATTTCAGTATCATTTAGTGTTGAAAGGGCCTTTCCAAGTGAAGTGTCAGCAAATTTAACTTCAGGGATTTTCTGCACATGCTGGCTAGTGTCATATATATACTGTGCTGCACAGACCTTGTGAGGTCCAGAACGTTCATGAGACTTGATTGGTTCAATCCTGAATTTGTCAGTTCCATTGTTAAATACACTGGTTGAATTTCCAACATGTGCCAGTTTGGAATATTGTTTATATTTCTGCAAAACAGTTTTCCTTATGAGTCAATGAATTCAAGCCATGGATAACTATCAACCCAATGAGGCTGAACATTTCTCAGTCTCTTAGTAGTGTCATAATTTACATTTTTTGTTGCCAAAGAATCTGGCTTATGTCTCTTTGGAGAAATAGTGACCTCACATTCAGTGGCAGTCTTATGTTTTACCCCTCCACTTTCACATGAATTTTCCTTCTCCAAATCTTCCTTATTAACTTCCTTGCAAAAATAATTTAGTAAACTTGCTTTATCCACATAGTAAATATCACCTTGCTTGACAACTGCTTCTAAAGTGATCATAGCACACATTTTGTCCTTCAAATATGAACAGAGACAGTTCCTTAATTAGCATAATTGTTTTGCTGCAAAGGCAATATTGGACGTGGAAGTTAATCCTCTGTATAATCAATTAAAGATTGAAGAATCATCACTGCCATTTAATCAGTTCATAAAGGGAACCGACACTAATGTCGGTAAAGTGCCTTTCATTAATTTACTTGGATTAACTTGCTGGATAAAAATCAAAGGATGAGTCTTTCATGAGGATCTGGTTTGAGTAAACACAATACAATGAAGCCGTTTAAAACATTGCTAATTAATCATACCAGCTCTTCCTTATTAACCTTCTTGTTTTACGTATTTTGACTGACCAATAATTTGGTTGCTTAGCCCAATAAACAGTCATTTTATGTGTTTTGATTGCCCAATAATTTGGTTGCTTCGCCCAGTAAGCAGTCAAGTGGTAATAGGATGTGTACACATGCAACAGTTATCAATGACCACCGATGGGTGTGATACAGGGTGTAAATAAATACACAGAGAGGGATAGAATCAAGCCTTCAGTCTGCCTGGAGGGCATGAATAGCCAGATAAAGGTAGATAAAGTGATTATGGCATGAAAATGAGCACTTGCCTGACTTTTTTTACATAGGAAAAAAGCACTTGTCCCAGACTAATGACTTGGAAAATTTTACTTGCCTGACTTTGAAAATGAATAGTCTGGGACATCGGGCTATATGATTTGCTCAGCCCTGTCCAGGTATTTTATATGCACTATTGCTTGCTCCAGTATGGTAGCATCAGTGCTTCCATCAGCAAGAATGGAAAGGAATTTACTGGAATTCAGACTTCACCTAACTGCACAGGCCTTGTGAGGTCCAGAACTGTCATGATACTTGATTGGTTTAATCCTGAATTTTTCAGTTCCATTGACAATTACACAATTGAATTTCCAACCTGTGCCAGTTTGGGATATTGTTTGTAATAACTGCAAAACATGTTGGCTTCTGAGTCAATGAATTCTAGCCAAGGATAACTATCAACCCAGTGTGGCTGAAAATTTCTCAGTCTCTTAGTAGTGTCATATTTGACATTTTTGTTGCCATAGAGTCTGGCCTACGTCTCTTTGGAGAAAAAGTTACCTCACACTCAGTGGCAGTATTACATTTTACCCCTCCAATTTTCCTTCTCTGACTCTTCCTTATTAACCTTCTTGAAAAAATAATTTAGTAAACTTATTTTATCGACATAGTAAATATCCTTAATAAGTTCCTTAATTAGCATAATTGTTTTGCTGCAAAGGCAATATTGGACGTGGAAGTTAATCCTCTGTATAATCAATCAAAGATTGAAGAATCATCACTGCCATTTATTCAGTTCATAAAGGGAACTAACACTAATGTCGTTAAAGTGCCTTTCATTAATTTACTTGAATTGATTCGCTGAATTAAAATCATAGGGTGAGTCATTTGTGAGGATCTGGTTATTGTAAACACCATGCATTGAAGCCATTTAAAACAATGCTAACTAATCATACCAGCTTTGTTTTGTCTCACATGTTTTGACTGGCCAATAATTTAGTCGCTTTGACCAATATGCAGTTAAGCGATAATATAACGTGTGCACATGCAAGAGTTATCAATCACCACCAGTAGGTGTGATACTGGATGTAGATAAATAAATACATGGAGAGGTAGAATCGAGCATTGAGCTTGGCCAGAGGGTATGAATGGCCAGATAAAGGTAAGATAAAGTGATTATGGTGTGAAAATAGGCACTTGCCCAACTTTTTTTTAAATAGTCAAAAAGCACTTGTCCTGGACTAACAACTTGGAAAATTTTTCTTGCCTCACTTCGAAAATGAATAGTCCGGGACGTTGGGCTATAGGATTTGCTCAGCCCTGTATGTTGACAACTTTTTGCTGTATATCACAGAGTATGCATACTATTGAACATCAGCTACAGATGAGCACAAAGAAAGTTCAGAAATAGGCAGAAGAAAATGGGTTCAAATTTTCGAATTAAAAACAAACTGTATGTATTTCTGCCAATTACATCGTATTCATGATGACCCGAAGCTCTATCTTGATGGTTGTCTTATTTCTGTTGTGGAGGAGAGCAAAAGGCCCTGGATTTAATACGAGTCATGGCAAACACAGATTGGGAAGCACATCAGAAGGTCTTGCTCCAGTTATACAGGTCATTAGTAAGATCAAAACTTGATTATGGTTTGATTGTGTATGGATCAGCTTGTAAATCTTACCTGCAGATGCTTGATCTGATACACAATCAGGCACTTAGACTCTGTCTGGGTGCATTTAGAACTTCCCCTTCAGAAAGCCTCTTTGTTGAGGCAAATGAACCATCACTTTTATCTCAGATAAACAACATTGGCTCTTCAGTATGCTCACAAACTTTCTTCTAATCCATCTAACCCCACATATGATGTAGTGTTTAAGTCCAAATACCAAACCTTAGATGTTCAGAACCAAACTTCATTCCACCTTTTGGTATATGAATTCATCCTCACTAAAAAATAGCAAAAATCAGTGTTGGAAATATTGCAGAATTCTGTATTCCCAAATCACCACAGTAGTTATTAAAACATCCCAAAATAATATTTGACCTTAACGAATTCAAAAGATCCTCAACAAATCCTCTCCTTCTTCAGTGTAAATTCAATGAAATCAGAGCCTTTTATCATAGCCATATATCCATGTATACAGATTGGTTGAAAGATGCAAAGTTGGAGCTGCCATTGCAACACCCCATGGCACCATCTCAAGCTGGTTACTGGAAAAAGCCTTAGTTTTTACTGCAGAAATTACAGCCATGCTTAAAGCTTTGAACTGTGTTAAAACCTAAAAACAAATGTCATCATCTTTTTGGATTCCTATCCACATTGAAAACCTTGCAGAATCTTAAATCTGACAACCCGTTATTATCTCAGATATTACAGAAACATGATGTTCTCATACAGTCAGGGAAAAGTGTTCTGTACTGTTGGCTGAATAGACACATTGGCATAAAGGGTAATGAAAAGGCAGATAAAACAACCAAAGCTGCCCTGCAGTCACCCATTTTCGAATGGAAGATTCCTTATACTGACTTCAAATATTGTATAAATCAGCATGTTTGTCATACTTGGCAAAATATGTGGAATGAAAACTCCACAAACAAACTTAAGAAGATCAAACCCACTGTTGGAGAGTGGCATCCCACGTGTAGAACAAATTGGAGAGATGTGGTGGCATTGAGCCGATCGTGTATCAGACACATATATCTGACTCATGCATACCTCCTGAATGTCGAACCTTGACCAGTGTGTGTACCCTGCCAGTGTTCACTGACAGTGGAACCTGTTCTTGTTGAGTGTGTAGATTTCCACCCTGTGAGACAGAAGTATTTTGATGTGAACTGCTTGAAGAAACTGTATAAGGACATTAAACCTGAGAAAATCTTGGACTTTTTAAGGGAATGTGGTTTGTACAACAAATTTTAATCATGTTTTAAGGATTTTGCATATGTTGCCTTTATAAGTTATTTTATATACAGAGGAACCTCATTAATCCGGACATCTTCGTTCCCAGTGAATATGTCCAGATTAATGAGTTTTCTGGATAATTGAATCATGCACATTTTTATTTTATGATGTCATCATACCGTATACACGTACATGTACTGTACATGTACATATTGTTGCAAGCTATAAATGTACTGTATATTCAATAATGGTTGAAATAAATTAATGAATACATCTTCATGTACATCGTTTTAAATTTTTTTAGAAGGGTTTAACTTGCTAAATGTTTGTGTAGTTCAATTTTACATTTTTGGAACTTAACCTTTTGTTGACACTACATAGCCACTTTTATGCTGAGGTGTCATAAAACGCTACTATTTACATACAGTTTATACAACTGATTGTCATAGAGGTAATTAAAATGTTAGGCGTTCAGAGATAAACAACCACCATTTGAAAGATTACTTAACTGACTGAAAGTAGACAGGATGATGTAATGTTAAGGCCTTTGAGCACGGCTGTGGGAGAACCTATTGGGTTACTTTGCATAGGTAAAGTTCACTGAGTGGAACAACCCAATTCATTTGAAGTTGGATAAATCAAAATGATGCATGTTGAAGAAGCAAAAGTTACTACTCCTCATTGCCATGAATGATAATGTTTAAGCCATCTTTATTAAAGATTATTGGTAGTTCATGATCAGCAGCAAAGTTTCTTTAAGTTGGATTTTACTTTATATATTAGTTTGGTAGCTGGAATGGTGAGCAAGTGTGATTCATTTTTTAAGGTAAAATGTCAGAATTCAGCTGTGATTCAGGTATGGACGATCCATCAGCAAAAGCTTTATTTTAGAACTCCTGGTTGATGGAGTTTAACTTTATGAAGTGCAGCAGCTAGGGGAATCATTTTATTCTTTGCACATACTGCAAACACATGAGTAGATAACTTATTCTCAATTGTACAATGTCACTTTTTGGGATTGCGTGCACTGACCCACCTTGGGACCTCGGAACACACTTGTGAGTCTCAACCCCCAACACTGTCAGGAAGATTCACAGGTACATTTTTCTGAAACTTTAACAGGTCCACACCTTATCATAGAATAGCAAAGTCTCTAGCTCTGAGGTCATTAGTAGGAGAAAATGTCATAAGATAGACATATTATGTGCCATTTGCAGTACTCTTGTTTCACATGAGATTCTCTACAATAGTGAAATTTGCATCATCAGCTGATATTTGTCCTCATTAAATGAGGAATCCATTAGTCATACTATAAATAGTAGAGGAATCTATGGAACCAAATCATCATACTTAGATCGGGATTTCATTATAACCAAGGAAAAATATTGTATAAAACACCAAAAGAGACCTTGCCATGTGCTTTGTAATATCCGATATTTCATTACATCCAATATTTCATTACATCCAGTTTTGTTATAACCATAGTTTACTATATATTTCCTGTGATACATGTACCAACTTGTACTTTTTTTATGCATTAGTACTTGTTGATGGGAAGATGTTAACAGATGTGGGATCAAAATTCACTGGAGGTCTGTCCCAGCAGAGAGAACAATCACTTGGCTGTAAAGTGTGGGCCTACATGGAATCCACTTCTTCCAAGAAACCCCAGCATTATGAGGACTTTCTAATGGGGGTTTGTGATGCTGGAGATGTCTCAAAAGGTTTTCTGGAGTAAGTAGGGTCAGATCAAAACCTTACTTTGGGGTGAATGTGAAATCAGTCCATGTGATCTGTTAAAATGTGTAATTTACAACACTAAAAATGGACTTAGTGTATCTCATATGTGGCTGCCCCTTCAACAGTGAAAAGGTGGCCTCATAGGATGTTTGGCCTCTTTTTAGGAGGTCTAAGTAGTAAATATGTACTACTTTATAGTATGGGGATGTAAATGGTAAAAATGTACTACTCTGTAGTACAAGGGTATAAATGGTAAAAATGTACTACTCTGTAGTACAAGGGTATAAATGGTAAAAATGTACTACTCTGTAGTACAAGGGTATAAATGGTAAAAATGTACTACTCTGTAGTACAAGGGTATAAATGGTAAAAATGTACTACTTTATATTACACCTCTCTCTCGATAACTCGTGCAAAACGGGGTCCAAAAACATAGACCGCACAATAAGCAAGGGCATGAGTTAACAAGAGACCTCAAATAAAATTAAGAACAGGATGCCATCCCCGCTGGACATCAAGAAAACCACGGGGGAGGGGGGTAACGGGGCTGTTGATTGGCTGAATACTCGTTTTATAATTACACTGGGACTAATTGTCAATAAAGAGCTGTTTTCTAATGTAGTTGTTTGCTTTTTTGTATAAATTACCTTTATTTTCAAGATACCCAGCCTCTGAAAGATCGTTAACAACATTAGTCCAAGTGGTTTCAGCAACATGTGTACGCGAAAACATTGTGTATTACATCACTGCTTTTTGTTGTTATTGATTTGCAACAAAACAAGATTCCTTTTTTTCAAAAACTAGGGACATTTATTTCGTGAAGCAACCATTCCAATGTCAAAACTTTATTTATTTATTGTTCTATTAATAAAATATGGATGCTGTGATTTCATTTCAAGTAATAGTGAAACTTCTTCTCATCTTTGAGGATATCTCTTAGTGGCAATTTATAAATTTTAAGTTCACTACAAACTCTTGACCTCGCATCTCCATAATGAACCATATCTGTGAAACAAAGCTTTGTATTCACCAAGTTCTCATTTTGCTCAGTTGCCTTACTATCTTAGATCACATTTGTGAATGAGGAGGCAAAATTTAAGGTAGTTTAATTATATTACTTACATAATAATATTTATAACGGTGTTCGATTGATCAATTGATATGAGTTGACCTGACACACGGCCCTTACTGCTAATTCTTACACAGGTAGGATTTGCACGCCTTTTAACTTTTCTTACAAAAAAATTTGATAAATCTAGGGGTAATGTTGGGAACTCTGCATGTTTGCAATACATAAAAATACTCTCAATTTAAATATTTTTATGTTTTCATGCCATTATTCTCATTCAGAAATGCATATATGGTATGCACTATCCATTTCATGACAGTATTCATTGCACAATACTTGTATCAACAGTTATTTGGATTTTAATCATTTGAAAATATTACCGGTAAATTAAATACAACCTACTGCAAAGTGAAGTGTTCATCAGTGTTTTTTACCATGGGTGTTTACTAGCAAGTATATTGCTTCCATTTTTGTGCAAGTCCGAACAACCTGTATTTGTATTAATGTTTTTGTTTTGCTGTATAAACACTGTGTTTGATCCAATAAAAGATTTGATTTAATTTGTATTTTCCTTTTCCATAAGTCAGATTTAATTCCCAGGTGATATTACCCAAGTTATCTGCCAGTGCATGTGGGCCAATAAGCCCTTGGCTTATAAAGGTAGCACTCACTTTGTTTTAAAGTTGACAATTCATTTGATCGAGCCTCAAATTTAATGCTTGTTTAGTGCCAAGTAGAGTTCTACAACTTCCTTTGCATGTTTGATCTTAATCCCTTAGCTTGTAAAGGCACCACCCTCTTTGTTTTCTCACGTGATAACCCTTTGATCGAGCTGCTAGTTTGATACTTGTTCAATGCCAAGTAACAGAGGGTGGTTATTTGAACTCCCTGTGATCTTACCGCACAATTGACAAGTATTCTGTTCCATCCTTTAATAGATTTCACAGACTTTATGATCAGAGTGTTACTTACAGAGCCCAAGCTCAGTCTTGACATAAGCACCCGCATATGACAGTAAAGCTGAGGAATCAGAGTCGGATGATATTTACTATAACTAGACAATGATGATTTACAATGACTAGATGACGATGGAGGATTTCAGAACTTTATCAGACAATGAGGATGAATTCTTGGACTTTGTACCAGATGACATTAGATAGTGACATTTATAGGATACTGTGAATCACAAAAATGTGAACTAAACTTTCATTGTTTATTTGTAAGATGTATGGAATTAACATTTTATTACACCAAGATGGACAAATTGCAAGTTGTCAATTTATTTGTGACATATTCCACTCAATAATATAATAATATTTTATACTGGTTTTGTCTTTATTTTTCCTATCTATCTAACTATAGTTTGGCTTGTATTATTTTCCAAAGTGCAACTCTGACTTACTGACAACGAGTCACCTCTTCAGATGGATCTCACTTGTAAAATACAGCCCGACTTATAGGAGGGTCAAAGAGAAATTTGCTTTTTGGAGCCCTAAAAAGGGGGGTCAACTTATAGTCGAGTCGACTTATAATTGAGTATATATGGTACTCATTTAGAAACATCTTCCTTAATTTTAGAGATGTAGCAGTCTTTGAGTAAAGTTATCCAGAATTCTTGTAGAAAAGTGGCATAGTATGTACCCAGTTTTCTGTTGATGTTAGCATCGCTACAAATTTCACATCAAATAATATTGAAAAAAAATTTCTGCTGAGGGTTGATAAAAAAATTTTCATTCACTTGTCCAGGACAAGTAGTTTCAGAAAATGCACTTTTCCCATCTACCTTTTCCCTTGTCCCAAAATTTAAGTCACTTGTCTAGATTCTGTGAGATGAATGCACTTTAATCCATAAAAAAAAACAAAATAAATTATGTATAAAATATTTATTTCTTCAAAGGGCTTAATTTTAAGTTTTCCATTGTCAAGGTTTCTAGTATACACTAATTCTTACTCCAATATGGCAGCATCTGTACTTTCATCAGCAAGAATGGAAAGGAATTTACTGGAATTCAGACTTTCCTTAACTTTCTTTCTCAAGACTTGATGAATTCACAGAACAAAGTCTCAAGCCCCAAGTCTGTTCTTGTAATTAACACGAAGTTCAATGCCATACTTTTCCTGGAGTGCAAACAGCATTCCATATCAAAAAATGGTTTTCCATAATGGGCTAGGGTGTAGACTGCGTTAAAGAGAACCCTTATTTATTTTTTTCTCCATTCTTTCTCATTTAGATATAAAATGGCCTTTTTTAATGGATTGTCAGCAGCTCTAACTTCAGGGATCATCTGCACATGCTGGCTGGTGTCATGCAGATAGTGTGCTGCACGGGCCTTATGAGGTCCTGAGCTGTAATGAGACTTGATTGATTCAGTCCTGAATTTGTCAGTTTCATTGGCAAATACATTGGCTGAATTTCCAGCCTGTGCCAGTTTGGGATATTGTTTGCAATATATGCAAAACATCTTTTCTTGAGAGTCAGTGAATTCAAGCCATGGATAATTATCAACCCAATGTGGCCAAAAATTGATCTGACTCATAGTTGGTCATAAGTGGCATTTTTGCTGCCACAGAGCTTGGCTTATGTCTTTTTGGAGAAATAGCTACCCCATACTCAGTGGCAGCCTTACATTTTATCCTTCTACTTTCACATGAATTTTCCTTCTCTGAATCTTTCTTATTATCTTCCTTGTGAAAATAAATTAGTAAACTCATTTTATCCAGATAGAAAAGATCACCCCACTTGACAAAGACTTCTAAAATGGCCATAACATACCATATTTGTTTAGATTGAAGTGTTTTGACTGGCTAATAATTTGTTCATTTAGCCCAATAGGCATTCAGGAGGTAATAAAATGTGTGCACAAGTGACAGTTATCAGTGACCAGGTGTGATACACCACAGGATGCGAATGAATAAATGGAAATAGGTAGATTCAAGCATTCTGAATGCCTGGAGGACATAATTGTCAAGATAAAGGTAGAAAAAAAAAGTGATTAATGCATGAAAATTAGCACTTGTCTGATCTGTTTTAAAATAGGAGAAATCCACTTGTTCCACACTAGCACCTTGGACAATTTTACTTGTCTGACTTCAAAAATGAATAGTCTGGGACACTGAACTATGAAATTTGATCAGCCTTGCCACTGAAAATAAAAGAGTTCACAAATACATAAGGTCATTAATTAGCATCTTGGCATGAAGGCCTTTCAAGTTTGTACAAATGATACTGATCTGTAATCAAATATGGCAACCATTACTAAAAATAAAATAAAAACTTTATACAACTTCTCAGAAATCACTGAACAGAATTTGACAAGATTAGAAAGAAAGTATCCTGGCATAAGGTCTTTTAAAATTTTTTTTGTTGTTGGTAGCTTTTTAATGGTACTTTGAGCACATTATGAGCTAAATCATGCCAAGGAAATGGGAGCTAAGTGCCTTTCCCAAAGATACACAGAGGCAGCCAACCATAGCTGGCCTAGGTGAGTATTGAACCCAAAACCATTGGATTATGGGTCCTACACTCTACCAACTGAGCTACCATGGCTGCTTATAATGTGTACAAATGATAGCAATCCATAACTCAATATGGCAATTGTTACAACAACAAAAAAGTTTTAAATGACTCTTTGTCAAAAATCACTTAACAAATTGTACCCAATTTGACAGAAAGCACTCTGGCATAAAAGCCCTTCAGATTTATACAAATGATGTCAATCCACCATAAAATATGGCAGCTATTACTAAAATTAGAAAAACCTTTAAATGACGGATTCTCTAAAACAGCTTAATAGAATTTACTGGAATTGGATAGAAGGCCTTTCAGGTTTGTACAGCTGATGCTGATCTGCCATCAAATGTGGCCATCATTACTAATAATTTTATTTTTTAAAAAACAACTTAAAATGATATCACCTAAAACAAAAAAATGAACAACACTTGACCCACTTTCACAGAAAGCATCCTTGTCCTTGCCAGAGCACATGTCATGTAAAAAAGACAATTTATAACTCCAAAACTCCCTGCCATGGTCATGTTTATAAAAACAATTTCTACAAGAAAAAGAAAAGAGAGAGAGACTTTTGATGACAGCATGATATATACCTGTAACCTGTACAAACAGTGAATAGTTGTGCTTAATGCTCATGGAAAACTGTCACCATAGGGCAGTTTATACAGTTAATTGTCATAGAGGCAATTTAAATGGTGAATATGGTCAGAGATAAACAGCTGCCATTGCACAGATTACTTAACTGACTAAAATAGCTAGTGTGATTTTGTCTTGTGAGTCCTTTCAGCACTGCCGTGGGAGAGCCCATTAGGCTAATTTGCACAAGTAAAGTAAGCAAAGTGGAACAATTCAATTCATGTGAAATTAGGTAAATCAAAGATATATTCGTTGAAGAAACAAAAGTGATTACACTTCATTTCCTTGAATGAGAATGTTAAAGCCATCTTTATTAAAAATTACTTACTAATGGTAGTTTGTGATCAGCGGCAATGTTTGTTTTAAGTTGGATTTTACTCAATATATAAAATACAAAACAAGATTATTTCAGTAGTTACAATAGTGTGGAAGAGTGTTTCTTTTTTGGAGGCAGAATGTCAAAACACACCTGTGATTCATGGAAGGGTGAGCCATCTGCAAGCAAAGCCCAGCAAAACACAATTTCAGAACCCCTGGTTGTCGGAGTTTGATTTTGTGAAGTACAGCAGTAAGGGGGAGCATTTTATTTCTTTGCACATACTGTAAACACCATAACAACATGGTAAATTGTCATCTACCTTCAGGAAAACCAAGATTTGACATTCTGACTAGTGTGGTCATTGTATATTGGACACTGTCTCACAGCAATGCAGATACAGAAAGATTTGGGGAGTTTGAACAACAGTCCCATCCATCCAATCTCTAATGAGTGCCAAGATGAACACTAACACTTGCATCACCTTCAAACCCTCCACTGAACTAATGAGGACAGCAAAGTCTGCATCTAGTGAGGGACCATTTAATCTTCGCAGGGGAGGGCTGATGTTTTCTTTCAAACCAGGATAAAAAAATCTTTCATCTGAAGATATTTTTTTTCTTCAACTAATAGGATGGATAGAATAAGTTCTTTTTTTCTACAAATCAGATAAAGAGTATTTTTTTCAAGCTATTTGGTAGCCACAATTTTTTTTTTTCTCCAGAAAAGTCCCCGGCTTCCCCCCTACAAAAAAATTAAATGGCCAGTGTTTTAAGACTATATTCAACTGTCAATGAAATTTGAAGACAGAAATTTTATGAATTTTTTAATTATTGTCTATATGAATGAGATTATGTCAGTTTGTGCATGTGTGTGTGTGTGTGTGCAGTAATGATATATGACAAAGCTAAGTCTACCATCTATTTTTTGTTTGAATGTATATTAAATGCTTCAAAGAAAATATATTTTATTTTATTTTATTCAAATTTGAATTTCCAATCCTTTTTTTTATAGGCTTATATAAGTACAGAATATGACTTATTCACAGTATGTATCTCATTTTTGGGTCATGCATGCAGCCCCCCCCCCTCCCTTGGAACCACAAATCACACTCATTAAGTCTTTAAAAAAAACCAACACTGTCTGGAAGTTTGGTAGGTATGATCCCAGCAGGAAGGCCTTTCAATTTTGCATATATCCACTATTTGGTGCATCAATAATTACCAGTACAACAAAAAATAGGAAAACCTTTAAATGACTTCTCTCAAAAACTAGTTGCCAGAATTTGACCAAATTTCATAGAAAGCATCCTGGCATAAGGTCTTTCAAGTTTGCATGAATGATGCCAATCTACCAATCAACATGGCTGCCGTTACCAAATACTAAAAAAGCCTTTAAATGTCAGAAAGCATCGTACTAACCCAGATTTCCTGGTCAACTGCCCTTGTATTTGGCTTTTAGTTAGATGCCAGCTAGGTGGGATATCTCGGGTTTTCATGGGCTGCTTTTTTCCTGTTTTAAAGTATGCATGGCGGATTATTGCAATTCTTAATAATTTTTTCTTCATTTCTCTAATCCATGCAGTAATTCTTGTGTTGTAATTCAGAAATTTCCATCATAAAATGCTCTTATATGGGCACCGACGACTAATTAAATTCCCAGAGACCATAATATTATTGTTTTACAAAATTTCTATACTTTCATGATTAGGCTGGCAAAACACACTTGCATCCTATGCATGATCTCACCAGGAGTAAACTTTTGAATGATGAAATAGGCTGCACATCACATTTTTGAGAAAAATTCCCATGTATGTGCCCATTATCAAAATCCAGCCCAGTGAAATTGCCCCATTTACATCTGCTAGTACCTGTGCCACACACAGCAATAAAATGAAAATGGTGTTAGGTTCTTCAAACCTACTACTGCATACAATTTACCCATATTTCCCAATAATTATTTTCAGGCGGTCAGCGACCTTCATTGTTTTTAATACAGTATTTAATATCCCATCAGACATAGGTTGGTTCCATAGCTCGTAAAAGAATCGGTTGTCTGTGACCTAAAATTAGATGTTACTATCATAATAATTATTCATAGCTACAGCATTTTTCCTTGAAACCTCCTGCCAAAGCATAGTTTTCTCACAATTACCATTTGGAAGATACCCAGCAATTTGATCCAATTTGGGAGTGCTCTGTAATGATAAATTGATAACAAATTTCCACAGAGACATACAATTTCCCCAGGAAACTTCTTGATATACACCAAATGAAGTATTTTGTTTCATATGTGGATATGTAATGTATATCTTAAGCTGAGTGAATTACAATGCACATTGCAACAGGTCTCTAACAAAGGGACATAATTTGGGATCATTACATAAAATTAGGCAAACATTTAAGAAAATGGATAAAAATTAGCGAAAAATCTGACAAGTTACAGAACAAGATACCAAACATAACAGATAGTAATCATGTAACATTTTTTAGTGGTCCAGGTTTTTTTCCAGATTCATATACCCAATTTGACAAAATATGTACAAATGCAGTATTTTTATATGGACTTTAGTCTAAAAACTATTTTTTCCTATCCTAAACTTTAATAATTGCATTCATCTGATTTCATGTTTGAAAGTAAAGTATTGTTAATTATACATTTATGTGCTCTATTTTATAACAGATTTTTTTAGGACAAGCTTTATTAATACATGTACTGCTGATAAAACATGTGGTACACAGCATTTCATTAAGCTATCTTAGGATAGTTGTTATGAACAAGACTAAAATTTGGTGCTGTAAAAGTGTCTAAAAACTAAACTTAATCTTAAGCATTAAAAACAAATTCACCCTAACTAGCCAATAAACCAGTTGAGAAAGCACTTTAGCATATTTTATCAGGGTCCTTTTCCATTGAGTATATGTGTTGCTCTATGGTACAGACAACTAATTCAATTCCCATAGACTGTAATGTTAATGTTTTGCAAAATTACTATCGTGTTAAGACCAGAAAACACACTTACATACCTGCCAACCATTATGCCTTTGGCATAATCATTACACTATTTTTCACTAAATTATGTCATAAGCTTCCCTCTACATGGATTACATTTATTTGGTACATGAAAAAAAAAATCTCTTTAAACTCACACATCGTATAAATTTGAGAATATTCTATAAAAGAAGGCTTCTGCATAACAGTAGCTTAAGAGTACACTTGTCCATCATTTACCTACATGTACTTTCCTAACTGTCATTATGTTCTATTTATAGCAGATGTATATGCCAAATTTCCATGAAAACAGACAGGTTTCTTCAATTTGAAATGTGTCTTACATATTCATTATACTAATGAAGACAATTGGTTAGAGGAACAGTCTATACTGTAAATAATGGTGCAAGATGTTAAGCAAAGCAGGCTTTGTTGATGTGACTCATGAATGTTAAATGACTGAAAAATGTTAGAGGAAAGGGATCTTTTTAAACTTTTAAACATTTCAGATCAGATAAAGGTCAAATCAATAGTGCTTTAGAAATTTTTTTAAAAATATGAGTGATGTAATGCAGCACTCAAGGTTAGCACATCACCATGTTCGTTGCAGGATTTGTGGAGTTGACTTTATGATTACTCAGTGGAAAGTTAGACATGTAGACTAGTTCAAGTGTGGTATATATGATTTGTCAATATGTTATGTGTTTGTATTCTGGTACTAATCCACATGGATTATGTTCATTTGTGACAATAACTTTAACCAGCGATAGGTTAGTAGCAAAAATAAATTTGTGACAATAACTTTAACCAGCGATAGGTTAGTAGCAAAAATAAATGCATTTTTCATACAGTTTATTGTAATTATGACCTGTAATGTATAGATTACACTTTTTATGCTCAGATTATGCTTTTTAGCCACTCAGATTATACTTACACCTCTCTAGGGGTTGGCAGGTATGCACTTGCTTCTTATGAATGAGCTTTCCAAGAGTAAACTTTTAAAACAATGAAAATGATAAACTCTGTTTCTTCATTTTGAAAAATTTCCCATGTAGGTGCTACAGCTGTGTATTGCCTGATTGGTCATGATACAATATGTGTCACAATACTTAGGTGGCAATACAATACATACCATTATATGTATCATACAGTAAACAAACAGTATAATACATATCGAGATACAAGAATGACAATACATATCATAATACAGACTCCTACCTTGTCTGTTTGTCTTTGCATGTAATATGTCTGTGTCTACATGTTGGCATTGGAAGTGTGCAGCAAAGTTACTAGTGTTATTGAATATATTATGATTGTTCAGCAGATTCTGCATATGGTTTTGTTATTAACTGTAAAATATATGACCCATGAAACCTGAAATATTTCCAGACAGGAGCTTTAAATACAGCTGAGGGATTTATGTTTAGGATTTTATTTGCCATTTTGGTCTTAGCAAAGCATTTTCAGATTGGAAGTTACTTTTTATGTTGATATTAAATCCACAAAATTATCTTTCACACCTGAATTTGCAATAAAAAATAGAAATGTTCGACATATGATTCATTGATCATTTTTCATTACCATATCTGACTAAAAAATGATTCTGATGTTTTGTCACCAAGACAGGTGGTTTCTCTTGCTGATTAGGGAGACATTCTAATAACTAATGTCTAGCAAATAGTACCACAAAAAGAAGTCCCAAAATCTGTAACACTTTTATTGAAGAGACAGCTCTTTGATTTTTTTTTCCAACTTTAATTCATGTACATCATGATACGTTACTGAGTGCTACTACATTGATGTATTGTCACACTTGTGATGTAATATGTATTGGGATATTCCATCAGTAGTAGATATATCAATGCAGTATCATCACAGAAAATATTTTGACACCAATACATATAGATGAATCATTACACCTCTAGTAGCTAACCATTATCAAAATCCACCATGGTGTGATCTCCCTGTTTACATCCAGTTGTACCTGTGCGGTGGTACAAAAAGTGAATATGGTTTTACATGCAAGCCTACTATTGCATAGAATTTATCCATATGTAGGCTTTTTCTGAAAAAATGATGTTAATTTTTCCTAGTAATTATTTTCAGCTAATTGGTGACTTTTTTATAAACAATACTGTATTTAATATTCCACAACACAAATGGTGGTTCCATAGCTCGTGAAATAATTGGTCATCTGTGACCATATTTTCAAAACAGTCTTATATAAACCAATGATTAAGATGTTTTTATGTACAGGATATTAGCAGAAATAATATATATCGTCACCCTTTGTACATTCTCAGACATGACATGAGCAGTGGAACTTGTCTATAAAGGACATTTAAGGAACATGACAGTTATGTAGACAGATGTTTTGTCTTTTGTATTCTACTTTAGCTCTCTTTATTAGTAGTTCTTGTGATAGTGTCATTTCTTAAGAGTTTTCCCGATTACAGTGTATTATGCTTTGATCCTGTCTGCCTGTCCATTAACTTTTCCTTTTCTGCATGATAACTTTAGTTCTACAGCACATACCTATGCCAAACTTTGTGTATAGCTTGCATTTGGTGTAATGAAGAAGCCTATTGATATTGGAGTCAAAAGGTTAAAGGTCAAGGTCTCTGTAACTGAAAGAAGAAAAATGGTTTCCAGATAATTAACATTAGTTCTACACATAACTGGACAAACTTTGTGGATAGCTTGCACCTGGGGTAAGGGAGAAGCCTATTGAAGGAAAATGGTTTCTGCACATCATGAGGTCATGGTCATGGTAATTCTAATAAGAAAATAATGGTTTCAGCACAGTAACTTGAGTTCAGAACTGCATACCTTGACCAAAGGTCCGGGTCATTGAGACCCTTTGGTCAGTAATCTCCAGAGTCAACCATGCCGTACTTATTTCTGCATAAAGGAGTATTAAACATAGGGCGGGTATATAATGTGCCATTGATGGTACTCTTGTTGTGCCTTAAATCAGATTTTAGTGTATTCTTGGATATTGTCGTGTATTAGGACATATGCTGTTTAAGCTTGTTGCATAGTCTGAAATTACTGTTTCTTGTTTTTGTAATGAATTCTTTATTTGCAAGATTAGCTTGTCCTCTCCAAATATAAACTATAGTCTTTTCTTTTTAATCCAACAAAATCTGTCACATAAGAAACTGTCGAATAAACAAATATAAGCTAAAAGTCATTAACTTCTACCAGGATGACAAAATTTGCAGTTGGATGTTTTCATTTGGATTTTATATCTCTTAATCAGTGCTGTCATATCCATCTGTTAATTTGCAACTCCATCTATCCATCTGTCCCAAGAGGCTTGTTATGAAGACTGTACACAAAAACAACGCTCAATGTAGACAAATGAAATTTGGCTAGTATATTTGCATGCATATGTAGATGACCTGATTAGATTTTCAGGCCATTTTAAATATTTTTACACGTTTGTACACTTTTGGGCCTTTTTTTTTTTTTTTACATAAACCGTGTTAGCACAGTTAAACAAAAAAAAAACACTTACCGGTAAGTAGAGAAATTAAACTTAGTAGGTGTGTTTATATGCATATGTAGATGATCTGATTAGATTTTAAAGCTGTGACAGCACTGTTTAAGTTTTGGGGGGATTTGGATTTCTTTAACAAAAATCATGTTAACTTAATTAAGCTAATTGTTGACTTTGTTTTGTTTTTTTTAAATACTGTATTTAATATTCCACCACACAAATGGTGGTTCCGTAACTCGTGAAATAATTGGTCATCTGTGACCATATTTTCAAAACAGTCTTATATAAACCACTGATTAAGATGTTAGTAGGTGTGTTTATATGCATATGTAGATGATCTGATTAGATTTTAAAGCTGTTATAGCTCTGTTTAAGTTTTGGGGGGATTTGGATTTCTTTAACAAAAATCATGTTAACTTAATTAAGCAAAAACATCTTGCAGTAGATAAATGAAATTTGGTAGGCATACTTGGAGTTATATGTAGATGAACTGATTAGATTTTGAGCAATTTTAAAAATGTTTCCACATTTTTGCACTTGCACTGAGACTTCTTTGACAAAATCCCTGTTAGCACAATTAAGCAAAAATCACTTGAGCAGTGAATGACAATTCATATCTCCATCTAGCCCAGACAACTAAATATCATTGCTGGACTGGTAAACTTTCATGTGATTTTTGTACAGAAAAGGAACACAAAATCTAATTTGGAGATGGCTTTCCATGCATCCTCCATGCTGGGCTAGTAGGTCAATATTTGAATTGTCACTGCCTTGACTTGAGATTGAAAAATGAAATTTGGTATTCATATGTAGATGACCTGATAAGATTTTCAGGCCATTGCAGCAATTTTCGATTTTTGTTTATACACAAAATTGAACTTTTTTTACTTAAACGTTTTTTACTTAAACCTTGTTAACTTGATTAAGCGGAAAACACTTGAAATAGATCATGTTTTATGCATTTGTTTTTTGTTGTTTTTTTCTGCACTGAGGGTGGTGGCATATATGTTATACAGACATAAATGTAGTTAAGTAAGAAATTATTGGTTTCATGATAATTTATCATATAAACACAATGGTTGGTTAAATGCAGGTTGGATAAAATCGTGTAGACTGTAGCAAACACTTTTGTGTAAGAAGGAACAAATGTTAGTATGCTGTTTACCTAACAAAACCTGAATTAACTGATGTAACAAGTGATATATTTTGGAGTACTGAGGACAAAAAACATATCCAAGACTATGTTTTTTATTCCTTTTTCCCTCATCATCATTATTTCAGTGCCTTTATTCTACTGTGTTTCATGGATAATGGAGACAGCTACACAAATGAGGAGGTTGAGATGCAGATTGTACAACACATCCTCACCTTAGCTATACTTGACCCTTCTGAAAATGACTCCAGTACATTTGAACTACCTCTTTCTGCTGAAGACTTTCATCTGGTAGTAAGACAGACATTTCTCTGCATCAGTGTTGTATAGATAAAGCTATATCCTTGTGCAAAGCAGGGTTTTCCCTAATTTCTTTTTCCAAATGCAAGTGATTCCTTCAAATTGCTTGTTGACTTGATGGGTTCTCTGTTAGTAAATGACAGTCAAAAGTTCAAATATAACCATAATAAAAGGATGATGTAGGCAGGCATTTTTGTCATTTATTTGCATGTTAAGGAAAACCCAGGCAATGTGTCTGTTCAAACCTTTTCAATAGATCATCTTTCTAGAATGCTTTTAAAGTCCAATATTGCCTATCCTCACTCGGACCATTCAATAAAAAGTTCTGGATTTACCCAGAGATGCCAACCATTCCAGATTATATGGACAACATTCCAGAAAATCCAAATTTTATAGGATACAATTTTTAGCTCTACTGGTCATAGACCAAAAGAGCTTATGGGTTGATCTGTTGTCTGTCATCCATGATCACCATCTGTCATCTGTTGTCCATCTATCCATCCGTTAACACAAGTTTGTTATCGCAGCTCCTTCTAAACTACTTGGAAAAATTGCCATGAAACTTTATACGTACATTCATACCAAGGTCTAGTTGGTCAGATATGAAAATGATGATGCACAGACATCCAATATGGTCTCCACAGCAGCCATTTTGAAAATCTTGTTATTGCTACTCCTTCTGAGTGGATAGTCATATCAAATGTGGTTTTACGGCCTCAATGGCAGTCATCTTGAAAATCTTTTTATTGCTTCTCCTCCTGAATGGAAAGTCATATCGACATGGGATTTTCACCAGAAGACTTCTTATGATGTCTAGTAGATCCTAAAAATGACAGCAGGGATGAAGAGAAAAGAAAGATTGGAGATAATTTATGAGGCAAACTAATGGTTATTGTTATGGCCAAAAGTGTTGAAGGAATTCAGGGTTGTGAAATGAAACAAATGGATATGAGTATGATTAGACCCATAGGAAGATGAAACATGATTGTACAGAAGTTTGTTACTTTTAATGAACAATTTACCCATTCTGGATGGGGTGTCAAAATTTAAAAAATACTGATGCTAGAGTTCCTGAAAAAGTTGTGCATGAGTTGGCAAAATATTTGTTTTTTATTGCTTTCTATTACATTGGCCCTAGTCATGTTCCCCCATCAAAGCAGTTGTTAGAGAAACAGAGGTAAAATTTATAGGACTTACAGAACTCTATTCACTATGGTCATGACTAGGTAAATTTAGAATTCATATGTTGCTGGATAAATCCATGTACACCTTCTGTTTGTTAGATTCTCCATTATGAGATTTTAGAATTTTAAAAAATAAAAAAAATTGCTAGTGAATATTCTTGCCCAGAGAATATTTTTCCTTAAATATTTTTTTTAAGAGTCCCCAATAAATTTTAACATTTGCATTGGCAGTAATTGCTTTATACATAACAATGAATACCTTGTAAGCTTTATTTAGTTTGTTCTATGTCTTGTTTGGGGGTAATGCTTCATTTTCATAATTCCTGTGTTTTCAATCCTCTAGGCATATATAATTATAGTTATGCTTAGACTTTTAGACCTGTAAATTGCAAATAAGTTTGTTTTTTGTTGTGATGGACACTAGTCACCCATATATAACTTGTATCCGTATTGCATCACTCCATGTAAGTTTCATTCAGTTTAATGCAATTGCAGTTGTTGGACCATGCTAAGAGACTACAACCCCATATGACAAAGGAGGCAGCATCTCTGATTAAAGGTTACTATGTTACCATCAGAAAGGCCAGGTCTGAATTTTCCTCCTCATCTGTCCCTGTCTCAGCACAACAAGTTATGTAAGTAGAGAGTAGGGAACTCGAATATTTTCCTATGTCCTTGCATATTGCCATCTTTATGGCAATAGCTCATGCTTGATGATCAGCCCAATTCCCTTCTTTACATAATTTTGATACATTTTAGTGAAGAGATCTTTTTCCAATAATATACCCACCCCCACCTTTCAAGAATACATATGGCAGACCCCTGGGGCTTATCACAAGAGAACCATGTTTCAAGAATACATAAGGCAGGCCCTTGGGGCTTATCACAAGAGAACCACTTTTCAGGAATGCATAACATAAGGCAGGTCCCCAGGACTAATTACAGGAGAAACACTTTTCAAGAAAACAAAAGGTGGGCCCCTAGGCCTTATCACAGGAGAACCATTTTTCAGGAATGCTTAAAGTTGGCCCCAGGGGCTAATTACAGCAGAACCACTTTTCAAGAATATAAAGGCAGACCCAAGGCCTTATCACAGGAGAACCACATTTTCAGGAATACTTAAAGTTGGCTCCAGGGGCTAATTACAGGAAAACCACTTTTAAAAGAATACATACAGCAGACCCTTAGGTCTTATCACAGGAGAACCACTTTTCAAGATTACATAAGGCAGGTTCCTCAGGCTTATCACAGAAGAAATATTGTGTACACATATGTTTCTTTGCCCATATATGTGTCTGTCCTAGGTAGATTTATACACAGTTGCCACATTTTGGTTGTGCTTGATAACTTTAAGAAAACCATATTGACTTAGATTACATTTGTGGCACAGAATAATATCAATGAATGGGCAATCATGCAGCCCTTTAACTCAGATTTGTGTAAATGAGGACAACTCTATTCACTTGAATTTTTTTTAACTTACTGTAATTTTGGTCCTTTGGGTGAATCATAGCTCTATTCATTGTCGACATAAAAAAGTGTGGACATTTATTTGTGTGTTAGAAGATATTATCATCTTACTAGGAATTAGAATTTTGTAAAGTAAAATAAAGTTATTTGAACTGATTTTAATATGCTTTTTTTCAAAAGAGGAAGATTAAAACAACATTTTCTCTAATGACAAGATTTATTTTGTACTCTTCAGCGAATAAGAATTTTAGGAATCTGATATAGCCTATTAAAGAAGTATTCTTTAGTTTTAACCATATTTTACCTTCATATTCATGAAAATAACCAATAAAGTTATGTTGTATCAAATCGCATGTACAGTACAGCTCACGTGATTTTTCAATTCTCCATGCTTCGCAGTGGGAGTAGAGAGAGAGTGGAGGGCATTAAGGAAAAAAACCTCCACCATCTCTGCACGTCCTGATGGAGTTGCCACGGCATCTTGCGGAGAATAGCTCTGCACACCACACTTTCTAGCGGAGTCACATCCAAGCCACCGCGGAGTGGATATGGTCTCGATAAAATGGGTGTGGTTTACTGGTTATGACCCCTGCAACATACCTTTCAACTTGTACAAGAATCCCGTAATTGTACGGTTTTTTGGGAGGGTTTGCAGTGTATGGCCGTACAACCATTTTGTACAGTTTTTTATATTTTAAAAAAAAAATCGGGCAAGTCCTTATTTTTTTGCTTTAATCACTACATCTACCTTTATTTGGCCATTCATGCCCTCTGGGCATACTGAATATTTGATTCTACCACTCTCCATGTATACATTTACATCCTGTATAACACCTACAGGTGGTCAGTGATAACTATGGCATATGTGCACGTTCTGTTACCTCTTGACTGCATATTGGGCTAAGCGACCAAATTATCAGCAAATCAAAACACCTCAAACAAAACAAAGCCAGTATGATTAATTAGCAGTGTTTTAAGCAGCTTTGTTGCACTGTATTTACTCCAACCAGATCCTCACAAGTGGCTCACTTTGATTTTAATCCAGCGAGTCAATGTAATTAAATTAATGAAAGGTACTTTACCGACATCAGTGTTGGTTTCCTTTATGAACTGATTAAATGACAGTAATGATTCTTTCATTTTTAATTGATTATAAAGACAATCAACTTTCACGTGTGATATTGCGTTTGAAGGGAAACAATTACACTAATTAATGAGCCCTGTTCGTATTTGAAAGAGAAAATGTTTGTTATGATCACTTTAGAAGTAGTTGTCAAGCAAGCTGATATTTACTATGTGAATAAAATGAGTGTGCTAAATTATTTTCACAAAAAAGGTAATAAGGACAATTTGAAGAAGTAAAATTCTTGTGAAAGTGGAGGGATAAAACGTAAGACTGCTACTGAGTGTGAGAATTCCTTAAACCAAGAGAGTGTAAAAATTCTAACAAACATTTCACCAAATGGACCAGAGCTTGAGGACTTTAACCCAGACACAGCTATCAACTGCTGGCTTAGTGCTGGTGTAGGTGGCAGACATGTACATGGACATTTTTTTCAAAATCCAGCAGCTAAAACACATATACATGTACCTGAAGTAGCCAAACATATATCAACAACTGTTTTTGAAAAATTCAATTCTTTTTAGAAATAATTATGCTGTATATTATTACATTTGTTTCTTTCTATGGATTAAGTACATACATCTCATCAAATCTCAACAAGTGATTACCATTTTGGGACAAGTGAAAAGTAAGGTGGGACAAGTGAATTTTCTGATGAAAATGAAAAAAAATTTTGCTCAGCCCTGTCTTTGGCGTAAGGTTTTTCTGGTCTTTGTAAGGTTTTTTTGGTCTGGTGTACAGGTTTTTGTCTCAGGAGGTTGACAGGTTGACAGGTATGCCTGCAAGCATACTTTAAAGAGGTTCACAGAGAGAGAGAGAGAGAGAGAGAGAGCATTATTAACATTTTCTATCTTTACTTTAATTTAAACTGTACTATTTTGTATCAATTATCAAGTAGCATTTTGTTTTTGTTAATCACAAATGGTCGCAAAAAGTCATCCTAGATACTTGTTGGCTCACATGTACACTTTTTGAAGATAGATGCTCATGTGCAAACTAATAACCTAGCACAACAGAAGCCATCAGCACAGGTTGTTTTCTTTGCCATTGACTTGTTAATTTCATGTGAGAACTGATAACCTAATAGCACAACAGCAGCTCTTCTGCAGGTTTTTTTTTTTTTTGCCATTATGTTGACAATAAACAATGTACTCAGGGATAAGTGAACAGTCTTTATTTTATTGAATGAGCACTCTTTTGAATCATACTGTGTAACCACAGGCTATTCCATTGTTTGATTCATGTAAAAGAACAGTCATTGATAGAAAGAAGAACTGTGAACTAATCAATACAGCTAGTATCACATTTTTGCATTTATCTGTTTATTGTCTTCCATTTCTTGCATCAGTCAGATCACCTAAGTAAAAATTATTTGTTAATGAGGAGAGTTCGAAATAAGATTTGTTGTTTAAAATGGACAGTGGTCTTGCTCCAACTACTTATAAAGATGTAACTCGACCTTTTGTTATTAACACTGAGACCTACAGCACTTGATCATTCGGCTTCCTTTCTGCAGAACTATCTTGTATCAAAATTAATTTCTGCCTGTTAACAATTCAACTGTGGAACACATTACCAACAGAAATTATAAGTAACCCATCTATACAAAATTTCAAAACTTACCTGAACCACTATAAACATGTTACTCCTACGTATTATAACACTGATGATCAGGTAGGCCAAGTCCAGCATACTCCACTGGGAACCAAATGTAGTAGTTTAAATACCGATTTATTCATAAATCATGTTCCCAACACTAGGTACTGTACGGGTGGACATACCGAAATAGATGAACGCTTTTTATTAGAATGTCAACAATATACAGCTCTAAGACATCATGTTCTTTTCACTTTACCATTTTGACTTACATTTAAGACATTATTATTTGGCAATTCCATGTACTCTGATGAAATTAATACACATATATTGATGGCAGTGCGAACCTTCCTAAAACCATGAAAACGTTTTTCAAATTAATACACGGATCACAACCACACCTATCTATTCTATCTTTTCTCTGCAATAATTACATATACAGAGGAACATCGTTAATCCGGACTCCATTTATCCAGAAACCTTGCTATCTGGACATAGTTAAATGGGAACAGAATTTCTAAATGTTAATTTGCTCCGTTAATCGAGAAATCCATGTTCCAGATCCAGAAATCAAAATCGGGGACCAAAGTGTAAAATTACTATAAAACTTGCCTCGATTATCCAGAAATAATCTGTTCAAATATAAGAAAAGTTGAAGAATCATATATGAAAATACAGTCAGTCAGATAACACAGATTCACTTACGCAAATTTGGAGGTGTATCAATATATCAATCTCTGATAGGTCAAATTCTAGTGGCACTTTAAAGTTATATGTGTGGAAAAACTTTAAGTAGCATGACCGTATTGTAACCAGCGATTGTATGAACAAGGTCTGTTTTTGCTAGTCGCCGACGGGGGTGTTAATAATTAAATAAACACACTGGGATCAAATCGTCCACACTTTTGACATAACATATGGTTAATAAATTTAAGTGTGTCATTAAGTCTCTTTGTTGTTTACCAAATGTATGTAACAATCACAGTTTGTTGATGGCTGTACAAATAAAGTTGATTGATTTAAGCTGTGGACAGTATAGGGCTTCATTTCAGAACAAAAAGCAACGTCAATTATAGGCTTATTAACAGCTGTAACAGTTGTAAAATACGACTTATAAAAATTTCTGCATTTTATTAGTTTACCATAACGCATTTAACTGCAAGATATCAGTTTGTATTTGTTGTACTTTTTACATTATTGTGGCAACACCATCAAGCAACCGTAGACAAGTAGAGATACTGGCCAGCATAAAAAAGATTTGCCAGCACAAAGAAGATTAATTATTTAAACTTATATTTACATGTATGTACAAGTGCATGTTATAATAAAGTGAAATAAACACAAATCAATAGATGTATTCATTAATTTATTTCGATCATTATTGAATATACAGTACATTTACAGCTAGCAAATACATGTACATGTACAGTACATGTATACAATATGTTGACATCGTTAAATAAAAATGTGCATGATTCAGTTATCCGGAAAACTCATTAATCTGGACATATTCACCGGGAACAAAGGTGTCTGGATTAATGAGGTTCCTCTGTACTTGAATTATATATATATTTGGTTATGATCTAACTAGTTTATGTCAGTAGACAAATATTGGTTGTTAGAATGCCATTTAATAAACTTACTGAATCCCCAGATATTGCATTTTTAAGAATTATATGTGAAGATGTTTTCTTGAATAAATATTGTATAGAAAAAAAGTTTAATCTTTTTGCTCAATCCTCTGACTCTCTTGAAGTGATATTTTATGTACTTTCTGTGATGATGTTTGAAATAAATACTGTTGAAACAAACCATACAACTTTATACATGGAAAGTGATATAGATTTAAAATCTTTTCCCCCCAGCCATGTAGAAATAAAAAAAACAATTCTGTTTCTTGTGTTTCTTTTTAAGATTTTTCTTTTCAGTCATCTGAAATAAATGCACTAAACATTTAATGAAGAGAATGATTATATTGTGCAGTCTTAATTAACGATTAAAACATGTGCTGCACAGGTGACAAATTAGGGCCAGCTGTTTGTTAACTTTGTTTTCTTGGTAATTTTCACTAGTAAAGTCCCCCCCCCCCCCCCATCTCTAATAAAATATGGAATCCAAGTCACTACTTCGTAAGTTATCATAATCATTTGGACTTAACATTAGAAACTTGCTTCGGTAACAGTTTAAGTATTCCCAACTACCTAGCTTTCATCAGTTAGCGGCCTAATTGTTCATACCAAGTCAAAACGATGTTCCTGCCATGAAAAGTTTTCATGATTCTGATTATGTTTTGAATAATTTTTCACCAATGTTTCAAAAATAATGCTAAAATGTTTATTGCTTTTTCTATGCCTGACATGTCAACATTTTTAGGCAGTCTTCAGAATTAAAATATTAATAATTGACCGATAATAAATCTACATGTACACAAACGGAAATCTGGAAAAGTTCATAAGTGGTAACAAAAGTAATACCATACTATACATTATAGCATCATGGACAAAAAACAAAGAAACAACTTTTCACTTCAGTGGGTGCAAACTCACAACCTCGTGTTCCAAAGTCAAATTGTGTGTGTGTGTGTGTCTGTGTGTGTGTGTGTGTGTGTGTGTGTGTGTGTGTGTGTGTGTGTGTGTGTGTGTGTGTGTGTGTGTGTGTGTGTGTGTGTGTGTGTGTGTGTGTGTGTGTCTATGTCACAGTCACTTTATCCACTTGGCCACAGTAACTGTAGCAGTAAAGCAATGAGACCACATACAGAAACATGCCAATACTGTTCATAGAAATTAGTTTAAATTTTTTTTGTCTCAATAACTAAATGCTCCAACAGTCACAAAGAAGAAACTGCATACATTAATATCAATTTAATTTAGTTTGTGTATTTTCCCCATGTGAAAAATGAGCAAATAATAGGATACATGCGGAGACAATACATATATGCAGAAGGCCCTAAATTTGTTGCAAATTAAAACCTCTGAACATCTGAGATTTGACAGTTTTCCACATTATTATATTCATTTCAGCAATAAGTTGAGTTCAGATTAATTACTGACAAAAATTATCAAACTTCCATTGTTTAGTTGCAGGAACATAATTTGGGCTGTTAAATACAATCCACCAAGTCAGATGGCTTCAAGTGATTGAAACACACATTTCCCAAGCTGAAATTGACATCATCTTTTGATGCAAACCCTAGTCAATATTTTATAACAGTGTTGACAATGGTGTTACGACTCTATGGTCTAAGAAAAGTGTAACAGAAAGAAAATGAAACCAACAAATCAAGTAAAAATCAACAAGCAATTTATTTCTAGATAATTAAAATGAAAATCAAAAGACACAGTAACGTGAATTAAAATCCAAATAATCCAATTATCCTAAGTGTCCTAATCACAAGTCCTAAATATAGAATGTTCCAAATGAATTACTGTATCCTTCAATGTGCTGATGTGCCAATAGTCTTTAATGTCCTGATGTGCCAGTAGTCTTTAATGTGCTGATGTTTCAAAATGAAGTACTCCAGAATATCTTTGAATAAGTTCACATAAATCCTAAAATCATCAATTCAGAATCCAAAATCCAAAAGTATATGAGCACTTTTATAATCCAATGATTATTTTAAATAATTGTTCTCTCTGAATTAGGAATGAGTTTTCACAACTGAAATGACTCATTATAGGCAGATGTTAAGGTCGAAACTGAAAACTGTCCACTAAACATGGTATATATAAAGATAGGTCACATGACAATGTTCTAGAAAATTATATGGTGTATGTGATTTTTAATAAATAATTCTAAAGGAAATTCTAGTTTTATCTGTAAACAAAATCAACCCTGTTTATACATACCAATCATGGGCATATATCATGGTGATGAATTTTTTTTTTTTCTCACTAAAATTGCTGAAAATCATGTTTTTCTAAACACAACTGTCTCGGGGGGGGGGGGGTCCAAAATCTTGTTTTTCGTGTGACACGTCGTGTTATGGCATGTATGCAATAGGATAAATTTATGCTGTTCAAGAATAGCTGAACAAGGTGTGGCTCATTAAGTGAGTGCATACGTTTTTTTTTCAGATTTCTTGGAATAAAATAAAAACATAAAATTATTGCAATAGAAGTTGATCAACCTTTTTTAAATATACATGTATTGAATATATAATACTTTTGAAATTATTTTTTTTACTGTCCAGATATATAATTGAAATAAAGATCACTGACTCTTCAAATGGTATCCAATTGAAAATCACTCTTGACATCTCAGTCTTTTCATGAGTGGTCTTCATTCACTGGCTGTTTAAATGTCAATCAGTAATGTCAACTGGCCCGTCCACAGTGGAGTTGCCAACGGCATGCCTGCTGAGGTGCAGTGGTTATCCCTCCATTGCGGAGCGATCATGGAGGGATTAATTCCCCCACCGCAAAGCATAGAGAATAAACAAATCGTGTGAGCTGTACTGTACGATATGAATCAGTAAAAGGAGTTTAGGTAACATGACAGTTTGTTAATAAGAACGGATAAATTTCCATTTTTTATCATTAAAACCAAACAACTATTTTAAATACTGTACTATTGCAGAATGTCCATGGCATACAGTCATGCCAAATTGGCTCTGAGATCAAAAGTTCTGATGGAGGATGCTTTGATGGCAATTAGACTGTATGAGGAAATCTTATCAGGAAGATTTGGTAAGTCTAAACTTGCTTCTAAAGCAATTAAACTGATGTATGAATTTCAAAATTAGTACATAGTTGGATCCTAATCAAATCATACACTAATATTTACCATGATGAATCTTTATCCTCATAATCAACCTCACGGAGGTAAACAGCACATTTGAATACATGTATTTACATCATAGGTACTAGCCAGCATAATATTACAGACAACTACTGGTATTTCAGTTCCCTTGAATCATGAGGTTTTTAAAAGTAACCTTAATTAATTATTTTTTAACAAGTAAAATTAGTATAGATACATGTATTTTCATGGGTACAATTTTTTTTTATAGTTTTGCAAGTAAATGACATTTTTGTCAGTACCAACATTTTTCAGATGGAGTGTGGAACTGGTCTTTACCACAAACTGAGATACATTGATTGTACTGGGAATAATGTATGTTAACACCTGTTATTAATCATATTAATCATTCAGTTACTTTTGGTTTTGTTGGTTTGTTCTTAGGGAGACTAATGTGTATTAAAATGTAGAAAAAGACAATCTTATCTTGAAGTTCTTCTGATGCTTAGAATATTACAGTGGCAATGAAGATAAAAGCAGATTTACCAGAAATCGGTGTCTAGGACATCTGATTTACAGCTGGGAAATGGCACAGATCAGAAATATCAGGAAATTTGTCAAAGGAAAAGAAAACTTCGGAAACTACATTGAAAGGCTGGAGTTGTTTCTTGTGGCAGATAGCATCAAAGATGAAACACAAGTGGCCGTCTTTTTGTCCATTGTGGGTCCAGCCAGATTTACCCAGTGACAAAACAACTAATGAGTTAGTGGATGTCCTAAAGAATCACTACAATACAAAACCTTTGATAATATCAGAGAGGTTTAGATTTAATAATTGGTAAGAGAGAGAGAGAGGGAATCAGTCTCCAACTACGTTGTTGAGTTAAAGAAGCTTGCAACCAATTGTGAATTTGGTGCGTTTTTGCCAGAAGCACTGAGTGACAGGTTAGTGTGCGGATTAAGATCAGAAGTGATTCAAAAGAAATTGTTGTCAGAGGTTGAGTTGATCTTTGACCAGGCTATTAAGATCGCAATGACTATGGAATGGCAGATAAGGACTCTTGCTAATTTAACAGCAAAGAATCAGTCAGTGAAGTGAACTGTACCATACTTGCCATATTCCCAGACAGTTTTGGGGGGTTTTTGAGACTCAAAAAGTGTGTTTTGAGGTCCCAAAGGGGGTCAGTGCGTGTGACCCCACAAAAGCTATGTCATCCAAATGATAATAAGCTATCTTTTCAAATCAGCCTATTGCAAATGAATGGAAATTCAAATCTGAATAAAAGAAAATACCATCTGTTTTGTCTGAAGCATTTAATATACTTACAAAAAAAAATAAAAAAATGGTAGACTTAGGATTGTCAAATAACATTACCACACACATATGTACACATGGTCACAACCTCAGAGACATTAAATACAAAAATACACCAAGTTACTGTCATTAAAATCCATTGGACTGTGGAATGTAGTTTTAATTACATGCAGTCTTTGCTGATTTCAGTAGTTCAGTAGTTGGTTTGAAGAAAATGTAAGTGTCATTTATGTTCACAAACATGCCTTAACTTTTCCTTCGCAGATGTGCATCCATGTCTATGTTGGCACTAGCGATGGCCAAAGTCACTAAAAGTTACATAAATCGGTAAGATGGGAATAGCCATTTCAAAACAATGAATCTGGCAATGAAAACATTCAAGGTTTGTGGTAGTCGGCCGCATTGCTAAAGTCTTTGACCGTCGCTATTGTAACGTATTTTCGAGGTTCAAGTCACACCTACGGCAGTGAAGATTTAATTTAATTTATTCTCAGGCTGAATTGTTGATAAAAGGTACTATTTTATGCAGATACACAATTTGTAATTTGATTAATGATTTAATACTTTTAAGAGACAAATAATTAATAAAACATGGGTATTTATTATAATAAATGCTAGTAAATAATGAGTGAACACTAAAGTTAAATAAGAGCAAGATCCGGAATGGAAAATTCCACGGTGCAGTTCATTTCAGGTTAACCAGATATTCAAACATGTTAATGTTTTCATGAGCTACTTGATCACATGATAAAACATTTATTGCAATAATGTAAATGTCCAAGGAAAATATGAGAAAGTTAAGGTGGCAAAACTGTCAAAGCAAATAAGATTATCTCATTTTTTCTAGCACTTCTAGTGCATTATGTACTACAATTTTCCTTTGTCCCTTTTAAATGTTGTGTATCCCCCAAATCTGGAGGTTGACGAATACAGTGTCCCCTGACCTTGGGATCCTAGGTACAATACTGGATTAGAGATTGCATGGTGCTGTTGTTCAACCTACCAGAATAATCATGTTTTGCATTTTATATATGGAGTAAAAATCTGACTTCAAAGAAGCATTGCAGCTGATCACAAAATAAAGATGGCTTCAACATTCTCATTCATTACAGTCAGTGATGTGTAATAACAATTGTTCTTCAACACGCATCTCTTTGATGTACTTAACTTTAGACAAATTGGGTTGTTCCACTTAGTGTACTTTACTTATGCAAATTAGCCTAATGGGCTCTCCCTCAGCAGTGCTCAAAGGATTTGACACAACTCATCACCCTAGCTATTGTGAGCCAGTTAAGTAAATCTCTGAAATGTGGCTGTTTATCTCTAACTGCTGTATAAACTGCCCCGAGGATAGTTTTACATGAGCTATGAGCAGGACTGTTTACTGTTTATACGTACAAATCATGGGCATGTATTATGGTGATCAAGAAATATACTGGGTTTTTTGTGTGGGGAAAAAATGTGTTTTCACTAAAATTGCTGAAAATCGTGTTTTTCGAAACACAACCGTGTCAGAGGGTCAGGGAGTCCAAAATTGTGTTTTTCGTGTGACATGTGTTATGGCATGTATGACTGTACCCAAACAGGTTCTGAACATGGCCTGAACCAAGCAAACTGGCAGGAAATCCACCGGAGGAATGGAAAGCTAGCCTGCAGTCCAGGAATTTGCCACCTCTGCAAGTATTAAATGTTGTGAAATCGATATAACAATATCTTGAACTGTAAAATGGTATAAATTACTTTATTTATCTACAATTATATATATATATATTGACAATATTTTTGTGTGAACAATTGAGCTGTAGCTCACGTAAGTATTCGTACGAATTGCACGGACGGCACGAAAATGCCGATTCTACAACATCATTTTAACATGAGTGTGAAATATAGAGTGGGACAGAGGAAGCTCGTGGCCGCCAGACGCCCGGGCACACAAGGGATAGACATTTCCCAATACACCATAGAAGAGAGACCGAGTACATCAGAGATACTAACATCACTGAAAATTACAGGAACTGATATGGACAAAATACAAGCCCTTACACATAATGGTAAAGGAGTTTACCTGATACATCCAAAAGGAGAAACCACCTTACTGCAAAAAGGAAGAAAACAAGGACAAGTTATAGATCCACCAGAAATTGAACAAGAGATTGCCAACAAATGCGTGGACATATATTTGACCGGAATCCCTATTGAAATTCCAATAGAAGTCACAAAAGAAAGACTTGAACAAAAATTTGAAATACAAATCGAGGACTCACAAATGGCTACATATAAAGATTTCCCCACAATACAGACGGGCGCCAGGATCTTCCAAGTACAGACCGAGGCAGCAAAAAAGATGTCAACTTTCTTTTACGTCCACGGTTTCCTGGTAAAAACATGGTATAGGGGCTGCATATATCATAGGAAATGCCCAAGATGCAAAGAAACCGGGCATGACCCGAGAAAATGTCCAGGGATACAGCTACCAACTGAAAACACGCCTACAATAGAAACATCACCAATACTGCCAACTCTAGAACAGAGTGAACCAATAACACCAGAAACAAATAATCCGATAGAAACGGAAAAAACATCAGAAAACAGACCCAAAACCCCAGAACAAGAAATGGAAACAACAATAAAAACTCCAATATCAGGACAGGTAGAAATGAAAACACCAGAAACCAGACCGAAAACTCCAAAACAAGATAGAAAGGGTAACAAATCACCAATAAAGAGAACAGTTGAAGAATGGAAACGACAAGAAAGTGCAGTAGCAGAACAAGAAACAATATCAAATCTGCGCATTGTTGCTAAATGCTTAGGGGCAATGAAGCATCAGACGGTAGCCGCACCTACCAACAAAAAAAAGTGCCAAAAGAGACAAGAACAAAAGAAACAACCACTCACAAAAAGGAAATGGAAAAAAAAAACACAAGCAAAGCAGGAAAAAGACCAAGGAAAATAAAGGATACGGAAAAAAGAAAGGAATACTACAAACTGGACTTCGGAGATACACAACTATCGGAAGAAGACACATCTCCAATCCAGCCATTACAGAAAAAAAGATAGCCAGGAGAAGAAAAAAACAAAAAAAAACAACAATAATACTTACCGTATTAACTCATAAAAATGAACTAATACTAAATACATAACAAGAAGCACAAGGTGGACAGCTGTAAGTCTCTCTAGGGGAGAGCATCATGGATTCTAGCCCTCCGTCCGGAGGATGGACAGCTGGCCCCTTTTGCTTGAGATCAAGAAAAAAAAAAGAAAAGAAAAAAAAAAAAATCTACAACTATATTGCATTAATAACATATAACAGAATAAGAATAAATATAACCTACAACTCTAACAGAGAGAGAGAAGAGAAAGAAAGACGAACATACATACATGCACTATACAAGAAAACAAACTTGCAGAATAAATACAACTGAAAATAGAAATATGATCCATATAGGGCCAGTCTCAGAACAACAGATATATACATAACAACAAATACACACAGGACATTTCAAGGGACTTTGAATCTAAAAGAAACTAAACTATGACCTCTGGCAAAGGTCACTATATCCTATAACTCACTTTAGGGAGAAGGGATCGGAAACCCGCCCGACAGGCAATACCTGTAGGGAGGTGAGTACGAGACTGGACCCCTAAACCAGGAAAACTTGAAATATAGGTAAAAAGAGGAACCTCACTCAAAAACAAAATTTTTCTGTTTTTCAAAATTTTAATATTAAACAAACACAAAATAGTTATCACCTTTTGGTATTCGAACAATTTTTGAGGGGACTTTTCCAATGCTCTAACCACCCATATATGCTGGGAAGGACTAGGATTAGACCACAAATAAAACAGGTAAGAAGGTAGTGCATAACCGGCAACCCAATGGCACATAGAAAGGACCAAATAAAGGAAATCACAAACATCAACAGCAGCAACCAAGAGAGAGAAATTCTATTTTTTTTTATCATTGTGGAGATGCTCATACAGCAGAAAAGTGTAAATATAAATAAATCAAATGTTACAATTGTGGACAAACTGGGCATATGGCAAGGAAATGTGTGAAACCCAAGGCCAGCATCCATTTTGTGGGGAATCAGACTCTGAAAATGAATTAGGATTTTTCTCTGTCTATATGACATCCAAAATAAAATCCAGTAAGAGATACCTTTTGACTTTGAAAGCAGCAGAAAACAACATCAGCATGGAATTGGACACTGGAAGTGTGTGCATGATAATTAATGAAAAGATGTACAAAGAGCGTTTACACCACAATCTGAAACAAATGTCCATGTAAATCATACACAGAAGACATCGAATTACTGGGAGAATGTAGGGTACCCATGAAGTATGAAAATCATGATGAAAAGAAGTTGAAAGTGCTGTTAGTCCTTCTGATAGTTTGAATATTACAGAGTGGGAGTCCTGTTTTCCTCACTGGTTAATCCTTCTTTTGTTTAGTCTAATTCAAACAGTCTCTCACATGGCTCTGTGAGAGTTTTGCCATGTGAGTGTGTAGTAAAATGTTTCATTGATCTCCGTTCCCAATAATAGGAGCTTCACTAAAACTTCATAGATGTGACTATACAAAGACATCTCTCCCTGTCTCAAACTATTTCATACATAGTTTCTGCAATCATTCAAACCAAAATAATATTGAAAACTTAAAAGGAAAGAGTTAAACACCGCTACCAATACAGGAGGTGTGTCTCTGTCAACGAAAATGCTCATGTGTGGTGAAATGTGAGATCATTTTATCATCACAATGGCATAAGACATCATCTCATCTCACCAAACAGTGAAATTGCTGTTCCAATTTTGGGGAAAAAAACTTTTGTTCTGGTGTTATGAGAAAAACTTGGGTTTTTACCAGATCCAGGTATGGCAAAGAGCTCATGGAGCCATATGAGAGTCTGGTTGAAAAAGACTATCTTTTGTTCGGTCTTTAAATTTGTGGTCTGTAGCAACCATAGTATCCATGCAAATTGTTATCCCATGAATAAAAGTGCATGAGCACTTGCACATCTTTATCATCAATCCAAGAGTAAATATTTATAATGTTTAAAATGATATGCTGTGCTGACTGCTTGGGGGATCCCATTAAGGTGTCTGCACTTAAAATATGGCCCAGAGAAATGGATTAAAGACTCTAGCCTCCTACTGCATAAAACCTGTAGTTGCTCTGTTTCATCTCTACCTTGATATCTGTACCCATGAGAGACTTTGTGAATTTAAAACATTTTGGTTTGAGAAACGGGATAGCTCAGTCTGTAGAGTGTTCGACTAGTAGCAGGCAGGTTGCAAGGTTAAACCTCAGTGCCAACAGGATGTTTGGAGTACCCATGAGCCAGGTACTTTGCCTCAGCTCAGCTTGTTAGACCTGTTGTCTGTTTCAAAAATTGCTGATAACAGCTAATGTCACTTGTTAAACATGAAGAGCCATGTTAAAAAAAGATTATTATTATGATTACTATTATTATTGTCGATATTCACGGGTGCATTGGTAAGAAAATAATTTCTCTTTTGAAAAACAGTGGTGACCATTATCATGTGGTACTATGTCTTCTGTCCATTGCATGGACTAAAGTATGAAGTGACTGCAGTTTCTTATGACAGGAATATTTGTGTTGCTCTCTTGTATAAGAGACTGACTGCTGGAGGCATAGCATTGATTCATCAAAGTGATGCAGTGAGCTGTTTCAAATTGACAGGTATTTGGTGTTATTGACTGGTGGTTCATAGCAAAGTTAACACTATAATTGCCACAGGTATAATCCTTTGTTCCAGGCATTTCTGTTCTAAATGTGCAGCCAGTGCCTCATGTGACATCAGCAGCAGTTGATCATTATTTGGGTCCTGGGGTGAGTATATGCTAAAGAAATGTCAAGTTTGGCTTACATGTGATAAAAATATTATTGTAACCAGAGGTTCACTTAATTCACATATTGCAAGGTTTTTACAGTCAGTGATCTAACTACCATAACTCAAAGTAAATTCAATGCTTGTGACTTTGGTAAACATATTAAATGACCAGAAAGGAATGATAAGTATGTCTCCCCTACTAAGGGAGCTAGACATATTGGTTTTGTGCTGTTCATCCATCCATCATCTGTCGCACTTTATTGTAAGCAAGATTGCCCAAAAACTATTTTGCCAAACCAGACTTATATACATGTATATATACATTGAGTGGCTCCCAAGACCTGACCTAATTTATTTTTTTTAAACATTTTTTAATTGTTTAGACTTATGTTTTCCAAAAATCTTGTAAGCACATTAAAGCAAAAATTACTTGAGGTAGACAGATTAAATTTGACCTACATATTTGTATTCACATAGACATAACCTGATTAGATTTTCAGACCATTATAACAAAAAATTCAGTTTGATACATATTTTTTACTTTTTTTCCTTGGACATTTTTTACAAAAGCTTTTTAAGCACAAAATATCACTTGAGGTAAGCAAATGGAATTTAGTAGGCATATTTCTATTGCTATGTAGATGAACTGATTAGATTTTCAGGCCGTTTTAGCAATTTTTCCATCTTTTAACAGAATCTTTAATTTTTGGGAAAAAACTTTTTTTTTTTAGTCAAAAACCTTGCAAGCATGATTCAGCAGAAATGACTTGAGGTAGACAAATGAAATTTGATTGTCTCTTTTGCATTAATATGCAAATGAGCTGATTTGATTTTCAGGCCATTAAATTTTTTTCCATATTTTACATATTTGAACTGATTGTAATTGGATTTTATTACAAAAACCTTGTTTGGAAAGTTAAGCAAAAACCACCTGAGGTAGATACATGAAATTTAGTTGACATATTCATATTCATATACATATATACTGATTATATTTTTACTGCAATATTTCCATTTTTTTGCACATTTTCGAACTTTTTGGACTTTGTTTGTCAAAAACCTTTTTAGCACAATTTAACAGAAATCATTTGAGGAAGACAACTGAAGTTTGGCATGCACATTTCAAGGCATATGTAGATGACTTGATTAGATATTCGTACCATTATAGTAATTTTTCAAAAAACAATTTAAAAAATCTTTTCAATTTTTAGTTTTTGGTCTGCATTTTTCTGTTACAAACACAAATCTTTCTTTTTTGGTCCAAGACTTAAGCCTCCTGGTCCTCTCTTTTGGCAATTTTTTACAAAGCTGAAGCTTTTCAGTGTGCTATTTACATTGATCAAACTGTTTTGATTTTATGATAGGAAGACTAAACTCCAGACTATATAAATCAGAGAAAAATTTCACTCCTAACATAATTTCATTCTGTTCACCTTGCTAGATACTTCCTTTCATTCTGTCTTACAGCATGACATTAACCATCATGTTTGTGGGAATGGGGAGAAAATGTGTGTTTGCTTTCAAAAACAACTCCCATAAAATGTTTGGCTTGTGTTATATACTTGAAGCATCAGTTGAAATAAATAGTTTTTTTTATGTCCTCCCTATTTAAGGCCTTTCTGCTTCCATATTTCATTTCAGCATGCTGTATCATCAGACCATTTGTGGTTGGTATTCTGATCAGTAGTTTATCAATTTGATAGATCGTTGAGTTTTGGGTCTGTGTTTGGGAGTAAATTTCTGCAAAATTAGTGTCCTCCCTTCCTATTAATTGTTATCAAATCCTTAATAAGTTAGATTGCCAGGCTCTATGTAAACATCATCTTTACTAGGCAAAGGTCATCAATCCACTTCATTCAACATCAACCCTTGACATATGTAGCTAGCTGAAACAGTGTTTTAACAAGTGCCCACTTTCAGACAAAAGAATTACTGCCCCTTAAATGATAGAGTTACAGTCCTTTAAATGTAACTAAGGTGGAGACATACAGTTTCGATACAAGTTTGCTTATAATTCAGTCAGACAGAATTATGCTCAGGTCACCTCTTGCTTCAAAGGTACTGTTGTGACTTTTTAAAACAATGGAGTTATGTATGAAAGATCCAGACCCTGTAGCTTTACAGTAAATGTGCTTTACTTGCTGCCACCATTAATACATGAAAATTTTATCTAATTACAGAATGACAAAGAGATGAAACACTTCCACAGTATTCTACTACACTTCTGCACAAGCTCTTTTGAAGAGTGAAGGCAGAATTAGACTTTCAGTGAAAAAAGGACCAAAAAAAGCAAGCATGAGTGACAATTTATAATGGTGTCAGTAGCTACATGTCTCATTGTTATATTGGAATGTGCAGACCAATTGGATGCTTCTTTCAAAGATGTATTGCCATACCTGCATATATCTATTAAAGCGCAATCATTTCACTAGATAAGATATATGGGACAGAGTCTGCCATCTTGGAAAGATTTTTAGTTCATTGTCATACTAGTGCTGAAAGGAATACAGAATTTTACTATTTGCATATTGTTTACCTGTATTCAATTCACATTCAAATATTCACTGCGATGTCATCATGAAATATTTACCATTGGTACCGCCAGCTTTGGTTTGAATTAGAAGCCATAAGGCTAGAGTTTTGACCAAATTCTGTAAACAGTTGTGACCCATCGGATTTTTATATTGATTTGTATTGTCTTCCAGTTTGCTAAATTACTAAGCTACGTAACCCTTCTACAGAGTAGATGACATTTCATAAACACTTAAGATTTCTTTTGCTGAAATAGGGACCTATTCATTCCCATTGAAACCACCATTGTTGCATCTACATAATTAGTGACAGCTAATGAAAATGGAGAAGACATTGGAGAAGTATTTGAGGGGTATTATCAAAACTAATTCCTTACAATGGTGAAACATATGTAGCCTGTCTAGGCCTGGCCCTACTTTCACAGAACATCTCAATTTGTGTACAGTCTCCTCTACTTGACTTCAGATTTTTATATCCATAAAATTTTGTGACCAACAAATTCATGGACAATTGTTTTGAAAACTAGGCTATTTACAGTATTTTTGTTATAATTGCCAAATGATGTCTGATCAAAAATGGAGTTGAGATATACTCAAGGTTGAGAAGTTTCATGAAAGCTTGGCTTCATCAGGTGAGCTTTTCCAGGTCTGCACTGCTCTAAAATTTCAAAGGTGTGTTTAACCATTACAGCTCTTCAGTGTGGTTTTTGGGAGGGAATTTCCAAATGAAGGCTGGAAAAAAAAAAAAGTCATTGAGTCAATTACATATTCAAGGTCTCAAGGTTGAGAAGTTTGTGAAAACTTGGCCTGATTGGGTGAACTTTTCCGAGTCTGCACACCTCTTAAAATTCAGAAGGCATGTTTAACTGTTACAGTCTTGATTTGTTATAATAGGTAGTTATAATAGGTATTAATACTGTAGTAATTAAAAATAGTCATAAGTGTCTGAATAAGATTTATAAATTACTACAATCTTCATGGTAATTCTAAATTAACTCAATAACAAACAAAACTAAGATTCAACCAGGATATGCAGCATTTATTTATCAAAACCATGTAAAAGATTAAGAACTTCCACTTGCACCTCTCCCTCAATAACTTGCGCACAATGGGGTCCAAAAACATAGACTGCACTATAAGCGAGGGCGAGAGTTACCGAAGGTCCTAAAAAAAAAAAAAAAGAAGGGATGCCATCCCCACTGGACATTGAGAAAACCACAGTGGGACGGTTAACAGGGCCTGTTTAATGGCTGAATACTTGTTTTATGATAACATTAGGAATAATTGTAAATAAAGAGCTTTTTTCTAATGTAGTTCACTTTTTTGTATAAACTATTATCAAGATACCCAACCTCTGAAAGATTGTTAACAACATTAGCCCAAGCGGTTTCAACAACACGTGTATGCGAAAATATTGTATTATGTCACTACTTTTTGTTGTTGTTGATTCACAACAAAACAAGATTCCTTTTTTTCAAAAACTAGGCACATTTATTTCGTGAAACAACCGTCAACGTCGAAACTTGATTTATTTATTGTTCTATTAATACAGTATGGATGCCGTGATTTCATTGCAAGTAATAGTGAAACTTCTTCTCATCCTTGAAGAAATCTCTGAGTTGCAATTGAGAAATTTTAAGTTCAATGCAAACTCTGTAAGTTCAACTAGCTTCTCCGTAATGAACCAATCTGTGAAACAAAACTTTATATTCACCAAGTACTAATTTCACTTGGAAGCCTTACTATCTTTGTGAATGAGGAGGCTAATTTAAGGTAGTTTAATTATATTACTTACATAATGATATTTATAACAGAGTCCTATTGATCAATTAAAATGAGTTGACCTGACAGAGCCGTGACTGCTAGCTCTTATGCTAGTAGAATTTGCATGCCTTTTAACTCTTTTATTTAACCTCCTTTATTTGATTTGATACAAAAGACGTAATTAACGTGATCATACAAAGCAGTTCTGCTTTTAATTGGGTGTAACAACACAACAAATACTTCCAAAAGTCGCAGATAAAAAAAAACGGTTGGCGCTTAATTAGGTTCTCACGGAAACTCTCGCGGACATAGCTGTGACAGTTGAATATTTTTCATGTTTGAAGACAAGAGGGCATATTGCATTTATGATGATTACACTGAAACCGAATTAAAAGATAGAACTAAAACACAAATTTCACTTGACAAAACTTATTTAATTGGTATTTATTTTTTTAAGTGTTGCACACGTAGGCATTATTGATATTTTCATTGATCAAAATTTCATAAAATATTGTTATTTACAGTGTACTGACAATGTTGTTTTTAAAGAAAATTTAAGAAAATAAATGACTTCTTATTAAAAGTTGAAAATTTCATGATGTTGATTCAAACTTCTGGGCACTAGCCACTGTTTTCAACGATAAAACGAGCGATATATCAAGGTTTCATTTACTAATTTTGATCGCGATTGTTTTCACGTTCAAGAAATAGGGGCCAAATTTTGTGGTATTTTCTAGTAAAAAAAATGTGATCCACACCTGACCCTGTATTACCAGCATGTTCGCAAGTTATGAGGACGTGAGTTATTGAGGGAGCGGTGTATTTTCATATGATTGCTAAAGAAATGTTAGTAAAAAGAAAAAAAAACCATTACAGTAAATTATTTGTGAACTGAAGTTACTGAACAAAACTGTAAACTTTCAAAGTTTCAAAGAACAGATGAAATTCAGATTCACTCCCAAGATGTTAGTTCTGGTAGTAAAGGTAATGTATCAACAGCTGCTATCACCACTGTTGATTGACAGAGTTTACTTTGTGCCTTTTTTCTGTCCTGGGAACACAACAAGAATTAGAGTGTTCCCATACAGTGCTACATGGTTTGCCCATGGCTACTGTTTGGTTGCAAGCACTGTGGGACTGCAATTACTGTATTATGACACTATATATTGCAGGGGCCATCTCAAGTTGAGTAACTCGTGATGCACATTAAAAATGTACACATTCACATATAACTGGTAGAACAAATATTTGAAATACCAATTTCCAATTTGAATATTTGCCAAAAAGTATTCTTATTCAAATATTCACTTAAGCACTATGTCATACAACATTATTTGGTTCACTTTGTACTCCACTGCTGGCATAATTTTGTCTGTTGAATGAAGGACATTCTCAGTGCAAAAAGTGGTACAATTAAAATGTGAAGGGCATTTCCCAATTATATAATTAGGATGAAATTGATTCTTCTGTTTTGGGGGAATGCACACAATCAAAAGCCAAAAGGAAAACAAAAGTAACTTGTATGTAAGGTAACAATGGAAAGGACTATGCACAATGTTTTTCTACAAATCTTAGTTTTTAAAAGGTATTTCCATTTCTGTGAAACTTGTACAGGGAACAAAATGTTTTCCATGGAACATTTGTATTCAATCTATTGGTCTCCATAATGTAATCACCTCATAAATGATATTGGCATTGTTCAAGCACCATTGTGAGACTGAATTAAAAAATTTACCATTAAAACTTTGAAAATTTGAAGCACTATGGGACCAAAATTTAACTTCAAATTTTTGGTTAGTTTGAGATTTTGAGATTACCTACAAAACTATTTGTTTTAAGTGAACGATGTGGAAGCAATTGCCAAAGACCTGTTGTGCTGCTAATAGCTCTTTGCTGGTGACATGGCTAATTGATGTTTAAACAGTAATCAACAAATGAGAGAAACAGACAGACAGACAGACAGAAAATGATGGATATAGAGAAAGCAAGATAGGGGAATGAGATTGTGGATGAAACATATTGGGACATCATCAAGAAACAGAACATTGATTTGGTACCTTTTGCATGGTTTATATGCGCAAGAAGTGCATTTCTCTTTTTTTTAAAACACAAATTAATTCAATTAAAAGCTAACTTTGGGTTTTAAGTAATAAAACCTGACACTTGCAGCTTTTTTTTATCACAACCAATGCCAAAATGTAGTTTTGGGGGGGGGGGAGGGGGTAAAACTAATTTTAATTATGCAATACTTACCCATCACTATTATATAGCTTATTACTTTTTCATGTCGAAAAATCTCGTCCGTTCGATGTGAAAACATCCTCCCACTTTGAGTGGAGATTTTGTCAACAAGACACGTCACACCCGTGCACCTCTCCGCGCCTGTGCGAACATTCATCTTTTTCACAGACGAAATTATGCCAGGACATCAGAGCGGGGTGGGAGGAGGGCATTTGATAATAGTGATGGGTAAGTATTGCATAATTAAAATTAGTTTTACCCCCCAAAAAAACTACATTTTAATAGCAGCAATACATTATCCCATCACTATTATATAGCTGAATTGGTCAGTTAGGCGGGTAGGCTGATGTTAAACTGATCAAAAACAGAGAAAAATGGAAAGTACTCACCATTGAGGGAGAGATCCACTTTACAAATTGTTGGAGTCCCTCTGGGCCACATGTTGTGTTGCAACTATGGGTCCCAAGAGAGAATACCTGCGCAATTAGCGGAGGTAGAGAGGGTAGTATGGGATCGCCAAAATGCTGCCTTCATGATGTCCTCTAAGGAAGAGTGATTAGATAGGTCCATGAGGCAGCGACGGCTTGAACCTCATGGGCTTTAGTTTCGTAAAAGAGAGGTCTCTATCAGTAAGGGACTGATAAGCTCTTTTAATTGTGGTGACAATCCACCGTGAAATAGTGGAGGTCGAAATATCAATGGAACCCTTAAGGGGAAGGAAAAGACGTTTCTTGCCCTTTCTTTTCACTTTTGAAGCATTTAGATAGAAACGTAGTGCCCTAACTGGGCATAAAAACCTATATTGATCATCTCCAGCACAGATTTGACTGAGACTGGGGATCTCTATAGGTGATGGAGCTACCGCAGGTAACTGAAATTTTTTTTTTTTTTTTTAAATCCTGGCTGACAAAGGAGGGAAATGGATTCGTAATTGCCATTAAACCGGAGACAGCTAGTGTCAACAGACAATGTATGAATCTCGCTACGTCTTCTCGCAGACGCCAAGCGAGTAGTGCCCTAACTGGGCATAAAAACCTATCTTGATCATCTCCAGCACAGATTCGACTGAGACTGGGGATCTCTATAGGTGATGGGGTCACCGCAGGTAACTGATTTGGCTGACAAAGGAGGGAAACGGATTCGTAATTGCTATTAAACCGGAGGCAGCCAGTGTCAACAGACAATGTATGAATCTCGCTACGTCTTCTCGCAGACGCCAAGCGAGTAAAAACACAGTCTTGAGTGTGAGGTCCTGAAGGGAAGCCTCACTCAATGGTTCATAGGGGGTTTTGGTTAAGGACCATAAAACACATGATAGATTTCATCTGGGCGTAAGAGAGCGGGAGACAGGTCTCTGTAGCTCAAAATACTGAATGAGATCAGCAAGGTGCGGATCTGAACCGATTGTGAGCCCTGAGAAAATTTAAGTGTGTTAGAGATGGTGGCTCTATAGCCCTTGATAGTTGATACTGAAACATCTTTTGTTCTCGAAAAGAACAAAAGGAAATCAGCAATGGCAGTTACCGAGGGACAGCTGGGATCAACACGTTTCCTACTGTACCAATCACAGAAGATTCTCCACCTGGCATCATAGACCTTGGATGTAGAAGCTCTCCTGGCCTGAATGATGCAACTGGCAACCCGGCCCGAAAACTTGTTCTGGCGGATAGATCGCTTGAGATAAGCCAAGCGTGAAGGTGGAGAATGTGTGGGCTGTTGCGTAGGAGGGAGCCCCTGTGTTGTGACAGAAGATCCCTTCTGTAAGAAAGAGACCTGGGTTGATCTATCAATAGGTCTAAAAGATCGTTGACCAAGATCGTTGGGGCCATAACGGAGCTATGAGAATGATCCGGGCAGTGGAAGTTCTTACTTTTGCAGAACTTGCGGTAGTAGTTGCAATGGTGGGAGGGCGTATGTGAACAGACGATCCCACTGGAAGCTGAATGCGTCCACTGCCCAAGCTCTCTGGTCCGGGATTGGAGAGATGTAAAAGGGAAGTCTTTTGTTGAGCCTGGTCGCAAACAAGTCCACGAGGGACCTTCCCCATAGTGAGAATAAGGGGACTCTGTCACTTCGCGGTGAAGAGTCCATTCCATGAGACCTATTTGCCTGACCTGGACAGACTGTCCGCTAAAACGTTCTTCTTCCCTGGGATGTGGTGAACTTGGAGGGAAATGTTCTACGAGGTGGCCCAGCGGAGGAGGTTCCAGACCTCTACGGAAGAGAAGGGGCATGTGTGCCTCCTTGATGTCGGAGATACGCTACGACGGGCGTGTTGTCAGAGGAGACCATGACAGATCAACCCCTTCACTCTGTCGATGCACCCTTGCAATGCTAGAAATACAGCTTCATTTCTAGGTTGTTCCTAGAGGAATCAGAGCTGATAGAGAATCCATGTGTGGTTTCCACCCTGCGAGAAGGAGAAACTGTAGAGGGCGCATATGGAGCCATCCTAAGGGAACCAGATCTGCAGCGGCATTCAAGGTTACCAAAAGGGATAGTTAAAGGCAAGCAGACAACAAAGTTCTTGCTCGTAGCACCTCTAGCAGTGCCAGGATTCGATCTGTGTGATCCGGTGGAACCCGGAATAAGTTCTGGTTCACGAAGAAGTTCATCTCTACGTAACTTAGATGGGACGAGTTCTGACTTCTCAAGGTTGGGTAAAACAAATCCAACCGAGTCACTGTGAACCAACAACAGAACAGGTCATGATGGCGGGACTGAACCTGAACATTATTTATCAGCTATTCGTGAAAATACTGGAGAATCGGGGTTCCCAGTAATCAGAGATAGGGCACTACAACTCCCATAACATGGGTGGAGACTCGGGGTGCAGAAGCGATTTCGAATGATAGAACCCAGAATTGAAAGACTTCCTGGTCCAAGCAAACCTGGAGGTATACCCACCGGTTTAACAGGGGGAGATCGAAAATAATACACAATTTCCCACTTTTCTTGCTGACCAGGAAGAATTGGAAGTAGAATGCAGGAGACTGATCGTTCAGGAACCTCTTGACTGCCCCTTTCTGTAAAAGGGTGTGCACCTCTTCATTTAATGTTCCCCAAATTGGACTTGTGAAGAACATCGGGGTCCTTGATAGAGGAGGTTGTTCCCAGAAACTGAAGCCGGTAACCCTCACTTACATAGAAAGGGCACACCCATCATCCAAGTTACTTGACCAAGCCTCTGAAAAGAGGCCTAGACAAGCACCTACAGGGACAATAGGAGAGGAATGCACGGCAGGAGGGGATACGAGTCCCTAGGGCCATCCCCCCCCCACACTGCCTTCCTTGGGAAAGGAAGGTGGGTTGGGAAAGTTCCTCCTGGGGACTTTACTCAGGGGGAGGAGGTCTCATTTGAACTTGTGCATTGGACTGGGGCTGCATCTGTTTTAAAAATTTAGTGGGTGGCCCCTGGGGGCAATTCACCTTAGTGTGCTTCCTGGCCGATTACGATGGGCCAGGTGCAGTTGTGAAGGATCTATGTTCATGATCCTTCAAATCTTGTGAAGCCACAGTGGGGATGAGTCCTCCGAAGAGGCTCTTGGCTTCCAATGGAGCAGCCCTTAGAAGGTCTTTCCTATGGTTAAATAAGACCTTTGAGGAGTCCAGCACAATGAGATGGTGGATGTTAGAAGTTCCATTGATAAAATCATTGCGACAGAGAGTGAATTCCGGGATGTCTTGATCACAGCTTCCAGCACGCATAGTAATGTGGCTGGGTTCAAAGCAGCCTCCTTCAGCATACTAAACGAAGTAGTTGAGAAGAGGTCTGCATGGGAAGCTATGGTGACCAGAAGCCGGCCTTTCTGCTCAAAGGCTTGATTATTTTAATCGGAAGGCATGCCCAGGCTTCAGTTATAATACCCACTTGAGACATCTGCATCCAACTGAAGAGGTTCTTAATGGGTCTTCACTTCGGGAATGTACCCAGTAAATAGAGGCAGAGACCAAGGTCTCAAAGTAGAGGGAGGGACAGACCATCCTCTATGCCGTCTAACACAGGCTGGCCTGTGGAAGAACCTCTATGACATTTCCTCAATCGTTGAGGAATGTAGAAGGAGCAGGAGATCTGGTTGTGGCTGGGTCCCGGAGATCCTTTAAACTGGAAAGGATCTTCTTGGGCTGCACGCAAGATGGCTTTGGGCACAAGTTACAGCGTTATCAAAAGACCAGATCTCTTCCAAATCGTCTAAGTGAAAGGAACTGGTGGGACTGATAGGAGGCGACAAAAGAGCTGTTTCTACCTCGATCTCACTGGAGTCAACAAGGGTAGATAAACGCATCATCATCTAGAACACTCCGAGCAGGAGAGTGGCTGGACATCATTATGTCCTTCTGAGACAGTGACATAGGTGAACTCTGCGCCATTTCCCGTACTTGTTCGTCTATGTGTTCTAGATGTTCCAGGATAAAGACGAGACCGCTTGTCTTTCGTGGATGATGCTATGCTTCCGCCTTGTAGGTGAATGCCACCTGACAAGGAGGCGATGGCGGTACACGAGCCGCGTCATCGCCTCTACTCTGGGCCCCACTTCTCGAACTAATTCATTGTGATAATAGGAAAGGGGGGATCCCGATCCGATCCCCTTCCCTAGTCTGAACCCTGTGGGCAGACTCCTAATCCTGTACAGGTTTTTTTTTTTTTTTTTGTGACCGGTCATCATACATTGACCTGTCATCTCTACCGGTCAATACCCGGTGACCGGTCAGGAGACATATCAGATGCCAGTTTGTCTTCATCACTACCCAGGGTGCAGTGCGACACGCTACTCTGGAAGTGTTTGGTGCGGTGCAACTCCTCCCACCCTGGAGGGTGCGACACACTACCTTGAGACAGCAGTGCACTTCCTTCTCTGGAAGTGCTTGGTGCGGTGCAACACCTCCCACCTGGAGGGTGCGACACGCTACCTTGAGACAGCAGTGCACTTCCTTCTCTGGAAGTGCTTGGTGCAGTGCGACACCTCCCACCTGGAGGGTGCGACACGCTAACTTGAGACAGCAGTGCACTTCCTTCTCTGGAAGTGCTTGGTGCGGTGCAACATCTCCCACCTGGAGGGTGCGACACGCTACCTTGAGACAAGCAGTGCACTTCAACACGCTACTGTTCATGTTCGTCTTCTCCCTTCCCGGGAGGGGCGATCTACTCCTGGAACGTTCACTCCCTCCCTTACAGGAGAGGTCTCCTGTCTCCGGACTCTTGAGATTGGTCCCATAGACTCCTGGGACCCCGGAGCTTGTAGAACTAGTCTTCTCGCAGTGTGTTCCCGCCTGAGACTCTATAAGAGAAAAAATTTGAAAATTCAGACGATGATGCAGATCAATGTTTCTTCCGCCCTCTATACATACGTCTGGAATCGGCTAGATTGCAGATTCATTAGTCATTGTGCGAGAGGTACAACGTTTTTCTTACGTGTACACTTGAACACGTGAGGTAGTCTGGGTGAGTATCCCAAGGGCCCTTTTGGTGGCCATACTTCCTACAGACTGACCCGACATTGTTCTCTGAAAAGAAAAATGTTTCTGAAAGAGAACAATAATAATAAAAATAATATTGTATTATTCTTCATACGTAAAACTCACCTGTCTGTATGTACCGGGTGTTATACACCTCCAGTATATTTGCACAAGGTAGGCAATTGTTCCCTGAATTAAGAATTTATCTGAAGGAGAACAATAATAATAATAACAATATTCTATTATTTCCACACATGAAAACTCGCCTTGTTTGTATATACTGCGTACTATACACACACCAGTTCATCTGACCTCTTTGCATCCACTGCGTGCTAATTGCACCCCAGTGGATGCTGAAAGCTAAACAATTGTCTCCTACTTATTATATATAAAATAATACAATAATAAAACGTGTAAAACTCACCTTTTATTTCCACACGGATAAAACTCACCCTTTTTGTATATGTCGCGTGCTCTATGCACACCAGTTCACTTCGCTCTGTTTGCATATACTTTAGCGGTCTATATGCACCACAGTGGATTTGTCTAAAGGTAAACAATAAACATATACATGTTAACAAGGATTAGGAGTCTAGTTTTCTTGACTGACTTTATTGTTCTCAAGAAAGTACAGCAGAGCAATGTGACGCGTCACGCGTGGTTAATAAAGATGCAATTGATGAATTAGCAAAAACAATAATATTTAAACAAATATTTAATTGGTAGAATTATGCGCCTGCTAATTGCGACGCTATCTTGGTTGTCTATGTCACTGTTGTAATGAACACACAAGACTTACCGTGAGCTAAATTGTATCTGAAAAGAAAAAATACATGGTGTACCCTCACCCCTAAGGACAGAATACACGTGGCAATCTAGAAAGACTCTTTCTAGAACAAACACTGATGTAGGGCAGCATAAGACACATAAGACGAGATGGACAAATGTAACCCAGATGAATTTAGGCTGAAAGGAGAATCCAAACGTGGTTGAAAACCGCAACAGATAATTTTTCTCTGGTTATATTCGCACGACACAACCATTAGCCATGGCGTCCATGAAAAAGATGAATGTTCACGCAGGCGCGGAGAGGTGCACGGGTGTGACGTGTCTTGTTGACAAATTCTCCACTCAAAGTGGGAGGATGTTTTCACATCGAACGGACAAGATTTTTCGACACGAAAAAGTAATAAGCTATATAATAGTGATGGGATAATGTATTACTGCTATTAAATTCACCTTTATAGCAGTAAGTGAATTGATGTGCATAGGAGAATATCAAACTTTATTATCATAGCAGCAATACAGATACCTGCTATTATCGTGTTGCTATATCTTTTCCTGACACCAGTCCTAGCAATGCAATAAGAGCAGATAAGTATTACATAATTAAAATTTGTTTTACCTCCCAAAAAAACATTTTCAAAACAGTATTGTCTTTTTAATGATGAGCTATCTCCAAATAATAGATGCTAACTGCATAAATCGGCTAATTTTCTGGATTAATTTGGATGGCCACAACTCCACTCCATTCACCTAGTTGTAATATGCACTCACCTGTGATAAACATCATCAAGAATCTGTGTGCTGACTGGAATTTGGCTCAAGCTTTGAGAATGAAATGGTATTTTTACGGTCAGGCCTGACTGTGACTTCAAGTGATGCATGGTATTCAAGTGATGTTTGAGTTTTTGAAGGAAATTAATGAATATGAAAACACTGAAGACTTTAAGCCAGGACCAAGCTTGAGTTTTTACTGATACCAGGTATTTGAGTGATTAAAGTTCGAGTTATTGAAGTATTACTGTATTTTGTTAAAATTATAATATATTGCTTGACTGCATATATTCAAGTGGTTTAACATTTTGCTTTATGGTAGTTAGACTTTTAATTCTTTTATTGAAAGCATATGTATTCATCACAATGACTGCTGTGATAAAATTACTGTGAAAATATTTTAATGATTTCTTCTTATTATTATTTATAATATTATGTGTATTCCTTTATTTTAATGTTCATTTTTTGCCTTTTTAATGGATTTGTTAGTTATTTTTAGACATAAATTCTTGATGGATTGTCATCATTATAAAGATAAAAATACTAATTATCTGGGGACAATTACCTTGTTGTAATTAAATTATTTGCTGATTCATTAACAGATATATTACCAAGAAATTACCCTGGGCACTCGAAAACAAGCACAAGCACTGATATAAATACCTTTCCCTTAATAAGAAACAGAGATGGTACCAGGGCTTGCGAGTGCGCAAATCACGGAAAAGTTTTATGAATTTGCAAACTTGGAAAGTAGTGATGCATGAGAACTCCCGTAAATTAGTTCAAAGTTGTGCATATAAAACTGCACTCTGTGCAGTATAGAATTTTTATCTTTTCTATTAAGATAAACTTAATAAATAAGAATCAAAAATTTGTGTATGGTAAGGATACTTACTTGATCAAAATACCTCTATCCATTCCAAAGTATGTAGATGAAGGTTAATACAAGAGGATGCTTGGAAATCCCACTAATTATTTATAGTACAAAAACGTGTACCAGAAGGGTTCTGCAATTGATGCCCTTTCATCTCATTTGTGCATGCACGAACTTAATTTTTGGTCCATTTCCAAAAGGAGATTATGGTCAAGCATGGCTGGGCATTAAAATTACTGATTCTTTTCAACTTCAAGTCAGTGTTGACACAAATGTGCAAGGTGAATGGCAGAATGAAGAAAGCGAAGGGTGAAGTGGAGTTTCTCGCCAAACAGGACAATAATTCTATAATGATTTCAGATGCCAGGTTAGATGAACCGCCAAAGAAGAAAACTAAAATTTGCTAAGTTTCAGCAATCTTGGCTGTTACAGTTCAAATGGTTACAATGCAACACTAAAGGAGGGGTATGTTGTGCAATATTTGCAAATGTTTTTGGGAAGAATAACCCTTTTACCTCAGAAATCGGCTGAGTGAATTAGGATGTCAACTCTTACACGACATGCCAAGTCACTAGATCAGATATATTGTGAACTGTAGAAAATTATACAAAACAACTATAAAGAACAGTTTCCTATGCATATACCCCAGCAGACTGTGGAAGTGGGTTCTCAGCACAGAACACTATTCATACACAAATAAGGAACAGATTAAACTCAGAAACAGTCAGTAGATCAATGCTTATACAACTATAGGGGGCATCATATGAGGATTTTGATTTCAGTAGAACCCTAACGTGGAGCAGGAAGAAAGAAAGATGGATATTTAAGTGTTGGTAAATAATAAATAATGAATAATGGCGATTTCCCCCCCCCCCCTTTTTTTTACTCCCCCTTTTTTTGGTGACACGGGGGGAGATCCCCTCTTTAGTTAAAATCATGGCGGCATCTATAAAGAAAATAAAACTGCATTAACAAAATATATGACATACAAATTTCACAAACGAGTGGTAAAAACCTTTATTACATGGTTGGTACACTTGACATACAGTGTTTGCAGTTTTTATATATCAACATGTTAGCATATGACTTTCTGTGAATCTGATTGGTCCAAATAAACCCATATAATCCTTGTGCAGATTTCTCAGTACTGATTGGCTGCAACTGGGGGAATTTTCCTTGCTCTGCCTTCTGGAAAGCAATTATTTTACTATTATTATTAACAATATGTCAGCCATCTTTCCAAATGGTAGCCAAATGGACATTGGCAAAAAACATGCAACTATCACAAAATGCACAGTAGTGGTTACATATGTCAGAATAATGTCCATATACCCTACATAGAATTCTCTGAATGCCAAACTAAAACTAGAACATGAGTAAACCTGCTTGATATTCACCTAGTTGAACTGAAAATGTAGGGGAACTGAAAAAAATCCATCACTCTGTCCAACACAAACATATTGAGTCTGTGCAGATAAATGCCTTGCAGCCTGCTGTAATGCACACAGTCCCCTTTACATTGCTGTTACCATGTGGTATGGATCTTGCACCAAATCCCCAGGACAAGCATGATTTAAATGTCAGCCTATAGGAGTAAATAAATTCACCTCGTGAAAAGAATGCTGGTCTCCCAACTGACAGAAAGTTATCTATGCACAGTATACTTCCAAATCAAATAATACAAATATCTGGTTGCAGAAGCATTTAATTGGGGAATCACTAAAGCCATATGAATGCAAATCAGCACCAGTGTATATCCTCCATACTCGGTAGCATTTAGTACAATTTCCACATCCAGTAAACATCCCTTCAGGCGTATATTCAACAAATGGAATTCTATTTCTTCCGCCATATCCAATACTGTATCTGTGGTGAATATTCATGGTGGAATTGACACTTTTTGGTGGAAACATTGTCAACAGTCTCATTGAAATCCATATATATGGTGCTGCAACTTCTCAAGTTGACCTAACCCCAGTAGTGGTGCGAGGGAGGGGGGCAATTGTCACTGGGCTAGGAGGAGTGCCATCAGGAGCTTCTTTTTTTTTGGTTACCTGTAACCAGGGTGTAGATGGGAGGGGGGTGGAGGTTGACAACTGACATAAAAACTGTTCCCTGTGGCAAAGTGGGGGCACCACTAAAGAACATTGCCCCCAGGTGCCTCGGTAGTGGGCGCCACTAAAGAACATTGCATCTGGATGCCTTGAACCCTCATGCCGCCACTGCTTGACCCAAGTGTACTATGTGACATCACACCGGAATTTTCATTGGAGATCCAGTGTTGAAAAATGATGTTTTCCATGTTAAATGTTCTGTTGATTTGGAAGGACAGTTGCTCTTTGAATTATAATTTGTAAAAAAAAAGTCTACTTCTAAATGTTACTGGTTATTGAATTGTGCAATATTGCTTCAGCTTGTGACTGGAACTATATTTTCACACCCAAAAATTGAAAGGTGCAGCATCTGAGCCAGAATTAAATGAAATGCTGGAAATCATTTGTTCTTCTTTCTATCTAGAATCTTTCCACTAAAATAAGACTATGTGATAATCAGAATCTCAAAAAGGTAATGGTTTAATATTGAATTTCTGAAACTCTTGCAATAATTTTCAGCTTAACAAGGCTTGCAAAAGCTGGAAATTCAAGTCATTTAATAAATTCAATATAAAATCATTACCCATTTGAGATCCTCTATTTCTGTTACGATTATGTGTAAGTGGATGATGCTAAGGTGCAATAGTGAGTTGGTGCATGGCAGGTGGATATATCATAATTGCAGACAGAATATAGTAATTAAAATTACCTTTTGTGAGAGAAAAAAGTTCAAGCTCAATAAGTACTTCAATCAGTCTATGGCCTCTTTACATTTCACATTTTGTTGGCTACACCAGTCACAAAAAGCCATACCTTGTATATTGTGGCACTATTCATTAATTCGTCCATGTCTGCCAATAAGTTATGAATGACAAAAGACATTGTGTTGAAACCTTAATTATAAATACGTTGTCGATGATGCATACCAAATTAAGATGCTAGGCTAAGAAAACAACAAACAGCATGGTAAAATGTAATGTTTCAGCCAATTTTTTTTTATATACCCTGTAATTTTGAGAGAAAATATTCTGATGAAACTTAATCCTAGTATACGTTATAAACAAATATTTTGACATGTACATGTTTTCATAACTGGAAGGTTAAAGTCATATAAAAATCAGTTATTATCAATCAATTTTTGAAAATATTTGTGTCCTGAAATTCTTTTTTTGTTTAACAGACAACCAAGACTGAATGTCTTATCTCAAAATTTACAAAACAAAAAGCAAAAATCATAATTGGTTGACCATATTGTGACATAAATCTGTTAAATATATTTTTATATATGTCCACTTCCAGAATAGGATATTACTAACTTGTACTGCTTTTTATCCTCTGGTTTTGACCAATATTTTTGTCCTCCATCTTTTCATGAAAAAGTGAGGGAGATAGTATTTGCATTTCCATCATTCATCCATTGGTCTGTCATTTCTGCTCTATCACATAAAGCCATTTGAGATCAAGAAATGAAACTTGGTATACTTGTACATCATCATTTGAAGTGTGTCACATACCACATTGGGGGTCCCATCTTCAAGCTTAAGGTCCAACATCAATAGCATAAGCACTACATTTTCCTTTCTGTTGTATAACTTTAGTGCCATTTTAGATTAAGGAATAAAACTTGGTGTACTTATACATAATCATTAGGTGTTTCATGCACCACATTGGGATTCCTATCTTAAAGGTCAAGGTCATAGATCATTTTTTTAAGTTTTCCATCACACTTTCATTCTGCTCTGTAACTGTTTGAGATTAAGGGATGAAAACTTGATTTATGTATACATTATCATTAGAAGGTGTGCGCATACCACATTGGGAGTCCTATCTTCAAAGTCAAGATCACAGGTCAGTATTTTGTTTTCCATCATATATTCCATTCTGCTAAGCCATTGGAAATCAAAGAATGAAACTTGGTATACTTACCGGTATGTATCGTCACTATAAGGTGTGTCAACCACATGGGGGGGGGGCTATCTTCTTGGTCAAGGTAATAATGGGTCAATATTTTTAGTTTTTCCTCATACTTTCATTTCCATTCTTTAACTTTAGATCTATTTGACATAAATGGATGAAACTTGGTACTTACATATCATCACTAGAGATGCATTGCATACTACACTGGGGGGGGGGGGGGGGGTTCTATCATCAAGGGTCAAGGTCACAAGTCAGTATTTTGGGCTTTGGTCATATTTTCCCTTCTGCTATATAACTTGGAGCTGTAGAAGATAAAAGAATGAAACTTCTTATATTTATATACTGTTACCAAAGATGTGTTGTGTTACACATTTGGTGTCGTATATTGAAGGTCAAGGTCGTGGGTCAATACTTTCAGGCTTTTTTGTCACTGCTTTGAATCATAAGAGCTGTTTGAGATTCAGGGATAAACCATGGTACCCTTTTGTTTCACAGTTTGATAGCATCTCATATATCACAATAAATGTTATATTTCCAAGGTCAAGGTTAGTGTTAAATTGTGTCCTCCATTTTTGCACTTTTACTCTTTTTCTCTTTAAGATAGAGCCATGAAACTTAGTTCCTCTCTGTGTCTGTCCAGTAATTCCACAGCTCAGTTACAAAGGTCAGATTTAATACTTTTGTTGACCTCATCGTGGCAGGTATGGGACAAAAATTAACTGGATTGCAAGATGAATGAGATGATTTGTTCCATACTTCAGAATAATTTTATGTTGTATATGTAATGAACTCACATGCAGTGGTATACAATTTCTTTGAATGCATGAATTGTAAGGTTACTTTAACAAATTTGAGTCATCAAACTCTAAAAGTACACTGAGTATTGAGATCTATCTCACATTCATATGAGCACTTTGACAAGTTTTAATGTAACAAAGGGATTTTACTATTGATACTCCTCTAATCTTTGGAAAACAACTATTTGGCAAATGGAAATTCTGAGTATAAAATAAGCTTTATTCAAAATCAGGTAATGGTACAAATTATTGAACAGCTTCAGTGTAAGGGTTCTCAATTCTGTTGAGAAAAAAAAATATCAGCAATGTCAATAATAATATTAAAGTTGTTTACAGAGGGTAATTCAGTTGTAATATACTATTTTCCCTTATGGTCCTCTGCATGAACAAACTATTGTGAATACAAAATGCATTACAAAATATGTTGAAATTCGTCAAGTACATCAAGCACATTGTATATATAATATACATAAAGAGTATAATTGGAGTGTGTACATTTCAATATTTACTATGAAAACTGCCTTTCTAGACAATGGTCATCCAATTTTGTTTTTGAAAACATTGAGATTTGTTTCTGAGTAAATGTTTTGGAGGAGTTCATTTTAAAGAACACCAGAGTTAGCAAATGAGTTTTCAAATGTTCAAAGAGGCTTTTTAAACAGTGTAAAAGATATTTTAAATTATTTTACAAAGTATATGTTATAATTATTCATCCCTTTCTTAGCTGTTGCAATATAAACAACAGTGTAAGTGATGAATATGTTACATTTCTCTTTGTATTTTTTTAATATGTAAACTAATATGTAGATTTACTTGAGTAAAATAATGTGTATTTTAAATGTAAAATTGTGTTAGATTTATAGGAGGGGTATTTTTCAAAGATGTAGATAATATGTTCATATTATGTTCCTAGATATAATTCCTATGGTTAGGATTACTGCACTAATGTAAATCTGAGAGAACATGGGAGACATTAAGCATTATTTTAAGGTTTTATATGTTATGGATTTAATATTGTTACTTTATCAAATTATCAGTAATTATTTAATGGTATCATAAGACTCATCCTTCTGTATTTTCCAGTGGGATTAATATTTGGGTAAATTAAATCATATGGGGATGTAAAAGTTATCAATAATTAGAACGAACAAATCCTGATAATGCTTTGATATAGCATAAAACATTCAATGAGATGTCACAAAATTGCACAAATGGATAAATTATTGTAACTACCTTGGTAACACTTATTGCTAGTATCTACACTGTTATTGCTACTGTACAACCAACACTATTAATACTAAAGCTTATACTACAGGTGTGGAATAGCAGTGATCAGTACAACACCAGTTGGTGAAACTGTGACATTTATTTTAGAGCTGGGCTTAAAAACTCCAATATATCTCCCACTGAAAACCTCTGTTATGTTGTATCCTTTGACATTGACGAGTCCAATATCGCTGCCCAGCACATTAATAACAGAAACAGCACCATTGTTGTTAGGCTGCAGAAATCCCAAAGCAAAGCTTCCAGCTGGCTTAGTTGGACGAGACCAAACCTCAACATTTTCATCAACCTGCAACAACGAGACATTTCTCACAATAGTTCTGAATCTGCAGCATACTTCACATACAGCAAGAGCTGATTTGGCAAGAAACCATGTATAATCAATGTTTACATTTTCATGGGAAACTAATTTTTTTTTTATAAAATTTATAACGAGATTTGTTCATAATGAGTAGGGGTGAAACAATTAATCGATATATCGTTGTATCAATAATTTTTCCATATTAATACCCATATCGATACAAGAGGTGAAAAATCTATACAAAACGATACTTAAGCTATGCGAGTTACTTTAATCTTCAGCAGCTGTGAATAATTATTAGTTGTTTGCCTTTTTATTCTTAACATTGAGAATGCATCTGATACAGCCATAGTAGGCATATGCACTCATTTATGTAAATAAAAAATAAAAACTATTGACAACACCCACTCGCTTTCTACAAATTAACACGAGGTGACTAATTCGCGTGGTTAATATCTGCACCCCCACCCCCAGCCAATTCCATGCTAATTATTTTATCCCGTCAGTACATTCAGCCACTGATAACATATATCAATGTAAAGAACACATTCCAGATTTGCTCTTCATATATGATCTAAGTACTTTACTGATCATTAAATAACCACCTTTACACAAAGTTTATCTGTTGCTTCGTATCTTGTCTACTTGGATCGAATTTGAAGGCTGCTCTTCCAGTGTGTCATGCAGTGAAATATGTTACATTCAGTTCTGATTGGTGGTAATTGTTTGTTCAAGTCCAGGGAACAATAAACACCAATCAGAACTAACTGTAGCTTGTTCACTGCGTGACACGCCGGATGTATTGGCATCCAAACTCAATCCAAACAGATACAAAGCAACATAGAAACTTCATGCAAAAGTGGCTTTTAAATGATCTGTAAAGTACTTAAACTGTACATGGGGAACAAGTTTGGAATATCTCTTTTTACACTGATATATGTACACAACTGAACGTTCTAACTGGATTAAAAAAAAGAACAAATTAGCACAGAATCGGCAAGGTGGCAGATTCCAAACCACATGAGTTGCAAGTTATAGCCACCTTGTTAATTTGTAGAAGGGGATGGGGTGTTGTCAATAATTTCCTTTTTCATCTGCTGGAAGTACAATGTGAAAGATTTGGTTGTTAGTTATCTCCACTCCCACATTTGGACTTGTTCTAGATAAGATTTTCCTTGCACAAGGAAATTGTACTATTTCTTCTGTTTTGAAGATAATACAATAATGCCTTCCAACTTTAAGTAAGTGAAGACATGAAATTGGTAATAAGATGTTTTTAAAGCATTCATTCAGTGCAAAACAAATGGCTTAGTGACCAAGATGAGTCATGCATCTGATCCAATGGAGTAGCCTGAAATTGCCTAAAAAGTTGAATTAAAGTCACTGACAACTAACAGGTAGTCGGTTTGGAAATTTTTTTTTTTTTTTTTAATCTTGTCAAGGATGAGAATGCCATATGAACAGATGATAAGTCTATGTCTCTCTGTAAATTGCACACTGGTAATATAACCAATATGTCAACACATATTAAACGGCACCATCCTACTACTGAGAAACCTTCTAAAGATGAAAAGACTATCAAGTTGATATGTGTATCGATAATGTATCGTATCCTTGGCTGTGTTTCGTGAATCGTATTGATACACGGTAGAGGTGTATCATTTCACCCCTAATAATGAGCTTATTTTTCATATTCTCTGGACTTCATTTATAGACGAAGTTTACTATACTAATTCTCTATATGCAACATAATAATGCAGCTTTTTAAGAACCTTAATACATAACCCTGTTTTGTTGCTTTTTATGCATATGCAATTATTTTTGCATCCATTAAGTGCTAAAAGTATACTACTTGTCATGAAAAGAATTCAGATTTATTAAGAAAGCAGTTAAATAATTCTGCAGTTTGCATCTTGGGCAAGTTTTGTTTTAAAGAGACCAGGGAAGCATAGATTTACTGAAGGAAGCTACAAGTCGGGTAAAAAAGATGTAATAAAACATTTTCAGGTCATCTGTTTATCCAATATGGACCTGATTTATTTCTTTTAACACAGCAGACAATTTATAAGTCTAGTATGTTATAACCTTTGAAAAAAACATGTATATATTAAAGCTGAATGAGAAAGAAATAACAGGTTAAAAACTTTTCCTCACTTTTTGGGCTTGTTCCTAAGGTTAGTGTTATCTCATGAAAATAAAAACATCCTACCACCAGTATCCGCCTTCCTTGTATCCCCATTGGGTCCTGATTAATGGCAATCACTCTCTGATTCAGTAGAATCATCTTGGCAAAATCAGGCATGTCACGCAGGTCATTGGACATCAAGAGGGGGGATGCCATTATTGCCCACATGGCCATCTGGGCCATGGATTGTGTCTCTGTCAGTCCAAAGTTTCCTATTACCAACTCAAATGAGAAAAAGGAAAGACTTGGATCAGAATTACTGCAAAATGAAAGATTCATTTTAAAGGTTTGTTGTCTCCAAAAATATTGAGCACATAGTAGCATCATGGAACCACTGTAGAACTATGTTTTGTATACCATAATGGACTGACATACAATGTATATGGAGACTTTTTGTCAAAGAAACCTGTCAAAATTGTATGCCACATGCAGATACTCAATCGTTTATTTAGCAAATCCAAATTACATGTAAATTCTGTTTATTATAATTTTCAGCTGATTTTTAAGAACCCAGTACAAATATTTGCTCAAATAGTGTTAACTTTTCCATGAAACACTCCTGAAAGACTTGAGATGCAATAATATTCTGACCCTTTCTATGCATGTGGTATACTTGTCAATTTTAGCCATTTGCTGTGTTTTGTGGACCAGTCACTGCCTATGCTTCACAGCAAGATGTCAGTCTTGTCAGAAACATGATATGTACAATATAGACTGTTTACACTATATACATCATGGACAAGATCTTCATTGCAAAGTTAAATACATTTGAGCCATGGGTATAAGAATGCAGACTTCTCAAAGAAAAGTTAAAGGGTATAAAATTATTATGATTTCTATGGATTGATGGTGTACAAAAACTAGATGAGTCTGAACAATTACAGACGATAATGTTTTTTCTTTTTCTGCAGGCAATAGACTCTTCACATTATTACCTCCCTTGCTGCTACTCTCCACTTACTGTTCCAGGAAATCACATTGAGAGAATAAACTAACAAATGATCAAATAGATGAATGAAATGAGTGAATGAGGAATTAATTAATGATTAATCAAACAAAAAATGTATGTGACTGAATGAAAATAAACTTGTTAAAGAACAAAGAAAAAAGTGCAAAGGGATAAGCAGTTGTTAACCCGCAACATCAAATGTGATAAAAATGATACTTTATCACTTTAATTTATTTTTTTTTCTGCCTGAATTATGTAGTTCCAATGAAATGGAGGTTAGTCATCTAAGTGAGTGATATGAACAAGTTTTAAAAAATCATAAGGTTCACCTGATGAGCATTATATAACTCTTTTTTAAGAAAAAGGCTGTAAAGAAAACTGTCATCTTTAGTATTACTGTTATTCATGAAGACTGTAAATACTTGTAAATTTTTATGATGACATTGACTTTAAAGCATCCATAAAAACCACTTCACCAGTACAATAACCATATATTTTAGCATGGAATTATTTTTCATGAACAAAATTAAGGTTAGGTTTATTTTATGTAATATATATTTATATATATATATATATATATATATATATATATATATATATATATATGTAAAATAAAATATAAAATTAAACAATGAATTTGGCAAGCAATATCTTAGAATCCAAGATCGCATAACATTAGAAAATTTCTTGGATTTTTTACAAGAATTTATTTTCACAATAATTCTTTGAGGGAAATTATCAAGAGAAAATGAAACATTTTGCAACTAAGTATGCTCTTTTTTTCTGTGACAACATATTTTACACATGGTTGGCCATGTTTTTTGTGGGGTTTTTATGATAAACATTTTACGCAAAAATTACTTTTAGTAAAAGAAAAACGGTTTATGATCCTCCCATTCATGGTGCATATTTTAAAATATATCTAAAAAATATTTAGCTCTTCTTATTTCATTTTCATTACTCTCCACATGAAGATTTGTATGATTGTTGGTTTTATTTTTGGGGGGTGGGGTGGGGTGGGTTTCTTCTTTTATTTCTACTAATGTTCTATATCAGTTTATTAAAGTAACCTTTAATTTATACTGCCTTTACTAATGAGAACAAAAATTGGCGATTTCACCATTCAGCCTTTTAGTTTCTGTGAATGTACAAACTGGGTATGAATACATCAATGAACAAACAAATAAACAGACAGAAAAGATTAGGAGAAAATGAGAACAGATAAAAGAATGCAGATATGTACCCCAAAAAAAGAGGCAAAGTGAAGAATTGCCACATATGTAAATGTATAAATGACGGAAAAGAAACCAGAGAATATATTTACCAACAATATGGCTAGATCAAAAGATAAGATAGAAATATTGATTCACTTTGTAACACATTCAGACATATAACTTTTATTAAGTCGGGAAGTGAAATACGTTTGTTGGGAGCAAAATAAAATACATGTAATAATGGATTTTCTTTTTCAGTAGGGGTTGTAGTGTTCTTTATTTGATCAAGGAATAAGAACGTTTTGTTCAGAGCTGGTCGTCCTCAGATGCACACATTAAACTTTAAAAACTGCCGACAAGAATCAAGCCTCTAATCTCCTAATTAAAGGACTTGAGAAACTTAAACACTTCATTTTATTACTTGTTACCTCTGGTATTTTATCATTGTGTAAACTTTGTTCATCTTAATCCGAGCATAGGAACATAAATGGTTACTTAGGACTCGGACTCTTCACTAGTGACATACTGAAAACTTCTTGGCTTAAAGATACCCTCGGTAAAATTAGAAACTTACTTTTTAGTGTATCGTGGGCCTCTATCTATATAACTATTAATGTATATAACTAGAGCTAGTAGCAACAGATGCAGCGCAGAGGGCCCCGCTCTGAACAATTTATTTGACAGGGCCTTAAACAGAAGAACTTCTGTTGGAAAACCAATGTTCGTGGAAGATGGGCATTCAGGGGCTACAACTCTTCTCAGTGATGTCGTGGAATGCTGGAAATGCAACTCATTCAAGGTCTCATTAATGTAAAGGTGCATGATAACTTTGGCTGCAATGCAATATTCCTCATTAAAGTTATGCTGTGGAACGCTAGGTGGACAGGCAATCAGGGGCCATAACTCTTCTAAATGACAATGTGAAACAAATGAATTTAAACTCGTTCAAAGTCTCATCGTATGAAGCTGCCTGCAAAATTTGGTTGAAATCCAACAAAGTTTAGTCCAGTTATGCAGTGGAAACCGAAGTCAGGTGAATGGCAATCAGGAGCCATTACTCGTATAAATGATGTTGTGAAATGCTGGAAATCAAATTAATTCAAGGTCTCATCAATATAAAACTGCATGCCAAATGTAGTTCAAATGCATCAAAACCTAGTAAAGTAGTGAAGCTGAAACCAAAGTCAGAAGGACCTGTAATTCGAGGTCATAACTCCTGTAAATAATGTCAGGGAGCACTGGAAATCAAACTAACTCTGGGTCTCATTAATCTGAAGTGACATGCTAAATCTGGTTGAAATCCAAACAATTTTGGCGAAGTTATCTTGTGGAAACCAAAGTCACTAGGATGAGCAATCATGAGGCCATAACTTCTAAATGAGACTAAACGCATAAAAGGCACGTGTAATTAAGTCTATAAGACGATGTTATACCAAATTGTTGAATGGTTATTGAGCTTTGCTGGTAAAAGCAATATCCTATGTGAATATGTGAAGCTAATTGTCAGGGTCCATAACTCTATCTAAAATGGAGTAGACAAGACAAAACCCAGAAAAGGCACAGCTAGATTTATGAGATAATGTACACACCAAATTGCACCAAAATCTGTTGAATGGTTCCAGAGCTATGCTGGGTACGAGGATCTAATATAGTGGAGATGTTTTATTGATGGACAAAGAGCAATCAAATGGTGATCTGTCTTTCCGACATACCCAATCACTGACCCAAGATGTAGACGGCTTTGTCACGGATGTACAGCGCAACAGGCACCAGATTTGGTGATAAGAGTCTCTCACAACATCCAGTAGCGGACCTATGGTGGCAACACGGACCGGTGCCGCACTATTATATCACTGGCCGCGGCTTTAACTATGGTAATTTCCCTTTCCTGGATACACGCCATTTTTTAGCACATGATCAACTACAAGCAGCCAGTATATTTGGTGGAGGAAAACCCCAGGAAGAACAACCCACCCACAGGCAGCTACTGGCAAACTTTCTCACATGCCCACATTGGTCGAGCCGAGACTGGAACTATTAGGCGAGCGCCTTAGACCACTCGGCCACCCAGGATCCCTTGAAAATGGTGCTGATCTGGCCTTACAAAATGGCTGACACGAGGACCACCTTTAAAATCTTGTTATCGCTTCTGCTTCTGAATAGATAATCATATTGGTGTGAGTTTTTAAGTAAAACACTTTTTGCAATAAGTACTTGGCACTAAATGAAAATGGTGCCAATATGATCTCCTAATATGGCCACCACAGCGGTCATCACGAAAATCTTGTTATGACTATTCCTTCTGATGTGATGGTCGTACCGACATTTGGTTTTCACAAAAACCCTTCTTGCAACATGTAGTTGTTTCATTAAAGAGATGATGCTGATCTAACCTCCATCTTGAACATCTGCTGACCACCAACATGTCCGGGGCTGAGCAAATTTTTTTTTTAACCACTAGTCCAGGACAAGTGGTTTCAGAAAATTCACTAGTCCCACCTTACTTTTCACTGGTCCCAAAATGGTAATCACTTGCCGAGATGATTAGGAGTATGTACTTAATCCATAGAAAAAAACAAACGAAATAATATACAACATAATTATTTCTTAAAAGAATTAAAATTTTCAAAAACATTGGTTGTTATACATTTGGCTTCTTCAGGTTCATGTATATATGTTTTAGCTGATGGATTTGAAAAAATGTCCATGTATATGTCTGTCACCTGCACCAGCACTAAGCCAGCAGTTGATAGCTGTGTCTGGGTTGAAGTCCTCAAGCTCTGGTCCATTTGCGGAAATGTTCATTAGCATTTGTAAACTCTTTCGGTTTAAGGAAATTCTTAAAGAAGTCTTGATTAAGTTCATTGAACTAAATCCTCGTTCACACTCAGCAGTGGATGGGCTTATAACAAAAATGATATCTAATAGTTTGCATAATTGACTGAGACTAGGTGGAGTATTCACTAAGAGTGTTCCAAGAATTCTCTGTCTCTTAGCAGTGTCATATTTGACATTTTTTGCCATCACAGATTGTTGCTTATGTCTCTTTGGAGAAATAGCTACCGCACACTCAGTATCAGTCTTACGTTTTATCCCTCCACTTTCAAACAAATTTTCCTTCTCCGAATCGCCGTTATTACCTTCCTTGCGAAAATGATTTAGCAAACTCATTTTATACACAGAGTAACCATCAGCTTGCTTGACAACTACTTCTAAAGTGATCATAACATTCATGTTCTCTTTTTAATACGAACAGAGACAGCTCATTAATTAGCGTAATTGTTTCGCTTCAAACGCAATATCGCACGTGGAAGTTAATCATCTGTATAATCAATTAAAAATTAAAGAATCATTTAATCAGTTCATAAAAGAAACCAACATTGATGTCGGTAAAGTACCTTTCAATAATTTAATTACACTGACTCGCTGGATTAAAATCATAGTGAGCCGCTCGTGATAATCTGGCTTGAGTAAACTCAATGCAACAAAGCCGCTTAAAACACTACTAATTGATCATACTGGCTTTCTTTTGTTTGACGTGTTTTGATTTGCCGATAATTTGGTCGCTTAGCCCAAAATGCAGTCAAGCGGTAACAGGATGTAAATGTATACACGAAGAGGGGTAGAATCAAGTATTCAGTACACCCGGAGGGCATGATTGGCCAAATAAAGGTAGATATAGTGATTAAAGCACGAAAATAAGGACTAGCCCAACTTTTTTAAAAAGCACTTGTCCCGGACTAGCGACTTGGAAAATTGTACTTGCCCGACTTCAAAAATGACTAGTCCGGGACGTCGGGCTATGGGATTTGCTCAAACCTGATGTCCGTGCTATTGTGAAGGAGTGGGATCAAGTCAAAAGCAAACATAATGGCCATCTGAAAAATCTTGTTATTCCTCTTGAAGGAATTGCTACAACTGTGATTTTCAATAAAACACTTATTGCAATATGTGACTGGCCCTGACTGAAAATGGTGCATATCTGGACACCAACATGTCTGTGTTTTTGTGAGTGAGTTTGAAAATCAAAACTGCTTGACCTTGGGGTCAATTCAAAGGTCACTGATTGCATATTTTAACTTTATCAAGCTTATTAAAACATTGACTTGCACATATACGTATGAATTTTGACAAGACTTTGTATTTAGTTGTTTTTTCATAATCATATTGATAAACAGCACTCTGACATTGACTACAAGATCAAAGGTCTTGTACTCAGGTTTGTATCTGTAATGGCTTGTGAGCATGGTAACACAAATTACAATGAAAGTATTTTATAAAACCAGTTCAATAACTTGCTTTTTTTTCAAATCAGTTCATTATGGATTGAACCAAACTTAGCATGTGGGTATATCTAAACAGTATCTGAGATGATATTCTATCTATTATATGAGGTTCAATGTCCAAAGCCACGACAAAGAATCTGGTATTGCTTATCTACTGAACAAGTTAAATCATTTGTACATGAAAATATGTTTGTTTCCAAACTTGATATGTTGGAGTTTGTCAGCAATATCTGAGATGGTTTAAATACTCATCATTTAAAAAGAATAAAAGGAGGGAAGAAACTGACTTCCTGTGAATTCCCGCAAAATCTTTATGGCCAGTAGAGCGCCAGTCCCCTTCAGAAACTCTTGTTTCCAAGCAAAATCAAATCAAAAACGTAATTTTGATTTATTATGGGATACAATGACTTTTATGCAGCTATTATCAGATTGCGATAATTTGTATACTTACCATGTCTGGATCGTTCCAAGCCCCTGGCTTAGCGTACTCTGTCAAATTATTCACATCTCTTCCATAATAATCCAGGATACCGTGAACACTGGACCAAGAATCCTCGATATCCCCATGATTTCTCCATAAGTTGCAGGCTTTTTGAATGGCAACATAGTCAGGCTAGGCGGAAATGGAATTAATACATTTCTTACACCTGCATCATCTTTCTCACGTAATTCTGTGTTATCACTCTGCACTAGAAAATGACATTACTTGTCGGTAACAAGATATTTTATTTCATGATTGATCTAATTATCAATTCTTAAAATAAGCATGTAATTTCTAAGAAAAAAACCCCCACATATATTATAAAATTATACATGAATAGTGCAACAAATATTTGTTGAGATTTTTGAGGACATTTAAATCATACTGAATTTACGATTTTCATATTTATAGCCAAAATGTATGCAACATATTTCCCCTTTTTTGTTTCACTTTTTTTTATAAAGCTATCATTATTTCTCTGCATATCTTGCGCAGAATATATTTTTGTTTTGATATGTTAGTAAACTCGGAAACACGTAATACCAACATCTCTGGTAAAAAAAAAGCAAAAAAAAAAAGAAAAGCAAACTAGCAGTCATTCCATGTCATTCATCTGTTCTACAATATATTTGTTTGTTACATAACCTATTGTGTGTTTATCCATGCATAACCTATTGTGAATTCATTTATGCATAACCTGTTGGCGTATTAACCATACATAACCTGTTGCGAATTCACCCATTCATAACCTATTGGCATACTTACGCATGCATAACCTATTGCTAATTCACCTTTATATAACGCATACCCAACTGACCCGGATCTGTCATAGCATAATGCACCGGCAGATCAGGGTCTACTAGTACTCTACATTGTTCGCTTACAATTAAGAGTAAAATCAACACAGACCCAGATCTCCTGGTACATTATGCGATAGCAGATTTTGGTCTACGCTGTTCTCAGTGGGATGCACATTATAAAGCAGCACATGCGGAATAATGCTCCACTTCTCACACATTGAAACTGGAAGGGTTTTGATGGACCCAAGTCATCAGTGTTTTATATTTATTGAACTCTAGACACCTAATTATCTATTATTCCATACACTTAGAAGCGTTAAAAAACAACACAAAAAAAAACATGAAAAATAAAAGAGTAAAATACATTTTGCTGTGGAGCTGCATCGTCCATGGTGGACGACTCGAGTTATTGTGCAGAAACAACATTGGTAACAAAACAGACAGACGGACGTACAAGATCATAACATAATACGCTCTGCCTTATTGAGGGCGCATACAATAAATATACAAAAAAAAAAAAAAAAAAAAAGATAAGAAAAAAGGACGACAGGTTCCCATTCGGGTTTGTGGCTCATGCTCACCTGTTTACCTCGAAGTTGAACGTAAAGCGGCCATTCACATGAGAACACTATTGGTCTTCCTGTCATGTTCAGATAGAAGCTCATGGCTGGATAGCCTATAAAATAGCCAGTCCAATTTAAATAAAATCTGTTCAAATCTAAATGGGTCAATCAATAAAAAAAATTACTTTTAAGTATGGCAAAAATCTTCATTGTGAAAAAAATATAAAGTCCATATCTGATCGACCAGTGGCTGTTTTAATTTCAGGAAATGGGCACAAGTGTTAATCTTTGCCACGCAATTATAAAACTCTCTTTCCTGCTTAGACTAAAATTAAGTCGATAAAAAATACGGTTAAGTCTGTAGTTGGTGGATGCAGCGGTGGTTCAGAGAGAGAGAGAGAGAGTTATGTCTCACCATATGACATATCATCGACATCAGAATTGCAGCCATCAAACTTAAGATAATCAACGTCCCAGTCCGCAAATGTCTGTGCGTCCAGCTGCATGTAAAATTCACTTCCAGGATACCCACCACACGTCTTCACGCCAAAGTCCTCGTATATACCAAACTTAAGGCCCTTAGAATGAACCTGAGGGAAAGAAAAAAAAAACAACAATTTATCCAAGAAAATATGCTGGAAGAAAATTTAAATTTTATTTGGGTTTTCATGAACGATCGTGTCAGGAGATCTTGTAACAGTGATCGACTCGCTCTAGAAGGAAGCACTGTTCACTTTTAATCTCGCCTTTTTGCTCCTTTTTATTTATTTATTTATTTATTTTGTTGTCCCTCCCCTTTATTTTCTCCCTATTTTCTCAAACGTTGTACACAATGTTTTACACATTTTAATTGACAATTTCTCCTTTAACTTCTTTCTTTTCTTTATCCTCGTCTTTCACCTATTCCCTATTTGTTCATCCTCCTGCTTTATATACCTTGGCTAAATGCTAATATTAAGCAAATATACTCTTCACTCTGACTATTAAATAAAAAATAAAAAAAAATTTTTTTTTAATTTTTTTGTTGGGGGGTGTCATTAAAGCTTAACATCATCCGCCGTATATTCATATATATTTACAATATTTGTATCGTAAAAGGAGAAGAACATTATAAGCCATTGGCTTTCTTTCTAATCCTTTAATTTCTAGATTGCACCTCTTGTAATCTCCAACTACAAATGTATGGAATAAAATATGTTTAAACTAAAAGTGATCAACTGAACAGATGTGAACACTCACTTCTGAAGGCATTTGAAGTACGCAGTCATTAATTTGCAGATCATTTTCTGTAGATTCAGTTCTCACCGCCTCAATAGATCATTTTTTTCCCAATGTATAAGCCCTCAACAGAATGCAAATCAAAGCGTATATGTTTATGGAGTATGTTTCACTGTTAACGTATATTCTGTACATATTATTAATGTCTTATATTTTGTTTCAAATTATCCCCAAGATCCGAAAATATTCTTTGAGGACTGCATTTCTTTCTTCAATATCTTAGGTAGATTTCTCTTTCCTGTTTCTTAATAGTCGTTCTCGAAATACTGTTTCGCCTGCGAAATCAACGCTCGCGGAAGAACTGTAAATAATTTTTCATGAAAATTTTACCGAAAATAATTACAAACATTTATCAAGCCTTTGTAACAAGCATTAAGACTGGTTAAAATCCCATCATGTGACACAGAAAACTTAAAGTTAGTAGCTCATAACACAGAAAGGAACTCCTAATGCACGTGTGCGCCCTTCTTGTGCATTTTGATAATACTTGTAACAATGGCTAAAATATAGTTAAGTTATTTATTTCTTGAGATTCGTTATTATTGTTATAGCCATTTGTAATTATAAGAATTACTTCAATTTTTAAAGGATTCATGAAGCTTGAAAATCGATTACACACTATGCATGAACAGCCTTCGCTTGAAAATCGATTACACACTATGCATGAACAGCCTTCGCTTCGCAACGATGCAGTGTATACTCTATTTTCAATCTTTATGACTTCGTGAATCCCGTAAAATATAAAGTTCAGTGCCTAACTGAATCTGGTGTGACGCCTCCGCCGCTGACACCAATGAAGTAACTCTAAATCCCGCTTGTTTTCGCTCGCAAAAAAAAATCTTACAAATCTAAATTTTGTTTATAAATTACTACAATATTATATTAAAATATACAAATTATCCCTCCTGTTACTATATTTTTTTTATTTTTTATTTTTAATTTATTTATTTTGGGATGCTTTACATAGTCGGCAAGTTGCTGGATGCCGCTAGGGAAGCGCTGTGGGTCGGGCTGCAAACGTCCGTCAGGTCCCCTCTCCGGGGCCAGCCAGCAGTCGTCAATAATTACATATTCGTACCCCACGTCCTTGTACCCGTCCTCTGCTAGTCGGTCAGCCATCTGCTTGATAAGGCTCTCGCTGCCGCGGAAACAGAAACAAGACAATTTAGTTAGTATCTGTGGTTAGCGCAGTGGTTTAAGACAAATCATACCATAATTTATATGCACCACCATGCGCAACATAAAATAATGTCATACTTCATGACGTCAGGTACCTCTCGTGGGTTTTTCGAGCATAGCATCGTGTTTTGATGGACGCGCCAAGTGCTATGGCCAGCGAGGTGCAAAATTTTCAGATTTTTAGTCCAAAAATCATAAGAGTAACGAAAAAAAGAAAATAGAAAAAGGAAAATCGCAGTAAACAAAAGGCAACTTGTTATTTATTTATCAATTTGTGTCATAGATAGATGAGCCATGACGATTCATTCAGCTAATCTGAGTGCTATGAGCGGTTTGCTTTGGTTTGGTTTGGTGTTCTACGGCACAGGTTATTTAGTGCCGAGGCAACTGGAGTAAAAATCCCTTGCCCAATGACAAAACGATAGCCGACCCTAACTGATCCAATGAACGATGTGAGAATTAGAGTTGCGGGAATGAAGCTGGTATAATGTCGTCGTCATGGTCCTGGTTTATCTTATTTTCATTGTAATTGTTCATGTGCCACTTTATAATCTAAATTACGTTAAATAAAAGTTGTGTCCTCTTAACAACAGATAATCCTTGTTTGCTAGAGAGAGAGATAGAGAGGTACAGACGGACGGACTGGTAGACGGACACATACACACACGCAAGAGTTGAAGGCAGGGCCGGATTAAGACCTTTAGAGGCCCTAAGCACTGAAAAGATTATGGTGCCCCCCCCCCCCCCCCACCATGCAATTCAAAATAAAAACAATACTAAACCGTAATTTCTCCCTCTCTCTCTTTTTTTTTTTTTTTTTTTTTTTTGTGCCCCTGCTTTGCTGGTGCCCCAAGCACGTGCTTAGTCTGCCTATTGGGTAATCCAGCACTGGTTGAAGGTAATCAACATAAATTTAAAAATACATCGAGCATATAACACCTTTTATGTCATTGAAAACTTTTGTTTGACCACATATTGCTTGTGAGAACAATACGTTCGCCAGTTCGTACGGTTGTGCAAATTGATAATTAACATATATATTTAAAAAAAAAAAAAAAAAAAAATGAAAACTATCTATCTATAAAGTATTTTACATGATAACATACATTTTCAGCGGCATGCTACTTTACAAATGGAATGCAAAAGCAAAGAAAAAAGTACTTTCTCTCACTTACTATGCAGAATAGAAGAACAAAATAAACGTTTTTATCATTTTTTGTGGGGTTCAGCTTCTTACAATACACCTAGTAATCAGATTTTTCACAAAAGCTCCGCTAAACAGGGTAAAATTAACAATACAAAACTCAGCTGGTGCTTGTGAATTTAGATATTCGGTAGTGATTCACGATTCGCAAATAAATAAATGAAATAAAACTGCGATAGAATTTCCAGTTTATAATTCAGTACTGAACATGATTGTTTTGCACATCACCATAGCATTTTTACTGCCTCAGTTCTGCTTTCTATTTGTTCAGGTCTTGTGGATCCACAGACCGGAACAGCGGTCCACATAAAACCTGCACTCAACTTCATATGGGTTAATTGAAGTTGGGACAGTCTTACAGATTCTTCAACATTCCTGTGGGATTTAATGACTTTGCATATAACCATTTCAGGACTTGTTCGTGTGCAGAATTCTGCATCTTCTGAGAAAAACAGTTCGAAACTAAACTTCTTTCCTGCGCTGTGTCTTTGAGTTGTGCTAGACTAGTTGTTGAGTATTCACTTTTTTTGTTGTTGTTGTTGTTGCTGGAGGTCATCTTTATTTTGGGGCTACAAAAAGAGAGTGCTGTATGTGTCTGAGCCCTCTCTGTGTGGTGGAAGTCTGAGCCCAAAATTTCAACCACTTTAACTTCATTAAGTCTCAAAAGTAGTGTTAAGCAATTTATGCTAAAATGTTTATAGAAAAGCTATGCCATTATAACAGTAACTTTACTATGCCTTTGTATACCTATCGAATTCTGTTTTATATCCGCATGCAATCTTTACTGAAAGTCACTCAAAGTGTCCTGCAGCGACAATCATTGAGTATGTTATTTTTGCATCCTTAAATCTGAAGTCTATCGATCCTCAGCTTGCAGTTTAAATCTTTAATTCAATTATCTGTCTCCTGTGTCTATCTGTATTTCCTGCTATACACAAACGTCTAACCATAAATGAAATAAAGCCCGAAAACAAAACCTCCCAAAAAGTCAGTCGGTGATTTGCGTAGTTAAAAAGAAACAACGTTAGTATGATAATAAAATGATCGTGATTACTAAATCGATAAAATCGTAAATAACTACCATTTTCAAATTTACCTAAGTATGATATAATATGAACTAAGATCAAAATAACGACTTCATATGTTTCCAAATTAAAAAAAGTATTACTTTTTCGCATGGTTGGCTTTCAGAGAATTATATACAATTAGCATATTCCGTCTATCAATATAATTTTGGACCGAATGTTTGATATCAGGTGTAAACTTCATAGTTTGGATTTTATAATATATAAGGACATGACAAGCTCAGCACATTTTCGCACGTCCGAGCTTCGCAGAGTAAAATTGTAATTACAGGCCGTCTGTATGTTAGGGAAGATAAATCTGTAACCTGTATATGTCGGTCGATAGCCATAAATCGCAGTGGAGTCTCTGGAAGGGCGATGACAAACCGATTTTCTCAAATAATTGTAATTAACTGGTCATTATCTCACTATACCAGTTTTTTGGGGGATTGGGTTGGGGTGAGATTATAATTGTAGATTTTGAAATATTTCCTTTTATATGAGTCTCTTTCGATTTATAAAATCTGCAGAAGGAAGATAATTAGGATTATTTTCATACTTTTAGTGTCATATAAGCAAGACAGAAACATTCCCTTCATACAATGAAAACAAACTGCTCAAACGCACCCATATTTATGTAGATTATTTTTTTATTTATCCATCTCTTACTTTCGCAGCTTGTCTCTGGACCGATCATGCATGGCGCCACGATATCTAGAAAATGGGATAGGTCACAGTTTTGTTTTGTTTTGTTTTCGCTTTTGTTCACTGAGCTGCTCGCATACAACTCGCATGCAACGATTCAGGACAATTGCAATTGAAGATCTGAACAGTATGATATGCCGTTAATTAATACACTCGATTTGTACATTTGTCTTCTTGGGTTCGATCCCTGGAGCGAGCAAGAGTTAAGGTAAATGATACATAGTCAGCAATTTCACATCATCAACTGAACTGTCGGAAGTATTAATAAAAGCAATCAGATTTTACCATATAAACGACGCTTAATTAGAGATAGTGTACATTGTTAGTTCCATGTTAAATCAAGACATTTTCATGAAAACTGTGGAGATAATTTCACAATTCTTATTGATAAAACTTTAATGATATACCTCATCAGGATTACTCGTCTATTCTTATCAAACTACAGAGAACGTCCAGTTAAGAGCATAACTTTTTCACAGTCGTAACAGCCTGAAATCCAGGGCACAATGATATGTTTAGTATGACTGCATAGTTGCATGATGCATATTGTACAGCGAATGTGTGTAGGAGAAATGGGATGTGGACTCAATAACAATGTCGCAATGGAAGATTTTTCCACTTCGCATGCAAGACATAACTTTGCGTGTAGGACGTGGGCTCATTAACAACGTCGCAATGGAAGATTGTTTTTCTACCTCAAATAGAAGAGATAACATTTTGTATATTAATATAAGCAAATTTTGCGAGCAAGTGAGACAGAAAGAAAATCTGGGAAGAGTGTGAATATTCCTATTAAAAATGGACCTACATTTATATTTTAAAGTCGTATACAAACGAAAGACTTGACAATTATACATATTACCTTATGCAGTTGTTGGGGTCCTTTACACAGTCGGTGTTACATCGAAATCGTTCCCATGACAACCATCCCATGGGCGGGGTCAGAGCCAGGCCATTGTCAAGGCCATAGCAAACTCCAGCAAACAAGACAAGGGAAACACAGGGCAATATATGAATCCACTGAAATCCAATGTTTTCAAACATGTTAACAATTTTTTAAGTATTTCTATAAATAGTATACAAATAAAATTTCTGCTTCAGCCTTTACTTGTTTTGTTTGAGTGTCTTGTCTCTTTCAATGCCTGTTGTTCCAAAGCCCAAGAAAGATTTCTGAAAGATGTGTTCACCAAGAAAATGGTTCTGCATGTACATTATATCCCACCAGTTACATAGCAACAACCTTACGGTGGACGTGGAGACTGAGGGCTTGTAATAGCTGAGGCCAAATTAAAAGACAAAATCACTTGTTTGGCAGCATTTTGGGCTGAAATTGTTCAACAGAGGTGGAAAATTAATCAGATCCAGGGCATTGTCAAGGCCATATCAAACTCCAGCAAACAAGAAAAAGGCAACATATGCGTCCACTGAAATCGAGTGTTTTAAAATATGTAAACAACTGGAAATTCCTTGGAAAATAAATTGGAAAAGTATATTCAGAAAATTGGTTTCCGAATAAAACCAGACATATTAGAGACTGCTGATAGAAAGTTAACTCGAAGGACAAAACATATCAAAATTCTTGTGCACTTAGTAATTTAAAGATGAGGAAGCCTGGATGGGGCAGAGGTGAATATGTTTGCTACGTGTAGCTGTAGTATCGTGTTCAGTCTGAGTAGCTGGTGGTTGCCTATTCAAAGTCGCGGTTTCTTGTATGGGTTGAGAAATTTTGCTGGTCCATAATTCAAGTCGTACAGAAAACAGCACTCGAACGTTAGTTGTTCGTTGGCTATGACCGCTTGAGAATTTAAAGTGAATGTTGTCTTACATGTGACAGTTATCACTTAACATTATTAATAAATATATATTTTAAGTGTAAAATATGAAGATAATTACGTGATTTCTTTGTCGGTTTCGTATATTAGGTTTGTTGTATATGTTTGGTCAAATCTTTTAAGCAACTTCTTAGAAGAAATTATTACAAGTTTTTCTGTCTTTATTAGCAGGTGCAATTATTTAATGGCAGATTGGCATCATTTGTCAAAACTTAAAGTCTCTTCATGCCAAGATGCTTTTTTATTGGTCCAATTTAGTTAAATTTTGTTAAGTGATTATTCAGAATTGAAAGGATTTTCTATTGCTAGTAAATATAGTCATATTTAATGGCGAATCGGTATAATTTTGAAACCCCTTCGTGCTATAATATTTTGTCAGATTTGTTCAAATTCTGATGAGCAGATTCCGAGAGGAAATCATTTTTAGAATTTTAGAATTTTCTTTTAGTAACGGTGGTCATATCTGACGGCGGATATGCATTATTAGTACCGTTTGATAGGCCTTTATTTCTGGATGCTTTCTGTCAAATTTGGTAAAGTTCTATTGAGTGTTTTTGAGAAAACGTTGTTAGATTTTTTAATTTTAAGTAATAGTGGACATATTTGATGGCATATCGGCATACTTTTTACAAATCGGAAAGCCACAACGCTTTCTGTCAAATTTGGTCAAATTCTACGGAGTGTTTTTTTTTTTTTTTTTTTTAAAAAAAAGAAGAAGTCGTTTAAACAAAGAAGAAGTCGTTTAAACATTTTTATATTTTGTGATATTTGATAGCGGATCAGCATCATCTGAACCAAACCGAAAGACCTTCATGCCAGGATGCTTTCTGTCAAATTTATCAAATTCTGCTAAGCGAATTTTGACAAGACGTCGTTTTTAGGTTGTTATATTTTGAGTAACGACGGTCATATTTGATGGTGGATTGGCATAAATTGAAGAAAACTTGAAAGACCTTTATGCCATGATGCTTTCTGTCAATTTGACTAGGTCAAGTTCTGTTAATCGGCTAAAAAGTCAAGTCTTTTATTTTTTTTCTTTTCTTACGGCGGCGGTCATATTTTATGACCGATCGGCATCATTTGAACAATTTTGGAAGACGGCCGTGCCAGGATGTGGTTTATTTAGAAGAAGTCTTTACAAGTTTTTCTCTTTTTTAGTAACGGCGGCCATATTTAGTGGCGCATCTATATCATTTGAACAAACTTGCAAAAGCCTTCTGTTGTGCGGGTTTTGAGAAGAAGTTGTAAATAGCACTTGTGAATGGACAACGCACGACAGACGATACCATAAGCAGCTAATAATAGATACATGTATGTATATACTTCTACCTTGAACTAATAAACACGCTAGTAATCACTGTCTTTGCTTCTGCAGTGTAATATGTTGTAAGTAAAATTAGTATCAATGCAAGACCGGGTTGTCAGCTTAAACTCCCTTTTTAAAAAAGTCTGAGGTGCAAATCCCCTCAAAAAAGATACATCTTGGCTTAAATCTCACCATTTTATTCTGCAGTCATATGTCTGTCATGTGACCCAGGTTACTTTACGGCTTGTTATCATTCGCAACTTTGAGGTCAATCATATTGATCATACCTCGAATGTATCGCGATGGGTGCCAATCGGATAATTTCGAAACAAGGATTGACCGAGAAGTTACGAATGATTGAACTATTTTGTTTTTATTTGCAACCTCGCGGTCAAGCCAACAATTAGTCAAATTGTAGAAATAGCCGAGATGATCCGAATAGATTGGTTTTCTTTTTTTTGTGGGGGGGGGGAGAGAGAAATTTTCGGCGAACAAAATGTACGATTTTTCTGTACATTATTTGCTCCCACATATGCCTGCTCCGAGCCATAATTTTTTCTGGCAGAAATAGTCGAGGTTGTTTTGAATGAGTTTGTTATCAGGCCAATAGTCTGGTAATCTGTTATGTTCCCTAAGTTACAAAAGAAGTGGGGAAAGTAGGATACCAGACTGACAGGCTAATTTATATTATGTCCCTATGTTTAATTTTCACTATCATTTCAGAAGCTTTATACATATTTTTAAAACTAGAAGTATGTTCTTATGCTCTTTTGAACTCGTAGACGGCTTCTTTGCAGTTCTAAAATGACAAACGATCTAAACCCAACTATAAGGTTCTATTTTAAGCGAGGATAAAAATAGTAGGTAGGTGGGTTTTTCCAAAGCGAGGCAAATGGAGTAAGAGTGTCGAATTAGTTTTTACTTATGATCGGATATAAGGGATCATGTGAGCTATTTATCATCGGCTTTAAGGGATCATGTGTGTTAGTCACTTCCAAATTATTGCTGAGTATAACTAGATTAGTATTTTTTACTATGAAAATGGTAATGTACGCATCACAGATCAAGAAGCATGTGTCCACTTTCGCCATATATGTGATTTGTGAACCTAAACATGATTATACATGCACTTTCATTTTGTATATCAATATTCTGGTGATTAGCTGGGAGTCTAGTCTACAAAAATATATATAATATCTATGCTGTCTCTGCTGTAAATTATTAAGTGTTTTATTTTGTATGTATATGGATACAGGATAGACCAAGATCTTTGCTTCTTTTTTTATTTACCTTACTGGTACACAGTAATGTCAGTTAAATAAATAAGCCGGATAACAGTTTGTTGGTCAAGATAGAGGAACGTCTTGTTGAATTGAAAAACCAGTTGTAAGCACTAAACTTCAATGATCCACCCATTGAGCAAAGACGCAGTGTAAACATTTAGAGACCTTATGACAAGCTGTTTTATTATTAATTTATGGAAGTGTCTATTCGCACTGCCGCCGTGTACCAACTTCTGGAAAGACTATTCGCACGGCCGCCCTGTGCCCACAATAGAAATGACTATCAGCACTGGGACAGTTGGTGCATTAGGGACGAGTCCAAAATATTCTAATGATGTAAACTTGTCTAAACATAACATATACCCATCAATACAGGCCAATTGATTGGACTACAAAACACCATAAAAAAAGGAAATTGTTCCATAGTGTCTATTTCGTATCATGGCATTTTACTAAATTTGACAAAGACTACAGTATTTGCATGGCTGCCATTTGCTAACAGTATTCGCACTGCGACTGGTGTCTGTCTCAAAGTTTGGGTTATAATAATTATTATATATGGTGTGTAGTAACAAAAATGAGTATATTTTGCAGATCAGTTATGCAGCAGCCGAATAGCTTTTAGTAAATTATATGTAAATTATACACGTGGTGGCCGGGTGAATAGCCTTTCCAGGTGAGGTACACGGCGGCAATGCGAATAGTCTTTCCCAGTTAAGGTGCATATCGGCCGTACGAATAGCCTCGGCCTTAATGTATAGTCACTTAAGTTAAAAGAACTTAAGTTCAGCAAAGAAGAATTTGCTTAAACAAAAATAATTTGTCACTGAAATTAAATTCTTGTAAATTCATGGCATACTTGTAACTTAAAAAGAATCTTACTTCAGGGAAGTTCATTTTCACTATAAGTGCAATAAAAAAAATGTCACTGAAGTGCATAACACTTTTAAGTAAAAATGACCTCACAAGTACATTATACCATAAAACATAGTTCAGCAATTTGTGTAAAGTGCTCTTGATAGCACAGGCAGTGGAGTAAGATGTCTTGGAGGCCTAGGGGAAACTTTTTAAAAGTCTATACGTCTAGCTGAGGATATTGCGTTCTTATTTTTTATTTATTTTGATAAAACTTGATAATGCATTCGAAAGATTTGAATCAAAATAATTGTATTGGATATGCAGAAGGAGAAGACCTCTTTTAAAAGATGGCACATTGAGAAACATTATTTAATGTAGGTTGGGTACATTGATGTCAACATTTTTTATTAGTACATGAATTACTGTGAGGAAAGCAGGGAACCCATACAAATCACTGACCTTGGATGGGCAACTGCCTGCACAAGCCAGCTCCGATAAAATAATCTCTAGACTGCATAGATGCAAAGGGAGTATGTTGGCATCACATTTTGTGAGTCTTCTTTTTAATAATGACACTTAATGTGTGCATAATTCCCATTATTCATCAATATTAAAAGACGATATTCAGAATTTTTTGTGACTATAGTACAAAATGTATTCTAGACTCGTAAGTACCAGTATATTTGTGAAGTGATCTGTTTATAGCCCTTTATGAAATCATATACAAAATTATTAGGGGGTGCAGTTTTACTGCTGTGTCTGTATATTGTATTACAATATATCACAGAATGAAAATTCTGGTGACACCCAGTTTTGCTAATTATGTCTGCAAGGGTGCTTGGCAGCTATTTACAGAATCATCTTTCTCATTATCTTTTGAAGTAGCTAGCTTAAAATTTAAAGGCTAAATAAATGCAGTAATAACAAAGGTTACAATGTTGTAGAAGTAGATGGCTCAGCAGAAACAGTATAAAGTAATTTAGCTGGTGGCCAGTTGATAATGAGAAGGCTAGAGAATGAAAACTTGCATTTCTGTTTCAGATTTAAGACGAAAGTGGATGTTGTGTTAGTCCCAGGGATACAGTGAAGCACTTTATCTTATACCGAAAGCATCCGTCTTTTTATGCATCATGGCTGGGCAAGGACCTGGTAACATTTATTTTTTACGTTGTGTATTTTTTACATTGACTGTATTGATTTTCATGAGTATCACATTTCATGGTTTTGAAGAAAATGACATTTTTGTTATTACTTGAAGTCATAGACATGACTTTGATGTGAAGGTAGATCCAATTGTCCCAGATAGTTAGTACTTGATGGGAAGGTAGGTCCAATTGTCGCAGATAGTTAGTATTGGATGGAAAAGTAGGTCCAATTGTCATAGATAGTACTTGAAGTCATAGACATGTCCCAATTATCCCAGATAGTTAGTACTTGAAGTCATAGACATGACTTTGATGTGGAAGTAGGTCCAGTTGTCTGTATTGTTCTACACTGAGTCTTTTAATTCCAGGTTTATAGCAATCACAAAATCCGCAAGAAATTGTGCCCCACAAAGATACATTTAGATAAGCAATGGATTTGCGCAAACAGATCGACTAAAAATGCAAAAAGAAATTTGTTAATATGTTCAGATATATACATCATATGTAACTTTAGGGAACTAAAAGCTATGAATAATTAAAAGCAACAAAAATTGAAGCAAGTAAGCAATGCATGCAGAAGTAGAGCTAAATATTTTGAGCCAGTTTTAAAAAGCATGCATAAAAGCTTGCCAGATATAAGTTAGGGCTAAAGTAAAATGCTTACATTTGCATGTAATGCCATTCAAAACTTTTTTATATATAAATCTTTCACAGTTATTAAAAGAATCAGCTGTACTTGCATTATTTGGAAATGGGTTGCATAAAAATGTTGTGATTGGTCTAAAACTGTTTAATGCTGTAGCTGATCTAAAACTGTGTAAACTGATTGTTTTGGATCATGATATTTCAGTATCTCCAGAAGCAAAATTTGGTTTCTGACAAAATGTTTTCTGTCCTATTACTAAGCTCTGGAATTTATCTGGATTAGCCTTCATCTGGTTGTCTGAAAACCATTTATCAATAGCATACTTTCACTTTCAAATGTTGGTCTTAGAATTTCAAGATTCTTGTGTGAGTAAGTCAAGTTATTATCATCCATATACTTAGAGATTGTAGTTTTCTTGGTAAAATGAATGATGTCATTAATAAATGTGTTAAATAGGTTGGGCCTATTCGAGAGCCATATGGTACACCCATTGTGATATTTAAGTAGTCACTTTTGTAACTGCCAAATTTTCATGGGGTACCTATTTTCATGTACACCACTCTCTCGATAACTCACGCCCGGATAACTCGCGAACCCGGTTATAATGCGGGGTCAGGTGTGTATCCATTTTTTTTAATACTAGAAAATGCCAAAAACATTGGCCTCTATTTGTTCAACGTGAAAAAAATCACAGTCAAAATTGGTAAATGCAACATTGATATATTTTATCGTCGAAAACTGTGGTTAGTACCCGGAAATTTTAATCAACATCCTGAAATTCTCAACTTTTAGTAAGAAGTCATATATTTTGTTCAATTTCCTTTTTAAACAACATATCAGTAAACTGTAAATAACAATATTCAACGAAATTTCGATCAATGAAAATGTCACTAATGCCTACTGATGACAACACTTTAAACAATAAATACAAATTAAATAAGTTTTGTAAAATGAAATTTGTGTTTTAGTTCTATCTGTAAATTCGGTTTCAGTGTAATCATCATAAATGCAATATGTATTCAAACGTGAAAAATATCATTCAACCGTCACAGCTATGTCCGCTAGTGTTTCCGTGAGATCCTAATTAAGTGCCGACCATTTTTTATCTCTGACTTGCGGAAGAATTTGTTGTTGTTACACTCAATTACACCAGACCTGCTTTGTATTATCACGTTAATTACGTCATTTGTATCAAATCAAATAAAGTGGGTGGAAGAAAAGAAAAGTTAAAAGGCGTGCAAATTCTACCTGTGTAAGAGCTAGCGATCACGGCCGTGTGTCAGGTCAACTCATTTCAATAGATCAATCGAACACTGTTATAAATATTATTATGTAAGCTATATAATTAAAGTACCTTAAATTAGCCTACTCATTTACAAATGTGATCAAAGATAGTAAGACAACCAAGCAAAATGAGTACTTGGTGAATAAAAAGCTTTGTTTCACAGATACGGTTCATTAGGGAGAAGCGAGTTCTAGAGTTTGTAGTGAACTTAAAATTTCTAAATTGCCACTCAGAGATTTCCTCAGGGATGAGAAAATGTTTCACTATTACTTGCGATTAAATCGCGGCATCCATATTTTATTGATAGAACAATAAATAAATCGAGTTTCAACGTTAACGGTTGTTTCGCAAAATATATGCCCCTCCTTTTTGTAAAACAGTAATCTTGTTTTCCTGTGAATCAACAACAACAAAAAGCAGTGAAGTAATATACAATGTATTCGCGTACATGTGTTATTGAAACTGCTTGGACCAATTTATTAACGATCTTTCAGCAGTTGGTTATATTGAAAATAAAGGTAATTTATACAAAAAAGCAAACAACTACATTAGAAAAAAGCTCTTTATTGACAATTATTCCCAATGCAATTATAAAACGAGCATTCAGCCATTAAACAGCCCCATTACCCCACACACACACACACACACACACTGTGGTTTTCTCGATGTCCAGCGGGAATGGCATCCCCTTCTTGTTTTCTTTTTTAGGTTCCTCGGTAACTCACGCCCTCGTTTATAGTGCTGTCTATGTTTTTGGACCCCGTTGTGCGTGAGTTATCGAGGGAGAGGTGTATTTTGTTGCTGCCCCAAACCACGCATTTAAAGACCCAACAAAATATTAGCTACATGTAATGATTTGTGTTCATACAGGTGGTAGTATTGTTTTAACCATTGAAGTGACCACCTTTTGTTGTTGGCATATTTTTGTTCTTTTGTATTCTTTACTTTGGATATTTGTAGAGGTTAATCCATGAAATTATTAAATACCTGCAAATGTGCCAACTTTGACAGGCAAAACCACATATTTAAGTACCCATGAAAATGTTTTTTTTTTTTTACAAAACTATGAAAATTGAGACCCACGAAAATAAATGATACTACAGTATTACTTAGATAACTAATAAGTAAATCAACAGCCCCATTATCCAACCCATGGGCTATAAATGTCTGTTTAATAAGGTGGGTAAGCAGGCAGTCAAAATTCTTGGACAGGTCCATCAAAACTGCACCTACTTAATGGTCCATGTCCAATTCTCTCCTACATTCCTCAATGATTGCAATCAGATTACCGTATTTACCGTATATCTTGGGACACCATAAATTAATTTTTAAAGTAATTTTTTTGTGCACTGTAAGTTCTGGGACAGATTGTTTTTTTTGAGTCGTAAGTTGTGGGACACCTTTTGAATCATAATATCGATGCTTAGCTGGTAAAAAAATGCACTCAAACTTATATTTTATTAAATAAATAAAATTAAAACCGCTGTCAGTGTTGTTTGTTTACACTTTTCTTCTTAACTGCAAACTTTTGAAGAACAAATTTTGATAAATCTATGGGCAATATAGGAGACTAGATGCTTTCACTACGTACAAAATACGTGCAAGTCGGAGCAACCCGTACTTGTATTATAATTTGTTTTACTGTATAAACACAGTTTGATGCAATAAAAGTTTTGAGTTGATTTATATTTTCCTTTTTCATAAGCCAGATCTAATTCCCAAGTAATATTTCCTCAGTTATCTGCCAGTGCAAACCCTTTAGCTTGTAAAGGCAGCCTCACTTTGTTTTCTTAACCCTTTGATCGAGCTCACTTTGTTTTCAAAAGCCTTTGATCGAGCCGCAAAGTTGATACTTGTTCATTGTTCAGTGCCAAGTAGAGTCCTATATTAAGCTGACAGAATTTATTTGAACTTCCTGTGATCATGCCGCACAATTGACGCCTGTTCAGTGAATACTGCTAAAAAGAAACCAAAGCCGGCTTCCCTCGGTCGTCCGACTTTGTATATAAAACATCTGCACACTTAAAAGAATCCAAAGTCGGCTTCCAGGGTCTGCTTGCTTTGTAATAAAATAGGCCATATGACTTCTAATGAGCACAGGAGAAAGTATAACTTAAGTAAAATATATGTGGAGAGAGAGAGAGAGAGATTTATGGATGAAAGCTACTGAGCTAGATAGTGAAGGTACAAAATGATAGATAAACATGCTAATTCCGAAACCCAAAACCTTTTTATTTATACAGTAATGATCACTGAACATAGTCCAAATACCGCTGAACAGACATGCATACTGGTACTATATTTAATATAAATCCTTCAAGCTGTCCAAATTCTTCATTGCCCACTCGACCTCCTCAGGCTCAAACCCATCAAACTCGTTATTTTCACTGTCGCTGACAGTTTCAACACATTCAGTATTTCTTATCACATTGTCCTCACAACCATTCAAGTTATTGTTAATACCGCGCACTTTAAACGATTTTCTTATCAGATCTGGCTTGTCCTGAAGCGATTCGACTGCTTTCACAATCCAATCCACAACTGTTTGTTTGTTTGCACTCTTAATACGAGAAGTGTTGTCATTTTGCTTGGAAAGACCCTCTGCTGCTTTTTGAATAAAGTTTGACCAGCTTTTCCTCATGTCGGACTTTACTGGCTTGTTAATACTGACGTCTAGTGGCTGCAGCTTGAAGGTGCATCCACCCGGAATAACTGCAGGCACCGCGTTACCCCTTCTCAAAGCCTTCTTTGCATCATCCGTAATATGCGCCCAAAATGAATCCATCACCAAAAGAGATCATTCCTTTCCGGTGTACTTAAGATAGATCTCTTTAATCCACTGCAGCATCGCTTCTTCATCAACCCAACCCTTCTCCTGCACGCGTACGATCCATCCTTTAGGTGCCTTAATATCCTTTAGCTCCCTCACGCCGCGAAAAATTATCATTGGAGGCAACACATCCCCTGCTGCAGAAACTGCAAGGACTAAAGTTAAATGCTTTTTATCTGCACCAGTCATGCGAATTCTCACACTTTTAACCCCCTTCTTATCAACAGTCCGTCCAGGAACGAGATCAAAGTACATTGGAGTTTCATCCATGTTAATGATCATATTGTCTTCAAAATCATCTTCTTCTCTTTTGGCCTTTACAAATTCATGGAATGATTTTATTTTCTCCTCCAAATCTTCTGGGAGACGCTGGGCCATCGATGTCCGTGCCTGAAGCACTAGATAATGCCGCTTTAAAAATCTGATCACCCAGTTCCTACTGGCTTGAAAGTCAATGTGTGGACATTCAGCTGACACCAATTCTTTGGCATAAGCACATATAGTGTCCACGCTGACGGGGATCTGCAGATCTCGTTGGATGAGAACCCACTTTGCTATTTTTCCATCTAAATCATCGCCATAGGATACTGGTCTCCCACTCCTTGGTATATGTTGCCATTCATTCAGCTGTTGAGAGAAATCTATTTTTGACCAATTGCTGATTGTTGATTTAGGGATTTTTAAATGTCTGGCTGTTACTCTAATCCCATGTAAAGTTGAGAAATTAACTACTTCCTGCTTTTGCTTTAGGGTGAAACGCTTGTAATGCCCTCGCCTGACAGCATCATTTTCACAAGCATCATCTCTCTCTTGGGTGGGATCCACAGTTTCGTGTTTTTTTGCAGCTGGTTCATTTTCCTTGACATAACACTCCTCCTCTCTAGCACGCTTTCTTGGTCGACCTATGGGCCTCGTAGGTGAATTTTTAGGCAAAGGATTTTCTTTCCATGCAAGAGGCAAAGCATCTTCGCTACTTGAGTATCTTACTACCAACTTATCCATCATGGCTGAGATGTATAATGTGGTTTATTTTGTTTTATTTTTATTCCCCTTTATATATGCTAAAGTAGTACGGTAACAATGAATGTGAAGAGTCACTTTTATTGTGTGATAAGTTTTCCATTCAAACTGTTCCATTGTTTAAATTTATTTTCGAAATTGCTGTGAATACAGGTAAAAAGAAACCAGAGTCGGCTTCCCTAGGTCGGCCTACTCTGTATATAAAAAAATCTGCATACTTGAAAGAATCCAAAGTCGGCTTCCGGGGTCGGCTTGCTTTGTAATAAAATAATCTTTCTATTTGATAGTCGAAGTCTCTACCAGGTGTGTTTATTCACCACCCAAGCATCTATTGTTTGCCACCTGTAATTATAATTGATGTTTGCAGGGTAAATACATGGGTACAACATCATACACAGCATTAATTGTCTTTAAGAATATTTTTTTTGTACAAGGGTAACCCATGCTAGCAAAAATGTTGTCATTTTCACGCACAGTTAATGTATTTACTAATAATGATTTTTATTTGCGAAATATTATTACATTGTTAACTTGGATATAATACACTCTTGGTTATTTTGCACCATACACCGGATCATGCGTGAATTGCGAATGCCTTCAAGCAATCGGTTGTTATTTCTCGGTCTCTCTCTCGTTCTATTGTTTGTGATTTTGCTGGAACCAATTTTCAGTTTGATAATATACCGGTATTCAAACTTCTGAGGACATCCAAACATGATTCGTTTATCTATATTCACGTCAATAAAACAATGTGTCAATGTTGTTACAGGACATAAGATATACACACAACCGGTACTCTACATTACCGGACAATGTCGTCTTAGTGGATACGTTAGTGATAGTGGATACGTTTGTGTCTTTTATACATAAATTGCTTATGAAGAACAAAAAAGAGGAATAAATGAGAACAGTACAAGGTTAGTTTCTTTCAGTTTATTATCAAATAAATGTTTAATTTACCTACCTTATTGTAACATGAAGTGCTGGGGGGGGGGGGCGGCAAATTAAACACAATTTTTTTCGGTTCTTAAGTTCTGGGACATATGATCTAGTTGAAAAAAGTTTAACCATAAGTTATGGGACAGGAAAAAAATCATTTATTTTATCTTGTCCCAATATATATGGTAAATACGGTAGAGTGGCAGTTGTATCCACTCCTGAATGCTGACAGAAACAAGTGAAAGATGTTGCTGAGATATGCATTGAGCTGTTCACATCTGACTTTCTTAAAGATTTTCGATACAGTTGGCAAAATGCTTACTGGTCAATAATTCTTTTTATCTAAAGGATCATTTTTCTTGTACACTGAGGTTACTCTTGTTACAGGGCTGAGCAAATCCCATAGCCCGATGTCCCGGACTATTCATATTTGAAGTTGGGAAAGTACAATTTTCCAAGTCGCTAGTCCGGGACAAGTGCTTTTAAAAAAAGTCGGGCAAGTCCTTATTTTCGTACTTTAATCACTATCTCTACCTTTATTTGGCCAATCATACCCTCCTTGCATACTGAATACTTGATTCTACCCCTCTTCTTGTATACATTTACATTCTGTATAACACATAAATGTGGTCAGTGATAATTTTCGCATATGCGCATGTTCTGTTACCGCTTGACTGCATATTGAGCTAAGTGACCAAATTATCGGCAAATCAAAACACATCAAACAAAAGAAAGCCAGTCCTAACGAGCGGCTCACTATGATTTTAATCCAGAGAGTCAGTGTAATTAAAATAATGAAAGGTACTTTACCAACATCAGTGTTGGTTTCCTTTATGAATGGATTAAATGACAGTAATGATTCTTTAATTTTTAATTGAATATACAGATGATTAATTTCCATGTGCGATATTGCATTTGAAGCGATACAATTACGCTAATTAATGAGCTGCCTCTGTTTGTATTTTAAAGAGAAAATGTATGTTATGATCACATTAGAAGTAGTTGTTAAGCAAGCTGATAGTTACTCTGTGGATAAAATGAGTTTGCTAAATTATTTTTGCAAGGAAGGTAATAAGGGCGATTCGGAGAAGGAAAAGTTTTGTGAAAGTGGAGGGATAAAATGTAAGACTGCTACTGAATGTGCAGTAGCTATTTCTCTAAAGAGACATAAGCAGAACCTTTGAGATGCTTTAGAGCATTTGACTACAGGCACTTTCCTCATGAGAGGGCAGCTCTGTTGAAATATGGGAGGGAAGACTTGTAGGTTCTTCTTAATCATCTTTAGGGCTGAGCAAATCCCATAGCCCGACGTCCCGGACTATTCATTTTTGAAGTCGGCAAGTAAAATTTTCCAAGTCGCTAGTCCGGGACTAGTGGATGAAAAAAAAATGTGCTCAGCCCTGTGTTAGTATAATTGTTTTAGGAATGAGTTTGAATCAATGGTTCTGTTAGCAAGATTTTTTATTGGACCTAACAATACTGGTTTACACAGCTGTAGAATTTGGTTTGATTTATTATGAACACCAGGTTTCTTCCTCATACCAATGCACTGGACTCATTTCAGTATCTTAGCAACATTGACAAACAATTCAGTAACAATCATGGCTAGAAAAATTTCATTTTCTTCCCACTTGCCCAACGGACAAGTCAAAATAAATTTTACTTGCCCAGCAATTAAATCAATTTGCCCAGAAAAACAAATATCGCCAAATATAATGGATTTTTTTTTTCATGCAATAAAAACACGATTATTCAAATGTGGCCCTCTTATTCTAAACTATGCCAACTTCAAATTTGGGAGTGATTTATATTAGGCACATTTTTCAAGGTTTTTGTTTGGAGGCACATGATTTCAGTCTAAAATGTTGAAAAAAGGATCAGTTGTTGGGCTGTTATAAATAAGAGGACAATACATATTACTGTGTTCTCAACAATATGAATAAGTGTATTAGTGATTACTAATTGCTGGAGGTGGTGCTTATTGTTGTTATTATTATTATTATTATTATTATTATTATTATTATTATTATTGTAGTCACAGTTTCTCCATCAACTTACTGCTCATTTTTGTAATTTTGTTTAATTCTTGTAAAACAGAACAAGACATTGGAAACATGTTTTTTTTGCATAATCATGAGGATGCCTATTTCATAAAAAGTAACCAAAACTGAGTCAAAGGATTATCTCAGCTTTAATGGAAGGATCATTCAGACAATCCTCTTGTTCTTCATTCATTAAATCAGGTGTGAAGTGTAGACATTTTATCTGTTTTTCAACTGTAAACTGGATGGAAGATCAGAATAAACCTATGATTGAATTCCTCAACCAACTGCATTTGTATCAATTCTGATCTTTTAAAATCCTGGGACAAAGAACTGTTTATTTGGGAAATGAATCATCTCAGGGCTGTGCACATTTTTTTTCTCACTTGTCCCACCTTACTTTTCACTTGTCCCAAAATGGTAATCACTTGCCGAGATTTGATGAGATGTATGTACTTAATCAGTAGAAAGAAACAAATGAAATAATATACAACATAATTATTTCTTACAAGAATTTAATTTTTCTAAAACATTGGTTGATATAGATTTGGCTACTTCAGGTACATGTATATATGTTTTAGCTGCTGGATTTGAAAAAATGTCCATGTACATGTCTGCCACCTGCACCAGCACTAAGCCAGCAGTTGATAGCTGTGTCTGGGTTAAAGTCCTCAAGCTCTGGTACATTTGGTGAAATGTTCATTAGAATTTTGAAACTCTCTTGGTTTAGGGAATTATCACACTCAGTATCAGTCTTACGTTTTATCCCTCCACTTTCACAAGAATTTCCCTTCTTTGAATCGTCCTTATTACCTTCCTTGCGAAAATAATTTAGCAAACTCATTTTATCCACATAGTAAACATCAGCTTGCTTGACAACTTTTAAAGTGATCATAACAAACATTTTCTCTTTTAAATACGAACAGAGATTAAGTAGCGTAATTTTTTCGCTTAAAACACAATATTGCAAATGAAAGTTGATTGTCTGTATAATCAATTAAAAATGAAAGAATCATTACTGTCATTTAATCAGTTCATAAAGGAAACCAACACTGATGTCTGTAAAGTACCTTTCATTAATTTAATTACGCTGACTCGCTGGATTAAAATCAGAGTGAGCCGCTTATGAGGATCTGGTTTGAGTAAACACAGTGGAACAAAGCCGCTTAAAACACTGCTAATTAATCATACCGGCTTTGTTTTGTTTGAGGTGTTTTGATTTGCCGATAATTTGGTCGCTTAGCCCAATATGCAGTCAAGCGGTAACAGAACGTGCAAATAGGCAATAGTTATCACTGACCACCTGTGGGTGTTATACAGGATGTAAATGTATACATGGAGAGGGTAGAATCAAGTGAATGGCCAAATAAAGGTAGATATAGTGATTAGAGCACAAAAATAAGGACTTGCCCGACTTTTTTAAAATAGGAAAAAGCACTTGTCCCGGATTAACGACCTGGAAAATTTTACTTGCCCGACTTCGAAAATGAATAGTCTGGGACGTCGGGCTATGGGATTTGCTCAGCCCTGCATCTAATCTTTTTCACTTACTACCAAGATGTCTATGAGTTTGTCATATAGTGTTTCCTGTAACAGTACATACTTGTATTTTATTCATTCTAAAAGGGATGACTAACAGCTTGATGATTAAGCCTTCATCTGATATCATAAGTATGTGTTTTTGCAGTGTTCGCAAAGTACCCCATAAAATGTTAAAAATTGCAGTTTTAGTTCCAAACTTGAGAGAAAAATATTTGATTCTTATCTAGACCATCATCACTAATAATTGTGAGTTCACAGTATTGGGTAAAATAATTTGCATTATAAAGTTAACTGAAGGTGTGAAGCTGATATGACACAAAGTGTAGTGCTAAGTTAATCTTTTCAATAAATCTGATAGCAGTTAAAAAGTAACCTTAGATCATTTGAAGACTACTGGTATGTATTATTAATAGACACTTTAGTATTTGAAAGGTAAATACAAAATCAGCCAGTTTACAATATAAATGTATTTCTCCCATGTTGGATAAAGGTGTTTCTACTTGAAACAAATTAAGTCACCTGTGTGATGTCATTGATACACATACACTAATCTTTTTGTTTCCCACAAATAGAGCAATAATTGAACTGTTTTATCCAGGGTCTCTTGTAGGATGTACAATTGCAGGATTTGTGCTAATTTAAAAAAAAAAGTCCCACCAAAAAATCAACCAGTTGTATGAAAAACATGCATTATATTTGTAAGCCCTACTTTTTTAGCTCCAATGGTCATAGACCAGAAGAGCTTATGTGATGGTCTGTTGTCCATTGTCTGTCCATTAGCACAAGTTTGTATCACTATTCCTCATAAACTACCTCAAGGATTGCCTTGAAACTTTACACACATATTCATCCCATGGTTTAGTTGGTCTTAAATGTAAATGGTGGTGTGTGGACATCCAATATGGTCACCACAGTGGCCAACTTTAAACCATCTTTTTATCACTACTCATCCTGAATGGAAAATCATATTGTCATGGGGTTTTCTTTGCAAGACTTCTTATGGTGTATAGTTGGTTCTAAATGAAAATGGTGTTCCTCATACATTCAATATGACCACCACAGTGGTGATCTTAAATATCTTGTTTTCTCTACTCCTCTTGAACAGAAAGTGATATGGACATGGGGTTTTTACCCCAAGACTTCTTTTGATGCCCAGTTGTTGCTAAATGAAAATGGTCCCACTCAAACATCCAACGGTGGCCACTGTATGGGCCATCTTGAAAATCTTGTTATAGCTCCTCCTGAATGGAAAGTCATATTGATATGGGGTTTTCAACACAAGACTTCTTATCATGTCCAGTTGGTCCTAAATGAAAATGGTGCTGCTTTGAAATCCAATATGGCCAACATAGCATCCACTTTGGAAATCTTGTCATTGTTCCTCCTGGAAATCTTGAAAATCTTGTTATCACTAATCCCAGGGGTCACGCTACTGGGCGAAGTGGGCGACTAAGTCACCAAAAAAATGTAAACTTCGCCTTCTTATATTAGGAAAGCAAAAACGATTTCGCCCTGTATATTTTTTTTTTTTTTAGATCTACACCGAGCGCCTGTAGTTTAATGCTTTTGAGATGCTCCCTCAACCCAGCCAAGTAGTGTTAAGCCCCAGGCGAAATGGATCGCATGTTGCCGTAGCTTGTGCTCATATCAATTGCGCCGACAAAACAAACTCTTGCACATTCGCAGGCATATGTTTTAATAGCTGATTGACCAATTAACTCTTTCCCCCCGCAAGATATTGCTGCCCGATTTCCACAAGTTACCATTTGTTGTTGAAAACTTTATAACTTGTGTTTTGAAACTAAATCATCTGCATGTAAATAACAATTTGTGTTTCAAGAATAGAATAGGTGAAAGCACTTTCTAAATATATCTCTTGAAGATTATAACAGCTGTGCTTGCATTATTTTCTTTATAAAATTAGTTTGAAACCGTAAGTGAACCTGCTATGGGGTAATAATGGTGGACATCGCTGTGTCTTGGAAGCATGTCTTCATTAGACTGAATGTTTTCGAAATTCATTGGGCATATACAATAAGGAAATTATACAATTTGTAGAAGGCAAAGTGTAACTATTATGTGATAAAAGATTTAGCCTAAAAATAAAAATTTGTTGGTCAGAAACGTATGGGACAATTATGTGTTGTCAAATTGATAAGCGCTGTAACTTAAGGTCAAGGTTGTTAGCTTACATCACACATATTTGTGAAAATACGAGAAAGAGTAGCAAAGAAAAAAAATATCCAACCAATACACGATGTTATTACGAGCAAATAGATAAATATTAAAACCATAAATTTTCAATCCTATATTGGGATTGTTGCAACGAGGCTAGAAAGTGAGTGGTCACATGAAGAAAATCGCTGTTTCTAAAAATAGATGCATCTACTTTTAAAAACAATACCAAAAAATGACAGTCAAAAGATTCACATTTAATTCAGAATCAACTCCCTCAAAATGCAGTTGTAAAGATGAGATTACTCATCAGTGATCACTGTGGTTTGAATGGATGAACATTATGATCTTGAAGACACATTTACAGGTGCTCTCATGTGCGCGTTATAGCCAAATATAGAGGTTGTTTCAAACTAATTTTGAAATGTTTTTAACTGACATTTTCTAGTGAAGAAACTAAAAAAAAATTTAATTTGTTCTTTAGCTGGCAGTTGCTTAAGTATTTTTACCTATTTGTAATTACAGTACTGTAATCTAGGTACTCCGGTCAGTCAAAATTAATTACAATGTATAGTTTTTGCTATGCTTTTTTGAAGTCATATGGCCAAAACACATTGCATTTTCTCTCCATCTAAACATACACATTTTTAAGTATGAATACACTGCATACGAGTATAATACATTCATACACTTACAGAATGTGTTTATAATATACATACAACATAGAGAATTTTCTATTTGAAGTTGCAATATTGCTTTAATCTAATGTTAAATGCAAATATGCATAATGAGATATAGAGGACACAATTCAAATAAGAGAACCATAGCACACACACACATACACACACACACACACACACACACACACACACATATATATATATATATATATATATATATATATATATACTTCTCCCTGTTCTGCTCTCACTTCTCCTAATTCTGTCGAAAAGGAGAAGTCACTTCTCCCTTAATTTCAAGTCTAGCTTGACCCCTGTAATCCTACTGAATGGATGGTCATATCAGCATTGGGTTTGCACTGAAAGACTTCTTTTGATATCTAGTTGGCCCTAAATGAAAATGATGCTGATCTGTCTTTCAGTATGGCCACCATAGCAGTCATCTTGAAAATCTTGTTATAGCTACTCTTTGATATTGACATAGAGTTTTCACTACACAGTAAGTAAAAATGGTGCTGCTCGGACATCCAATATGGCCAACCATGGCCGTCTTTAAAATGATATTTTTGCTTGTCCTAAGTGGAAAGTCATATTGACATGGGGTTTTCACTGCAATACTTCTTACGATGGTCCTAAATGAAATTGATGCTGCTTTGACATTAAATGTCAATTTTAACACCCACAGCGGTCATCTTGAAAATCTTGTTACTGCTACTCCAACTGAATGGATGGTCATATCAACATAGGGTTTTCAGTGAGACTTCTTTTGATGTCTTGTTGGTCATAAATGAAAATGGTGCCAATTATCTTCCACTATGGCCACCATAGCAGCCATTTTGAAAATCTTTTTATCAATATTTCTCCTGAATATAAAGTCATATCTACAAGAGTTTTCACCAGAAGACTTCTTATGATGTCTAGTTGGACCTAAATGAAAATGGTGTTGATCTGACCTCCAATATGACCACCACAGTGGCCATGTTGAAAATCTTGTTATCACTACTACTCCCAGATGGAAAGTCATATCGACATTGAGTTTTCACCAGAAGACTTCTTATGATGTCTGGTTGGTTCTAAATGAAAATGGTGCCAATCTAACATCCAGTATGGCCACCATGGCAGCCATGTTGAAAATCTTGTTATTGCTGCTTCTCCTAAACGGAAAGTCAGTTGGGTCTGAATGAAAATAATGCTGATCTGACATGTAATATGTCCACCATTGCAGCCATCTTGAACATCTTGCTATCTCGAAAAATGTATGTTCATATTGGCATGGAGTTTTCACCAGAAGACTAATATAAGGATGTTCAGTTGGTCTTAAGTGAATGATCTTACATCCAGTATGGCTCCCACAGCAGCTAATTTGAAAATTTTGTTTAAGCTCAAGAATATCAGAGATGATTCAAACACTTAGCAGTTAGAAAGAAGAAATGGTTTTATCTTGAATTCCTGGAAATTTTTTTTGGACAGTAGAGTGTCAGTCCCTTTGAGGGACTCCTATTTCTTCATTAAATGCCTCATATATCCAGAAAATTCCCCCTCTTTCAAAGGGAGGTGGATGGATAGGGGTGGGATTCACCCCCCCCCCCCCCCAATTTTCAGCCCTAGAATAGACCATCTATATCAAACCAACCGATTTAGAGCTTTCTTGGGACCTTATCAAGAAAGGAAAGCCACTGACTTGTCTGTCTTTTTGTCTGTCTGCATTAATGTGTAACTTAGAGTGATATATCTTCAAGGGTCAAGTGCCTTTGTTACAAAGTTTCTTCTTTTTGTTTTGTTGAATTTATTGCAATACAGCACTTCCTCATGATAGAACCTTTCATTATAACACAGTTCCTGTTAAATTTCATTAAGTATAAGTATATATAAGTATAAATATATGTATCATGTACTACATTATAAGGCAGTCTCTCTATAAGGCAATGTACTCTATGGCTCCCTTGGATAGGTTTGAAATGACAGAGTACTGTATATATACATGTAAGTGTGACATACATGTGACAGAACCAGGATTTCAAACCAGAAGATTTACAAATTTTGATCAGTAGATTGGCCTCTAAACCAGTAGATTTTTTATCTGCATAAATTTTACTGTTTCAGGGGGATGAAAAACAAAACAAGTGTTGTTTTTTTTGTCATAATATGTATTCTCTTCATACTATAATAAAACAGCAAGTTTGAACATGATTCAGATTCAGATTTCAATGGAAAATGTTACAATAATAACTAATATGAATCAGTATATGGTCAAATAATGAAAAAGGTTGTTTCTCTGATAGTTCACTGCAAAGAATTTTCTTTTATAATATCCAATAGCATTTTTAGTTTCATTCGCAAGATCACTGTCAAGTGACCACTAATGACATTCATTGTGATTATTAAACTTCACACTTAACAGGCTCTCAATAGTTCTCTGGTCCAGATTTCCCCTTGAATCACTTTCTACTTTGTGAAGAATGGAGAATGTCCTCTCTGTATCAGCATTAGAATGTTTTAATGACAGGACAACCACATTCAGCCTACAAAGAAGTTCTAACTTTAGTTTTCCTGCTGCTGATTTTGCAAGGTTGCTCTCCAGTACTCCTCCAAGCTATGTTCACCCAGAGGAGGAAGCTCCTGACTTGGACTTTGGATGTATTCCTGAGCCTCATTCTCAAAGGCTTCTTCCTCTTCATGGCTCAGATCCAAAAATCTGTTAGCAAGTTTCACCACTGTAAATAAAAAAATTAAAAAAAGACGTGAAATAAAAATTAAAAAAATACATGATATATTTATGCTTTTAAGAATAATTTGTCCAAACTTTAAAATTAATTATCTTGTAATATATTTTTAAAATTAATGATCTTGTAATATATTTTTAACTGATATATTTTATCTTGGGCTTGAACTTAATTTATGTGCATGAAAACTTCAAATAGTTTATGAAATACAAAAGATGCATACCTTTAAAACACACAGTGCAAACTCAGGACTTTTGCTACTCGCCTGCACACACTTAAACTCTGATATATCCAAGCATTGATGAACTTGTAAATTTTCTTAGCTGGTGGTTTCTTGGCATTGGGAGAAAGCACACATTTCGGCATTTTGACATGAATTGAACAAAAAATGTAAGAGTTGTCCTCATAAAACATCTTGAACAATACAATAACAATTAAACAAGACAACAATCAAAATACTTACTCTAGTGTCTCTGCTGAAATATATTTTTATGACTGGTCACTTCATTTTATCTCCACTCCACTAAGGGTCGGCTGATTTTCATCAAAGGCTCAGAAGACATTATGGACCACCTTTTATCCCTTTGTTACTTATAACACCTCAAAAATACCCCATCCTGCAATTGGCCTTAAACTCCTCAAATTCCAACAATAAGGTTATCAATTAGCAGCTTGTTGTGTACACACTATTGCTCTGTCATGCATCATTGCACTGGTCAATGTACTGGTGGAGCATTTCCTGTCCCCAGTAGACTGGTTCTGGCTGGTTTCTCTAATGTGTTGATGGAACGTGTAAAAATAATGTGTTTTTTGTTTTTTATAAAAAAAAATTTTATATATCGTTTTAATTTTTAAAAGCGGGTGATTTGAACTACTAAACGGCATGTGCGATAGATGGCCTTTAAAACGGTATTTTTGGCCTACCGCCAGTAGAATCACATGTATGGTGTGATGACAGCATAATCTCTGCATTGGTTGGGTGGTATCGATATCTATTACCCACACACTTTTATTTTTGAGAAAATTGTCTAATTTTTGTCTGTGATATGTTTTGAGTATATGTACAAGTTTATCCTGAATAATAATCTTATGTTATATTCCTTAACAGGCCAAGGAGGAGGAGATGTGTATGTTGATATACACGAGTCTGAATCATTACCTAAAGATGCCTTCTTGCCACACGATATGATTGAAAGTAAGTACAAAGTGGAGCAGATGTTGACAGAAGGATTTTTATGTACATCTACCATCAGAACTAAAGTAACATATGCAATGTTTTTATTATTGGCAGAAGCTTAACTTAGCAATCACTTACCGTATATACTCGCGTATAAGCCAGGTCCAAATGCAAACAACATAAACCCTGATTTGCCATTGCATAATATGCCGGCAGATCAGGGTCTGTGTTGTTTGTTCTACTGATTAATCCGTACAAACTGCATAGACCCAGATCTGCCGGCGCATTATGCGACGACTGATCTGGGTTTGTGCAGTTTGCAGTTGGTATAAGCTTATACAGGAGTATATATGGTAAGCATCTATGTCCATCTGTCCATATGCCCATCTACATCCTAACTTAATGCCAATATTGAAGCCTTTGTATATATGGTCATGGGGTAAATTTTTTATTGATGAGACATCCAACTTTTACTGTTTTTCCCTTGTTATTTATATTGGTGTCAACAAAGTATTATATCATGTTGTATACACAAATGAACAATTCTAGAGCTGAAACTCATTTGTGCTAGCCACGTTTGAGAATAAATTTTGTTCTACAATGTGCATTAGCAGCTGCTTATTTTCTCCTAGCTCAGTTTGTAGGTGTTTACCAAAATTTTCATTGTGGGTGAATTTGTGGGAAATCTGCTAATTCAAGGTTCACTGCTTTTTAATTTCCAGTAATATCTGGGATACAATTGTCAATACCTTATACATGCAATATGTCCGATTTTGTTTAGCATAGGTTCTTTATGGGATTAAAAATCATGAGTTTTAGAGAATTTCACTTGTTGTTTGGGGGTGGATGGGTGAAACTCCTAGGGGGATAATAATAGAAGAATCAGCTTTGTTGTGCCAATCTTTTAATGATTTGGTTTCTTCCATTCTCTGACGAGTTTGAAAATGTATACATGGTAATGGTTATTGAGCTTTATTTTGATAGAGAGTGGCTTAAAAGGTGAGAAGCTACATCCTCAACTGGCTGTGAGAGGTCAGTGAGAAATAATGGTTTCTGTACAATAAGTTTAGTTTGAGACTGCATTCCTTGACTAAAGGCCAATGTCATTGAGACCTGTTGCTTAGTAATCTCCAGAGTCAGTCATGCCCTACTAGTGCTAACATAGAGGACCATTAAACACTGGGTGGGGCTATATAATGTACCATTCATGGTTGTCTTTTTAACCTTTGCACCTAACTCATTTTCTCTAGTTTGGGATCATTTTCACTAGGCAAGGTTCATCAGTCCAATTCATTGCACATTGACCTTTGGCATATATAGCTAGCCAAAATAGTGTTTTGAACAAGTGACCTCATTGGTGTGAAAGAGTTACTACCTTTTAGCAGGCAAACTCAGTAGGCCAATGAGTGAGCTCATTACATGTTAGGTATTTAATATTGTGACTTCAGTGATGTCCGCATAGAAAAACTTGCACGTGAATTAATTAAATGGAGAAACTCATGTGCAACATGTGATGTCTACAGAGGCTGCAGTGATTAGTTCTAAATCTTCCTAGGTAAATGTAATGAGCAAGCCAATTGGGTTAGTTTCTTTCAGCTGCATCCAGTTGGCAGAGCAGTATATACTGTTTAGGATGGCTAAAAATGCCAAGGGTTGATGTGAAACAAAGTAGATCAACAACCCTATCAAAGAGATGCTTGGGTTTTTGTTTAGATCATTTTTTTCGAGCCCACATTAGTGGGAAACAGTCATTTTTCTGACGGTTTTGACAGTTATTAGGGTTATGGTTACAGTTTTTGCAATTTGCATATATTTCTTAATCTCTTAAAAGATTCTTATCATGCATGGCATGAATCATGAAGCAAAGACAGATCATATTATGGCATGCTTGCTTGCCCCTTTTACCTTGGGATCAAGGTCACAGTCATAGAAGATCTGTATTAGTTTTTTGCTTAAGTTTTTTCATTTGCTTAAATTTCCCAAACTCCATTGATGGATTTACTTAATGTTTGGGATGAATCATTATGAAGCTAAAATAATTCATTCTGTGATATGCACACTTGCCCCTTTGACCTTGTGGTCAAGATTATAGTCATAGAAAGTTTGCATAAAGGTTTTGGTTAAAGCTTTTTCAGTTGTTAATTTTCCTAAACCACTTGAAGGAGTTTCTTCATTGAATTAATAATTATGAAGCTAAGACAATTCATTCAGTGACATACATGCTTGCCTTTTTGATCTTGGGGTCAAGGTCACAGTCAAAGAAAATTTGTGTCAAGATTGTGGTTTAAGTGTTTTCATGGACTTGTATTTCCTAAATTCCTTGATAGATATTCTTCATACTTGGGATGAATCATTATAGACAATTCATTCTGTCATGTGCACTTGCCCCTTTGATCTTGGGTCAAGGTCACAGTCATAGAACATTTCCAATAGTGTTTGGGTTGAAAAAACCCTTGATGGATTTTGTGCATGCATTTGATGCATTATGAAACTAAGAGAATTCATTCTGCAGCATGTCAAGGTCAGAGTCACAGAAAATTTTCATTAAGGTTTTGGCTAATGCGTTTTAATTTGCCTTTATTTTTCCTAAATCCCTTGATGGATTTTCATTTTTGCTTGGGATGAATCATCATGAAGCTAAGACAGTTCATTCTGCAAGATGTGCTTTTGTCCCTCTGATCTTTGGGTCAATGTCATAGAACATGTGCATTAAGGTTTGGGTTAAATTTTGTTCCTTTCCTTTTATTTCCTAAACCCCATGTTTAATTTTGTTCCTACATTGAATGAATCATTATGAAGCTAAGACAACCAATTCAGCGACATGTTAAGCTCACAGTCATAGAAAATGTACCTTAAGGTTTTGGTTAAAGCATTTTCATTTGCATATATTTCCTGAATTTCATGATTAATTTTCTTTATACTTGGGATGAAACATTGTGATGCTAAGACAATTCATTTTGTGACATGCACTATTGCTCCTTTGAGCTTGTGGTTAAGTGATAGAATATGCAATAATGTTTGGTTTAAAGTTTTTTCTTTTCCTTATACAGTAGAGTCTCGATTATCTGAAGTTTGAGGAACTATAAGAAAAGTTCTGATAATATCGGGGTTTGAATAACCGATGGTCATGAAGGTGTAAGTGTATATCAATCCAAAGAAATAAAACAAAGTTCCATTTTAGTTATTCTTGTATTCTGTTTCCTTACTATGTATCTAGGAAGCCATTTCATTGGCACAGCATGAAACAAAGACAAAAACATAGTGAAAATTATGTGTGTCAGCATTATAATAATCTGCATGGCATACAACAAAGACAAAATTATCATTGTTGTCATCATTTCAATATGTATGAAAATGATCAACATCAAACAAATTTTAGATCAGATAAGTCAATGGATCACTTGATAAGTTTGTTTTTCACATGATATTCACATCGTTTCTGTTTTTCTCATTTTTAAACAACATGCTTAAAGAAACTTGTGAGCACAGTTTGTTTTGCACATTTTATATTGAAATCGTCTTTTATTGCATAATCACTAATTATTGGATTAGCGGCAAACAATAAACATAACCCACTTTTTGATTAATCAGTACTCACAGTTTGGACTGACAGGTGTCAAGGTAAAGAAATGAAACATGCCGCTCATGACAGTTTTCACACTTCGTATAATGCGTCGTGATTTCAATAAGATTAGAGGATTTTGGACCACTAAATTACTTTGATTAAGGGGGTGTACTAGAATAATCGATGTTCAGATAATAGATGTAAAAAAGATATAAACAAAGAACAAATTTAGACAGGACCGGACGAATAGTTCGGATTATACCGGGCATTCGAATAATAGGAGTTTGAATAACTGAGAGTCAACTGTATTTCCTAAACCCATTGATGGATTTTGTTCATACATTGGATGATTGTGTTTTGGTGGTGGTGGTGGTGGGGTGTTGTTGTTCTAATGTCACTTTCAGCACGTTATTGGCTATATCAAGCCAAGGAAACAGTATCTAAGTGCTTTTCCCAAGGACACACCGAGGCAGCCAACCCTGGCTGGTCTGGGCAGGTATTGAATCCATGACCCTTGGATTATGAGTCTGACACTCTACCAATGGAGCTACCATGACTCCCTCGTATTGGATGAATCATTATGAAGCCAATTCATCCTGAGAATTGTCAAGGTCACAGTTATAGGATGAATCATTATGAAGCCAATTCATTCTGAGACATGTCAAGGTCACAGTCATAGAAATTAAGATTTTGGTTTGAGTTTTTCATTTACTTATATTTCCTACACCCCCATGTTGGAGTTTTTTTATACTTGGGATGAATCTTCATGAAGCTACAACAATTCATTCAGTTATACATGGTCAAGGTCACAGTCATAGAACAATTGTATTAAAGTTTGGGTTAAATTTATTTCCTTACTTTTCCTAAACCTCTTGATGGATTTTGTTTACACATTGGATAAATCATTATGAAACTAAGACAATTCATTCTGCAACATGCTTGCTCTCCCCTTGTGACCTTGGTATCAAGGTCACATGCTTCACACCAATGCTTTGATCATGGGGTTGCCATGCAGGCCTGGGTTTCATATCTCAGAAACTATTACTCGTAGAGTCACATAAGTAGGTATTTGGATCCATCATGTGAAGAACTGCACCTTTCAGTAAAAATTAGGGCATTGTGACCTGCATTTCAAGGTACAGTGACTTTGGTTAACTTGGTATCTAATTGTATCATATGGAGTACTGCAGTTGTCAGTGAAAACTAGGTCACTGTGAAATTTTTAGTTATGTGATTTTTGATTGCTGTTGCATTCTGTTTAGTTTCTACAGGTTATGGTTTGTTTGTAGGTCATTTTATAAGACACTATTACTTGTAGAGTCACATAAATGGATATTTAGATGCATCATGTGGAGTGCTATAGCTTTCAGTGAAAATTATGTGACCTATATTTCAGAGGCCAATGATTTTTTGTTAACCTTTGCTTTTAGCTGATTTTCACAGGCACTATTGCTATTGGTTCCACATAACTTGGTATTAATTGCATCTTGAGGACAGCCATAAATGAAAACAAGGTCACTCTGACCTGTATTTCATGGATCATTGATTTGTGCTTACCATCACATTGGGCTCTGTTTCTCTTGGTTAGGGTTTGTGTTTTGGTCATTTTCTCAGACACATAAATTAGTCATTAGATGAGTCAGTCTGGTTCAAAGGAAACAAAATATTTTAAAAGATTGGTACACTATGAAAAAATGAATGTTGCAATCCAGCCATAACCCCATTGAACAGATTCCGATTTCATTCGAGTTTTTCCATTTAATCAAATAAGGCCTCTGCTGTGGACTAAAATCTCTTAGCCCAAAGTAATAAATGCTCATGATGAGAATCTTTGTAGTCCTTTTGATCAATGTCTGGTTAAATCCCTATATATAATTATAGCATAATTTTACTGTCTGTTGGTGGAGCCAGGCAGGCTTTAAATAAGCCAAATTTTGGTTAAGGGTCCCTATTTCCATACTTAGTGTGGCTAGTTCACAAGTAATGTATACTTAACCAAAATTTGGCTATTGGCTGTAATTTCTATATGTCTGCTGCAATGGTCCTTTTGCAAATCATGTTTAAACTGTAAACTATTTAAACTACCCACATGTTTTTTTCCAGTTTCTAAACTTTAGCAGTTCTTTGGCTTGTCTTTTGCACTTCATCAGTCTTCCTTTTCAGTGTAATTTCCTATCAAATAAATTATACAATCATATGAATAAGAATAATATATAAATGGAAATTGTGAATCAGGGTCTTTAGCATGCCAGTGATTTGGCAACTTTTTGTCGGTTAATAATCTACATCTTATTTTTCAAGTCATCATTTTATTAAAGCCATCTTCCTTTCTCATGTGCGAATGAAGAGTTTGATTTAAAAACATTTTCTGTTTAGTTATAGTGTTTTTTCTCTCTCAACAGATTGGAACACAATTTTCTCCAGAAGAGTGCCAAACACTGCTGATGTTGTGTTTGAAAGTCGTGCCATTATTGCAGCCAAGAAAACTATGTGGTACAATGGATGGGTTACGATCATTGGCGCCCCTGGTGATGGAAAAACAACAACAACTGAATATCTTCTAATGCATTTTATAAAAGGAGGGGAGAAACCTCCAGGCCGAGACAAAGAAGTTTGGGATAGAAGAAATTACAAGCAAAAATCTGTTAGTGAAGAGAACCGTCAACCCTATACACCAGTATTTGTAAATAGTCCAGATGAATGGAAAAATAAGGTGCATTTTGATAAAGAGGAACGCCAAATTGTTGTGATAGAGAATATATTTGGTGAAGCAGCTTATACTCAAACCACATTGGAAGCTTGGCGGCCATATTTGAATGAAATGATGACAGCTGTGACCTTGAATCGACCCAAAGTCCTTCTGATAATCACGGTCAATAAATACCACTTGGAGAGAGCTCCAGAGGAGATTCAGCAGATGGAAGTCTTCAGGCCAAATGTTGTCATAAATCTTAACCCCGAAGGCTCAAGCCGCACTAGGGGCAATGATAAGGATAGGGAAAGTATCTTAATGAATAATGCTGCTCATTTCTATCACACCTTATCTCGCACTGAAGTGAGTCAGCTGGATTTCAGCAGCACATACTACAGCTATCCATTAGCCTATCAAATGTATTGTCAAGTCCACACATTCCAGATGGAAGGTCCAGCCTATTTCCGCAACCCTTGGTCTTATGTGAGTAATATCATTGAGAAAGTGTATCGATTTGATCGAATTATCTTCTTCACTTTGAGCGTGGGGGTCTTCATGGATGGCAGATTAGAGCTTGATCGACCAACCATAGAGGAATGTGAGCCACGCATGCTATATATAATGAAACAGCTGTCAACACTTTTGGATTGCCCTGCTCATGTGACTATGAGTAAAATGAGATATGCAGCTGAAATGCTCACTGGGTTCTTCCTGAAACCTGTAAAGGAAGGAGTGTTTGAGTTTGCCCATGATCGTATCATCCATTATGTTGCACAATGGCTGTTGCAGAAGCATTGTGCTAAGATTATTGAACTCTCTAGTTTGGACTTTTTGATTCATCGGATTCGCACCAACAAGTACATAACCAACCCCAATGAATCAGTACTTTACTTCTTTGCCATGGATCTGACTGCTCTGGGAAAACGGTTCACATATGAAATCCTGAATGGCCATGTGCGGCTGATAGCCCAGCATGATGCTCTGGCAGATGAAAGGTTTGTCAGCAAATGGTTTGAGTTCATGAAAGAGATGGGCACATTGTTACCGGTTCTCCAACAGAGGGGTCCTCTGGGAAGGTCCTTTTTCTATTGGTGTTGTTACTATGGCCGTGGCTTAGTAGTAAAGAAATTCCTTGAGGAACAAGACTTGCTCCTGGTACAGACAGAGGACTGGTTCAAGCATGAAACTCAGTGGGGTCTGCAGGCTGCATGTGCATGTGATGTTGATGGATCGCAGGAAGTGGTCAGATGTCTACTAGGCCTTGGGGTGGACAAGGATGCACGAGATGATTACAGGGGAGCTGATATCATACAAATCTTCGGCAAAGAGATGTATTACTTAATGAAAATTGGTGCCACACCTCTCCATGTTGCCGCACGTCGTGGCCATCACATGTCAGTTGGTTTCCTGATTGAGAAAGGAGCAGACGTCAATTCAACATTAAAAGATGGGTGTACTCCACTACACAGGGCAGCCATGAGGAAAACTGGAGATGCTGTAAAGATTCTTTTGGAAAAACGGGCAGATTTAAATGCCAAGACAGACAGGAATCGTAAACCAATCCATGAGGCCTTTGCTTCTGGAACAAAGAAAACAATAGAGCCACTGATTGAAGCTGGGGCAGACATAAAGGAGGGAATGGATGACGGAAGGTCATTCATGTGCATTGCAGCACAAAATGGGCAGCGAGACACAATTGACTACCTCTTAAGCAAAGGTGCCAGTGTCAATGGAAATGATAGTCGAGATGTCTTTCCTCCTCTGCACCAGGCAGTTGGAAACAACAACAAAGAACTGATGGAGATGCTTTTGGATAACAAAGCTAATATCAATGGTAAGGGATGTAATGGCTGGACTCCACTTCACCTGGCATCATATCTTGGCCATATTGATTTGGTTCACCATCTCCTGGAAAAAAATGCCGACGTGAACAGTGCAGGTTATGATCAAGGGACACCACTGCACTTAGCAGCCAAAGGCGGTAACTACCAGATTTGTGAGCTTCTTCTAGAATATGGAGCCAGGCCAGAGAAAGTAACATCAAGTCAAGAGACCCCGGTAGTATATGCTGCCCGAGAAAATAATGCAGCTGTTGTATACTTGCTGTTCAAAGAAGGGATGAATTTGGAAAATGAGGAATCCAGAGACGACATGGATAGAATGATGAGAGATGTGTTTCATCACTGAAAACTGGCATGTTTAAAAAAAAGCCATAAAGTAAACACATGTCCATGAGCTTCATTTCTTTTTTTCCTATTTGAACATAAAAAATATTGCCAATTCAGCAGAAAATTGATGTCCACAACCACTAGAATTCAACCAACGAGTCCATCATTTGGAAAAATAAAGATGACCAAACTTTGAAATTTATGAGTCCAGATATTTGAGACAGACTCTCACTGTGTAGAACTATAATATTACATTCCTAGTCTAAACTGCAATGTTACTACTGTGAATTCGCTATTATTATTAATGGGTACTCATTTTTGTGGATTTTATGGTTGCTACAAACCAGATTTAAAGCATAGCAAACGGTAATCAATCTGTGAAGAATATAGAAGCCACTTGCCCACCAGGGAATTTAGCATAACAAACAATAATCAATCTTTGAAGAAAATTCAAACCACTTACCCACCCAGGAATTTAAGTACCCAAAAAAAGGTAGTATTTTGCAAAACTCTTTGATACCCACAAAAATGTATGAATTCACAGAATCTTTGTGTGGTTTTCTCAGTATCCACATAACTGTGATCTGGAACTAATATAACGCATTACTAGTTAATTCAGTTATTGTGGGGCACTCATTTTTGTAAATTTGATGGTTACTACAAACCATGAATTTGACGACGCAATGAAAAATGTAATTTTCATTAAGGCAATGTTTAGAAGAGGCATATACGTACATATTTATGCCGATGAATATAATTCTTTCGCAAAAACTCAAAAACTGATGTCCTTGAAAATCAATTATTTCACAGTATTCAGTGCTTCTGCAAGGATACAGTAAGTTTTTATAACATAATGAGTGACTGTAATGTTACAATACAAAGCTATCAAAGTTGAAAACCAGCTGCTTGACCAATAAATCTGTATTGATAACAAGATATTAATTCTGATGGTTATTGATGGCAATCTCGTTATTGAGACAGATTTATGTCCGTTTGACAGTAATGGTTAAAATTACGTTAAGTGCTATGGAGACAGATGCAATATGCATGTATGTAATATTGAGAAACCAGTCTGTGGGGGCATTCTGAGATTGGCTATAAATGTAGAGGATATTTTATGTTCTGCATATTTTTTTTATGCATATAGCATCCTCTTAACATACCATATAAAAAAATGAATTATGCTTAAAATTGGGAGCTAGGATATAAAATAATGGAAAGTCATTCAAGACCTCTTTTTCAGGCAAACCATCATGCACAAGCGTCGAAGGCATTCACACACTTCGAGCACATTTATATCGAAAAATAAAATTGATGCAGATTGATTTCATCTGAACTAATGTTATGTAAAAGAGGATTATCCAGCATGGGTATGAATGTAGAACGCCAATTTTTGTGTACATTATTTAAGTTGTAAATATGTTAAAATTATGGTCTATCGGAATTGAATTAATGAATTTGGAGAATAATGTTATAATAACAGCTGTTGATTATATTTGCTGCAGTTCTCTTGTTATTGCCTTTTTATATGCCTGCCATAAGGGGGTGCATATTATGTTATGATGTCTGTCATACCTGGACCAAACTTTGTGGATGGCCTGCATTTGGGATAAGGAAGAAGCTTATTGAATTTGAGGTCAAGGTCATTGACTGAAAGAGGAAAAATGGTTTCTGCACAATAACATTAGTTGTACATCACACACCTGGACCAAACATCGTGTATGTAAAGAAGAAGCCTATTGATTTTGGGGTCAAAGGTCAAGGTCACTGTGACTGAAAGAAGAAAAGTGGTTCCTGCACAAAAATTTTAGTTATATACATAGAGGATTATTTTAACATGTGGAGGGTGTATAATGTGCTTTTTACAGTATTCTTGCTTATAGCTGTTGTTGTTGTGATGAGAGAGAGGGGCCATTTAATAAGAGTAATTGTTTGAAAATTAAATTAGGTGTATCTTTACTGATGTCTATTCTCACTAGTAAACACTTATTGGTATTATTAACAGCAAGCTGATAAACATACCTTTTGCTCTGCAAGTAATAAAAATCTATGTGGATGCCAGCACAGGTTTAATAACAGTTTAGCCAGGATAACATTTTCGATTGGTAAAATTCAGCTTTGCTGACAATTGTACCACATTTCCAGTGCTCATGAGACTGCATAGAACTACCATCCTCCATCTTTCTAAAAGTAGTGAATCTCTACTTTTTGTCCCATGATGCACTGCACCAATTAGTCTGATTCCAAGCTTCATATGTGCTCTGCTATCTACTCTGCTACATGACTAACTAATCAGGAGACATAGAAGTACTAATTACAGGCCTATGCTATTAGTTTGCCAATTTAGACTGGGTACCAGTGAACAATTCAGCAGGACACCAGTTACAATTGGTGTGTAGGTAAATTCCTCCAACTGAACATTTGTTCCTAGATAAAATATTTGTTTTCATCTGAAATATCCAACACTAATTTCATTGTTGTACATACGTTTAAAAAATCGAGTATTATGAGAAAAATAATTAAAAAAATTCTTGGGTACATACACTGATTGGATAGGTTAAGGTAAAACACTTTAACTCCATTATTGCAGGCATGGGTGATTGCTTTTAAAGTAATGCATACACAGGTAATAGTGAGAACCTGATACTTTGTAATATTTCTCGGCAGCATGTTGAAAAATGAATGTTTCCACCCCGTCATTTGCTGTTTCAAAGCGAGAGTTCTCTCCTCTCAAGTGATAACATTGAAATTTACATCATCAGAATATAATGTGCAAACCGTTTCACTAACTTATTATGTCACATTGAATAACATTTTCAACTACATGAATAATAATAATCATAATAAATAATAGCACTAAAAAGCAAAATATATAGTGCATCATCATGATCATATATTTCAAATTTGCGAAGTTACTTTATGTCAATAAAGGGAGTGCACACCAGGAGTAGGATTCAGGATTGTATGCCTCAAGTTACAGCACCAACATTTGTGAAAAGGGAGCCAACCTTTTTGTGGGGGAACATTCAATTCTGAACAAAAATTGGGCCTTCAGTAATTGGCTATAAATGCAGATGATATTTTTATGTTCTGCTTAAGCATATAACATCCTCTTCAGCATGCCATCGGGAAAATAAAATTTACACAGAAACATGAGAGCTAGTATAAGAAATGATGAAAAAAACAATTTGAGTTCCCTTTTTCAGGAAAACCATTATGTGTAGGTGCCAGTGTTGCATTTTTCCACTTCTAGCACATTTATCTCAAAAAGTAAATGCAAAGCAAATTTATTTCATATGGGCTAATGTTACATCAAAGATGTCAAGCTTGGGTTTGAATGTAAAATAGCTTGTCAATTATGTTTGCTGCTAGTACTTGTTGCATGTGCAACTTTGTTGCCATTGTTGTTGTTTTTGCCAATTATATTACAGTCCATATTACAAGCTTATAGAGGCACTACCTGTATTTTTTTATGTCGAGAAAGCAATTTTTACAATTATATTCCGATTCTTTGACAACATAAGAAGAGGGAGATTGTGGAGATTTTTTTTCCCTCAAATTTTATGTAAAATGACATCATACTTAATAAGCAAAAAACAGGAGAAGAAAGTTGTATGTTAATATTTTAGTTTATGAAGAATTGGTGTGCAAATAGTGTCAAATTATATAAACTTTTTTTAGAACCCAAATTTTATAGGATTTTTGTTATCTGCTGGATTTGTATTAAATTGATAATATTTTTGGACAAGTTCCGTGACTTTGTACAGATAAAACTTATGTGAAATAACTGCACATAACTGGATCTTAGTAAATGGAAAGATATTAAATATAATTCAAACGGAAAGATGTGTTTGGCTGAGTCATGATCCGAAGGTAACTTTTTTCCAGATCTTATTCATTTTAAAATTGACAGTTAAGGTCAAATTACAATCAGTAAACCTGGAACTATTGTTTTAGCAATAAAGGTTCTGCATTACTTGTGTCGTCAGTGCCATCATTCTGTATAATTAAGCCAATAAAAATGCTTTCATACCAAAGAATTGGCCAATGAAAATGCTATAATTCCAGAGAATTAGCCAATGAAAATGATTTGAAATATGGAGTCCGGGCTTAGCTACATATTGAATGAATTCAATCATTATACGATAAGCAATTTATTAAAACACAATGGAAAGTTTCTAATGAAAAAAGCTGCAGGAGTTTAAAAAGAAATTGTGTCCTCTACTATAAAAGAGAAGATACTTGGGTCCCCATGAAATATTCACTCTGCATCATTCTGTTGTGCAAGATGCTTTATTCAATATTTGCTGTTGAAATTTTTAATGTGTGAGAAAAATAAGCACAGTATTGAACTACATGTACATAATAGATAAATTTGTGTGATATTTACATAGTTTTGTAGATATTCCTTAAGAATCCATAAAAGGATATGCATATAGCCTATCACTTAAAAGTTTTGATCAGGATTGTAGCAGTTAACTTCATTATACCCTCCATTAATCTGTCTGACAGTACGTCTGTAAGCACATCTCCTGAACTGCTGGGTGAAAATTTATGAAACTTTGTTATGTTGCCCTTGGGGTAACCATCTGTAACAGGTGCGTCATCTTTGGCTCCCACTCTGCTAGCAGAAAAAGCAAAATTTGATAAGCAAACCTTTCATTTCAGTTATACCGATATATATTGTTCATACATTAAAATTGTATGGTAGTTCTTTCTAAAAATAAAATATTCCCCAATTTAAAATTACACATTGTATATAGGTTAGGAGTAGATAATTCTGTTATTGCAGAATGGTTCATTCCAGGATAGCTTGATTCGACATGGTTTAACAACTAAGACACAGTCTAAAATGTATGAAATTTTCTCATTTGGTTTGAATTAGTTTCAAGATTTAGTTTGCTAAGAACTTGTACATTTGAATAACAAATGGCACAAAAATGTGTTTCCTGTATACTTAAAATGTTTTACTCAATAACAGCCTCTTACATCTTTAAGTGGAGTTCAGTGTGGGCATTTTGAACTTGGTTCTTTTGAAACCATTTGGATAATGAGCTTAAAGATTTGCAGTAAATTTATTTGTTTCATGTTTATATATGGACCATCACTAAAGCAAGTTTGTGTTTGCCATCACAAACTTTTTTATTTTGGTGCCAGTAAAAGATGTGAAAATATACTTGCTGCTTCTTAATCCCATATGATATCTCTATAAGCAATCATGCAATAATGTTGATTTAAAACATTCTTGTGCCATTCAGATTTTAAATGTTATGCTTGAGTAGGAACCGTATCAATCTGAAAAGGAAAATAAAAGTAACAATTATATCAACTAGAAAAAATGGTATATTTAAAAAAACAGGAGTTTGATAATTGTGAGTAGTGGGATTTATTTGTTGTTATATTTAATGTACATGTAATACTTGTAAGTTATATTGAAAATTGCTTCTTTCATGAATAACTAATTGAACAAAACATGAAAATATGCAATTATTCCTATACAGTTTCTCTATTTTTCCTACATTTTTGAAAAAAATAATTTCTACATTCCTATATTTCTTGTTGGGTTTAGTAAGGAGTAAAGGTAGAAGTTGTAAAATTAGTACAAAGGATGTAAATGGAAGAAAATAGTGACAAAAATTTCAGTGTAGAAAAATAACAAGAGGTTATTAGGTTTGATGACTGCAAGTTATGAAAAAATACTTTGTAATTTTGCTCTCCTTGATTGATTGCTGCAAAACTTGAGCTATTATAGGTCCTCACAGTTAAAATAATGTAAATAAATAGATCAGGCAAATCTACTTTTGAATGTAGTACATACCTATTACATCTGAATGACACATCCAATTCATGAACTACCCATGGTTCTGAGTTAAGGGTATTGGTATGGTCTGTTTACATTAATATTTATAGTTTATGAACCTTCTTTTATCCTTGTCAACCTATAGCGATGGGTGCATTGTAAAGGGCCCCACTCAACACTTTACAGGGGTAGAAAAATTAATTACTTGGTAGAGCAGGACAACTTAAAATTAAAGCTGGGTAGTTACATGATTCCAAATCGAAGCCCAGCCAGACAACAAGCTTTTGATGGAAATGGTTTGAAATAAGTGTGCTTGCCAACACTGATGCAAGATCAATAAAACGGGGCTTTCTAAATCAAATGAAAGATGAAAAATGTGTATTTTGGGCATACATTTTCACATAACACTTGGAAGAAGTCAAATGTGAAATTTTGAATAACTGAGTAATTAAATTGGAATTTCCTTAAAATTTTTAGTTGGACAACCAGGTGCTTTTGTTGGATAACCAGATTTTTCAGTACGGTTGTCTGGTGAACAGTCCTGCTTTTTGAAATTTTTCTACCCCCCGATTTGCTCTGATGGGCCTATAACAGAAGCACTTGTGTTATGAAATCAAAGTTGTTAGATGGGCATATTGTGGCCATGACTATTCTAAATGATAGCCTGGTATTCTTGAAATCCAGCTCCTTCAAGGACTTGTCAATAAATCAACAAAACACATAAAAGACACATCTAGGTCTTTGAAATAGTGTTCACATCAAATTGCATCAGACTAGTTTGAATAAGCCGAGTACAAGCAACATCCCATAAAAAGATATTAAGTTGACTGACAAGGGCCATAACTCAGTCCAGAATGGGGTATTAGAGAAAAACCCCATAAAGGCATGTCAAAGTCTAAGAAACAATGTTGTTTCCAAATTCCATAAGAATATGTTGAATGGTTCTTGAAATAATGTCCATGCTAAATTGTATCGGAATATATTGAATAGTTCTTGGGCTGTACTGGTTACAAGCAACAGCCCATGTGAAGATATGAAATTAATTGTCAAGGGACATAACTATCCATAAAGTAGTTAACAAGACGAAAACCCATAAAAGGCACATCCAGGTTATTGAGACAATGCCAATACCAAACTGCATCAGAAGATATTGAATAGTTCTGAGCTATGCTGGTTACAAGAATCGGCTGCAACAGATTTAAAATTGATGGAAAAAGGGCAATAACTCAATCAAAATGGGACCTGAAAAGATGAAACATTTAAAAGGCACATCATCATGTAATAGGTATTTCACAGATCATATGGCATCTAGTTATGTTTAAGGGTTGTAGAGCTTGGGCAGTTGCAAGAAGGGTGAATGAATGGAGAGATTTTGGAAAAGGTGATTACTATAGGCCGTAATAATCCTTAAAATCGTGGTGTCCCATGAACTGTAATCTGTTTTACCTACTAAATTACTTTTTATTAGATGTTTGCTGTTTGTAGACACGTGTGTAAATGCAATGTAGAAAGGTTGAAAAAAATAAAAATGTTTTCTTTGTTTATGCAATCATATGTATCTTCAGTGATCAACAAAATTAAAGTACATGGGGTGACCAATGCCATAATTGAAATAAAAATTTACCACCAGATAAAACGAGTTATTTTCATTTTACATACATGACTCCTTCCATGGTTGTAGATATTTTCGATGATTTGTAACCAAAAACTTACAGAGGAATTATTTACATAAAGTTCGTGAAGTAAACATTGTATAGCTTGAAGGAAATGAAAGTTTCAACCATCTCCTCTATTTGATACAGTTTGGGATTTTTCCTCAACTTTGTGTTTGTCCTCCAGATGATGATAATTATGGTGGTGATGATAATGATGGTGATGAAAACTGTAAATAATACAATTCCACATCCTTGGATTTTTTTATACTAAATTTGTATCCTTTTTTTATATGCCTGCCATACAGCAGTGTATGATTTTATGATCTTGTCCATCCATATGTTCCCTATTTTGTTAATGCACAATAATTAAAGTTTTCCATCACCTACTGTTACCAAACTTTGTGGATGGCTTGCACTTGGGGTAAGGAAGAAGTTTATTGACTTCATAGGTTAAAAGTCGAGGTCACTGACAGAAAATAAACATTAGTTCTTCATCACAGAGCTGACCCAAACTTTCTGGATGGCTTGCACTTGGAGTAAGGAAGCCTAATAATTTTGGGGTCCAAAGGTCAAGGTCATCATGAAAGGAGAAAAATGGTTTCCATGCAATAAAATTAGTTCTACATCACCGATTTGGACCAAACTTTGTGGATGGATTACACTTGGGATTAGGAAGAAGCCTATCGATTTGGAGCTTAAAAGACGAAAGGTCATGATTATTGGGACTGAAAGAAGAAAAATGTTTTCTGCACAATAACATTAGTTACATTACAAACCATGACCAAACTTTGTTGATGGCTTGCACTCCGGTAGAAGCCTGTTGATTTTGGGGTCAAAAGGACAAAGGTCAAGGTCACTGGCTTAAAAATGAAAGGTTTCTGCACAAAAATTTCAGTTCTCAAGCATGTACTGTCACCAAAGTTCATGGAACACTTACACTTTGTCTAAGAAAAAAGCCTATTGATTTTGGGGTTGAAGTCAGGTCACTGATGGCGAGAACAAAAATGGTTTCTGCATTATATCTTTAGTTCTAGACCAGGTACCTTAAGGTAAGTTTGTGGAAGGCTTGCACTTCACGTATAAAAGAGGCCTATTGATTTTGGTGTCAAAAGGTTAAAGGTCAAGGTAATTAATAAATCCCCCATGTTGACCCTGCCCTACTAGTCCCTATATAAGGACTATTAAACAAGGGGTGGGTGTACAATGTGCCATTCATGGTACTCGTTATAAATTATCTATTATGTATACATTGGAAATTGCTATTAAATTCTTATTATACCCCTTTCACACTGAAAAGGTGAAAAAATACCAATTACCATAGAGTGTGGAAATGTAAAATGCAGAAAAAGCATGCATCTTGCTTGAAATGTGTAACAAAGATTGTAATACAATGTTGTCTCTGTTATCAAGTAAATCTGCACCATTGTGATTTAGTTTAAACTGTGCATTCAATGGAATATATACACAAAAGCATTTGTTCAAGCAAGAAAATGTAAACACTCTTACCTGGAAATTCAACTTAAACTTCTGAATGAGTGCATTCCACCTGCGCTCTTTCTCTCTCTCTCTCAAACAAGTTAAGATTTCAGAAGTTTATAGAGATTTGCGGTGCTATGTGGATCTTTTCATTGCGCATATCATATGTAGTCTGGACAAGTTAAGCAAGAAATTAGATTTTTGTTCCGACTAAACAATGGGTTTAAGTTTTACAAGTCAGTCTAGCCCATCTTTATCTGATTGTCAGAATGGAATTGAAGCTGTTATTTATTGGTAGACAGATTACAGGGATTCTCTCCAGTCATTTCTAGCCATTGATCCTGCATCAGCCAATCAAAAGCTGAGTTTTAGCAACGAAAAGATTTTGATCAGCTAGGTATAACTGGACAATCTGTGCATTTGAATCAGTCAAAAGTTAACTGTTAAAGAAGTTAGAACAAAGAGAGAGAGAGAGAGAGAAAGAAGATAACTTGGGTTTGATACTTGAGAGTTGCCTGAACAAGGTTTGCTATTGGAAAATAAATAACCAGTTTTGGTATTGCTGTTCTGTGGTTATTTTCACAGGTTTCTTTTACAGAATTGTGATTGTCTGGATAAGGCAGAAATCACAGTAGCTCTGGGATGTTCTGTGGTCATCTTATCATGTTTCTTTTATGGAGTTGCACTTGCCTGGATAAGGCACAGATCATGGCAGCTCTGGGAAAAGAACCTTTGGCTTAGGTATGTATGTGTTCACTAAGTGCAGCTAATTGTGATCAAGACTAAATCACCATCCTGCTTGGTGCAGGCCTTGCAAACATTGTAGGAAAAAGGAACTTCACAAATCCAGCATAAGGGTTATGTAGTAATTATGGAGATTCAATACATTTCAGAGTTTTCAAAATTACATTGTTGATTGTTTTAATTAATGTTGCTCCATGGAGATCTACTAGATTCTTGTGATATATTGATTTTTCTGCCACTCGATGTAGGAGAGCTTCCAATCAACTTTTATAATTTATTTTGATTGAGCATACTTGTACATATATTGGTAGACTACCCCTTGAATCCCAGAGTAACCGGTTAGGAACAGATCGTCTTACCATGCCGACACATTACTTTTTAAACAAGTTCTGCAGAATGCTATGTCTTGTCTGCTCCACTATTACATATTCCAAATAGCCAGCAAAGTCAATGAAGAGTTTAAAATAGGTCACTGTGACCTCCTTTTGCCTGTGATGAGCAGTACCTACCACAACAAATACACCCATTAAGTTTCATCATAGTACATATAACAGAGAAACTGATCTAAATGCAAAAACTTAATTTTGGCACCTATGCCATTGACAACAACAACACTGTCAGAAAAGTGATACCTATGTCTTGTGTACGCTTCACAGGTATGACAAATTAAATACCTTTTATATCTTATCTGCTCACTTTTCAATACTATAAACAGAACCAAAGTTCATAACTTTCTAACAGCAAAAAATCAATGCTAATAAAAATGTTCTGTTCAATGGGGAAAATAATGTGGAGAGTGCCTCTTTAACACCACTTCATAAATAAGTGTTCAGTGTGAAATAGCTTACAGCTAAAGAGAGTTTATGATGCAATAAATTCGCAGTTTGTGCCTGGAAATCCTACTGATTATCAAATCAAAGGACTACAGAGCCAGTGCAAGTCATCCGAAGCTTTTCTCTATATTTTGGAGATTCTGTCGAGAAATAAAGCACAGTTCAAGTGATCCTAGGTGTTTGAGCCAACCAAATCTCAGCCATTGTGATTCCATTTTAAATGATCAGCAAGCATTCTGTAAACCAACTAAACCAAAGAAAATCACATTTTGGATCTTTGCCATGAAAGAAATGGACTTGCAAGAGTATGTATAAACTGTACATGATAAAAAAAAAATTAAGACAACCCCCATCCCCCCTCCAAACCATGACATAAATTTCAGAGTCCATTCCCTTTATTGATCTGATATAATGTACACCTATAATAAATTATTATATAGCATAATGTAGAAAAGCAATTACTATACATAGTAACATCTGCATGTAACCCACAGCTGCATAACCATTCATGTGCAGACATGTATAGGTTTATTGAGATTAATATATTTGTACATACCAATGATGCAAAAACTGTACAATGTTTAACATAGCAGTAGCATCTAAAATTACCATCAGAGTATAAGAAAATAATCCATTGTTCTGTATTTTGCAATTCATTTTGAAAGATATTTTCACCAATACAAATTAGTGGGTTGTCCTCAAAGGCTTCAGTATTTAACAACAGGCCCAAGTGGGCCTGATATCGCTGATTTGGCTAGTCGACATGGCAGCATGTGAATGCAAATTCACACACGTAATGAAATTGTAGAGGGGAAGAAGAGCTTGAAGCAAGCACATAGTTGCTGCTACATTGTCTATTTATCTTCTTTCCTACAGCATATATGTAGGATAACTTTCTCTGCATAAAAAGGCCAACCAGCATTGCCTCCTGGATCTCTCCCTGCCCCTGTGAACTAGACCCCGATTCATAACTTAGAAACTGTTCATAACCCCATGCTTAAAGTATATGCACTAACTTGCCATACAAGGGGAGTTAATCCATGCAGTTGGCATGTATTCCTGGGTTTGTCCTTAACCCCCTACCCCCAGCCTATTGGAGTCGTAACTTGGAAACCACTGAAATCCCCCCCCAAGGGAGCTGCATTGGCTCAGTGATTAAGGCATTGGCCTCATGACCAGAAGGTTCTGTGTTTACTTCCCACCATCTGATGAGCCTGGATCCTCATTAATATGTGTGGATCTCGCTCATAATCAAACTACTCTAAGATCATGATGATATAAGCTTACATAGCAAGTCTGATCAAAATCTGTTCAGAAATATGGTCTCTACTGTGTTCACAATCACAGCCAATCAGATGCAAGATCACCTGATTATTAAGTGTGGATGCTCATAACTGAACTCATCCTATGTCTTGATGATATAAGCTTACACCAAATCAGATCAAAACCGGATCAGAAATATTGCCTTTTAGAGTGTTCACAAGCTCAGCCATCAGATGCAAGATCACCTCGTTAATAAATGTTGCTGTCGCTAATCATCAAATTTATCCGAAGTCTTGATGAATTAAGCTTACATACCAAATCTGATCAAAAATATGATTTCTAGTGTGTTCACAAGCTCAGCCAATCAGATGCAAGATCACCTCATTAATATGTGTTTGGATGTCGCTCATAATCAAACTCGTCCAAGATCTTGATGATACAAGCTTATATACAAAATCTGATTAAAATCTGATCAGAAATATGGCCTCTTGAGTATTCACAAGCTCAGCCCATCAAATGCAAGATCACCCCATTAATATGTGTGGATGTTGCTCATAACTAAACTCATCCATTATCTTGATGATATAAGCTTACATACCAAACTGGATCAAAATCTGATCAGAAATAAAGCCTCTAGAGTGTTTATAAACAAGTGTTGATGGATGGACAATGCATGATGGATGTAGGGACATACCATAAGCTCACTTGACCTTTGGCAAATCGAGCTAACAAAAGTCCCTTGAAGGGACTGATGCTCTACTGGGTGAATTTTTTTCTCCATGAATTCAAGACAAGACCATTTCTTTCTTTTCACTGCCGAATGTTGAAACGATCTCAGATATTCTTCAGCAACGAAAAGATTTTCAAATTAGCTGCTGTGGTGCACATACTGGATGTCAGATTAGCACCATTTTCATTTAGGACAAAGTAGATATCATTAGAAATCTCTTGGTGAAAACCCCATATCATAATGATCATCCATTCAGAGGGAGTAGTGACAAGATTTTTAAGACAGTAGTCATGGCAGTCATATTGGAGGTACAACTGGCACCATTTTCATTTAGGACCAACTAGGCATCATAAGAAGTCTATTGGTGAAAAACCCATGTTGATATAGACATCCATTTTGGAGGTGTAGAGATAACAATATTTTCAAGATAGCCAGCATAATGGCCATATTGAGGGTTAGTCATTTGTGTTAAGGACCAAACTGACACCATAAGAACTCTTCTGATGTAAACTTTGTGTCAAAATGACTTTCCATTTAAGAGGAGTAGTGAAAACAAGATTTTCAAGATGGGCACTGTGGTGGCCATATTGGATGTCAGAGCGGCACCAGTTTCATTTAGCATCAACAAAACATTATAAAATGTCTTTTAGTGAAAACCCCATGCTGATACGACCATACATGTAGGAGGGGTAGGAATAACAATATTTTCAAGATGGCCACTGTGGTAGCCATATATAACATCAGATTGGTACCATTTTCATTTAGGACCAACTAGACATCATATGAAGTCATTTAGTGAAAACCTCATGTTGATATGACCATCCCTTCAGGAGTAACAAGAACAAGATTTTCAAGATGTCTGCCATGGTGGCCATATTGAACATCAGATCAACACCATTTTCATTTAGGACCAAGAAGACGTCATAAGAAGTCTTTTAGTGAAAACCCCATGTTGATATGACCATCTATTCAGGAGGAGTAGCAATAACAAGATTTTCAAGATGGTCACTGTGGTGGCCATATTGGATGTCCGAGCAGCACCGTTTTCATTTGGGATCAACTAGACCATGGGTTAAATGTGTGTGTAAAGTTTCATGGCAATCATCCAGGTAGTTTAGGAGGAGTAGCAATAACAAACTTGTGCTAATGGATGGATGACAGATGAAGACCATCCCATAAGCTCTTCTGGTCTATGACCAGTAGAGCTAAAAATTGGAGACAGAGAGAGAGGGAGAGAGAGAGAGTCCACTGAAATTTATCTCCCCCACTACAGGTGAATACCATCTTTTGGGCCCAGCTTCATCATTATTAATACAACAATCATAAATTTCAATATATATTACTTTGGGTTATAAGAATACAACATACATGTACTGGCATATGTATTGGCATACATACTTGATATAATTAACTATTGTTTCTTGGCATATAGCTTTCAGTGAAGCAGTTATATTTTTTGACAGGATCTATTGTTTGTACATGTTGCATAGGACAATGATACATAAGAATGGTAACAATAATTTCAAGGGAGGTATATATGAAGACTTATTATATGATGTGAAAACCCACCAGCAATTATTATTGGTGTTCCAGATAATTTTCACTCCTGTGGAGCAAGCTCAAGTGCTAACCCAATTTGCAAAGAGAAGGCCATCTAGACCATCATGATCACATTCGATAAATTGTGAAGCTTTTGCAATTGATGTAAGTGACTACCAACACCAACAAAATAAGTCTCCAAATGAGTTTTAGATAATTTAGTTTTTTTTCACTGAATCTACCATACTTATCTGTGTACCCAACAGCAAACTGCATGAGCCCTGATCCATTGTCACATAATGTGCCAGCAGAGCAAACTGCTGGAACCCTGATCCATTGTTGCATGATGCTCAGTAGAGCAAACTTCAGGAGCCATGATCTGTTGTTGCATAATGCACCAGTAGAAGAAACTGCAAGAGCCCTGATCCATTGTTGTATAATGTGCCAGCAGAGCAAACTGACTGAGCCCTGATCCATTGTTGAATAATGTGCCCTGATTCATTTTCACATAATGTGCCAGCAGAGCAACCTGTACTAGCTCTGATCTGTTCTTGCATAATGCACCAGCAGAGCTGGGTCTTTGCTGTTTGGGTGTACAGTCTTACTCTGGTAAATACAGTGTAACATTTTATAATTGCAAGAAGAATCAATTTAATTTTAAAGATTAATAGCCACTAAAAGATAGATTGGACACACAAACCCACATATACATATGCCACAAATTGTTATGTTGTTCAGCAAATCACTGACTTGTATATTAAATTTTACAAATATTTGTTCAAAATGCTTGACTAATTTTTATTAATCCAATAGTATATGTAAAAACAGCCATAAAATAAATTGGCTGATCCCAATGACAAACCCTACCTATTACAAATATAAAATGTAAAATAAACATAAGTTTGCAATTTCACATCCAGACCTTTGATCTACTAATCAGAGATTTAATAGGGTGTCACCTTTCCTCAATGAAGTTTATCAAAATTGAGCACAGGAAACTTGAGGAAAGTAGACCTTAGACCTAGCAGCCCCATATATGTGGCAATTTAAGAAAAAATTACCACTGCCAAGTTATGCTCCAGACACCACCTTGTCTACAGTCGGATAGATGGACAGATGGACATTACTTTTGCTCTATCCCCCAGCACCTTCAATTGGGGGGATAAAAATTAATGTACACCTACTGGTTGCAATATTTTTAATTACATTTATGTTTCTGTACATGACAATGTGCGAGCATTATGAGATCATTTTCAGTAATGTATATAACAACAGAAAAAAGGTACAAAAGTATCCTATTTAACGTTTATATCATTAATTATGATTTACCACATAAATATACATAGCATTTTGTAATGCTCCTCTTTTAAACATACTTATTTAATATATTGCCATGATCACCCATGTAATTTGTGCATAGGTGATTAACATTTCAAGACAAAACAGCTGTGGTTATTGACAAGATGAGCAAAAGTGACCCAGCAGTTTGACCTTGCAACAGAATACATGTATTTTTTTTAGAATATATATTTAGCTTTATTAGGGCTCTGTCAACTTGCAAACAGGCAGTAGCATGTATGACTGTCACATCAGGGTTATTCCATTTAAATCTAAATGGGGGAGGGGGAAGCATTTTTTTTTGTAGGGGTGGGGTTTGAACATTTTTTTTTTCTTTTTCTCTCAGCATAATTTTACTGTTTTCCATACATGGTACCCTACAAAGAACCAAGAAGGTCAGGGGTGACATGTCAAGCCCACAATAAAAACATCATTGTAAAACATGTGACCCTGACTCCAAGGTCAAAAGGATGAGCTAGCATGTTTCCAAATGAATTGTTTTTGCTTCATAATGATTCATCCAAAGTATAAATAAAATCCACCATGGGGTTTAGAAAATATAACCAAATGAAAAAACTGTACTCAAAACCTTGATGCAAATTTTCTATGATTGTGACCTTGACCCCCTAGGTCAAAGGGAGGAATACACATGTCACAGAATGAATTGCCTTAGCTTCATAATGATTCATCCCAAGTATGAAGAAAATCCATCAAGGGTTTAGGAAATAGAAGCTAATTAAACAACTTGAACCAGAATCTTAATGCAAATTTTCTATGACTGATCTTGACCTCAAGGTAAAAGGGGCAAGTGAGCATGTCGTAGAATGAATTGGTTTAGCTTTATAATGATTGATGCCAAATACAATTAGAATCTATTAAGGGGGTTAGGAAATATATGCAAATGGAAAACTTTAATCAAAATCTTCACTAACTGTTAATGCCACTGCCACTGGAAATGTGACTGTCTCACTTCCCCTAATGTGTGCTCAAAAATAAAAAGTGTCCCCCTCTCGCCCCTGTCCAGATAGATAAATGCAATACCCCTATATATCCATCAAGCAAAATGCATTTACATTATAATATATTTTGGAAGTGAACAAGGCCTTATTAAATATCCTAATCATTGAGCAAAAGAGTTATTTTGGTCAAGTGTCATTTAAAATTACACATTTTCTATGAATTCATGCTTAAAATAATTTATATTTTAAAATCTTTTAATACCACTGCTTTCTGAAGGGATATTATTCATACAATATTTTTAAAAAAAATCACTATTTTCTATTTTCTAATTCTGAATCTGCAATTTCTTCAGTTGAGACATTTATCATGGAAATCAAGATGGGAACTACATGTAATTAAATTAATGATTTTCACCAAATTGAGACAGGACTCCAACTTGCTGGCAAAAGTTATGGAGTATACATTCAAAATGCAATTTGCTTATGTATGATGCACATTCAACTCCAAACAGTGTGGATATACAGCTGATATCACAAATTGCTCTGGAAGAACATGATCTATACTGTTCTATCTAATTACAATAAAAAGCATGAACAATCTGGCAAAATATTATGCAATGACATACCTGGGCCTACACTGATTGGAGCTGGATGCATGTTAAACACGATTAAATACAATATATAGTCCATTTGATTCCAATAAAAACCGTTTTATCAAAATCAACTTGTAGCAAACAATCAAAAGTCTCATAGTCACTGCTACTGCCATGTGTAACTGGCCAGAAATATTGGATCTTTTCATAATTTATTAAAAAAGTTTATATTTTGTGATCCATTTTTATATAAGCAAATTGGACCCTCTGTCTATGTAGTTAAGTCTACTTCTCAGAACAGCCAATTCTGATCTCGTATAAACAGCCACATTGCTTTGTGCCATGGTCAATAGGAAGCGGAGTAGATGCTGCATGTGCAATTCTGTATTTAAAGACGGGACCATTTCAAAAGTAGATAGGTATAAATAAAACATACAATTATGAAAACAGGTTTACATGATGATCTCATGTAGTAAAATGCACTTTCTATATTTGCATGTATAAGTCAATGTACAAGAATACAATGAGAACTGATGAAGAATAAGAATAAATGTTTTCCAAGTTAAGTTATTTACTCTGAGTCTATTTGCCACTGACACAACTCAGACACTGTCTGTACTGCATGACCAGGGATGCCTTCAATAATGCTTGCATTAGGCTAATAATCATGTTGTACGGGCCGCCAGTGAATGGCAAAAATAAACAGCAGAGAATGAGAGAGAAGTAGTCTATACTTGCATCCAACTACAAACAACATAAGAGCCTGATCTGCTATCACATAATGGTTAATCCTACTAATTCGCAAATGAAATCAATGACAGCAAGAGAAGCAGAGCGAAAGGAGTACTTGGTGCATGAAAAGCTTTGTTTCACAGATACAGTTCATTATGGAGAAGCGAGTTCCCAAGTTTATAGTGAACTTAATTGGCACTCAGAGATTTGCTCAAGGATGAGCAGAAATTTCACTATTATTTTCAATGAAATGGCGGCATCAATATTTTACTAACAGAACAATATTTTCTTTTAAAAAAATCAAGTTTCGACATTGACGGCTGTTGTTTCATGAATTAAATGTCCCTAGTTTTTGAAAAAAGTAAATCTTGTTTTGTTGTGAATCAACAATAACACTCGAATATATTCACATTCACATGCAAAAAGCAGTGACGTAATACACAATGTTTTCGGAGGTACACATGATGTGTCTCAAAACCTCTTGGAGTAATGTTTTTAACGATCTTTCTAAGTTTGTTATCTTGATAATAAAGGTAATTTATACAGAAAGCGAACAACTTTCGAAAAAGCATTTTACTGACAATTATTCCCAATGCGAATATAAAGCAAGTATTAAACCATTTAACAGCCCCCTCCCCACCTCCCGTCTTCTCGTTGTTGATATCCGGCTGGGATGGCATCCCCTTCTTAAATTTTCAGAGGTCCCTCTGTAACTCATGTCCTCGCTTAAACTGTGGTCTGTTTTTTTTTACCCGTTGTGCACGAGTTATATAGGGAGAGGCGTAGAGTCTATCATGTGCTGCAAAATGGCGTTAAACCCGAAAAACAAAACCAAACCATATACCATACTGTGGGTATTTTTTTGCGATGGAGACATTTTAGTGATTTAGCAGTCTAAGTGTGAGATCGCAAAAATAAATCCTGTCAAAATGTATACTCTTCTATATTATAACCTCTCTAGTTCTGCAATTGCCAAATATTGCAAAATTTGATGAAAAAATCCCACATGAAGTATGATATGCTGTAGAATTAAGGAACTGCTTCAAAGCCTTTGTCAGTTTCTTTAGATTCATATTTATCATTATATAAATTCCATTTCAAGCATGTCAACATGATACCTTTGTGACTGACAAAATAAGAAGAAAAAAAAAAGATAAACAAAAGTTCCTCGAAGGGACTGATGCTCTACTGGGTAAAAGAATTTCCAAGAATTCAAGATAAAACCATTTCTTCCTTTTAACTGCTGAGTGTTGAAACCATCTCTGATATTTTTCAGTGATACCATTATTTTCAAATCAGTTGATGTGGATGGCATACTGGATGTCAGATTGGCACCATTTTCATTGAGGACAAAGTAGACAACATAAGAAGTCTCTTCTTGAAAACCCCATGTCATAATGATTATCCATTCAAGGGGAGTGGTGACAGGAAGATTTTCATGAAAGTTATCATGGCAGCCATATTGGATGTACGACTGACACCATTTTCATTTAGGACCAACCAGGTATCATATGAAGTCTATTGGTGAAAACCCCATGTTGATATAGCCATCTATTTGGGACAAGTAGAGATAATATTTTCAAGATAGCCACTATGGAGTTTTAGTCATTTTCATTTAGGACCAAGTAGACACCATAAGAACTCTTCTGAGGAAAACCCCATGTCAAAATGACTTTCCATTTAAGAGTAGTGAAAACAAGATTTTCAAGATGGCCACATATTGGATGTCAGATCAGCACCATTTTAATTTAGGATCAACAAAACTTTATGTCTTTGAGTGAAAACCCCATGCTGATATGACCATTCATTCAGCAGAAGTAATGATAACAAGATTTTCAAGCTGGCCACTGTAGCAGCCATTTTAGACCTCAGATCAGCACCATTTTCATTTAGGACCAACTAGACATCATAAGAAGTCTTTTGGTGAAAATCCCATGTCAATATGGCTCTCCATACAGGAGAAGTAACGATAACAAGATTTTCAAGATGGCTCCTGTAGTGACCATATTGGCCATTAGATCAGCACCATTATCTTTTAGGACCAACTAGACATCATAAAAAGTCTTTTAGTGAATACCTCAAGTTGATAGGACCATCCATTCAGGAGAAGTAACAATAACAAGATTTTCAAGATGGCCACCATGTGGTGGCCATATTGGGTGTCAGATCAGCACCATGTTCATTTAAGACCAACTGGACATCATAACAAGTCTTTTGGTGAAAACCCCACATCAATATGACTTTCTGTTCACTAGGAATTGCGATAACAAGATTTTCAAGATGGCTGCTATGGTGGCCATATTGGACATCAAATTGGCACTATTTTTATTTAGGACCAACTAGACATCATAAGAAGTCTTTTAGTGAAAACCCCATGTTGTTATGACCATCACTGTAGGAGTAGCAGAAACAAGATTTTCAAGATGGCCACTGTGGTGGCCATATTGGATGTCAGATTAGCTCCATTTTAATTTAGGACCAACTAGACATCATAAGAAATCTGTTAGTGAAAACCCCATGTCAATATGACCATCCATGTAGGAGGAGTAGCAATAACAAGATTATCAAGATGGCTGCTGCGGTGACCATATATCAGGTCAGATTGGCACCATTTTCATTTAGGACCAACTAGATATCATAAGAAGTCTTTAAGTGAAAAACCAATGTTGATATGACCATCCATTCAGGAGGAGAAGCAACAAGAATGTCCAAGCAGCACCATTTTCATTTAGGACCAACTAGACCATGGGATGAATGTGTGTGCAAAGTTTCATGACATTCCTCCAAGTAGTTTATAAGGAGTAGCAATAACAAACGTGCTAACGGATGAACGGATGACGGATGTACACTCTTCTGGTCTATGACCAGCAGAGGTAAAAAATAATGAAGTTCACATCCAAATTTTGTTGTGTCCATTACTCTGATACTGCACAATGTTTCAACAATTACCTTTTACTTTGTCTTTAGGAGCCAGCTTGGCTCAGTGGTTAGCATGCTGGACTTGTGACCAAAAGGGTGCAGGTTTGAATGCTACCATCGCATTAGCCAAAGCCGAAGCTTTTTTTTTTTTATAGTGTTTTTACAGATTTTGTTCAAAGTTCTTCTTTAACCACTTTAATACATCTACATTCTTTGTATAGCCTAAAAGTATGACTGCCAGAAAGTAGAAGAAAGCTTAAATGTCACATTGATACATAGAAATAGAATCCCCAAGACTAATCTAAACCCCCCCTTCAACACCTGCCCCCCCACCAATGATGCATGATTGAATAAATATTACACAGAATCAAGCAATTAAGTGAACAAAACTTAATGTGTGACTGAGGTATCATAGATATATAAAAACATTCTAAATGATTTATTTCTTACTAAGAAATGGAAGTTGAATTTCCTGTCTTAAGTAGACTCTAACTAGAAGTGTCTTCATGCAACATGAATATCCCCACCTCAGTGATCTAAATTACGTAACCAGATGTAAGGACTGAACAAGGCTAACACTCTATGATCTTTTGGCAGTAACATTCATGGTGAACATATAAAGAGTTGATGAACTCGACTACATTTTACATTCTTTATCTACTAGAAACTGATGATATTGCTGTTGTATTCACTATATTTGTGGAATAAGAATATGGTTGAAAAAAACACTCATCTGTCTTCATTACAAAGGCTGAAAGTATAGTGTCTAATTTGTTTTCTAGAGAGAGAACTATGTCCATATATCACATCATTTAAGTGATGCCTATCTAAGTCTTATAAAGCTGACCTCCTTAAATCCTTAAAACCTGACCCCTTTGTTCAAGTATGCAAAAATGAAGACTTCTCTACAACATTTTTATAAAGTCAGGGGAATTTCGTCTTGAAATCTGCCAGGAAACTAGGTGGCTGTACTAGTTTAACTTTTATAAAAGCTCCATAGTTTTGGTCAATAAATATATCCTGGTTTATAAGTCCTACTTTTATCTCATATTAGTACCAAGATTTGGCAAGATATAGAAGATTCAGTCCTCTAAAACACTTTTATCAATCACTAGTGTACAAAACAGCCATGTTTTGGTCAGATTTATTGTCCTGTAAAATTAACTCCCTTACTTTCATTCCAAGTTTTGTTTTGAATAAATCTGGACTTATAGGCTAGTATATAGGGTACCCTGTTAAGACACTTAAATGCCTTCCGAACATACAAATCAGCATCGAAGTTAAAAGAATGAAATTCAATCAGACCTCTCATAACTGGATAGTAAATAAAATTCAGTTCTATATGGTTTCTGGAAGAGGAAAAGTTCTTTAAATATTCTTTTATACAATTAAGTCAAGGTTTATGAAAATACAGACAACAAAATTACCACTTTTGTAGGTAAATAATTCCATGCCGACACATGTATGCTTGTTAGGAATCCTAGCATAAATATTTCAGAATCTTTGCAGCCCATCGATAATGGATAACATGTTAATTAAAAGTAACAAACTTCTATATGATTACACTACATCATCCTATGGTATACAAACCTGTACAATTAGGTCCAATGAGAACAAATGGTGTATCCATTCTGCCATTCCCAGAACCTTGAATTTCTTCAAAATATTTTGTCAACAAAAACATTAGTTTTCCTCATGAATGATCTGCATCTTTCTTTTCTTTTCATCTTGGCTGCCATTTTTCACATATGTATAGTATAACTGGCTGGTCTCTTGAAATGTACATTCTAATTTACAGAGAAACTACACTCTATGCACTAGTCTATCATCCTGATGCTGAAGTGCCTTTCTCCCTACCTGTGTCCACATAGAAAATTCCAGTTCAAAATTGTATCCAATTTTTATTTTTCCAGAATTTTGTATAAAACGCAATTCTGAACCTGGAACTTTTACTAAAAATACATAACAATTCTGCAAAATCCAGAATGGTTGGCATCTATGCATTCTTGAACAAAGTGGATCTACCACAAATATTCATTAAGATGAATGTTTATGAAATATCTGAATACTACATGCCATGAACTGCTTGCAGGAAGTGGCATATTGTACTATACAAGTTTCATAAATTTCATCTCATACGAACACTAGCTGTAGATTCTATTTACCACATAACCGCAAAGACTTGATATTACCTGTGGTATGTCACAGTCTAACATGACTTTTATGATGTAAACAATATGAAAGTAATTACTATGTAATTATGTAATACATATATGACTTTGAGAGTATTTGATAAGGAGAATTACAGCTCAAGTAAACCATGAAAAAGAATTAACAGTTTAAGTACTTCCTTAAGCTAACATGCAAAAAAAGGACTTTCATTGTAAATTTCACATAATGAACAAAGAAATAAAGATGAGAAAAACCATGAAATGATTTATGAAAAAAATGTGAATGAACTCGGAAACAGTACAACCTTAAAAATGGCTATCCAACTATCATATTATCAGGGAGCTTATGTTGCATTACAGCGGACAGCTTATGATTCTCCATTAAGACAATGATGTACAGAGCACTAGATAGACAAAACCAGTAAAGCAATCCTTATTGCCCCCCCCCCCCCCCCCATGGCCTCCCCCACTTCACCTAACAGCTACCCACTGATTAAGCTCAGAACACTCTCTCAATCTCCATTTATGCACTTTTAATACACTATAATTTTCAATTCTACTTCAAGAATTTTAAGAATTAAGAAAACCTTAGGTATGTACCGCCATGGAAATGGCCATGTCTCATGAAATATGTTTCAACATTGTTAAAAAAAGTAAAAATGGCACATTTCCTTTATTTCCTTTGTAAAATCTGATGGAAGCCAGGATTCATTTTTCAAACAATGATAATGCTTTTCCAGTTGAACTTTCATTCATGAAAACTGAGATTTATAGGTGATGTTTAAACCTGTCACGTAACTAGACACAAGCTGTATTCATGGTTACCAGAAATGTGAGAAACACGGGAATAATTTATGCAAAATATGTAGATGTAAATCTCCCACTGATCATCATTTATGTCTCATTTTTTTCTGGTTGAGAGATAATGTTTTGCATGGTTTGTTTGCCGACTCTCCCTATTAGACACCACTGCATCTGCAATAAAATGGCCTCACAGAAAGGATGGCTTCTTTAGAGGCGTATACAAGGATAATGTACTCCAACTGTACAGATGATGTGACCTCATATAAGAGGCTGGTTGTTTTGAGAACGGTTCCTAACAGAAGGCAAACCAGTCAAAGGAAGATGTTGGAGACACAGCTTAAGCAGGGGCTTACAATACAAATGACATAACTTCAGTAGGCTTGTTCCATTTAAACATACAGGTTAGGCAGATTTTTAAAAATATATGCGAGGGTACTCTGATTACTCAGAGTTCATATGAAAATGATACAAAATTCTAAATTGCATCTATTGTTGACTACTCCATACTGAAAGTACCTTCCCTGGGTGTCAAGTATGTTTAACTGCAACAGTCATTACAAAATGATCAATCTCTTTTACAATCACTGATTACAGAAGAAAAAAAAAAGTCATGATAAGCACTAAAAAAGAAATTGACAAACTGGAATATGGCAAACAAGAAAAGCCATAATGTGCTTACATGCCCCTAGCAATTATTCATACTGTCTTTATATAAAAATGTGGTTTGTAATGCATATATTTAAACATCAGGATACATCTTCTAGTTCTGTTAAGAACTTTGTTAATACACTGTTAATATCACTGAGCTGCATATCTATCCAATACTTATGTGTATTATACTTGTAGCATTATTTAAGAAGAATTCCTTTAAGGAGAAAAATCAATAAATAGAATCCTTCAAATTGATAAAATCCTTCAAGAATGACTGAAACACATCCATCAAGTCAGCCTCATTTGATCCACTGTTCTCAGAAATGACATTCCAAAACTCTAACAAAGGTCTTTCTTGTCATTTCACCAACATCTTCCTTTCCAAGAAAAATATTTTTCCTCATGAAAGAAACTAATTTGGAAAAGAAGATTATCAATGTACAAGTCTCCAAAACTCTATATCCATACCTGTGAGTTATCTTGCAAATTCTGTAGCAGTATCTAAGAATGAAATTATCAAAACTTTCAACTGAAACTTAAACATCTTCATTAAATTACTCAATTAATATAAATGTAGCACAGATTCATATTAAATGTAGCATTAAAAAGTAATGAAAGACTTAACAGACTGGCATCTGAGTCTGGTGATTAGACTGGGTACCAATTCTAAATGATAGGAACACCTTTTCAATGTCATTAGCTGCTAACCAGTCTACCACTAAAAGCACCCTTCCCGCCAACTGTCATCGAAGTGGTTGTTGTTCCTATTTCCATTGTTGGGTGTAACTTGTCTTGGAGAGGGAATGCCAGATCTGTAATGACAAGAGATTACATTAAACTTTGAAAGCTTAAGACATAAAATGAAAACTGTCAAGATTTTTAAAAATCAAATAATTATGTTTTAAGGATTTGACATGTTACCTTCATCTTTTATTTTATATACCTTTTACAGAATTGTAACACTTTTACTGTTACATTTTATGTTGTACTTCCCATTTAAATTTATTTGGACGGGTTATCTTCGTAAAGTTTTTGTGCAATTTTTCTTTTTTTTTAATTTTTCGACCTTTACCTTTAGTTGGCACCATATAGCTGCTATTGTGCTGAGGTACCATAAAACGCTAGTACATATATACACTCTACTGACACAAAAATGTTTGTGATCTCAGTTAAATAAAAGATTTTCTCTTATTTCATTTATAAGAAAGCTGTGCAATGGCAGACAGTTTTATTCCATACACATATCTAGTAAGCATCTAAAGAATACTCACAAAAAGACAAATAGAAAAGGTAAGCCAGAGATGAATAGTCTATTAAAAATAGGAGATTGCCTGCACAGGGTACATACATTCTTCCTGTCATAATTTCTTATAAGTGCTACACTTTTCCTTATTTGATATAATGCATAGAGAGATTCAAACAAGAAGATCTAGATCAAGGATATTTTTAAAGACAACTTTCAAAAAGATTCAAACAGAAGGCACTGATCAAAATTATTATCCATGAATTGCAAACAGGGAGAATATTTAGGCAAAATTGAAACTTCTCTTTTTCAAAACAAAATAGTACAACAAATTTGGAAACTTCTCAAAAACTTCTTAAAAGCTTGACGAAAACTTCTGAAAACAAAGATTTTTACTCTGACAAGATATCAATTTTAGTTACCATATAAACTCGCTTATAAGGCAAGTCCAACTGTAAACTGCATAATATGCCGGCAGATCTGTATCTATACAATTTGTTAGGAGTAATCAGTAAAACAAACAACACAGACCCTAATCTGTCGGCACATTATGCAATGGCAGATCAGGCTCTATGTTGTTTGCAGTCGGACTTGACTTATAAGCGAGTATAAACGGTAGTTTAATTCAGCTGTATTATCAAGTTAACCTTCTAGGGGTGGGCAACCCTGAGGGTGTGGATCGCCCAGTACTGGACATTCTTGGTATTGATCTGCGTGTTGATGGCTGTGGTAGCCCAGATCTCTGGGGTGACATGCCCCGCTCATTCCGCTGCTGAGGTGTTTTCAAACCACTGATGCCTGGTGAGGAAGTACGTCTCTGGGGCTGAAGCTTAGAAATACGACTTTCAGGAGACACTGGGTCTTCATAGTAGGCCTGATCTAGATGTGGTTCACTGCCATGCAAGGAAAATTGCGGCTGAGCAAGGCGTGATACATTGGGAAGGCTTCTCCGCAAATGGGAAGTGTCTGGAAGAAAAATAGTTCTCATAAAAAAAAAAATATGTTTGAAGATGGTGCTGCATAGCATTGGAAGTCTAAACAAGGACTTTCACCACCACCATCCACCCCAGGCATCTATCGAAAAATCTTTACCAAAGAAACTTAACACTGATACTGTAAATGATTCCATTGTTGGTACTGCCACCATAAGAAATGTTATACTTAGGTTTATCCATCACAGGTACTGCCACCATCAGAAATGTTATACCTAGGTCTAGCCATCACTGGTACTGCCACAATCAGAAATGTTATACCTAGGTCTAGATATCTGCTGAATACATGATCAACAAAAATATTCTTTCCTCACTTCTGGTTGAAACAAACACTGGAATCTCTAAATGAAAAACTTTCTGAAAACTTTAAATATCAGGTTTCTGGACTCCATTGTCTCTCTCATAAATGAAGTTAATACAAAAAAAATTACTGATGAAAAATGAAAACTCCAAGAGCAGAACAGTTTTGTCTATCCCAATAGGTGTTTGTTAATTTATGCTTTTGGTCAGGGAACTGAATTTAATGTGTTCACTTGTATGTAACTTTCTCTCTAAATAGTTTGGTTTATGGTTGTAATTACTAACAATGTTTAGCATACATGGGAATGGTGTGGGCCAGATTAAATTTATGCCCTCAACTAAAATGTAGTTTGGGGGGTTGGGGTGGGGTTGAGGGGTAAAATTAATTTTAATGATGTAACACATACCTGTTGCTATTGCGTAGCTTACTCTTTACAAGATGGAAATTACCCTCATCCATATGATGAGAATATCTCCTCCCAAAGGGTGACTTCCAGAAATTTTTGGAAGCCAACCTTGCATCACTGGCCCATGTGCAGTCATCCTCATCAATTTTCCAAGGATGCCGAGTACTAGTTGGACATCAGTGTGGGGTGGGAGAAGGAAATCTGGCAACAGCAGCAGGTAAGTATTACACCGTTAAAATTAGTTTTACCTCCCCCAAAAACTACATTTTAATATCAGGTATATGTTACCTGTTGCTATTGCGTAGCTGAATTTGTCAGTTTGGTGGGAGGCTGATGATCCCCAAAACTGATAAAAGAAAAACAAGGAAACACTCATCCTTACAACAGAAGAGTCCACTACTGTAAGATGGTATCCACTTGGGCCACTTTTTATGCCATGACTATGGGCCCTAAAAGAAAATATGCCTTCTCTTTGGTTTGCCAAGGAATGAATGTAAAAGGAGGAGAAGGTAGTGTGAGATCGCCACAATATAACTTTCACATCCTCCAAAGACGAACAAGTTAGAGAGGCCCCATGAGGTAGCAATGGCTCAAACCTCATGGGCTTCAATCTTCATGATGAAAGGTCCATCTCAGTATGGGATTCATAAGCTCTCTTGATTGTTATGACAATCCACCTCAAAATAGTGGAAGCTGAAATATCAGCTGAGCCTTTAACAGGAAGGAAAAGACACCTCCTACCTTTCTTCTCCCTTTAGAGGCTACCAAATAGAAACGTAAAGCCCTAATTGGGCAAAATAGTAGATCTTGATCATCCCCAGCACCGATACAACTGAGACTGGGGATCTGTATAGGGAGTGGAGCTACCAACGGAAGCTGCTTTTTGGCTTTAAAAAAATCTGGTTGGCACAGGAGAGCATAAAAACAGTCTTGAGGGTAAGGTTCTCGAAAGAAGCTTGACCAAAAGGTTCAAAGGTGGGTTTTAATTAAAAACCACAAGACACATGAGAGATTCCATCTAGGCATTAGAGAGCAAGACACCCGTCTCTGCAGCTCAAAATACCTGAATCGACAGCCAGGCCTTTTGAATATTTCAGTGTGTTGGATAGGGCTGACCCTTTGCCCTTTATAGTAGAAACCAAGCATGGTCTCTCTTCAAAAAGGAAGAAAAGAAAATCAGCCACTGCATTTATAGAAAGAAAGCTAGCATTAACACATTTCATATCGCACAAATTGCAAATGATTCTCCACTTGGCATCATATGCCTTGGACATAAAGTATCTCCTGGCTTGAACGATGGACTTGGCAAATTTGCTTGAAAACTTGTCCTGGTGGATAGATCATTTGAGATAAGCCATGTGTGAACATGCAGAAACTGTGGGCTGTTGTGTAGCAGAGAGCCCCTGTACTGTGACAGAAGGTCCCTCCTCTGGGTCAAAGTCCTGGGCTAGTCTACCAGAAGATCGAGAAGATCGTTGAACCACAATCACCGAGGCCACAGAGGGGCTATCAAAATGAGCTGAGCAGCGGATGTCCTTACTTTCTGACATACTTGTGGAATCCTCTTGAAGAGTGGCAAAGCATAAGCAAACAGACAATTCCAGGCATTCACCACACAGGATCTATGGTCGTGGAGTGGGGGAAAAGTAAAAGGGGAGCTGCTTGTTTAGCCTTGTCACAAACAAGTCCACCAAGGATATCCCCCAAAGTCTGAACAAGTAATCTGCTATGGATTGGTGCAGAGACAATTCTGTGAGGACTACCCTGTCTCTCCTGGACAGACTGTCTGCCAAATTGTTCTTCTTGCCATGAATGTGACGAACTTGGAGGTAATACCTTCTGAAGTTGCCCAGCAAAGGATGTTCCATACTTCCATGCAGAGAGAAGGGGCATGTGTACCTCATTGTCAATGGAGGTACACTGCCACCAATGTGTTGTCAGGAGACCACCATGCAGCAACTTTTTATTGTGCTGTTGCACCCTTGTATGGCTAAGAACACCGCCCTCATTTCCAAAATTACTGATGTGGAGGGTAAATTCTTCCAGGGACCACAAACCCTGAAAAATTAGCCCTTCTGACTCCAGATGAGCACCCCACCCTGAATGTGATGCAGCTGTGAACAGATAGGAGTGGGGTTCGAGGCATGCAAGGGGACTTTGGTTAGAAACCAGTTCTGATTTGATCACCAAATCAGATGATGGTGGAAATCTGGACCCAGAGAAATCTATGCTGCCAGAGGATCCCTGTGCAGTGTCCAGTTTGCTAGAGGGAGAAACTGGAGGGGGCGCAAGTGTAATCTTCCTAAGGAACTGGGTCTGCCGTGGAAATCATGGTTCCCAGAAAGGATAGATACAGAAGGTACAGATGAGCTGATATTGAGGTCTGGGCTCTCAGCGCCTCCAAAGGGGGCAGAATTCTGTCTACTGTCCCATGGGACAAGGACTAATCCTTTGTTCCTGAGGAAATTCATCCCCACATATACGAAATCTTGAGATGGACCCAGCTTGGATTTCTCTAGGTTGGGTAAAAGGCCCAGTCTGGTCACTATGGACTAACCAAAGCTAGATCTTGCATGAGGGACTCTAACTGGCCATTGTGGATCAACCAGTCATCGAAATACTGGAGGATAGGGATCCCCAGTGACTTTAAGTGGACAGCAACTACTCTCATGACTCTGGTAAAAGCTTTGGGAGCAGAGGCTAGGCCAAACGGAAGAGCGTGAAATTGGAAAACCTCCCCATCCAAGCAAAACCAGAGGTACTTCCTGTGAGAAGGCAAAATTGGGATGTGAAAGTATGCGTCCTGAATGTCCATGGAGACTGCCCAGTCACTGGGCCTATCGCATTCCTGACTGAGGCTATGGTCTCTATCTTGAAAGGATCTTCTTGCTGAGAAAGGCTGATAATTAGACAAAACTTTCAACCTTTTTTGGGAACCAGGAAAATCTGGGAGTAGAAAGCCAGAGACTGGTCATTTAACACCCTCTCTACTGTACCCTTCTGCAGAAGGGAGTGCACCTCTTCCTTTAATCACACCAGATTCAACTGGTGGAACCACATGGGGGTCCTTACCAGAGGAGGAAGTTCCCAGAATTGAAGCTGGTATCCTCCGTTTATGATTGAGAGGACCCACCCTTTGTCCATTATGCTTGACCAAGCCTCTAAAAAGAGAGAAAGTCTGGCACCTATCGAAGGAAGAGGGGCACACCACAGGAGATGCAGTGAGTCCCTAGGGCTGCCCGCTCCCTTCCTTAGGAAAGGGCAAAGGGCCTGCAAATTTCCTCCCTTGGCCTCACTGGCAACCGCTTCTACAGCCTGACTGCTGAGGGGAAGGTCTGAATTGGTCTTGCTTTTTGGACTGGGGCTGCATAGCTCTGAAGAACTTCACTGATGGACCCTGGGGGTGGGCGGTCAAGGTGACCCCCTCTTTTTGGCCCGTTTCGACGGGACAGGAACAAATGTGATGAACCAGTGTTGCAGGTCCCTCAGGTCCTGGGAAGCCACAGACGAAATGAGACCTCCACAGAGGATCTCTGCTTCCAGGGGAACAACCTGAAGAAGGTACTTACTGTGCTACAGTAAGACCTTGGAGGTGTCCAAAGTAACATCAATGCAGAGGAGAAACTCCACTGACAATGATATGGACATGAACAAGGCATACTGAGATGTCTTGGCCACTGCCTCCAGCAAGTGCTGAAGAGCGACTGGTGACAGAGTCCTCCTTCAGTGTGGTCAAAAATAGATCAGCATGTGAGGCTATGGTGACCAGTGACCTAGCCTTAAGCTCTAAGGCCTTCAGTGTCTTGACTGGAAGACAGGCCAAGGTTCCCACAGAAATACCCACTTGTGCTCTGGCATACAAGGTGGGAGGTTTAAGGGGCCAGACAGGAGTGTGAATCCTATAGCTAGATGCTGAGATCAAAGGTCTCAATGTAGAGGAGAGGGTCTGACTGTAACGGACATGGGTAGTATAATGCCGTTTTCACCAAATCAAATGGTTTTCAGTCATAGGTTCAATGCCGGCAGTTTGAAACCTCTACACTTGTATAGGTTTGCAGTCCAAAAAAAGACAATTTTCTTTGTTACACTGATTTATTCAGAATAAATTCAGTATACAATTGACACAGACTTGTTCACCTTTCATAGATCAAGAATCACAGATCATGTAGCAAAATATCACACAGTACCAATCTCAACAAGGGACTTCACCCCTGCATTATTTTGGAATTATAAATACTCAACAATTTGTATATTTGAAAAATTCAATGACTAACACTCAAATTCAGTAACAAATTGGCTCAATAATATAAATTTATGAATCAAAATAATTACTTCACACCTTTGAGTGAATTCCAGAGAAATAACCCTATACACTCAATTGTTAGGACTTAAAATAATACTCTTGTATAATAAAATGAGAATAAACTCATCAAATATATGTCTCACTGAGAAATGATTAAATCACATAGATTGCAATCATGCAATGAATGAAAAAATTATATGAATTCTCCCAAAGAATAAACATGCAATTGTAAACTTGTTTTCCTAGTCAGAAGTCTGCCTTTTCAAAAATAAACTCTGAATTCCAAGGATATATTGTAGGATTCACCTTTGGACACACCCACTGGAAGTCTCCTTCGTACCTAGAATAGATGCTCTCCAACTGTTTATAAACAACATCACTATATAGGTCATATGCAAATCAGCTGGGCTGGGAGCAAATCAGTTCCGCTGGCTGCCGGGCAGGGGGCCTCACGGGGAAGAAATTACCTGTTTCATTTCATTAACCAATAATTGTTATCTAGTCATATAAATAAAGAAAAAATTATAACTACATTATTATTGTATATTTTTTAAACAATGCTAATTTTTGTCATCTTACCATCAAATAAATCGTAACTAAAATAGTTTCTTGTATAGCGTCTTATCTCTCCCTTGGTAACATGGTAATAACCAGAAACAGAAAAGATATCAGAATGAGGCTATAGCACGCAATCATGTCATCAAAATTGAGTACACAAATGGATCTCATGAAATCACAATGGCTAATTTTGAAGATTAAATGTATCTTCATGAAAGGAATAGAATTAGATACTACTGTTAGTCAACAAAACATGTGGTTTGAACTCCTTTAACTTATACTAGTCTACAAATAGCTGACAGTCATGTATATACCCCCACCCCCTTTTTGTTTAATCATTAAAAGATTGTGATAAATACAACCAATGGAAATATCACAGTTTATGCACAATATAATGATTTTATAGAAACTTAACAAGGCATTTCATCACACTGACCACCCCTTATGTTGCTTAGCAAACTCCTGGCCCTTACTAAACCTTTGAGAAATCTCTCTGACCATGGCTGAGTGGGGAAGCAAGACAAGATCTGTGCAGGCAGCAGCCCTGAAGAGTATATCCAAACTAGAGAGAATTTTTGTGTCCTCCGAGCCTGAGGGTAGGGGATACAAATCTGAGGTATAAGATGGTAAACTTTGTTGACTGCCTTGTCAAAGAAACAGATCTCTTCCTCCTCCACTGCCTGGGATGGTTGGGAGGGGGAAGGGGACCAAAACGAAGGGGGTGCCACCTCTTGCTGTTCTGCATGATTTTTGTGAGAGTCCACGAGGACAGACAGGATGTCTTCATCCTGTGCTCGCTCTCATAAGGCAGGACTTTGGGGCCCAGTGTCACTCTGTTGCAGGGGAGACCTGTAGGTAAGGCGAACCTCACCCTGTAACTCTTCATGTGAAGCGAGGGGACTGTCCCTGCTGGCAGACTCAGCAGGAAGGGGGTTGTTTGGAAGAAGAGGGCCTGCCCCACTCGCTCCTTTTAATCTCCACTTTGTAAGAGGGTGATGTCAGTCTGTAGACTGAAACATCAACCTCTTTAGTATGAGGTCAAGGCATTAAAGTCCATGGCTGCATAAAAGGGAAGGACAAATCACTTCCCTTCATTGGATGACCCCACATCCTGTAGGGATTGAGTGGGATAATATAAAAGAGGGGATGCCTATCCAATCCCTTTCCCTAGTCTGGTTTCTGAATGCCAACTCCCAATCCCTAGAGGGATTCAATGGTAATGTGGTGGTGGGTGAGGTGGGGAGTCTTGACCTGATCCTCGTACCGAGGGGGCTCCAATGCAGTGACCTGTATTCACAGACTGGTGCCCAGTGATCGTTCACCCACCATTGATTGGTCACCAATCAATGACCAGTCAGGACAGGCAACTCTGATCCGTAGGAAGACCTTCCTCAGACCCTATAGCTCCCCCCTTATGGTTGGCTTGATCCTGTTGATACTAACAGCTTTAGGGTTCTGAGAGGGTTCTGCTCCTCCTTCATGGGAGGGCGTGACTTGCTCTCCACCTGCTTAATTCCTCTTTGGAAGGGGCCCCATGGGCTTTTACGTGCCTCCTCTGAGACTGATCCCATTCTCCTCTGAGACCCAAAGGACTCAGCAATGGAAAACCCTGAAAATTTGAATGAAGAGGATGGCCCCTTCTTCCTCCCTTTAAATGTCCTTCTGCTTTTAGTGAGGTCCCAGACCTCGTCTGACCAGGGACAACAAAAAGGACAACCCTTTGTCCTTTTACAACTTGTACATGCCAGGCAGGTGGGGTGGGCATCCCAGGCGGCTTTCTTATGCCCACATTTACCCCCGGTTTGTTTCTTAGACATTGCTGAAAAGAAAACTTCTGAAAACAAGAATAATCTTGTACAAAGAATATCTATGAGTATTTGTGTGGAACTAGAAATCAATGCAACTTAAGACAGCAATACTGTACCTGCCTATAAGTCTCGTACTAAAATGAATTAAAATAACAAAATAATGATATTTCAATCACAATGATACCAACAATACTTATTACTGAGCACCGGAGATGAAGAATAGTAAAAATAACAGCAAGGTAATATGAAATAATAAAAAGGAATACTATTCTTCACTGAATATAATAAACAAAAAGGTGTGCATTTACCACTAAACACACAAATCAATATGAATGCTGGTGTGAGACCACTTTCCGCAAGTAAAACTCAACATAACACAGCTGAATGGAAAATCAATTTCCCAATAATATGTACTCAGTAAATTTATAAAAGGGAGGTCACAAACCAATCTGGCAAATACCTACCTGAAGTCCAGAAAAAATGAAAAATGTAATTAATTCATAGTAAAAAGTCACCCTAACACCTCTGTGGTGGAGAGGGTAACCTAAAGGCATGATTATGAATAAACATAACCTAAAAATACAAACAACTCTCAAAAGAGCTAATTCTGACTAAGGAATAACACCAGACTGAGGGTAAATATGTTCAATAAATACAATACACGTATTCAAAATGCAAAAATCGCAAAGTATGATGCGAAATGAAGGTAATTTTCTGAAGAGTATAGAATGCACCACTTAACAAATGGCACGTCTAGAAAAAAGATAAGGATGACTATGCATGGGCCAGTGATGCATGGTGGGCTTCCATATATTTCGGGAAGTCACCCTTTGGGAGGATGAATTCTCATCATATGGACAAGGGTAATTTCAATCCAGGAAAGAGTAAGCTACGCAATAACAACAGGTAACATATTACTGATATTAAAATTGCAATTTATGACTGAATAGACAGAGTTTTTGTTATTATCAAAGCTGTACAAGCACTTCTTATTTACTTAACTATGTACAGGCAAGTCAGCCTTATTCAACTTTGTTAAAACTAGAAAAACTACAGGAATATTCTGAATAGCCTCCCAAGTAGGACCACCTTCAAGACTGGGAAGAAGTGGTCTTAAATGGGAGGTGGTCACATTTTGGGGCAAGTAATGGGACAAAGTAAACATGGTGCTATTGGGAAGTGGTCTTGATTCACACTGATCACAATACGAGGTTTTAATGTATTTTTTCAAGAATTTTTTTTTTTATTGGGCTGAAATCTGAGCACCCTCCTTTAATTCTGACATGATATTTCATGTTTAGGTAATAATATGATAAGTGGTGTACTTACCTGACTGTGGATGTAGATGCTGGTTACTACCAAAAGGACTATCTGGGGGACTGCTGTTGTCTGAACCAAGACTATTGTTACTGTTGTTCATCTTATGATTTATTCCTTCAGCTGATAATGAGAGAAATGTCTTCTGAGTTTAACTCCCAAATAAATGGTATGATACTTAGTTTTGATGAATTAGTATAGCTTGTATATCATAGATATCATACTTTGTTTATCATATTTATTCATGTAATACAACTGATATAACAAGTCTAGGTACTTTTAGGAACAAAAAGATTTCTAAAATTTAAAACAGACCACAATTTGCTAACAAACTTTTGACAGTATACATATACTTAAAAGACTAGTCTTGTTAATTTGGCACAATACATTTCCTTCAAGTATGTTAGATAAAGCCCGGGAGATAATTATATTTGATGTTTAATAACCTGCACAAAATCATTCCCATTATTTATGATGCTGTATAAATGTGAGTCAAATAAACATTAGTACAATAAACAAGACTGTAGTAAAGAAAAAAATCTGCATTCAAAAGGGAAAAAAAATGTTACCTATCCATTTTGGACTCTATTAAACTGAATTCACAAGAAATATTGTTGTGGAAAAAATAGGAACCTGTCATGGATAAAAAAAAAAAAAATGTTTTACAGTGAAGCTATCATATTTCACAACAATATTATAGTTTGTTCATCTCAGCATAACGAATGATATCCCCATCTGTAGCTCAGTGAATTTTCACATGAGCATCTCAAAATGTAGATAAAATTAGCTAATTTGTTTCAGGCATGAATGGTTTCAACACCATTTGTATTAACATATAGAGGAATACCACTCATTCGGTATATGCTGAAAAAGAGTAGTATGTGTACATGTAATCTGCCATGTTCGTCCTGGAGTTATGTACACATTTTCAAAAATGAGTCCATGTTCATCCATTTGCTTCTGCATTCTTGCAGCTACTAAATTATTTTGCAGATGTAGAAATGCTAAGATGGACATTAGTTAAAACAAACGTGTATGCATAAGGGATTCTATATTTTTTTTATTAGTGGTAAATCAGTTTGTCTGCACACACTGGTTTTAATTTACCATGCACAATCAGGAGAGATTGATCAACTTTTCTCCATCAAGACACTGTAAATGTTGGCAATAGATAAAACAAGAGACCCTTGAAGGGACTGATGCTCTACTGGGGTGAAAAGAATTTCCATTAATTTAAAATAAAACCATTTAAACAATTTAACTGCAGAGCGTTGAAACCATCTCTGATATTCTTCAGTGATAACAAGAGTTTCAAATTAGCTGCTGTGGTGGACATTTGGATGTCGGATGGCACCATTTACATTTAGGACCAACAAAACCTCATAAGAAGTCTCTTGGTGGAAACCCCATGTGTTACAACTCTAGGTCTTAAAATATGTAACAGAAAGAAAGTGAAACCAATAAAATCAAGTAAAATCAACAAGCAATTTATTCCCAGACAATTAAAGTAAAATTTAAAAGACACTTACAATTTGTGAGTTAAATTCCATATAATCCTAAATGTCCTAATCACAGGTCCAAAATAACAGAATGTTTGATTGAATTCCAATAGCATTGAACGTCATGATGTACCACAAAGATGTAATCCAGAATGTATTTGAATGAGTTCACATCAATCCCAAAATCATGTATTAATCCAAAAGTCAAAGAGCACTTTGAATATTTTAAATAAATAATTCCTCTCAAATTATATCTGATTTCAACAACACAACTGTAAATTCAGACTGATCTTCAAAACAGGAATTTTAGAACAAGAATGAAATTATTTACCAAAATCTGTATATATATATATATATATATATATATATATATATATATACACACACGACTTATGTCACATCAGAATATGAGTCATTCTAATCGAAAAACACTGCCCCTCATAAAGAAAAAGAAAGATTTATGCAATAAAGCTTTCTTTTAAATATGCATCTGATACTATATTTATCAAAATTACATAGGAAAATGTCTTATGAATGACACTCAGCTGAATTACACAAAATATACATAGAATAAGGCAATATGGTACTTCTATACACTGGATAGTGCATCTGCAATCATATTATCTTTTCCCCTGATGTGTCTAATGTCAATGTTGTATTCTTGCAGCATTAAACTCCATCTCAACAATTTCTAATTTTATTTTTCATTTTGTTAATGAACGCAAGGGGATTGTGATTACTGAATACAATAACCGAAGAAAGAGCTGAGGTAACATACACTTCAAAATGTTGTAAGGCCAATATCAAAGCCAAACATTGCTTCTCAATTGTGGAATAATTTTTCTGATGCTTGTTTAGTTTTTTAGAAAAATAGCACACAGGATGATCCACACCATTTTTGTCTTGTTGAATCAATACTCCAACCCCCTACATCACTTGCATCAACGGTCATTTTAAATAATTGTCTGAAATTTTGTGCCGAAAGAGCTGGTGCATTCTCAAGCATGACCTTTAATTTATCAAAGGATTCCTGACACTGGTCAGACCAATGAAACTTGGATTTCTTACTCAAAAAATTTGTCAAAGGTTCGGCAATTATGGAAAATTTGAACACAATTTCCAATAATATCTAGCCATACTTAAAAATCACATCAGTTGCTTTTTACAAACAGGCACAGGGAATTCAGAGATAGCCTTGACCTTAGCTTCTACAGGTTTAACTTGACCTTGTCCCACAATATGTCCTAAAAGTGTGACACAAGCATGGCAAAACTCACTTTTGCTCAAATTAATCGTCAGATTTGCATCACCGAGTCAAAGAATTTCTGATTGGTTTCCAAGTGATTTTCCCAAGTGTCACTGTAGATGATGACATCATTGATGTATGCGTTACAGTTATCTAGACCAGATGTTATCAAAGTCATAATATGCTGGAATGTTGCCGGTGAATTTTTCATACCAAAAGACATCACTTTATATTGATAAAACCCATCTGGAGTTACAAATGTTGAAATTTCTTTTGCTCTTTCTGTCGAGTGGAATTTGCCAGAATCCTTTTAAAAGGTCAAACTTGGTGACATATTTTATATTTCCAATTTTATCAATGCAATCATCCATTCTTGGCATTGGAAATGAATTCATTTTGGTGACACTGTTGACTTTTCTATAGTCAGTACACATGCAGAATGTATTATCTAGCTTAGGCACAAGAATACATGGTGAGCTCCAGTTACTTTTACTTGGTTCTATAAAATCATTCTCCAGTAAATACTGAATTTCTTTTCTCAAATATTCCTGTTTGAGAGGATTCATCCTGCAAGGGTGGTGTTTCACAGGTGTAGAATCTACAATGTCAGTGTCATGATAGATTTTATTTGTTCATGTAGGAACATCAGGAAACAAGTGCTCATACTCATTTAATAGCTGTTTTAGTTCACTTCTTTCTTTCTGTTGTAGATGTGACAATTTCTGGTCCAGATTGTTTACTATTTCTGAATTCTAAAGTTTGGTTAAACCAGAGTCACTATGGTCAGATTGCATTCCATTGTTTACATCCTCACTGTGTGGGATAGGTACAACCAAATTGACTGAATAATTAATGAAGCTATCTCTGTCAAAATACTCCTTTACATATTTATGTGACAAAGTTGTTTCTGTTTCCACCTCCCAGGAGTATTAATGATATAATTTAAGTCATTTACTTTCTTTTCAACTGTATAAGGACCATACAATTTAGCCTGAAGGGGATTCTGAGGTATAGGCAAGAGAGCCAGATCTTTATCACCTGACTGAAAATTCTTTTCTTGTGTATTTCTGTCATACCTTAATTTCATTTTTGACTGAGTAGTGTGGAGATTAGTCCTTGCTACTTCAGAAGCCTTCAACAACTTATATTTGAAATCAGAGACATAGTCAAGAAGATTAATCTCTGGATCTTCATTTGAAAGAAGTTTCTCTTTCAATAACTTCAATGGTCCATGGACAGTATGTCCAAAAACCAGTTCAAAAGGACTAAAACCCAATGATTCTTGAACTGATTCCCTAACATCAAACACCAAAAATGAACACCCTCATCCTAGTCCTTTCCAGTATCAAAGCAATATGACCGAATCATATTCTTCAAAGTCTGATGAAATCTTTCCAAAGTCCCTTGACTTTCAGGGTGATAGTCAGAAGATTTTTACTGTTGGATGCCTAATTCATGCATAACTTGGAAAATTCCAGACATAAAATTTTACCCTTGATCAGACTGGACAGATTTGGGAAGGCCAACAAATATAAAAACTTGACCAAAGCTTTTATAATGGTTTTAGTTTTAATATTTCTCAAAGGAATTGCCTCTGGAAATCTTGCTGATGCACACGTTATGATCAACAATTATTGGTTGCCTGACTTCGTCTTAGGTAAAGGACTGACACAGTCGACCATTATTCTGCTAAATGGTATGTCAAATGCTGGAATAGGTTGCAGATGAACCTTAGGTATCTTCTGATTGGGTTTTCCTACCATTTGACAAGTGTGACAAGATCTACAGTATTTAAAAACATCACTTTTAAGTTTCGCCCAATAAAAATGATTCAAGATCTTGTGAAAAGTCTTACAAACTCCTAAATGACCAGCTAAAAGAGTTTCGTGGGCTAGTCTAGGAATGTCCTGTCGATATGACCTCGGCATGACAATTTGATATCTCACTGACCACTCATCACCAGCGGGTACATCAGGTGGTCTCCATTTTCTTGTAAGGACCCCATTTTTCACAAAGAAACAATCTGGGACTTGTGTGGCTTCAGTTTCACTAATAGCCCTCTGAAACAAACATGGTATCTCAGGATCTTGTTTCTTTTCAACTAGGAGTGATTGTCTTTTGGCACCCTTATTAGAATAGAGAGAATGTCTTGTAAAAAGAGGATCACCGTGATCAATACCTTTTGATTGATCAATAGCAGGAGAGAAAGTGACATCAAAAGACTGAACAATAAATGTGTCAGCTAAAGAAATAATTTCCTGATCAACATCATTCTCAAGAGCTCTTGTTGCCATAGCTCTGGTAAGTCCACAAGCAGGATACAAATCAGGGATTTCAGTTTCAATAGGATCAACTTTTTGATCCAAACAAGGCTTGTCAGTTACAAGTGGATTAACCAGAATCTTATCTCCAGCTAGGTCATTGCCTAGTAACAAATGGATACCTCCTATAGGTAAAGAAGTCACTGACCCAACAGTCACAGGTCCTGAAACTAAGTCTGATGCCAAACTGACACAATGGACAGGAACATTTACAAAGCCACACTCTACTCGCTGAATAAGAACACTTTCACCAGAAGAAGACTTCTCAGACAAAAGCAAAGTACCTGATAACAAAAGACTCTGAGAAGCTTCTGTGTCCCTTAATATTTCAATAGGGATAGGTTTGGCAGATTCACCAATAAGTGATATAGAACCTTCTGACATGAATGATGGTTCATAAGTCTCCAAAACAGAATCAGACTGTTTTTTTTTTTACTCAATAAATGTATTGCTTTCAATACAAGACCGTGACCTTGACCTGTTTGAAATAAGAGCATTTGGAATAGGTCTGTCTTTATTCTGTTGCTTATTTTTCAACCTGAAGCAATCAGAAATGAGATGCCCTTTCTTTTTACAATAAGTGCACATAGGAAGATATATGGATTTTTGATCAGTCTTATCAGATGTTTGATTTCTTGGGACTGAGATGATTTTTTCCAGAAAACTGCTGAGAGGGAGACTAATCATCAGCCATGCGAGCAGCATTTAAAAATTTTTTTCCACTTTTTGCTTGTCAAGATAGGTTTTGACACCACTAAGGATGCACCTCTTGAACTCTTCAATTAATATGAGCTGTCTGAGGTTATCATAATCTTGATCGACCTTCTTGGCTGAGCACCACCTATCAAATAGTTGCTCTTTTTCAGTTGCAAATTCAACATGAGTTTGTCCAGTTTCTTTTCAATTCCTAAACCTTTGTCGATATGCCTCAGGTACCAACTCATAACCCGTCAAGATGTACTCCTTAACCACATCATAATCAGTACTTTGTTGTACCGACAGTGAAGTGTAGACTTCACGAGCTTTGCCAGTAAGTACTCTTTGTAGTAACAAAGTCCAATGATCTCTGAGCCATTTAAAGTTTTCATCAATTTTCTCAAAGCGAAGAAATTATTTATCTACTTCTTTTCCCTGAAAAGGGGCATTAACCTAATAATTCTGGTAACATCAAAACCTGAACTTGCGTGTAATGGGGGTGGGGGGTAGGAGTGTGTTCCACTTGCCAATTCTAATTCTTTTAACTTATATTGCATTTCCCTTTCTTATCTCTCTCTTTCTGCATCTGTATTTCCCTCTCCTCTTTTTTTCTCTCTCTCTGCATTGGCATTTCTATTACCCTCTCCTCTTTCTGAAGCTGAAGCTTTCTTAATTCCAATTCCATCTGGTGTTTTAGCTGCAATTCCCTTAATTTCCTATCAAAACTAGATACAGACTTTCCAATCAAAGCCAAAGCACTAGTAGCCAAAATTTCCTTCCTACTGAATATGAAATCAAAATATTCTTGATCTCTTGTTTTGTGAAAGATGCTTTCACTTCAGAAAGATTATAATGTCTGGCGAGTTCAAGCAACTCGTCTCGTTTTTCATAGACTCTAACCCTTCTTGAATAGGATTTGAAATGAAGTTCTCAACATTAGTTGGCATTGTGAATACTTGTTGATTTCACTAAAGATGTCTCAAATGTGTAAAATTGAAATCTTTACCAAGGACAATGAAAATTCCTAAACAAAACCAATATGAACTGTAATTTAAAGAAATTCACGTCACAGATGAGCCCACAATTTCTGTTACGACTCTAGGTTTTAAAATATGTAACAGAAAGAAAGTGAAACCAATAAAATCAAGTAAAATCAACAAGCAATTTAAGTCCAAAGTAAAACTTAAAAGACACTTACAATTTGTGAGTTAAATTCTAAATAATCCTAAATGTCCTAATCACAAGTCCAAAATAATAGAATGTTCCAAATGAATTCCAATAGCCTGGAATGTCCTGATGTACCACAAAGATGTAATCCAGAATGTATTTGAATGAGTTCACATCAATCCCAAAATCATGTATTAATCCCAAAGTAAATGAGCACTTTAGTAATTCCAATAAATATTTTAAATAAATAATTCCTCAAATTATGTCTGATTTCAACAACACCACTATAAATTCAGACTGATCTTCAGAACAGGCATTTTAGAACAAGAATGAAATTATTTACCAAAATCACACACACACACATACGCACATGACTTATGTCACATCAGAATATGAGTAATTCTAATGGAAAAATAGTTGCCTAGCTGATTCGTGTCACAAAAGGACATGTTGCAAAAGATTATATAAACTGGACAAAAGTTATGTATGTATTTTCAAATAACCATACAACTTACAATCATAGACAAAAGTTAAGTATATAAACATCATACATTACAACCATGTTGATATGACTTTCTGTTTTGGAGGAGTAATGATAACAAGATTTTCACGATGGGTGCAATGGTGGCCATACTGGATATCAGATTGGCACCATTTCCATTTAGTACCAAGTAGACATCATAAAAAGTCTTTTGGTGAAAGCACAATGTCTATAAGACCAGCCATCTAGGAAAAATAGTGAGAACAAGATTTTCAAGATGGCCATTTTGGTAGCCATATTAGATATTGGATCGGTACTATTTTCATTTATGATCAACTAGACATCACAACAAGTCTTTCAGTGAAAATCCCATTCTAATATGAGCATTCAATCAGGAGAAATAGTGATAACAAGATTTTCAAGATGCAAACTGTGGCGGCCACACTGGATGTCTAAATGGCACCATTTTCATTTAGGACCAACTAGATATCATAAGAAGTCATTTAGTGAAAACCCCATGCTGATATGACTATGCATTCAGGAGGAGTACTGGTAACAAGATTTTCAAGACCTTTGTGATGAGTCACAACACTGAATCGCATTTTACAAACCATGGTCAACAGCCTGATCAAGGAGTAAAAGTGTTATTTTGTCTCATCATATGTCCCCACAGCAGCTGTAAAGATCGATTTCTTTTAATAACTGTATGCATGATGGATCCAGTGACCTAAACCTTGTGGACAAAAGCTGTTCAGTCTTTACTCATGTTTGTTATAAAATACCATGTTGAAGGCAATTTACAACTGAAACTGCAGAGGGCTGATTTACTTGCACTTATAATACTATTGGTGCACGCGTGGTCTCTCTCTCTCTCTCTCTCTCATACACATAGAGAAACATACAGATATAACAGTAGTGCCGAGTTCAATACAACTGACAGTGCTAATGCGTAAATAACCAGAAGTGTCTGTTACACATCTCAGATACAGCGCCCTCTACCACAAAATGGCAGACCTCTTGTGTCGGAAAAATTGAGAAATTAAAGGCCAATTTCTCCTTAACTGGTGGACCTATGACTCGCAGAATTTACAAATAAACAAAATGAGTTCTATGACCTTAACCCTGATCTTCCTTTAATGCTACTGCTGTCAGAAAATGACTGCTAAGTCTAGCTTTCCAATAGCATGGGCTAGACAATAATAACTAGTTGCAGTCACAAGATAGTGTGATGGATGTAAGGACAAACAGACACATGGAATCTTGTATCTACCACCTAATAGAGACTGGGGTATAAAAAGCATGCAATGAATAAAGACTTTAGTGTTTTGCTACAGCTAGTGAAAAACAGTTAATACTTATTCAATCCTTACTGATAGTTATGGACTGCTTTGATAAGAAATCAAAAAGGTACACATGAATTAAATTAAGTATTCAAGCTATGACAGTGCAAACATATGCATCAATCATCTAATGAAGCTGCAGTATCAGAGGTCTTTAAGGTTTCATTGTACATGATTTGTCTAAACAAGCTTTATTAGTATTTTTATGCTGTGAACCACTTTAAATTCGTGGGTATAAAATTTTGTGGTTTGGTTAAAAAATGCATATTCGTGGGTTCTTAATTTCATGGATTTGTCTTTCAAAAAAAGATAAAAAATATGATCAATATTGAGTGATGATGTATATATCTCTATAAAAGATCATACTGTCATTTCTGATTTATGTATGTATGCATGTATGTATGTGTGTATGTATGTATGTATGTATGTATGTATGTATGTATGTATGCATGTATGTATGTATGTTATGTATTAGCATTTAATGGCACCTCAACACAATAATAACTATATGGTGCCAATCAAAAGTAAAGTTCTAAATATGTAAAACTGAAAAATTGCACAAAAACTTTAGGAAGATAAACCCTTCCAAATAAATGTAAACATGAAGTACTACAATATAAAAGATGAATGGTGAAGGTATTCAAACTGTGAAATATGTATATAAAATATAATATAAAGGCAACAAATATAAAAATCCTTCAAATATATGGTCACAATTTGCCATATAAACCACATTCCCTAAAAAAATCCAATATTTTCTCTGGTGGTACATATCATAAAGGTTCTTCATTGAGTTCACATCAAAATAATTCTGGCTCGCAGGATGGAAGTTGACACACTCAACAAGTATGTGTTCCACTGTCAGCAGACACTGGTAGGGAATGCATTCTGGTCAAGATGCACCCTTCAGGAGGCATGCATGAGTCAAGTATGTGTCTGATATGTGATCGACATAGTACCACCTTGTCTCTGTGATTTGTTCTATATGAATGATGCCCTTCTCCAATGATGAGTTTGATGCTTTGAAGCTTGTATGTAGAATTTTCATTCCATATATTTTGCCAAGTATGAAAAACATGTTGATTTATATAATATCTGAGGTACATATTTCTTAGCAAACAGGCTTAATCCCTACTGCAGTAATTGGGTGGATTATATAAGTTATTCATTGTTAACACTTATCATAAATGTAGAAATCTGAATCAAAGAAGATACCAACATCCTTTACGTATGCAAAGAAAACATGCTTAATTCCACTGCTGTAACTCAGATTTCAATTAGGTTTTTCAGTGTTCTTAAAGACTGCTCTTAGAACACAGAGCTGTCAGCAATTAGGGATTGGCACTTAAACAAAGCCATTGACAGCAGAACAGACTTTTCCTAAACAAAGCTTTTATCTTTCTAATATATAAACAGTTCTGTCAAAGTTGAGCTTCACGGTCTCAACCATCACAATATCGCTGACACAGTGGTCAAAGAGCGGGATACTTGAAGTAAAATCTCCTACCACTGCGAGTCTGTTTCATTCCAAGGAGTCCTGTTTGTTGACCAGATTCTGATACCATTCGACTCACTGCCCCTAGTCAGTCTGAACAGAAGGCAGTAGCACTCTTTGATGTTTTTAAAGAACATCACAGGGAAAGGCTGCTGTCTCATTTAAAGGAAAATGGTATCATACCTTTGTGCTGGCTGCATGCTCTCAACCCCTATATTCATCTCTCAACAAATTCTCCACTGAGGAACTCAAATCATACTTTCATGAGTGGTATTCATTCAAGGTGACTGCTCAGTTAAGTGAATCAGAGGACAGTGGAGATGAACTATTAGATAAAGTCTCAATCTACCTGAAAAATCTACCCTTATGCCAATTATTGCAAAGTGGATATCTCCATGCATGACAAAGTATCTCTTCAGACTGACGCAATTAAAATGGGCTTTAATAAAGTGGAATTGGTCTGTCAATTGGTTATTCAGCAGTTAGTTGTATGTACGAAACATTACTAATAATAACAATGTACTCCTGTGTTCTGTTTGCTCAGCGGAATAATAAATAGTACTTGTAATCAACAGAATACAAAATGTTGTGAAAACTTCTTTTATTCATGAAATGACTGATATTTGATTCAGACTTTATAAATTGTTTTCACAATTATCTATCTATTCCGTATGGAATAGTGTCTAACAGTTTTAACAGTGTAACAGTACAGTGCATTTGTAATCCACACATTATGTTGGATATTTTCATGGATAAATAGATACTAATGTTATTCAAAGATATGTGTGCTTAAAAAAAAGCACACACTGTGATTTGCATTTTATTTTACTGAACTTTAATGCTTTCATGTTTCTCAGATGTTTGCAAAATTCACTGGATTGCATCAAGTCTGACTGAGTATTTGTTATTATAAATGGATATAATATGTGCTTTGTGAAGTAAAGAAGATCGCAAACCATGAGCAACTTTGCATTTATTTACCTTAGCATATGGCAGGGGAAGGCTTTAAATATCAGCTTGGTTCATATTTCATTGCAACTTTAAATTCGTGCTCTATCTTGTTCACGAAAACTATGAAAACTGTTACCCCATGAATTTAAAGTGACTCACAGTATTAAGCAAGTTATTCATGCAAAGACAAAATGTTAAAATGTTAGTAGTAAGGAAAGTACATTAGAAGTTTTGCTAATGACCCATAATCTAACATCTTCCATCAGTCAACAATAACCGTTGCAAATGGTTAATATCTATGAATAGCAATACTATGTCACAAAACAAATTCTGCCAAGTGAAAAATGTAATAATAAATTGATGAATCTGAAAAATTTAATGACAACTTTTCAGTTGAAGGACTATAGTTTTTTTACTCATGTAGCAAGAAATACTACACCTCCAGTAACTGGTCAAATGGGGAATGTACATTAAGACGATAATGAGAAAGTTCAAATGAGACCTGGCCCCTCCGTAATAAAACTTTATTCAGTATTTTGACTATGAAAATATTACTCCAGCATTGAAAATCTTACTTGAAATTATCAAATGCAGCATTTTTATTGTTCAGAATATTTTCAAGTAAGATTTGGAGTTGAGTAATGTGTTATCAAGAAGAGGCCAGGACAACTATAGTATGATTGAAGAAACTGTTATATCAACAACAGATGAGTGTGAAATGATAATACCAATACTAAACAGAATGCAAGTATTATTACTAAGAACACTGCAGACCATTCAGCCAAATAAAGAACAGAACATATTTAGAACAAAATGAATAAAGACAAGGAGTAAACTTAGTACATTCTGAACAATTTTCTAAAAATAGGACCTGATTTTAACAGCTTTACTGAATAACAAATGACTGGTCTTGGTGGTATGAATGGAAAATATAGCATCTCATGAGAAAACATGCTTTGTCCAAACAAATAAGTGTACCATGCAAACTTACAAGTGACAAATCGTAACTCTGTGACAAATATAACTTTATAACTGTTAAAGAAACATGTGGCAAAGAATTTTGTCCCTCTAATTTTTTAAGTTAATTTCACCAATGTCCCATCAGCACCAATACAGCAGTTCTACACCCCACGGGTGGATAGGAATCTGAAGACTAACTATTATGGTACTGAGTGGACAATGAATGCTTGAGGCATGTAGCAAGACTTGTATGCAAATCTCTGCTTGACATTATACAACAATTCATGCATGCACATATGGAAAAGCTTTTAGTTTTAAGCATGTGGACAATTACAACAGTAAACAATGATGAACAAGACTTACAGAACATGCTATGTGAACTTCAGTGTCATATATCTTACCCTCAATTCTGGCAGGACTGGACCTATTAGACCCAGCAGGGGACCCACTGTTATCAGTATCACTACTGACAGGGGCCACATGGGGCAGCGGGCGGGATCTGAACCCTAGTAGGGATAACCACATACTCAGCGATTATAAATACATCTAGGATCATAGTATTTGGTAGAAAAGTGTTCAAAAAAGCAAATTCTGAGATTTTTGTTGTTGTCCCCTGCCTACTTTGTTGAAGTTACCAAAATGGAAAGTAACCAAATTTCATGGCTCTGTGCAGAAAGGAGTATCAAATTTTATCAATGACCCTGATCTTAAAGGTACAACCTTGACTGTACTATGTGACATGCCATTAAATCAAGTAAAATAAGTGTACCAAGGTTCATACCTGTACCTCATATAACCTTCGAGTTATAAAACAAGAAAAAAAAAACCTGAAAATATTTGATGTGACCTTCACCTTGAAGATAGGACTCTGAAAGTGGTAGGTATTAGATCTTCTATTGACAGTTTGTAAGCTACATCCATTTATCTCAAACAGCTTTTAATTTATGGAGAAGGGAAAATGCGACAGAAACTCACAAATATTGACCTAAAACCTTGTTCTTGAAAACAGGACCCCCAATGTTGTGTGTGACATGCAATCTAAAGATGATATATAACTATACCAAGTTTCATCCATTTATGTCAAATGACTCTGAAGTTATAAAGCAGAAAAGAAAGTGTGATGGAAAATTTTAAAATATTATCTGTGATCTTGACCTTGATGATAGGGCCTCCAATGTGGTACAGAACACACCTGCTATTTTAAAATATGATCCATTTATCTCACACAGCTTTAAAGTTATAGAGAGGAAGGGAAAGAGTGTCAGAAAACTTATAATAATCTATGACACTGACCCTGATGACCCAAAATGTGGTACATGACACATCTTCAAGGGACAATGTATAAGTATATCCAGTTTCACTCCTTATCTTAAATGGCTCTAAAGTTATAGAGCAGAAAGCACAGTGTGAAGGAAAACTTACAATACTGACCCAATAGTTTGAACTTGAACAGAGGGCCGCCAATGTGGTATGCAACACTCTTTCTAGTGACGACATACAAGAATACCACGTTTCATCCCTTTATCTCAAATGGCTCTAAAGTTATAGAGCTGAGGTGAACACGTGACAAAAAATTCAAAATTGAGCTCTGACCTTGACCTTGAAGATAGGGACCCCAAAGCAGAATGACACATCTTCTAGTGATGATATATAAAATACAAAGTTTCATCTCTTTATCTGAAATGGCTTTAAAGTGTGAGATTGACAGAAGAACAGACAGATGGGCAGATGAATGGATGGGTGAACAGAAGGACATACAGAAACACAAATACCATGTCCCCCGCTTTTTGTGAAAAGGTGGGGTATAACAAAAAAAAAAACAAAACGAAACAAGTCTAATAAGTCATGTTTCCCTGCTTCCCACGAAAGTGTGGGCAACAATAATAAAACAGACTAGTAACTCATGCTTTGATCCCCTATACTGAAAGGTTTTTTATGAAGAAGGAAAGACATCTGGGCTGTTATAGCAAGATAATGAGAGTCTGAAGTGAATATTCATTATATATGAAATTTAAGAAAAGATTTGAACAAATAGGTGTATGCCATATACTGCTTGCAGCCAGTGGAATATTATTTCATGTATTTGATAAATTTCATATAAAATACAGGTTTGTCTATTAATCACATGACTACATACACTCAACAACATTGCAACATGATTTTGCTATGTGTTACAATGAAGTGTGATATACAATATTTATGATACTAGAAACAGAAATATTTGTATGTATGCATAGAGTGTAATGGCACATCAGCACAATCCTGACTATATAGTGCTGATAAAAAGTTAATTTCCAAAAGTGTTACGGTAAAAATTAAAAGACCTAAGGAAGATAAACCATTTAAAATCAACGTAAACATATACTGCCACAAAGATGAAAGATAAATGGTAAAGATGTTAAAATTCTTTGAAAGATAAATAAAATAAAAGATAACAAAATTAAAACCCTTAAAGAGTCAAAGTTTGTTATATAAACCACGTTCTTTTAAAAAGTACAAGATTTTCTCTGCTAGTATATGTAATCAAAAATCTTCTTAATTGAGTTCACATCAAACAAGAGTACTGTGAAAAGTACATTATACACCCATCCTGTTTAAAATGACTCTGGCGATTACTGATCAATGGGTCTCAATGAAATGGACCTTTGGTCAAGATATGTGGTCTTGAGCTATATTTACTGTGCAGAAACAATTATTTTCTTATTAGACTTGCTGTGACCATGACCTCTGACCTTTAGGCTCCTGAATCTATAGGTTTTTTCATTACCCTAAGTGCAAGCCATCCACAAACTCTGGTCAAGGAACTTAATCTAAAATAAACATTATTCTGCAAAACCCATCTTTCTTTGAGCCACAATGTCCCTGATCTTTGACCTTTAGACCCCCAAAACAATAGGCCTCTTCCATACATTAAGTGCAAACCCTTCACAAACTTTGGTGAAGGTACACCATCTAGAACTGTATTTATTATGCAAAAATATTTTTTCTTCCAGTCAGTGACCTTGACCTTTGACCTCAAAATCAAAAGGCTTTTTTCTTACCCAACGTGAAAGTCAGCCACAAACAATGGTGAAGAAGGTACATGGTCAAGAATTATAATTTTTTTACAGAAACCATTTTTCTTCTCCCAGTGACACTACCCTTGACCTTTGATTTTTTGACCACTAAATTGACAGGCTTCTTCCCAACCCCAAGTGCAAACCATCCACAAAATTTAGCCCAGTGCTGTTGATGTAGACTAATGTTGTTGTGCAGAAACCATTTTTCTTCTTTCAGTCACATTGACCTTGATCTTTCACCTTTTGACCCCCAAATCAATAGACTTCTTCCTTACCATATGTGCAAGCCATCCACAAAGTTTGGTCCAGGTCTGTGATGTAAAACTAATGTTACTGTGTGGAAACCATTTTACTTCTTTCAGTCACAGTGACTTTGACCTTTTGACCTTGATATCAAGAGGCTTCTTCCATACCCCAATTGCATGGCACCCACAAAGTTTAGTCCAGATCTGTGATGTACAACTAATGTTGTGCAGAAACGATTTTCTTCTTTCAGTCAGTCACAGTGACCCTGACCACAGACCCCCAATCCAACAGGCTTTTTTCTTACCTAAAGTGGAAGCCAACCGCAAAGTTTGGTCCAGGTCTGTGATGCAGAAATAATGTTATTGTGCAGAAACCATTTTTCTTTTTTAGGCGCAGTGAATTTGACCTTTTGAACCCAATATCAATAGCCTTCTTTCTTACCTCATGTGCAAGCTATCCACAAAGCTTGGTCCAGGTCTGTGATGCAAAACTGATGTTACTGTGTGGAAATCATTTTACTTCTTTCAGTCACAGTGACTTTGACCTTTTGACCCCAAAATCAATAGGCTTCTTCTGTACACCAAGTGCAAGCCATCCACAAAGTCTGGAAACTGTAGATGGTGGAGAACTCGAGTTATTGGGCAGAAACAAAATTGGTTACAGATGGATGAACAACATAATAACATAATACACTCTGCCTTAACTCATTAACCCCTGGAGATTCTTTTCATTTCGCCTGAAATGGGGGTAGGAAACGCATTTTTGGGGTTACTTCTGAATGCAGCAAAACACATCTGCTTAAGAAAGTTTTTCGTTTAGCCGGATGCTTAGGTGTATCAGAAACATTGTTTTTGATTGGCTATTACGCTCGCGCATGTGCAGAAGGGTAAAAGTTGGACTTCTTTTGGGTTTTTTTTGTTGTTTTTTTTTCGTATTGGATCCCTGATTTTTGTGTCCTGGCCCCTTTTTACTCCAAATCTCAAACTTATCCTACTTTTTGCAAAGGTTCATCTGTCTGTGTGCAGTTCGGACCGGTCTGCTTTAGATCTAAGGCCAAAAAGTCTAAAATCCGGACACAAACTCTGGTTCCGGAACTGGCAATTTTTGACCGAAAAAAAATCGGGTCTCAAAAACTGCATTTTTTCCGCTGTATTTTTTAATGCGAGTAGAAAGTCGACATTATTTGGTACCATTGTAGAGCTACATCTGTCTACTTTCCTGAAATACCATCCACTTTAGTGTATCCTAAATGATGTCCACGTTACAGAGCTCGGAAGTAGGGTACAACCTCATGATGCGTAAACGTGGCGCCAGGGGTTAATGAGTTAAGGCGTGCATATAAAAAGTTGTCTCAAAGGGTGGAATTTGATACACTCGACAAGAATGTGTTCCACTGTCAGGGTATGCACTCTGGTCGAGGTTCACCTTTCTGGAGGTATGCACAGGTCAGGCATGTGTGTCCTATATGCAAGCAGCACAATACTGCCTCATCTCTGTGATTTGTTCTAATGAGGGTAAACAGGAATATAATGTTATAAAAACTCTGTAACACAGGAATAACATGTTATGATCCTTGACCTGAGAAGGTTCAAACAAAGTAACCACATAATGTGTGCAATAACAAAACATGTGCATTGACATGTGAAATATACCTGAATACAGAAAATCAAGTGCATGAATACTATAAAATCCAAAGATATCAAAGAATGAAGATGATTCTACAACAGACAAAGAAATAGTTCATTTGCTGAAAACTTTGTGCTGATAAATGCAGTTACATGAAGTGTCTACAATGACATGTTTGTTTTTAATGTCAGTAGCATAGAATATAAACACGAGAGATGGAAGAAATACAGCTAGTGATATGAAACAGCAAAAGTGGTTAAGCTACAAGAGTGTAAAGCATGTCATCTATTACCAGAAAATTCTACTACAGCCATTAAGTTAATCTTCAACACAAACTTTAGGTGTTACAAAATGGCATCCTACAAATACTACTTACCTCTTCTGGGAGAAGTCTGTGCTAAACTTTGCCTTAAACCTGGAAGCACAAAACAAAACAAATTACCAATTTCCATAACAACGTATATTCGTCCCCTATTTTGTAAATTTTTAAAAAGTCTTTCTAAAATGACTTCATAATGGGTCATACACCTGTGGTTTACTTACTCTATGGTGAATTTCCTTTAGTACTTTTCACACAGAACCTTCATGCCCATATTTACATATGGCACTTAGTTTATACAGAGTACAAAATTTAACAGCCATTATGCTCATGTCTTAATTTACAGTTATACTAAAGTCTATAAACAAAGGATACTGTAAATCATAAATTTCATATGGAGAAAAATGTAGAAAATTTGTCACTTACACTAAATTTGAAATACTATCATAAAAAGGAACAAAGATATTATTAAATGGACTCTTTCATATATAATACTCAATTCTGCATTATCTTTAAATCCTGCACAAATCTATTTAAGATATTTCTCCTAACACTAAACAAGAAGGCCAAGACCTGCATGTGTTGAGCCCATGATTGAAGCTCTGCTGTAAAACATGTCACTGTGACCTCAAGGTCAAAGAGGCAAGCAAGCATGTCATAGAATGAATTGTCTTGGTTTCATAATGATTCATGCAAAGTACCGGTATGATGAGAACCCATCAACGAGTTTATGAAATATAAGCAAAGGAAAAAACCGGAACCAAAATTTTAAAGTAAATTTTCTATGACTGTGACTTAACCCCAACGTCAAAGGGCAAGCAAGCATGTGCAGAATAAACTGTCTTAGGTTCATATTGATTCAACTAAAGTATGAAGAAAAGAGGTTTAGGAAATACAAGCAAATGAAAAACCTTTTAACCAAACCCTTAATGCAACTTTTTATGACTGTGACCCTGACCCAAGGTCAAAGGGGCAAGCAAACATCTCATAGAATGAATTGTCTTAGCTTCATAATGATTCATGCCAAGTATGACGAGAACCTATCTAAGGGTTTAGGAAATCTAGGCAAATGAAGAAACTTTAACCAAGACCGTAATGCCAATTGTCCATGACTGTATCCTTGACCCTAGGTAAAAGGGGTGAGCCAGCATGTCGTAGAATGAATTGTCTTGGCTTCATAATGATTCAAGCCAAGTATGAAAGTATGACGAGAATCTATCAAGGGGTGAAGGAAATATATGCAAATGAAAAACTTTAGCCACAAATATAACAAACTGTTCGCACCAATGCCGTCAGAAAAGTGATAGTATGTCTTGCTTCCCACTAACATGGGCAAGACAAAATTGACTGATGATAGAAAAACTATTTTAAAAACAAAAGACCCACTTTTTGTCGAGCACACTTTTTATTTAGCTGGAAAAGACACACTTAAAAGGAAAGTAAAAACTTTACACTGAGGTTAATCCAAGGCAGTGTTGCACATTGAGCATGGGATCGCTGGTTTCCCACAATTTTTCGTCCATGTCCCTCAAATTTGTCCCAAAAAAAAATTATATCAGCTACAACTTTTCATGAGTGGATGTCCATCCGTGTCTATGTTGGCGCTAGCAATGGCCAAAGTCGCAAAAGATGATAAAACTGTAAGATGGTAATGAATATCTAATTTAAAAAATGAGTCTGGGCAATGAAAACATTCAAGGTTTGTGGTAGTCGGCTGAGTTGCAATGTAAGTGTTTGACGGCTTTTAGTGTAAAGCATTTTCAAGGTTAAAGTCGCCCCAAAAGCGAGGAAGATTTAATTTATTTTGAGGCTGAAATAATGACAAAAGAGACCAAATTATGCAAATGCACAATCTGTCATTTCATTAATGATTTATTTGTTTGAGAAGAAAAAGTCATTTAAAAAAATGGGTATTTATTATAATAAATGCTGGTAGATAATGAGTGTAGACTAAAGTTAAAAGAGAGCAAGATTCGGAACAGAAAATTCTATGGTGCAGCTCATTTCAGGTTAACCAGATATTCAAACATGTTAATGTTTTCATGAGTTACTTGAGCACATGATAAAATTTTTACTGCAATAATGTAGGTGTCCAAGGAAAATATGATAGTACAGTGCAGACCACAAAGTTAATGTGGCAAAACTGTGAAAGCAAATAAAATTATCTCATCTTGTAGGACTATAAGTACATTATGTACTACTATACTGAAGGGTGGGGGACACAGTATCCCCTACCTTTAGGATCCTATGTGCAACACTGCCAAGGTGTAGAGGGACTTATAAAGGCATATGGACATACACACGGACACCAAAGTGATCACTACGTCGAGCTTCCTCCAAGGTGGGCTTGACAAACACAAAATTTAACTCCAAATACCTTGTGTTCATCCCATTTGGCCAATGATATTTAAGATTTTTTTGTGTTAAGTAGCATCGTCTGGTGAGAATCTCCTGAAACTGTCTGATATATGATAACAATTCACTTTATAACTCTATCAGTAATAATCATGATCTAATTCTAGTGATGCATATGGCTTCTTTGTAAAACTATCCATGATGACATGTTTTAATTTATTATTCTGCTGATTAAACTTACATTGGTATCCCTCATTACAATGTTTTGATTTTCTTGGCTTTTTACTCATGCATGTTCAAGATGTACAGAAGTCAAATCGAGTTGTTTCAGATCCAGTCGTTTTATACTTAAGTTTATGTAAACATGCCAGGTTAAAGCTCGCACAATATTAGGACACCAGTCATTGTTTTGAGTTTTATTTTGGGAAATAGTGACACAGTTTTTAATTCTCCTCATTTCACAAAGTTACATTAAAATTGATTATTCTAGACCGTGGTTATAAGTAAGTCTATAGCAATGTTCATTTAGGTATATTTTTTATTAAAAGGTATTTATAACACTTTTTACTCACTTGTCTGTTCAACAGTTCCTTTAAATATAAAAATACAGTCAAACCTGTCATAGCGATCACCTGTGTTCAGCAGTCATTCTAATTTCCCCCTGGCAAATTTCCAATATAAATGCCCGGTATTGAACGGTCACCTGCTTTCAGTGGTCAGCAGTCAGGTGTTTCTTAACCAAACCATGGTTTCGCCCTGCTTTAAGCGGTCACTGGAGTGTATCAGCAGTGACCTCTCCAAGTATGCAAATTAAACACTTCTTTTGTTTGATGATCAAGGCATTGATTAGATAAAGGTATATTATGTGAATCAAAGTTTAAGCATTTCATATCTCGATTGTATTTACTGTACTCCAAACATGCTGTCAGTCAAACTCAAAGGTATCAGCATGTCGGCTTCAAAAGCAAAGAAGTTTTTGTCCTTACATGAGAGAATTGAAGCCATTCGTTTTCTGGATAGTGGACAAAGTAGTCGTGTAGTTGCAGCAGAAATGTAAGTTGGGCAAACTCAGATCCAAGGGATTATTAAGTGTAAGCAAGATATTATGGCCATTTTTGAGAACATTGATCCAGAGTGTAAGAGATTATGTACAATCACACCAAATGAGTAGAGATACATGTACACTGCGCTTGTGATATCCCTTACAGTTGATATGCTGCTAACAATAGCCGCAGGAAGCTTCTTTTTATTCCCCAATCATTAATGATCTCGCACAAAAGCCCACTGTTTTTTTTATCTTGGTGAGTTTGAACAACTGCTTAATCCATCAATTGTTTGAAGTGTGAACATATGTTTTCATGCCTAATTATACCAGTTGGCCAAACAAAAAGTCCTGTGTTGAGAATCACAGGTAAGCTGTCAATTAGTAAGTTTATTTAGATGCCATTTCTACTGATAAGTGATGATTTAATGTACATGATGGATTAAAGTGGAACTTTTTAAAAATATTTTGTTATTTTTCTTTTTGCTAATTTGCTAAACTAAATATATGTATCTTGATAGCATACTACTACTACTAATAATAATGCTAATGCTATTCGGTGCATACAGTACACGCATCGTGTTTTATGAAAAAACACGTCGTGGGCGTGGAGCTTAATCCTTTTCACGATGTGTCGTCGTGGACAGGATATCGTGGTCGTCGTGGATTGTCCACGTCGTGGCTCGTAGTGGACGGATTAAGTTTTATTGCCCATTTGAAAGTCGCAACAATATAATTATGTAATAGTGGACGCCCACTACCACGCGTGGAACTTACCTATCGGCTCAGCTACAGCACACAGTGCAGAATGCTCTTTTTAATTTGTACTCAATGCCATTTAATATTCAAAGACTGGCTAAAACGCATTCACATACGTGTATTGAAAGAGATGAAAGATAAATTGCCGCGAAAAGAGTCACGAATGATGCTTCACAAATTATACAAAGTTTAATTATCTTAATTTTAATGAGGGGGGGGGGAGAGATTCTGTTTTAAACAAACAAAGGGTAAAAGAAATCACATGTAAATACATGTATTAGCGGGTTTCATTCCGTTATTAAAATAAAAGAATGCGAGAAATGTTGTCATTTTGTTTTTAATTACACCAGTCACTTTTAAATGGTCTGCTTAAAATGTTCCCACACATTGAAATATACACGGCGCTATGCAATATACAACCTCTACTATTCCAGCCTGTTTAGTACTTGCGACTCAAATATACATGTCCATGCGACACATTTTCTCAGGAACTAGACACGTGTTTACTTTTACCGTAGACCTACTGTTTTTACTCCGATTCTACGAAGCACATGATGCTGCATTCTATGACCAACAGCTTTAAAAAATATACTTAAGATTGCTGGTTTGGTCATCTGACGAGTTTAATATTACCAAATGAACTGGTGAAAGCGATAAAAAGTGTGTAATCACGATTAACTTGCTTCAATTGGCGAAACTTTTAAAATTTCTGCTGTTTTAATTAATGCATCATTCAGTAAGATTTATTTTGTGCTTTGGAATTACTTCTTTCTCCCCTTGTTTAACTTGTACTGTATTAACGCAAGCTGAACACATCATATCTATCAATAATGCCTTGTACATCACCCGAAATTGCGACGCCCCGTGTTTGCCAAGACTATAAAATCTATCTCTATTATTGCACTCATTGCTGTAAACATGTGGCTTCTTATTTTTCGTTAACTACTCCGACCTGGAGGTGGAAAAATTTTGGCTTCAGAGGTTGTAAATCCCAATTATTTCCTGTTCATTTTGAACCGTTCATATTAATTCTAAGGTGGTCGCGAATATTGTCAGGTCCACCTTGATTATTGCAGTAATGCTCTCTCATTGGACTTTCAGTCTATTAAATTTCTGAAGCATTAAGTTCGTACATGGTTAATAATGACCAGATTCGACAATAGATAATAAGAAAAAAAGACAAAGGACACTAATAGCAGGTGAATAACCCAATGAATTATATAAATTCTTGTTAAATACAAAATGAATTGCCAAGCAGCGATTTACTTATTAACTTACTTATATAAAGAGTGGAATAAAAACTGTATTTCTAAATTTTGTCAGTAGACGAATTCGAAAATGAAGATGAACGAGGCACATTTCTAAAATGCATACTCTCTAATTAGCAATGCCTGTTTCCAAGTTTGCGATGAAAGTTACGACTAACATCGATCGAAGGTTATGGTGCATAATCTCTCTCTCTCTCATGTTTGCATGTGATAAACACATTTTATTACAAAAAAGATGCATTTAAAAAAAAAAAAACAGAAAGCTTGTATTTGCTGCGATAGATTTGTATTATATGCGCTGCGTTGCAAGATTAATTGGGAGAATACAAATTTTATATGGTTTATTTTATATACCGCTAGAAACCAGTTTTACGCAAAAATATCACAACTTGACCACATTGCGTTTCTCACTCCATATTACAAGTCCAAATTCGTTGTTCCACACACAACAAAAATAGTTTCATTCAGAAGTTAATGCTTCTTTTGAAACATCGGGGCTACAAAAAATAAGATAGAAGCTCAACACTTCATGAATGGCCATGGTTAACAAGCGTATCGGCTAACGTCAAAGTAAAAATGTCACTCCTCGGCTGGTGCTTGATGATAGATTCACGAATAAAGTGACGAAGAAAGTAACCTTTTTCATAAAAAAATCACTTCGTTTATGGCATGAACAGCCACTGAAAGAGAGCAACCTTCAATACCGTGTAGACGAATTCGGCTCATTTAAAAATTATCATACTCTGAAATAATCAGTCATTTTTCTAAGTCTACTGACAAAGGTATTTGTATCCTGCTTTCAATAATTTCTTTAAAGAAGGTTTTGGAAACTGAGTAGACATTAAAGAAAAACTATGACAAATTAATAACTAGTACAAGAAGTTCTGTATGAAATATCATTTGTTGAGAAAACACACTGAAGTTGCCGCTTATGCCCAGAGGCAGGGTTGACGCGCTATTTGTTTATCTAACGCTGTTTCATTCACGTCTTTCTAGTGCTTGCATTACAGGATGTTATGCCAGCTGAATTGGCTTCATTAAACAGAAACCCTTGGTGTTTTCATAACAATATTCCCATGACATATTTGTATTCTGATTTAAGTAATTTAACTTCTACTCTATGTGCTACTGGGAGTGCGGGTGTGATAGGATTTAGCTTAAACAAAATTACACTTGTTGTGATTTTTAGAAAATAAAATATTAATAATTTTACGTGACTCAGGACCATTGCACCATGTTACATTTAAATGCTTGTTTCCTTTATCGGGAAAATAACAATACTATATATAGTTTGCTTTATATACCTCTAGAAACCAGTTTTACGCTATAATATCAACACTTAACGGGTATGTGTTTCTGAGACTTTCTCTGTCTAAATTCGCTCTTCACAAACTAACATCTTCTTAGTTTTAAAGCGTTTGATTTTGCGATAACAAGAAACATTTTTATTCAAGTGTTTTTTATTTAAAACATAGAAGCGCGACACTGACCAGTAGCTGCTAGGAATTGTTTTAATTTAAGTCATTTAAGACTTCAACTCTATTTGCTTATTACGCAACGGAGTGGGGAGGGGGGGTTGTAGGCTGGGAGAGAAAGAGAGACGGAGGAGATGGGATATAGCTTAAAACAACTACACTTCTTCTAATTTGTAGATAGTTTAGACGTGCAACAAGGCCAGTACCCTCCCCCCCCCCTAAATTTAAGTTAAATGTTTTACACGATAATATGAGAACTTAACATCAAATGCGTTTCTCAATCCAAATTTGTTTTTCACAAACTAACATCTTTTTAGTTTTAAGGTGTGTGGTTTTGTGATATTTTCATTCAACAGTTATTGTACTGTACATTTTGAAACATGGAAGCGCGACATTGAACATTAGCTGATGACATGTATAAATTGTCATGATGGACTGTTGTTGACTTGAGGCAGGAAGCTACAGCAACAGGCATAGCGGCTGGTTTCAAAGTAAGAATGATACTCCTCAGCCAGTTCCTGGTGATGCAATGTAGATTCGTGAAAAAAGTGTGGACAGGAAATAACTTTTTTTCTCATTGAACTCACTTGTTTATGACATGAATGGCCACTGATAGAGCGCAAGAGTCAATACAGTGTACACAATTCCGTGCATTTAAAAATTGCCGTACTGTCTCATAAACAATATTATTTTAAAAGTTTAAGGGTAACAGTACAGAAGAACCTTTCCGTAGTATAGCTCCTGTATCTTTTTTATTTTAAAATACTTTGGCAAGAATTATGACATACATGTCATAATGTGCCAGTTTTCATGATCGTACATGTTCGATATAAATATTACGGCGTTCGTTTATAATCTCTTTTCGAGTTCTATATGTATTACTGCTTTCAATGATTTCTTCAAGGTGGGTCTTGGAAATGATATGGAAATTAAAGGGAAACTAACAAATTAATAACCAGTACACAACACACTTTTATGAAATATCATTTATTGAGAAAGAACCTCGAAGTTACCGCTTGATGCAGAACAATGTCAATTTCCGCATCTGTATATGCTAACAGGTACATATACATGTATTAAATCAGCAGGGATGTACGTTGTAGCTAAACAATTATTTCTGATGTACGCTTTGTCATGGACAGGGGTGGAAAGATATCCAAGAAATATAAAACCTCATTTGTTCTACGTTACGCACGTTCGTCTGTATGTATCCTCAGCCAGGCTACTGATAAATACACAGGAAATGTTACCACTGTAAAGGTACAGGTAAAGGTATGAAATTGATACCTGCCTTGTTCGGTTTACGGTGTCGGAGTTTCTCCCATCTGTTTGTTTAGTGTGTCGACTCGCGGAGCGAATACAATAGAATCAGCGAGGGGTGCCATAAAACCCACTATGACTCACGACGACTGCAATAAAATCCGTCACGCACTTCCACTAGACTGAGTGGATTTTCACTAAATTAGTGTGAAAATCCACCAGACTGCGTGGACTTAAACTACTCATAGTGGACATTTAATCCCCTGCCCTCTCTCCACGCCCATGCAATTTTCGTGGTGAATCATAAAAACACGATGCGTGTACTGCAGCTTATGTATTTGACATGAACCAAGTTTGAGAGCCGAACCTGCCTTCAGAGGCCACTTTGGCCCTTTCCCATGGGTGACCGCTGAACACAGATTTGACTGTATTTGTCTGCCTGTAATAATTAAAATTCTATATAAAAAAATGTACAAGGAAAAACTATATAGTCAACTGCTGTAAGTCACATTTCATGAACATAACATTTTTGAAAAGTTAGTGAAGAGATAGAATTTACCAAATATTATTCATGGCAGAGGCTATGCAGTGTTTCAACCAGGTATGAGATGAAAGGGGGCCAACTGGACCCCTTCGTTTGAACCAGAGCACCATGAACGCACATGATATATCTGCTCCTGTGTCCTCTATGAAGGAATACGTCTACCACATGTTCTCTACTTAGAAACTACTAGGACATGGTTCACTCTAGTGATGGAACGATTGGTTGACTAGGGGTGTAACGATTCATTGATGCACTGATAATCACTACATTTTTACCACAATACAATATGTAATACATTCGTCATGTATTGCAATACTTCTAACAAAAATACTGTGAATTGCACATTATATGAACGGTCAGTGTTTAACAGTACTCTGTACAGAAACCACTTTTCTCCATGCAGTCACAGTGACCTTGACCACTGACCGGTAGACCCCAAAATCAATAGACTTCTTTCTTACCCCATGCGCAAGTCATCCACAAAGTATGGTCCAAGTATGTGAAGCAGAACTAATGTTATTGTGTGAGAACCATTTTTATTCTTCCAGTCACAGTGACTGACTATTTTACCCCAATATCAATAGGTTTCTTCCTTACCCCAAATGCAAGCCATCCACAAAGTTTAGTAGCCACAGATAATGGGAAGCTCAAGTTAAGGTGCAGAAACCATGTTTGTTCTTTCACTCATGGTGACCTTGACCTTTGACCTATTTACTCCCAAATCGATAGAGTTTTTCCTTACCCCAAGTGAAAGCCAATCACAACAATGTTTGGTTACTGTAGATGGTGAAGAACTAGAGTTATTGTGCAGAAATAAAAAAATTTTTCTCAGTCAGTGACCTTGACTTTTGACCCCTACTGCATTTCAATATAAGGGCATCTGGATGCCCTTGAAATACAACATAATTTGCATTGTAAAATTCATAGCATCACCTGATGGGAATATCCCCTCTAGTAAAACAGGCTTTCTGGAAGTTTGTGTGACATCATAGCACATGCTAGTGTATTTGATGAATGAAAAATTTGATGAATGAAAAATAGGCAATCAGATATAAGAGGACATAGGAATTCCCCCTAAATGCAATTGGCTGATGTTATCTTGGCAGGTAGAATCACATAATCCATCAGATTGATATTGGGGATGAAATTTATAACAAGACCATGTCAGTAATCATGAAAAACTGTTCGTTAAACAAACAAGAACTAAACAAGCCCCAAAAGCCTTTACAATAATGACATCGATTGTCGATTTAGAAGCCCAGCCCTGAGTGGAATTTATTTACAGCACTCTAACCTGGAGCTCACTGCCTGACATACAAGAATGTTGCTGTTTCTAATTTTATACTTTTGAAAGAAACATTATGCAGTAAATATTGAATCTGAAAGTTTTAAATATGCATATATCAGTGTGAGTTTGTTCCAGCCAGCTGTATTGGGATATTGTCAGCTGGTGTCATGCAATTTTAGCACACTGTACACATGTAGCAAGAGACATGTATACTGAGCTGTAGTTCAGTGGTAGGTGCTCTAATCGCAACGTTAAGTTTAGAAATCTGGAATGTTAGTAAACAAAACCATTTCAGTGCAATGTCAATATAAACATCTCATAATGTTTTCTTTTTGTTCATTCTATTTATTTACACTACTTTTACAAGCTTGCCTGCACTGCCATGTCTGTTGGTGAAATACAGCTTTAAGAACATTAAAACACTGTAGAGTGTGGAGACATTCAAACACTGTGGAGTGGACACATTAAGAATGTTATTAACAGAGAAGTTTAGTCTCTAATATTCCTTACTTTTAACAGTTCCAAGTGTATAACAGACTAAATGCCATTAAATCATTAAAATTCTTTTAAATAAATCTCTTTCAGATAAGAAGAAAATTGATTTTTGTACAAAGTATATTTCTTCTCATAAACTGAACTTTTAACTTTTAGTACAGCAAAATACTGTCACATATATCGTACTGTGTTGTGTATCATGATATGTACTGTATTGTGACTCTACCATATCGTTACATCCCTAGTTGACTCTGGAGATTATTGACCAATGGATCTCAATGACCCGGACCTTTGGTCAAGGTATGCAGTCTTGAAATAAAGTTACTGTGAAGAAACCGTTATTTTCTTATTAGAATTGTGATGACAATAACCTCTGACCTCAAGGCCCCAGAATATATATGTTGTTTTATTACCCTAAGTGCAAGCCACCTGCAAAGTTTGGACAAGGAACTTACTCTAGAATAAAAATTATTCTGCAAAGCCCATTTTTCTTTGAGCCACAATGGTCTTGACCATTGAACCCAGAATCAACAGACTTTCTCCATACCTTAAGTGCAAGCCCTCCACAAACTTTGGTCAAGGTTCGTGGTCTAGAACTAAAGTTATTATGCAAAATCATTTTTTTTCTTTCACAGTGACCTTGACCTTCGGACACCAAAATCAATAGGTTTCTTCTTTACTGCAAGAGCAAGCCATCCATAAAGTTTAGTCCAGATATGAGATGTAAAACTCAAGTTACTGTGCAGAGACCCTTTTTCTTCTTTCAAATTGACAGTTTGACCCTGAAATCAATAGGATTCTTCCCTATTCCAAGTTTAAGCCATACACAAAATTTGGTAACCAAAGATGGTGGAGAACCCAAGATACTATGCAGGAACTATTTTTCTTCTTTCAGTCACAGTGACCTTGACCACTGAACCTTTGACCTAAAAAATGACAGGGTTCTTCTTTAACCTAAGTACAAGCTATCCATAAAGCTATCAAGCAAAATAGGAAAGTTAATGCACAGATCGCTTTCACAGTCTGAGCATGATACTCGGTTAAGAAATCTGCAATGCACCATTTCACATCTACTGTTTAGCAAAACGTGGCCACCTTTAAGGTCATATAATGTGACTGAAAGCACACGACTTATGAAAATCACAGAGAATACACATATTTCTTTCAGTAAAAAATTTTAATAAACCAGGGGCAAAAGTTACCTCAATAAGTTACTTAAATTTGTTTCATATTTTCATCGAAGCTATTACCATTTGGTAGCATGCAGTGCTTATTCTCAGCCAATAAATGTTATGAGATATACTTAGTACACAATTATTTCTGGAAAAGTTTTGCCTTATATGGGATTAGGAGAATGGGTAAAATAGGTTGATCACAGTAAGTGGTGCAATCAGAAATGATCACTTGATGGATTTTATTCCTTGTCATAAAACAATTACTGAGCACTTTAGACACTTAATGACTGGCTGGTACATCTGTATTAGATTAAAGGTAAAAAAGTGCACCTTGATCAATTTATTTGCACCACTTTTAAATCTCTGTTTTTGCAAATCCCAAATATGCCACATGTACTTTAATTTGCAAAATTGTAACGACACTATTATGATTTACAGTATTATAACTGAAAATGTCAAAAGTCTTACTTTCTTCTTGTAATTTAGCAAGAGTCTCTATGTCCGCCACATTGGGATATGTCTGAGCAACATTTTCTTTGGATTCCTCCATTTTGTGGTTTTCTATTGAAGCATCACGCTCTTTACTCTTCTTAGGACGAGTAAATGTCCCTGTGTCTACTCTTGTACCTGAAATTGAAAGACGATATCTTGGAAAGTTGCTTACCAATACTGTATTTACCCATGTATCAGAGCTCTCTTTAGGCCTTTGACACTGGGAGTCCTGGACCCTCAGTCTCCAGAAAATGTGTGTGGGAGGGGTCCAGATAAAATAGGTGAGAAAAGTGGGAGTCTATTAGCAGGAATGAAATCATTATATTAAAATCTTAATGACTATCAATGTTACTATCTTTTGCTTTCATTTAATTTTCACTTTATCTTCTTAACTTTTGGAATAAGAGAGTTCTTTTTCTTCATGTAATAACCTTCTTGCCAACCTGGACTTTTTTCTTATAATCTGTGAGGGTAAATGTACATTGAATGGATTGCCTGTTCTGAAAACTGAGGGCGCAGGACTAATATTTGACGGTCCATGGGATGCACAATTTGATAACTCTGAGGATCCAAGACTAGAATATGAAGGCCCAGAATGTGCTGGAAGCACTTACAGAGAGCTCTGTGTATAATATACCCAAGTACAAACAGTACAGATCCAGATCTTCTGTTTCATAATACTCAAGCTGATTAAAAGAACACCCCAATTTCACAAATACGTCTTAAAGGGAAAGTCCATTTTGCATTTTATTTATTACATCTAGCATGCAGGAGACATGTTTATATAATCTCCACACATGAACAGAAAATATTATGTATTTTCTACGAAATAAATTGCTTGAAATTACTGTACTGTCACCTGCCATTAAAGACTGCCTTATGATGTCACAAATTCGGTTTTTGTTTACAATGACTACATGTACTATGCAGTTGAAACTCATGATTATAGTACTTCCATGCCAAACATAACAAATGATTCACTTATCAGAGAGATATTTCTGATATAGAACCTACAATAGGATCAGATGTTTTTAATTTTTCTGTCCTGATAAAGTATGGTTGATCTCTTTTCAAGTGATAGTTCCAGCATTCACAGCATCGTCTTTAACTTTTACTCAGGTCAGAAATCATCACAAAATGAAGTCCTTGTTGGGAAGATAAAGCACAGTTGAATTAAAAGCAAACTTAACTCGAAATTTAGCTTGCTGCTTTTAACGGCACTTTTAACACATTATTGGCTATATCATGCCAAGGAAATGTGAGCTAAGTGCCTTTCCAAAGGACACACCAAGGCACCCAACTCAGGCTGGCCTGGTTGGGTATCGAACCCACAACCCTTGGATTACGAGTCCGACACTCTACCAATTGAGCAACTGTTGCTGCAGTGTATACAGCACTGCAATAAACACAAACCAACCTCATGATGCACTGAACCATTCAGGGGTCCTCTGATGTTTTCTTATGATTCATACCTTTTACTTTGGCAATATTGCGGTGCCAAACAAAATATAGATATGCTTAATATTCAAAAGTTTGAACTCAAATATTTCCCTAAGTACTGTCAAACTTGTCCTGTAATGGTCATCTTTATATAATGGTCACCTGGTTACAATGGCCACTCTAATTTCCCCAGAGCACATTTCTAATATAAAAGTCAAGTATGTAATGGTCACTTGCTTTCCACGGTCAGTGGCTAGATGTTTCCCAACCAAATAATGGTTTCTCCCTTCTTTAAGCGGTCACTTGAGTGTATCAACAGTGACTGCTCTATGCATGCAAATTAAACTTTTGCTGGATGAGTAAGGCATTGCTTAGATAAAGGAATATAATGTGAATCATTGTTTACAAATTTCTTATTTCACTTGTACTCACTGTACTCAAGTCACTCTATCAGTTTAACTCAAAGGTGTCGATATGTCAAATTCAAAAGTGAGGCAGTTTTTATCATTAGAAGGAGAGGGTCAAAGCAATTTGTTAGAAGGAATGTGGGAAAACCAGTTGTATAGTCACAGTAGAAATGAGTCACCTTTTGTGACAGTGTAACATGTATAGTTCGAAATCTTCATCTATTTTATAAAGCTATATCTGATGAAAAAAGTTACTTAATGAAAAGAGATACAAATTCATCCTATTTCAATAGGGTCAGGGGTCATTCAATATTTACAAAACTTGTCTGTAAAGGCAGGCGAAGTTTTGGTTCATATATTAATGACAATAGCTACATTAAGCTTTTCTTCATTCCATATTCATCACAGGCCTCTCTCATAAGCCGATAGTCTTTTGATCTCGACGAGCCGAGCAACTGGTTAATTACATATTGTTTGAAGTGTGAACAGCTGTTCCTAAGCTTAATTATAAAAGTTGACCAAACAAAGAATCAGTACTCTGTTTCATAATCATATGTACACTGTCAATTTGTAATGAAATAAGCATTTTGTCATGGTACACAATACAAACTAAGATCAGTGAATTTTTTAAAAAAGTCATATTAATGATTTAATTTATAGGATGGATTAAAGTAAGCAGGACACAGTAATCTTGTGTGGAACATTACTTTGAGAGAGAACAACATATACAAGTATATTATGATTTTGTTGAATAGTGTACTAAACTAAATCTGTTGGTAATACTACCACTACTAATAATAATAAATAGTGGATATCTATGTTTTTTGAGAAGATATAAGGAAATATTTGACGAGTGAAGTGGAAACAATGTATTGTCATGAGCGGCAAAGCTAAGAGTTACAACACAAAATGTTTCCACTTCACTTGTGAAATATTTCCTTATATCTACTAAACAAGAGTCCCTTGAAGGGACTGATGATCTACTGGGTGAAAAGATTTTCCAGGAATTCAAGATAAGACAATTTCTTCCTTTTAACTGTTGAGTGTTGAAACCATCTCTGATATTTTTCAGCAATAACAAGATTTTCAAATTAGCTGCTATGGTACACATATTGGATGTCAGCTTGGCACCACTTTCATTTAGGACAAAGTGGACACCATTAGAAGTCTAATGGCGAAAATCCCATGTCACAATGATCATCCATTCAGGGGGAGTAGTGACAACAAGATTTTTAAGACAGCCATCATGGCAGCCATATTGCATGTACAACTAGGTATCATAAGAAGTCTACTGCTGAAAACCCCATGTTGATATACCATCCATTTGAAGAGGAGTAGAGATAACAATATTTTCATGATATGACTTTCCATTCAGGAGTAGCAAAAACTAGATTTTTCAAGATGGCTGCTGTGGCCTCCATTCTGGACATCAGATCAGCACCATTTTCATTTAAGACCAACTGGGCATCATAGGAAATCTTCTGGTGAAAATCCCATGTCAATATGACTTTCTATTCAAGCAGAGTTGTGATAACAAGATTTTTAAGATGGCTACCATGGTGACCATATTGTATTTCAGAATGGTACTATTTTCATTTAGGACCAACTAGACATCAAGAGAAGTCTTTTAGTGAAAGCCCAATGCTGATATGACCATCCATTCAGGAGGAGTAACAATAACAAGATTTTCAAGATAGCCACTGTGGTGGCCATCTTGGATGTCAGATTGGCACCATTTTCATTTAGGACCAACTAGACTTAATAAGAAATCTTTTAGTGTAAACCCCATGTTGATATGACCATCCATTCAGGAGTAGCAATAACAAGATTTTCAAGATGACTGCCTTGGCAGCCATATTGGTCAGATCACCACTATTTTCACTTATGACCAACTAGACATCATAAGAAGTCTTTTAGTGAAAACCCCATTCAGGAGAAGTAGCAATAAAAAAAATTTCAAGATGGCTGCTGTGGTGGCCTTATTGGATGTCCAAGCAGCACAGTTTTCATTTAGGACCAACTAGACCATGGGATGAATGTGTGTGTAAAGTTTCAAGGCAATCCTCCAAGTAGTTTAGGATGAGTAGTGATAACAAACTTGTGCTAATGGATGGATGGATGACAGATGACAAAAAACAGACCATCCCGTAAGCTCTTCTGGTCTGTGACCAGTAGAGCTAAAAAAAAACATAAATTTTCTTTTTATATATATTTTTAGGCAAAATCTGTATATCTGCATAGGATTTTTTCTCTCCATTTTGTGCCAATGTGATTAACAGCTACATTACTACACTGATAAAAAGAAGTTCCTAAATTTTACACTAATTTTGTAACTTTTTACAAATTTAGCTTGTACATATTATGCTTTAAATTGTGTATCTTGTGAAATTAATGACCGTTTTCGTTTTTCTCCCACTGATATATTTGAATATCTTATTATGAAATATATAATAATCATAACAACAATGGTATCCAATGCAATGTATTTGTTCAAAAACCAAGTCTAAAAGGAGGTCACCTTTGGCAGCTATTGACATCTCTGACTGTACGAGTTGTTCCGAACTTCATTTACATTTTCCTGTATTTATGAAGTTAATATCTGCCTTATAACAGAGAGTAAAAATTTCATGGATTTTCCGTTTAAAATTTAAGTCTAGACTTTAGACATTTGATTTGTCAAACAAACAGACTTGTATTTCATACTATCTGACTGCTGAATTCTAGACTAAAGTTTCATTTCTGTCTGGGAAATTCATCTGAACAGCACAGACTGATCTGCCAGGGTGACAGCACATTATGAGATGGCCAGGGCTTTACATGACCATGATTGATCACTGATCAACCCATAAATGAGCCATCCCAAGCATCTGAAGAGCACAGACTATAATCTGTCTGGGTGATAGCGCATTATCCAATGGCAGATTATAGTCATAATACTCACTTTACATAACCCTGATTGATCCTGAATAAACCCATAAATGAACCATCCCAAGCATAAAGGTTCTTATTGATGGAAGTATCAAATTTCTAATTTTTTATCAATATAATATATATTACAAAGTATTTGCTGTATTTAGGATTTTTAAAACCATTTTCTTCTTTTCCATTATTTTTCATTTTTCAACAATATTTAATTAGAATGAAAATCATGATGTTATGTTATATGACATCACACACAGCCTTTATGCTTGGGGCAGTTCAAATGAGTAAATACCATGAATAAAACCATGTTAAAAAAAATGTAACTTTGAAACTAGCTAACACACAAAAAAAAAACAAGAAAGCTGCAGCAAATCAGCATTGTCCCACATATTTTCCTTGTTACACATTATCCATCCACCCTACCCAACTTCCAAAAATAACCCAGTTGATATGAAGTAAATGAAGGTCTAAAAGTAAATATGTACACATCTATATACCACCCCATACTATAGACCTAATATTCAAAGTCTCTATCACTTGAAAAAAGTGTTGATGCATGTATTCATTGGTGCTTGCACAAAAGAATGTGTGGAATAACACAGTTCCCACAATTTCTTTTGAAAGATGTTGGGGCAATTACATGCGTCAAATGAGCAGCAGCATGAAAATAAAGTACGAAAGAAAAGGTTCCTAGACAAACCCATGTTGGAGACAAGTGATTGTCTGATGGCTGGCCGTTGAATTCGACTACTGCTGCATGGAGTGTTATCAGCTGACTGGCTCATGGTAGGGGAGCTTCGAGCTGGAGTGGAGACATTGGTAAAGGCAGGAGTACTTGTACTTCTACTCACTGAAATGAGCATAGTAAAATTTGATAATCGATAATGTTTAAAAGCAGCCACCACTGTTATCTCCTTTAAGTTTCAGTACACTAATTGAGCTAATAATCTGTCAATGCATACTATTGTAGTCGCTAAGAAAATCATGAAAAAAAATTCTCTGATTCTTCCTGGGGATTTGTTAACCAGTGAAAAATGTTTTCAGTGGAAAGCATCATTAAAAGCCTAAACAAAAGAAAACAACAAAAAAAATGTTAATGACTTCAATCTCTTGGCTTTTGCATAGGTTGTCAAAGTGAACATGATTGGCTGTTTCTGGAAAGGTCACTTGCACAAAAAATTTCAGTCATTTGATTCAAATTCAACAGTTACTATTTCCAGAAAATAAAACAGCCTATGCTGAAGTTTTTATATGCTGTGTTCACATTAGTGTCTAACATAAGTAACATAGTCTTGGTGCATCTGAACTTACAACTAATGAACTAGATTACATTAAACATGTAGAAAAATTATTAGTCTGGTTTAACTTGGTGTTTAATGGCACAGCAACACTTAAAAGGATATATCATGCCAAGGCAAAAAGAGTAAAGAGCCTTACCCAAAGACACACCAAGGTAACCAATCTGGGCTGATCCGATTATGGGAACAGAACTCCCACCCTTCTGGTCACAAGACCAATACATTAACCTCATTTCTCTGTACGACAAGAGTACCGTGAAAGGTACATTATATGTCTGCCCTGTGTTTAATAGTGTTCAATAGTCTTCTATGTAGGCACTAGTATGAGCCATCCCAAGCATTAGAAGCATGGTTGACTCTGGATATTATTAACTAACAGGTTTCAATGACCTAAGCATCTGGTAAAGGTATACAGTTTTGACTAAATTTAATGTGCAGAAACCATTATTTTCTAATTAGACTCACCATGACTCTTGCCTCCAATGTTTAGATCCCAAAATGTATAGGTTTCTTTCTTACCCTAAGTGCAATCCATCTACAAAGTTTGGTGAATGAACTAACTCTAGAACAAAAGTCATTGTGCAAAACTCATTTTTCTTTGAGTCACAATGACCCTGACCTTTAACCTTCAGACCCCAAGATCAATAGACCGCTTCCTTGCCTTAAGTGCAAGCCCTCCACAAGGTCAAGGTATGGACTCTAGAACTAAACTGATTATGCAGCAAGAGTACTGCCCACAACATGTTTAATAGTCCTATATGCAGATAACTGAAATTTGTAAGCAGAAATAGTTTTTCTTCTTCTAGTCAGAGTGACCTTGACCTTTGTCGTTTTGTCCCTGAAATCAATAGTCTTCTTCCTTACTCTAAGTGCAAGCCATCCACAAAGTTTGGGCCAGGTCTGTGATGTAGAAGTACTGTTATTGCGCAGAAACCATTTTTCTTCTTTCAGTACGGGTACAATGTGAATAGGACAAATGTAGGTGGTTCGGTTCTTCCACTATGATGGGATCATGGTAATTTTTTCAGGCTCTGGCATCATAAATGGTGTAAAATGGAATGACCATTTTCAATAGAGAAGAACTTGATTTGGTTCATTTAAGATGACACTGAGAGGTATAAGAGAGGCATACATTGGAGCTCCTGGACTAGTCAACTGTGAGGAATATACCAAACTTTGTACCATTTTAAACTTTTTGGGGGCATCTTACTTCCAAGCAACAACATGAGTGGATATTTTGGTCAAAAACTGTGACATTTTTTAATTTTTGAAAGTTACAGTAAATATTAAAAAATATATTAAAACTGAATAAAATTGGTCTTTACAATTGAAATCAATAGCCATCTACAAAGTTTGGTAACTGCAGATGGTGGAGAACTCAAGTTATTGTGTATAAATGAAATTGATAACAGACAGATGGCCAGATGACATCCTAACATAATATGCTCTGCATTATGGTGGGCGTCTAACAACAGGAGTTTTATAGATTTTATGGGAGACTCCAGGAAGATCCAGGAGACAACACATATATGATTAGCATAACGTTATTGTACAGCAGCTTATTTTACTAGTACTGTTATTTTGCACTTCTGAACTTAAAAAGTTTTCATGGTGTTCTAATTTCACACTGCTGCCCATCATATATTATTCTCTATTACCTGTTCATTTATTGTTTTGCCTTTTTCGGATAAAAATGTGAGACATGGTGAGCATGATGTTGTCCACCAATGTTGGTGGAAGTGTCAACTCAATTTTAGCTTTTTGGCAAGCCCATAACTTTGAAAATAACTCTGAAAAAGGTGAGACACAGTGTCCCACAGAATGGCTTATTATGAAATTTGTATATATTATTGGTCGCACTGAAGACTGATAAATTCTGAATACAGTGAAAATAAAACACCTGTGAAAATACCCTATACAGAACCCTAATGCTCGGTAAGTAAATGATGAAGCAATACAATGTACATGAAAACTTACATCTGGCAGCTTCTTCAAGTTTTGATTTTAATGACCGTCTTGCCGCATCTATGTCTGGACTTGGGTGGTCCAGGTCTTGTCGTACCCATTTGTATGGACTAACACAGGACTGCTTTGGTGTGAGTGGCCTGGGTGATGAGTATAACCTGAAAATAAATGCAGACACACCATATAATACATAAACTACAGAAACACAACATACATGTATAATACTACAGAAACACCATGTATAATATTACAGAAACACAATGTAGAATACCACAGAAATATAGATACTAGTAACTCAAACTCATCAGGGATTGCCAAAAATATTTGAAATAATTGGGAGTTTAGATAGGGGTACAGAGAATCATGACATTATACGTTGATTCCTAGATCCAATTGCTTCTTCCCACATGTTGTAAGCTCATAAATATTCCTGGGGATAAAATAAAGAAATTAATCCTGCATGAATTCTTCAGATTTTACAGCATACATGTACAATAACCTCATTTATCCAACTTCCTTTCGGGGCATAAACAACAGAACTTTAATGTTACAGGGATTACATGTATGTATGGGGAAAAGAAATTTTCTGGTGACAACAATATATTGTACCACCATCTCATATAGCACTAAAGAACTAAATGAAATTAAGCAACTTTGTAATACTAACACTGTAATTGTAGATGAAGCTTTATGGTTTGCAGACACTTCAAATTTTCTTATTGTATCATTGTTTTTTATGTTCTGTATTACATGTACTATGGTCAGTTTCACTGATAGAGTTGTACATTAATTCAATAGTGCAACAGAAATATCTACAAAATAAATTTACTGAGTATTGACAAATACTGGGCCTAAAATCATGTGGCACAGAATACCCAAGCTTGTGAGGGCATTCTATGCCACATTAACGAGGACTCAATATTTTCTCAATATTCAGTCAAGAACTTTTTCATTATATACTTTAAAACAAGCATTTAATTGTTCTATTCTTCCACAGGATAAACAAAACTGAAGCAAAAAATCATTTAAACATTTTATTTAACATCTTAGATGTCATTTTTTTATGAATGAAACCTGGGCACTATGGAAGCATGTGTGCAAATGGGTAATGCTCCATCAGCAATGAACGAAACATTTTCTAATGAGGACAGAATACAATGTTGCCAGAGAAACTCAATGAAATATTGATATGATGAAAAAATGAGTGCGTTCAGCAAATGACACAATATATCAATGAAAATTGATGGTACAATTATGCAAAGATGTGCCAGCGAAGATCCCACAAAGCTGATTGTTATGGGTGGTTTGGTCCTGATTTGTTGTTGGTGTCATGGTGGAAGTACTACTTGTAGCAGTTATATCTGGAATGGATGTGTGCATTAAGATTTAGGAATAGATGACTTCCACTCCTTTAATATTTAGGTTTAGAGTCATACACTGTGATTGATGAGATATTTCTGTGACCTGTGACCTGCATAATTTCAGTTAGCAGAACTCGTTTTGAAGAGTGTTGTAACTGTTATTTTTCAGATGAAGTGACTGGTAATTCTACTCTATAGGACCACTTTTTCAGCCACAATCTTCATCAGTGAACCAAGGATTTGTGGTCCATCGGTCTTTAATACTTGAAAACAAGGGTTTAGATTAATTTTGGAACAGTTTTTGTGTCATGAGATTCCAAGCACAGGACAAAACAATGTGATTTATAGTGGATACAAATACACTGTTGACATGAAAGAGGATATGCCCCTGAAGGTAAATTTAACTCTCTCTCTCTCTCTCACACTCACAAAGCTAAGATAAGTATTATTTGCAAATAAATGAAACAACACCCTTTTTTCACACATGCTTGTATAAACTGGATCGAACATTTTCATCTGCATTATTTTCTTAGCTAAAACTCAATGACTGCCATTGAGTTATCGATCTGCTGTATCTGTAGGCAATCCCCAAAAGTCAATTGTGACATCATCGCTGTGTTTTCTGGTAGTGCTCATTCCTATTTTTTAGGTAAAAGATGCAACCTTGACCTCGAGGTCAAAAGGTTGAGTAAACATGTTGCAGAATGACTACTCTTGCTTCATAATAATTTATCCACAGTGTGAACAAAGTCCATCATTGGGTTAAGGAAATATATGGAAATGAAAAAGCTCTAACCAAAATCTTAATACAAATGTTCTACGACTCTAAACATGACCCCAAGGTCAAAGGGGCAAGTGAGTGTGTTGCTGAATATACATGTATTGTCTTAGCTTCATAATGATTCATCCCAAGTATGAACAAAATATATCAAGGTGTTTAGGAAATCCATCAAGGGGATTAAGAAATAAAGTAAATAAAAAATTTAAAAAATAAGAAAAAACTTCATGCAAATTTTGTATAACTATGACCTTGATTTCACGGCTAAAGGGACAAGCAAGTGTACCACAGAATGAACTGTCTTAGCTTATTAATGATTCATACTAAGTATGCTGAAATTCTATCAAGGAGTTTAAGAAACATATGCTAATGAAAACCTTTGAGCAAAACCTTAACAAACTGTTGATACGGATGTTGACACCACTGGAAAAGTGACTGCTATGTCTTGCTTTCCATGAATGACAAAAAAGGTGTCTATACACTGTACTTAACACCCAGCTTGCCTTATAAATGTATTCTACATAAAGATTGAACAAAAAGCAATGCTAATGAAAATAGCTTATATGATCAATAAAATGAAGCAAGAAATTGCATACTTACTCTGATAGACAACAAATGTTAAGACATGTTAGCATCCTGAGTACTTTATTTTCAAAGACCAAACCTTTCATATATACAACTGTATTGTTATAATAACTGATTTTAAAATAAATGCATGTTATTCGAAAATGCTGACCATGCAAAATCTTGTACAATTTCTATCTAGATTGTTTTTGACTAGAATGTACCAATCATCATGATCCAATTAACCCCATGTTTTAGTGAGGTGATATTGTGATACACTCCATCAGTCCAGAACCGCAGCTCCTCTTAAACTTGGTGGCCATCTGCAAGAGGGGTATAATTTTTGGGCCCCACAAGGTCAAATACACAAAAGTTTGAAATTACATTGACATTTCTGAATATGTTTTGGAGCGAACTTTGTACATGCATTTGTAGAAGGACACATTTACACACATACATATATACCATTTGGTCATAGTCTGGGGTGGTGGGTTGGTGGTGGATGTAATAAAAAGTGGGAATCTGCCATGGCAATCAATAGATAATTATTATTATTTTTATTACCATCATCCTCTTTATTTTTTCTAGACCCTAAACATAAATAAGCATTTAACTATTACCTGACAGAAAAAAAAGGATAGATGTGAAGTTATTCAGGTGTTCATAGATTTTGCTCATGAATATGCAAATAGAACATGTTCACCTACAAAATTACTCAACAATGTTAGTCCATTTGTTATCACATGTATGTGTATATCACTTGGTTATACAATACCAGTACTGGTTTACACGTAATGTAATCCATTATAAAACCTGGTACTGTACATCACATATACCTAAATACAAAATAGATTCCAAATATGATTTGATCTTGTAGTCGAAAGTAGCATGGTTATCTTCAGTATAAATTCTCTGCATTATTTTTGTACAGGTCAATGCCACTGACTAATATTAAAAAGCACATACAATAAGGTTTCAGTGAAAAAGTGAATATAAAACATAAATGGAATACTACTGTTATCCTGCCCATACAATCATAATAAAACTGTCAGTCAGATATGTAAACCCTGTCAAAACATTTGCAAACTAACATTAAAAGATCTCTATCTAATTCTGGACATTTTAGTGCTTTATTTAAATGTCATTGTATTAGCAGATTGTGTATCCACACCAATGTATGGATCTAGCGACCCATAAAACATATGAAGATTATGTTGGTATGTATATTGTATATTACACTTAGTCTACTGAGAGACTCCGATCAATTAACTCTATCAGACCAATATACAATAGCAGAGAAACAGCATATAAATCATGCCTAAATTAGAAAGTAATGAGACTTACAACATAGGTAAAGTGATGACTGACTTTGAGAAATAACCTGGTCAAGCAGCCCAGGACAAGTTAAAAATGTAGCTAGGCAAGTAAAATTTACTCACTGCTACTTGCTCAGAACTTCATCAAATATGAAGGAAAATTTAGTTAAAAAAAAAAAAAATACATGTTTTTCAGAAAATCCTAAATTCTGGGCATGCTGAGAATATTTGGATTTTTCCAACCCTATGTTCTTTCACTACTTGCAGACACTTCTATAATGGACACCTGCTCATATTAGACACAATTCTGTGGTTCTTTGAGTAACCTGTAGAGATACATGTAGGTTTTATTGTGTAAAAAATATGAAGAAAAAATATATATCTTTTTCTTTCATATTTCAGTATCACTAATTCTGGGCAAGTGTAGCAGGGTCTATTCTAGGTCAGTTTAGTTGACAATTGTGGGATTCAAGCTAATTGTTAAAAAAAATCACACAAAGAAATCAACCAAATGCATGAAAATCTCACATAATATTTGCAAGCCCTACCTCTATTTACTTCGATCAATCCCCACTGGTCATCCTTTTTCTTCAAATGGTGTGGGGAATCCACCACCCACCCCACCCCCGAGAATTTTTGGTATGGGAAATTTCAGAATACCGGTATACCCTGGTGGAGAATTTTCAAGTTCTTCACTATAATATACAGTTTTTATATTCATATTCAAAATATAATACTGCTGGACAGATTTCACAAAACCAGTACTTCCAGTGAATGATTTCTAGTGTGGAAAATAAATCTGCACCTAGATTACATGTGCACTACATGATCCATATTATGAGGCCAATGAACCATGCAATACAGTATTCTGCTTCAACATGCCATACAAATCTGTAAAAAAAATTACTAAAAAGATATGAAGCTATCAGAAGACAGTAAAGCTTGCATGCAAACATTTATTCCGAAGAAAAAAAAGTTCTGTATTTGTCAATGCTCAAGATGACCAATCTTGAGAGATGATAAATACAAACCAAGTGATTGATGTAAGTCACATTGATTTTTTTTCCTCTGAAATAGTGAAACTGTACTTTTAAGGATGTATGTGTATGCTCACATCCAGTTCAATGAATGTACAGGCACCAGAATCCAAAGTCACCAAAACATCAAAGGTGTACATAATCACATTAGTGCAAAAGGTGTATCATGCTGATGTACTTTTGATATTGCAGTGCACGATTCCTCAGAATGCATGTACATATCAAGTATCACGAGTGTAAAAGCAACTGTATCTAAGAATTCTTCAAGATGCATGCATATATCAATTTTAATGACTGTACCAGCTGGTATATCAGAAACTGACCTAAGTGTACATGATCAATGAAGCATGAAAAGTGTCACAGTGACCTACTTTTGGTATTGTAGTGTAATGGTGCATACTCAGGATGTATGCACATATAAAGTTTCATCATTGCGTATAAGCAAGTTTCAAAAACTGACCTAAACATAAAAAGTGTACATTATTACTGGAGTGTGAAAGTAGGTCACAGTGACCTGCTTTTGGTATTGTAGTGTAATACTTTTCATGATGTATGGATAGTAAAGGATGTAAAGTTTCATGACTGTACAGGCAATAGTGTCAAGAGAAACTAACATAAGCATTAAATGTATACATCTGCAAACACCACTGAAGGGTACAATACCGAGGGTATATGTAGCATAGTCCAAATTGTACCTACTGTAGATACGACTTTTTGAAAGGTAGGAAGTCCTACAGATTTTCAAAAATTTCGGAGTCAAGGTATCGCTATAACTGAGTCAAAGGTATTTTAAAAAAAACAACCTGAAATAAAGTTTAACTTTAAAGTTTACCACCTATTCCATTTTCATATACCGGTACAAGGTACATGTATATATTGTTTAGCCATAGTCTGATGTCAATGAATGCTGACAAAGGGGACTTCAGAAATACTTGTGATTACGCACTGAGTAATTTAACTGCATTTAAGAAACTGATCATTCTTCTATATCAGTGGTTCCCAAACTTTTTTGATCGCAACCCTAAATACCATCTTTTGTGACCCAAAATGCAGTACCAGTATAGGGTCACTGTTCTATATTTTGCTGTACTCTTTGTAGCTTTCTTTCTTTCTTCCCTTCCCCAATCTGCATGTTGCCTTGAATGCCTATATAGATCTGTATCTATGCCCTTACCCAATCTGCATGCATGTTGCCTTGGGTGCCTACATGTATATAGATCTGTATCTACACCCTTCCCCAATCTGCATGCATGTTACCTTGAGTGCCTATATTGATCTGTATCTACACCCTTAAGTACAGTACTGTATAAATCCAACAGACTAAATGTATTGAAAACAATGTAATAAATGGTTTCCATTAATTCTGCTGCAATGATTGCTAAAGTGCACCCACTGCTAGATATCTGATGAAAAGATATAGTACAGTAGCTGCTTGTTACTCTTCACATTGGAGGTGAAAATAGACAAGAACCGATACAAAAGTTCAAGCTGCCCATTGATGAACCCATCGATGCTTGTGAAACAAATGTTCGTTGTACTACAGTTACACAGTTTTACATGCAAAAAATGCAGACAATCTCTTCAAATAATTATTGAATAAAGGATTCAACCAGATGGTCCATGTTACATAATAGTGTTCCGACTTGTGGTCTCCAATGGATAAGGATTTCTTTCTAAATAATGAAGTAGAGTATTTGTAAAACATATCCCCATGCTCCACTGCTTAATTTGCTACAACCACAAAAACCTGTGCCTAGAGGGTCAAGCTCTAAGAAAAAAAGACCCAGGGGGTAATGTTAATTGAGTATTTAAGTCCTCTTTCCATGCCCATTAAGTGTATACATGTATAAAAAATAAGAGGAGTGGGAATCTCAATAGTTTCTTAGTTATGACCCAGAGATAACTGTATGCCCCTGAGAGGATCCAGGGGTCCCAATCTGACATGTGGGTCAGTGATCACACATATATTGTACCAATTAGATAAATTAGCTCATAACTGGGGAATTATTTACATTTTATGTAACCACCACCAACACCCAGCCCTGCCTCCTTGGGCTGCAACAAACTTCCAAAACCATTGTACACATCTACAGTGCATCCCCAAGTTTGAAATCTCTATCTCGATTGGTGCAGGAGTTAAAGGAGGTCCTGCACAACATTAAGAATGCATGCCAACTCTCATATGGGTTACAAACTCAAATACATAACAAATTTCATGAAGATATCTTAAAACGGTCCTGGAGATATTACCCAGAGAAAAGTGTGATGGATGGATAGACAAAATCTGATAACAATGGGGATAACTCTTAAAATGTTGATCAATCAGATCCCATTTCTTACTGGACACAATGTCAATAGCATACCAAGTCTGATAAAGATATCTCAATGGGTTCACGATATACTAACTAAATAAAAGTGTGACAGACAGATGGACAAGATGATTTCAATATACCTTCCCCGTACTTTGTTTGCAGAGGTATATGGAAAGAAATAACACTGCAGGTTGTATGCATATATACCAGTATATGAACATAGTAAAGATTAAAAATCTGGGTTTGAAATACTCAGTAGTAAGTAGCAAATTTGCTACATGTTTTATGGTTTAGCGACCTGGTAAAAATTCAGGCAGAAAATTTTTGTTACCATGAATTTGAAAACCAAGAACTGTCAATAACACAAGGTTTTGAATATTGTTGATCAAAAAGAGAGTTTTTGCAACACCTTTCTCCTACCAAGGAATACATGTCAAAATTACAGATGTTTGAATGAGTATGTACCAATGACATTAGTATTTTTTGAAAGCATCCATAAAACATGCATGCACAATTCAGCATCATTTCCATCCAAAGGCAATAGAAGACAACCTGCTCCACACGAGTGAGTGACGACAATATAAAGGAGCATGTGTCAAGTAAAAACTTTTGCTACTTAGCCATTTTGCCACAGGATTAAAAAGTAACAACAAAAATTTGCAAATTGCTACTTTATGTTTAAGTCTAACCCCGATTTAAAATGAATTTAAAAAAGGGACACAACTCTAAACAAGAAGCCAAAGTGGGCTTGAGATTATAACCTTTGCTGACATTAATAAAAGCTAACTGCAAGGGCAGTTGACCAAGCAAACTGGGTTACTATGATGCTTTCTGGCATATAAAGATTTTAAATTTTTTGGTAATGGCAGCCAAACTGGAAGGCAGATTAGCATCATTTGTGTAAACTTGAAAGGCTTTAAAAAATGCCAGGATGCTTTCTATGAAATTTCTTCAAATTCTGCTGACTGGTTTTTGGTAAGAAATCAGTTAAATGCTTGTCCATTTTCAGTAACAGTGGCAATATTGAATAGCGGATAAGCATCATTTGTGCAAAACTAAAAGGCCTTCAAGCCAGGATGTTGTATTTCAAATTTGGTCAAATTCAGCTTAACAGTTTTTGGAAAGAAGAATTTAAGTTTTACTTTAAATTTTTAGCAATGCAGCAAAATCTGATGGCAGATCAGAATCATTTGTATAAACTTACAAGGCCTTTTTTCCAGGATTTTTTTTTGGGGTCAAATTTGGTCAAATTCTATTCAGCAGTTTTTGAGAAGTTGTTTAAAAGTTTTTTTCTATTTTTAGTAAAAGTGGCCATATTTTATTGTGAATCAGCATCATTTGTATAAATTAAAAAGGCCTTCATGCCTGAATGCTTTGTCAATTTTAGACTAATACTGTCCGGTTTTTGCAAATAAGTCATTTAAAGTTTTTTATATATATATATATTTTTAGTAATGGCTGTCATATTTGATGGTGGATTAGCATCATTTATACAAATTAAAAGGCCTTCAATGCTTTCTGTAAAATTCTGTTCAGCAGTTTTGGAGAAGAAGTCATATAAAGGTCTTTCTAGTTTTAGTAGTTTTTTTTCCTATTTCTTGTAATGGCAGCCATATTTGATAGCAGATTGGCATCATTTGTAAAATTATGAAAGGTCTTTATGCAAGAATGCATTCCATCACATTTTATCAAATTCTGTTTGGCTCTTTTTGAGAAAAAGTCATTTTAAAGGTTTTCTATTTTGTGTAATGGTGGCCATATATGATGGCAGATTAGCATCATTTGTAATAATTGAAAGGTCTTCATTTAGACTATTTCTGTTCAGCAGTTTTGGTGAAGTCATTTAAAGGTTTATCTATTTTTAGAAACAGGAGCTATATTTTATGGCTATCAGCATCATTTGTATAAATCTGAAAGGTCTTAATACCAGGATATTTTCTGTCAACTCTACCCAAATTCTGTTTAGCATTTTTGGAGAAAAAGTCATTTAAAGGTTTTTCTATTTTTAGTAACAATGGCTATACTTGATGACAGATCAGCATAATTTGTAAAAACTTTGAAGGCCTTTATGCCAGGATTGCTCTGTGCCAAGTTTGGCTGAAATTGGTCCAACGATTTTTTTAAAACCTGAAAATGGCAATTGTTGATGAACAATGCACAACAGACAAAGGGACATACCATAAACTCACTTGGCCATATGGTCAGGGAGCTAAAAATCATCGAAGCATGATGACAGAAAGTTATATACACGTTGACCTCGTGTCAAGAATACCTGCAAGTGCAATTCATCAAAAGCTGTGGTACTAGTTACACACACAAGATTTAACATATATGGTACAGTTGTATATACCTTTACAATTATTTCAAAAGAATGCTAAAAAATGGTTATGTATTAATGATATATTATTAACTCATTTGGCCCGATCCTGCCTATACTTGTGATCTGTTTTCTGCATTCAGTGGCCGATTTCGCCTATACTCGTGGTGAATCGGTCGGTAGTAAAAATGGGGTTTTTCCAAGAAACTGACGATACTGAACCAATCAGAAATGACTTTACTTTTCTTTGTTTAAATATTAAATATTGATAAGTTAAGGTTATGAATTGGCAGCGGTTTTACTACACGTGTTTCGTTCATGAAAACTGGTAAAGAATGGTGGATTTCTGAGCAATATTTGATTATTTTGAGAACTAAAACGAAGAGTTTCTTGGATTTGATCTTGAAAATATTGAGGAAGCAGAGGAAAGATATGTTAGACACTGTTAGCCAGCACCATCCCTGGTAACCCCAGGCGAAATGTAGTACAGCCTTTCCACATGTTGACATCACTCGCGCCAACAAAGCAAACCCCGACGCATTCACAGGTGTTTGTTTTAATAGCTGATTGACCATTAAAGACATAAGCTTGATTATCGGTTGGCAAGTAGCTGGACACTCGCAAGCATTGATTCGTATACAGTGAGTAACAATCAGAGGTGGCTTCGCCAGTAAACAAGGTATGTCTTCTAATTATCTTTCTTTAGATCTTTTCTTGATCTTTGTCTGTTTGTTTGTCAGTGATCGAGTCTCACAAATATCCTATCCATGCACAGCGTTGATGACAAACTATCCAATGAAAACAGATTTGAAGTCTGTTGTGCATATATAGCGATGGATATAAATAGACACAGTTAAAATAAGAGAACACAAAGTGCACACACACACACACATATATATATACAGTCCTACCCACTTATATCAACATCACTTATGTCGACAAGCCGCCTATGTCGACAAACAAACAAAGTCCCGGTCCCTTGGTCTACTATTACTACCAAATTTGTCATGCTTATGTCGACGTCGAGATAAAAAATAAATGTACATGTCGACAGTAGCCCTTTGTCCCAGCTTGAACAATCATTTGTTTTCTAATCATTTATGTCGACAAGCTGCCAGTTCCGACCCATACTTTGTTCAACAATTAGTTGATCTTGCCGCCAAGCTTTAATTTTGCCGCCGCCAGATAATTTATGTCGACAAGCGGCCAGTTCCAACCTGTACTTTGTTCAACAATTAGTTGATCTTGCCGCCAGGCTTTAATGTCTCAGTGGATTAAAAAACACGCTTTTGTTTGGTCCTATAAAGTTGGCCTCTCGCGGCATCTTAAATAACACATGTACCTTTCATCAAAGCAAGCCGGTTACAATGTTCAATAAAAACAATCCACCCTTCATTAAAAAAATCATCACCAAACTTTAATAAAAGCATTGAAATCTGATCGATTGTTGCATTTTCCAAAGTGATCTGTGATTAAAACAAGATTATTGTGCTGTGAAAGTTTCCTTTTTTTATATTTATGTTTACGATGGCTACAAACGGCAGCATAAAACGCAGATTAAATTTGCAGTCTCTGGAAACTAAATATCTGGCTGTTAAGGAAGTTGAAGGGGGGGCATTTCGCAAAGATGTCTGCGAAAACTTTTCACTTAAACATAACACCCTGTCAAGATGGATGGTGGCAGACCAGTAAAAAAAGAAAAAAAAAAAAAAAGGAGAACTTGTTGGTCTAGATGGATGAAAGCTGCAGAGTCTATAAAGAAAGGTAAATTAATCATATCAGCCGCATATCTCGCGTTCAAATTTATGTACTTTTCACGATGACTTCCGTAAATAAATATATGTTTTCATTTCCCTGTGAATAGCCCCATCCCCTTGGTAGCCTCAGTAAGATGGGAACATGTATTATTTCAGGCTGACCAAAATCTAGGTCAATTTAAGTACATGTACATGTTCTTTGTAGCATGTAAATAACAACTATGCAACCTTGTGCTACTGGAATGAATATCGTAGTGAATTGTGTAGACGTGTTAGATCAAATGACAACCATTTTTTTTATACATGTGTTTCCTATCAGGATGTGACCGATGCATACATTTTCTAACATGAGACCAGTACACGAATTCATGGATTTTTCATATACATGCACTTAACGCATGGTGAATTTTATTACACAAAGGTAACCAAAATGTAATTTGTCAATATAGAAATGTATTTGACACTGGTTTTGTCTTCATGTACTCAAAATTTCCATTGTTTGTGTTCTCAAAGTGTAAATCCGGCTCACCGACGACAGGTCACCCCATACAGATGAATTTAACTTGTATGCAGGTCCAAGAGAAATGTGCTTTTTTCAGTCCCCACCCCCCCCACTTATTTCGACATCCGCTTATGTCGACAATATTTCCTCGGGACCGAGGATGTCGACATAAACGGGTAGGATTGTATATATATATATATATATATATATATATATATATATATATATATATATATACATATTTTGCGCTTTTTTGCTTTTCTCTTACTTCTCCCTGTTCGGCTCTCACTTCTCCCTGTTCAGCTCTCACTTCTCCCTATTCTGTCCAAAAGGAGAAGTCACTTCTCCCTAAAATTCCAGTCTAGCTTGACCCCTGAGACAGTTAGTTGCATATTTTATGAGATTTAGACTTGGACATAGAAGTAATCCGAGATTGAATCGTCAGAAGAAGTGGATAATGACAGCGATGATGATGCACGTAATTTTGTAAATAGTGCATAAATAACTTGTGAAAGACTTGGACAATTAACACAAAAAATATATGACTGTGTTGATATATTTATTTTGAACAATTGGTGAAAATTTCATGGATTTGTATGGAATATAAGCAGAGAAATTAAGGAAAGAACAAATGCATGTGCACGATGTTTAAAAAATTTCGAAGTACAGTACACGCATTGTGTTTTTATGATTCACCACGAAAATTGCGTGGGCGTGGAGAAAGGCCAGGGGATTAAGTGCCCACTATGAGTAGTTTAAGTCCACGCAGTCTGGTGGATTTTCACACTAATTTAGTGAAAATCCACTCAGTCTAGTGGAAGTGCGTGACGGATTTTATTGCAGTTGTCGTGAGTCATAGTGGGTTTTATGGCACCCCTCGCTGATTCTATTGTATTCGCTCCGCGAGTCGACACACTAAACAAACAGATGGGAGAAACTCTGACACCGTAAACCGAACATGGCAGGTATCAATTTCATACCTTTACCTGTACCTTTACAGTGGTAACATTTCCCGTGTATTTATCAGTAGCCTGGCTGAGGATACATACAGACGAACGCGCGTAACGTCGAACAAATGAGGTTTTATATTTCTTGGATATCTTTCTACCCCTGTCCATGACAAAGCGTACATCAGAAATAATTGCTTAGCTACAAGGTACATCCCTGCTGATTTAATGCATGTATATGTACCTGTTAGCATATACAGATTTGGAAATTGACATTGTTCTGCATCAAGCGGTAACTTCGAGGTTCTTTCTCAATAAATGATATTTCATAAAAGTGTGTTGTGTACTGGTTATTAATTTGTCAGTTTCCCTTTAATTTCCATATCATTTCCAAGACCCACCTTGAAGAAATCATTGAAAGCAGTAATACATATAGAACTCGAAAAGAGATTACAAACGAACGCCGTAATATTTATATCGAACATGTACGATCATGAAAACTGGCACATTATGACATGTATGTCATAATTCTTGCCAAAGTATTTAAAAAAAAAAAAGATACAGGAGCTATACTACGGAAAGGTTCTTCTGTACTGTTACCCTTAAACTTTTAAAATAACACTGTTTATGAGACAGTACGGCAATTTTTAAATGCACGGAATTGTGTACACTGTATTGACTCTTGCGCTCTATCAGTGGCCATTCATGTCATAAACAAGTGAGTTCAATGAGAAAAAAAGTTATTTCCTGTCCACACTTTTTTCACGAATCTACATTGCATCACCAGGAACTGGCTGAGGAGTATCATTCTTACTTTGAAGCCAGCCGCTATGCCTGTTGCTGTAGCTTCCTGCCTCGAGTCAACAACAGTCCGTCATGACAGTTTTTACATGTCATCAGCTAATGTTCAATGTCGCGCTTCCATGTTTCAAAATGTACAGTACAATAACTGTTGAATGAAAATATCACAAAACCACACACCTTAAAACTAAAAAGATGTTAGTTTGTGAAAAACAAATTTGGACTGAGAAACGCATTTGATGTTAAGTTCTCATATTATCGTGTAAAACATTTAACTTAAATTTAGCGGGGGGAGGGGGGGGGGGGGAGTGTACCGGCCTTGATGTACATCTTAACTATCTACAAATTAGAACAAGTGTAGTTGTTTCAAGCTATATCCCATCTCCTCTGTCTCTCTTTCTCTCCCAGCCTACAACCCCCCTCCCCACCCCATTGCGTAATAAGCAAATAGAGTTTAAGTCTTAAATGACTTAAATTAAAACAATTCCTAGCAGCTACTGGTCAGTGTCGCGCTTCTATGTTTTAAATAAAAATAACAATGTTGAATAAAAATGTTTCTTGTTATCGCAAAATCAAACGCTTTAAAACTAAGAAGATGTTAGTTTGTGAAGAGTGAATTTAGACAGAGAAAGTCTCAGAAACACATAGCTGTTAAGTGTTGATATTAAAGCGTAAAACTGGTTTCTAGCGGTATATAAAGTAAACTAAATATAGTATTGTTATTTTCCCGATAAGGAAACAAGCAATAAAAATGTAACAAGCTGCAATGGTTCTGAGTCACGTAAAATTATTAATATTTTATTTTCTAAAAATCACAACAAGTGTCATTTTGTTAAAGCTAAACCCTATCACACCCGCACTCCCAGTAGCACATAGAGTAGAAGTTAAATTACTTAAATCAGAATACAAATATGTCATGGGAATATTGTTATGAAAACACCAAGGGTTTCTGTTTAATGAAGCCAATTCAGCTGGCATAACATCCTGTAATGCAAGCACTAGAAAGACGTGAATGAAACAGCGTTAGATAAACAAGTAGCGTGTCAACCCTGCCTCTGGGCATAAGCGGCAACTTCAATGTGTTTTCTCAATAAGTGATATTTCATACAGAACTTCTTGTACTAGCTATTAATTTGTCATAGTTTTTCTTTAATGTCTACACAGTTTCCAAAACCTTCTTTGAAGAAATTATTGAAAGCAGGATACAAATACCTTTATCTGTAGACTTAGAAAAATGACTGATTATTTCAGAGTATGATAATTTTTAAATGAGCCGAATTCGTCTTGAAGGTTGCTCTCTTTCAGTGGCTGTTCATGCCATAAACGAAGTGATTTTTTATAAAAAAGGTTACTTTCTTCGTCACTTTATTTGTGAATCTATCATCAAGCACCAGCCGAGGAGTGACATTTTTACTTTGACGTTAGCCACTACGCTTGTTAACCATGGCCATTCATGAAGTGTTGAGCTTCTATCTTATTTTTTTGTAGCCCCGATGTTTCAAAAGAAGCATTAACTTCTGAATGAAACTATTTTTGTTGCGCATGAAACAACGAATTTTGGACTTGTAATATGGAGTGAGAAACGCAATGTGGTCAAATTGTGATATTTTTGCGTAAAACTGGTTTCTAGCGGTATATAAATTAAACCATATAAAATTTGTATTCTCCCAATTAATCTTGCAACGCAGCGAATATAATACAAATCTATCGCAGCAACACAAAGCTATTACATGTTTAAGAAAGCTGTATTACACTACAAGCTTCCTGTTTGTTTGTTTTAATGCATCTTTTTTGTAATAAAATGTGTTTATCACATGCAATCGTGAGAGAGAGAGAGAGATTATGCACCATAACTTTCGATTGATGTTAGCCGTAGCTTTTATCGCAAACTTGGAAACAGGCATTGCTAATTAGAGAGTATGCATTTTAGAAGTGTGCCTCGTTCATCTTCATTTTCGAATTCGTCTACTGACAAAATTTAGAAATACAGTTTTTATTCCACTCTTTATATAAGTAAGTTAATATGTAAATCGCTGCTTGGCAATTCATTTTGTATTTAACAAGAATTTATATAATTCATTGGGTTATTCACCTGCTATTAGTGTCCTTTGTCTTTTTTTCTTTTATCTGTTGTCGAATCTGGTCATAATTAACCATGTACGAACTTAATGCTTCAGAAATTTAATATACTGAATGTCCAGTGAGAGAGCATTACTGCAATAATCAAGGTGGACCTGACAATATTCACGACCACCTTAGAATTAATATGAACGGTTCAAAATTAACAGGAAATAATTGGGATTTACAACCTCTGACGCCAAAACTTTTCCACCTCCAGGTCGGAGTAGTTAACGAAAAATAAGAAGCCACATGTTTACAGCAATGAGTGCAATAATAGAGATAGATTTTATAGTCTTGGCAAACACGGGGCGTCGCAATTTCGGGTGATGTACAAGGCATTATTGATAGATATGATGTGTTCAGCTTGCGTGTAATACAGTACAAGTTAAACAAGGGGAGAAAGAAGTAATTCCAAAGCACAAAATAAATCTTACTGAATGATACATTAATTAAAACAGCAGAAATTTTAAAAGTTTCGCCAATTGAAGCAAATTAATCGTGATTACACACTTGTTATCGCTTTCACCAGTCCATTTGGTAATATTAAACTCGTCAGATGACCAAACCAGCAATCTTAAGTGTATTTTTTAAAGCTGTTGTTCATAGAATACAGCATCACATGCTTCGTAGAATCGGAGTAAAAACAGTAGGCCTACGGTAAAAGTAAAAACGTGTCTAGTTCCTGAGAAAATGTGTCGCATGGACATGTATATTTGAGTCGCAAGTACTAAACAGGCTGGAATAGTAGAGGTTGTATATTGCAAGGCGCCGTGTATGTTTCATTGTGTGGGAACATTTTAAGCAGACCATTTAAAAGTGACTGGTGTAATTAAAAACAAAATATAACATTTCTCGCATTCTTTTATTTTAATAACGGAAAGAAAACCCACTAATACATGTATTTACGTGTGATTTCTTTTACCCTTTGTTTGTTTAAAACAGAATTTCCCCCCCCCCCCTCATTAAAATTAAGATAATTAAACTTTGTATAATTTGTGAAGCATCATTCGTGACTCTTTTCTCGGCAATTTATCTGTCATCTCTTTCAATACACGTATGTGAATGCTTTTTAGTGAGCGAGTCTTTGAATATTAAATGGCATTGAGTACAAATTAAAAAGAGCATTCTGCACTGTGTGCTGTGGCTGAGCCAATAGGTAAGTTCCACCCATGGTAGTGGGCGTCCACTATTACATAATTATATTGCTGCGACTTTCAAATGGGCAATAAAACTTAATCCGTCCACTACGAGCCACGATGTGGACAATCCACGACGACCACGATATCCTGTCCACGACGACACAATGTGAAAAGGATTAGGCTCCACGCCCACGACGTGTTTTTTCATAAAAACACAATGCGTGTACGGTAGCTACAAACTCTGGGGCACAAGCAGTTAGACACAGCTTAGTGCTGCTGGGGCATAACAGCAGTGATACTGACAACAGTGTTGGGGCTGAATGTGTTAAGTACATCAAGACAAAGTATGAAAAAAGCAGATTACATGAACATCAGATCAAGAGTGTAATACAAAACAATGCAAACAGACTGCACATGCACATATAGTAAAGGTATGTGAGCTAGTATTGTGCTAGATTCTCTACAAATGTATGCTTCATATTCATGTATGTATGAAATGATAATAAGATCTGAACCCGTATTTTATTTTCATTTATTATTACTAAATTAAATCAAAAATGTCACGAAATGTGAGAAATCTATGTTGATTGGTAGACGATCTAATAATTCCAACGTCATTTGTACATATTTATTGTTATCATAGCATTTCTTCATCAAGACATCATGTTGACTGAAACATTAATCTCCTTCTCAAAGCTTATTGATCTGTGATGAAAGTAAGACTTTCTCCAAACACTTATAGTTTACACCATGGTGTATCAGGCATACGAAACATGGAAACAATGTTTAAACTGGACCCTTTCATTGTTAGACAGAGTAATTATGATTTCAAGATGAGGATATTACATATGAGATAATCTTTTTCTCCAAGATCCTTAAGACACCAGAGTACCATCACCATTCTGCTACAACTTTACTGTACTTGCTTAAATTGATCAAAACCAAACAAGTCTGCTGATTTTCTAACAAGTGTAAAAAATGCAAAATTCTCTTTAAAAGATCATGATGATAAATATGTAAGATTCTTCTTCGTTTTAGAATAGTTTAGTTATATTCTTCACCACCTTTCACAGATTATGTTTTGCTATTCACTACAGCAGCACTGGGCTTGAACAATTTTCAGTTGGCTACTTGTCTGGCAGGGCAAGTGACGGAACTTCTACTTGACCTGCACCAATTGTACTCATCTTAGACTGTACATAATACTGAATCTGCTTAAAATGCCACCTGTACAATTGGATGAGCATCTTAAAAAGTTACCCTTCCTCAGCCACTACTTGTAAATATGAGCAGACAAGTGGAATTTTCCAGCACTGTAGCACTTTGATGTCCTCCGTATCAGTCACAAAAGACATAACAGACTTGAAAGTTTTAAAAGCCAGCCATGTTTAGAAATACTACATGTCCAAGGCTGTATAGAGATGGTTTTAAAAGACAATCTTACTGACCCATACATATAGGTATCGAAGGATAAAGGCATGTCACCTATCACATTAGGCCAACAAGTTGTTATCCACCTCTTTTTTTTTAATACTTATCTAACATGGATGCCACCAGTCATGTCATATAAATTAAAAAGAGCTAGAGAACAGCTCAAAAGGCCTACTTACCATGCAATTTCAGTTTACTGTCACATCTGACATGTACACACCATGTGTGATGCTTTACACCAGAAGGCAATATCTGTAAATTCGTAAAATAACTAATGAATTAAAAACATGTACTATACATGTATGTGTGAAACCCCTACATGATTGGGTAATTACGCCCCCGAATATGACTGACAAGAGTCTGACAGGCGGGACCATTTGTCAACTCACCAACTATCCTCTGAATCAGTCAAAGATGTGTCAATGTCAATGAGATCTACATCATCTAGAAGATCAGTTAGGGAAGATTTGCTTTCCTTGTCATTTATTCTACCGTTCAAAACGCTGATTGATTTACTACACTGTTTGACAGGTTGTCCGTCTTGTATAGCAGAATTATCACCGGGCAACTTTTTACTCCGTAGCAGTTCGTTTTGGTGCTCGAGCTTCTTTACAAGGTCTTGAAGCTTTCGAACTTCAGCTTGTGGGTCAATTAATGTATCTCCTGAATCCATTATTGAAATCACTGTATGCTTAGAACAACTGCAAATAGTCAATTTATTAACATTTCCTAATATCAACAATGAACCTTGACGGTTTCGTCGCCATCTTTATGATTTAAGTCAAGCATGCGCAATACGACTATTTGTGACTTTTGCTTATACTTGTGCAAACGCATAAACGATCCGGTGCGAAAGAGGATTCACGACGTAAAACAGGGAAAATTTGGATGAGTGGGAACATATTCAAATTCTTCATCAGATACATCGCATTAGTTCTGAAAAATGTATATATTTCGATTTATCGATGATAACTTTGTTTTAAAAAGGATCACAAGGCATGCTTACCATTCAAATTCAGTTTAATTCTTTGTATTAGCTGCTGTAAACATTTTAAAATCCATAATTTCATAATTGTTAGGATTCCTGGAAGAAAACAATCAGATAGCATCGTTATCTCATGTGGAGAGCCCATTAACTCAGAATTTATCCCAATGGATCCTCTAACTTCAGTGACAATAATCTTAAAATGTTTGTTTCTGGTAAAATGTGTTTTGGAAAGAATGAAGACATTCATTTCCTCAATATCCTGATTTTAAAAAGTTAAAGAGTTTAGCATTTTTAGAGAAGAATGTGGATAAAGTCCAGGTAGCAAGGTTTTTTCACCTATTTGAAACAGGGCTTTGACCTGTATGGTAAAAGTGTGGATTTGCAAATTACTGATTTTGTTGTGCAGTTGTGCATCATGCAGTTAAACCAATCTATGAAACAAAAGTTTCTTGAAGGGATTCAAGATAAAACCATTACTTCTTTTAAACTGCAGAGTGTTGAAACCATCTCTGATATTCTTGAGCAATAAGATTTTCTAATTAGCCACTGTGGCAGCCATATTGAATGTAAGATCTACACCATTTTCAATAAGGACAAATTAGACACCATTAAAAGACTTTTGGTAAAAACCCATGCCAATATGATCATCCACTCTGGAGAATTAGTGAGAAGATTTTCAATATGTTCATTATAGCCACCATATTGGATGTCTGCGGTGCACCATTTTCATTTAGAACCAACTAGATATCATAAGAAGTCCTTTGGTGAAAACCCTATATCGATATGACCATCAATTCTTCTAGAGTATTGATAAGATTTTCAAGATGGCCACCATAATGGCTATATTGCTGTCAGATTGGCATCATTTTCATTCAGGACTAAATAGACACCATAAGAAGTCTTCTGGCAAAAATCCCATGTCGATATGACTTTCTCTTTAGGATGAGTAGTGACAAGAATATTTTCAAGATAGCCACCATGGTGGCCATATTTGAGGCATGACCTACACCATTTTCATTCAGGACCAACTAGATTTCATAATTAGTCAGCTGGTGAAAATCCCATATCAACATGACTTTCCATTTAGGAGGAGTAGCAATTGCAAGATTTTCAAGATAGCTGCCATGGTGGCCATACTGGATATCAGATCAGCACCATTTTCATTAAGGACTAACTACACATCATATGAAGTCTTTCAGTGAAAACCGGATGTTAATATGGGGATCCATTCAGGAGGAGTAGCAATAACAAGATTTTCAAGATGGCTGCTGTGGTGGCTATGTTGGGTGTCAGAGTGGAACCATTTTCATTTAGGACCAACTAGACATCATAATAAGTCTTCTGGTGAAAACAGATGGACGGATGTTGGACAGCGGATGATAGACAACATGCCATTGCATAGGCTCTTCTGATCTATTACCAGTAGAGCTAAAATCACCAGAGAAACCACAAAAGTTGTCCTTTATGTAGATGTGAAATAGTAAACTTAAGACAAGGGGTTGTGCTATATAAGCAGGTCTTCTTTATATAGAGGTGTCATCTACAACAGATTTTTGTCTGAGTAAATGTTGCAGTAAAAGAGTTTCCTTTTAATAATTCTCTTACTTTTTCGACTGTATCAGTTTCAGTTTTGATACAGGTCTACACAGATCTGATGACATGCACATAAATATTGTTGTCAACACAAAATTGACAGTTTTGATACAGGTCTACAGTGTAGACTCTACACAGATCTGATGACATACATGGGTTCTATATAAAACGTAAGTATTTTTCTCAACACAAAATGGAAATGTCTGAAAAAAAGTGTTGGGTTCTAAAACTTTACCAGAAATTTACAAAGTCCCAAATAGTCATATTCATTTTTTATTTTGACCCTTAAAATATGTAGTTGTGTATTTTAGGTTACTCGCCTATAACATTGGTGACCACTATGGTGTGAAGACATTGGTGTATGTTCTTTTCCTGTACAATTATATTGGTCATTTTAAAAGAGCTTTGAAATGTTTTGGACTTGGTCAATTTTGAGTGAAATTTTCTATAAACTAATGAAAAATAAATTGTTCATTCCAATGGCAGTTTATGAAATATATTTATATATTAGCAATTAGCATAATGTATTACATATTAGCAATTACCAGAATGTAACCTAGGTATTAATAGCAGTTTGAATTATTTAAAATCTAAAGTTTCTGCTGTTCTCATTTGAAGTCATATGGCCAAAATACATGGTTTAATAACCAAAGTATGAACATAAACCTTAAACTCAGCTTAAGAAGCAATTATCATTGTCTACCCCAAGAAGTCAGATATTACTGACTGAAAGTGACTGGCTTTGAGAAACCTTAGAGTAACAGCCAGTATAACTATTAGATTTTTGGTTTGGTTTGGTTGGTTTTGTGGGTTTAATACCATTTTTCCAGCACATGATAGGCTATACATGGCGGCCAGTGTATTTGGTGGAGGAAGAATCAAAGAAAACCCCATGAAGAACCACTGATCCACGGGAAGGTCCTGGCAACCTTTCTCACATACCCACATTGGCTGAGCTGAGAATCAAACCCACGTGGACATAGGTGAGATGTCAGTGATCTGTATAGGCGAGCACCTTAGGCCACTTGGGCACATTGGCCCCATAGTTCATGCATCAGGAATTACCCTGATTAGCCACTACAACTGAGGTCTCAGAAATGCATACAGTTAACTCGTCTACTTCCTATACTCATTCAAATGTACAATACACAGTTGACATATTGAGGGTAGCCTATCACAATATACAAAGAATAGTCATTAATATGGAAAGCTGTAAAACACTATAAATCATTACAAGTTAAACAAAAACTTGTTTTTTTTTTCATTTTAAATTATAAATAAGAAAAATTTTCAAACTACAAATTGTATTTAAACTGTATTCTCAGCCGTTTCATGACTGTGCCTCCCAGTAATAATCAAAGTGGTTGTTTGGAATTAGCAAGCAGAATCAGAAGTTTACCACTGAACAAGCAAATACAGTGAATTTTTGTCCCCAGTGTACTGTGGTGAGGTCACCAAAGTATACAGTGATGAAATCTGGCTGTGGCCATTGCAACTAAGCTGTAGAGTTACTAGGCAGACGTGGAAAGTAACCAAGTTTCATGTCCCTATCTCAAAAGGCTTGAGAATAAAAGTGCAGAAAAGGGGAAGACATTGATCTGTGACCTTGACCTTGAAGATAAAACCTTCACTGTGATACATGTGATGCCAACAAACAGAAACATGAGTGTACCAGATATAAAGTGGAAACAAAAGCAACCATGAAATATACCTTGACTCTGAAGATAGGACCTTGAATGTGGAATGCAAAACAGTGACAAGATACAAGTGTAGCAAATTTACTTCATTTATCTTAAATAGCTCAAAAGTTACAGAGTGGAATGGAAAATGCTACTGAAACCTAACATATTGAGCTGTGAACTTGACCTTGAAGATAAGACCACCAATTTGGCAAAGAACACAGAGAAAGTTTCATTCATTGATTTCAAATGGCTCTAATGTTATAGAATTAAATGTAAATTGTGTTGGAAAAGTTAAATACTGACATATGACCTTGACCTTGAAGATAGGACCCCCAATGTGGTATGCAACACATATGCTAATGATCATACCAAATTTCATGCCTTAATCTCAATGGCTCTTAAATCACAGAGATGGGAAAAGTGTGATGGAGAACTTAAAACACTGACCCATGACCTTGAAGATACTACCCCCAATGTGGTACATGCTATACTTTCTAATGATAATGTATAAGTTTCATCCCAAAAACTGAAAGAGCTCTAAAGTTATAGAGCACAAAGGAAAGTGTAATCAAAAACTTAAAATATTGACCTGTGACCTTGATCTTGAAGACAGGACCACCAATGTAGCACACATCACATTGTCTAAAGATGATATATAAAAGTATACCAAGTTTCATCCTTTAATCTCTAACAGCTGGATGAACAGATGAATGGAAAGACAGATGGACAGAAACACAGATACTATGTCTCCCACTTTTCACAAAAAGACGAGGAACAATGAACATATTTTTTCCTATTTACAACTGCACTGGTCATAATGGGCCTTCAGTGTAGGCTAGGATGTTTACAGCATGGAAAAATCTTTGTGGTCATGAGCTACACACAAATACTTCATCTATGTTAGTAAAGAATAAAATGCAGGTCACAGTGACCTTCCTTGGTTGTAAGGGTGAATTACAAACAGATATGCATCCAATTATCAAGTTTTATGATTCTAACATAAACAGCACATAATAAATTACCTCTAAACAGAGAATTGCAGCAAAGTCACCAAAACATGAAATATAGGTCACAGAGACCTCCTTTGGCAATAAAGATGAAGTACTTATTTATCAACATACATCTCTCACCAAGTTTCATGATTCTTGGTGGAATAAACTGCATAAAGTATGCCAAAAACTCGCGTGGTCATGAGCTACATGTAAAACTAAACTAAAGCCAGCAAAAGATGAAAGAAAGGTCACTATGAGCTCTTCTGTTGCAAAAGTGTGGTACTAAATGAGATGCAACTCACCATAAATTTCACGATTTTAGTAGAAACAGTGCTTGAGAAATGAATAGCAATCACAAAATTTAACCCAAGTCAGTGAAGCATAAAATATGGGCCATATTGACCTACCTCTGCAATGAGGGAGTAGTGTTCATCAATATGCATCCCCTCACCAAGTTTCATTATTCTAGATGGAATAGTATGTACATAGCAACTAGTTTTGTTTCTTATTTAATATGACAATAATACACCTTAATGTAAATCAAATCCTAACAAAGAATTTTATTTTAAATTTCAGCATATACATGCCACTTTTTCAACACAAGAATTGTACCAAGATTAAGACATGTCCATAATTCATTGTAGTTTCCCTCATCATAACACTGTCCATGGGAGTCATGGAGTATACCACCTTATAGAGAAGCTGCCTGATAATGAAGTACATAACATAACACATATAAATCTACTCAGTGGTTCCTCTTTTTAAGGCCACACCTTCTGAAGGGGTAGCCTTTCTTTGAGGACAAATAATAGAAATACACTATTTTAGAGTCAGGGAAGGTGGCCTCTGATCAGAGATGTCCTTTCTTAATGGGGACAAAATGGTAGAAATATATTATTATAGTGTTGGAGAAGGAGGCCTCTGATCAGAGTGGTCTTTTTTCAGAGGGGGTCTCAAGATGGGGACCACTGCACTGAACAATAAAGTGGGATCAATGACCATACCTGCCTTATAACAGGAACGGTGTTACAATGCAGGCAAGGCGGTGCTGTAATGGCTCTATTAATACAGTAAAACATGTTTTAAGAGACCACACCTTCTGCCAACAACAAGTGGTCTCTCATGACTGGTAGTCTCTCATAACAGGTCTCTGCAGGAGAGCCAGTTTTCAAGGTCAAAATTCAACTAGGTTTAAAAAGAAAAAAATACACATAATTACTGTAGATTTTTTTTCTTTATTCAAGTTTCTTGCTAAAATATTACATGCATTCATCTAAAATTTTTAGTTACATAGCAATTAAATACATTAATCATAAATATTATCTTTTGTTCATTGAAGTTCAAAATATAGTCTGTTAGCATATAAATAAGGTAACACTACTTATCCTGCCCATAAATCATAAAGTTAACTATGATAACACTTACTTTATAAATTTATTTAAAGCCAAAAGCAAAAATCTTAGTCATTCACAATATATAAATGGATCAACTCAATAAAGAAAAGAATATAACAGATGTGCTAAGGCGAACAGATGACAAGATCTCAGGCCATGGTACTTTTGGCATTGTGTGTAGATTTTAATAACAGTAACATCAATAAAGTAACAAAGAATAAAAACCTTTACAATAACTACAGAATTAACTCATCCGGAAAACGTTAATATCTTTTTATTATTAAAAAAAGACAAAGGCCTCATTCACCCCACTGATTATTTATTGTAACTCCACAGACAAACGATTTACTGCTGTACCCATCATGCTACAGCGAAAGCCAGGTGAGAAGATCTGTAGCGCACAACTCTGCCTTATACATGGTACCCAAACAGCTTTTTTCCTCATCTTTTGTGCATTTCAATTCAGAACAATCAGCACTCCACTTGCAGACTGTACTCAGCAATCATGGTTACAAAGGATTAAATAAAGGTTGTATTTATATCTCGTTTTGTAATACAATCGCAGCAGTGTTGAAACATATTTTGCCAAAACAATCATGGCCACTGGTCACATTTAGCAGGTGGTCACTCATGCCAGTACATTTATATGATTTTGGTCATAAATGACAGGCAGTTGCTCATGTCACAGGTCGATTAAATCAGGTTTTACTGTACTCACATGGAAGAAAATGTATTACTTAATGACAGAACTAATTACTGCAGTAAAATATTGATTACTGATTATTTGGATCCTGATCATTCATAGTGTTTGCTCATACAAAATTTTCACCATGCCCCTCCCCACCTCAATTCCCAGCTGATAAAATTCAATTATCCAGATGACACATTTTCCAAAGTCACTGTCTCCTAATGGGTTCAGATAATAGGCATTTTACTGCACTGTATTCTTTACTAAGGATTGTCCTGTGCTTTAATTATAAAGAATAGAAGAATTTTGAAAAGTGGAATTTGTGTGTGTGAGAAATTAAAACAATACATACACAAAAGATGGTTGAAAAAGAGCTAAAAATGTAGTTTTTCATGTCAAACTTTATTTTCCTGTATAAAACTTTTTTTAAAAAAATTACAAATTAGTATTTTTTGCATTTAATTCTGCAGTTTGCTTGACATTGTGCTTGACTATTATGTGTATGATAAACATAACAAAATACACTGTGTCAGACTAATTTCACCACTACATTCTGACATCACAGCAGCTTCAAAAATTTCATATTTTTCTCCAAATACAAGGAACTCAAAGTATTCATTTTAGAAAGCACCATGACAATAAAATTATAGCACAGACCTTTTAATATCTAGTCAGGGAGGTGCAGAGGTTCAAAGAAATAGGACTAATATGTTTTTATCTTCATTATTTGCTCAATAATTTTTAATGCTTCAAATGAAAAATTATGCTCACAAATTACAGAAGTTTATCAGAACTATACCAGCAAACAAAACTGTATCCCCCCTGCAAGAAGGCATATTTCTGTACATAGTTGGAAGGGGCTCCACTCACTCAATTTTTGAAATTGTCAGACCAATTTTCACAATATTCCCTCTACATCAATGTCATCTCATGTAATTTTCCCCATGAAGAGTGACATACAATTTGTCCTGTATAATTTGTGGATCATCTGTGAGTTTTGGTAGCATTCTGGCAAGATCAGCTATCATGGATACTGAGTTCTGAAATTAGTGCAAAAACAAAGGGTCATGTCAGTAGTCATCATTTTGGGGAAAAAAGCTACAACAAACACATGCACGTTACAGCTGTAATGATACAGCAATACATTTCAGGAATATCAAAATATTTTCATACCATCAACACAGTATCATGATGATAATAACACAACATAAGAACTAAATTAATTTTTGGGGTAAAGCTGGTGAAACAATTTGCAAAGACATGAAGCAATTGGATTTGCAGAGTGGGTAAAATTTTTGTTAACTGTATCAACTTCTTTTAAAATTTTGTCATAATATTGCTAGTTTTGGGACTGTATATTTGTTCAAATGGTCAGAAAGCAAGTGCTAAGTGATGACAAACTAAAGTTCTTCATATGTCTTTAACATAAATAAAAAATGCACAAGGTATGAATCCTGATATGTATCATATCAGGATCTCTGTCTCTGGATACATTTTGTAGCACAACATCTATAGCAATGAACAGCCTAAGGCATGTACATCATATTTAAACAACAACTCCAATCATCTGTCAGTCAAACTGTTACATGTTACATATTCAAATGCATTTCTGAAAAATTTAATTGGTGGCTAAATGTGAATCAATACACAAGTGCAGGCCAAATACAAGTTTGTTAAAGCTTTGATGACTGATGGTCTGGTCTTGCCATTGTGTAGCATTTATGATTTAAACAGTAATAACTAGGGGTGAAACGATTCATCGATATATCGATGCATTGATACGTGTGCCATATCGATACACGTATCAATACAAGAGGTGAAGAATCGATACAAAACGATACTTACCCTGTAGAAGTTACTTTAATCTTCAGCAGTCATGAATAATTATTAGTCATTTGCCTTTGTATTCTTTAAACTGAGAATTTATCTGAGACGGCCATTGCAGGCACAGGCACTAATGTTTGTCAGTAAAAAAAAAAAAAAAAAAAATGTTGAAAACACCCACTCATCTTTTGCAAATTAACACAAGGTTATGTGGTTCGAAATATGTCTCCCCCCCCCCCTTTCGCCAATTACATGTTAATTATTTTATTCTATCAGCATGTTCAGCCACTGATAATATATATCAACGTAAAGGAGACTTTTGAAATAAGTTCCCCATGTATGATTGAAGTACTTTACACTTTTACACGAAGTAACTCTGTTGCTTCGTATATGGTCTATATAGATCTAATTTAAAGGCTCCACTTCCAGTAGGTCACTCAGTGAAATATGTTACATTATATTCTGATTGGTGGTTATTGTTTGTTGCAGTCCAGGGTAAACAATAACCACCAATCAGAATTGACTGCAGCTTATTCACTGTGTGGCACATCGGAAGTATTGGCATCCAAACTCGATCCAGGTAGATACAAAGCGACAGAGAAACTTCATTCAAAATGTTTATTATATGATCTGTAAATGACTAAAGTCGTACATGGAGAACAAATTTGGAATATTTCCTTTTATGTTGATATAGGTAATCAGTGACTAAACATGCCAACAGGATAAATAAAATTAGCACAGAATCAGCGATGAGGCAGATTTTAAACCGTGCAGGTTTGTCACCTTGTGTTAATTTGTTAATTTTGTATAGAAGGGGATTGGGCATTGTCAATAGTTTTCCTTTCACTAACAGAAACGAATACCTGTGGCCGCGGCAGTTGTTTTACATCTGCAGGAAGTACAATGTGATAGATTTTGGTTGTTAGTCATCTCCACTCCCACACCTGGAATTGCTCTAGATAAGATTTTCCTTGCAGGTGGAAATTGCACTATTTCTTCTGTTTTGAAGATAACACCGTCATATCTTTCAAATTTAAGTGAAGACATGAAATTGATAATAGGACGTTTTCAAAGCATTCATGCAGTGCAAAACAAAGGGTGTGGTTACCAAGACGAGTCCTGGATCCGATCAAGTGGAATAGCCTCAAATGGCCTAAATGACTGAATTAAAATCACTAACATCTAATATGTAGTCTGTTTGGATGTACTTTTTTTTTATCTTGTCAAGGATGAAAATGGCATATGAACAGATGCTAAATCTATGTCTTCTGTAATTTGCCTACTAGAAATACAACCAATATGTCAACACATGTAAAACAGCACAACCCTACCACTGACAGACCTTCCAAAGATGAAAAGACCATCTAGTTGATATGTGTATCGATAATGTATCGTATCATAGGCTGTGTATTGTGAATCGTATCGATATGCGGCACAGGTGTATCGTTTCACCCCTAGTAATAACATTGATGTTTTACATCAAATTTTCTTTACATTTTCTATATGTATACTTGTAGAATTTAGATGTATTCCAGTAAAGAAAAATTTTGAATCTATATATATGAATGAGTAGGTAGAATGATCTTTGCAATGACCATAGGTTATTTTCTTGGCATGGATATTAAATGAGGAGTATTTAATAATATATATATGGGAAAATTTCAATGTGCTTTCATTTTTGTGACTTTGGCAACCTGGTCACAAATTGCAAGAATTTAATCTCATGGAAATGGAAAGAATTAAGCTGATATATAGTTATTACTGATCTCTGATGTATTTATGAATATACATTCATGTCACAAAAAAGAATGTAGATTATAAACAACTATCAATTTTAATCTAACCATTTTTAGAAGATGTTGCTCAACTTTCTCATCCATTAATTGGGACTGTAATCGTCGTGTTCTGGTATCTACAAATAATTTCTTGGCTTCTTTTTCATCTACAATTTTCTTCTGTGCCCTGCAAGTAATGAAATCGGAAAATTTTTAAACAAGGCCAGAATGTGGCAAGAATATCTTCTTAAATAAAAAAGAACAACTTAACCAATAATAGTTTTGTCTTTGAGGCTTTGAAGATGTCAATGATGGTTTACTCACATTGAGTTTTATCAGTGAATTATCAGTGAAGCCCATACAATTCCTTGGAATTCCTACAATGGTATTTTTTGTAAAGATGTCATATCCAACAGTTTTCACTGTGCATGAAAAGCAGCAAAATAGAGCTATTTATTGCACCATTACAGTATTCTCTCATTATAACACTGTCCATGGGAGTCAAAGAGTATTTTGTTTGATAGTGAAACCATCTTATAATTAAATACTTCATACATTTAATTTTACTATTACATAATGAATAAAATAAGTATACCTGCATTCTCTACAAGTCCTAGGGTCATGTACATCTATCTTGGCTGCCTGAAGAGAAACAGTTTTAAACATGAGGCTCAAGTATGCCCGAGATCACTCACCTGGCAGACATCTGACTAACAGTCAAATGCATGAGCAATTGGCCAAGACATCTGGATCAGTAGGATGCTTCTGTATAAATTTATTCCAATGCTGCTGATTACATATGTTATGAAAACAACTGTTTCAAGGTTGTTTATACCATCATACATATACAATGGCACATTTACATCATTTGTCCAATAGTGAAAGGTCTTTATGTCAGCATATTTTCTGTCAAAGCTAGTCAAATTCCAGCATTACCAATCGCTTTTGTAGTTGGAGTTACATGTACCCTCTAATGGTCAAAATTGAGGGTACAGAGATATATTGGGGAGTACTGTGGTTAGAAATTCAGATGTGTGATAAACAACGGTGTAATATGTGTCAATTGTCATGAAGTATGTATTGCCTAGAATAACTCACGTGTCTTACTTATCTTCACTTGTTTTCGGCAATAATTTCAGTCATGACATCAATGTCAGACCCATCAAATGTATATTCCTAATTGTAAGTAGATGACAATATTTTACTGGATGGCAGATTGGTATCAATTATGAAAAAGTTGAAGGCCTTTGAGCCTTTGAGACAATGTCAAATTTGGTCAAATTCTATTGAGCGGTTTTTATGATGAAGTCATTAAAAGGATTTTCTATGTTCAGTAATTGCAGCCATATTTAATGGCAGACTGACATTATTTGTATGAAATTGAAAACCCTTTATGCCAGAATGCTTTCTGTCAAAGTTGGTCTAATTCTTTAAGTGGTTTTGTAGAAGAAGTTATTTAAAAGTTTTTCTCCTTTTAGTAACGGTGTCCAAATCTGATGGTAGATCAAAGCACTTTATGCCAGGATGCTTTCTGTCAAAATTGGTCAAATTCTGAAGAGCAGTTTTTGAAAAGATATCATTAAAAAATATGTATATATTTTGTAACAGTGGTCATATTTAACTGCAGATTGGCATCGTATGTACAAAAACCTAGAAGCCCTTAATGCCGGGATGCTGTCAAATTTGCTCAAATTCTGTCATGCAGTTTGTGGTTAAAAGTCATTTAAAGGTTTCCTTTTTTTTAGCAATAGTGACCAGATCAGCATCATTTGTACCAACTCTATAGCTCTTTGTGCCAAGATCCTCTCTGCCAAATTTGATTGAAATATGTCCATTGTTTTGTTTTTTTTTGAAGAAGCTGAAAGCAGCAATTGTTGATCGATGCATGATGCATGACAGATGAATGATGCAGGGCCATGCCATAAGTTCACTTGGTCTTATGGCCAAGTCAGCTAAAAATGAAAGTACAGTAAGCATATCCTCAATATCACTGTGGACAAATTTATTCATTTACAAACTTGCTCACTCATGGTAACATTGATACAATGGAACTCCAGAAAGCTTTTGTCCAGTAAGAAGAAACAAGCTGGTTGACTAATTAACTGCAAAACTACCAACAGTATCAACCATCAGTTGAATCCGCCATTCAATACATAGAAGACATTAAATATTTATTTCAGCCCTCACATATGTATGTGATGAATTATAATTTGATCTGCCAAATTAAAATGTCAAGCATTAAATCTGTTAGCAGAGTGACAAACGAAAAGCTGCAGTTTCATAAAACAGTGTTCTTGCTACCATTTATGTATACATGTAATTTATGAAAGATCATTTAGAAGGCTGAAATTAAAATTAGTTTACAAAAAGTTTGAAGTAATAGTTTGTTTGTATTAAATCTTCTGTATTTAAATGAGATCCACTATTGCTGATGTAGAAAAGTGTAACTGAAAATGTTTATTTCAATATACACAACTCCCTCATTTAAATGCACCCAGATAATTCATGAACTCAGAGTGCAGAGGCAAATGTGGAACTCATTTTTTTTACAGAAATGGCCCAAAATATATTCCTATTTGCTTAACATTTAAAAAACCATGATCAAAATTGGCAAATAAAAGTTCAATATATCACTTGTTTTATCAGCAAAATTAGCAGTTAGTGCACAGAAACTTGGAATCCTTGTCATGAATTTTGCAAAATTTTAAAAATAAATCATATATTTTGTAAGATTTTCTTGAACAAAAATATTCTTAATAAATAATAAAATATATGACAAAATATCGATCAGTAAAAATGTTGGTAAAATGTCTAGTGGTGGCAATACTGTATGAAACACCAATTAAAAAAAGTCTTCGTAAGTGAAATTTGTGTTTTAATTTTATCTTTTAAATGGGAAACAATATAAACATCATAAATGTGATATGCTGTCATCTATTCAAATGTGACAAGAGCCAAGTGATTGTCATGGCAATGCCCAGAAGAGCTTCTGTGAGAACCTAATTAAGTGCTTACTCAGTGGCTAAGCTGGCTTTATTTTAACAACTGTTGAGAACTTAATGGTCCTTCAACATGATGACACAAGCTAATTAATACGTTATTTGACTCAGGCCAATTATACGGACAGGATCACTAATTCATTTCCCATAGAACTTAATGGTAATATATTAAAAGATAATAAGAACTTATGAATTAGATTGTCATACAAACCACATATGGTTCCATTTGTTAGAGTTTGAGAAATCTTTTTCAGCCTTGAAAAACAGGTGTTTCACAGCAAATTTTTTTTTAACCTCATGCTGCTAAAGAGGGGGACTCCCTGGTCTGCACCTAATAAAATAGTCTTGTACCAAGAGTCCATATGCTATTTTGTCAGTTGAAAATGAAATACAAGATATCAAAATAAAAGTAAATATTTTCTTGCCAACAATAGTACATAGATTGAAGTTTATGAAATGTATAATGGAAGAAAATTAAATCCATTTACTAGCCAATGGGTGCATCTCAAAATATTTATAACTCTATTTTTTATTCGCCCACCAGCAGACTGGTTATCTGGCTGTAAAATAATTAGTGGTCTGATACCTACACCAAATATAATTTTTTTAAACCTTTTTGTGTATTGACAACCTTAGACACCAAGTATGCACTACACCTACTTGGATAGTATTCAAAGCACATACAATGATAATAATCGACACTTAATGCTGAGAGATGATAAGAATGAATGCTGTATATCAAGAAATGTTTACCACGTTCATACATTATAGATGTAGACAACTGAATAAATGCAGTGATTTTAACAGTTTATCTCATGATTTTCTTAATTTCCTCTGTGGCTGCCATACTCATGTGCATGCATGAACGATGCACCTATGGGCATTATGTAATATAGGTATCAAATTATATACACACACACACACACCCTGCTTGCATCAATTTCTGGTGCAAAGATGATATTTTGCATGCCTAAAATGTTCTTAGACATTTTGTTTTCTTGAAACATATATTACAAAAAGTGTTAATGGTAGCTAAGTGGATAATTTTACTTTACATCACTTGTCACATGAGAGATTTATGAATGTAGGAATCTGCAACCAAAGGCCAAAAGTACATATGGCCAGACTGTTAGGTGATACTAACTCCTCTTGATGCAAATAAATAATAGAAACAATGCAGACTATAATTTTAACAGTACAAAACAGATACTGCGATCACACTTTGAAACTCAAATCATAAACTACAGTCATATTACAGTATCAAAAAAGACAAAACCAAAGAGGAAAATTGAAGTTTTTTTTTTTTTTTAAATTTTAAACCAGGAAATATTTCTGATAACAAAGGCATAACAAGTGAGAAAATGTAAAGAAAGATGTCACAAAACCACAAAAACACAACATAAAAGACTTTTTGAGGAAAATTACAATCTTGTTGCAAAATCAAAAAGCAGGTTGTCTGAACTGGTACTGAGGAAGTTTTGGTGCAATACAAGTTCCTAAGACTGACCAACACCAAAGATTTATAGGTCACTCAAAAAAAGAAGTTAAAAGAAATTCATAATTATTCAATCTTACAAAAAAGCATTAGCATTCAATTTGTTTCTTATTTTGCATGTACAGTAGTTATTTATTTGCATGTACTTATTTCTCATGAAGCAAAGTAATGTAAGCAAAAATTTAAAATAAAATATGAATAATAAGAAAAATGTCATTCAAAATACAGCTGACAAGATATTGCACAAAAGATCATTTATTCTGAAAGACAGGGCTCTTTACACAGTTCCTGATTGTAGTTTAAAAAAATGCAAAATACATGTACCATTTTAGCGTTAAAGTTCACGCATATGGTCTAGGGGATGTAACCTATCCACTCCAAGTATTACCTTGGCACAGAGAGCTGCAAATTAGATTAGAAATTAAGCCATTTAAAAAGCACCATAAAACATAACATATGATAAATGTTAAATTCTGTGTAACAACAAAGGTAATACATTCATAAACTTCATGTCAGGTCCAGTGACAAAAGCACATACAGGAAAGATCCAAGATGAAATAAGAAAAGTGAATTTGTTGTGAGGTGATACAGAAAATATTATTTAAATTCAATGTGATGATAAGAACAATAATGCAGTGAACTTAGGAGTTGGGAAAACATCATTCCACCCTGCAACTCAGTGCTGTTACATTCAGGTAGAAAATGTAACTCAAAATAACAAGGCAATTAATGTGGTGATCAAAACCAAACTCTGCATCTATGGTCAATTTCATACGTGTCTGGAAATTGTTCATTGTGCCACTAGTGCAAATATAACTGTTAAACTGGATATTGGTGATGAAAAAAAATCATGGTTAATAGAGGGCCTAATCAAACTTTTTTTTCAATCTCACATGGATGTACAAAATGTGACAATTTATCAAGATAGTAATAGTTACTTGACAGCTATAAAGCTTCATTAGGCCTATTTTCCATAATTATTTGGATTTTTACATGTGTCTGCTCCAAATTACTCCCAAAATGATCCATTGTAATTTCTCATAAATCAACTAATGACACTGAAAAGAATGCAGTGATGCGCATAGTTGTCATGGACACACACACTACCCCCACCCCTATAAAGATTGGACCACTAATTCATTTCCCATAAAACTTAATGTTAATATATTAAAAATAAAAATAATTTATGAATTAGACTGGTATACAAACCACACATGGTTCCATTCATTGGACTTAGAAAAATCTTTTTCAGCCTTGAAACTCAGGTGTTTTTCAATTCCTTTAGCTAATCTGTGGATTATTCTTCAAAATACATTCGAAAATAACTTGCAATTTGTAATAAAATGTACATATTTCTGCCTTTTCTCTTTCTTTTCAGTCCATATTTTATATAGTTTTTTTAAAAATCTGGATGTTATGTTCTGGGACAGTACAAACTGCTAATGCCGACTATTTATTAGTACAAACAACACGGAGCTGTACTCAATCATTACCATGTGCTATTGACAAAGAAGTAGTGACATTTAAAACTGCTATCTTGCGGAATTAACAAGTGTAACCATATTGATGTGTATGGCTCTGGTGGTTGGAGTGTAATTCTGGTTATGAAACTCTTGTACATTTGTGTTTCTTTACGATAATACTGAGTGGGAGGCAACACAAACTTTACTGATTGTACACATTTTATAGTATTGCATGTCAACTGGATTTATATTAAAAGTCTGTCATCAATTTATCAACTTGATTTGACTTATGAAGATCTAGCATCCATTAATATTAAAATCTATCATGCAAATATTTGGGTAGGACAAAGATTATAATTTTCATGCATCAACAAAAGTTGCCAGCACCCCCCTTCCCATATGTCAATGTTTTTTTTCCCTCACTATCTCACACCCTTGCTTATGCTTCTGTTGATCTTAGGGACCCCAATGCTCATGAGTTATCGAGAGAGAGGTTATATATAGACTGAAGAAAGGCAATATTAACAAGTGAATTCCAGGAATTGATGTGCCATGCTTGTTGAAAGCCCCATCTATATTAAGCTGCCTATACAATTTGGTTGAAATCTATAATTAAGGGAGTTATTGTGCAAAAACTAAAGTGGGTGGGTGTAACAATCAAGGGATTTAACTTGACTCAACGATGCAGAATGCTGACAATTAAACCCAGCCAAGGTCTCATGAGAATCAAGCTGCATACCAAATTTGGAAGAAATCCAATAATAGTCATTGCAAGGAAACAAAAGTGAGTGGATCTGACAGTCAGGGGCTATAACTCTGCTAAACAATGACGCAGAAGGTCGACAACTGAACTCAGCCAAGGACTCCTCAATATCAAGCCGAATACGAAATTTGGATGAAATGCAATAAGAATTGAGTAATTGTGTGGAAACACAATTGGGTGGGTCTGGGAATATAACTCTACTAAATGACAATGCAGAATACTGAGACTCAAACTCAGACAAGGTCTCCTTAATATCAAGCTGTATACTGAATTCAGCTCAAATCTAATAATAATTAAGGAAATGAAAGTGGCCAAGTCCAACACTCAGGGGCTATAACTCTGCTAAACCAAGACATAGAATGATGCTAATCAAACTTACCACCTGAGGTCTCACCAACATCAAGCTGCCTACCAAATTTGGCTAAAATCAAATAATAATTACAGGAGTTATTGTGTAAAACAAAGTGGGACAGATCGATGGAAAGGATGGAAACACAGAAGGATGGATGGACTGGCCCAATTTAATGTTCCTTCTTTTCTTAGAAAAGTTTGGACAAAAAGTTACTGGTAATCAAGAAAACTTTGTTTTTAAAACATAAAAAAGGTTCTAAGAATAGCTATTTATAAAGCAATGGTTTTAAAGGATCTGTCTTACGTTTTTCATGCACATCATGATGTTTTTCAATTTCAATCTCTCAATAATTGCTGGATCCAATCCATAGTCTGATATCACGGGTGATAACTCAGTTTTCCTGGCTTCTTTGCTGGTATCATCAGGCTGTATAATTTCTGTAACACAGAGAAAATCACTATTCAAAGCATAAAGGTACTTTTCAGCAATAAGCAAACTTATGCATCTTAAATATTGACTTAACACCCCTCCTTTTTTTTAAAAAACTATGACATAGATTTAGGAATACAATAATCATAGTTACATGTAGGCTATAGGAGTATATGAGTTCAAGTATGCAGACAGGATATTGATTTACATGTCAGCTATAGGGGTATGTGATTTTGAGTATGCAGATAGGATATTGATTTACATGTTGGCTATAGGAGTATATGATTTCAAGTATGCAGACAGGATATTGATTTACATGCTGGCTATAGGGGTACGTGATTTCGAGTATGCAGACAGGATATTGATTTACATGTCAGCAATAGGAGTATATGATTTCAAGTATGCAGACAGGATATTGATTTACATGTAGGCTATAGGGGTAGACGATTTCAAGTATGCAGGGTGGATATTGATTTACATGTTGGCTATAGGGGTACCGGTATGTAATTTCAAGTATGCAGATGGGATATTGATTTACATGCAGGCTATAATGGTATGTAATTTCAAGTACTAGTATGCAGAAAGGATATTGATTTACATGTAGGCTATACATGATTTCAACTATGCAGACTGGATATTGATTTATTATGTGAAAGAATTTTTAACTAAACACTTTTGACAAAATCATGAATCCTGTTTCATTTTTGTCAGGAAAAAAGCATAAATGCCCCCAAATTAAGGTAGGAAATTCACCAGAAAAAAAACATATTTTACTTACCATTACTTTCTTTACCTCTAAGAAGCTTAATTTTCTTCTTACAGTAATTTTGAAGATAGTTATCTGAAACAGAAAGTTTAATCATTCTGAAACTGAAAGTTTAGTTCCCACAGTTATCAGGGAGCCATGGTAGCTCAGCTGGTAGAGTGTCAGACAAGGGTAGTAGGTTTGCTACCTGCCCATGACAGCCCAGGTTGGCTGCCACAGTGTCCTTTTGGAAAGGCACTTACTTCCCATTTCCTCAGCATGACATAGCCAATAATGTGTTAAAAGTGCCATTAAAACCAACCAACCAACCAACCAACTCAAAGTTATCAACCAAAATTTTCAGATCAGTGTTATCTGAGGTTAATAAAAGCTACGAGGTGCTGCTAAACATTTTTTCAAAGAGGACAGTAACAGATAAAATGTATCTAGTGACAATACACTATTCTTGCATCAGCTGCTAAAAGAATCATTTATTTAAACTGGAAAGTATTAAAATAAAACTGATAGTATTACTTTCCAAATCCACTATACTTACATCCTGTATGTAAAGACACCGAAGAAAGTTATCTTTGTCTGTGCACTAAATATACAAGTAGTTTTAATATTTTTACCAAAAAATGCAACATGCATATTCATATATGATCTCACTATATTGAGACTAGATACATATCCATATCTGATCTCACTATATTGAGACTAGATACATATCCATATATGATCTCACTATACTGAGACTAGATACATATCCATATATGATCTCACTATACTGAGACTAGATACATATCCATATATGATCTCACTATACTGAGACTAGATACATATCCATATATGATCTCAGTATACTGAGACTAGATACATATCCATATATGATTTCACCATAATGAGACTAGATACTTATCCGTATCTGATCTCACTGAGACTAAGTACATGATTTATTCATGATTTAATATTTAATGAATTGGGAGCTGCCATAGCTCCCTTGGTTGAGCACTGGACTCATAATCCAGGGGTCACAGGTTCGATACCTGCCCAGGCCAGCTGCCTCAGTATGTCCTTGGGAAAGGCACTTATCTCCCATGTCTTCAGCATGACATAGCCAACAATGTGTTAAAAGTGCCCTTAAAAACCAATAAACAAACATCAATTATTTATATCATTAAATTTTTACACAAAATTACTTTTATAAAGGACAAGGAGGGATAAGGGTCCATTTTGACCCGCTCTTAGATTATGACCAAATTGGCATGGGTAATAAGGGTAGCTCTTTTCCCATTAAATATGCATGCATTTTTTGGTCTCTGAACTTCTGTTGTCAATTTACACAACCTAAAATCCGACAATGAACCTTTCCTCCAATAGCAAAGTAATGGTGACAATGAAGAACATTCAGATTAATTTGAGAGATTACACAAGTGAACGCTACTGATTCAATCAATTATTTATTAACTTATTTATTTCATCATGATGATGATGTAAAAAACAACTTTAAAAAAATGTATTTACTTGCACATTGTGATTACTATTTAAAAGCAAAATAAACAACTTTATGATTATTCCAAGTCACAATTTATTTTTTCCTACGATCGTATAAAGGACATAACTAAAGCAACCCATGAATATGCATATATCATTTAATACACTGGATTATTGGTGTCAGTTATTACGGACATGACAAAACTAAACAAGAGTCCCTCGCAGGGACTGATGCTTTATCATCTGAAAAGACTTTCCTGGAATTCAAGATAAGACCATTTCTTCTTTTTAACTGCTGAGTGTTGAAACCATCTCTGATATTTTTGAGTGACAAGATTTTCAAATTAGCCATTATGGTAGCCATATTGGATATAAGATCAGCACCATTTTCATTTAGGACAAACTAGACACCATTAGAAGACTTTTGGTGAAAACCCCATGACTGTAAGATTTTCAGTATGTTCATTGTGGCAGCCCATATTTGAGGTCAGATCATCACCATTTTCATTCAGGAAGAAGTAGATAGCATAATTAGTCTTCTGGTGAAAACCATGTCAATATGAGTTTTCATCTAGGAAGAGTAGCAATAACAAGATTTTGAAGATGGCTGCCATGGTGGCCCTACTGGATTGTTGGATCGGCACCATTTTCATTTAGTATCAACTAGACATTTATAAGAAGTTTTCCGGTGAAAACCCAATCTTGATATGATTTTCATCTAAGAGGAGTAGCGATAATATTTTCAAGATGGCCACTGTGGCTGCCACATTGGATATCAATTTTTATTTAAGACCATCTAGACACCATAAGCAGTCTTCCATTGAAAACCCCATGCTGATATGACTTTCCATTAGGTGGAGTAACAATAAGATTTCAAGATGGCTGCTGTGGTGGTCATATTGGACGTCAGATAGGCACCATTATCATTTAAGACCAACTAGACCTAATAAGAAGTCTTTCAGTGAAAACCCCATGTTGATATGACCATCCATTCAGAAGGAGTCGCCATAACAAGATTTTCAAGATGGCTGCTATGGTGGCCATATTGGATGACAGATTGGTTCTATTTTCATTTAGGACCAACCAGACATCATAAGAAGTATTCTGGTAAAACCCCATGCTGATATGACTTTCCATCGAGGAGGAATAGCGATAACAAGATTTTCAAGATGGCTGCTGTGGTGGCCATAATGGATGTCTGAGCAGCACCATTTTCATTTAGGACCAACTAGACCTTGGGATGAATGTGTGAGTAAAGTTTCATGGCAATCCTCCAAGTAGTTTAGATGTAGCGATAACGAACTTGTGCCAGATGTTGGACGACGGATGACAGGACATCCCACAAGCTCTCAAACACAATAATTTCATGTTAGATAAATTGTATAAAATGCAATTTAAATATATCTTCATAGGTCTCCAATATTTCTTTTTTTTGTATAACATGTACAGTTGTAAAATACAACTGAAAAAGGGGAAGCAAGTTCAATTAGACAATTTTCACAAATCAAGCTAATGTTTGGCATTTCTAATACCATGAATGTCTCAAAATTAAATGTACTCGCTGTTTTTACCCCGACTTGTGAATAAAGACTTAACAAGTGTGTAGCAACTTTCAGATGCTCTGTGGCATCTCTCCCATTTACCGTTATTCAAATCTGGTTTGTCTGAGTGGTTGAAACAGATGAAAGTGGTACCTATTGAGTCTAAATATTATTGCGTATCAAATTGATTTCTTTTGAAAGTAAAATTGGATTAAAAATGAAGGAATTAGCTGTCTGTGAGCTATCATGGGTCAATCAGTTATGGTTTTGATACCTATATGTTTTGTTAATGTTTTTGTTTTGTTAGGCATGAGCACAATTGAGAACATATTCCAAATTCACATACATTTTAGATACTTGAGTAATACTATCATTATTGTAAATATCAGAACTTAAAAAATAATTACTTTTCTCTCTGTTAAGATAATTTATTTGCTAATGAAAATAATAATGAAAATAATAATTTTTCCTAATAACGTCTGGAAAATTAATATCTCTATTGTCAGGATTGTGTGTTAATGCACCCAGCAAGTTTAATGCTGGTCATAAGTGGGTTAGGTAATCTAGGTTACATTATATCCCAGATTGCCAAAAAAAAAAAAATGATATCATAACGTTTCTGTGTTCACTTTTACAAATAAAGAATTCTGGTTGCTGTTCTGGTGTTTGTTTTTCTTTTTCATTGTAAAACTATGTCAGTCTGTTTGTGTGCATGTACTGCAGTTGAATATCCCCAATTTATCAGCCCTAAATGATATAATTGCTCTAATTTCTGTAAACTATGGGCAAATTAGCAGATATAAAGTTGTTTTATCTGTTTGAATGGAAATAAGGGATTCACAAAATCAACTGATTAATGCCCAACAAGTCTCATCACTAGAAATTCATCTCTCACTCTGACTTTAATCCAGATTATAATAATATATGCAACTGCTGATTTGAGTGAGTTCTAATATCAAGATTGTTATCTGTGACAACAGAATGTATTGCCAAAATGATGTACTTCTATTCAAATTATCTCACCTCTAAAAATTTGAAAGATGAGCCTTATTTTCATTAAAAATTTCTGAAATCATCTCAACACTACAACTCCAAGTATAGTAAGAATTCCCCCAAATATGCAAATGAGCTAAATCGCTTAGACTGGGTCAGGAATTTAATCACAGAATACAATTAATTTTAATGCTACTATGAGTCTGAAGACCAAACCAACTACATTCAAAATAAGGTTACCAAGGGGAAATCTGCCACTGAATAAAACTGAGATGACAAGAATTTGTGAAACTTGCATGTTATCAATGCTGACTGCTTTGTTTAGGGAACTATGTGATCACAAGTTGTAAAGCACGTCAGCTGTTTTTACTGCTGTCTGCTGAACACCTTCAGTTAATTCAGTTGGTAATTAGGGATATCAAAGTGATTTCACCGTCTGATCAGAGGTTAAGATAATGCAAAAATCCACATTTTTCAGACATTTTCTATCAAACTCACACCTTTTTTCTGCTTGTTGCCTCTTTTTACATGGAAAAATATATTAAAAAATATTCAAAAATAAATGATTGCTTGGCTTGCTGTACTCTTGTCTTGGTTTTAGACTAGACTTTCTACTGACATAGTCAGAGGTGTGTGTGCTCTATCCAATCAGATAAGAGTCATTGAACTTTGTTACACAATGGAGGATATTCTAAAATGATTGATGAAAATGTTAAAAGTGCAATGACTGAGGTTTTTTGTGTCTTCATACAATATTCCATGGTAAGGTATCATGGAGCAAATACATCTTGTTCTTGCTGCATTGAAATCCAGTATTGCAATAGATCCATGCCTCGTTAGCCATGTTAAAGTTAGCAGGATCTAAGACTATGTATGAAACTATAACTTGTGTAATTTGTACAAATGCAGCAGCAGTGCAAGAAAAATTTGTAATTACATTCGACTGTCAACAGTTCTATGTGTATTAATTTATGATGTTTATTTTGAGACATTATAAACAGTATGATCTTATATTAGGTTGACTGGCTGGAAAACTGGTCAATGTATGGATATAGGAGTTGCACTCTAATTTTCAAGACCAATGCATTTTTCTCATGCAAATTTAAATAATATACTGATAAAGATCACTGAATTTATCTCAATGTCAAGATACTATATATATATATATATATATATATATATATATATATATATATATATATATATATATATATATATATACATACATACACACACACACATGCTAAGATAGGTGAAATCTACAGTTAATATTTCTTTGAAGAAAAAAAACCAAGTTACTGAAGTGGCACCATTCAAAGCATTCTTCAAATATATCCACAAACTGCGCCAGGTCTGAAAATTACAGTGGTTGAGGACCAGGACCATCTTTCTTGGTCGCTGAACCATCACATATTACCATCACTAGCCCATCAGACCTTTAATATTTCTTCGTTGTTCCTATAAATTAAATAAAATGTGCTGCTTAATCATTAAAATCTCCACAAAAAAGTCGTAAATGTACACGATGGAAGTGGAAGTTGATTGTTTGATAGCGAGAGCCTGGTGTTGTAAAACATCACCAGAAATTGCCAAATTAACATGCTATAAGTGGAGTACCAGTTTAACCATGATCTTTGTCAATCAAACATTTGTGTTTCTTGAACTTCAACTAAAACCATGCATGTACTGTATGACTTACCGATTGTTCCAGATCATTTTGTTTAAGTATGGATTTATTGACTGGCCAAAATCAAGCACAGGGAATTTGTCTGCTACAACTAGTGCAGTACATGTCATGCTGCACTGCAGAAGAGCAACTGCCCCAGTTCCAAAATGGAAAAATAAAGTGAGGACTGTGTATATTTTTCTTCCTGTGAAGAGAGGTAATAACAACGGCTGACCCCATTTCCTACTTGATTACTTGAATTTAATGTTGGAAAAAAACAAACGATGCACGGTTACTCAATTTATGGAAAACATTTTGCGGCAAAGGTTCAGATTGTCATTATAAAATATGAAAGAAAATGACATAATAAGCAGATTTCTGAAAATATGAACCATGGTAAGAGGAAATATATTAATTTTCTAATATTTATAGTAAATGAATTTTTTTTTAATAAAAATAAATAATTTATGATCAAATAATCAATAAAGTTTCTAGATCTCTTATTTCAGAGTTTGTATTAAAGTTTTTCATTTTTTTCTGTGTTTTGTTTATCTTCAATTCACTCAAGTAAATAGTCACATGCCAGACTTCATTGTTGGACCAATCCTTGGCTTATGCGAATCTGGACAGTGTAGGATCCTACTGATCTTGGACCAGTGAGTCATAAACATAATTTTCAGGTACTGATGGGTTTGATAAAACTCTATTCATACCGGTTTGCATTATCATGCTCACAAGCCAGTCGTGCTCAATACCCAAGTCAAAACCTTTGACTTTAAAATCTATGTAAGAGTGCTGACTATCCACTGCTTCATTGGAATGTACCTACCTACAAAGTCGGGTCAAAATTCACTTGTATATGTACAAGTCACTGTGTTCATAAGCTCAGTGAAGTACAAAAATGCAAACAATGACCTTTACTTGACCCCAAGGTCAATTAGGTCAGGTTTTCAAAACTCCTTCACAAAAGTGAGGATATGTGGTGGTAAGATCTGCAAAAAGTGCTTTAGTGAAAACCACATGTCAACACCACCATTCATGCAAATGGAGTAGTGACAACAAGAGTTTCAAGATGGCCATTATGGTTCCATGTTGGAGGTCAGACTAGAACCATTTTTATTCAGAACCAGCTGCATAATGCTATAGTGTTTTATTGAAAACCCTATGTCAATATGACCATCCATTCTCGAGGTGAAGCCGTATTCAGGGTAGTTATCAAGGCAGCCATTTTGGAGATTAGATCAGCGTCATTGTAATACAAGAACAACTTCATATTAAAAGAAAGAAGTGTTGTTTTTTTAATGTTGGTATGGCCATCTGTTCACAAGAAATAGCGGTTACGAAATTGAAAATTTTTTGGGAGATAACACTAGCATCATTTTAATTTAGGACCAACAATATATAGTGAGAAATATTTTAGTGAAAACCCCATATCGATACAACCATGCCTTCATGCGGAGTTGTGATAACAAGATTTTACAGATGGCCACCTTGGCCATCACATTGGAGGTCTGATCAGTACAATTTTTTTTTTATAGGACAAACAAAATATCATAAGAAGTCTTTTAGTGAAAATCCAAAGTCTATAAGACCATATGTCCAGGAGAAATAGCTATAACAAGATTTTCAAGATGGCTACCAGGTAGACATATTGGAGGTCTGATTAGAACAATTTTCATTTAGGACAAACTGCATATCATAACAAGTCTTGCAGTGAAAACCCCATGACACTACAACTAATCATTCATCAGAAGTAGCTATAACATGATTATCAAGATGGCAACCATGGCCATCACACTGGAGGTCTCATCAGCAACATTTTTATTTAGGACCAACTAGATATCATAAGAAGTCTTTTAGTGAAAACACCATGTCAAAATAACCATCTGTTAAAGAGAAGTAGCTATAACAAGATTTTCAAGATGGCTAACAAGGTAGCCATACTTAAAGTCTGACTGGCACCATTTTCATCCAGGACCAGATACATATCTTAATTGTTTAGTTAAAACCCCATATCGCTATGACAATCCATTCAGGAGAAGTAGCAACAACAAGATTTTCAAGCTGGCCCCCATGGCCACACTGGAGGTCAATTCATCACCCGTTTCATTTAGGACCAACTAGCTATCATAAGAAGTCTTTTTTTGTGAAAACCCTATGATGATATGACCATCCATTCAGTAGAAAATTAGCGACAACAAGATTTGTGGCCATGTTGAAAGTCTGATTGGCATCATTTTTATTCATGATCAACTACATATCATAATAAGTCTTTAAGTTCAATGTCAATACGAACATCCATTCAGGACAAGAAGCAACAACAAGATTTTCAAGATTGGATGTCAGATTGGCACCATTTTCATTTACAAGCAACTAGACACCATAAGAAGTCTTTCAGTGAAAACCCCATGTTAATATGGCCATCCATTTAGAAGAAGTAGTGATAAAAGATTTTTAAGAATGCCTCCATACTGACCATATCAGATGTCAGATCATCCCTTTTATGACCAATTAGACATGATAAGAAGTCCTTTATTGATAACCCTATGTTGCTATTACCATCCATTTAGGAAAAGTAGCAATAACATGATTTTCAAGATGGCCACCATTGCAACCATGTTTAAGGTCAGATTAGCACCATTATCATTTGAACCAACAAGACATCATAGATCTTGTAATGAAAACCCCAAGCTGACATGACCATCCATTCAAGACGAGTAGTGATAACAAGATTTTCAAGATGGCCACTAAGGCAAACATAATGGATATCAGATCAGCACCTTTTCATTTAGGTCCAACTAGACATCATAAGAAGTCTTTTAGTGAAAACCCCATGTCAATATGACCACCCATTCAGGATAAGTAGCAATAAGATTTTTAAGGTGGCCTTATTGATTATCTTAGGGGCTCAATTTTCATTTAGGACCAACTAGACCATGGAGTGAATGTGTGTGTAAAGTTTCATGGCATTCCACCCAGTATTTAGGAGAAGTACCAATAACAAACTTGTGCGAATGGACAGATGAGAGACAGACAACATATGAGTGATGTACAATAGGCCATTGCTAAAGCCCTTCTGGTCTATGACCAGTAGAGCTAATGAAAACTTAATTTTGAAAAGTTTCATTTAACCACCTTCTTCGAGCCATATTAAATATTAAGGCCTTAATGTCCTATCTGGTCCTTTTAAACAGATATCTCCTCTGATTTCAATCATTCAATTGTTCACTTTAATAAATAATTCTGTGACAATAATCAGAAAGGCAATCACTTTGTTTGACTTTGGCATGTCTCTCTTTTTGGGTGGATTTTTGATCAAGAATTGATCTCTGTTTTGGACTCAGCTGGATTTTCATCATGATGTGCGATTTGAACTCCTCTCTTGCAGCTTCTGTCTCAGCTTTTAACTCTTCCTCTTTCTGCAGCTGAAAATGAAACACATATATATTGTTAAACTATCACCAATGAAGTAATATTTTTTAACCCATAACTTAACTGAACTTTAACCTTGTCCCCTTGAGGTGTTTTATGTCCCAAGATAAACATATGTCCAAAGTCAGATGACAACCCTTCCATTCATAATGATGATACTGCGATTTAAAAACGTTTGTCACTTAACGTCCACAGAGTAAATAATGACACATCATAACAAGAGTTGTCAAAAAGACAACCAAGCTTGCCTTTACACCAGTTTTTGTTCCATGTTGCAATTGTTTTCCTGGCACTTTTCAAGGAAAAGTTTGGAATAATACGATACTGCCTATCTATCCCATCATGCCTGCAAGTGTGGCTGCATGTGTGCGCGGTCACTTCTCCTCCTTCACTGTTAGAGATACAGATTTAAAACAGGAGGTGTTGCCATAAAAATAAAACTTAACAATGGGTTAATCTAAATACAACAAAGTGCTTTGTGACAGACAAGTTACAGTGACCTTCTTTTCCCTGGATTGGTTTTAAGAGCTAAGTACCTTTCCCAGGAACACACTGAGGCAGCTTAGCAAGGCTGGCCTCTAGTTTAGAATGAAGCAAGGCGCACTCGTACCAAATTAAAAAAAGATAAATGTCTAAAACTATAGATCATGGCAGATAAAACTGTAAATAACAAAGTCATTACTGAAAAACAAGCAGGACATTGTAATCTACTCTACATTGTAGTAGTTTCCAATTTTTGAGGAAGATCCTAATTAAGTTTTATAAATTCACCAAGCCTAAAGCTTGATATTTGCTAGGAAGACAAAACTTAAATGCTAGGTAAACCTATAAATAACATATTCATATATGAAATGGAAGGTCACTGTAACATATTTTCCTATGCAGTGGTTCTAAAAGAAGCAAAGAAATATCCTGACTAAGTTATATGATGATACCATGCCTATAACTTATAACCTATACAAGTTATGAAGAGAAACTAAAACTTTTACAGTGGGTTTAAACTGAAAATGACAAAGTCAGTAGTGTAAGAAAAGCCTACTTTCCACTGGGGTGGTTCAGAACAATGCAAAGAACACCTTGACCAAGTTCCATGATGATACTGTGCCTAAAGCTGAATTTAATGGCAGGAAAGAAAAGCTGATTTTTTTACCAGAGAGTAATCTGACTTTGGAAGATGCCGAGGATGCTGACAATGCCAGAGGTATGGCATAAGCTCACCTGTACCACATGTGAGCTAAAAACATGTACCACCTAGCAACTTCATATAATAATGTCACTGAGGGATGCAAAGTCTTTGAAGTTGTGAGGAGAAAAGAATCTCAAACTCATGCTCATTAGCATGTAATAGCAGATGCATTTCAGCAGTGTGTTTGAAGCCAAGCAGCTTGATAAACCAGACTGTACATCAATTAATGACTAAGGTCCATACATGTGAACCTTTCAAATGGGAGGACAATTCTCTCAAGATCAGCAAAGCTCCCATTCCTCCCATCAATTTTGAAAACTTCTGTCTCCTGTTTTCCCAAACAAAAAGAAGAAATTAAACTTCCATGGCCAACAGTATAATCTATTAGTGTCCATACCAGTAATGCTGTTTGCTTATTGGTACAATCTGATCAACCTAATGCTTGCATGCTACATATGGAAGAAATGTTCAAAGCATCACAAAGATCTGGCTATTCCAAAAAAAAATATTTAAAAAAATGTTGCGAGCAAGACACTTTGCAGATGAGAATCCTCATCAAACACTCCATATCTAGAAAACAGAAATTATGGCACGAGTGATGAAAAGCTACACACTGGGTAAGATGTTCAATAATTTTGGCAAATGAAATTATAACATAAATTTATTGACACTAACAGTTGTTGCAGTATCTTGCACAACTTCAAAACACAAAGTGCTAAACAGAACTGTTTACTTCTATCAGCTGCTACTTTTGTATGCTGTTTTTGTTAATCTTATTTCTAATCTGACCCTATCTTGAAACTGTTCCATCAACTTGCTGTGCAGGACAAAACAAGATCACCAATTCATCAGAATTTTTTTGTTTTTTAGGTAGTTTGAAATGCATTTTTAAAATACATTTTGTCAGTTCAGTTTGCTACTTTACAATCTTCAGTTCTAAGCCTACAATTTATTATCTGTCATAAAACTAGTTTCTACAATAAAAAAATCATATGCATTTATCTACACAGTTCCAAATCAAATATGGGAGTTGGGAAGGGCATTTCACCTTAAATGCTTAATCTTGAATGGACAAAAAAGATGTCTTTTATGTGTCAATCAGTATTAAAGTTGAAATTATATAAAGCAGTGTAATTATCCCAATTTTCTTAAGCAAAATGAGAGTCATAAAAATTGTCATGCATAGATGTATCAAAAGTATTATACTAGGACATTAAGCTCAAGCGGTGAAAAGGATAAAATTAGAACATGTATTGCACAATAAAAAGGATAAAATTAGAACATGTATTGCACAATGTCTTATTGTTGATTCAAAAGCAGCAACATCAACTTACTGCCTCAAGGTCTACAACTTGCAGCTTACTGATTTCATCTGTCGGCTCGAAGGTATAACTGTATTCTACATCATAGCTACCTGATGCCTCATCTTCCCTGAAAGAACACTGATAAAATCTGTCATATGCATTGATGTGGCATATAGTAACAAGATTAAGAAATTCCACTTGTTCACTTGTCTTTATTTCTGATGAGTCGTTAAGGACAAGCAAGTGTTTTCTCGATCAAATTATAGTCTCCCATCCAGCAGGATGAGCACCAATTAAAAGTTTTCAAGGCCTGATAAATCCCACCTTAAGGTCAGAATTTGTTGGTAGGAACAAGTCCTTGCCAGTAAGAATGTAGTCATACAATAGAGACCATTTTTTCCAAAGTTTTCCATTATTAGAAAGTGCATACAAATTTTAGTTTATAACAACAAATAATTTGTTGTACCTTTATAAAATGTGTCTGTTTATGTTAGAACCACTATAAGGATTGAAGATTTAATAACATTATAGTGTGTCATCAGGTGCACTTATGTGAAATATGCATATCCTACATATATGATTTTCTCACACAGGCAAATTGGGTCACACATACCATAATTTTCACATGATAAGTCCATGTGTAATGATTGGCCACTCCTGTTTACTTTTACAAAATTCTAGAAATTATAATTTACAAAAGCTTTTACCTATGATAAAGCCCACTCCCAAGTCCTCAAAACATTTACATGAGTTTGTCATAGGAGAAATACAACACATTACATAGGAATTAAAAAAACAACTGTCTTGTCTGAAGACAGAACTTTGTACAATGTATCCTAGATGTATACAACTTTTAAAAACTTAAATATAAAAACCTTAATTTGTTGACAATGAAAACAATACTGCCACTACAAAAAACATACTGAACCTGTCTATCTGCTAAAGTAAGGCTTGAAACTTGCTCATGAACCATGCTGCACACCAGAGTGCCATCATCGCAAGCCATGGGAGACAATCTGCTATGCTCCTTTATCACCTGTGGCTGCCTGTGCGGAGATTCCTTGTTTCATATGAATATGCATAAATCTGCTTAAACAATCACTGCAAGTGCCAGCAAAATCTTCTGGCCACCACCACCCAACATGACTGTTCATGCTGTTTGAATAAGCCAATCAACGTTTCTCTTTCAGACATGATTGATAAAATGGGAACTTTCATTTAAGTGTTGGAGACTGTTACATTGTTTTGTTGATGACTTATTTTGTTTATGCAAATTGATGAAAAACTTTGAAATCTCCTCACTGGCTGCCTTGGGTGATAAAGTAGCGCAGCGGATTGTCTCCCATGGCTTGCAACGATCACCAGAGTGCATGAATGACTTAAACACAACCGTTAACCAAGGGATACAACTGGATGGATAAGGGTAGCACTATATGTCCCTACTACTGTCAGGGTGGAGCATAAAAAGCAACCCACTGAGTGAGTTACATTATACAAAATGTGGTGCTGTATCTAGGGTGAGCTCAGAGGACTTCTGGCTACAAAGATCTACCTGTATCACCAAATTTGTACACAAATAGACATATTTTAATCAGTATAAGGGGAAAAGTAATTTATAATGTCTGCAAGACAGCACACGCTAGCTACAGCACTGGAAATGTTGGAAAATTACCATTTATCTGATGGGCAGGTGTATGACCTTGTTGATTCTGTATATGTATGCCCCACAGATTCATCATATTGTGATCCTCCATCAGAACTATATTGAGAAACATCACTACTGTAGCCTGATCTCTGTGGGCTCTCTGAGTGAATATGTGATTCATCTTCAAATGTGTCAGAGTACGATGTAATATCAGTGTCACTTTCCTTGTCAAACTCCTTGTCTTGGGGTAATGACTCGGATGACTCAAAGGTTTCAGAGTAAGAATATTGTGTTCTGGATTGGGACCCATCAGATAATTTTGCACTGGAGTGTGAATGTTTTTCTGAACTTTCAGCTGTAGTTTCTAGTTCAGAATGCGGCTGCAATTCAGATATATCATACACAGTTTCAATAGCAGAATGTAACAGGTTGTCTGTTGCCTCTATGACAGTTTCTATGATTTCAGACTCTGATATAAATGTATCAGAATACTGCTGCTGAATACTCTTGGTTGACTCTTCGAAAGTATCACTGTACATATAACTTTTTGTTTCAACATTACTGTGGACTGAACGAGGGGTCCTAGGACTAACACTGGCTATCTTCTCAGGAATGTTCCAAGTAACAGCAATCTTCTTTCGCCCCTCCATTTTTAAAATCTGTAATAAATCAATGAGAGCTCAGTGATGAGATACCTGTTTGATATGCCTCAAAAATATAAAAAAAAATTTAAAATGCAAACCTTGAAAATAGGTACAACTAAAATGCACAAGATAAGAATTGTCTCAGCAGTTTATTTTTAGCTCCAGCTCCTAAAAAAGAGCTAGAATTCTGAAACACTTGTGCACATCTATCAACAGTCAAAACTACATGTCAATATTCAAGTCAGAATCTCTAGCAGTGTAAAGGAGATGCACCACATTAAACAGTGCTATGGCTAGGAATATTTTATAGACAGAAGTGCAAGAGGGACACCTTTTTTCTTAAAAGACCTTTTATCTGGAACAAAGAGTCATTTTTAAAACTAATGGATGCACTGCTGATGAAAAATTGTCAGAATTTTTTCAATATAAAACCACAATTTTTAAAAGCTGTTTTTACATTTTATCAGAACCTATTTTTTGACATTATTTTAACAGGTCAACATTTTTACTTTTTTTTTTAAACATTCATCCTGTTTAAAATCCTTTTAATCCCTTTTATATACTTTTACTAACAAGCTTTGATATGTAAGTTGCTTATAATTTGGGGTTCAAGCAATATCTGAAGACAGATTACCTAAAAGAAAGATTTAAGGATGTACTTTAGCGATTTGGAGAGAGGGGCAGAAGGGAGGGCATTGCTAGCAGGCAGTGTAGCATCCCTTTAGCACTGTTCCAAACAGGCATGACTGCATGCAGCTACATCTCATTAATCAGAATCTCTGCACAGCCACGATGGGAACAATTTACTGCAAACTAGGTCTTCTAAACTCATTCATTTATGACAGGTTCAGGTTGAAACACCAATTTTATTACTTCAATGGAAACAACTGCATCAAATTAATGAGACAAGAGTTCACATGCACATGTACCACTTACAGACAAAATCACATAGTTCCTTTTTTTTAAGTGCAAGAACTAGGATTCCACAACAACACACCTGTTTATTCACCAGGGTGTTCCACTAGCAACCCTTAACTCTTCTCCTAGGGGAAAAAAGCAAATTCCAAAATCCTTGACTCTTGTTTATATCTGAAATTACATTAAAATTGTTTTCCAAACTTGTTATCCCATATCTTTAACATTACAAACAGATGACTGTATGGATAGGCAGGATCAAAAGGTGTCCACCTTGTCTTACTATATGGGAAACAAATGTGATGCTGTTGCAAAGCATGTGACAGTAATTTATTACACCCCCATTCTGTCAGCGTCACTTCCTAATTTCCTACCCCAATCTTGTAATGGAATAAAATAAAAATATGAAAAATATAACCCTCCATCCCTTACCATGCTTAGAAATCTCTAGAATTGGCATTGGCCCAACATATTCATGAAAAGAAAGGCAAAATCACTAAAAAATCCTAGTCCTACAATGTAAGACATCGACCCCCTCCCCATACATATCAGGGTCAAAGTCTTACATTGTAGGGCTATCCCCATCCCATTCCCTTTTTTTAAACTTAAAAAATGGTAGGGAAATAAACTATAAAAGAATTCTAATTGAAAACAGTGCAAACATGAATGCATTAAATACTCCCTTAATTCCCATGGACAAATCTTAACCAGTTCATGTCTCTCTGTTAGAGTGTTAAAGGTACCATGGCATACCGTATTCTCATGCTACCAGACAAGAAATAAAAGCAAATAATCTACCTGCTAATGATAGCTGCCTGTTTTGAGGCTGCTTTGTTTTGACAGTGTCATAAACCACCAGAGAATGCATCTCTTAGTAATGTCATGACCACAACATTTGTTTACAATGATCAACAATGATTCATACAGACAAAAATTTTATTTGAAAATCCTATCATTATCATTTGTGAATTGAAACAAAGATACATATCATGAAAAAAAACTCCATTTCACTAATTCTCTTTTTTCTTATCAGCAAGTCCCCATAAAAGTTCTTACTAATTACACTGACAGGGAAAATCAACATCCTGCCATATTAGGCATCCAGTCAGGTTCTGAGCTGTGATAGCAACATGACTCACAGTGGCTAATTGCATCAATAACACTGTTTAGAATGGTGTACTGCATTATAAAGTTTCATGTTGAGCTGTCATCACTGATGTTCAGAGGTGGCTCTTTGTTATTATAATTTGTGCATATTTACAAGAAACACATACTTTTACTATATATTTTATAGTTAAATCAGCATCCACACCATTTTTTCTTATTTATATCAAAGTATTTGGATTTTATATCTGATTTTACATCTGATGGCAAATAAGCAATTTTACTTTTATATCTGATGGCAAATAAGCAATTTTACTTTAACAGTAAATATTTCATTATCAAAACAGTACATTCAAGGATTGATGTCAGTGATCTCCTCAGGGTTAGAATGCATTAGCATCATAAAATGTTTTAAAAATCGTGCGTTATCATAAAAGTGAAAATTTTTATATGAATCAAATATAAAAGGACTTATATTTACATAGTATTCTTTATTTCCCTAACTTATAACATGATTATTATAATGTCAAACTCATATCTCTTTGAATTTAAATAAATTATATCCTTTGTTTCTTCACTTCGCCATATTTTGATTGCCACATTAAAATTAAAGTCTTTTAGGCAAAGTCGCTCTGTACTAATTGTCATTAGGTAATTTAGCACTCTCTGCATCAACCTGTTCCTTAACCAACTCTTGATTCTGTTCATCATAGAGAATGACCTTTCACAGTCTGAAAAAAATGGAACATAAAATTTATTAATGGATGTAAAAAAAGATACAAAGCTTTTGAGGTCATAACTTTACTACATACTGAGTAAGCATATGGATGTATCTATTCAAGATATATTTATTCCAAATGTCCAAGTCATAATGTGGTTGTAAGTTCATCTGTGGCAATTATGAAGCTTATAGAAAATAGTTCACTGATTGAGGTTATTTTGTTTTTATCTGCAATTCTGACAAATAAACAGATGACACGTATTAATGTAGCAATATACTGTTTAACAAATAGCACCATTTAATTTATCATGTAATACATTCAAATTGCAAACTAGTTGTTTATTGTTGGATAAATATTTCAAATATAAATGAAGGAATAAGCCAAAACATATTTTTTTTTTACATGATTTTAAAACAGGTAAAATTGGAAGATAAAAATTGCTTCTCTTTTCTTACTTAGATGGGCAGAAAAGAGAAATGAGAAATTATTAGGGTAGCACCCACTTAAGTTAGGAATCAGACTACTTTTCTCTTGCTCAGAGTATACTATGTAAATATAAGAGCAACTTGTGGATAAAATGCAACTTTCATTCCTCATCACATTTGCTGGAAATTAATAAGAATAACAACTACAACTAATGCTACTACTATAAAAACAAAAATATTATACTGTAATAGTGCCTAAGGAATTGTACACCCCCACCCTTATCTCACATGTTGGTACAGTACAGCTCTCGAGATTTTTTGAAATCCCATGCTCTGCTATGGTGACTTAATCCCCTTCACTTTGCCTCCACAATAACACTCTGCGGTGGAGGGATAAATACCTACAAATCACTACCACACTTTGACCGGCACACTGATGGTAACTCCACTGTGGAGGGGCTGGTTGACATTACTGATCGACATTTGAACAGCCAATGAATGAAGACCACACATGGAAAGACCATACATGTGAACCTCCCGCACAGGAGGGTTTTTCTCCCAAGTTTAGGGGTGTCTCCCGTCCCTCCTGTCACTCACTGAAATCTCCCGCGTACAGAAAATTATTATTGAATAAAAATTAAAAAATTCATTTTTTTTTCACATTCTGGGTCCAGTGTAGTATTTTTATGGTAATACTACCTGTGATCACGTGACTGAACTGGCTTAAGCAGGCCAAGTAAAGTTTGTAGAGGTGGATAATGCTATGTGTGAGTAGAAGTAATTCGGAAAGGATTAAAGACATTAATTGATTATGGCTGGGTTACCGAAAAGCTCAATCAGCATGAAACAATAGACATTACTTTGATTCTCTCTGCAAGGTATGTTCTGCTTCGGTGCTTAAAGTTGTTGAGATGAATTAGAGTCTATACTATGTACGGCCAAAAGTAATTTGGACAGGATTAAAGATGTTGGTTGATTATAGTTGGATTACTCATGAGCTCAAGTGGCATAAAACTGGGTCAGTTTAAAGTTTAGAGTTTGTTGAGATGTCTATGCATGCATTGTCTCCCAATGCCAAAACACCAAAAACACCAAAAATGCAAGCAAGTGCAACATCACATGAAATTCAGTGATGGGTGGAAACAGGAATTTCAGTGGTTCCAATCGAGTTCAAAGGGACATGAATATGCATTCTGCTCTTCCTGTAAAGCTGAATTTAAAGTCTGTTATGGTTGCAAGAATGACATCACGTGTCATGCAGAAACCCCATCGCATAGAAGCATATTAACTGTGACAACCAATATGCCGTCACTGAAATCCATGTTTGTGGAATCTGCATCAAATGTGAATAAAGTTGCACGTGCCAAGACACTATTTTCCAACTTTATAGCCGAACATAATCTCCCATTTCTAGTAGCAGATCATTTTTCAGATATAGTCAAAATAACGTTCCTGGACTTGGAAATCGCACAAAAATTCTCATGCAAATGGGCAAAAACTACTCACATTGTGACCCAAGCCTTGGGTCCTCAGTGGGATGAGAAAGTCACAGACATGTGCCACAATAAAAAATTTGTCATCCTCATTGATGAGTCAAATGATCAAGGGGATAATAAAATGCAAACAGTCTTAGTTTGTGTTTTCGACAAAGATGTCAACAGGATAACAACAAGATTTCTTGGAATACCAACCTGTAACATTGGATCAGCAGAATGCATCTTTGCATGCTTGGATAAAATATTCATGCAAGTATTACTAAAGTTTAACTATTTTATTGTTCATAAGAAATCATAATCACAATTATATAATAATAATAATAATAATAATAATAATAATAATAATAATAATAATATGAATATGAATAATACTAATGATAATATGAATAATATGGATGCAGAACAGGAATTAATCCATAATGCCTGGGATGAATGAGATCTTTGTCTTCGTCTATAATACTAGTACATGTAAGTGATAATCGTTTTCCAGATCTGATTGTTATTTTTACAAACAATGGTGATAGTGATGACAACAAAGACATCTGAAAATTAAGCTTAAAGTCACAAAGGGTGTGATAGTCTAATCATTACTGTATGCATCAGTGCTTCATATTGACAATCTTACTGACATTAAAACAACATTAGATGCTTGGGAGTGCAATAAATACTCACTAATCCGATTAGGTGGGTTTTCTTATCTCCTATGATCAATACAGATAATTATCAGCTAGTGATGGGTGAAAAATTAAACAATATTATAGGTCTGCACTGGTAATTGGAAATTAAAAACAGTGATAGGGTACCTATAAGAATTCATGGAGATGTAATCTTTCTTGATATCCCAACTACAGCAGAAAAAACAAAGTTTATAATAATTAACAGAGTTGCCTTATATTATAATATTTTAATGTACCTATTGTATATACATGGCAAGTAAATTTCAAAGTTCTAATGTTTTGCATTTTGTATTGCAGTGGTGAAGCTGTCTGAGAGGTTCATGACGTTAACCCAGAGTGAGAGAACTGCACTGAAAGATGTAATTCAGGACTACATTCTGACTCCCAAAGAAGAACTTCCCAAATTCGACAGAGTCAGTACTAGTCTTGAGCAGTTTTGGCTGACAGTTAGCAATCTGACTCTACCCACAGGCAGGAAACAATTTAAACTTCTTGGTGAACTCAGTAGAGTTGTATTGACATTGCCACATTCCAATGCAGACACTGAAAAAACATTTTCCATTCTGAGGAAAATTCTAGTTGACTTTAGACGAAACCTGGATCCAGTGACAGTACATAATCTTTTAAGTGTTAACATAAACAATGATAAGGACTGTCACCAATATAATCCAGGCAATGATCTTGTAAGAAATGCTAAAAATGCTTGTTACATATATGGAGAGCGTGAAAGACAACAAGTTAATGTGAAAGAACTGAATTGCATATTTTAATATTAAAAATACAGTAATGTGTTCAATATTAGTAATTTTTGCCCATTTGCACGTTACAAATCGGGTTGATGAAAAACGTCCCTCTTTTGAGGTCAAAATTCCTGACCAAATTTTGCAAATCTCCCTCTTTGTTCCAATCTGACCCCTCATTTTTATCAAATGTATGAAAGACTAAGACGTCAAGAGTGATTTATAACCAGATACCATTTGAAAAATCAGTCATCTTTATTTCGATCATCTATTTGGACAATACAAAAATAATTTAAAAAGCCTTGTATATTCAGTACATGTATATTTAGAAAAGGTTGATCAACTTCTTTTGCAATAATTGTATGCTTTTACTTTATTCAAAGAAATCTTATAAAACTTAAACACTGACTTGTCGAGAGGCACACCTTGTTGAGCTTCTCTTTAACATCATAAATTTATCCTATTGTTCCAAAGGAAAAGTAATCCTCTGAGATATGGACAAATACATTCCAAATTGACAACTGCTTCTGTTTAAAAAACAAAACAACAAAACAAACATAAAACACTAAATTGACACTGAAATGTGTACCACATTTTTAGTCCTTAAGTAGTAATGGCACATTCACGAGGCCGAATATACACAACTTTGAACTAGTTCAATTCTGACTGCATGTGTACTGTAAGGGACTGACCATTTAATTTATGGGACTAGAATGTTCTTTCCAAATGGGATATTTTTTTTCCTTTAATCACAAGATAAATTTGTTTCAAGAAAAATAAGAAATGGAATAATGTCTTTTTTTATACTACAAATCAGAACAAGGCAATTGTTTTCAAGCATTTAACCCCCCAACCCACCGCCACCATTTAGAAAATTAAATGGTCTCTCCCTAATAAAGACTTGACTTCAGCGGATGTTTGCAGAAATCAAGGCAGTGACCATGTCAACACTATTTTAAAATATTGACTAGGATTAGCATCCAAAGATTATGTAAATTTCAGCTTGGGAAAGGTGAGTTTTTATCATACAAAGCCATCTGACTTGGCGCATTGTACTTAACAGCCCCAATTATGGTCCGGCCATTAACAACAGAAGTTTGATAATTGGTAGTAATTAATCTGAACTAATCTTATTGCTGAAATGAATAATAATGTGGAAAATTGTAAGATCTCGGATGTTCAGAGATTTTTAATTGCCAACAAATTTGGGGCATTCTGCATGTATGTATTGTCTCCACTTGCATCCTATTACTTGCACATTTTTGTAAGGGGAAAATATAAAAACAATTTTTTTTAATCATTATAGAAAAAATAGTAAATTATATGGAAATGATATGTCAATAACCTAATCATAATATTGATCTATTTATTATAATTATTTTGATGCAGATATTAAAGTATGCAGTTTCCTGTTTGTGACTGTTGGAGTGTCTGGTTATGGAGACCACAAAAAAAAAAAATGTAAACTAATTTCTTTGAATAGTGTTTGACATGTTTCTATATGTGGTATATTGCCTTACAGCTACAGTTACTGTGTCTGTAAGGATAAATTCTGTGACTTAGACACACGCACACACATTGACTTTGGAGCACGTGGTCATGAGTTCGTGCCCACTGGCAGGAAAATTTCTTTCTTTCTTTTTCCTCCATGATGCTATAATGTCTCGTACGGTATTACTTTTCTTACCACTTACAAACTTTTCCAGATTTCAGTTTCTGTATGTGTAGATTTATAATCAGTCAATTTTTAATATTTTAATTCCGAAGATTGCCTAAAAATGTTGACATGTCAAGCATCAAAAAAGTTAAATTTGGTTAATGTTAATAAGCATTTTAGCATTATTTTTTAAACTCACATTGGTGAAAATACTTCAAAACATGAGCAGAATCACGAAAAACTTTCATGGCAGGAACATATTTTTGATCTGGTTTGAATGATGAGGCAGCTAATTGAAAAGCTAGGCAATTATGGAATACTTATACTGTTACCAAAGGATTAAAAAAAAAAAATTCTAATGTTAAGTGCAACTGATTACAATAACTTGCACAGTAGTTATTTGGATTCCAAATTTTATGAGAGAAAGAGAGGAACTTTACTGAAATACTTCAGAACAGGTTCATCTCATTTTTCCATATTATGCATAGTGTGCAATAGGAAAACAAACAGAAAAAGAAAAAAGTAAAACATTAATTTCATCTGATGCTCAAGTTTACTTGGTGATATAAATATACAGGTAAAATAATTGATGTACAGTATTTACATACCACAAATTGGTATATGTTTTGTTATGCCTCTAGGTCTTAAAAAATATATAACAGAAAGAAAGTGAAACCAACAATGTAAGTAATATCAACAAGCAATTTATTTCCCTATAATACAAAGAGAAATTCAAGAGATACTTACAATATTGTGAATCAAATTCCAAATAATCCTAAATCTCCTAGTCACAAGTCCAAAAATATAGAATGTTCTGAATGAGTTCCAATAGTCTTGAATGTCATGATAACACAATGATACAATCCAGAATATCTTTGAATGAGTTCACAAAAGTCAAAAGTAATGTATTAATTCAAAAATCAATGAGCACTTTAGTAATTCCAATGAATATATATTAAACAAATAATTCCTCTCGAATTATATCTGATTTCAATGGCACAATGCAAAATCTGATCACAAATAAATTCCCAGACAGATCTAAAACAGGAATTAATTATTTGTTTACCAAATCCCTATTTATACACATTTTCACTTGACCTATATCAACAGGATGTGAAGCAATAAAATGGGAAAAAACCCCAGTCTAATTGTAAATAAGAATGGTCTTGAACTCAGATGCTAAGTAAACAGTCTATTTACTAGTGACCAGAATCTAAAGTGCAACTTGCCTTCATGGACAAGATTTAAACACACATCATATATTAAATATACATAACAGTTTATCTTGGTTCAAGTAAGTTTTGAGATTTTGTAAAGATGAGTTACTTATAATTTCTGTTGGTAAATTGTAAAAGGCAGGAATTAATTTTCATACAAGGTAGTTCTACAGAAAGGAGCCAAATGATTGAGTGCTGTAGGGCTCATTGTTAATAACAAAAGGTTGAATTACATCTTTGTAAGTAGTTCGGAGCAAGACCATTGTCCATTTAAAACAACTATTCTGACTGATGCAAGGAATGGAAGACAATAAACAGATAAATGCACAAATCTGATACCAGCTGTATTGATTAGTTCACAAGTTTTTCTTTCTATCACTGATTTTTCTTTTATGAGAATCAAACAATGGAATAGCCTGTGCTTATACAGTATGATTCACTTATCCCTGAGTACATTGTTTATTGTCAACATAATGGCAAAGAAAACAAACATGCAGAAGAGCCACTGTTGTACTTTTAGGTCATCAGTTCGCACATGAAATTAACACGTCAATAGCAAAGAAAACAAACTGTGTTGATGGGTAGGTTATTAGTTTGCACATGAGCATTTATCTTAGAACAGTGTATGTGTCTACCTGCATGTATTTAGGATGGCATTTTGCTACCATCTGCAATTAAGAAAAACAACTCTACTTTAATTAACACAAATAGTATAGTTTAAATTGAAATAAGATACAAAATCTTAATAATGCTTTTTTTAGCAATAATTTTTGCTTTTGCATGTTCATGCAGCAACCACCAAAACTATGCTTTCTCAAGTTTCAATTACCCCTCTATAATGCTGTGATTGGATGTCAGAAGAAATCATACATTATGTTAATGAGAACTCGTGCATGGGGTAACCATTAGAATTTGTGCAATTTTGTTTCACTTCAGTCAGGTATGAATGCAATTTTGTTATTAATCTGTTCAACATTTATTGTTCTTTTCACTGCAGGGAGTACAAATTCACTGCCTTCATATGATCATTAAAAAAGTATATTATGCGAACTGCAACAGAAATAAGGACATCAATGCATCTATAGATTCCGATAACGTAACATTGAAAAAAAATAATTAGATTCACATACATGCCATAACACGATGTGTCACGTGAAAAACACGATTTTGGGCTCGAAATCCCCCCCACCCCCAACACGGTCGTGTTTCAAAAAACATGATTTTCAGCAATCTTAGTGAGAAAAAAAAAATTCCCGCATAAAAAAAAAACCATATATTTCTTGACCACCATATTCTATGCCCGTAATCTGTGATATGTATAAACAGTAAACAGTCCTGCTCAGAGCTCATGTAAAACTATCCTCTGGGCAGTTTATACAGCTGTTATAGAGGCAATTAAAAGGTAAGGCAGTCAGAGATAAACAGCCACTTTGCAGAGATTTACTTAATTTGTTCACAATAGCTACGTTGTTGTGTCGTGTCAAACCCACTTTTTTTTTTAGCAAAGTACACAAACAAATTATAGGTCTTTTAAATAAATTTTAAAATGCAGTAGAGTTAAATCATGGAAATTGCATACCTTGTGTGTATAATTACATTTTTACCAAATCAAATAAGCTGCTTTTCCTTGAGAAGTTCTGTGTAGCTTTTTCATTTACATCTTTCTGTTGTAGATCTGGCTGGAGCAGACTGAAGACTACATACTTACTCCACTTCAGGAGCTACCACAATTTGACAATGAAACAACATACCTGAGCCAGTTCCGGGCAGAAATGGGAAATTGTCATCTTCCTTCAGGAAAACCAAGATTTGATAATCTGACTCGAGTGGGCATTGCATGTTTGACACTCCCTCACAGCAATGCATATGCAGAAAGATTATTTTCTATGCTAGGAAAAATTCAACAAGATCTTCGGTGAAGGTTGAACAACAGCACCATTCAATCTCTAATGAGTGCAAAGATGAACACAAATGACACTTGCATTACCTTCAAACCAACTATTGAAAGCAGCCAAGACTACATTCCACTGTCCAATCGATTTTAAAGACAGTAACTTGGTGTTTTTTTTTATTTAATGTTTGCGAGGTTGCGACTATGTGTGTGGTGATGTTACTTGACAATACTAAGTCTACCATTTGTTTGTTTGTAAGTATATTAAATGCTTCAGAGAAAGCAGATGGTATTTTCTTTTATTCAGATTTGAATTTCCAGTCATTTGCTAAAGGCTGATTTGAAAAGATAGCTTATTCTCATTTAGATGACGTCGCTTTTGGGGGGTTACATGCACGGACCCCCCTTGGGACATCAGAACACACTGTTTGAGTCTCAAAAAACCCCTAACACTGTCTGGAAATATGGCAAGTATGGATTCACTGTGCAAAATGTGGTATTACTACAGTTTGAGAGGCATTTTCATTATGTTAATATTATCAAAAATTTTATTTGTTATTATCTATCATACATTATCTTCATTAGAACTAGGAAATGTTTATAATTTTTTTAAGATTCAAAATATAAGCAAATTGCTCCTGGTAAATTGGTGGCCCTCTATCTTTCTCTCTCTCTGAACCTCTTTAGAGCATGCTTGCAGGGGTCATAAACAGTAAAACACGCCCATATTATCAAGACCACATCCACTCTGTGCTGGTCATAAGATGCGACTCCGTGATAAAGGGTGATGTAGAGAGCTATTCTCTGCAAGATGCTGCGGCAACTCAGTCAGGACACGTGAAGAGATGGTGGAAGGTTTTTTTCTTAATCCTTTCCACTCTCTCTCCACCCCCACCACAAAGTGTGGGGTTTTGAAAAATCACATGAGCTGTACTGTAACTAAGTAGATCTGAACCAAAATTTGGCAATATGGACAACTTACCAACCGATCCAACAATTTCCATCCAAGGATACGAAGTCTGCCATTCAGTGTTGAACCCCGTCCTTCATTTCTTAAGCTCTTTCTTTAAGGACATCACACTATCTAAATCTGAATCACCATTGGTGACACCAATCTCGGACCTTCGTAGCCAGGTCAACACGGGGCTAGCCAGTCACTGGCTAATTTTATGTTCATTTTAAAGTGGTGTGTCCATTTTGCACAAGAATTTGCTTAACTTAAAATGTAATATGTGTAACTTTTTTAGCTGGTAGTGGAAATGACTGAAATATATATCACACACACTACCAGTAGACTCCATCATCACTGATGGACCACATGACTTTGTGAGTGTAAAGACGAACCCTGCAACATAGGTCATGCACTGGCAATCAGGCCAGCCAGGTACAAATGATAACGGCTAAGTGAATGAGTAACTATCCTGGATTATCTTAATTAAATACCCAAGATTAGGTAAGAACAGGTGTCATTTGAGTAATAGGGCTCTGAAATTAGATGACAGGATGTTTATGTAACAGATTAATTTTATAAGGATAGAGGGAAACATAAAAACGTAGTTTATTTTTGTTTTATTTGTACATATTTGTATACATTATACTATATTAACTTTGTTTTGATATTTAAATTTTAAAAAAGCGTGATTTAATGTTGTTTGAAACTAAAATTGGTACATACGCACCCTTAGTTGTGTCCCTTTATTTACCGTTGTGACGACGATATATATGCCGACAATTTTGTTTGCGTGTATACAATCTCCACGGAAGTAGAAGCCTTCTGACTAATCGATCGCGCATTTTTCAAAACAATTCATATACGCCATTTTTATTTTATGTTATAGAAGCAGTCAAGTACTTCTAGGGACATACTAAAATATATTCCGGAAACAATTAGTTATCAGTAATTGCGCTCAAGGAGAATACGGTTTAGAAGATGTGAAACTTTGAGAAGAAATCCAGCTAAGTGGGGAGAAAATAATTTTGCTTAAGATGAATAAAATTCAAATACAGAAAAAAATGTAAACTATACTAGCTTACCCATGAAATCTTGATTTCATACAATTTTGTCTTTGTAGAATATGCTATCATTTTGTTCTTTTTTCTGATGTATCCAAAGTTTCCATATTATTTTAAACATTCTAAGCAAAGAAGATCAGATTGGCTAACACTTGAAATGTGCTTAATAATGCCATTACGATCTAAGTGCTTCAAAGTGTCACGTGTAAGTAAGCATTGGGTGTCGTGTGATCAATAATCGATACTGAACAAATCTTGTCTTATCGTATCTTAATAAGTAAGTAATCATACTAATATCAACACTAATAATAACACTCTGTAACAAGTGAATTCAGTACATTTTTGTAGCTGTCACCAAAAAGGTACAGTTATGAACTCTGACTTTAACAGAGCTGTATCCATCCTTACTGGGCAGGCATGGAATGTAACCAAGTTTCATAGCTCTGTCTCAAACAGCATTAGTGAAATAGTGCAGAAAGCGGGAAATGTTTTTATCAGTGATCTTGACAGTGAAAATAATCCTTGACCATGGTATGATGTGACATGCCATCAAAGTCTGTGATGGCAAATGTATTTATACTTCATTAAATAATTCATTTATTACACAAAATTTCTTTATTGACAGTTCGTCCATAAATATGAAACAAATACTGCAAATTTTCATGCTCATTGTCCAAATGGTTGCAAAAGAAACAGAGTCCAAATGCCCATATTGAGCTTTACTTTAAGATGCAAGAGCTTGTTAATGTGCAAAACATTTTAAGTATAGAGGGAACAAACTATGTACAATTTGTTATAATTTACAAGTTCTTAACCTAAAACTGAAAACTATAATTTATCAAAAGAGAAAGTTACAACATATCTTTAAGACTGTGCCTTAGTTATTACACCTTGTCCAATCAAGTTATCCTAGGATGAACAATTTTGAAATAACATAATTATCTACCCAAAATCATGTAAAATGTAACCATGTAAAATGTGTAATTTTAAAATGAGAACTACATATTTCTTTTTATTGGGATCATATATGAACCATATATATATATATATATATATATATATATATATATATATATATATATATATATATATATATATATATATATATATATATATATTAAATGATAGGTTTGCTTATATCTGATACAATGTTGCTTTTGTTACCAGAAAAGTATACGTAAATTTCAAATTACAATTTTTAAACTAGAGCAAGTGCAATGACTTGCTAAAGCAAATCCACACGCTTCTACTGCATATACCACACGATCCTCCATTCTCATCACCACCGCTCTGACAGCGACCCAGGAGTCATAATACAAAATCTGTCTGTCACACACACACACACACACATATATATATATATATATATATATATATATATATATATATATATATATATATATATATATATATATAATATGATGCATCTTCCTGCTATGATTGCATATATAAAGTTTGGTTATAAAATATTTCAAAATGTCATTGTAAGCCATGGCTGACATCACTCTTACAGATGGTTACTCCAAGGGCAACATAACTACAAAGTTTTGTCAATTTTCACCTAGTAGTTTATTAGATGTGGTCATGGACAGATGGATTGACAGACAGACTGAGGGTATCACAATATCCCAGATGCTTTTTAAAAAGCATGGGGATAATGAAGGCGATTGCTACAATCCTGATCAAAGCTTTTAAGTGATAGGCTATATGCATATCAGTTTAAATATAAATTTGTATAAAGGGAAGAGTAAAAAATTCACCTTTAGTTGTACTTTAATCTGAAATTTTGAAACTATTCAAAGTAAATTTCTATCACAGCATCAATTTCTAACCTTTTTAGGGTTTCTTAATGAAAAAATGCAAGCCTGTGTAAACACAGGGACAGTATATAACACAGGGATTGGACACTACAGACAGCTGCCAAATCTCACCCGCCACCTTTTGATATGCAAATGAGGTTCCCAATGGTCAGTTAAGCAGTAAGATTAAAGTCATAGAAGAGGTAAATTTACCATCAGGCTTGAAACCTAGCTGTGCTTACCAAGGTCACAGGTTGAAGTTAGCTGTAATAGTCTGCTGGAAAGTAATTTATATTTGCTACCTTTCCTGTTTTAATTTAAGATTAAATATTTTGCTAGTATCAGTACCAAAATAAACATCAACTTTTCCCCTCTATTCTGGTATATTTCTTGTAATTTTTTTGTCATTTTGTGATGGATAGTGGCAAAGATAATGTAGGTGAAAGACACCTTTTCGCTAATCTCAAGTGAACCTTAAAGTATAAAAATGGGTACATGAAATAAATGATTGAGTTACCATTAGTAGCAATGAATTTTTCAATGTACTGAGAGTATATATATATATATATATATATATATATATATAGGTAAATTTTATGCAGATATCTTGCATATAAGTTTGTAAAGTGGTTTACAAAAAGCCATGTTGCTTTTTTCGTATGCAAAATCACAATTTGTCCTTAATCTCTAATTGTTCACAATTTTGCCTAAATGTCAAAATAGTTACACCAATACACTCACATCTTTTGCCAATAAAAAGATATCTTTATTTTTGATGTTTATAATTAAATATAGGAGCAGTGTGATTTAAAATATATGTACCATGAACGAGCTTCTCTGGCCTCATCAACAAATCCCCTTTACGATATTACAGTGCACAATTTCTCTTTTAACTCCTGTAACTTTTTTTATTTGAAAATTTCCACACTGGTTTAAATTTTTTATCATACAGTGAATGAATTCCAGCAATATGACACTAATCCCTGACTTATTCAGTTAAAATCATTACATTGGCTTATTCTTTGGAATGATTGCATTTTCATTGGCTAATCCTTTGGAATGATAGCGACCTTTATTATGTATCTCGAGGCGGAGCTAGAAGAAATCCAAGTGGTGTTCCAAATTCCCTCGGGGATGGTGTTGAGCGAAGACGACTGGATGAATTTTCAAGAAGCGGTAGACTGCCACATCTGTGACGGAGAGATGGGGGTGGACATGGTGAGAGACAACTGTCTTATTATCGGAAAATACTGCCGAGCCAACCATCAAGCATGCAATCTCAGCTGCACATCTACACAAAAAACGCTACGATGGCCACCTGATCATGGAGGTCATCAGAACAGACTAGACGGAAAAGATTAGGAGCATTCCAAACAACACGGATAATTACATGGCGTTCTCACTTGGAAAGCTGCAGTTTATTGACAGCCTGCAATTCATGAACAGTAACTTGAAAAGTGCACAATGACAACCTAATCTGAAAGGGTATCTACCCATACAAAATACACGAGCAGCTGGGATCTGTCTGGGGAAACCCAGCTTCCACCGATGGATGCCTTTTATAGCCAACTCTCTAGAGAAGGTCTCGAAGAGAAAGACTACGAGCACGCGCAGAGTGTGTGGAAGGCATTCGACTGCCAAAACCTTGCAGACTACCAAGATCTATATCTGAAGACTGATGTGCTTCTGCTGGCAGATGTGTTTGAGGCGTTTCGGGACACTTCACTGAAAAACTACGGCCTCGACCCAGATCATTACTACAGCTCTCCAGGGATGAGCTGGGATGACCTCATGTAAAAGACTAGTGTTAAACTTAAGCAGTTGACAGTCATTGACATGCACCTCTCTGTTGAGAATGGCATCCGTGGTGGCATTTCGATGGGGAGCCGGGGTCACTTGAAAGTGAATAACCCAATGTGTAGTGACTTCGACAGTGAAAAACCACACAGCTGGATAACGTTAACAACCTCTATATCTGGGCCATGATGCAGAGTCTGGCAACTGGTGGTTTCAGGTGGGTCGACCCATCAGATGTTAGCGTGGTCACGGATGATTCACCAAAGGGATACATTCTTAAGGTTGACCTCGAATATCAATAGGAGCTTCATGACGCGCATAGCGACTACCTGCTGACCCCAGAGGCACTGCACGTTCCAGAGAGCTAGCTGAGCGACTACCAGCATGGCCTAGTGAATGAACTGGGGAGTAAGTTTACCGAGTGCACGAAGCTAGTCCCCAGCCTACAAAAAAGGAGCGTTATGTAGACCATTACTAGAATCTCAGGCTCTACACCAGTCTTGGAATGCGCGTCACCAAGGTCCGCCAAAGCCCGTGTATAGCGCCGTACATCCAGATCAACACTGATCTCAGGACCAAGGCGAAGACTGACTTTTAAAACGACTTTTTCAAACTCATGAAAAATTTCGTATTCAGAAAATCTAAGGAGGTGTAGGTCGCCTTGTTGTTAATCCTGCGGATCACCATGTCGTAGCTGTTAAACATCAACTCAAGGTCCAATTGATAGTATGGCGTGTAATCATTTACCAGCTTGAAGTGGAAAGGCACAAAGAAGCGGTTGCCAAACGCCGCGGCGACAGACGCCTCGGGCTCTGTGGCGACAACAGCATTGCCAGCGCCGACACGTATAGCGGCAGTGTTTGCGTTCTGGATTCACTGATAGACTGCGTTTTTCCTCTCTTTTTCCATCAGTTAGAGATCCTTGTATACACCCCAGATATCGGCCTCATAAATGGTGTACAATTCGTTTCCTTCGAGCTTGACAACTACTTTAACTACTTTATCACCTGTGTTGCAGTCCAGTTGTTTGTTTATATATATATATATATATATATATATATATATATATATATATATATATATATATATATATATATATATATATATATATATATATATATATATATATATACTATGATACGGTTGGCGTCAGCCTGAGCTTTTGTGCGGCCGGTCAGAGCAATAATGAATGCCAGCCTGGTGTTGGCGGGCACAGTAACATAGTTGCGGGCAAAATTTGGAAATCTGACAGTAATCTGCTGGTCATGGTATATGGTGCTTGGGTTATTAGTCACACCAATGGTGCTGAGGACCCAATTTACACCCAGCGCGTGCCGGAGTGATCGAAATGGGTCGAGTTTGTTTCCGTATTGAGACATTCTTACTGTTCCAGTGGTGCTATTGGAGTTTACATGTCCTCTCTTCAATAAGCAAGCATCACCTGAAGCATGGCTGAAAGAGGCTCGGACTTGGAAATGACTGGCTCTGGGGAGGCCCACATTCCAGTGACTGACCTTGGTATGCCGGATGAAATGGCAGAAACTTCATTCATCAGCCACTTCTGCACTGACCTAAGAACGCAGAAAGACGGCAACAAACCATTTGTGGGGAAGATTTAGCAATAACTATAAATGAGATCCGCGATAGAAGGGTTGATTCATTTTTTTAAGCAAAATGGCCCCAAAACAAGGTCCGTCTACGCCGGCTACATCGTGCAAGACGGCAAATTGCAACTCTGGAGGCAAAACATATGACTGTTTAAATGCTTTAGGATTTAAAGAGAGTTTTGTACAGTTTTCTTGTCATAGCACAATTTAACATGATAATGTGTCTCTTGCCGTATACTATTATACAATGAGATAATAGTAATTGTACATTTTGTATAAAGGAATTTATCTTGGAGAAAAGTTTCATATTCTGCAAGATATTTCATTGTATTCCTTGGATATGTCTTTATTGTGTTTTACATATAAAAAAAAGTATGGGCTCCATATAACCGCGGAGGAAAAGCTACGCGTATTCCATTTTCTCCCTAAAAAAGGCCCATGTCCGGGTTATATATAAATATCTGGCGACAGAACGGCCACAACAGAAGGTAAGCCGCGCGACAGCACAAAAAATGAAAAATGTACAGAAAGAGCTATCAGCGGACGCAAGCCGGGCTATTCGAGGTTTTGGGGTCGGAAGACACAGCAGTCAATGAGGCGGCGACGCAGGAACTAGATAGTCTATCGATGCGGGAGCTCGTGGGCCTCAACAAGGCACTGCAAACTCATAAAAGGTTCGCTTGCAAACAAAGCCGCCAAAATAAACGAAATAAAAAATTACATATATGCGTTTAAAAAAAAATATATATATATTTAAAAAAAACAGAGAACGATCCCAAGATGAAACAGCGCGAGCAGCTACAAGCTAAATTTTGGTTAAGGAGGGTGGGATTCCATGACCTTTCCCAGGAGGCCGACGCATTACGAGGAAGGTAATGCAACCAATTTTCTTCTATCCGGGAGCTTATTGGCCAAATTGCCCACGACGATTCAACCTTTGGCGGGAAGCTTCGAACCCTTTTTCGCGAGCAGGGCATCACGATCGCCTCAATTCTCATGGCGTTGGAGTTCATCATAAACACGATTGCGCTCGCAGTAACAGGCAGGGGCGGCTCAACGCTATCTCTAGCGCCAACCCCAACACCTAAACCAGCCTCTGGCAGTGTAAAAGAATGGGTAAAAATGCATCTGGAGCGGTGGTTGGAATATTGAAAACACTACCAGAAAAAGCGGCGGCTATGCCCGGAATTATTGGGTCAATCATCTCGTCATTGCTGAGAACCGCTGGCAATGCCATCGACTGGCTGGCCGGACACGTAGTAGTGCTTGTCATCACGATAGCTGTCGCATTCCTTGCTGTTCTCCGCTTTCACTATGCAGACAAGCGAGAACGCTAAGCGCTTGTGCAAGCGGTCAGTGGAGAAACCAGATGGCTAAAAGCCCCACTGCGATGCCAGCTACGAGTAGTGCCGTTTAATTGGCATCATAGTCTTCGGCTTCTTTCGAGGCCTGAAATTTTGCATGTGTCATTGTTGCGCTTGTCGCTACAGACACGCCTTGCGCGGGCGGGTCAAAACCGACCTCTTCATGTTTCGTTGGCTGCGGTTGTTGGGGTGTGCTTTACACTTGTGCGGATATCCTTATCGAATTAATATCAACATTGGTGCTTACACCATGCTGCCGTCCGCTTTAAGAAGCTTGTTGAATATCCCTCATAGGTGCCAACTTTAAGATCCATGTCAGTTGGAATCATGCATAGGCCGCATCTATTGGCGTGTCCGACCAATGACTGGTGTTTATTTAACAACTCGGGTGCGTTTTCAGCATGGTCAGACATCTTTTCTACGTTTGCAACAAACTAGTTTTGTACATTAAAGACCTTTCCTGGTTCTATTATCGAAGTAAGCATTTCGGTTTGTGAGCCCAGGATTGCCCAAACACTAGAACGTTTTCATTGAGCCTCTCTATTCTGGTTTAGGTAAAGCATTGCGACTTGTCCAGAAAAAAGTACACAAAACCGTGGTTAGCTTTGCTGCCCTGTGTGAAGTAGTCACTTTATTTCCTTGCATGATCAAACGTATATACGTTGGGGTCACCTACACCACCACGGATTGGCTGTGGTAGCCGCTGTTGACATCGTACCCAGGCCTTGATTCTCGCCGTGCATCTGCCGCCAGTCCGAGTTCTCCCCCACATTAAACTCGTTGCAAAAGCGCTCGTAGGCAACCATGCCGATGTTGTTTGTTGTTTTCAGGTTCATTATGCTGAGCTCGCGTTCCATTATGTCTAGCTCAGGAAAGCACACCGCAGCTGAGTGAGAACATGGTATTATACATGGAACCGATAAAAGCTGCGTGCCATCTCAGATACTCTTGTCTTTTCCGATGGAAAAGCTGAAACTATGGGCAACATGCTGCAAACGCAATAAATGTATCTGGTTTGTATTTCTGGGATTCAACGCAAGACGTTTCCCCACTCAGAAACGACAACGACACTATCACCGTCCCGGACGAGAGTTTTGATTTCATTAACCTCCACAGGAGTCACGGCGTCGAAACGTTGGCATAGCTTTCAATCCGTGTGAACGGAGCCTTAATTACACTTGATGGCAGTATTGCCGTTCCGGCTAACGCCTCACACGAAAGGTCACAACTAGCCTTGTGTCTGTGTTTGCCGCGAGAGTCTCAACGTCAGCTATTGTAACCATTTTTAGCTTTCACAATCAGAAATGAAGTTGCTGAAAATATGGTCAATAGCGAGCCATGGGGGAGCCACTAGACATAGACAAGAAATGCGAATCATTGGTGGCGTCTGACGATCCCGCGGTATTTTTGGTGTAGCTCGCAAAACAAGTTGACATCGACTGGAAATATAAACCCATGGTGGAAGAGTATTTGCGCCAACATGGGGTTGACACGTCCCGGTTCACATTTAGATGAAAAAAGGAAACAAAACAGATAGACACTGAGCACTGGGAGCACCCTAAGCGAACCCACGGTCAGCTATGAGTATTCGAGCTCTCATTGCCGGAACAAACCCCAAAAGTACTGGTCTGAACTTGCACAATTCTCTGGAATGTAAACCCAACGGGAGGATAAATTCTTATTATCCGAATAAGGGTAATTCCGTCCCGGAAAAGGTAAGCTACACAATAGCGACAGATGTTACATAATTTAAATTAGTTTGACCCCCCCCCCCTTCGCCCCCTCGGCAACAGACCCATGTGCAATAGCCGTCCTCTGTTTAAGGACACAGACTAATTGTGGAACACCAGAGCGGCGCGGGAGGAGAGAATCTGGCAATAGCAACAGGAAAGTATTACATCATTAAAATTAGTTTGACCCAACCCACCCCACCCCCATTTTAATATCAGTAATACGTAACATGTCGCTATTGCGTAGCTGAATTTGCCAGTTCGATGGTAGGCCGATGGTTTAAAAAAACTGGTATAAACAAGGAAATACTCATTCTTACTGCATGAATAGGCACTTCTGTAAGTTGGTATCCGCTTGGGCCACTTTTCTTGCCACGACTATGGGCCCAACAGAATATATGCCTCCGCCCTGGTGCGCAAAAGAATGAAAGTAGAAGGATGAGAAGGTAGTGTGTGACCGCCAAAACGCGGCTTTCATAGCATTCTTTAATAACGAACGAGTTAGATAGGCCCATGCGGTAGCAGTGGCTCGAACCTCGTGTTTAAATTTTCATGAATGAAAGGTCCCTCTCGGTAATGGACTGATAAGTCTTCTAGATGGTTAATACAATCCACATAGAAATAGTGGATGCCGAAATATCAGCAGAGCTCTTTAAGGGAAGGAAAAGACACTTTCCACCTTTCTTCTCCCTTTTGAATCGTAAAGCCCTAAGTGGGCACAAGTAGAGATTTTGATCACCCCCATTACATCTCTGTAGGGAGTAGAGCTACCTACAGAAGCTTGTTTTCTGCTAAGAACCCTAGTTGACAAATGAGAGACACCGACTAGTAATTTCCATTGAACAGTAAACAACTCTGTTCTACAGACAAAGCATGAAGCTCGCTCCCTCGTCTCGCAAGAAGCTTAGTTCCATGGTTTCTACAGGGTTTTTGTTAAAGACCACAAGACGCACGAGATATGCCATCTAGGCTTTAGAGAGCGAGACACCGGTCAGCAGCTCGAAATACCTAATCAGGTCAACAATATGAGAATCCGAACCGATGGCAGGCCCTTTTGAAAATGTGAGTGGATCCTCTTTTATAAACGGAGGATACAGGCTTAAGTTCTGAAAACATCCTCCTCTGGCAAGGACCACTATGCGGTTCCCCCAGTCGCACCTGGTGTGGTTAAATAAAAAGGTGCACTCCCTTCTGCAGAAGGGCTCAGTAGTGAGGGTGTTAAACGACCAAATACCGGCCTTCTGCTCCCAGACATTCCTGATATAAAAAAGATAGAACTTTTCGACTAATTATCGACCTTCTCACCTTATTCGGGTCCCGGGTGGCCGAGTGGTTTAAGGCGCTCGCCTTTACAGATCTCACATCTGTCCACGTTGGTTCGAGTCTCGGCTCGGCCAACGTGGGTATGTGAGAATGCTTGCCAGTAGCTGCCCGTGGATCGGTGGTTCTTCCCGGGTTCTTCCTTTTCCAAATATACTGGCCACCATGTATAGCCTATCATGTGCTGAAAAATGGCGTTAAACCCCACAAAACCCCACAAACATCCACCTTAACCAAGTTTCTGCATTATGAATCATTCAAGATGGAGACCACAGACCGACCCCCAAGATGCGCACCTTCCCATCCCTATTTTTCCTCCTCACAGGAAGTACCTCCGGTTTTGTTTGGATTGGTAGGTTTTCCAATCCCGCGCTTTCCCGTTTATCCTTGCCTCCGCACCCAAAGTTTTTATCATAGTAATGGAAGTAGTCGCCGTCCACCTAAGGTCACTAGGGATTCTGTTCTCCAGTATTTCGATGCAGTGGTGGAGTATGTCCGCTGATAGCGCCACGGACATGGGTAACGCATGCCTAGATGTTTTGGCAACCGCCTCCAGCAAGAGTTGTAATTCAGTTGGAGACAGCGATTCCCCTCTTTCAGCAGGCTGAAGGAGGTTGTCGAGAAAAGATCTGCATGCGAGGCTATAATCAGTGACCTATCCATAAGTTACAAGGCCTCCAGTGTCTTAACTGGAAGGCGGGCCCTGGTCTCCGTGGAAATGCCTACTTGTGACTCCCCAGCATCCAAGATGGGAGGGTTAAGGGGCCAGGCAGTGGTGTGTACCCTGTAGCTTGCTGCCGGGATCAGAGATCTCAACGTTGAGGGGACGGGCAGTGGAACTGGCCACCACTTATGCTGCCTAGCAAACTCTTTGACCTTACTAAACCTTTGAGAAAGCTCGTTGACCATGGCCGAGTGGAGGAGCAACATGGGATCTGGGCGGGTGGCAGCCCCGGAGAGTCTCTCCAAGCTGGACAGAATGTTCGTGTTTTCCGAGCCTGAGGGCTTGGGACACAAAATCCCGCGGTAGAAGATGGTAAACTTTGTTTACCCCCTTGTCAAAAGAACAGATCTCTTCTTCCTCCACCGCCTAGGTCGACGGGTGGTGAAGGCAGGGGACCGGATAGGAGGAGACGGAACCTAAGCCTGTTATGCGTCAAACTTCTCAGAGTCCACATAAATTGACAGGATATATTCATTCTGCTGTCGCTAGTGGAAGTCAAGACTTTGCGCCCCAGCGTCTCTGTGGTGCGGGGGTGACCTGGAGGTAAGGAGATTCTCGTCCCGTAACTCCTCACGCGGATCAAGTGGCTGTATCTAGTGGCAGACTCAACAGGAGGATGAGAAGGTTTCTTGTACCTTCCTGGAACATCTGGAGGAAGAAGACCAGCCTCTCTCCTTTTGTTTGACTCCACTTTGTGAGAGGGTGATGTTGGACCACCATCCTCAACATCAAACCTGCTTTGAGGCGAAGGCCTTGATGTCCATGGCGACATACATGGGAAGGCCATTTCACTTGTTTGAAATTGGTGTCCCCACATCCCTGAAAAATTAAGAGGCAGAAAAGGGAAGTGGGGTTATTGATCCGATCCTCTCCCATTTTATGGCGCATGTAAGCCGATGCCCAGTTCCTGAAGTGGTTTATCGGTAGCGTGGTGGGAGTGGGTCTCGACTTGATCCCTGTCCCTGTGCCTAAGAGGTTCCAAATGACCGGTGACCGGTACTCGCAGACCGGTGCCAGTTGAACACTGATCAGTACCCGATGACCAGTGGATGCTGACCGGTCACCCGCCATTGACCGGTTGATGACGGTGACTAGTCAAAGACTGGTTAGGCAACTCTCATCTGTTGGAGAACCCTCCTCAGATCTTATAGGACTATATCTTAGTTCTCTCTTTCCAGGATGGCTCAATCTGCTTGTCGCCGCAGGTATACGGGTATAGTGTTGAGATGATGAGGAGGAAGGCCCTTTCCTCCTCCTCTTAAAGGTGTGACTGCTCTCTCCTAGAACCCAAACCTCGACTGACCAAAGGCAGACACCAGTCTGCAATTGCTACAAGAAAGGTAGATAATGTGGGTGTCTCATGGGGGCTATCAATGCCCACATTTCCTCACACTGTTTCGACATAATGTTCTGCAAAGAAAATGTCTGAAAACAAGAAAATTTCATCACAAATTGATGATTATAATAATTATACATTAACAACAAAACCTTATTTATCCCTAGGGTATAACGATAATGATTGAATGGTGTGAATCCTGTAATCAAACACTATCTTAAATTCCAATACTGTACCCGAGTATGAAGACAATGAAGAGAAACCAGCAAAACACACACATATATATATATATATATATATATATATATATATATATATATATATATATATATATATATATATATATACACACACATATATATATATATATATATATATATATATATATATATATATATATACACACACAAAGATATATATATATATATATATATATATATATATATATATATATATATATATATATATATATATATAAAGAGGATGTGTGAATCCGATTCACTCTAGTTACGATTGGATGCGTGTGCTACCTGTGGTCAGGCACAATTGAGTATTGACGGCAAAATATAATATAATACAAATGCTATATCGACTCTCTACAAGTGAATGGTGTGCGACCATCTGAACACATGATCGAATAATTAGTGTGGTGTGCGACCCTTTTCCGCGAGCAACATACAATATAATCAGCGAATCATCGTTTTCCCAAGATTTGTTTATTAAATAAAAACGATTGAACAATACTAACAACATAACGGATCATCCAATCGCCGGGGCGAGTGTGACGTCTAAAGGGCAATGATGAAAAGTGTAACAACAATTGCCTATAAACTCTCAAGAGAGCTAATTCACTGAGAAATATGCAATGGACTGAGGGTATAACACTCTCAAATACTGAAAAACCAGTTACATGCCCGATACATGATTTAGACATGAGCTAAAGACAAAAAATTCCGCAGAGAATTTTAATAGAACCAATATAAATAGTGTCGTCAGAAAAATGACGGCTACTGAGCTTAGGCCCGTGACATGGGGGGAGTAGAATTCTCTGGAATGTTCATCCTATAGGAGGATGAATTCTTATTATATGGAAGAGGGTAGTTCAGGCCCGGAAAAGGTCAGCTATTCAATAGCAATAGGTATGTATTACTGATATTAAAACAAGCAATCGCTAAACCTGCGAAGAGAAGACACGCTGGTTGTAACTCTTGGCGAGTGTATTGAAAACCGTGCCATTATCGGGACTGAATATATTAAGGAAACTTTATCACATTATCGCCGCCTTGCCAGTACACAACAGGGACAGGTTAGAAGCGCATGCCCACAGGGGAGCTAACTCTCCCACCCCTTGTAAGCAATTAAACTTTCATATCACGCTCCTCATAGAGAAATTATAATGTACCTATACTAAAAGCTCCAAGATCTAAATCCTTTTTTTTTTTTTAAATTTGCGAGTCACAAACTTCTTTATGTACTGAGGCTGAACAGTGGCGCACACTGTACAAAAACTACAAGCATGCAATAAACGCGGTTGATGGCATTGACGCTATACTTACAGCTGTGCCACTGGGCACTGGTGTGGTGGGGATTGGAATATTGTCAACTATTATCGCCTCCCCATTGCGACTGCCCTTGAGTTCACTGCCTTGAGCTGTGGCCTGATTTCTGTTGCAGGAAATTTTATAAGCCAGCGACTCACCATGAAAGCCAAAAAAACTAAATCCGCGTCTTAGCCGAGACAAAACACAACACAATTTCGGACCATATATCCAAGACACTCCGTGACAATGCCATCTCCGAAGAAGAGTTCAAGTACATACTTGATGAAGTCAACATGTATACGGTCATGAAGAATGAGATATGGGCTGCATCACTCAAGGCATATACTTCAGTTACTATTGATGAAGTGGCCAAAAACGAGTTGATAGCCCCATAAAAGCGCAGAAGCACATGAAGAGATTGTGAAGAGTCTCACTGGAAATTCGGCGTAAATGTGAGTTGTGTGGTGTCAGCGACAGAAAGAGTAAAAACAACAGAATCGCTGGAACAGCTGGGACGACAACTTTATTACTCTTTTGAGCACGAGGCCTATTCCCAGTGCATCACCACCGTATGATGCATTGTGCCCACCTTAAGGTGCTGCTCTGCAGCACAAATTAATTTTGTTTGCTTTTTTTATGCAATTTGGTATACACAATAGGGTTACCAGAGGAGTTATGGGCACACATTCACGCAGTAAGTGCGGCGGCATGCACTGAAAAAGTTCCTGGTTTCCGCTGCCTCACCAAAATCACAAATCAGTTGCTAGAGGCATGGCATGATCTGCAGTGTCAAATAAAGTGGCTTATCTTGTTTTCCAAAAAACTGGCCCTCCCCCCCCCCCCCCCCCTTTGCGGGCTGATACACACTTGATAGAAGATATGGGGTGTTCGCTAACAGCCTGCTCATTAGAACGTTTGTATACCTTTCTGGAGTACATTATCACTCAGGAAAGCACTGCAGCTTTGTCAACATATCTTTTCAGCACCTCAGAAAGAACAACGGCAGCCTCAGGTGTCATCACCATCCTTTGGTACAGTTTTATTTGCAGAAGTAGGTCATGCACAATCAGTGTTAATAGCAGCATCTTTATTTGCTGCCACAGTAACTAACAAAAATCCAGCCCCCACAACAATAAGTGTTGCAATACAGTCAGTGGCACAAACCCATCAATAATAAAACAAACCATACACATTTTACCTCACCAATGTTAAATATGGAACGCATCTAAATCGTAACAGTAATGAAGGCAAAGGTGTTTAACTAGTGGCAATGTCCAGTAAACGCCTTACATTCAATTCAGTAAGCAATGCATTAACAAGCATCAATCAATCTAAGATTTATTCATAGTTGAGACCCATAAAGTACTGAAATGTCCTGTAAATGCCCTGCATTCAATTTGCTAAGTGATACATTAACAAGCATTAATAACATGGGCTTGTGGTTACACGCTTGACAGACAGTAAATGACAGTTACCTGTTGAAACTCCCAGCATGTACAAAAGACTTGCATTTAAATAAACTACATCATTAAAAATTGGCAGTTCTGTTTGTCTAGCCAAATGGATTTATATTAGGACTATTATTATAAGGTTAGTGTATTATACACCTGTATGATAAAACCAAGTGGCTTAATGGGGGTAGGCTGGCTGGAGTAAGACAGTACTTTAAAGGTCACATGTGGCAAAATTAGCCTTTTACATTTACTAGGTATATAGTGCTAGTACTTTGTTAGATACATACACATGAACACAATATATGTAGTAACTTATTTAAATGAAATAATTACTTTACTGAAACAATATTGCTCTCTTGTAAGGCATTACAAGTATTAAATTTGCTAATTTTTTAACATTTCAGACATACGTAAATTTTTGAAATATAGGAATTTGTAGGAATTTCAACAAAATGTAGGAAACTTATAGGAAATCCTGTAAGAATTTATAGACAACTGACAAATAATAATAACAATAATCTAAATCATCATCATTGTCAACAACTAGATTATCGTATGCCTCTGAAAGATAAACAACCTCCAAGACCAGTCTGGTTGAAAACCAAAGTGATCTATGGAAGAAAGCAGCTTTCCCAAAATGTGAATTAGTCATTTAGTTGACTCATGTCTTGTGTCAACATTTTGAGTAGATGATATCATCAGAACATGAAAACTAAAGAAAAATGTCCCCACCAAGGTATCAACCTATTTGTCTATTTTTTCCTGATATTAAGTCACTTGGTATACATTTGTATGTAGCATCTGTCATCTTTCTTTTCTAATGAATGCTAATCACCGTTTCGATTGTCAGCATGCCCTTCATTTTTTTCAGAGGATGGAGAGAGCTCAGCAGCTGAGCTCTTAAATCTATTGCAGTCTAGATAATGAATTTCTTCATATATAAATTACTTTTTTTCTTCTTCACAAATCTATTGTCTCCCTGGCAGGATACATGTTTTTTTATTCCAGTTTATCCGTCTTTAATATCTTTATAAGCTCTCTTATTTCCTCCTCACCCCAACCCTTTTACAGGCCTTTTTTATCACAATATTTAATGAGGCTTATTGATCGCTCAGCATCAACCAACTCACAAATCACTCTTGAAATCTTTAAAGTAGTGGTCATTTTAAACATTTGTTTGTCACAATTGCACACAGATCTAATATCTCCACTCTGTCTATAACTGTTTTCACTTAAAGCAATATTAGCACACAACTGAAATGATTTTTTGAAAATAAAAAAACTCTAATGTGGTGCCATACATATCATAGGTGAAATATTTGCAGCCAGACTTGGGCTTGAAACTGGGACCTCTCTAACTCTAGATGTGTGCTCTACCACTTGAGCTATCCAAGCACATGAAACCAACCCATTTCTATGACAATCTCAATTTTGGCTCTCAATGACACATCCTCATGTATTTATTATCTATGACCATGCAGACCTACCCCCTAAGGTTGAAAGTCAAACTCCCGATGAGTATGACATTTCTTTATGTGCATGATCCCACCACTGCCATCAAATAAATGTCAGAAGGGAAAATATTTGTGGCCAGACCATGGCTTGAACCCAGAACCTCTCTAAATCTTGACAGGTGCTCTAACACCTGGGCTATCCGAGTCAATGCACCCAACCCATTCCTGTGACATACAAACAGATTATAGTATTTTCCCTCATCATAGTTATCCAAATCATTGCTAAATACTGAAACAAACATTTTAAAGTATTATTTTCCAGATGTATATTGGAGGCATGACAAATATACAACTACTTTTGTGCATCTTCTTCTGTACATCTCTAACTCATGTCCATTAAAAGGTTGCCAGTAACAATAATAACCTCAATATAACCCCACAACCTGTTGTAGTAAGAATTTGAAACAAGAGGACCAAGTGGGTTGTAAGAATTTGTAAACAAGAGGACCAAGTGGGCCTGATATCGCCCACCTGGGTAGTTGACATGTCAACATAGTTACTACAGTTTCTATTAATGCTGGTGTCACTTATCTTCTTTCCTAGACCATACATATACAATCACTTTCTCAGCATAAACATTATGTAATTTATACAACCTGCATGAACCACTGGATCTCTCTCTGTCCCCTGTGGACTAGGCCCCCGATTCATAACTTAGAAACTCTTCATAGCCCCACCCTTAAATTCCCTTACTTGGCATTAGAAGGGAAGTTAATTTGTGCAGTCAGCATGGATTTCTAGTCTGTCCTTAACCCTCTTGAGACCCACCCCTGGAGTCATAACTTTGAAACCATTGAATTGCAGTGGCTCAGTGGTTAAGGCATTGGACTCGTGACCACAAAATTGCTGGTTTAATTCCCACCATCTGAAAAGCCTGGATTGACTCAGAACGTTTTTTTAAGGACATGGATTTATTTGCTACGAGTATTACAATTTGGAGGTGTTTCAGGAGGAAAGCATAATGAGCTATTTTTTAAATATATTTTAATAAAAGCAAACAATACAAAATATACATTTAAAATAATTTGTGAGTAATGGCACTTAGTATAAGAAATGCCAAAAAAGTATGCACAATACATGTGATAACATATAAACAACAAAAGTTTCAGGCTCTTTCATATGACAGTACTAGCAAATCACAAACACTATTTAACCAAACATATGAAGCTTGCTTTAAGATGTTCATGAATTTCAAATGTAGTCAAGTGTTTAGCAATAATTCTCTGCAAATAAATTTATAAACTTGGACATGGATTTTACATGAAATATACTAAAGCAACATCCTTTCCTTACACATAATTAAATATGTAAAGAAATTCTGATACTTAGATACATTTATTGGTGTACATCAGAGACACACAAAGATAGGTTGGTTTGGTTAAACCCAGTTTTAGATGTTTTGCCTAGAGGCTACATTACATTAGTAAATTCCCAAACAGCTTTCTTTCCTTAATAAAATCCACTTTGTACGCAAGATTGTAATAATTCATTAGTATTGTATAAACTGGTCTTATAATATAATTATTTTATAAAACTATTGTCAACTTAGAGTGTTGCTTGTTATATTTCTATTTTATATTTTTCTTTAGTTTAAATAACAAATCATTCATTGTATTCTATAACGTGTGTTTTGTTATATTTTATAACCTGTTCTATTTAAATTTATGCATTTTGTATTCTAAAATTAATTTTGTGTCCGTTTTAATTTTGTCTGCAAGGGGAAGAACTCTGCATAACTCCAAACCTGTGATCATAAACAGTCCTTATCATTGGGTACTTCCCTTGCTTTCCTATCATATCAACAAGAAGTAATTGTATGCACTGTTCCATCTGTATACTTGGTTTCAATATGAAATTACTCGAAATAAATCTGTTGACATTCCACAAGTTCTATAAACAAAACTAACTTACCGGAGATCATGAGGATATAAGCTTACATGCCAAGTCTGAACAAAATCTTATCAGAATTGAAGCTTCTAGAGTATCCACAAACAAATGCTGATGGTCAAACGATTCACTATGAGCAAAAAGCCATACCATTATGTGCATATTTTGATTCTCTTTTACTCAACTTTTAAATCAGTAGTAAGAATTAAGTAAGGCTTGCTAAAAGAAAGGGTTAGTGGAAGCACTGAACAAGAGTTCTACCTATATAAGTTGCTTATTCATAGTCATGTAAGCTGAAAATAGATTAAATTTGTTGCCTCATTCATTAAGAATGTTTAAGGCTTCTTAAGAAAGTCCATCGATGTGATGTCTGTCAGTCTGTTCATGTCAAATGCAGCATTGAAAATCTCTCACTTATGCAAGGTCTGACAAGTCTTGTGCACCCAGTTCAGGGGCTACCAGAATGCTGGGTTTGGTCAACAGTATATTCAAGTTGCCCAGTGGATTGCTTCATTATATTTTGCTGTATATTTTTAAAAACTACATACAAATTTTTTTTCAAAAAAGGAAAATAACAAAGGAACAAAGGGAACTCTGAAAGCTAATGGAGTCATATTAGGGTGCCTTCTCTGAACTACTAAATTCCATCTTGGCTACCATGTTTGTGCTACCATCTGATTTTGAAATCTGTCAGACCCTGCAATTAAATGTTTGTTGAAATATCCATGTTTATAGTGAGATAAGTGTACTACAAACTATACCATAAATGCCTGCCACTGAATGGCATGTGCAGTGCTTCCTTGCAACCGGCATATCAATTTTGATAAATATACGGAGAGTAAAAGTGGAGCTGTTGCAAAGAATCTCCTTGCTTTGTTACAGTCAAAGTAACTTTGACCCCCACCCCAAGCCATCGCAAAGTTTGGTTCAAACATGTACAGGAAACTGTTTCCCTTTGTTGGTTAACAGCGACCTTGAGCTTTGAATTTTATAAACCTGTCTCTAAGGTTTGGGTAGGATTTGTTCAAAAGAACTCAATTTGTCATGCAAAAACCATTCTCCTTCATCCAGCCACAGTGACCTTCATCTTTGACATTTTTTAAACTCCAAAATACATAGGCTTCATCATCATCAAGAGCGATCCACCTGTGAATTTTGGTGAAAGTAGCAAAGTGCAGTAAAACTAAAGCTATCACATGGAAATAATTCCCATTCTTGGTTGAACTTTAGACTCATAAACTGATCAGCCTCTTTGCAACCTCAAATGGACACATATCTGTGATGTTGGCTGAAATTATGTTTAGAACTACAGTTCACAATTCATGACATGGAAACTATTCTCCTTTGTAAAGTCAGTGACCTCTGACCTTTACCATGAAACAAATGGCCTCTATGCACTCTCAAGAGGAAACCATTTGTGAAGTCAGGTGAGATAGGTGCAAATCTGAGTTATATGCTACATTTGACCCAGTCGTCAATCGAATGCAGCAGACTTGGTCAAATGCAGCATAACATATATGCATTAGACAAGACCTTTTTGCCATTCAATTATTTATGGTGCTCTATGTACCCAGGTTTGTCCATCAGGAAATTTGTTTCATGTGTCATATTCAATTAATTGTATTTTTGCGGGTGAGGCCAAAAAATAGCCTTCAGAAGAGTAGCTGATGTCTCCAACCAATTATAGCTGTAATGGCTACATTAACCTTTGGGTTTTTTTTACACCCCATCCCACCTCACTTCACCCCAAGAAAGATGGTACAGCCATCAAGATTGTTTGAAAACACAAGTGTTTTGCAGAACAAAATGTCTCTCATGTGCACCATGCCATTATGTACTCACTATATACGACTTGCAAGAACTTGAACATAAAACTTTAACACAGAAAAGAATTGTTAAAAAAATTACTGCCGCCACAAGAAAAGTGATACCTATGTATTTCTGTATGACTGCTAAACAAGAATGGATGATGCTGGAAACTTGACTTGTTGTGCAGAGACCAAACTCACCAATTTAGCTCCAGTGGTCTTGACTGTTGACCTTTTGACCATAAAATTAACAGGGAGCTGGGTCCGCCCAAGTATAGTCAACCTATGAAGTCAGCTGAGAACAGGGTTTATGTAACTTTCCATGCAAGAACCAAAATCACAATTAGAGCTCAAATGCTCTTTACCTTTGCTTGTTATAGCTACCAAATCATTAGGGTGCTGATCCTATCTAAGGGGAGAAGTGTGGTGAAATAGAGTTCCAAGAAATTTTACTTATCATGTTGAATCAAAATCATAATTTAGGCTCCAGCAACTTTCATCTTTTGACTTTCAAATAAATGAGGAGCTGCCTCTACTCATGTAGTACATTTATGAAATGTGATGAAAATTAGGTACTGGAAATTTGATTTATGATGCAAAAACAAACAAAAAATCACCTTGCTTGCTTTGAACTTTACTCTCACCCATCGGTAGTATATAGTGTTCTTCCAGCAGGAAGTTAGAAGACCAGTCTGTCTGATTGAAAATCAGTTCATTCAAAAAAGAACTCAGGGTTTAAAGTAAACTTGGTCACAATTACATCTTCAGCAACCTTGACCTTTCACCTTTGACCTTCAAACCAATACTAAGGTGCCATTACCCAAATAAGTGTAGTGCACATATTAAGTTTGATGACAAATTTGTGTAGGAAACCAGTTTTATCATGTTCAGCCTAAATCATGATTTGGCCTCCAGTGACCTTGAACTTTTGACTTACTGACCCCCCAAACAGTTGGGTTCCTCCTGTATTAAGGGTTATGCATACATGTTTATGTTATACCTCCCTGATCATCAGGAAGACTCCCTTATTCTGACTCTAAAATTTGATCCCAAATGTGAGAAAAACTCAAAATATTCCTAAAGCTAATCAAGAATTCATTACTGTACATACTTATAGAAAATCTCCTAAAAATGAAGAAAGCAAAAATCTCACAAAAGGTTTTTCCAAGAAGTATTGCATCTATGTCTATCCACCTCATTGGTTTAAACAACAACAACAACAAAAAATGCAACATCTCAACTAATCAAATGTAAATCCTATGGATGGACAGACAGACATCACTATGAATTTATCTCTCTGGCCCTTTAGTTAAGGAGGCAAAAAGGTATTTCAAGAAATATAGATAATAAATTGAAGAAGAACACAAGTCTACCACATTGGCAGTCCTTTTAATGTCTGAATGACCTTTTCAAACAAAATCAATCTCTGCCAAATTTATCAGACAATTAAAGACTAACAAGACAGTGAAGTGTATGTGACAAAAGATATGATCAATATCTCTCAGTCAAAGACATATTTACTGCACTAGTATACAATCACAGCTCATATAATTACAAGAATTAAAGAAATCACTCATTGCACAAATCAAGTCTTTGATTGCTTGAAAATGACCAAATGATGATGAACAAGGAAAGTACAATTTCTCAGCACTTGGCAGTTTCATATACAACACATTCCCTGGAAACATGGGTAAAACAAGTAACTAAGTGAAAATGGAAATTTTTTTTACACACATCTTATCTTGGGGCTTAAGGGTCTGTCACTGATTTCTTTACATTTGTGCTAAATTTTAATAACTGAAGAGAAATTTACAACTTGCAAAACATAATGATAATGTTTTGAGTCGGAGATAAATATATATGATAGTAAAGTTATGTAACCCTAAGGCAAGTTCAAGATACTTAAGATGATTCAGTTGATTCATTCATTAATAAACAACCTGCCTTCTCCTGATTTTATGCTTTTGCATTAGACATCACCTTTATACTCAGGATAATTTTACACAAACTTTTTTCTAATATTCTGTAATCACTACTGTGTTTTGTTGTTTCTCTACATGCAAACAGAAGAATGAAACACAAGGTAATAATAAAAAACAATATTTATACTGTGCAATGCACATAGTTGCTCTATGTATCTCCCTCTTAAAACCTTTTAAGGGCATGGGTTAAATATTTACAGGTGGCTGGAATAAGTTGAAGGACAATAAAGATAACACAGTGAAACTTTGATTATTATATACCCATCATGTGACTTCCTATGCAAATGCTTTGTGTGGGACGATCCAGTAAACTTTTTAATTGTCAAGCACTTATTGGTGCTGTTAAGCACACAGGACAAAGTAAGTTAAATGCTACATAACATGATGTCACAGTACGTCTATCATGACGCAACAATATGTAAACACAGGTCATGTCACAAAATATATTTAGGTGTCATTCTGCGAAAGAAAAAAAAAATTACGTAAGATTTTCTCCATAATATTTGTATCCTTGTTAATTGTCTAAAAAGCAATTTACATACAACCTATTCTATAACAAATAGAGACATGTTATAAATAAATGTTGCACTTGTACTGTTGGATATTATGGGTCTCGCAAGCTCACCCAGTTATACTTCAGTCTGGCCCACAATATTCAACAGTACAAACACCACAATCAATAATTATCTGTGCCCATCAGGAGACAAAAATCTTGTCAGAAAAATCAGTTGACTGGACAATCAATTTTAATCAATTGGGAATTTACAAAAAAAAATTTAGGGGGGGGGGGGACATGGTGGAAGTCTGTACGAGCAAACAATATAGATAATTTGCATCTGGATAACAGGTGGTAAACTGTGATACAACTTGGCCCAAAAAGTACAACAGTGATGCATATATAATATAGAAGTACATATGCCAGTCTTTGCCTAAATCATGTGTAAATATCCTTAATATTGGTTCACCAAAAAATATTATTCGAAGTTATAGTATATTTGAAATTCAAAGAGCCAATTATCAATCCTGTCTGCTTACCAATACTTTCAAGGGTTATGTGTGAATCATTTTATGATTACACCAGACCTGAATGTTTGACCACCAAGAAGCGTTCAAAGAGTAAAATATATACTACCATATGTACACACTTCTAAGTCGAGTCCAGCTGCAAACAACATAGACCCTGATCTGTCATCACACAATGTGCCGGCAGATCAAGGTCTATGCTGTTTGTTCTACTGATTACTCCTAACAAACTGCATAGACCCAGATCTGCTGGTGCATTATGTGATGGCAGATCTGGGTCTGTGCAGTTTGCTGTTGGACTTGACATATAAGCGAGTATATACTGTATTTACAATTCTTCAACCTTTGTAATTTGTATCCTGTTTCCAAAAACTTTTTACTTTATACTGGAACAAGTAATCAACTTTATGGTGTCTTTTAGCAAAGAAAACTTCAAATACATGGAAAATGGTAAGCAATCACAATAAATTCCAGCACTAAGGCTATTTTTATCTCTTCCTAATTATTTCAATGATCTATTTATTTTCAATGGGGAAAAATCTTCATTCTGTGTTACCAATTCCAGAAATAAAATCCTTGTTTTTCCATTTGTTTAGCCTTAGGATACCTTGACATCATATATTTACCATTAATATTTACAGCTGATATTACCAGTATTGATTATTCATAATGTGAAAAAAGGAGATTTTAGATTTAGATTATCAAGTTGGTTCCAGCTTGTTTGACATGTGATTTTTGTGCTGCACTCACAGAAAAAATAACACATAGCTCTGATTATATGTTTGTTGCTCTTATAAACTCAATATAATGTAATCTGTATATAATTCATTTATTTTATAATTAGTCAAGTAAGAATAAGTAATGATCATACATAGTGTGCTGGATACAAACATTAGTTGGAGCACTTGGGAAAGTTTAAAACCCTCAGGATCAAACTCCTTCCTTGTAATCCAGTAAATCTTTGCACACAGAAAACCATGCACAATGATTAAAGTCTGTCTTAGATGGGTTGAAAAGGCATATATTTCAAGTTTGATGAAAAAATTCTTCACCAAATTAAAATTATATAATCAAATAGACCTGCTATCACTTTTTTGGCTTACTGTCTAAAAGTCAGCTTGGGCTGAAAGACACCCATGGCAGGATAATTTCAGCTATTTGGTTGAAACTTGTGGTATCTGACATGTTGCTCAACTGTATTTCTACTGTAAGAAAACTTCAGCTGAACTAGATATTAGATTGGTATGAATATGATAGGTGTTCATGCAAGGACTCTACCTACAGTATCAAATCTGGTCTGATGCGGTCAGGCAGCTTTGGAGAAAAAGTCAATATAATAAGGTTGTTTATATATTGGTATTATTAGCTGTTATTAGATGGGAGACGAGATTCATTTGTAGGTTTTCTACCTGGTTGCTATGGAAGCCGCACTGCTGCTTGGGGAGCCACCCAAACACAATTCTGGCACAGCATATCCTAAGGAACATTCCTACCAAATTTTAGTCAAAACTGGTTTAGCCATGCTGAGGAAGAAGTCAAAAAAGGTGTTCTACTTGACTGATATTGATGCCACATAACTGCTTGAGGCTTGAAGCTGGAGCCCCCCCTCCCCCTCCCCAATGGGGATGTAGAATAGGCCTGATGCACTCCTGCATGTTGTATGAGGCAACTAATGAAAGCACGAGCCGTGGTCGGTCAGTGCTCAGTGGTTGGCATGCTGAACTTGTGACCGAAAGGGTGCGGATTAGAAACCTACCATCGGATCAGCTTGGGTTGACTACCGTGGTGTATCCTTGGGCAAGGCACTTTACTTCACCTGCCTTAGAATTAAATATCCTACCTGTGTTGGTGTGCAGTAAAACACCAAACCAAAATCCAAGCTGAAATAATTTTGAAGAACTGTCCTAAGAATCACTACTACCAAGTTTTTGTTCAAAAGTGGCTTGGACAATCTGGGGAAAAAAAATCAAAAAATGAATTTTTTTCACCTAGTTGCTATAAAGTTTCATCTAGTTGCTATAGAAGTTTCACCTAGTTGCTATAAAAGCCAAATTGTTGCTAGGGGAACCATTCTGAACATAATTCTGGGAAAAAATGTCCTATGAAAAATTCCTACCAAGTATGTTCAAAACTGGCTCAGGCATTCTGGAGAAGCTGAAAAAAATAGGTTTTCCACCTAGTTGCTATGGACGCAAGCCGCTGCTAAGGTGCCACCCCAGAAACAAAATCTGGTAGGACATGTCATATGAATTGTTCCTACCAAGTTTAATCAAAACTGGCTCAGATGTTCTAAATAAGTTGAAATCACATAGTTACTATGAAAGGAATCACTGCACAACCAGAGTGCAATCAATGATTACATAGCGCACCTCTACAAAGCTATTAGTAGTCTCCAGTAGGCATTGTAAACATTAATTATCATGCGGAAAATAAGTTAAAACTAAAATGATATTGAAAGAGAAATATTGACCACTTTTCTGATTAAAAGATTTTTTTCCAATTTGTTCTCTTAGCATTTTAACATTTAATCTTTTTAAAATTTAAACTTTTAATTAGCACTATATTACCAGTATTGTGCTGACATACTGTTAAACTACCTACCTATTTACCCAACCACTTTCATAAGGCGTAAAAGGCATAAAACAATAATAAAGAACATTCTTTTCTATGATATTAAAGTAGGGGTACTAAATGAGCTGATAAAAACCAGAGATTAATGTTGTCTTCGGATTCTGTTTTCTTAAAAAACATTGTTCTTAAAATCTGCTTGAGAAGTTACAATTATTATCCACCCCTAGCATCCAGATTTTATTGGGCGAGAGTCACAGGCTTGAGTAACCTTGGAGTGACACCCAGCAGTACCAACACAGTTCATACATGTACATCAATCATTACCTTGATTAGCACTACAGGTGAGAGCTCATATGAAAAGCATGCAGCATGCAGTCCACTCATCTAATTTTTATGCTCATTCACATGTACAATACACAGTTAACCTGTTGAGGGTAACAATATACAACCTATAGTTATCAATATGGACAGTTTACCAGTGAATAAACATTTATTCACTTCCAACTGCACTGGTCAGAAAGGGTCTTCTGATTAGGTTAGGATGTATCTATAATGATAGAATCTACATGATCATAAACACAAATACTTAGCCCATGTTAGTAAACATAAAATGTAGGTCAAAGTGACCTTCCTTGGTTGTAAGATGTGGTAGTAAGAGATGCATCAATTATCAAGTTTCATGACTGGAAAAAAACAGCACCAAATACATTAACTTTTCACACAAAATTTAAATAAAGTCCCTGAAGCATGAAATATAGGACACAGAGACCTCTTTTTGCAATAAGGATGTAGAACTTATCAGGATGCACCCACTCACCATGTTTCATGATTCTAGGTAGGGTAGTAAGCATATAACATGCCAAAACATTATGTGGTCATGAGCTAAATGCAGAAGCTTTACCAAAGCCATTATAAGATGAAATATAGGTCACAATGAGCTTCTTTTGTTGTTAGGGTGTGGTAGTAACAGAGATGCATATCATCACTGATTTCGCAATTTTAGCATTAACAGTACCTGACAAATGAATACCACACACAAAACTGAACCCAAGTCAGTGAAGTGTAAAATATGGGCCATAATGACCTACTACTGAAATGAGAGAGTACTACTCAAGATGCATCCCCTCACCAAGGTTCATGATTCTAGATAGGATATTATGTACATAGCAAGCCAAAAACCTATATGGCCATAAGCTACATGGAAAATTTAATATAGGCCAGTAAAATGTGAAATGTAGGTCGCAGTGACCTTTTTTGTATTGGTATATTACTAAGAGAGATGCATATAATCATCTAGTTTAATGATTCAAGCATGAACAGTGAAAACACAAAATGTTTTGATGACGGGGATAGTACAATAGCTCTCCTCTACTTTGTAGAGGTGAGCTAAAAATCTGATAGAATATAACCAAATTAACATTCCAAACCAGTACAAAAAAAAAGACTGCTATTCCGAAGAAGTTAAAAATAGGTTTTCCAAATAGTTGTTACGTATGCCATACCTTTGCTAGGGGAAACATCCCAAAGCCAATTGTAACAGAGCATCTCCTATGTAAAATTCCTGCCAAGTGTTTATCAGAATTGGCTCAGCTGTCCAAGAGAAGAGAAAAATAGGTTTTCCACCTGGTTGCTAAGCCACATCACTGCTACGGGGCCACCCAAGGCAAAATTTTGCTAGAGAGTGTCCTCAGAAACATTCCTACAAAGTTTGATCAAAAATTGGCCATTACTGCATGTCTTTATGGGTAATCTTCTGGGTAAAATTGGTACCATATTTTATTTTAAGTATGTCACCCCTTATATCAATGAAAAATAATTTCAAATGATAACCCCATACCAGTCATACCTATATGCAGAAAATTATCCATACTGACTAAAAGTTGGAACCGATTCATACAGGAATGTCCGTTGCATTTGCTGTTGTCTACTACAAATCCTACTTCTAGATGAAACTGAAATTCATTTACTTGCTTAAAATAATTGGGTTCTTGTGTTGTCAACACTTGTAGTTATCATTTTTAATTGGGTGAAGTATTTATTCTGCAAACTTGAAGGATGTGCCTACATGATCCTTTTGAGATGGACTTTAATTAATGACATCAGATCTGTGCATAGTTATCATTACCTATTATGGTAGATATTAAGAGAATTGACAATTTGTGTTGCAAACTAGGAATTTTTTATTGAGAAAATAATAGGCAAAACTCGGCATGTATTTTGAAATGAACAGTATAGAGTAAATACACCAAGATCTTATACTCTTTACCAACTGAAAATTAATGCAATTCTGACCACTTATAGCATCTAGGGCTACTATTCCGATAAAATACATACTGTGTAAATGAAAGCTGAACATCTAAAACAAATGATTATGTACATCTCAGATAAAATATGTGGCCCAGCATAGATCAAATTGAAATATACAATAATAAACATAAACAATGATCAGTACATATACATATATACACCATAGTCTTTACAAATAAACAATATTAAATAAGTTCTAACTTTGCTGCACACATCAAGTGTAATGTAAATATATAATCAAAAGGAGACCATCTCGCTGTTACACAATGAATTGTTTTTGTCACATTTCATTTTATTCTCCACTGGCATTTTTCCTCACTCTATGTCATCTGCATCCCTGCATAATCAACTCCCATCAAACTTTGATTTAATGAATTCCCAACTGTCCATGTTTTAAAGTAAATGCAATATGTGGTTTACATTTACACATATAAAAACAATCACGACATCAACAGAAAATAATGTTGAAACCTGGATCTTTGTCATAGATGTACTGATGATATGTATCAAGCTTCATCAAAAACTGCATATATATGAACATATACTGAAATGCATTGATCAAAGCTCGTTCCCATTTATTTTTGGAAATATTACCAGTTATGAAAACTGTGATCCATTCAGACTGAGGTAACTCTGTCAGGCCTAGAGCACCAACTACCATATTTATCCGAATATTAAACATGCCCAACAGCTAACAGCATAGATCAACATCTGCTAGCACATTACAAGCTGCATAATTGGGGTCACAGTACTGTTTGCTTTAATGATATTCACTTTTGTAAAATAAACACTTACTTTCTGGCTTCAAATGACCTGATCATAACATTATGACATCATCAATATGAGGTCATTTGTTATTTAAGTATATCCTAGTGCTCTGAGTTTTGGGAGAGATTGGACGTAAAATGAAAAAATTACAATTTTAATAATCACATTAACAGTCCTTTGAAAAAAAATGATAAAGTTAATGAAAAGTATATGAGACCTTGGAAAATCATTAGCAATTTATAACCCGACGTAAATTGGCAGTGCATGCTTTCTGTTGTGGAAACCTGATATGATATCAGCAATTGTCATACTGAAAAAATACACACACCAACCTACCCTTTTTTGTGTTATAAGAGTAAGATGTGATTTTCAACCTGTACAAATTTGGTTAATTTTGAATACTCTTTCAGCTATTATTTTATGGATAAATGGTGACTGGGTACCTTTTTTATGAATAAATGGTGACTGGGTAATTTTTCCTAAACTTTTCTATGTAATAGCATTTACTTGGAGATAGATATTCAACTAAGGTTTGCCTGAGAAAATGCTCACCAGCCTATAAAATTTTAGATGATTCTGGCTTGCTTTCACTCTTAGCTATGTAGCAATATCAGTCTTTCAGAGGTTAAACATTTCATAAGTGATCATCCTTAAGGCATATATAGAATGACATCTGCTGGTACACAATGCAGCAGGAGATCCTGGTCTGTGCTGTTTGCAGTTAATTGCATCCTATTCCAGGATAAATATGGTAACTGCTAAAATGTCAGACATTTTGTATTAAACTGTATTTTACAGATCAACAAATGCAAATTCAATTCAAGAAATATCACTCTTTTTTAAAAAACAAATGGTATTGACTGTTAAAGAAATACAGAAAATTGAAGCATCCATGATTTTTCTGTAATTACACCAATTTCTGACTAGGCAAATGCTACTTCTGAGTGTCTGAGTTATAGTAAATATTTAACTTTAACTTTTTATATCAAGAATTTAACATTGATCATTCAATTCACTAATTCATGTCTACCGGAATAGCTACTCTTCTCAACAAAATGTTTCAGGCCAGGTCAAGTTTGTGCCATTTCTGTGTATAGCATCAACTGAAGCATTCATTTTTATATTCTCATATTATATAGTGAATGTTAACGAGGTGTGGCATTGCCTTTCTTATGCATCAGAGATGAAGATAAATTTCAGTGGGGCCTTAGAATCTGATCAGTGGGGCTCAATAGTCTGATCAGAGGGGCCTTACAGTCTGTTTTAGATATTTATAAGCATCATTCAATTCTTCAAAGAAACAAATGACCAGTGACACTATCTGTATGAGGAGGTAACTTGTGGGATAAAAAAAAGAAAACAGAAAAAGAAAATAATCTGCATTTTTCATATTTTAGACATTATTCAAGAAATAAAACAAACAAACAAAGCACATACATTTCTTGAAGTTAATGCCCGCACTTGAATCCCTCACATTTCAATCTACCTTTTACAGACTTTCTTTTGCATGCCACAATATAACCTCACTTGAATCACAACTACTCAAATTTGCCTACATGCATAAATCATTGATGTTTCTAACTTCCTTTCTGCTTTACTTGCAAATTCCATCAAAACTGTCCTTGTCTGTACAGCTCTCCCTCATTATAATGCCCTTCATTATAACATGATTCCAGATATTGCACAGTACCATTATGGATACCACAACCAAAACTAAACCATACTTGAATTGGTCTATCAAATGTATGACAATATTGGTTGAAAGAAAACAACATGAAGCTTAGTATTATATTTTTATTTTCCTTATTTAAACATTATTATTTGACAATTTTAAATGCACATATACAATGTAGTAAACAAATATATTTGATTGGCATTTTGTTTATTACCCCACCCCCACCCCCAATACATGCATTCACTGAGTTTTCTATCATTCTTGCTAGTACAGTTCAGTGCATAACACAGTCAGCAGTTGAGGACCCTAATGAACCGTTAGAATGAGGGAAAGCTGTACCAACTAATAAAATAGCTGTAATTGTTAGCACATAATGCCGAATTTGAATACTTCTTTTTTCCTCTATAACATGATAAACATGCTGCGACCATCTGAAAGTTACAGGAATACCTACATTTATGAATTGATCAGATCATCTTTGTTTCCTCGTATATTATATATGAAGAATATTTGTACAGGCCTTCAAATTGTTTTCACAAGACTTCTTGCCCAAAGGCAAGTATAATTATAGTTTTACTTATTTGCTTTACCTGCCTATGCATGTTTCAGGTAGCAACAGATTTCATCTTCCCCAATGGGTTATCTGCATTCTAGTATTTGTTGCCTGTGAAAATTAACTAGCCCAGAAAATAGGAATTTTAAAGACTTGTAATTTTGGGTTTATAGTCTTGTGTTAATGGGTAAGAGAATAATAATTGTGGTTTCACTGTTGCACACTGAGTTTTTAACCTGCAACATGTCAGTAGGAGCTGGTAAAATGGTTATTGGTCATAGTAAAACCACCATTATTGTCCAAAAATCCTTAAAACACAAGACTGTTATCCCCAGAACAACACAGTTTGGACATTTATAAAACTAGAAATATATCCATATGCCATGGATGCTCCCACCACTATGATACAATTAAAAGTGACAGTTCCTAGTCAAACAGGGGCCATAACTCCATAAAACTTTGCCTAAAACTCAAACCAGACCTAGGTACTTTCTGTGAAGCCAAATTTAGTTTCAATCCATAAAGTCCTTCAAAAGTTATTGAGCAGAATTTGAAGGGCAAATTTCTAAGTCAAACAGGGACCATAGCTCTGTAAAATTTGCTGAAAAAAGGTGACAACTGCACTTTACCATGATCTTATTAATATAAAACCGTATACCAGATTTGATTTCAATCCATAAAGTACTTGAAAAGTTACTAAGCGGAAACAAAATTGAAGGGCAAAATTACAAATCAAACAGGGGCCATATCTCCTTACAAATTTTTGGGGAAAAAGGTGAAAACTGAATTTAACCTATATCTTCATAATGTAAAATCTTATACCAAATTTTATTTTAATTCATGAAGTCCTTCAGAAGTTACTGAGTGGAAACAAATTAATGATGGACTGAACAGGATGGGACGTATGGGCATGGCAGATGCATGAAAATAACTGAAATGTCATTCACTATGGCACTGAGAGATTATGATATCACAATTGTAAAATGTTTCCAACAAAATATCATAAATAATTTTCACTGAAAACTGCATCACACGTCTGTTGCTCGTAAGACCACAAATAACTATCATTCTCCATATTTGTAAAAGTACAGAATCTCTGTTCTTTTTTTCCATGTTGCACCATGCCATTGTGAAGCTACTGAACAACCACTGCAGTTCTGGGGAAAGTTTCCAAACTAGCTGTTACGGGAATGATGTCACTGTTGTGCGAATGACATCACTGATTAACCAATCATGAGACACAGATTTTACTCATTACAGGCCTAAGGCTTGCCAATTTAGACAAGGTAATAACAAAATGGATTTTACTGCCACAAATTTTAATGTTCAACCAATCAGAAATTACATTACATTTGAAGATGTGTTAGAAGGTAGTTTTCACAAAAATAAATGACACTGTTGTTCCAAAGTCAGATTCTTAAAGAGGCCAGGAAACAAGTAGGCTCTGATTCTGTACATAGCACTTTTAATACATTTAAGTTAAAAATCATACTTCCAACTTACAGGACATATTACATTCAGTGACTTCCTGTTTTGTTGAAAATAAAGAAAAGAAAAATATGACTTCCTTACAAAGTCTATTTTCTACTATCTGTGACACATATCTATATATAAATACAAATACACATAATTACCTTTCTAGTCATGTGACTAATGCACATGGCAAAAGAAAGCAGCCTGCATTATTTCATGTGCTTCATCATTAAATTAACATACTAGTATCAATGACATTTGGTTCCATTGCAAAATTTAAGCCTAACATGTAGTTCCAGAGTCCAGAGAAATAGGATTGTGATGAAGTAATAGTTGTTGGGGTAAGAATATGTTTTATACTAAAAGAATTCAAAATCCTTGGCCTGAAAATTGTTTCTTACTCACTGGTCCAAGGCTTTCCAGATCCATATACAGGTCCAACAACCAAGTCTGACATGTGAAATTTGGTAAACTCATACACTAGATGCTTGGTTTTAGCTGATGTGAAGGGAAAGTCCCATGCCTGATTGACAAAGATCAATCTTAGACTGGTGCTCAGTGTAATGCATGCTAAATTTGCTGATTTCCATAATGTGGTATCAATATCAATTTCTCACTATCAAACAATCAACTTCCACTTGCATCAGTGACTCTTTACAGATGTTTTAAGGATTAAACAGCACAATTTATTCAATTTTAAAGGAACAACTAAGAAATAATATATGTCCGACTAGCTAGTGCTGGTGAAGTATGATAGGCCTGTGGCCAAAAAGATTGATCCTGGATCTTGGACCATCATAATTTTAAGGCCCTGAAATCAAGTTACTGTGACCTAGTTGTCAAGACAAATCAGACCTCTGAATGATACAAGATACCAGCAGTTATTCAAAATTGTTAAAATTTTGAAAGTTGCAATAATACATGTCAAGATATAAAGCCATCTTATTTCTTCCTTTTCAGAAAATTAATGAAGCATATAGAAAAATCTATTTTGTTAAGAAAGACATTTCCTGTTACTGAAAGGGGGAGTAGGGAGAAGAAGAAAAACTTCACAATATCTTGGATAGGGATATGTGGGCCCAGGATCCCCTAAAAAGGTACCCAGTCATGTACTACAGTAAATTTAAATTCATATACCTATTATTGTATAGTGCATTCATAATATCGTTGCTCTTGGCTGAAATAAAGTGTGTTCTTCATGATCTCATTGTCCATTGTGTTACTGTCAGGCTGCTCTCCCTAAAGGATGCAAAAGACCCAATCTAATAATCAAAAGTAAAACATATCTATGTCAAAGCTGATGTGTCAGGCTGCAAAAAAAGTACACAACTGGGTGGTACCTCCCCATATACCTGTATTGAGGTAGCCTGGGTAACCCAACCCACTCTGGCTTTTACTGCGGAAGAACTGAAGTGAAATGACAACAAGGCGCCACAAATTTTGAGGTGCTAATAAGCTCTGACTAAGGCAAATTGGATTAATAAAGAAAACAAAGTATATGCGTTCACATCTTTAAGGTAAACAAAAGCTAAATTTATATCAATCAAGGAGAATATTGTAAGATCACTTTAGCTGTATATCAGCCTTATGTCATTTTTTATGTCATCATCTCAACAATGTCAATACACATTCATGGAATGAGATCAAAATATATCCACCTGATTTTAATCTACCAGGGGTGCAATTTTTATTGTTTTCTATCCAGACTGATATCTGCAAAATCTCTGCAGATACAGTCTGGGCAGGCCGAGACTAGTATAGAGGAAGTTCTCTCCCTTCAATTTAAAATTTGTTGTCTCAAACTTAAAGTTTATCCTTAGAGAGTATTTATACAGTGTCTATGTTGGCACTATAATCTACAAGTTGTCGCCAAATTGGGCAGCAAATTATAAGAGTTTTTGCACTGTGGATTTGTGTTTGTTTGGGGGTGCAATGAGTGATTTGTCACAAAACTTTTTTGGTCACCCTGATCAATACAAACATAGTACACCTGGTAAAACTTTGAACCAGTGTGCAATTCAAGGAGACGTCAGAACTTTCAATTGGTTCCTTGTCATTCTCACATTTTTATGATAAAAAAACAATACAACACACCCTCTTCATACCTACATCAAGGAGAAAATTACTGAAAGCAATGAGGAATCTGGGTACAAATCTGACAGCTCCTTGATACATGTATAAATTCCATTGCCAATCATTTAAAATGTACTTTCCTGATGCATTGGGATTGCCATGATGTTTTCTAGTTAGAACAATTTCAAAAAATGGAATAATCTTAAGCACCGTTTTATAAATACTTCAACAAATCAAAGGAGCTGTGATGGCTCATTTGTCAACATGCCAGATTCACAACTGAAAGAATGTGTGTTTAAATCCTACCATCAGACCAGCGCATGTCAGCTACTGTGGTGTGTCTTTTGGCAAGGCACTTCACTCTAATTGCCTTGGCACTATATAACCTGCATGTGTTGCTGTGCTGTAAAACACCAAACCAATCAATAGATCAAACATTTGGTATGAGGTACCACATGGCTTTTCTGAACTAACGGAACAGGGCAATATATAATTTGGCACTGAGGACTCAAGAAATAAAAATATAATGTAGAGAAGATGTTGAGAGTACTTTGTTACTCTGATGGAAAGTTAACTGGATAAATTAAGTTATAGAAAAAAAACAGCCTCCAAACATCTAGATCATCAAAAACATCCAGGTTTAGTTAACAGAAAATCATTCCAGATATTGAAGTGCATATTATGGAACAGATCTACTGTAAATTTGAAATTTACCAGTCAAAGAGAATAAGTTTAAAAGTTTAAGTGCAAAATGACATGTTCTATCAAAATTATGTAACATTTATGTGAGACAAAGTAACATGCTGGCAATTAGTAAGAAAATTACTATATAATAAACAAGAAACAAAAAAGTTACAATCAGAGCCAGCATGAAAATTTAATTGAAATGTTATTTTGTGTGTAAAAATTTACTCGAGTCCTAATTTCTGTTTTGAACATAATGTGCTCTGCCAATTCTACACTACTTAAAGTTATGACAATTATGTCTGTAGCAAACACATTTACAATATCTGAAACCCACATGTGATTGATTACATTACCAAACCATGGAGTGGTAATGGAATCGATCACACATGGGTTTCTGATGATGACAGAAAACAATAAATATGAATGTGATGTCCCATATCCAGTACAGGAAAAGCATCACTTGAGATCTCTTCCAATAAGGAATACCTGTCACTGTGTGTTAATCATTATTATTTGTATATGTGATTTGTTTTGCAGACTCAGCAATAAGTTCCTTTGCACCAACTGATGACAAAAAACCTGAACAGAGGTCTATTATAAAATCACAGTTTATAAAGCATTTAAATAATCAACAATCAGAAAGTATATTTTTATCCTCAATTTTATACAATCTTTCTCTCGTAATGGAATAATTATCTTTCTCATCTTCTGATGAGGATGAAATTCACTTGCAGTGCATGGAACAACTTGAGTAAACAACTAGAAACAAGATGGGAAAAGAGTAAAGGTATTTCAAAGAAAATGTTCACGACAGAGGTCAAAGGAGTATGCAACAGTTACTGCAGTTTCCTTCTCCACTTTTGTCCTTTTTGAGCTGGCCTGAAAGATAAAAAAAGAAAAGATTTTCATGTGTAAAAAGCAGCATTCTCAAAACTTTTTGAGTATGGAACTCATGCTCAAGCTTAAGTTCTCAAAATTTTAACGAATGAATAACGTTAGAATCGTACAACTTTTAAAATTTTCTAACTTGGATCCCTCTACTAAAATGCATAATTTTAATGATGCAGATGCACTCCAAGCATCATATCTAAAGGTTTCGAGCTGAACTTGTTTCATGCACAAACAGTTTTGGGAATATGTGGCCAGGCCACGTATTCACAAAAGCCCTCAACTTGAGTGCACACTCAAAGAAAAGTTTTGAAAGTTTGCAATAAATGAACTAACTGAAATGCAAAAGATTTCAAAATGGAAATATGTTTAGATATAGATATCTGTTACGGTAAATATGTACAGTGTATTTTGTAACAATTTAACAAACATAAGACCTCTGATAAGGGTATTTTGAATTTGTGCAAGCAATCAATTTGAGGAGTTTCATGAATATGGGGCCAGATCATGCACTTCAATACTATGACTAGGTCAGGCATTGGCTGTTTATAGTATTTAAGTTTCTGATATAATGATAGCTGATGAGTTTCTATCAATGAACCCTTTACTGATTTTTCTCACACATTTAAATACTTTTTTTATTTTTCAACCCATGCTGGATTTGCTATTTTCTCTTATGCCATAAAGTTTTCAACTGTTTATTCCATATTTCTGATGACTGAAGGTCCAGGACGACCAGTGTCAAAAACCAACTAAGCCAGTAATAATATGTATTCAATACTTCCCATATGAAGAAGATTATAACCTAGAAAATAAAAGTGCATAACATAAGAGTTTTTTCACACTGAAACAAATAATTTATATTTCTGTATTATCCTTTTCAACTTAAATCTTATCTAGATTAAATCTGGGCACAGTATTTATTGTCTTCAACAAATCAACATCTTCATTAGTCAAGGGTCGTCAATCCACTTCACTCCAGATCGACCCTAGGCATATGTAGCTAGTCAAAACAGTGTTTTGAACAAATGCCCTATTGCAGATAAAGAAACCTGCAAGTGACACGTGTACATGTAGTTCTCTACGTAGCCTGCAATGAGTATTCTCATTTATACATGTATTCCTAGGTTAAATTTAATGAGCAATCTGATTTGATAAGTTTCTTTAGCTGCATCCAATCAAATGACAGAGTGGCAGATCCCATTTCTGCTAGCTACATATGCCAAGGGTCAATGTGGAACGATGACCCATGGCTAGTGAAGATGGCAAATAATGGGGTCTGGTTATATATCTTTCACATCATTCCAAGCTTGAATGAGTAATATATTTTTTCTCACATTTTTTTCGAAGAAAAATGCAAGATATAGCGATGATGAAATTGCTGCCATTGGTTGCAGTGGTAGCACCAACTCACTGAGTAGGGACTGACCATTTACCATTTAATGGGGAAGGGGGGGGGGAGGGCTGAAATTTTCTTTCCAACAAGGATATTTGTTTTTCTTTTATTTAAAGACCCTTTTTTGTACACCTATCTTTAAGAAAGGAGAAAAGGAGGATCCAGGGAACTACAGACCAATATCCATTAAAATTATTTGAAAAAGCTATGTAGGTCTATGAACTTTTTTAAACTTACTTTCTTTTTCATAAGGCACAATCAGGATTTAGAAAATATCACTCATTCCAAACAGAACTCACCAAGTTAACAGATCTTTGGCTACAAGAAATGGATAATTATGGTTCTTTGACTAGGATTGTTTTCCTTGACTTCAAGAATCCCTTTGATCTAATTGATCATGAAATTCTGCTGCAAAAGTTGAACTGTTACAGGTTTGATAATTCTTCTTTAAACTGGTTTAGATAATACCTAAACCAAAGGTCTCAACAATTTAACATTGGCAATATGAGCTCACAAACTCGCACTATTTATTCAGGGGTCAAGGCTCTGTTTTAGGCCCACTCATCTTTTGTATTATGTAAACAATCTTCCATTAAATACTGAATCCACACACACAGATTTGTTTGCAGATGATGAATCTTGTATACATCTAGTTCTGATACTGTAGTTATCCAAATAAGATTAGACTCAGACCTTGTTAGAGTTCAAAGTTGGGCACAACGAAATAAGACGGTAATTAATGAAGGTAATACAAAATGTATGAGTTTGGGGACATCACAAAAACTACACAAGTTAGGGAACCCAGAATTAACTCTTATAATGAATAATTGTCAGTTAGAAAATGCCAAACAAGAAAAGCTTGTAGGTTTGTCTGTAGATAATAATTTAAAATGGGATGACCATATTGACAAGCTTTGTAAAGCACTGTCATCCAAAATTGCCCTAATCACTAGAATCAAGAAATATTTACCTACAGAAACTCACATTCTATACTACAATGCATATATTCTTCCAGCAATGGATTATTGTTAAACATTATGGGGAAAATGTGCCAAATCTCACCTTGACAGGATTTATAAACTTCAGAAAAGGGCAGAACACATTTTAGATGAATTTATTGATTATTCATCAAAAGCATTGTTTACAGAACTAAAATGGTTTACAATATATGAGAGGATTGATTTTCACAAGGCAGTTCTTGTATATAAATGTCTACATGGAGCTGCACCAGAGTATCTTCAGGATATATTTAGGTCTTATTCAACACATTACAAGTTGAGATCAACATCACATGGAAACCTTCATCCACCAAAACCAAGAACAGAGCAATTTAAGAAAAGCTTCCAATACTCTGGTACAATTCTGTGGAACAAGCTTCCACAGTATGTAAAATCTGCAGAAAATATTACAGTATTTAAGAAGAGATATCGTGAGTATGCATGTGTTACTAATACATTATAATAGAATTTGGCATCTATAATACTAAAGATGTGTTAAAATAAATAGTAATTACTATTATCTTTCGTATCATGCAGACTGTTTTACTTTTCTAATGAGGGCCTCTATAAATAAAGTATTATTATTATTATTGACAGAATTAGTTCTTTTTTCAACAAATCAGAGTAAAGAGTAGAAGATTTTTTTGTTCAAGCTATCTGGAAACTGGAAATTGTTTTTAAAAAATCCCAGACCCACCCCCCGCCCCTTTGAAAATTGAATGGTACATCATGTTTCTTGGAACCCTTGTTTTTATTCCATTTTAAATGAATAATGACTGTGAAGCTCAGGTATGAAAAATTATTTACCCCAGGTATAAAGCTGAACTGTAAACAGTATAGACCCAGATCTACTGACACATAATGCACTAACCAATTTTTAAAAAATACTTCGAAGTTTACCTTGTTCTTATTGGTTAGATCGTCACCTGTTGTCTTTGCCAAAATATTATAGCACCTCCACATGTGCATGCAAGTGGGCTATAAGATTCCTTTGGTTCATCTGGTGTCTTATTGCCAAGTTACCTAGTCTAAACATGCAATGCTGCTCAAGTGTGCATCATGTATTACTAATCATTGACAAAACATGTTTACCATCTCTCTGCCTGTTCATCCATCCACATTTGTTCCTAAATGTTTAATGCTCACTTTTTATTTTTTATGATATTGATTAATTAATATATCAGCAACATACCTAATGAAAAGAAAAGCCCTTTTTATTTGCACTTTTTCTGTTTACTTATTTATTATTATCATTGTTAATTATTCAAGGATTTACCAAGTGCTGATGGCACATTAAGCTACAGCAGGTCTGGCTATACACTGTTTTGTCAGTAATAAAGGCCTATACAGTGTTACGACTCTAGGTCTTGAAATATGTAACAGAAAGAAAGTGAAACCAATAAAATCAAGTAAAATCAACAAGCAATTTATTTCCAGACAATTAAAGTGAAAATTCAATGACACTGACAATTTCTGAGTTAAATTCCAAATAATCCTAAATGTCCTAATCACAAGTCCAAAATAACAGAATGTTCCGAATGAATTCCAATAGCCTTGAATGTCTTGATGTACCACAAAGATGTAATAAAGAATGTATTTGAATGAGTTCACATAAATTCCAAAATCATGTATTAATCCAAAAGTCAATGAGCACTTTAGTATTTCCAATGAATATTGTCTACAAATAATTCCTCTCAAATTTTATCTGATTTCAACAACACAACTGTAATTACTAAAATAGATTCCTTACAGACTCATCTTTAGAACTGGAATTCTAGAATAGGAATGAATTTGTTTACCAAAATCTGTATATAAATACACATGCCTACATGACCCATGTCACATCAGAATATGAGTAATGGAAAAATACTGGCCTACCTGACATATGTCGCAAAAGTCTAATTGTGAAATGCCTTTGAAAATACTGGTCTACCTAACAAATGGCACAACTTACAAGCATGGACAAAAGTTAAGTATGTATTTTCAAATAAAAATGCAACTTACAATTATGGAAAAAAGTTAAGTATTTAAACACCACACATAACACATCCCCTCATAAAGAAAATGAAAGATTTGTGCAATAAAGCTTTCTTTTAAGTATGCATCAAAATTACATTGAAAGATGTCTTATACATGACACTCAGTCTAATTACACAAAATAAGGCAATATAGTACTTCTATACATCTGAAAGTACATCTGCGATCACATTATCTTTTCCCCTAATGTGTCTAATGCCAATGTTGTATTCTTGCAGTATTAAACTCCATCCCAACAATCTCCATTTTTATCTTTCATTTTGTTAATGAAAGTAAAGGGACTGTGTTCACTGAATACAATAACCGGAGAAAGAACCGAGTTAAAATAAACTTCAAAATGTTGTAAAGTCAATATCAAAGCCATACATTTCTTCTCAATTGTGGAATAATTTTTCTGGTGCCTGTTTAGTTTTTTTTAGAAACATAGCACACAGGATGATCCACACCATTTTTGTCTTCTTGAATCAATACTCCACCAACCCCTACATCACTTGCATCAACAGTCATTTTAAATAATTGGCTGAAATTTGGTGCAGAAAAAACTGGTGCATTCTTAAGCATGGCCTTTAATTTATCAAAGAATTCCTGACACTGGTCAGACCAATGAAACTTGGATTTCTTACTCAACAAATGTGCCATAGGTTTAGTAATTATGGAAAAATTTGAACAAAATTTCCAATAATATCTAGCCATACCTAAAAATTGCATCAGTTGCTTTTTACAAACAGGCACAGGGAATTCAGAGATAGCCTTGACCTTAGCTTCTACAGGTTTAACTTGACCTTGTCCCACAATATGTCCTAAAAATGTGACACAAACATGGCAAAACTAACTTTTGCTTGAATTAATCATCAGATTTGATTCACTGAATCGATCGAAGAATTTCCGAATGGTTGCCAAGTGGTTTTCCCAAGTGTCACTGTAGATGATGACATTATCGATGTAAGCATCACAATTATCTAGACCAGATGTTATCTTGTTCATAAGACATTGGAATGTTGCAGGGCAATTTTTCATACCACAAGGCATCACTTTATATTGATAAAGCCTATCTGGAGTTACAAATTATGAAATTTCTTTTGCTCTTTCCATGAGTGGAATTTGCCAGATTTCTTTTAAAAGGTCAAACTTGTTGACAAATTTCGAATTTCCAATTTTATCAATGCAATCATCCATTCTTGGCATTGGAAATGAATCTGTTTTGGTGACACTGTTGACTTTTCTATAGTCAGTACACATGCGGAATGTATTATCTGGCTTAGGTACAAGAATACATCATGAACTCCATTTACTTTTACTTGGTTCTATAAAATCATTCTCCAGTAAATACTTAATTTCTTTTTTCAAATATTCCTGTTTGGGAGGATTCATCCTGTAAGGATGCTGTTTCATAGATGTAGAATCTGCAGTGTCAATGTCATGATAGATTTAATTTTTCATGTAGGATCATCAGGAAACAAGTGTTCATACTCATGTAATAGCTGTTCAAGTTCACTCCTTTCCTTTGGTTGTAGATGTGACAATTTCTGGTCCAGAATGCTTAATCTTTCTGAATTCCGAAGGTTGGTTAAACCAGAGTCACTACAGCCAGACTGTGTGGGACAGATACAACTAGATTGATTGAATAATTAATTAGGCTATCTCTGTGAAAATACTCATTTAACATATTGATGTGACAAAGTTGTTTCTGTTTCTGCCTCCCAGGAGTATTAATGATAAAATTTAAGTCATTTACTTTCTTTTCAATTGAACAAGGACCATAAATTTAGCCCGAAGGGGATTTTGAGGTATGAGAAAGAGAGCTAGAACTTTATCACCAAGCTGAAAACGCCTTTCCTGTGTATTTCTGTTATACCTTAATTTCATTTTTGACTGAGTAGTGTGAAGATTAGTCCTTGCTACTTCACAAGCCTTCGACAACTCATATTTGAAACCAGAGACATAGTCAAGAAGATTAATCTCTGAATCTTCATTTAAAAGAAGCTTTTCTTTCAATAACTTAAATGGTTCATGGACAGTATGTCCAAAAACTAGTTCAAAAGGACTAAAACCCAGTGACTCTTGAACTAATTCCCTAACAGCAAACAACAACAAATAAACACCCTCATCCCAATTCTTTCCTGTATCAAAGCAATATGACCGAATCATATTTTTCAAAGTTTGATGAAATCTTTCCAAAGCCCTCTGACCTTCTGGGTGATAGGCAGAAGATTTAAACTGTTGGATGCCTAATTCACGCATAACTTGTTGGAAAATTCCAGACATAAAATTTTACCCTTGATCAGACTGGGCAGATTTGGGAAGACCAACAAGTGTAAAACACTTGACCAAAGCTTTTACAATGGTTTTAGTTTTAATATTTCTCAAAGGAATTGCCTCTGGAAATCTTGTAGACGCACATATGATAGTCAACAAATATTGGTTGCCTGACTTGCTCTTAGGTAATGGACTGACACAGTCTAGCATTATTCTGCTAAATGGTACATCAAATGCAGGAATAGGCTGCAGATGAGCCTTAGGTATCTTCTGATTGGGTTTTCCTACCATTTGACATGTGTGACAAGATCTACAATATTTAGAAACATCATTTTTAAGTTTTGGCCAATAAAAATAATCCAAGGTCTTGTGATAAGTCTTATTGACTCCTAAATGACCAGCCAAGGGAGTTTCATTGCCTAGACTAAGAATTTCCTGTTGATATGACCTTGGAACGACAATTCGATAGCTCACTAACCACTCATCACCAACAGGTACCTCAGGTGGTCTTCATTTTCTCATAAGGTTACCATTTTTCACAGAGTAACAATCTGGGACTTGTATGGCTTCAGTTTCACTAACAGCCCTCTGAAACAAACAGGAGATCTCAGGATCTTGTTCCTGTTCGACAATGAGTGATTGCCTTTTCTCACCCTGATTAGAATAAAGAGAATGAGTTGTACAAAGAAGATCACTGTGATCAATACCTTGTTATTGATCAATATCAGGAGAGAAAGTGACGTTATCAAAAGAATGGCCAATAAATGTGTCAGCTAAAGGAATAATTTCCTAATCAAAATCATTCTCAAGAGCTCTTTTTGCCATAGCTCTGGTAACTGCACAAGCAGGATACAAATCAGGGATTTCAATCTCAATAGGATCAACTCTTTGATCCAAACAAGGCTTGTCAGTTACAAGTGGATTAACCAGGACCTTATCTCCAGCTACGTCACTGTCTAGTAACAAATGGATACCTTCTATAGGTAAAGAAGTCACTGCCCCAACAGTCACAGGTCCTGAAACTAAGTCTGATGCCAAATTGACACAATGGAGAGGAACATTTACAAAGCTGCACTCTACTCCCTGAATAAGAAGACTTTCACTAGAAGAAGACTTCTCATACAAAGGCATAGCACTTGATAACAAAAGACTCTGAGAAGCTCCTGTATCCCTTAATATTTTAATTGGGATAGGTTTGGCATTATCATCAATAAGTGATATAGAACCTTCTGAAAGTAATGGTTCACAAGTCTCCAAAATAGAATCAGACTGGGATTTCAACAACACAACTGTAATTACTAAAATAGATTCCTTACAGACTCATCTTTAGAACCGGAATTCTTGAACAGAAATGAATCTGTTTACCAAAATCTGTATATAAATATTCATGCCTACATGACCTACATGTATGTCACATCAGAATATGAGTAATTCTAATGGAAGAATACTGGCCTACCTGACATGTCACAAAGTCTAATTGCAAAATGCCTATGAAAATACTGGCCTACCTAAAACATGTCACAACTTACAAGCATGGACAAAAGTTACGTATGTATTTTCAAATAACCATACAACTTACAGTTATGGACAAAAATTAAGTATATAAACATCATACATAGCAACTGTTAGCTTGAGATCATTAGTAGAACAAACAGCACAGACCCTGAACTGATGGCACATTAAGAAGCTAAAACAGGTCTGGCTCTATGCTGTTTGCCAGTAATAAAAGTCCATACTGTTAACTTGAGAACATAGACCCTAATCTGATGGCACATGAAGCTGCAACAGGTTTGGCTCTACCTTGTTTACAGTTACAAACATTTTACACACAATCAAGAATGGTATTGTGATGAGAAACATTTTTTAAAAAATTCTTTATCCTAGAATATTCAACAGCTAAACATTCTTTTTACAAAAAATAACATAAAATCAATGAAACTACAGCAACAAGTCTATATAAACCACAGTGGCACAGGGGTGAAGGTGTTGGACTCGTGACCACAAAGGAGCGGGTTTGATCCCCACCATTGGATCACCACAGATTGACAACTGTGGTGTGTCCTTGGTCTAGGCACTTTACTCTTCTTCAAAGTTGCTGAACCATAAAACACTAAACCAAACCAAGCAAAAAGTGTACACGTGAGATTGACTAGCTAAGGAACTAAGTCATCTGCACTGTTAATTATTCTCTGTAACAAATATACAGGTGAACACTGGTATGAAAAGACACAGCTTCCTCTAATTGCTCATATTATTGTTACCATTTTGTTTAGTCTATTATAAATTATTGCAAATAAGATAATATTTTATTGCAATTAAAACTAATATTGGGTAAGTTTACATAAAAATACACATTAACATTAGTGGTAAAAACTTTTGAGTACTTTGGCAACTCAGATCCAAATGTGCGTAATTTTAAGGACCATGGTGCATTCACCATTGAATCTTAGGTATGGCTGGAAGTGTGGGTGCTGGGATTTTTTGTTGTTGTAAATTTTGACATCCAACCACAAACCCCAACCAATGTCAAGTTTCTTATAAAAAATTAAACAAAATTGTGTAAAAGCGGTGGAATGGGCTTATCAAGGAAGAAATTAATTTTTGAAGTGAAAAATGTTTCTTTGATAATAACTACACAATCATAATACGTTAGAAGTCCTTCCACTAGCTCACAAATCCTAGTCAGATAAAAATGGTGCCTAATGCCTTAATTCATCAGTTACTACTGGAGTGGAGCTGCACACTCTTCCTGGTATGTAACTGCTGGAAGGGGTTTGGAGCGAATGCCCATATTATGACCAGGTTAAGTATTAATGAAGAAACATACTTTGTTTTAAAAATTGGTTTCTTCTAAAAATAAATTACCCAATCATAATACAGAATAAGTAGAAGATGGAGGGAGTTAAATCCCTTTACTACAGAGTTGGTTCTGGCTCAGGTCTACTAACTTATCAGGAGCAGCTTTGAGTCTCGTTCAAGATATGGACTAAGAATAGCACAGATCAACGAAGAGAAGTGGTCTTAATGGTAAAAGCTTTCGCTCCTGCAAATCCAGTGGAACTAGAGTTACCCGCATCATTACAAAACTTCTGCAGAACCTGGAAAGGTAGACTGTTGCACTGCTAATATAGGCCCTACCAGGTGAAATTGAGCCTTCTAAGATGAAAGGTCTCTCTGACAGATGCTTGAGAATGTTGTATCAGACTGTCATCACATGGCTTGAATAATATCAGTCAAGAAGTAGTGTTGCTCGAACACTAGGCTCGTGGTGATTGATCTGACCAAATAAACGGATATGCATAAGAAATTCATATAGTCTTGTGTTAATTCTTTGTACACTGAGTGGATAACCCAAAAAATCCAGGACAAAACAGCCTGAGTGGAAATATCATCCTTTCCTTCTTTGAGGGGTAAGAACAATAGACCTCCCTCTTCTGATTACGTCAGTACATTTGACACACCGCATCATCATGGCTAGCCAGCATGACCATGGTTCTGAAACAGCTAAATCTAGGAAAAAGAGTTGGCATTATTCAATGATATAAAAGTAAACAGACTGCACTATAGGCATGAAAAGTCAAATATTTACACTAAAGATCTGAACAGCTTTTATTAGGCTACAAGTAGCACTACAAAATCAGTTCAATTCAAAAGTAGGTCATGTAGAAGTGCTCTCCGTGTTTCAAAAATAGTACTGCTTATTGACCTCATATATACAACCTCACATATACATGTACATGATATACAAGAAAGAATAAAGGCTCCAATGCTTGCCAAATGAAGTGGGAAGAATATCGTACGTAACACATTTTCCAAACTGTCAACACAAGTTTGTCTCCTCTTTCTGATGAGTCCAAATCTGGGACTCAAGTCTAAGATGCATCTGACTCAAACTCAGGTACTCAAGTAATCATTGCTGCACTAGAAGATGAGTCCAGTATAGACACAGGTTTCAAAACGAACAGGAAACTCTTCTTGGCAATGAAATGTTTTTTTCTGAAATTTTTTTGGATCTGTGCCAGGCTTGCAAGTTCAGCATTTTTCTGGGTCCAAAAACATTTGTAAAAATATTTCATTCACAGGTGAAGCAAAAAGATCTGCCATGTTTTTTAATCTCCTACCATCATCTACATCCATGAAAATATATATAAATATAACTCAGACTGGTCTCATATGTCACTGAATTAAAAACAAAAAGAAAAAAGACATGAGACGACAAATTTTGAATGTAATTTTATAGACAGTTCAAGAAACAGAGTATTTTAGAAGCAGGTGGTCGAATAGAAGGTCAGTTCTGATAATTATTGACAGAACCAATGAACCGATCTGTTTGCTAGTTTGGTGCTGAAACTTATATAAGACTAATTGCATATTTAACTCGATTCCAGTACTAATAAAGTCATAGCAATATATAAAATATGGATTTCTTTAGTGCTAGGTCATTTTTTAAAAGTTATTATTTAGTGAAACTAATTATGAGATACATGACTGGTATATGACCAGGTGCAGGTTTTAGTATTATCCACAATGGAGGTGTTGAACAAACTTTTCAAGATGAAGGCTTTGGTTTTAATGATTTTTCTCTTTTACATGTAGTAAAAAGTTACCAATCCTTCTAATGTTTTTACAACTGAGATTCTTCCTCTACAGGTAACTAATATAGTTTAAACAAATGGTATTTATTATATCAGTGTCAGCAACCTAATGAATAGTGAAGCATGGTTCTCCCAATTTTTGAAAATTGGACTTTTAACTTGAGGCTACTTTTCATGATAAACAAGTCATTCCTCCACTTTCCAAAAATGGTATTATTCTATTTCTCTTGTTTTATAAATGGAGAACTACAATTTTGTCCAAAAACATAAGTGCATAAATAAAAATCTTTAAAAATTATGTCCAAAAATTATAGGGCAAAAATATTTTGGTGTCTGGAAACACAGTGTCCAAAAACAGGAAATATAGTAATCTGCACTAGGACTCCCTCGCCTTCTAAATGACCTTGGAAATCTAAGAGGATGGAGGAAAGGGATATGCATCGAGACTGTTTCATTTCAACTAAAGGGCATCAACTGCCCAGGCTTTCAGATCTGGGAATGGGGAGATGAAGGTTGAGAGCTTGACATTCCACCATGTCACAAGGAGGTCCACTTTAGAAGACCCAAATGGGCACAGATGCATTTGAAAGCTGTGCCATGAATGGACTATTCTGTTTGAATCGCTTGATTCCATCTGGACAGAGAGTTCAATTGGACATGGAGCCTGCCTGGGATGTGACTGACTGACTTGGAAATGGGTTTGTCCATGATGACACCACCTGAGAAAATCCCAAACAAGAAAGAAGAAATCAGAAGATTTGCTTTCTGAGATAATTGATGACAGATGTTGGTAAGAATCAGAATGCCCTTTCCACATAATATCCCCTGCTATGATAGAAAGGCACCACCATGGTTTTCATCTTGAAAAGGCTGATGTATGTTGACCGCTCATAAAGGGACCAAATCCCACTCACTTCTTGAATAACGGGCAGGAGATGCCCACCTCAGCCAGACACAATGGTGCCTGCACAAATCATAATCTCAGGCAGCTGATCCTGAGGCAGAATGCTTGTAAGCCATAAGAGAGCCTTCAATTTGCTGAAAACAAACCTCAGGAATTTCCAAGAAGACATGTGAATGGGAATAACATGGCATGAAATTTGGAGGTCTAAGATGATCATAGTGTCCATCTTGAATGGCGTCGAGGATCAAAATCTGGGTTTCTTTCCTGAGCTTGGGTGCCCATATTGGATGGGAGTAAAATCCTGGTACATTTGTGTTGCAAACAATTTCAACTGCCCTTTTCTATCAGAAAAGGATGGCACAAGCATGGCATCATTTTCTGCCGGAATAAGGCTGGCAAGGAGAGAAGCTGGACCAATGGAGTATACTTCCCTTGTGATGAGAAAACTCCATGATTGCTCAAATTTGAAAAAGAGCACAAAACTGGAAGGTATTTGTGAGGTCTCTGAACAAGCATGCTGACAAGGCACATGTGGAAGTAGTAAGTGACGAATGACAGGTTTTGGCAAAAATTTCCCTATCAAAGGAGAGACCACTCTCATCTGACTTCCAACTTGGTAAGCAGATGACATTTTAGCATTTTTAATGCTAAAACAAGCCAAAAGACATTGTTATTGTCTTGTTGGACGGACTCCCATTGTATTATGATTGGGTAATGCATTTAAAAGAAATACAGTATGTGTGCCAACTGTACAACTTCAGATTGGTTCCTGATCCAATCAAATTAAACCTGTTTATAATGACCACTCGGGGGTCCAGGAAAAAAGGTAATTTTGAGGTAGTCGTTATATGCAGGTTAATATGTAACAATTTATATATAAATGAACTATATAAAATTAGACATTTGTAGACAGGTGGTCTGTACATGCAGGTGCTCATTGTAGCAGGTCTGACATACAGAAAACCTGCCTTAGAGGTCGCCTCTATTAACCAATAATCTGTCCTCAGTTGGTAGAGCATCTGACTCGTAATCCAAGGGTCGGTGGTTCGATAACCGACTAGGCCAGCCCAGATCAGCTGCCTCTGTGTGTCCTTGGGAAAGACACTTAGCTCCCATTTCCTTGGCATGATATAGCCAATAATGTGTTAAAAGAGCTATTAAAACCAACAAAACAAACCTGTCCTTAACAGCCATATTCTCAGAGTCAACACAAATTTACTTAAAGAAAAATAAACCTGAATTAAGAAGCAACCTGTCACCAGAGGCCAATGTCCCTATGCTTCAGAGGTTAGACTATTCTACAAAACAAGTCCTAAACCAACAGTTCTACATATATACCCAAAATGCTATTTAAATGGGATACTCCAAAAGGTAAATTCTATTAAAGGCAAGTCACGATATGCTTGTTATGAGATCCCATGCTAATTTAATAGGCAAATGGATTAAATCCTGTGTAAAGAAGCATCATTTCAGCTACAGACCTACCATGTATCTGATTTATCTTAAATAGCTTATTTTTGAGCAGCAGATTAAGCATGTTATCTTGGGGCTAACTGACCTCTTGGAAAAAATGATGAAAGTTCCACTCTCAGTGTTTCCCTTTACCCTCATTTGTGCATCAGAGATCACCATATTTTTAGTTCTGACACCAAGGTTTGTTTTTAACTCAATCTGACCCCAGTTTTGACACCAAGGGTATTATTTACTCTCAGTCTTTCACCCCTAGGGGAAACACTGACCATTTAACTCGCATAAACATATACATTCAGTGTCTTTTACCCTTGAAAATCAGAAATGTATTCATGGAACACAGATGCTCCACTACAGTGCCTGAAAACTGACCTAAATGTAAAGCTTATCTGGATGGACTGACAAAGATAACATTATTATGTCCTACCACTGTCATGGAGAGAGGAATCATGGTGACTGATGGGACTTTAGGTGTGTAGTAACATTTTCATGAAAATTGGATAAGATATGTTTTAGTTACCAAGATCTGAAGTGGACTCATTTACTCCCACCTGTAAACTATTAGACTGTATTCATCTCTCTCATTCTCTCTTTTTCTCTTGTACACAGAGAAACATACACATATAACAGTAGTGCAGAGTTCAACACAACTGATAGGACTAATGCAGAAACTACCAGAAGAATCAGTTTCATGTCACAGATAACAGTGGACCTTGTGTCTGAAAAATTGAGAAATTCAAAGCTATTTCTCATTTATTGGTGGACCTACGGTGCAGAGATTTTACAGATGTTATAAAATCAGCTCTATAATTTGAGTACATGTTATATCTTAGCCTGGATTTTTTTAATAAGCCTCTCATTGTTTATAATGGCAATAAAACTTGTATCACCCTCAAGTACAGTCTCCTTCGTAACTGAAGATTTTTACCTAGTAAATCAATAGATATGTACAGCATTTTCCCCAAACTGTCATAAATGGAGAATCACTGAAGTTCATGGTGACCAAACAAAATAGTGTAATTCAAGATACTTAGAACTGTTAAATTACTATCTACATGTACATGCCAAATCTGGTCAATAAAACCGTAAGAACTTGTATGAGTAAACGATGGGGACAAATGATCCAACTGATGTATTACAGGTGATTTTCAACCTACTTTTTTTCTTCCTTATTGACACTGCACAGTACCTGTTTACCTGTTAAATCATCCTTTCTTCAGTTACTAACTTTCACGAGGTAAATTTACCTTAACTGTAATAATTTTATAACATCACATAAGACAGACTGAAAGATTTGTAATGTTATTATTTTTCAATTCTTTTGAAAAATGGCAGTATACAGGGCAATACAACTTGAAGGCAATACAATCAGATGGGTGGATGGGTCAAAAGAACACAAACAATAATGTAAATAATATTCTGTAAAATTCCACTGACCTTCAAATAATTTTCGGATTCTTTGATAGAATTTTCAAGTCATGTACAATAATATTACTCATTCCAAGCATCAGGGTCTGGAAAATCATGAGCATGGAACCCAGGAGCTACCAAAATGTCAGAGTGGTTACTACTTATGATAACTTGTTTTAGGTTTTTTTCCCAAAACTGTATAAAAAAAATCCATGAAACAGAATAACTGTTAATGATGCATAACTAGGAAAAAGGAAAGTCATAAAGCTAACAGTTTCATATTAAAGTACCTCTGGGCTACTCAATTTAAGCTGGGCTAACAGTTTGTTGTTCTAATGGCCTGCTTGCATACCATCTAATTTCAAAATCTCTCAGAGCCTGAAGTGGATATAAGCTTTAGAAAAATATATGCACTGTAGATATAACTCACCCTGATTATTTGGTTCTGGTAAATTTTCCCTGGCTACTAAGTGCATCACTGTCGTTTTACCAAGATGTAACTGCAGAGCTGGAAAAGATAAGAAAAAAAAACTAGAGCTAGTAGCAATTGGTGCATTGCAGAGGGCCCCACTCTGTGCAACTTGCTTGGCAGGGTCTTAAACAGAAAAACTTGTGTTGGCAAACAAATGTTGCAAGAAGATGGGCATTCAGGGGCCATAACTCTTCCCAATGATGTTGTGAAATGCTGGAAATCCAACTCATTCAAAGTCTCATCAATATAAAGGTGCATGATAACTTTGGTTGAAATGCAATATTCCTTAGTAAAGTTATACTGTGCAAAACAAAGGAGGACAGACAATCAGGGGCTATAACTCTTTTAAATGATAATGTGGAAGTTGGAACACTGAAATTAAAGTCATTCAAGGTCCCATCAATATAAAGCTGCATACCAAATTTGGCTGAAATCCAACAGTGTGTAGTAAAGTTATGTTGCAGAAACCATAAATGATGCTGTACAAGGCATGAAATCAAACCCATTCAAGGTCTCATCAATATGAATCCACATGCCAAATTTGGTTGAAATCAAAAAAATTTTGGTTTGTTCGTTGTTATAGGTTTAACACCATTTTCAGCACATGATAGGTTATACATGGCGGCCTGTATATTTGGGGGAGGAAGAACCAGAGAAAACCCCCGGGAAGAACCACCGACCCATGGGAAACTACTGGCAAATTTTCTCACATACCCAAGTTGCCCGAGCCTGAGACTTGAACCCATGCGGACAGAGGTGAGATGTCAATGATCTGTAAAGGCAAGCGCCTAAGACCACTCGGCCACCCTGGGCCCCAAAATTTTGGTGAGGTTATCTTGCGGAAACAAAACTCATGAGAATGTGCAATCACAGGACCATAACTCTCAGAAATGAGACTAAACCCGTAAAAGGCACATGTAAGTCTGTAAGACAATGTTCATACCTAATTGCATCAGAATATGCTGAATGGTTCTTGACCTATGCCAGTTACAAGACACATTTCTAGGTAAAGATATCTAAATAATTGTTAACGGCTAGAACTCTATCCAAAATGCAGCCGACGAGAGAAAATTTATTAGATGCATATCTAGCACTATGAGATAATGTACGCACCAAACTGCATCTGAATATGTTGAATGGTTCCTGAGCAATGATGGTTACAAGGATTCGCTGTAGTGTAGATGTAATACTGATGGGAAAAGGGCAATAACTCCATTAAAACTGGACCAGAAAAGACAAAACCTTTAAAAGACTCATTCATATGTAACAGACAATTTGCCTACAAAATGGTATAAAATTATGTATAAGGATTGCCGAGCTACGCTGGCTAATCGAAGTATGAATGGACAAGGTAATTATTATAGGGCTCAAGCATCTCAATGTGAGGCCTTAAAAAGACAATACTGATACATTCAATGGCAGGAGTGATTACTGTACTTGGTAGCAAACAGTCTTTTTTTCTTGATACTTGTAGCAGTCTCATTCAGTCAATATATGAGTGGTAGCTTAGGTAAACAGTCCTATCATGTAATCTGAATTACTGTGTAAAATACTTATTTTCAGACTTAATTAAGAAGACTTTACTCTTCTTATCAATACCCTTAATGAAACAACTCACATTTGCCACAAATTGCCATTTCTGGCACGCAAATGGATTAATCATGTTTAAATGGAATCATTTCGTGTTCTAATGGCCATGTAAACGTTTAAATTGTTTTGTAAATGTGATAGCCAATGATGCTAAATTCTCCATGGCAAAGCCTGCCTCAATGTTGGATCCAGCCAAATGACTACCAGTATGGTGCTAAAAGTTCGAAGTGAACTGAGTATGGATTAATTCTGATAGAAATAAGGCAACCCCACACCATTTAACAAGGAGTAGGCAGAAATGTGTTCACAGAACATGAATGCCTAAGACACTCACCTAAATGCAAAACATAACTGGACCTTTGGACTGATGGACAAGGGTAACACTATATGGTGGACTTACCACAGCTGTGGTTGGGCATAAATTAGCCTCAATTTACCAAATTATATTTCCCATAAATTAGCATTGCATTTAGTAAGGAGAAAATTGCCCTCCCTGCAACTCCCTTGTCTGCTTTTGCAATGTAAGGAAGCACAACAGCATTTATTTTGGAAGATCAACATGATTCATAGCTTACAAACAAATAAAAGCAATTAACCACTGTAACATAAAACCCGGTGTAGTCCTGTAGTATTTTCAATGGACAGTCCTTTGGACAAATTATACTGTACATCAGTCCCATTTGAATAAAAAGGTGTAATGATTCATCAATAGGTATTGGCATCGCAATATGTATTGTATCATGATATGTATCGTATTGTGACCAAGCAGGCGATGTGCTACAGCCTAATATTCTAGCAGATGCCCACTCATCAAAATAACGCAACACCCCTTTATGTGCTTATTACAAGAATGGTATAAGTGACTAGCTTACAGTGTACATTCATCTTTCTGAATCAAAAGTTATGACCTGGATCATTTTTCTCAGAAATAAAAAGGCCAAGGCCTGCATGTTAAGTTGATGATCAAAGCACTGCTTTAAAATGTGTGACTTTGATCCCAGAGTCAACAGGTTGAGTGAGCATGTCGCTCAATGAATTGTCTTAGCTAATCATCTATGCAAAGTATGAAGAAAATCCATCAAGGGGTTTAGGAAATATAAGCAAACAAAAAACTTTAACTACAACCTTAATGCAAAATTTTACAACTGTAACCTTGACCCAAAGGTAAAATGCATGAGTGAGCATATTTTAGAATGAACTGTCTTTGGTTCATAATGATTCATGCCAAGTATGATGAGAATCTATCAAGGGGTTTAGGAAATATATGCAGATGAAAAACTTTAACCAAAACTAATAAACTGTTGACAATAAAGCTGCTGCAAATGGTGGAAAAGTGACTGTGGACTTGAAAATAAAACTTCAAAGAGAGGCAAATTTAGAAAGTGGATGGATACTGTACACAGCCACAATGCATGGGCCATTACAGAGTTGTCAATACATATTTGGGAATTATTTGCTTCCTTTATCATGGTGTTTTTAAAAACCAGTGAAAAAGAAGAGGAAATAATACCAACAACTAACACCTCATCACCTTTGATTCCTGTAAGCTTGTGGATATAAAAACTCAACATTCCACTGACAAGACTATTGCTTTAGCATGTTGTGAAGTACAAAACTTTTTATCAAACTGGCATACTGGAGTGGACTGTAGGGGTGGGTGTGCATGTGCATGTGTTTAGTGGAAGAAAAAAACAAGATCAACAATATCTGCATAATGAGGTTATGTACCGTATTTTCCAGGCTATAAGTTGATACTTATTTTACCTGTAAGTCTGGGCTTCGTCTTATAATCCGAATCGACTTATATATGAATTATGTCATTGCCTTAAGTACCAGTAATACCGTATTTTGAGGTGTATTGGCAAAATCTAAAACATTTCACGTAGTTGTACCAATTCTTGTTTAATTACCATGTCAATAAATTGGTGTGAACTAATATGACTGCTTTTATATAATAATTGTTATCATTATTTTGTATGCATTTGTATGTGCTTGTATTTTCTAATTTCTCCAACATGAAATAAAAGAAAACAATTAAAGAGTTCACAATTCCAGGGCCACATAGAACTTACGGTCTCTACCCCATAGTGTACTGTATTTTTATGCGCACAAAAATTAAACAAAATGAACGGATTTTGCTTCATTCATCTTTTTTTTTTTACCATACCTCATTCTTCCTGATCACATTTTAGCCATAGGTTCATTGATATTTGATTTACCAGTATTTTATTTGATGCACTTAAGCAATTACCAGTACATCTTTTTCATTCATATAACTGATCCTACAAAGAGATGTAATCTATATTAACGACTCAAATGTTCGATGAATATTTATAAATACCATAGATTAAGCACATAATTATCATATATTCACAATACTGTCATATATTCACTAAAGAATGCCCATAATATTTAGAATAGAGATGGTCTACTCGTAAATCATCAATGATCCGTTTTTAGTTTTGCATTTCAGCTTAAAGCAAAATGTAATGTTAACACACTACCCATATTCATTCTTAACAAGCTGTTGTTTTTGCGTATCTCTTTGATTATAATTGATGGATTGGTCTTCGGTTTCTGACAACAATCCAAGCCAGTTAATTGTTTAAACCCCAATATTGGCTTTGGGAAATAGGCAATGCTGATACCTCCTTTGTTCTCTGTAATTAATCCACATCAATTACTGGTTTTACAATCTCAAGTGGATTGAGAACTACAAGAAAAGATGCCCACTCTCTTCTCTGGACATAAAGAATGAATACTAGCCAGGGGCAGTTTTCATCGTTGTAATACTGGTATATTTTAAAGAGTTAGGCATGTTCTGATCAATCCTTTCAATCGTAATCATTTGTATAAATATCCCCCCAAAATCCTCCAACTTAGATACATTAAAGAATTATATAAAAAAGTATTTTATTTATTCTTTTTATATGACTTTTCTGTTTTTCTGTCTCGATCATTAATTTTCTTTACATTTCTCACTTCCCTATGGATAGCCTTATTTCCCTAATTTGATCTCATCTGTCAAATCTTGCTCTCAAACAGGTGTCAACTGGAACAACCTGACCAAAGCTCTAGGCATATTTAATTAGCATGTAAATAACACTGAATAGCCATGTGGTTCATGTGACAATTATAATTAAAATGAGAATGAACTGTTTATTCACAGGTGTCAACTGATCAGGAAAAATAGTAGTGCCCTTGTACATAAGATCACAATTGTCAGGTAACTGAAAAATACAGATTGCAATCGCACTGAAGCCTCCCTCTTTCTCTCTCTAAAACAAAACTGATGAAAAAGCACGCTAGCTTCTGTGACAGCAATTTCCCAATTAATCTGGAACATTAATATTCATGAAACCAGAAGTTACTAGCGAAAGAGAAACCAAGGTGTTGATCTGGATTCGTTTTATACTCCACACTGACATATATGGATGAAGGATGGAAAATGTACAAAATTAGCAAATTCAACTTATACTCCACATCGACTTACAGGCTGGAAAATACAGTATACAGGCTGCCATATCTGTAGAATTTTCCACACTGTTGCTAAGTTTTCATTGCTTTCACAAGTTACCAACAGAAATAGTATTGTTATATATATTTCGGAAAATGTTGCCACCAGTGAAAATGTAGTTTTTTGGAGGAGTAAAACTAACTTTAACTATGTAATAATTACCTGTCACTATTGTTAAACTTGCTCTTTCTGTAATGGAAAAACCTCGTCCGTGCTAGATGCATCCTCCTCCTGTTTTAGAAATTCCTAGAACAAATGCATCAACCCATTCTATTCATCATCAGCCCATGCGCAACAGCACGTCCTCATTCTTTTGAAGGACGTTTGACTAACGAAGGATATCATAGCAGTGTGGGAGAAGGGCATCTAATAATGACAGGTAAGTATTACATAATTAAAATTAGTTTTACTCCCCCCAAAACTATATTTTAATATCAGTAATAGATCACCTGTCAATATTGTAAAACTGAATTTGTCAGTAAGGAGGGAAGCTGATGGACTGTGAAGGAGCAAAAGTGAAAAAATTACTCAATTTGTAGCCCAGCCATTAAACTGCCATATAAGTAGCAGTCTGGGTCCCTGTTTGTGTAGCAACAATTGGACACGGAGAAAAAATACCTTGGCTCTGGTTTGATAAGGACCGAAGGAAAAATGAGCAGGTCATTACAATGGCCAAAATGCAGCCTTCATAAAATCCTCTGAAGATGAGTGCGTGAGATAGGCCAAGAAGTAGCTATAGCTTTAACTTCGTTTTTAATCTGCATGAATGATAGGTCTCTCTCAGTGAGAGACCAATAAGCTCTCTTGATGGTTTGAGCGATTTCCATATAGAGATGGATGCTGAAATATCAGGTGAGGGGAGAAAAAAACCTTTTCCTACCTTCCTTCTACCTTAGCAACTGCTCAGTAGAACTTCAGTGCCCTAAATGGGCAAAGAAGTCTATCTTGATCGTCTCCAGTACAGATGTGACTGAGAATGTGGATCTCTATCGGGGTTGGAAGTACTGAAGGAAGCTGGCTTTTGCCAAGGAAACCTGGCTGACAAAACCTGGGAAATAGAATTGTAATTCCCATTGAACCATAACATCCCTCCTCTATTGATAAAATATGTCATTCGCTTTGTCTCTGCACTGACACTAGAGCTAGAAAAAAGATGGTTTCAAGCGTAAGATTTTCAAATAAAGCTTCACTCAAAGGGTAATATGGGTTCTTTGTCAATACCCACAAAACACATGAAATTCAATCTTGGCATCAACAAGCATTACACTGGTCTCTGAAACTTGAAGTACTTAATAAGATCCACCAAAGGAGGATCTGAGCCAATAGACTGCCCCTTGGAAAATTTATGAATGTTTGAAGGGCAGCCCTATAACCTTAACTGAACACGATCACTCCTCAAATATAGATCACTTGAGACGAGTTAAGCATGAAGGTGGATAATCTGAGGATTGGTCTGAAACAGAGTACCTTTGTGTTGCAAAAAAAATCTCTTCCACTGAGGTAATACCATGGGTTGGTCGATCAAAAGGTCGAGGAGATCACTGACGCAAAACCTTTGAGGTCACATTGGTGATATGTAGTTTTTGGGGGGATGAAACTAATTTTAATTATGCAATACTTACCTGTCGCTATTGTTTAGCTATTCTATTTCGTGCCGAAAACCACCATCCGTTTGATGTGAATACATCCTCACACAGAGTGGAGAAAAACGTTAGTATGACTTTTGCACTCCAGTCTGTGCCTCGTTTAGGCTTGCCTAAATCATCATCTTTTTCATAGACGATGATTACGCAAGACATCAGAGCGGGGTGGGAGGAGGGCATTCGACAACAGCGACAGGTAAGTGTTGCATAATTAAAATTAGTTTTACCCCCCCAAAAACTACATTTTAATAGCAGCAATTACTTATCCTGTCGCTATTGTTTAGCTGAATTTGTCAGTAAGGGGGGTAGGCTGATGCTCTAGTTACACTGATCAAAAACAGAGAAATGTAATGTACTCACCACAGAGGGAGAGGTCCATTTTATAGAAGGTTGGTGTCTCTCTGAGCCACATGATGTGCTGCAATGATGGGCCCCTGAGAAAAAATGTCTGCACTCTGTTGTGCTAATGAGCAGAGATAAAAGAAGAAGGTAGTATGGGAATGCCAGAAGGCTGCCTTCATGACATCCTCTAAGGGGGAGTGATTAATGTAGGCCCATGAGGCAGCAATGGCTCGAACCTCATAGGCTTTTAGTTTCATAAAGGAAAGGTCTCAATCAGTAAGGGACTGATATGCTCTTTCGATTGTAGTGACAATCCATCTGGAGATAGTGGCAGCTGAAATGTCTACAGAGCCCTTAAGAGGAAGGAAGAGACATTTCATACCTTTCCTTTTTCCTTTGGAGGCATTAAGATAGAAATGGAGGGTCCTCACGGGGCATAAGAGTCTATCTGGATCATCCCCTGCATTGATTTGACTTAGACTGGGGGTCTCTATAGGTAGTGGAGCTACCGAAGGTAATTGATTTTTAGCAATAAATCCTGGTTGGCAGAGGAGGGAGACAGAATCATAATTCCCGTTAAACCGGAGACAGCCAGTGTCAATAGACAAGGCATGAATCTCGCTTCATTGTCTTGCAGACGTGAGAGCGAGTAGGAACACAGTCTTGAGTGTGAGGTCCTGAAAAGAGGCTTTGCTCAGTGGTTCATAGGGGGTTTTGGTTAAAGACCACAAAACACAAGAAAGATTCCATCTGGGCGCAAGAGAGCAGGAGACGGGTCTCTGGAGCTCAAAGTACTTAATAAGATCGGCAAGGTACATATCTGAACCAACTGCCATGCCCTAAGAGAATTTAAGTGTGTTGGAGCTCGATAGCCCTTGATAGTGGATACTGAACATCTTTTGGTCTCAAAAAGGAACAAAAGGATATCAGCAATGGAAGTTACAGAGGGGCAGATAGGATCAACGTGTTTCTTACTGCACCAATCACAAAAGATTCTCCACCTGGCATCATAGACCTTGGATGTAGAAGCTCTCCTGGCCTGAATGATGCAACTGGCAATTCTGCCCGAAAACTTGTTTCTGGCAGAGAGATCGCTTGAGATGAACCAAGCGTGAAGGTGGAGAATGTGTGGGATGTTGTGGAGAAGGGATCCCCTGTGTTGAGACGGGAGATCCCTCCGTTAAGGTAGAGACCTGGGTCGATTGATCAACAGGTCTAACAGATTGTTGAACCATGATCGCTGGGGCCACAGTGAAGCGATGAGGATGATCTGTGCAGTGGAAGTTCGGACTTTTTGCAGAACTTGAGGTAGCAGTTGGAATGGTGCGAAGGCATATGCGAATAGCCGATCCCACCGGAAGCTGAATCCATCCACTGCTCATGCTCTCTGATCCGGGACTGGAGATACGTAAAAGGGAAGTCTGTTGTTGAGCCTGGTCGCAAACAGGTCCACTAAGGGTCTTCCCCAGAATGTGAACAGGGACTCTGTTATGGAGCGGTGAAGAGACCATTCCATGAGGATGGCTCGACCTGTCCTGGACAGGCTGTCCACTAATATATTCTTCTTGCCGGGAATGTGGCGAACTCAGATTGTGATGTCCTCTGAGGCTGCCCACAGGAGGAGGTTCCAGACCCCCATACAAAGAGAAGGGCATGTGTGCTTCCCTGACGTTGTAGATATGCTACGATGGACGTGTTGTCTGAGGAGACCATGATTCAGCGACCCCTTACTCTGTCGATGCATCCTTGCAAGGCTAGAAATACTGCTTTCAGTTCTAGGTTGTTGATGTGGAGGGATGATTCGGCCTGAGTCCAAAGACCCTCGAGAATTATGCTCCGATTCTAAATGAGCACCCCAACTGGAATCCGACGCGTTGGCGAACAGATAAGAGTGGGGGTCAGGTGCATGCATTGGGACCCCAGCCAGGAATCTGTCCTGATTCATCCACCAGAGCAAGTTGGGATGAAAGTCCCGTCCTAGTGGGATTGGGGTTGATAGAGAATCTCTGTGTGGTTTCCACTTGAGGAGGAACTGCAGAGGGTGCATATGGAGACATCCTAAAGGAACCAAGTTGGTAGTGGCGTTCAAGGTTCCCAATAGGGATAGGTAAGGGCAAGCAGATAACGATGTTTTTGCTCGTAGTGCCTCTAGAAGAGCCAGGATTCGATCTACCCGATCCAGTGGAACCTGGAACAAGTTCTGGTTTGTGAGGAAGTTCATCCCCACGTAAACAAAGTGCTGTGATGGAATGAGTTCTGACTTCTCAAGGTTTGGTAAAAGACCCAACCGGTTATGGCAGACCAAGAACAGAACAGATCCTGATGAAGAGACTGAACCTGGATATTGTGCATCAGCCAGTCATCGAAATACTGGAGAATCAGTATTCCCAGTAAACGAAGGTAGGCAGCAACCACTCCCATAATTCAGGTGAAGACTCTGGGTGCGGAAGAGATTCCTAATGGCAGAACCCGGAATTTAAAAACTTCCTGGTCTAAGCAAAACCGGAGATATTGGTGGTGAGGAGGAAAAATCAGGATGTGCAAGTAGGCATCCTGAAGGTCGATGGAGACTGCCCAATCGGACAGATGAAGTGCATTCCAAATCGATGAGGTTGTCTCCATCTTGAAAAGTTCCTCCAGAAGAAACTGGTTGAGTGGGGAGAGATCGATTATGATCCAAAATTTCCCACTCTTCTTGGTGAACAGGAAGATTCGGGAGTAGAAGGCGGAAGACTGATCGTTCAGGACCTCTCAACTGCCCCTTTCTGCAAAAGGGTGTGCACCTCTTCCCTCAGTTTCCCCATATTGGACTGGGGAAATAGAATGGGGGTCCTTGATAGTGGGGGTTGTTGTCGAAACTGGAGTCGATAACCCATTCACAATGGAGAGGACCCACCCATCGTCCATGATGCTTGACCAAGCCTCCGAAAAGAGGCCTAGGCGAGCACCTACGGGGATGTTCGGAAGGGGGATGTACGGCAGGAAAGGGGTTAGATCCCTAGGGCTGTCCCCCCACCTTTCCTCCAGTGGGAAAGGAAGGAGGATTATAGAACTTCCTCTCTTGGGGTTTGCAGCAACCTTGACACCGTAGACCCGACGGACGAGGAGGAGGTCTAGTTTGAGGTTGCGGCTTGGGCTGGGGTTGCATCTGCTTGAAGAACTTGGCAGATGGCCCCTGCGGGCAATTCGCATTAACACGCTTCCTGGCCGATTGCGAGGGGCCAGGAGTGAATGTAAAGGATCGATGTTGATGATCCAGCAAGTCTTGAGAAGCCACAGTTGGTATGAGGCCTCCAAAGAGGGTCTCGGCTTAGCGAAGCAGCCCTTAGAAGATCTTTACTGTGGTTAAGAAAGGCATTCGAGGAGTCCAATGCAACGTCGCAGCGAATGTGCAGAAATTCGGCCGATAAAGCCATTGCAACAGAAAGCGCATGCCGGGACATCTTGGCCACCACTTCCAGCATGTGTTGTAATGCGGCTGGATTCAAGGAGGCCTCTCTCAGCGTACTAAACGCAGTTGCTGAGAACAGATCAGAATGTGACGCAATGGTTACAAGTAACCGGGTTTTCTGCTCTGTGGCATCGATTGTTTTAATTGGAAGGTAAGCCCAGGCTCCCGTAGAAATGCCCACTTTGGCTACCTCAGCATCCAATTGGGGAGGTTTGGTAGGCCACTTTGGGGAATGTATCCTGTAACAGCCAGAAGAGACCAGGGGTCTCAACATCGAGGGAGGGACGAACCACCCTCAACGTTGCCAAGCTATGTTTTGGCCTAGCAAAAGCTTCTTTTCCATAACGGAAAGGATCATTTTGGATTGTGTCCCACTGAGAGGAAGGGGTGGGTCTGAGGTGTCGGTGCCACTGTTTCTGTCTCAAACTCATTTGAGTCAACAAGAATAGAGAAGACATCATCATCAGAGAGTGGGTGGGCATCGCTATGTCCCTCGATGGTGGAGGTGGCATAGGAGCACTCTGTGCCACAGCCCATAGTTCAGTGCGAGTTCCAGCGGGGAGGCCAGACCGCCTGTCTACCCTGAATGATGTGACACCTCTAGCCTTCCGCACTGGAGTCACCTGGAGTGGAGGTGATGGCGGGACATGAGCTGCAGCATCACCTCGACTGTGAGGGCAAGGTCAAGCTCACTGGGGCATAGTGGACCAAGGGCCTTGAGGTGGAGGACCCCACATCCCATAAGGATTCATTGGGATAATAGGGTAGGTGGGGGATGCCGATCTGTTCCCCTTTCCTAGTCTGAGCCCAGTGGGCAGACTCCCAATCCTGCACAAGATGGGACAGTAGAAGGGGGTACTCAGTCTGTACCCTATCCCCATACCATGAGGCTGACGAGTGATAATCAGTGAGGAAATCATCTTTCACTGTTATATCACTACCCCAAAAGTGATGGGAGCAGTGCATCACCTCCCGAGTAGGAGGGAGCAACACACTACCATGAGCGTGAGATGTGTTGCATTGCTCCACATCCCTAAAGGGAGGGAGCAGTTCGCTGTCGCAGTGCTCTACCTCCCAAACAGGAGGGCGGAATCTGCTGTTGCAGCGCTCTACCTTCCTAACGGGAGGACACAACCTGCTGTTGCTGTGCTCTACCTCCCTAACAGGAGGGTGCAATCTGCTGTTGCGGTGCTCTACTTCCCTAACAGGAGGTAGCAACCCGCTGTCGTGTTGATCCACCTCCCTAACAGGAGGGAGCGACTCGCTATGTGAGGCGTATACACTGTCTTGAACGTGAGAAGTGTTCGTCTTCTACCCTTGTGGGGAGGAGGTGATTGACTCCTCGAACGTCCAGTTCCTCCTTCTGGAGGGGTCTTACAGGCTGCCAAAGAAGTTGGTCCCAAAAGCTGAGACCTAACAGTGAATCCAGAAAAATCTGAAGATGTGGTGGAGGAAAGATTCCTGCATCCTCAATAAGTACGTCTGGAATCAACTCGATTCCTGGTGCCAGAAGGCCATAAATCACAAAGTGTGCAATGATTTTTTCGTGTGCACTTGGAGCACTTTATGCAGTCTGGGTGAGTGTCCCAAGAGCCCTTCTTGTCGCCACACTTCACAGACAGTCCTGACATTATTCTGATAGAAGAGAAGTAATGACAATATTTGATAAATGTCACGCTAAACTCACCTTGTTGTGTCACGCTAAACTCACCTGGTTGTATTTAGTGCATACTGCGTACACCACTGTGTATGCACTACGAACCTGTATGCACGAGGCAAATGATAGATTTGACCTCATAGAAATAAACCTGTCTTTTTTCCTGTGAAAAAATAAAATATTTCACATTGTTAATTTTATTAAAGAACATGCAGACACATATGCAATGACCACGCAATTCGTGGTGCGGACATTAATAATATAATATATGCGAAAATTTACCGATAATGGTAAAGTTTTTTTTTTTTTTTTTTTATGAAGAGAGATGAATATGCTGTTCTCTATGTTAGGCAGGGCCTGTTGTTATTTTACAAAAACACAGAGACTTACCCACCATACCTCAGTTGTATTTTATCAGTAAATTAGGTGAGTGTTTCCACCCGTAAGGGGTGGAATACACTAGGTAGCCTTGGAGGCCCCTTAAGAACTAAGTTCTAAAAAAAATGGGGAAAGTTTACAATATGGAATTTTAAAATTACAGAACGGATAGTGCAACACCAAGACTTATTATGAACTGCAGAAGCTGACTGCTAATGTGGTAATTGCTACAGGCACAATTTCTCTGGTGCTGTTCTTCTGGCAATGTCTACACAGTATGGCATCCGTGAAAAAGATGACGATTTAGGCAAGCCTAAACGAGGCACAGACTGGAGTGCAAAGGTCATACTAACGTTTTTCTCCACTCTGTGGGAGGATGTATTCACAATGAACGGATGGTGATTTTCATCACGAAAAAAAACAGCTAAACAATAGCGACAGGATAAGTAATTGTTGCTATTAAAATCAGGATAATCTGAGCTGTGGATGTCCTGACCTTGTTAAGTACCTGTAGAATGAACCTGAAAAAAGGGAATGCATAAGATGAACAGTCGATCCCACCTCAGGCTGAAGGAGTCCACTGCCAAAGGTATTTTGGTGCAGGACTGTGGAAACATAACCAGAGGCTTGTTGTTGAGTTCTGCTGCAAGCAAGTCCACTAGATGTTTCTCCCATAGAATGAACAGAGACTCTGCAACTACTGTTAGGATATCTTGCCTGTGCTGGTCAACCTGGCTGCAAGGATATTTCCTTTCCCGACTCTATATGTCATCTGAGGTATGCAACCATCGATGTGGACACCTTGATGAAATACCCCTTGACATGATCTATGCATTCTTTCAGGGCAAAGAACACAGTCTAAATTGTTATGTGTATGATGCTCTCAACCTGGGACCAATGTCCCTGGAGAAGTATTCCTTCTGGCTCTAAGCGAGCCTCTCCCCTCTGTGAATCTGACACATCAATGCACAGACAGGAGTGGAGTTCGTGGGCATGCAGAGGAACTCCCATCAGAATCTTGTCTTGATTGTACCACCACTTGAGGTGGTAATGAAAAGTTGACTCTAGAGAAATTTGATCTGACAGCGAATCCTTGTGTGGTTTCCAGACCACCAACAGGAGAAACTAAAAAGGACGTAAATGGAGTCTGCCTAGGGATACCAAGCCCGCCACAGAATTCAAGATTCCCAGTAGCGATAGATAAAGGTGAACTAACAAGGAAGTCTTGGCCTGTAAAGTCCTCAACAATTGTAGGATCTTGTGTATCCTTTCTGGGGAAACACGAACCTGACCCAGAAAGATAAGGAAATTCATTCCTTTGTACACGAATGCGAAGGAATGAGATCTGATTTCTCTAGGTTGGGAGCAAGTCCTAACTGAGTAACTAAGGACCAAAAGCGGGTCATATGATGTAATAACGACTGTTTGCTGCTATTGTGCAGCAGTCAGTCCTCTAAGTACTGGATAAGATGAATCCCCAGATACCTCAAGTATGCAGCTACTACTCGTATAACTCTGGTGAAGACCCTGAGCGATGAGTCTAGACCGATGGGCATGGCTTGGAATTGAATACCTCCAAAAACCGGAAGTATTTCTTGTGCGGAGGAAAGATCAAGATGTGGAATACGCATTGTGAAGATTCATGGAAACTGCCCATACTACGGTGCTCATAGTGTTCTGAACTCATGCTGCAGTTTCCATCTTGAAGGTTTCCTCTCACAGAAATTGTTCAGAGAGGAAAAATCTATAATCAACCTCAGTTTTCCGCCCTTTTTGGGAGCCAGAAATAACTGAAGCAGAATGCTGGCAACTGGATGTTTGAACCCTCTCTACTGCATCCTTCTTAAGTACACTTGATGTTAAGTGGGTTTATAGGAGGGTTGGCTACTTTGCTATTGTGGTTGCATACCCTTCTTTGGAAATTGGGCTGCCCCATGGTTCAATCAGGCTGTGTTTGTTTATTGGCTGGTTTTGACAGGCCATCAACTAACACAAAAGGGACCTATGTTATGGTCGTTAAAAACCTGAGATGCAATGGCAGACCGCCAAATAAAGTCTCAGATTCCACTGGTGCAGCCCTAAGAAGTGTCTCTGCGGAGGTGGAGGAAGCACTGCCAACAATGCCATGGTCATAGACAATGCGTGCCTTGATGTCTTGCTACAGCTTCCAATAACCATTGAGCAGATAATGCTTTTTCGTTCAGAAGACTGGAAGAAATCATTGATAACAGATCATCGTGTGATGCTATAGTCACTAAGGACCTGGCCTTCGACTCTAAAACCTCCAATGATTTAACAGAGAGGCAAGCAAACAGCCCAGACTAAATCCCCCTTGCAAAGCTGCAGCATCCTGGTTACGGGCCAGGAGGGGAATGAACCCTCTAGCTGGAGGCTGATACTAAAGGTACTCTGAGCAGAAAAGGGGGACTGACCACCCTTTATTTTGCCCCACCAATTCTTGTCCTTTATCTATCATCTGTTCAAGTTCTCTGACCATAGATGAGTGAGGAAGCAAGAGCAGGTCTGCTCTATGCACTGACCCCCGAAAGTCTTTCCAAGTCTAGAAAGATACTTTGAGTTACCCGAGCATGTCTGCTTAGAGCACATTTCAGGGGGAAGAAGATTTTATACTTCATTTAAGGCCTTGTCTAATGACCATGTCTCCTCCGCTTCAACCTCATGAGATGCCTGGTGGGAAGGGTTTGGAGATCCTAGGAGGAAAGGGTGTACCCTCTCCTTCTAATCATCAGCAAATTCCTGAGAATCTACTATGATAGACAAGGCATTATCCTCTTCCTGTTCCAAACTTTGGTGGGATACAGAGGTATTAGACCCGGGGAAGGCCAGGAAATAGGGACACAGATGTTCTGTGACACTTCATGGGGAGTGACTGAACTGTCTTTAATTGGTGCTTTGTCTAAAGGAAGAGAATTTTTCATGTCCCTCCTAGGCCTCCTAGTGGAAGAGGGACTATGACCTCTCCTGAATAATGTGTGGTGGTCTTCAAAACTGAGCACCTGTACTTGCAGGGCATCATATAGAAGACATCCATGATGGTACAGGATGATCTCTCCCTTGAAAAGGAAAATTCCACATCCCAAAAGGGTTAAAAGGGAACATGGGGAAGGAGGGGACATTGGTCCTATCTCCATTCCCAGTAGCATACATCAATATAGGCTCTAAACCCTGTAGTTGGGTAATTAGGTAATGTAGAGGTGTGGGGGAGCTCGCTCTGATCCCTGTCCCAATACCTAGATTCAGCATGTTTTTGTTATGCCTGGTGACTGGTGACCAGTATCATGACTGGTCTATGACTAGCCACCTAAAGTCAATGGCAACCTAGATCTGTGGAAATAAGTTTCCCAAGAACTAAAAAAGCTAGAATGACACATTACCCTCTTGGATCTGCATAAACCGCTAATCACCTGACCTTGGGTACCTGGAGAATGTTGACCCTCTCCTGAAAGGGGGGGGGGGGGAGCAGCGCAACCATACTCCATATTAGGTTCTACCCCCACCGGGGATAAGACTGATAAGACTGTGCTTGTGCTTTGGAAGGTTCTTCCCCTACCTCCTATAGCTGGGGGTGGACTCGATTCCAGCAAGCTCATAGCCCTTAATGACAGATGCTGCCATCTTCTTAGAAGACACACTATCTTATCGGGCAATGCTGCTGCTCCTCCCTCTTTTTTCCCTCTTTTTTTTTGTGGGAGTGCAATCAATCCTCTGAGAAAAAACTGCTACCTCCTTAAGGGAGGTAGAGTAGTTCTATCCTGGAAGATGCTGTCTTTTCTTCTTTTATTCAAAGAGATGCAGCCGATTCCAGTTATTGTATGTACACTCTAAGAATCTAAGAATTCATAAAGAGAGGAAGAAGAACACACATCTTTCCTCATTATATTGTGTACAATTGTATTGCTGGAACATGACAACAAATTGGACATACATCCATTCATGTACACTTTGTACATGAAATACATGTGGTATGAATGTCCCATAGGGCTTTTTTTATGCCCATATTTACCCACACTTGTGAAATCTGAAAAGAAATTTCTGAAAAAAGATATTTTTTGGATGAACAAAACTATTGATGATGTATAATAACAACACGTATTGCATCAGCCTCGTTGTTATCCTTACTACTTATTTTTCTTAATTGAAAAACATCAGAGTTTATTTGTATTTCACTAAATGAATTAAAAACATAGAACATCACGTATGAATTATATTAATACTAAAAGCATTAATTACAAAACAGAGAAACATGTAATCTCTACTAAGTATCATTAGGAGAGTAATTGCTGTTAATAACGCTTATTGCATTAATAACAAATAATAAGACTAATAGACGAACCCCTGTACAGCATGTAAACACTAAAGTGTTAAACACTGAATAGATCATTTTGAATTATATATACCGGTATTTCTACAAGTAATTCGCAAACCCATGAAGAGTAGGCAGGGTAAGTGGATCATCTTGTGAAACACACTAAATAAATTATCACTGGACTATCAAATGATGCTTTTGATAAATACGGACTGAGGGATAACTTTTTGCCAAAAAGAAATATGAATATCAAGTCCTGATATAGCATAACCATCACTGTAGGTATTTTTCTTCTAGCAAGTATTTTTTACATGTCTGAGGACACACTATTGTGAACGGGCTGATGATGTAGGTCAGACTGGGTCAATGCACATGTTCTAGGAATTTCTAGAACAGGAGGATGGTGTATTTACATGTAGCACAGACGAAGTTTATCCATTACAGAAAGTGTAAGCTTAACAATAGTGACAGGTGTTGTATTACCAATATTAAAAAGTTGTTTCCTGCTCTTATTGATTTAGCAGCATATTGTTTCTTTCCAAATAATCACAGATTTTTTATATGGTTCACACCAAAAATATCAAAAAGATCTACTTAAGAGACATAAAACTGATAATATCTGGAAAAAATCTCTCTCAAAAATTGTGAAGAATAGTTGTTTGGCCCTACATTTTTGTCTCTGCAGATCCTTAAAATAATTTCATTTTTTACTAGCACAAAATTTGGTAAAAATAACATTTCTACTTAGTAACTTGATTATTACAGTAAAACCTGTGCTAAATACCTCTTCTTTCAATGAGATAACCTGCCTTCAGCGATTCAATTATTTGATACTAAAATAAACCGGTATTAGAGGACCACCTGTCCTTAGAGACCAATGTGCTGGATTCTAATAAGTGGTCTCTTCAGGCCAATTCCACTTTATTAAGGTGTATCATAACATGATAAAAGATAACACACATTTATCCAGGTTCTTGTACTGACAAATCAAAAACTGTTAAAAGAAAACTAACATTTTCTGATAATTTAACTCTAGAACATTAACTTTCAATTCTAAGGCACATTTCCTAGGTTTCTTTTAAACTATCAGATCAACTGAGGTGTTTGGAATTCAGAATCCACCAGCTCCAGAACAGAGAAAAGTAATAAAGGAAATAATAAAAAACTACAGAATGGGAGAAAACTGTTTGAAAAGGTGAAAATACCTTGAATTCATTTTTGTGGTTTTGTTAAGAAAAAACTTTTTTGTTGATATTAAATTTGTGGACTGGGAAAGAAGTCCAATTGTTTCCACGGAAAGAACATCATTTATTGGGTCTTTAAATCTATGGTTTGAAGAAAGCCATAAAATCCATGAAAAATGGTTACCACCAAAAATAATGAATTCACAGTATTCCATTTTTTATTAGGAGCTACAGTGGCTGTGGATAAGGCATTGGACTCGTGACTAGAAGGATGCAGGTTCAATTCGTTCATCTCAGATTGGCTACCATGGTGTGTCCTTGGGCAAGGCAATTTGCTCTACTTGCCTCAGCACAATATAACCTTAAAAGTATTGCTGTGATGCAAAACAACCACCAAAACAAAACCTTCTCTAGGAGTCTGATATTCACAAGTTTCACTCTATATGGCAGTATATGAGTAATCTAAAATTGAATAACTCACCTCCTAATGTTACATTTCCATGTAGGAATCTTCCTTGGTATATAAGTCTCAAAATGTTGCTCTCTGGTAACTTTTCATCTGCCCATTCTGTGATAAAATATATGAACCATTATATCTGTTTGATAAGATTTTGGAACTGATAGCCAGAGCTCTCTGTAGTTAGCATTCTTGCTTCCAGGACCTTCAGTTTCTGGCCTCTGGTTCAAGGTTTTCTATATATGCAATTCTAACTTTTTGGAGAAATATCGCCCAGGATATCCATTTTCAAAGCCAAAAGAGAACTCTGATTATGCAAAATATTCTTTAAGTGGCATTTACTCAGGTGATTAACCTTATGAATACTCAAAGTAATATACATCATTGCTTGAATAATTCACAAAAAATTTCGTATATTATTGATTTACATTAAAATATCACCTATGGGATGAATGTAAGCAATTCTTGTGAATTTTCCAGTACATTTACTAAACTCCACATACAAGATTTACTGTGATGCAGAACAAGGTGGCCTGTGTTAGGAAGTGACTTCTTTTGAGAGAAGCCTCATAGAGAGGAGGACCAGTGAATTAATAGTAGTAGTAGTAGTAGCGAGCTTCCTATTTATACCTGTAGGCCAGTTGTTATAAACATAGTCTGTAATGTCTGCTGCTGCATCATTGGGAGTGAATAAAAACTCTTTTGTTTTACCACTAACAAGAATCAGTCGAAGATTAATCTGAAAGGAAAAAGAAAAGTGAACAGCAGCTTTAAATGCCTCAGCTGAAAGAATATGGCATTTTAAATTTGTGTAGACTAAGTAAAACTAATTATTAAATTTACAGTTGTTTAAGCTGGCAAGACTCATAACACACCGCCACTTCTGTGGTATGTTTTTTTTTCAGCTGTTGAATATACCCTGCAAAGTATGTCAAAGTGACACACTTGTGTGTAACACTCCTTCATCCCAAGGTGTACATACATTTCAACTTTGGTAGCATAAGGTGAAATGATATTTGAGCCCAGAAACAATTTTCTAACCAAAGTTCAATGAATCCTGAAAAGTAGGTCAAAGCAATCCAGATCTGTATGCTGCACACTTTCATTTTATGCACTGAAATAATAGTTACTGCCCTGACTTGTGCAATGGAAGGAATGGACCTTATATATATACTCACTTAAAAGTTGAGTCCAACTACAAGCTGCACAGTCCTAGATCTGCCATAGCATAATGTCCCGGCAGATCTGGGTCTATGCAGTTTGTTAACTAACCAGTAGAACAAGCAACATAGAACCTAATAATCTGCTGTCACATTATGGGACAGCAAATCAAGGTTTATGTTATTTGCAACTTGACTCATAAGTGAGTATATCCAGTATGAAATGACATATAGAAGAGAAAGATAAAATCTTACATCACTTGCAATTAACACCTCTCACAATGAGGTTATATAAAGATATATCCACTGTTACTTTACAAGAATTGTGGTAGTTGGAACTCAGGTTCTTGGGCCTTGCAACAATGAATCTTGCTCCACTGCTTTACAAGCTTTATAATCATGTCATGTTATGAAAAAAATATCCTCATTACGCCAATCCTTATAAAGAGAAAAAAGGAAAAATTTCTCATTATAAACTTCCATGGTCACTCTACTGATTATTGTAGCAGTATTTCTATAGGTTTTGTGTAGAGTACTTATTTTCTTAAACCAATATCAAAGTCTTTTCAGCTTAAATAATGTACAACTTTGCCCACGAGCACCTGAGCAATTTATGTGAGTCATATCAGGTTCCCTATTCATTAAGCTTCTTAAGCACGAAAACAGAACTCAAACTTTATCAAATTTTATTGCCAGTGATTCTACATTGAATGGAGGTAGGATTATTAAACTTTCAGAATTAGCATAAGGATGCCCTTATTTGTAAAATCAACATTTATTGTGCAGCTTGAAATAATATCACCAATGTCACTTGTCATAGTGCTGTGAACTCCAGGAGACACTGGACTGGATGTAAGGTGACATACTTGTGACTTATGTCTCTTACTGAATAATAAAAGAAGAATGTAATCAGTAAGTACATAGCTCACCTCTATGAAGCTTGAAGTAGTCTCCAGTAGCCAATGGAAACATAAATAATCATGCAGAAAATAAATTCTGACTAAAGTGAGCTTGACCTCCAAAATGTTGGCTCCTGCTACAGGACATAAAAGACATAAAACAATAAAAAAAAAAACATTCTTTTCTATGACAAATTACAAGTACTATACAGAGTTGATAAAAAACCTTAAATTTATTCTCTCCAAATCATTGTTCATATCATCTGCTTCAGATACTATTATCATCGTCCACACCTAAAAACAGATTTTGCTGAGTGGAAGTCACAGGCATTGAGAAAGCTTGGAGTGACAGCCAGTATGACAACTCTGATCAGGAATGTGGCCTTTGGAATGTTCACAAGTTCAGCCAATCAAATGCAAGATCACCTCATTAATATGTGTGGATGCCACTCAAAATCAAACTCATCTGAGGTCTTGACAATGTAAGCTTACATACCATATCTCATCAAAATCTGAACAGAAATATGGCCTCTAGAGTGTTCACTAGGACAGCCAATTAGACACACGATCACCTCTATAATATCAGGTGTCAAGCTAGACTTGAATTTTAGGAAGTGACTTCTCTTTCGGACAGAATAGGGAGAAGTGAGAGCAGAACAGGGAGAAGTGGCAGCAAAGCACGAAATGCAATATATATATATATTCATTTTTCATTTCTCCTGTAACCTTGCTGGTCATAGGGGCGACACTGATGATTTTGCGACAATCTCTCTCCATTTTGCCCTGTTCTCCACTGCTCTTTGGGACTTTGCAAAGTCCATGCCTGCCCACTCTTTGATATTGTCTTCCCATCTCTTCTTCTGTCTGCCTCATTTTCTCTTTCCTCTCACTGTGCCCTGTAGGATTGTCTTTGACAGGCCAGTTTAGCGCGAGACGTGACCATACCATCTTAGTTTGCGTTTCTTTACAGTGGTGAGCAAATCTTCATAAGATCCAATTGCACCTTGGATTTTAGTGCGCACCTCCGCATTAGAGATGTGGTCTAAGTATGAGATTTTCAGGATCCTTTGATAACATCTCATCTCTAAGGCATGGATTCTTCTCTTTAATTCTGCTGTTAGGGTCCATGTCTCACATGCATATAGGAATATGGACATGACGAGGGAGCACATAAGCTTGATCTTGGACCCAAGCGTGATGTTGCTGTCTTTCCAAATAGGCTTCAGCCTAGCCAGAGCAGCTGTTGTCTGCTAATCCTGGAAAGAACCTCAGGTTTTGAACCTTCCTCAGAGGCAATAGCACCTAGGTACTTGAAGCTTGTTACTGTGCCCAGCTTCTGTCCATTCACTCTTATTTCCTTTTGGATGCCACTCGGGTTGTTTGTCATTAGGTTTGTCTTTTCAGCATTGATCTCCATTCCATATCTTAGTGATGATTGATTGAGACGGTTCACTAAGGTTTCCATTTCTTCTTCATCTCCTGCTAAGCCATTGATATCAGCGAAGCGCAGGTTGGTGATTGTTCTGCCTCCAACACTGACACGGCCCTCATGGTCTTCCAAGGCGTCAGACATGATCCTTTCCAGAAAGATTGTGGAAGACAGTGGGTGAGAGAAGGCACCCTTGTCTGACTCTGACTGTGGTTCTGAACCAGTCTCCTATGTTGCCATTGACGAGAACTGTACTAGTCGCCTTGTCATACAGGGTTTCTATAGTGCAGATTAGTTTTGCGTTTATATTGTATATCTGCATGGTGGCCCACAAGGCTGCATGCCGTACCTTGTCAATGAAGACATGATAGAGGTTCTTTTGATGCTGGAGATATTTTTCACAGAGGATTCTAAGACTGAAGATCTGTTCTGTAGTGCTACGTCCTGCTCTGAAACATGCCTGTTCTTCCGCAATGATGTGCTCTGCTTGGGGTTTCAGTCTGTTGAGGATGATCTTTACCATAACCTTGCTTGGGTGACTGATGAGACTGATTGTTTGGTAGTTCTGGCACAGTTGTAGATTCCCTTTTTTAGGAAGAGACTGGGTCCATGGGGTGGGCCATCCTCCTGTTTGCCAGATTTGATTGCAGATTGTTGTGAGGACATCTATCATGGAAGTTCCTCCTGCTTGAACAAGTTCTGCTGGTATATTGTCTACCCCAGCTGACTTCCCCTTCTTTAGTGCCTTTACTGCAGCCTTCACTTCATCCCTGATGATCGGGTGGTCAACCTCTGTTGTGGTCAATGGTACGTTTAGTACAGCTTGGTCTCCAGAAGTCTCCTGGTTGTAAAGCTCTGAACAGTATTCCGTCTATCTGTTAAGAAAGTCTTGGTTTTCTGTCAGACTCTTACCAGCCTTGTCCTGAATCATATTAGATCTCCCCTGTTTCTCTGTTGTCAGGTCTTTCACCAACTGGTACGCCCTTTTACTGTCATTCTGGTTCAAAATTTTCTTGACTTCCTTGCATTGGTTCTCTAACCAGCTTTCTTTTGCTTTCTTTATGCTCTTCTTAATTCTGTTGTTAATCTCATTGTATTTTTCTGCTCTTTCATGGTCTCCTAGCTTACTCCTCAGTTTTCTCCTCACATCGCAGAGGTCGAGGATATCTGCTGTGACCCAAGCAGGGCTGAGCAAATCCCATAGCCAGACGTCCCGGACTATTCATTTTTGAAGTCAGGCAAATAAAATTTTCCAAGTCGCTAGTCCGGGACAAGTGCATTTTAAAAAAGTTGGGCAAGTCCTTATTTTCGTGCTTTAATCACTATATCTACCTTTATTTGGCCAATCATACCCTCCTTGCGTACTGAATACTTGATTCTACCCCTCTTCAAGTATACATTTACATTCTGTATAACACATAAATGTGGTCAGTATTAATTGTCGCATATGCGCACGTTCTGTTACCGCTTGACGCATATTGGGCTAAGCAACCAAATTATCGGCAAATCAAACATGTAAAACAAAAGAAAGCCAATATGATCAATTAGCAGTGTTATAAGCGGCTTTGTTGCATTGTGTTTACTCATGCCAGATCCTCACGAGTGGCTCACTATGATTTTAATCCAGCGAGTCAGTGTAATTAAATTAATGAAAGGTACTTTACCGATATCAGTGTTGGTTTCCTTTAGACAGTAATGATTCTTTAATTTTTAATTGATTATACAGATGATTAACTTCCACGTGCGATATTGCGTTTGAAGTGAAACAATTATGCTAATTAATGAACTGTCTCTGTTCCTATTTAAAAGAAAAAATGTATGTTATCATCACTTTAGAAGTAGTTGTCAAGCAAGCTGATAGTTACTCTGTGGATAAAATGAGTTTGCTAAATTATTTTCGCAAGGAAGGTAATAAGGGCGATTCAGAGAAGGACAATTTTTGTGAAAGTTTAGGGATAAAACGTAAAACTGCTGCTGAGTGTGCGGTAGCTATTTCTCCAAAGAGACACAAGCAGAACCTTTGAGATGCTTTAGAGCATTTGACTACAGGCACTTTCCTCAAGAAAGGGCAGCTCTGTTGAAATATGGGAGGGAAGACTTGCAGGTTCTTCTTAATCATCTTAAAGTGATTTTCAAACAGGAAGACCATCATGCCATTCATTAGCAGTATCTGGAGTTCAAAGCAAAGATGAGGGCATACAAGCAGTCACTGGATCCACCTGTTGAAATTCTTCGAACACTCTTAGTGAATACTCCATCTACATGTAGTCTCAGTCAATTATGCAAACTATTAGAAATCATGTTTGTTATAAGCCCATCCACTGCTGAGTGTGAACGAGGATTTAGTTCAATGAACTTAATCAATACTTCTTTAAGGAATTCCTTAAACCAAAAGAGTTTACAAATGCTAATGAACATTTCCACAAATGGAACAGAGCTTGAGGACTTTAACCCTAACACAGCTATCAACTGCTGGCTTAGTGCTAGCGCAGGTGGCAGACATATACATGGACATTTTTTCAAATCCATCAGCTAAAACATATATACATGAACCTGAAGAAGCCAAATGTATAACAACCAATGTTTTTGAAAAATTAAATTCTTTTAAGAAATAATTATGTTGTATATTATTTCGTTTGTTTTTTCTATGGATTAGGTACATACATGTACATCTCATCAAATCTCAGCAAGTGATTACCATTTTGGGACAAGTGAAAAGTAAGGTGGGACAAGTGAAGAGTAAGGTGGAACAAGTGAAAAGTAAGGTGGGACAAGTGAATTTTCTGAAACCACTTGTCCTGGACTAGTGGATGAAAAAAAAATTTGCTCAGCCCTGCCAAGTCTTCTTTATTCTATGATGCTTGCCAAGGATCTCTCCGGCTGTGTCTTATTACTGCCTTGTTGAAGGTGATGATCAAGGAGTCTAGGTTTATTTCTTCATGTCCCAGAATTGTGAGTGGTGCAAATTTGCCGCCTATTGATGCTTCAAATGCTTGTGCCACACTTGGATCTTTAAGTTTTTCAAGGTTGAACCTGATCTTAACTTGTCTTGGCTTATTGGTCTTCCTAAGACGAAGTTTGATAGTCATCATCAGCAAGTCATGGTTACTTCCTATACAGAAACTGTATATATATATATATTGCATTGGGGGGGGGGGGGAAATGGCCAATCGACTATTAAAACACATGCCTGTGAATGTACAAGAGTTTGTTTTTTCGGCGCAATTTATATGAACACCTGCTATGGCCACATGCGCCCTGGGTCGACAACACTTACTACTTGGCTGAGTTGAGGGAGCATCTCAAAAATTGATACACTACTGTCAGTGGGTGTACATCTAAACAAAAATGAAAAGGTGAAATCGTTTGCACTTTCCTAACAGAAGAAGGCGAAGTTTACATTTTTTTGGCAACTTAGTCACCCACTTAGCCTGGTAGCATGACCCCTGTAATATATGTCAATGTCGCTCATAACTGAACTCATCCAAGATCTTGATGATATACACTTACATGCCAAATCTCATCAAAGTGTGATCAGAAATATGGCCTTTAGAGTGTTCACAAGCTCAGCCAATCAGATGCAAGATCACATCATTAATATGCATAATCGAACTCATCCAGAATCTTGATGATATAAGCTGATATCTTCATGGGATTCCCCTTGTCTGATTGGTCTAAAAGTATACCTACAATTAGTACCTGGAATAGACCAGTGGATGGGAATCCCATGCAGATTTTACCTTCTGTCAAACGTTTCTCTCATTTGAGATGATACTTCGTTTTTGGTGGCATTTAGCAATAAAAGCTGAAGAATCTTTTCCATGCATGGCTGGAGCTATCAAAGTGTAGTATACTCATGGGATTTAACTCCAAAACATACGAAAACAACACTGTAAGGGAGTATTATGTCCAAGATAACATGTTCACAAGATACCTACAAGTACAGGACAAAATTCTCTGCCATGGCTATTGACCTTGAACCTAATATCATGGACAGAAAATCATTCAACTTGTCCCAGGCAATGTCAAGGTATCCATACCCAAGTTTGATTCAATTATCATTAATATTTTCTTTATATATGAAGAGACAGATGTAAAAAGTAGGTAGCATTAATTGTGACCATCACATTTAAGGATAGGACTCACACTGTTCCAATGTGATATGTGACACACCCTGCAATACATGTACATGAAGTGACACATTGAGTATAATATGTTTCATTCCTGTCTTAAATGGCTGTAGAGTTATCAAGCAGACTTGAAAAAAATGTAGTTTTCTTTTGGGGGGAGGGGGAGTAAAACTAATTTTAATGATGTAATACAAACCTGTTGTTATTGCATAGTTGTACTCTTCCGGGGGGAAAATACCCCGACCGAGTGACGAAAATTATTCCTCCCAATTAATGAGAACCAGAAAGTTCCATAACACTGGACCATAAAGTGCGCATCCTCTGACATGAACCGTAGACTTCATTCTTTTCGAGGGTGCATTTTATGTAGTGGGACATCAGAGCGGGGTGGGAGAAGGGAATCTGGCAATAACTACAGATAGGTATTACATCATTAAAATTAGATTTACCCCCCCCCCCCCAGCACATTTTAATATCAGTAATAGCCTATCTGTTGTTATTGCACAGCTGAATTTGTCAGTTTGGTGGGAGGTTGATGAACCCACAACTGGCGGATAACAAACAACGCAAGGAATACTCACCCTCACAGAAGAGCAGACAACTACTGTGGAAAGGAATCTGCATAGGCCATTTTCTGAGTGATGAAATCGAGCCAAGTGAGAAAATAGAAAATGCCTTCGCTTTGGTGGGCCAACAAGCAAAGATAAAAGGAGGAAATAGTAGTGTGAGAGTGCCAAAATGCAGCTTTCATCACATCCTCCAAAGAGGAAAGTGTTAGATAGGCCCATGAGGAAGCAATGGCACGAACCTCAGAATGTGGCAAACTCAGAGGAAAATTCTTCCAAAGTTGCCCAGAGAAGGAGGTTCCAAACCTCAACACAGAGAGAAGGTGCATGTGTGCCTCCTTGTCTCCTGAGGTATGCAACCACCGATGTGTTGTTGGAGGAGACCATCACCCAGCGACCTCTTATTTGATGGACACACTCCTGAAGGCCTAAGAACACTGCTCTCATTTCTAAATAGTCTCTGTGGAGAGTCGATTCTTCCCCGGACCAAGAACCCTGAAGAATCAGAATTCAGCGCCCCACCCTGAATCTGACACATCTGTAAACAGATAAGAGTGGGGTTCTTGGGGGTGCATGGGGTCTCTGGCCAAAAACCAGTCCCAATTTGTCCACAAATTGAGATGAAGGTGGAAGTCTTGACTAAGAGAAATCAGACTATTCAGAGGGTCCATGTGCGGTTTCCACACAGCTAAAAGGAGAAACTGGAGAGGACATAGATGCAGCCTGCCTTGGGAAACCAAGACTGCTGCAGCGTTCAAAGTTCCCAGCAGAGAGAGAAAAAGACTATCTGTTGATGTAGTCTTTACTCTCAGAGTCTCCAACAAGGACATGATCTTGTCTACTCTCTCCAGAGGGGCATGAACTAACCCTCTGTTTGTGAGGAAATTCATCCCAATGTAGACAAAAACTTGAGAAGGAGTGAGTTCTGGTTTCTCTAAGTTTGGTAGAAGATCCAGCCTGGTCACTATGGACCAACATCGAGATTGGTCTAGTCTGAGGGACTCTTGCATGCCATTGTGTATCAACTAATCATCGAAATACTGGAGGATTTGGATACCTAATGATCGAATATGGACTGCCACTACTCCCATGACCCTGATAAAAACTCTGGGATCGAAGGCTAGGCCAAATGGCAGAGCTTGAAATTGGAAGACCTCCCCATCCATACAAAAACTGAGGTACTTCCTGTGTAGAGGAAGAATAGGGATGTGAAGGTACGCATCCTGAAGATCGATGGAGACTGCCCAATCGGCAGGTCTTATGGCGTTCCTGACTGAGGTTGTGGTCTCCATCTTGAAAGGTTCCCCCTGCACAAATCTGTTTAGGATGGAAAGGTCGATAATTAGATGAAACTTTCCCCCTTTTTTTGAGACCAGGAAAGACCGTGAGTAGAAGGCAGGTGATTGGTATTTTAACACCCTCTCTACTGCACCCTTCCGCAGAAGGGAATGAACTTCTTCCTTTAAGAAGTCCCAGATTTGACTGGTGGAAGCAAATGGGGGACCTTCGGAGGGGAGGGGGATCCTGGAACTGAAGCCGGTAGCTTAAGATGGAAATGACCCAGCCATCAACCGTTATGTCTAACCAGGCCTCTAAAGAGAGACATAGTCTGGTGCCCACAGGAATGGACGGAAGAGGTATGCTTAGCTGGAGAGGGTGAGAGTCTCTAGTTGGGCCGTACCCCCTTGTCCTCAGGAAAGGGGGAAGGCCCTGCGAACTTCTTCCCTGGGTCTTTGCAGCACCCCCTCCTAGGACCAAACCGCCAAGGGGGAGCTCTGAATTAGGGTTATTGCTTCGCCTTGGGCCATGCAGCTTTAAAGAATTTAGCTAAAGGGACCTTTGGGCGATCAGCGTGATTTCGCTTCTTGGCTGTCTTCAAAGAGACAGGAGCGGATGCGAGAGACCAGTGTTAATGGTCCCTCAAATCCTGCATCGCAACAGAGGAGATGAGACCTCCAAAGAGAGTCTCTGCCTCCAGAGAAGCATCCCTCAGAAGGTTCTTACCTTGCTCCAGTAAAACCTTTGAGGTGTCTAGAGCAACATCCCTGTGGAGGTGGAGAAGCTCTGCTGACAAAGCCATGGACAAGGACAAAGCATGTCTCAATGTTTTAACCAACAGATGGTGGAGAGCCAATTGGGACAAAGACTCCTCTCTAAGCAGGCTGAATGAGGCTGCTGAAAAGAGGTAGGCATGTGAGGCATCTAGTTACGAGCGACCTAGCCTTTCTCTCTAGGGATTCCAATGTTTTCGCTAGCAGGCGAGCCCAAGTCCCCCGAAGAAATACCCACTTGATATGCTTCCACATCCAAGGTCGGTGGTTAAATGGGCCAGGATTGGGAATGAACCTTGTAGCTAATAGAAGTTATCAAGGGCTGCAACGTAGAAGGGGGAACAGACCAATCCCGATGTTTTCTGGCAAAGTCTTGGCCCTTGCTAAACCTGTGAGAGAGCTCCTTGATTGTCACTGAGTGGTGGAGTAACAGGAGATCTGGTCAAGAATTTGCCCCAGAAAGTTTCTCCAAGCATGAAAGAATTATGGAGTCACCAGGACCCGAAGGTTTGGGACACAAATCACTGGGTAAGAGGCGGTAAACCTCATTAACCACTTTATCAAATGACCAGGTCTCCTCCTCCTCTGCCTCCTTTGCCAATGGTTGTGAAGGGGCAGGGGACCCAATAAGATGGAAAGTCACATTGACCTGCTTTGTGTCAAACTCATTTGCATCAACGAGGACAGAGAGGACATCCTCATCTTGTTCCCTCTCCTGGAAGATTGGATTACGTGACCCAATGTCTCTCTGTCTCGGGGGAGACACTGGGGGAAGAGAAACTTGAAGAGGTAACTCCTCTTGTGTATATAAGGGATGGTCATTCACAGTGGTCTCCACTGGAGGTTTAGGGCAACTCTCCAACCGCATTGGGCGTATTGGGCAAGAATGTCTATTCTCTTCCTCTTACTGTGCCCAACCTCGCGAGATGATGAAGGACCACTGTTTGGAAGCCCAAGGTTGCATGTAGGGGAAAAAGGCCCAACACCCCCCCCCCTCCTTAACCCAGCGTTTGTAAAACCAGTCAAAATCCCCCATGGGATGAAATGGTAAACTGGAGGGGGAGGGGGAAATCGTCCAGAGTCCTATCTCCGTACCGTACGGGCCCCTAAGACCCGTGCCCGGTCACCGGGCAAGGACTCATTAGGCGAATCAGATCTGTAGTTAGACCCTGCCCCAGACCTGATGGACTTAGATCTGAGCTCTCCCCTCTCTGGGGGCTCGATTCTGTTGCCGACAACAGGCCCTGGGGACTGGAAGGGTCCCACTCCCCCCTTATGGGGGGGGGGGAGGCAACTCACTACCAGTCCTAACCGAGCTGTGAGACAGTAGAGAATGTCGTTCCACCCTCTTGGGTGGGTGTGACTCTTTCTCTGCCCTAGTGGACGAGAGAAGGTGTTGTTCACCCCAAGGGGAGGGGGGGTGCAACTCAGTCTCTGTCCTAGTGGAAGTGACAGGGTGCTGAACCTTCCCATCGGAATGACGCAACTCGCTCTCAGCCCTCATGGAATGGGGACGGTACTGCTCCTCCCTCTCAGAAGGATGCGACTCGATCTCCACACCATTTATTTCCTCCCTTGGAAGGGGGCCTTGAAATGACATTGGAAGTCTTCAGAGAAACCTGAGTAACCTTTGTCTGAGACCCGAGGGATCCATACAAAGAGAACCCAGAAAACTCAGAAGAAGACGACGAAAACTTCTTCATCCCCTAGTAAGTCCTACGACTTTCAGCCAGATCCCAAGTCTCATCTGGCCAAAGGCTGCGAATTCATGACAAACAGGTGGGGGGGGGGGGTCCCAAGGGGCTTTGCGGTGGCCACACCTCCCAACAGTTTGTCGAGACATTGTTCCTGAAAGAAAAGAAATATGATGCAAACAAAAAATTATTTGCAAGGAAAGTGTACACTAATTAAGCAACGCTAAAAAAAGGGTTCAGCAATAAGATACCGGACTAGGGCGTAACAAAAAAGTATAAGGGGAAACTACTCAGTTCCCTGGGTAGCAACAAGAAACAAGGTAACTGGTCAACCAGGCTAAAGCGAGCATGGGACCTACTGAAATTAGCAAAGAAACAGGGGTTATGATTGCTAAATTACAGAGAAAGCTATCCGAAATAAAAGCTGCAAAATGTAGCCTATGTTCAATAACTGGCCATGTAAATATAATAGTATTAAGTGGTGTGCGACCTGCAACCACAAGATGAAAAAGCACAATTCACTATATAAATATGGTGAATTAATTATATGTGAGGCAATAATTTGAAAAATGGGCAAGCCCAAGACTGCAATAATGCAAGGGTAGTGAAAATTATCGTAAAAATAACCCACACCTTACTAGAAAACACACACACCAATTGAATAACACACTGTGATGGGTAAAAAGGACAAAATGATTTGTCAAGGCGTACACCACGTGTACGTAACAAAAGTCTAAAAACTCTCAAGAGAGCTTAACTACACAGTTGATAAACCTCAATCAGAGTATAATCCTACATCTTTGAAGAATATAGCACAAGAAATAATTTAGTAATTCACTCGTTGAACTCACGAGGTGGTGGCTATCTTCTTCATGTGAAGCAACATGAAAAATCCGACATCACGGCCAAGAAAAGAATGAAGCCTACAGCGCATGTCAGAGCGTGCGCACTATATGGTCCAGTGTTCTGGAACTTTCTGGTCCTCACTAATTGGGAGGACGAATTTTCGTCACTAGGTCGGGGTATTTCCCCCCCGGAAAAGTACAGCCATGCAATAACAACAGGTAGACTATTACTGAAAAAGTAACGTTCACATGAGACCTTGAATTGACCTTAAAAATATTCCCTTAAAAGTGGTACCACAAACATCCTGATTGACTGATACATAAAGTGTACCAAGTTTCATGTCCATCTCAAAGGGCTGCAGAGTTATTTAGAAGAAATGAATAAAAAGGAACAAGTAACACTGATTTGACACACAGCTTTGATAATGTACACCTTCCAGTAAAGATACACACATGCAGGTGAACAAAGTTTCATCCCTCTGTCTTTAATAGCTTGGAAGTTATAGAACAAACTTCTGAATGACTAGAATTATGTGTCATTGATACATATCCCTGCATTTTTTTCCCAGTTATGTTAATCACCACTGCCACCACCACTCAGAAATTAATATAACCACCTTATATGCTTCACATCTGTTCAAACTGATTGAACAGGTGAACTTCAAGACCTCAAGCGACAAAACCCACAAAATTACTACATATTTTATCCTCTGGATACAATTAAGCAAACGTGTCCCCACCCCCAATGTTCCTCCCTCAGGAGATGGATCAAAATTTTATAACCATTGTGCACATCTAAAAAACTACCTCCAATCATATCACAAGGTTTAATGTCTCTATCTTGACCAGTGTAGGAAGAGCTGCACATTACTCACACACCTCCAGATCTGCAGTATCATATTATTATGTGCCTTTTATTTGAAAAGCATGGGGAAAACAAATGACAATGGTTCCACTCTACAGTTTCATACCTTGCACAGGTTTGATTTTTAAAGAAAAAGAATTTCCCATGTTTATCTCACTGGTTATAAAAAAAAGACTTTGTATACTCTCTTAGTTATTGTTAAAATAACTTTTAATTCGCTCTATTTTGGTGCATGATTGATGGTTGTAATTTGGGTTATAGAGTATACAGCTTGGCCTTACTTCTGATGTGCACCTCTCAAAAGGGTGCCAGCTCTGCTTGGTCATTTTCACAGCCTCGGCTTCAGAGGTAAATTGGAGAGAAACAATTGGCCGAAAACTTTTTTTTGATATATATATATTTTATAATTCATTAATTCCTCTCTCAGAAGTTATTATTGTCTACTCTTGCAAAATTCACTTTCCCTATTTTAATAACTGCAAAAAGTTAGTGTACTTTGGACTAGTTCAAGTTCATTTCTCGAGCACATGTGAACAGCCACTTCAATCAGCTGTCCGCTTAAGGCAGCTCATAGTTTCCCTAATACCAGGTACCACATATAAAGAAATTTCAGTCACAGTACATGAAAGTAGCATAGAGATATGCCAACATTCTCTCGATTTTGCTTGTTGCAAATGCACAAAACTTCACCTTACATCTGTCCCACTTTCAGAACTACTTAATAACTGTAGAGCGGACCCATAAGAACCAAACAGGTGTTCTTACTGTATGATTTAATTTTGGTTGTATAGCTGAAACTTTTAAGTCACAAGCATCTAAACAGTGCTTTTGAATAATTATCATGCATTTCTTCCACAGAACAGTATTCACTAGTACTAAAGTCTCACTCAGGCCTAGTCCCCACCCCCATCCTGTGAAAAGCGAGATATTTTAAAATGCGCATTGCATTTTCTCAACATAGCAACTAATCTTATGCTAAAAGACAGGAACATGAAACTTAACACAATTATTCGTGAGATGTCACTACTAAATTTTAATCTGAACAGGGATTGAACACATCAGGTTCAAAGGTTGATGGTAAAAAGTTTGCTAATTCTTCTAACATCAGTATATAGAAGCATGCGAATATGCATTGCTATCATTTGTTCCTTAATTGTATTACAATTTAATGAAAAGAAATATTTTTACTCTATTTTTATTTCACTTTTAATTTCCCCACAATTAAAGACATTTCACACACATTACTGCCACAAGGAATACTGTATAAGCAAAAGCAAAATAAGCTTTTTTTTGTTTAACGCCAGCATATGACAGGCTATACATGGTGGACAGTATATTTGGTAGAGGAAGAACCCGGGAAGAACCACCGAACAACAGGAACCTACTGGCAAGCTTTCTCACATACCCACATTGGTCGAGCTGATACTTGAACTCACGTGGACTGAGGTGAGATGTGTGAGTGATCTGTAAAGAAGAGGTCCTCTGACCACTTGAAAGACCATCCCATACTCTCTTCTGGTCTATTACCAGTAAAGCTAAAAATCTGTAAAAGGTTTTTTTTGCTAATTTTCTTCTATATGAACATTTATTACCATGTAACAAAATCTGGGAACAGTTGTAGCGTAACGAGTGATTGTCTACCCTTTACTCTGTGATATAAGACAAACCTGTGTACAATGAACACAGCTTTGCTCTCTTCTGCTTCTAGTTTCAGACAGATTGCTGCTTGGTGCTCTAGGTCTGTGAATATCTACAGTCCAAATGCTTCCAAAATGCTGATATTTGCAGTATACTGTATGTCCTATGGGCAATGCTGAAAAGACCAGTTCCTAACTCAGCATATCAGATATGTTGTAGGGTGCCCATAATTATTCCATGAAATTATTCAGTGATTTTGTTTTCCTATTTATTCCAACACCCTATAGTCTCAAAGCATAAGGCAATTCAAGTGTGAAAGTCTACATGTATCTACTAATCTCTGTACTTCTCATAAATCTTACAAATTAACTATTGCCCTTGGCTACTTGCTGTGGCGACTCGAGTCCTACAATGTATATCAATTCCAATCAATATGTGATAAGCTTAAATGTGGCAGTGTGGCAGTGCATACAAAACCATAAAACAACATAAAAAGTAGCTTAGGACCTGATCAGAACCATAGAAAAGAAAAAAGCAACAAAACTAAGCTTTATTATCACCCTTAAAACACTTTTGGGGAGCTAGTTTACAATCAGACTTAACCAAATATGTCTGCCAAGTTCAGGAGGAAAAGCAATAACAAGATTTTCAAGATGGTTGCTGTGGCAGCCATACTGGATGTTAAATCAGCACCAGTTTCATTTAGGACCAACTAGACATCATACATGTACAAAGTCTTTTAGTGAAAACCTCATGTTGATACAACTATCCATTCAGAAGAAGTAGCAATAACAAGATTTTCAAGATGGCCAATGTATGGTGACCATACTGGATGTCAGATCGGCACCAATTTCATTAGAGTCAAACTGGACATCACAAGAAGTCTTTTGGTGAAAACCCAATGTCAATATGACTTTCTGTTCAGGTGTAGTTCTGATACAATTTTCAAGATGGCTGTCATGGTGGCCATAATGGATGTCTGATCGGCACTTTTTATTTACGACCAACTAGACATTATAAGAAGTCTTTTAGTGAAAACCCCATGCTGATATGACCCTCCAAGTAGGAGTAGTAGTTATAACAAGATTTTCAAGATGGCCAACTAGACATCATAAGAAGTCTTTCAGTGAAAACCTCAATTTGATACGACCATCCAATCAGAAGGAGTGGCAGTAACAATATTTACATGTAGGACCAACTAGACTATGGGATAAATGTGTGTCTAAAGTTTTCATGGCAATCCTCCAAGTAATTTAAGAGTAGCAATAACAAACATTTGCTAACAGATCGGTGGACGATGGATGAAAGACCATCCCATAAACTCTTCTGGTCTTAGTAGAGCTAATAAAAAGTGAATCCAGGGTTCTCAATAGATTTAAAAACTGAAGAGTCATTTGACCCTTGACCCTGAAATCTCAAGAGTCATTTGTTTTTTGAGTCATGAGCTCATAGATGGGATTGTTCATTCTTCTTGGAGCTAACTGATATTTAAGATTTCTTGTCTTGTACTGAATAAAGGAAAACACTTGTTCGGTATTTTGTAAGAGACAGACAAGCTGACAGTGAGACTGAAATGGTCATTACTGATTTTGTATAAGTGTTTCTCTTTCTAATCACGTATGACTGTGTGTATATTTGGTATATTAAAACAGAAAAAGGATTATTTTATACTTTATTTTATTTTTAACTTTCAGCATTTCTATTTTTAACTCCTCAAATCATTTTAAATGCAAAAATATACCTATACAACTATGAAAGTTATTTTAATTAAATATCAAGGATGAACATCACAATTGGTGATTTTGTACACTCTGAAGTCATCTGTCAACAGAACATGTCAGTTAATTATTTCCTCCTATTTTTACTCTTTACAGACTTGGCAACAACCCTTTCTGCATCAAAGTTTAGTGTACTTTTTTGAAGATAGGAATTGCCCTCAGTGACAAACAGGTTTGATTTTCCACCGTCTTTATACCACTCACGTATCATCACTCCATTTCCATCTTTCAAAACATTTTTCACCCACGAACTTCACTTTTCCACTCTTCCTTAAATTTTCTAACAACTTCAGGAGATTTACTCTCCTTCTCAGAGTTGACACAAACTTTCTGTTTCTTTGCAGTCTGAGGGTCAGAAAATTCCTCACTGGCAGGTCATTTCTGAGACTGAGACAGAAAAGAAAATATACTTCTTTGTGCCATTGTGATATAAAAGTTCAGATGTATTCACCGAGTGTAATGTCCGGTAATTTTTTTACTCAATAATACATTAATTAAAACCCCTGAGTTTTTAAACATTTTGCCAACTGAAGGAAATCAATTGCCAATAAAACACAATTAAAGTTTGTCCACTTACCTTTGACAACTGGCTTTGCGAGCTGTCATATTTTCCAGTTTTCTCTAATTTTCAGTATAAGTTGATGCACAGTCAAACAAACCCTGATATTTGATCAGATGTTAATCCAATCAAGCCATAATTCCCCCGAATTTTTAAACATTTCATCAAAAGAAGCAAATCAATCGCCAATAAAACACAAATCAAGTTTGTCCTCTTAATTTTGACAACAGGCTTTGCGAGCCACCTTATGTTCCACAGTTTAATCTAATCGATTATAATTGATTGGGCAAACAAACAAATGCCAATATTGGATCAAACATTAATCCATTCTGGTTATTAATTGTTCCACTCTTCCTCTATCGTAATCGTCAAAGATAATCTCGAAACAATCTAACTTTGATTCAATTATGCACACCTAAGCATGACATCAGTGTGGTGTTAGCTTTGCCCAGTTCATATTGATTTTACATAGGTGCGATATTATTGGCTGATAAAGTGTAAGCAGTAGTCGAGTAAATGTCAATCACTGCAACATAAGCACATCTGTTATGGACAGCATGCGCTCAGTAGGAAATTAAGCTGGAGGCGAATCAAGGGTAATTAAGAGTGATACTCCACCCCCAATCTAAGTGAATCATAAAAATGCACAGGCTGGAATTTCCATGCATCATAAAGGAGTTACATTTAAATTTCAAGTGTCAAAACCTGAGGGTACGCGTCTATTGGGAACCCTGCTGAATCCTGTCATAATATGAGGTAAAAGATATACAACAAATGAAACATCACAAGTCATCAGCTTTAAGTCTAATGTGCTGATCAGAGGAAAGGTGCTGATCAGAGGAAAGGTTAAGTTTCAAATCGCTTTGATTAAATAGTTTTGGTTATTTGATGCTGTGTACAAGTTTAGAAATTTTGGTAAACATTGCAGCATTATCAAGAAGCTTAACCTTGTTAGCAGAGACAATGATGCCAAGGTTGCTGTCAGAAAAGTAATACTTATGTCTCAGGAAATTCACAGGCAAAATAAATATGGGATTTTATCATATTACAACGTGTTGCTCACCGTTTATTGATGGGCTTAACACATAACTCCAGACAAGTTTAATTTGGTTTTAATTTCAGCCATGTAATATTGTGCAAAGAGTATAAGCAAAATATAGCTCCCCTTCATTATAATCTCATTCATTAAATTGCGATTCCAGATATAATGTGGTACTGCTATGGACCCCATGACCAAAATTAAACCATTGTATTTTAATTGGTCTGTGAAATGTATGACAATATGGGTTGAAAGAAAACATGAAGCTCAGTATAATATCTCTATTTTGTTTTTTTAAAACATTATTATTTGAGAAAATTAAATACACAAATACCATGAAATGAAAAAATATATTAAATTTACATGCAGTAAACTAAAAAGATTACTGTACGATTGACTTGCGCTTTGTTTTCCTAATTTTGAGCCTGTCATACAGTACCTGACTGGCTGTAATAATAGAAACATACAAAAACTCTATACACATATGAAAACTGAGCAAAATCAACCGCTTGAGTTAGGGACCCCCTGGCGACAATCAGGTTAGAAATTATAAATTGATAAATGAAATGACTAAGTTTTGTCCATTTTTTATATCCATGATGCTTTTTGTTTTTAAAATCGGTAGGGGGGGTTCAAATAAACGGGGGGGGGGGGGGTGAATACTATAGACCTATATACATCATTTGAGAAGGTATTTGGCACGATCAGTTTACTATATAGAGATAATAATCAATCATTCAAAAAACAACCCCATTTAACTTTCTAAATACAAGAAGTACTTACTTTGTCTGAAGGTATACTTTTGGAACCCATGGTCAAGGGAGATTCACAAGAATTTTAAGTATGGATCGGTTCAAGACCGGACTGTCAAATAAACACAATAGGGCTGCCTCTCCCTTTATCAGAGCATCATTCTATCAGCTGAGATTTTTTCTCAGCAAGATCGCTAAAAACGAAAACATGGGAGTTTTGTGTTTTCTGTTGACTTTTCAGAACATATTTTCCGCTGGTAAAGAAAATTATAACACCCCATCCATGACAAACGATCAGTAAATTTTTATAACTGACTAGTGGAGTCCTGTCAGTTTCCGAAGCTATGGCGGATAGTTTGATTGAATTATGGGTAATTATAACAGGAAGTGCACTGCGCACGTGCCCATTTCTTCCAAAACGTGTAAGTGCTTGGGAAACAAGTAAAAACATTTTATTTTTTTTAAACAACCACCTCCACCCCCACCCCGCAAAAAAACCGAAGTACAAATGAACCTGATAAACATTGGAAACTCCAGCATATAGCTAACTGTTGTATTATGATCTGTTATCTAATTAAATTACAGGTCGTTTCGCCCACAAGTCGATTCACTCCTGGTCGTTTCGTCCTGTCATTGTGTTAGGTGCATTATAAGAGATTTTAATAATGTTGCCGGACATTGTTGTTTCTTGAGTGGATGTCAATTACATATACTAAGGAGTCAATCTTACTTATTCTAAAATTAAGCTGCTGTATATGGCAAATAATAGAGAATAACTTCATAAAAAGGAATCACGATGACTGATAGAACAAATTAATCGTGAGTAGTGTACATGTACTCATATTTCTGTAGTTTTATATCCAACTTAAAGATAGGAGAACGATAAAAATCAGTTTTTAAAAAATAAAAATAACTAGACTCAAAAGTCTTCCAGCTGTTTATTTTTAAAAAAATAAAAATATAAACCAACAATATTTATGTGCTTTTACATGTTTACATCCCGTAAAGGATACGAAAACATAAAGTATAAAATAGAGAGGAAAATTACAAGAACAGCAAAACTTGGGATTCAAAATTATTTTAAAAAGTCATAGACCATTCATATTTTTGTGTATCACCATTAAAAACTAAAATTAATTATTTTTATTTGACCAGTCAGACTATGAAGACAATAAAGTGAAAACAAAGTAATACTCGTAACTTTTTCTTACACATCATAAATAATGGAATTGTACTGAATTCAACATTTTCATAGAGTTGATAGAAATATTTAATGACTTTAATGTCAAAGCAACAGTGTAGATATCTAGAGATAATGCCTACTTGTTTACAAGTTTAGACAGGACAAAAATGTGGTCAAACTTAGTTATGTCAAAGAATAACATACCAGAGAATAAAAGTGTTAATTTGTTGTTTTCAAACATAAAAAATTTACTACAATGTTTCAGTAAAGAATACTCTTAATGATGATAATATTGAAATAAGCATCATCATTACGAAGAAGGAATACATTACGTATTTGATGTGGGTAAATGCACAACTTTGTATTTAGTGATTTCTCCAGGATTTTCACACAGAGAGGGAATTCACATTCTGAAATTTGTATAAGGTGGGCTTTTTCATATTTAAATGACAGGTATCCTTTATAATGTAGTTCAAAACGTGTGTGTGTGATAAATTACTTTAAAATGAATAAAGATCAATCTTACAGTTGTTTATCTTTACTATCGGCACAGCGGAAACGATTGTGCTATATGAAAGTGGCACTAAGTCGTAGACATTAGAACCACATGTAACACCAGAGACGTTGCCACCGAATACCGAAAACTGCATGTCCACCGTTATACAACCTCGCCAACTGCAGTTGATCAAACGTTTTTAATAATCAGAAAGATCTTAACCAAGGAAAGCGTCTCACTGTTCAATTGCAAAAAGTCACATAGTAAGCGCTTGATGATGGCGGTTGATTGAGAAATCAGGCGCGTACAAGATTATATTGATTAATGGAGCTTTGTTAATATTAATGAATGTTACACATTTTATTACTGGCAAATGGATAGTGCGCGATGGATATAATTTATAGAGAACAAAGATTTAAAACAGCATAAAACAGCACATGGTGACTCATAAAATGCACCAGAGTCAACCATAGGAATGGCAAAAATTGACATAAATTTGAAATCAGTCATGCATTTGAAAGCATTGGAGGAACTTTGCATATTGTTGAAAATTAAAGTTGTTGGCTTCTTGATAACATCTACGGACAATTTGTCAAGCATAACGTACTCTCTAGATGTTCTTATTTATTTTTATGTAACTGACAAAAAACAGTATTTAAGACACCTTTATTACAATCCTGAAACTCCAGTTACTTACACAAAAATCAAACAATCATGAAACCGAATTAAAAGGGACAAACTTAAATGAAATACACTCGCAAGTTTTTCCTATGAGGCAAGGCATGTGGTCATCATAGAAGTCATTATATTGAACACCCAGCTCGTGTAACGAGTCCTCTCATTGGACAATTTACTTAGCTTGCTGCGGGCAGTAACTCTTTCATCCGCAAGATAGCACTTGCTCACTTCCTAAAAAACTCTTTCGGCTTGCTACATATGCCAAGTGTCGGTGTAGAACAATGTGTATCGACAACCCTTGATTAGCGAAGATGAAGGTAGTGCTGATGAAATAGACGAAAATATAAAACGGAGAAAAAAGATTTCACTGATTTGAAAAAAGAGTACACAACGGTAACAGATTCAAAACTGAAACAGAAAAAAAAAAAAAAAAAAAAATCAAATTAAGTAGTTGAATCGATACAGTTAACACCGAAATAGACGAAACTGAATTGAAGACGGAAATGGGCATGAAGACTATGTGTTATAATGGATGAATTAAACAATAAATCGATTCAAAATAGGAGTTGGTGTAGTAACAAAAAAGAACAACAAGCAAATTAATACACGGAGAAATAGTTCTGTATGATTTTCGCATTGTTCCAAGCCAGGAGTATCCCTGTCCGAGTGGTATTATTTTAAATGCAAATTTAGCTGATTTAGTTTAACTTTCTCGAGGTATAGCAACTGGTATTCAATTTAAATATATGAAAGGATTATTGTACATTTTTAGGTCCCAAATCTACATCTCAGAGATTAGTAAACAGTTATGGATTTACCCGTGCTCCATCACGTTTTTCATAAATACAAGTTACATACAATAGATGCTTTGCAGTAATATATCATTTTATAAAAATCAGACTTATACACAATTTTTATAAATTTGAATATCGAACCTGTAGGATTTTGGGTCCCGTCTTTAAATTGACTATTACAGTGGATTCAAGGGAAGCAACCAACATGTTGCTTACTCATTAGATGTTAAACAGGAATCTAAACATAATCTCAACAGTGTCAAAGAAACGTGTACGTGCTATCTTCAAGAGAATTATATTTTACTAACCGGATCGAAACAAAAAAGAAAGTTCTATTGATCCCGGATGTAAAATAAAGCTCGAAACGGTATTAAAATGTGTTACTCTTAAATAGAATGGCTTTTGTTATACAAATAACAAAATGGCTCCAACAGTAATAATGAATGGAGGAGCAATAGCTAACGGCCTAGCATTTGGAGGAAACAACCTTCTGTTAGGATTAATTGATCCAAATGGATCTAAAAAAAAAAAAAAAAAAAAATTACAGAAAACGAACTTGATAAAATACATTTAAGAATTACATATAAAAACTGCCGAGCTTAATGAAAGAAGACAGATAAGACACATGACTACTTGAAAAAAAGATCAGAGAACAAGATTTTGTTAATCAGAACTTTAAAAAACCTCAATGATGCTTTTGATCTGTGCATCCACACTTTCTGGTGCATCTAATTATCCATATGCTTCTAACTATCGAGAAAATATAGTAAAACTCGAAAAACCAAGACAACCTAAACTTAATGATTTCTACCAAGCTTCTGATGAACAGGTAAAATACGAGTAGATATTCAGTTGGGATTGGTGTTAGTGTGTGTATGATTTACACGTTTTTGTGAAAAGTCCACATTCGGTACACGGTAGTATTTTTTGCACAATAATTTGCAGTGTACGAGAAATACATAACTCCTCACAAGCAGGAAATGATACCACAAAGAGCTAAATACGTTAATCCAAAACATCATTGCATCACATACACCCCGAGCAACATTAAACCTGAACAAGCTTTACAGATAGCAAATACCAAAGCTTATATCTTTATTGTACCAGATAGTGTTTAGTCACATTTTCAAGTAAAAATATAAGGAGATACTAATAATAAACAATTATCGTAGAAAGCAGGCTAAATACATCACGTTATCCTGTGAAAGTGATGATCTTTTCAAGTTGAAGGACTATAACATATCCATGATATGCACAGATTTGTGGTGACCTGATTCGATTAGAACAAATATTATTGAACAAGCCATTGTTAATGCTAAATTGAAAGAGTTGCGATTAGGGCGAGAAATGCATAAAATACTGGTACTAACCCTATCTAATGTGCAGTGTTAGGTAAAATGTTTAGAATACCACTTGATTTCCAGATCATAACAGATCATTGTCCACTCTGTATCCTTGCGTTTTTCCACGGGATATAGATCTAACATGATACACGTAAAAGCCTCTGAAGTAATAGAAGGTGGACACCAAGCCTTTGATCAGAAAAGCAATGGCTGGAATATTATACAATTACCTCAGAATAAACTGTAAATCGGAAGATGATAAATACAAAAATGGAAATAATTTCTTTTATGACTACATCAATAGAGAGTGATATCTCGACACGGTAGTCAATACAATTCTAAAGAACCTCACACTGATTCTCTAGGAATGAGCATGAGAGGTCTTTTCATACTGTGCAAAGAAAGAAGAGAAACTTACCCAGAACAGATTTTGTTTCAAACGCAGCAATAGCAAAAAATCTCAGTGATTATAGAAGGTCTGCCAAACGTGATCAAGTTTTGGGGTTTCCATTTGACACAACAGTTTACAGAAGCCACAAATTATTTATTTGATGAACAACAAAAGCACACGCAACTCAGTTAAAAACAATTACGCTGACAATCATTGTATCTGGCTTGAGCTAAGAAAGACACATGATGGCACATTACATGGTAGTCGTAATAAACTACCAAATGTGCAACAATATATCCACCTTCAAATCAATAAAAAAGAAAACGTAGATGCTTATAAAAATGTATATTTTTCGTTTCTGATGCTCAGGAAAACATTCAAACAATACACTAAAGTCAAATATGTTTTTACGCATATTTGTTTTGCAACCTTGTTCCACAAAAAATTAGAATAATGAGCCTGAAGCAACATCATAAGATGATAATCTGTGGAGTGACTAATTGTGGGAAAAGAATGTTTTCCGTTGTATCTTATACAGACTCAATTCAAAACTATTCTGATGAGATAGTTATAATATGCCTAACTTTTCTGTACAACAAGGCATAAAATAAAATATGGTTACTCAAAGATGAAAATATAATTGTTATAGGTCCCTAAGATAAATTAAATAAGTAGACAGAGCTACTGGTTGATGCTTGGCGAGGAACAATTACTTTGTTTGTGATTGATGAATCTATCAAGAAAGCAACTAATCTAACCAAACTAACTTTCAGTGATAAACATTTTCAAACATCTATGTGGGTGATTGTACAAAGATACATCTCTTGTAAAGGACCTGCGTCAGAATTTCAGGTTTTCGGTGGTCTTCAACTCCAAAGATAAAACGCATAATGTACGACAGAAGAGATAGTTGCAAATCTGAAGTAATAAAAAAAGAAGCATACCTTTAATGAGACTTGGGAATCCCTTTGGATTTGATATCTGCAAAGAATGCACATAAAGTGCATGAGTATAGAGTACCTACATATCCGTATGATAATGTATTTATGTTGTCAACCAAACTAATACTTCAAGTCATACACAGATAAAGGAATTATATTCATTTTGATGCAACGCATCTCATGATTGTATTATCAGAGTTAATTAATTTCCTGGTAATTTTCTGCTTCGCTAAATAGATATTCTTTGTACATGGCGAATTTTAAATTCTTTTTAATCACACAATTTTTTGTTTATTCCTTTACAAACTTTCTTTTTTTCTTTGTCTCTTGTGAATAAATGCCGTTTTGAGCTTAACCCACAAATCTCTCTAACTGGAATACCATTTTATTCATCTAAGCAAGTCCAGGAACTTTCTTATTCATTTGTGGTAAACCAAATATGTTCTCTTTTTGGTAGTTACTAATGTCAAAATGTTTGATTTTATCCTTCATATCATTGTAGAAGTTTTCCGTCTGAACATGAATCATAACGAGTCAGTATCAGTCATGAGTAGTATCATTATCCCACCATATTTGTTTTTCAACTTGTTGCATGAACAATTTTGTACATCAAGCATTTGTATAACTTTAACACTGTAAATCCACCGTAAATCAGTTTTGTTAATTTGACTTTTTTGTTTTTCAAACTGACTATCATTGAGTCATCATCACTAATTGTTCTTTCCAGATGATAAATCGTTTTGCCATTTGAAGAAAATTATTTTAATCTGTACATATTTTAACTGTTGTTCTTTCTCTATAGGTCCTTCTATCTGTTTACCAAACACACTGTTATTCATCAATTTGAAGACAAAGTTATTTGTTGCTTGTTGTCTCAAATTTGTATTCAGTTCTCTGTAAGGTTCTAACTATAGCTCCTTATTAAACAAAACAATTCTATATATCATCAGTTTTAACAAATCGTATATTAAGTTTGAACTTTCTGTAATGAATGACATATTTCTCTTTGTTTTTCAAACCTACATCATAGTTTTGGAACTGTTGGTTTTGTACCCTATTAATCTTTTATCAACTTCTTCTGCAACTCTGATAAATCATCTTCATCGGGAATTAATTTCTCTGAAGCTATTCGATAGTCCTTAAAATGATCATGTAGGCGTGATGGAATCGCCAAATTCACTTTTAAATTCAACCAATATTATTGTCGCCCTATGTTTCGAACTGGTTTTCCTCTATCCATCTAATTTGTTTATAAGTTACTCATCTAAAGTTTTGCACAGGCATTTACATGGCCTATCATAGAGGTTTTTATGATTACGGTACATAATGAATGAGCTTGCCTCGGTTTTTCGTACTCACCATCGTAATTTGCTAGTGTACCGAAGGTATACTCATTTTGTTACAACCATCTTTGTCCAATTACTATTCATGATTTGCTTCAGCATATCTATGTGGTATCGTGCTATTTTCACCTTTTATACTACTCTCAATCTTCAGGAACATATCATAATCTGTGAACAATTCAAGTTGTACACATGATATCTGTAAACTTGCATCATGTGCTAATACGGGAGCACTGTAATAATACGGAGGTTGTAATTTTTAATTGTTCACACAAACAATAAACAATAAACTCTTCAAATGTGTCAAACCACATAAAGTATCTCGTGACATAAAGGTCATGTAGATCCCCAGTTGTTTGAAGCTTAAAATGTTCCAAGACATCTTTACATTTTTTGGGGGGAGTAATCGATATTTGACTTTTAGTGATGAATAAATCTTTTCTTTAGTTGGTATGGTTGTTTCATTTAACCTTTCGAAGCTATCAGTGAATTCATATGGGTAAATGTCTTTTCTCAAATACTCATGTGCCATATTTGTGATGTTTTAATGTTTGTTTGCTGTTGTTGTTTCATAGATTGTTTTATGGATGTAAAGCTATCTCCAAACCTGATTATTCTTTTAACTCTTATTTCTTTTTCATCCTTTATGAACCCATCAGCGAGAAAACCCTTGCTAATTAAATTATATTTGTCGTCGGTGTTTGGTATGATTTTTACATCTTCACCTCGATCATTTTTATCCAATGTATTGATGAAGCAGAGGATGTTATAACAAGACAAGTTATGTATAAACAATAGTATGTATCTCAGACATTTGTAATGAAAATTATATCTATTATGAACTGGACATCTTTACCTGCCTGGAACTTTGTTTTTAAATATTTATTTCTCACTTTTCACATGTATCGTATGTATTTTTTTATTCAAAATTATTTTCATCTTCCTCTGCGAACACCATACGTTTTGCAGTTTTCTGTTTTAATTCCTCATACACTTATTTTACGATTTTATTCAAAGAATACAGTCTATTTCTCTGTAAACTATTGATTTGTTTCTCTGGTGGACTTATTTAATATACGAACAAAACCCTGATGGAATATGTTCGGCTGTTTTTATTCTCCAGGATATGTCAGATTGTATATCTGGTACACATTGAATATGGAATGATTATTGAGTACAAGTTTGTTCCTCTGGCACGATGATACGTTCAAAATCACAATCAAAACATAAATAACTTTTAATTGATATTCAAAGTATTTTAAATTTTACAACTGAACCTTCTTCAGTCACTACATTCTAGTATATCGAATTATCTACATTGTAACATTGTCTTTTGTCTTCTGGTACTTTTTCTAGTGTATGTAAAACAAAAACAAACATTTTTAACAGAGATATTTCTGTCCGTCATGTAGCTTTATCTGCGATGGTACTAATCTTGAAAAGAACTGTATTCCAACGTAAAAGGACCTTTCATCTTTGTAGTCATCAGAACAACGACATTGAAATATAATGAACACGTCCACATGTCTTTGTCTTTGTATTTCATTTATTCTAACCGGTTTGATGTAGTTTTCTCTGTTGCACCACCGGTGCACGTTGCTTCTGGAATGGTTCTGTTGTCTCGCCTTTCCAATATTTTATACACGTTAACCGAAATATCAAATTCATTTTCACATCTATCAAACCAATGAGAATAAGTATTCAAATTGTATTTCGATGCCATAGCTACATTATTACTTTGTGTGTTTAATACAGATTCCACAGCATAAAAGAAACACTTACCGTCCTTTTTCATGTTGATACAAGCTTTTTTGTTCTTGATTTCAGTCAGGAAATGTTTAAAATGAATTTCCGATGAGTGGCTAATACCTATCTATTTAAAATGCTAAATATCCAATCCCGTCAAAGACCAACGTGTACTTTCGTTTATTTCCTGTTCAAATAAGATATGTGACAATGACAATGACAATAGTTTATTGGTAATAATGGCGATATGCCCATAATACTACAGTTACATAACACTATTGCAATGATGTAGAGCGCCATATTACAAATAAGTTTAACACAGTCAAGTGAAAAAGGAAAAAGAACAAATCCAGCATCCACAATAGAAATGTGTAGAAAGATGAAACGGAAATAGCATTATATAGGTAGAAAAAGGTAGTTACATGTCCATTTGCTCTCTTCTGTGGAATGCTGAAAAGACATATTGTGCAAGTTGAAATATTATAACAGAGTTCTTAGACTTCATCAGAAAATAGAAGATTTCGTCACATGGGTGGGTTTTTTTTATTTTTGTTTTATTTTTATATTTTTGTTTATTCTAAAACTTCCATGGTACCATGGTATGAATCTGTTTCTAAGATTTGCATAAAACGGACATTGTCAAACAAAGTGGTATTCATCTTCTATTTGGTTTTTATCACATAACATACATATACGTTGATTTTGAGGGATATCGTTATGCCGTCCTTCCTCTGTAGCTAAATTGTGAGCGGAGTCTGACTAATGCATTTTGAAGATGGTTAGGTAAGTCAATGGTTATATAAAACTGAACGGAAAACATATCATAAAAGTTATTATGGTGATATCCTTTATGTGATTTGTTTACAGATAAATTCCAATCTTGAATTAAATTGTCTTTAAGACTTTGTCTGAAACTGAGCAAAAATACTTTTTGATCTCCTACATCCTGTTCGTACCAAAAATAACCAAATCCATATCTGAATAGTATGTCTTTAACTTTCGAAACCGACTCATCCATTTTTTAAGCATATTATAATATGGTCTTGGATATCGGTTATCACCCATTCTGATCAACCTTATCCAATACTTAATACATTTACAATAATTAGTAAAACACAGAGGTTATCTTCCACGTTATCCTCGTTGTAAAAGGGAGTATGTATGTCTCGGAAGGTTTAGAAATATAGTACAAAACCTATCATGTACCTTTTCAATTGTATATGAATATTTATACCCCCAAATTTCAGTGGCATAAGTTAATAAAGGTGTGATCATAGCATCAAATAGTTTGAAAGCTTCTGTCACAGAAAATTTGCATCCAAGTAAGTTTAGGAGTGAAATATAATCCCATGTATTTATACCCAGATCGATACGGTTTGGATTTGTTTACCCTTTTAATACCATTTTTCGTTACTCTTAAAAAAATCTGCCGTTTCTGAATACAATAATTGTAGCTTTATCTAAATTAACACACATTCCACTATTTTCACAAAATGTCTCCACAATATTAACCTGCATTTGTAAAGAACCGTAAAAATGGAAACCGACTGTATCAACACAATTTGTAACGTAAGTAATTTGACTAAATAAGGACATATGCATGGGCTTGATTTTTTTTAATAATTATTATTATTATTATTATTATTATCATTTCGGCTATTATTCCAATCCGGTACACCAGACTTTCCTGATTTTAGAGTTCGTATGCTTTTGAGAACTTCAACTTCAGAGAAAAGACTTTCAAAAATAACTTCTGGAGTTTTAGTCCGTGGGCTAGGTAGCCCCCCCCCCCCCGGACTCTATCTCTTTGGTACTTTTTTATGCTTTAGAGTATGCCAAACAAGAAAAAAGATGTTAACATCGCACATTTTGGGATGCACTTGCTCTGCTCCCTGAATATTTAAGGGAACCCCAAGCGGCCTATTTAGGGTACACAATGAGACAGTTGTGGGATGTGGAATAATTTATTGTTGAAGCCAGTGGCTTTTGTACACATGAGCAATATATTTGGACATATCTTCTGTCCATTACTACAAAATGGAAACCAAATATCTCAATCCATTTGGCCACAGGAAGATTTTAAATATACCAGGTAACTGTGTATAAGACGCGAGTTGGTGTTTTTACCCAAAGTCAATTATGTTTCTAAATTCATACGCTTTATGCATTCTGTTTGCATTGTTTTGCATTAGATTACTAGAGAGAATTCTTTTGGAATTGTAGACTCAATCGTGAAAATATTTCTTACGACATTGGCTGTGGAACTGTGTCTCTCAAGCAAACAAGTCACAAGCTCTTATTCTGGTGAGACGTTTCTCATCCCGTCTCATCTTAGCTATTTCAAGGACTGATTTCCATTCATCATATTCAAACTTTGAAGTTCTTTCTGTTGTCCATACTCCATTCTGTTTCATTTTCTTTCATCCGTTTCTGTTGAAAAAGATGCAACCAGGCTTCATCCGAAGAACGACATGAAGTTTGAGGTGCTAATGTTATAAGTTCTGACAAGACAGGTGATGATTTCAGTGGATTTATCATGTACTTGTTCACAAGTATCCTACATCACTGCCGGTCCACAAGCTGTAAAGCAACAAGCTATCGAAAACTGAACACAACTGTTAATACTAAATCTACTAAATGCTAAATATATGCAATTACATTAAAAACTGATTAATAAAGATGCAGACATGCCATAATCTGTCACTGATTCTTATAAAATATGATAATCATTTTATTGCTCCATTGGGAATTTATCTTTCTTTTGTCAAGAAAGAAATAAGCTTTAAAAAAGTTAGGAGTCGGGAGGATCAATTAAATACCATTACATCAACAACAGCCCCAGAGACTTGCAATATTGCTAAATTTAACTCCAAGAGACTTCTCTCTAGTAGTCTAATCCAAAACATTGCAAACGAAATGCATAAAGGGTATGAATTTGAAAACAAAATTGATTTTGGGCAAAAACACCAATTCCTGTCTTATACACATTTAATAGGTATTTTTAAAACCTTCCTGTGGCCAAATGGATTGAGATATTTGGATTCATTGTGTTGTTATGGACAGAGGATATGTCCAAATATATTGCTCATGTGTACAAAAGCAACTGGCTTCAACAAGAAATTATTCCAATAGGGCAATGTCACCTCATCCCACAACTGTCTCATTGTGTACCCTAAATAGGCCGCTTGGAGATCCCTTAAATATTCAGGGAACAGAGCAAATGCATCTCAAAATTAGCAATGTTAACATATTTGTTTCTTGTTTGGCATATTCTAAATCATAAAAAAATAATACCAAAGAGATAATGTCCTTGGTGTGTGTGTGGGGGGGGGGGATGGGGGGGATGCACGGTAGGTCTACCTAGCCCATGGACTATTTGAGTCATACAATCAAAACTGTGATTGATTTCTGAGACATTACGATACAGTAACGATCTTAAGTATTCATACCATTGATGACACGTGATCGTGCCGTTACTGTATGCTTTGCGCGCACGTATTTGTTTAATCAGCTTCCAAAACTTTGAGACATCTGACCTTGACATGTTACTGATGATCTTCTTCCAATATGATTAAATCTGATTATAAATATGTTCCAAATCTTGGTCGCTCAGCTTTTTATTTCTTGTTCATATCCTCCTCCATTTGTTCTAGACCCCCCCCCCCCATTTCTTCTAGCTCTTTTTTCTCTATTCGTTGTAAAACAGAATCTTTTTCTTGAAGCATCCCTCAAAAGATAGACGATAGATGTTCCGCCATGCTAAACAGGTCAAACATTTCTTGGTCCAAACGGGAAGTTAACATTAAGGATAGATGGTTACGTTGTTAGACGTGGTTGACATACACTGGGTAAAAGTTTATAGGCCCAAACAATAAATTAACATGGAGAATGATTATAGGCCCAAACGGGAATTTAACATGGGGAAAGGATCATAGGCCCAACGGGAATTTAATATTGTTGGTTAAATTAGTTATTTACTATCCAACAAATACTTTTTGATATACTATCCAGCATATATATTTTTTATTACTATCCAGCACACATTTTTTTTTATATCCTATCCAAAAACCAATTTTTGATTACTATCCAGCACGCACTTTTTTATATACTATCCAGCACACACACTTTGATATACAATCCAACACATATTTTTTATTACTATCCAACACACAACCGACTATCCAACGAAAATGATAGGAGGGATTATACACACGCTATACTCGCATACATACAAACATACTATCACATGCAAGCAAGGATAGAAGTGTTTATAGACTCACTATACCCACACATACATACTGTACTGTCTCACACAACAGAGTTTTTAAAGTTTTATTTTGGTGGTGAACATAGACATACACAAACATACAAACACATATATTGGCAGTGATTATGAGTAGTATTTCTCTTTTCTAGAGATGCGGGTGGCCCTGAAAATGGTGGTTAGGTTTTGTCCTGGAGCTTGGGTGTTTACCCTATGGCGAACGGAGACGGTGAGCAAAAAAGGTGGTTCGTTGGCCTCCTTCTCTCAATCTTCTTTCTCCTCCTCATCAGGGATTCAGTTTTTATCTCCCCGGTGCCTCATTTTTTCTTGGATCCTCATCCAATTGCAGTTGAAGCGCTCAAGTCCCTCTCCCTCTTCTGTCGCTCCCTTTCTTTCCTCTCTTCATCACAGGATGCCTTAATCTTAACCACTTCTTCCCCCAAGACTTCTCTGACGAACTCCTTAGTGATTTTGAGTGAGGTTGTCTCTCTTTTTAGGTGACGCTTGAATGGGTAAGAGCTCATCTCCTCTATTCGACCAAGAAGGTGCTTTACTCTACTCTCTCTATCAAACTTCTGGATTCCATCAACTTTCCGACTTAACAATGTTGGTTAGCAGTTCTTCTTCTTTCTTCTTAGCTCTGCACACGATCGATGATGAATGGCATGACTGTTTGTTTGTTTGTTTAATTGCATTATAGACGTGTGCGGCCATTCGACCACGTGCGTCTTGTTATTGTACGCTCTGCGTACTTTTTAATTACTCGTCAAGTGGGTGCTCCGCACCCACTCGACGCTTTAATGTGTTTACTGCACACTTCTTACTTATTCTTGTGAGGAAGAGGAAAAGGCGGCAAGTGACGGCCAGTGGCGCCTCGTCGTCCCCGGAGGGCTCCAGGTAATTGATTTTTTTATATTTATGTCGAAATGTGACCATTTTTGACGTCTTGCACCCTATATAGTAGTTTATTATTAATTTTGAATATAAACTCTGTACTATGTGTCTGTAAGAAATGGTTAGTTAATAGGAGGCTCACGAGCCCGGTTCAGTCAATTTTATATTGATTATTGTAAGTATCCTAGCTTTGTGAGCATATGTACCAGTTTATTATTTATAGTTGGGGTAGGAATACGGAGATTTTTTAATTATCTAACCAATCGTGGCCACCTTGTGCGGCTGGGCTTGATGGTCTGAGGTTTAGGACCCTCTTATAGAGTATAATTTTTTTTATTTAGTTTCTTATTCATATACTATAGTGACTATACTTATACTAATTGTCAATTCGAGTATTAAGAGTCTTGAGTAATTAGCTACTGCTTTGTGCAGTATGGGCCTGATGGTCTGGTCTTGGGACCATCTTGTACTATTTATGTTTTTGTGGGCCAGTATTTGTGTCATATAGTCGTAGTTTTGAGTTAACCAATCGTTGCCACCTTATGCGGCTAGGCCTGATGGACTGGGCTTAGGACCACCTTATAATATACTAATGTTTTGGGCTTGAGGTTTTATTATATCACTTTTGAGACTATTTCATGTTATTAGGAAGTTAGTATTTGCATGCGCTATTATTTGGGTTCGGAGAATGGAAACTGGAGTTATGATAGTTATCTTGTATATGTATAATGTCTTTAGTGGTTACTGGTTCTTTTTAGCTGTAATCGCTTAAACTGTTATCTTAGGGGTTTTGGCTGCATTTTTCTTTGTTTTTTTTTCTGTCTGTATTATGGTGGTGGAGTTTATCCCGCTCAAGAGGGCGGGGATTGGGTCGCCGAAACCGCGAACTGAGTCCCCTAATGGGTCAGCCTACCAATCCTCTACCTCTCTAGGCGGAGCCCCTTCTCCCCTGCTCTAGACAGGTTGAGTTCCTATTATGATATCTTTAATGGTTATTGGTTGGTCTTAAATCTTAACACTTATACTGGTATCTTAAGGTTTTAATCTGCCTTTAGTTTTCTGTCTGTACTAAGGGGGTGGAGTTTTTACTGCCCAAGAGGTCGGTGATTGGGTCATCCAAACCGCGTACTGAATCCCCTAATGGATCAGCCTACGATTCCCTACCTCTCTAGGCGGAGTATCTCCTCCACCGCTCTAGACAGGTTGAGTTCCTAGTACCGATCCTATCCTCGCTCCATACTTCTGTTGTTGTATTCCTAGCGGGGTATTCGATTTTTCCCCTTTTCCCGATGTCAGAGATAAACCCCCATATATTTAAATACACCGAATTGATATTTTTATGAACCATCTGTATATATTTTGCTAAATCCCTCATATCTACTCTCGATTTCTGAAAGAATTTTGGCCCTCATTTCCGTGTGTTGATCTTGTTTATCCCCATATTGAAGTGGATTTAAATTTATTTTGGATGACTTGCTAATCCAAGGGGCGGTGTCAGGGTATTTTATGGTTTATGCATTGATGTTTGTAAGGTTTAATTCCCTTTTTAGATCTTGGATCTCCCCCCCCCCCCCGCGGTAAATTCTCTTGTGTTGGAAGGGCTTATTGCATTTTTCTATTGTTGTTAGAGTATGGCACGCCTTGGAATGAATCGATAACCTAGTCGCATATCTTAAAAGTAACTCTTCCCCTCTCAGATTGAGGTGAGGCTCCCCTGCTAGGATTCTGAGTTCGTCCCAATTTCTTTAACACATTTGGATGGGCCGAAGCATAGGCTTGGCACCCATAATCAATTTTGGACCGAATCAGTGACCTATATAGTGTGAGGAGCGTGGACTGGTCCGTCCCCCAATCAGAGCCTTTAAATTTGCGAAGGAGGTTAATGTCCTGTCCACATCTTCTCACTAGCTCTGTTATATGGTTGCTCCATGGTTAGGTGCTCGTCGAATAGCATCCCCAGGAATTTAGCAACTTTTTCAAATTTGATTTCCACTCCATTTAAGTATAGATTTGGTGGTTCCCTACGAATTTTGGATTTGGGGGTAAACAGTACGCCTACTGTCTTTCCGGGGGAGAGTTTGAATCCCCACCTGTCGGCCCATCGACCGATCCTATCCAGTCCCACCTGCAATCGTCCGACGACAACTTCGCTGGCGGGATTTCCAGCTTTCCAGATTCCACTGTCGTCGGCAAACTGCAATAGGTCCAAATAGGATGGGTCAACTGATTTTTCCAGGTCATTAATCATGATGTTAAAGATGGTTGGGCTCAGCACACTTCCCTGCGGGGTTCCAATATCTAAGTCATATGTTTCTGAGTATTGCTTTCCGACTCTTATTTGTATGCTACGACCTATCAAAAAGTTTGATATCCACTTGTGAATGTGACCTGTTATTCCGTAATAATTTAGTTTTGTTATTAATCCTTTAGTCCACATCAGATCATAGGCCTTTTCTAGGTTTAGGAACACTGCGATCAAGTTTCAATCGATTTTCCTCTTTGCATTAAAAGCCAATCTGATGCTTGATTCAAGTCGTATTACTTGATCCAAGGTGGACCGATTGTTACGGAATCCGTTTTGGTAGTGAGATATCAAGTTCTTGCTCTCCAGGTGGTACTTCAACCTATTGTTGATCATAGTTTCCATGATCTTACATAAATTGATGGTGAGGGAGATGGGCCTGTATGAGTTTATGTCAGCTGAATCCTTTCCGGGTTTCGGGATTTCGAGAACAATGGCTTGTTTCCACCTTTGTGGAATTTCTCCAGATCGCATTCAGCAGTCACAATATCAACAGTTCATTTTTTCCGGGAGATTTTTAATAGATTTCGTAGCCCAGCGTGTCCTCCCCGGGTGCTGTATTTTTTATTTTTTTTCCTGCTGAGCACTTTTTGACATTCGTGTATGGTGAAATCTATGTTTATCAAGCTTGAGTGGTCGCCCTTGTCTGTGAAAAATTGGGGGTGTTTTTCGTCTACTAGGTTGCGGTGGTTTTAAAATTTGTCTGAATGGTTGGCATTACTGCTCATGTCGGCAAAGTGTATGGCTAGTTTTTCGGCTTTTCCCCGTCAATTATAAGTCCGGGGAGTTTAGGGGTCGAAAGAGTAGTTTTCCGCCTAATTTTCTCGATCTTAGCCCATACTTGTTTTCAATTTGCCTTGCTTTTTAAGGATGAGCAGAACGCCTTCTATGTTGTTTGTTTCGCCGTGATTATAGTGTTCTTCACTAGGCGTTCCTTTCATTGTAAGCAAGCAAATCGTTAGAATTTTTGGTGTACTTGAAGCGGTTTAAGGCTCTTTTTTCTCCTCTATGGCTTGCTTACATTCGTTATTCCACTAAGGAACGGACTGTTTGCCGGCCCGTCCTTCCGTTTTAGGTATACACCGCTCAACTGCTGAGAACAGCGCCTCTACGATATTCTTATTAAAGATTTCAATATTTTCGTTATACAGCTCAGCGTCTGCAGTCTCCTCGCACAGAGAACGGAACGACCTCCAGTCCTCCTTATTGTATCTGCACTTGGATTTAGGTGCGCTAATGTTTTTATGTATTTTAGTGTGAATGGTGGTCAATATCAGGAAGTGGTCACTACTTAGTGTACTTAATTGCTCAACCTCCCAGTCGGACATTTCCGTGATCTTGGGCGAGCATATGGTTCGATCAATGGCTGCCATTGCCCCATTTTCAGGATTAACTCTGGTACGTGAACCGTCGTTTAGATTTACTAGGTTAGATATTGTGATCCCACTTCTCAATATTCCCTTATCTCCTGTCCAAATATGTTCTGCCCCATTGTTCACTGTGGGCGTTAAAATCTCCACAGATGATTATGTTGTCTCCTAGCTCATTCACGATCCTTTTAAAGATTTCAGGTTCAGTGATCTGTTCGCCACGTGGGTCGTAAATATTGACTATTATTAATGGTTTATTACCTGTAGTTATCTCAATTATTTGATAGCAAAGGAACGTGGTTGTTACTTTGTATTAGCAGTGTGCTTTCAATAGACTCGCTCGAGAGAGCGTCGCTGACATATATAGCGAACCCGCCACTTTTTTCCCCTGGGGTCATTGTTTGCAATAGCTTCTTGAGAACCCAGGAATTTTCGGTAGGTTTTTAGATGGCTCGCTTAAAAGAGTCTCCTGCAAGCACACTACATCCGGTTTCAGGTGCTCATTTAGTATCCTAAGGGATAGTTCTGGGGCGTTTTGCCGAATACACCTGCAATTCCATTGCCATATTCTGATTATTTCTTTTGTTCCCATGTTAGTTGCGTCCTATTTACATTTTTTGTATCAGTATCAACTATTATTCTGGGCGCTCTGGCTTGGATCCGTAGGCTATTGGTAAGGGCAATAATTCGGTTGCATATGGTATCGACTGGGATACAGTTGTTTTTAATGTCAGCACTTCGTCGATAATATCCCGAATAAGTTTGAGCACCTGCTCTATTTTGATATTTGGGCAGTTTATTAGGCTGGATTGATTTTTTGCTATGTTTTCTTTTGTGTTGGCCTGGTTTAATCGCAATTCTATTTTGGGTTTATTTGAACCTTGTGATTTTTGTGTAGGGTTAGGTGAATTAGCTATGTAACTTTACCATTAACTTTGACTTGTTTTTTATGTGGTCAATTTGTTTTTTCATTAGTAGGATGGGAATTGGTGGGTAATATGCTCTTGGTTTTCCCTACTGTTTTATTAGGGGCTGGTGTTTGAAGTGAATTTGTTTTAATTTTGATTACCTTGTTGACGGGCTTTTTACTGCTGACCTCTTGAATAAGGGTTTGAGATTTGTTTGGCCCTTCTGGTGGTTGGACTTGATCAGCTCTTCCTAGTGGTGTTGAGCTAGATGTCTTATTGATTGTGTTTCTATCTGATTCGACGTATGGCATGACTGCTTACTTACTTAATTTAAATTATATTCGTGTGCGGCCAATCGGCCATGTACGAGTTGTTAGTTTGCACAATGTGCAATTTTTAATTTACCGTCAAAATGAGTGCGAAGTACCCATTTGCCGCTTTATTGTGTGCACAGGCACACTTATCAGTTACTCATGTCCGGAAGCGGAAAAGGCGGGAAAGAGCTGCAGATGGCGCCTTGACGTCCCATGATGGCTGCAACTGGTCCAGGGTTAAAAATTTTGTATTTTATTTGCAAAATCAAGAAAATTCGTCGTCTTGCACCTTATCTATGAATTTTAAATTTTTGAATATAAACTCGGCATTTTGTGGCTGTAAGTTTGGATTAGTTAGAGAGAGTTAAAGATTTGTTATGTTATAGATAGATAGATGTCCGGTTCAATCACGGAATAAGGCAAGAAAATAATTCGGTTTCGCATTAAACGATGACAATGTATATTTGACTTTGTCGACGCGTACAGCGTTAACTAGAGTAGCTTGATTTTGTTACCTTGACATATAGTTACTGAATGAGTACATCTCGTTGTAGGTCGTTTGCAGCGTAATGCCCATGTTTCTCGACATGTACGGGTACTCTACCCTTGGGTCTTGAACGTCTTGTTTTTTTATATAGTATAAATAGTAGGGTTTTACTACAAGCGGTACATCATCGCTTGAATCTTGTCAAGGAGTGTCGGTCTTGGAACCACAAAACTACAGCCATAGGTATAAGTGATAACTGTTAAGATAACTTTGATTCCCGTGTACATTTATGCTTTTTATTGTGTTCGTGACATTATTATTTTATTATTGTCGTAAATTTGATAAAGCTTCGATAGAGAAAATAACCTCGTTTAACAGACAATTCACTGTTAGAATTTATTCTTTTTCACGTGTAGGACTCGGAGTAGAAAGTCACACGTAGAGTGCAGGTTTAATGTATTTTGTATAACTCGTTAGGGATATTGATATAATGGACTATAGGCATTTGTTGAGTGGACCATACGTATATTTCATATACATATATTTGAGTATTTTGTGTGATAGCGTATTTTATATTATACGCTACCAGTTTCATCTATTTGTAGCTGAAACTGGTGGAAGGTGTAGATGAACCAGACTGAAACTGGTGGAAGGGAAATTAAACCAGAGTGAAACTGGGAAATTGAACCAGAGTGAAACTGGGAAGTTGAACCAGAGTGAAACTGGAAAGTTGGACCAGAGTGAAACTGGAATATTGGACCAGAGTGAAACTGGAAAGTTGGACCAGGATGAAACTGGGAAGTTGAGCCAGTGTGAAACTGAGAAGTTGAACCAGAGTGAAACTGGGAAGTTGAACCAGAGTGCACCCGGCGTGAATTGGAACTGTGATATTTTTTATTTTTTTTAACTTGTCATTTTGGTTGTATGTACCATAGCATATCGGTTATATGAACCGTCGTCATCATTATTATTATTTTTAGTACTGTATCGCCATTATCACCATCCTCGTCATTATCATTATATATATATATATATATATATATATATATATATATATATATATATATATATATATATATATATATATATATATATTTTCTTTTTCTTTTTTTTTTGAATGTGTGTATGGTCTGTGCAAGAATCTAACATTGTGTTTGTTGTATTCATTTAGTCCAAGGTCCAGTCGGTTTCAATTCTGTTACAAAGTTGATATCCTAATTATAGTAAGCATATGCACCGACACTTAATCTCTGTTAACTGATGTGGGGGTGATTCCAGATGTAGTTACCACCTTGTGCGGTAGGGCCCTGGCGGTCTGGACTTGATACCACCTTATAGACTTAATTATTTTGGCCAGTTCGATGGGTTTGATAGGTTGATGCCACCTTGTGCGGCGGGGCCTGATGCTCTGGGTTTGGGACCACCTTATATAGTCTAATTTTTAGTTGGGTCTTATTAGTGTTTTCCTTCCTAACATATGGTGCATATGCTTACCCTTTTCTACGTCAGTTTTTTTTATTTTTGAGGCGTTTAGTTCATCAGTTACCGCATTGTGCGGTAGGGGCCTAGTGGTCTGGTCTTAGGCCACCTTATATTCTTTAATTTTGTTATGGACCAGTTTACAGGGTAATGTTTCATTATTCTAGTGTGTTCAATACTTGCCACCTTGTGCGACTGGGCCTGACGGTCTGGGCTTAGGACCACCTTATATCGTGCTAAAGTTTTGAGAGGTCAGGTTGTTCTATGTTGTCCCTTGTGATTTCTGCCGGAAGCCATTACCAAGCGTTCGTCTTAGAGTATATATATATATATATATATATATATATATATATATATATATATATATATATATATATATATATATAACTACATGATTTGTTATTAATAATATTATGATGTCGATAATATTGTTAGTGAGGTAAGTTGAGGTTTGAGGTTTGGCTTGCCCTTAAGTCATATCCATGGGAGTGGAGATTTTCCAGCCCAAGAGGGCTGAGATTGGATCGCTTTTGCGACGCACCTGGGCCCCTAATGGTCCCGGCCTGCCAATCCCTTCCTCCCTGGGAAGGGCCCCTCCTCTCCCGCCTTAGGCTTTTGGGTTTGCCGTAGTATTTATTAATGGGTTTGATGGGTTCTGACGGAAGCCTTCACTAAGCGTCAGTCTTAGATGTTATCTTTCTATTGCCTCTCTTCCTTCCTATGAAATTATGTTGTTATTACTAACCGGGGAATACATTTTTCCTCTTTTTGCTATGTCAGAAATGTAGCCCAGGATGTTTGCGTACACTAGGCTGATGTTAGTCTTGTTGGTTCCTGTAGTAAGGAAATTCGGATATTGGGTTGGGGTTTTCAGTTTTTCTTGTTTTTCCTGGATTTTTTTCCTTGCCTCGTTGTAGTTTGGGCAGTCATTGAATACATGGTTGAGCGTCTCTGGGGTGGGACAGTGAGGGCAGTTGATTCCTTTCTCTTTTATCCATGGCACAAATCTTCCAAAACTGCTGGCTAGGAGTGTTTTGCTAGTTTTTATTCTATTTATAATTTTGATGTCAAACGGATTTGCCAGGTTTGGAACGACGATATTTCTATAAACCTGCTTGTGTATATTGTATAATTTGCGCCCTTTTTGTGTACTGTCCCATTCCCTTGCCATTTTTGGTTTTTTTTTTTTTATTATGCTGCAAATCTCATATATGTTGTAATCCAGGTGGTGCACTTCTGGGTCATCAAGTTTATTTTTTGCTTCTTTATCTGCCCTCTCATTTCCAGGGATGTTTATATGGGAGGGCACCCACATGAATTCTACAATCTGTTTTTTTTTGTTCGAGGGTTTTTAGTCTTAAGTAGACTTCTCTAATCATGTTTTCTCGACTGGTTGAGTTACCTGATTCCAGAGTCAGCAGCACACTGAGGGAGTCGCTAAGTATGACTGCTTTCGATGTTTGGCTAGTTTGTATCCATTGGATTGCTTGGATAATAGCCCAAAATTCGACCGTATAAATAGAGCAGCCATTTGGTAGCCTCGCCCCCAGAGTGATGTTTTTCTCAGGGATCACTGCTGCTGCTTCAGTCCGTCCTGGATCTGGGGATTTAGATCCGTCCGTGTATATTTGGATGTACCCCTTATACCTACTTTCTATTTCAGAGAGGATTTTAGCCCCTATTTCTATGGGTTGTTCTTGTTTATTTCCATAAGAAAGTACATTTAGGTTTATTTTTGGCGTTTTAATGGTCCATGGTGCGGGATCCGGGTAGTGTATGATTTCCGCTTGTATATTAGGGATGTCTAATTCCTTTTTAAGGTCATGGATTTTTGTTTTCCTCCTGGCAAGCTCATGCACAGTTTGAGTCGGAAGGGCTTATTGCATTTCTCTATTATAACTCTTGTAGGGTGCGACTTATGATGAATTGAAATCCTGGTCGCATACCTCAGGAGTAACTCCTCTCGTCTTAGGTTGAGTGGTGGTTCCCTGGTTAGAATCCTACATTCGTCCCTAGATGTGCTACTGAGAGCACCGGTGCAGATAACAAGAGCTTTAATCGGATCGGATAAGTGACCTATATTGTGTGAGAAGTGTGGTCTGATCTGTCCCCCAATCGGTGCCCCTAAGGTTTCTCAAAAGGTTCAGATCTTGTCCACACCGTCTCACTAGCTCTGTTAAATGGTTGATCTATGTCAGGTGCTCATCGAATAGCATCCCTAGGAACCTAGCCACCTTTTCAAATTTTATCTCCCTACCATTTAAGTTTAGTTTCGGTGGTTGTTTCTTTAAGTTTACCTTTGGTGTAAACATGACCCCTACTGTTTTACCTGGCGATAGTTTGAAGCCCCACCTATCGGCCCATCGACCAATCTTATCAAGCCCCACCTGTAATCGTCTGACCACAGTTTCACTAAAGGGGTTTCCCGCTTTCCAGATTCCACTATCGTCAGCAAATTGAGAGAGGTCCAGATAAGTAGGGTCGACTGACCGATCTAGGTCATTAATCATGATGTTAAACAGAGTAGAGCTTAAGACCCTACCTTGGGGTGTACCGTTTTCAAGTTCAATTGTTTCGGAGTAGCTGTTGCCCACCCTGGTTTAGATTTTTTGGCCTGATAAGAAATTTGATATCCATTTATGCATGCGGTCTGTAAGTCCATAATGGTTTAGTTTTGCAATTAATCCCTTTGTCCAGATCAGATCATATGCTTTTTCTAGGTCAAGGAATACTGCTAGAAGATTTCGATCGCCTTTCCTTTTTGCATTAAAAGCCAGTCTTATGCTGGACTCCAACCGCACTAATTGGTCTATTGAGGATCTTTTATTACGGAAACCGCTTTGGTTTTGGGATATGACATTTTTACTTTCCAGGTGGTGTTTCAATCTATTATTTATCATTGTTTCCATGATTTTGCATATATTATTAGTGAGGGAGATTGGTCTGTACGAATTGATATCCGCTGGATCTTTTCCGGGTTTCGGGATTGGGATGACAACCGCTTGTTTCCAGCGTGACTGGCGAACGCGCCGCTTTATATGATAGAAGCACGGACGTTAAGGAAAACATCCCACCGAATCGGTACGCGTACGTGAAGGAAAACATCCGTAGGTGTAGTACATAATAAAAATCGCGCAGACCTAAAAAGATACTATCCTTTTTATTTTTGCACATAGGTTTAACATTATGCAAGGGCTAGGTTGTGTTTATACATACACACTATACCCACAAACACACTATTACACTGGGGTAGAAGGGGTTTTTAAGTTTTATTTTTTGTGGAAGACAAAGATATACACAAACAAACAAAAAAACAAAAATTTTCAATGACTTGAGCAGTATATATTTTCTAAGAGATGTGAGTGGCCCTGAAAAGGGCCGTTGGTTTGGCGTCCTGGACCGTTGAGATGTTAACAACGACGATATCCAGGACTGCTAAGTCTTGCCATAGGCTTCACTACAGCGCAGTGAGTTCTCTTGCTGTAGGAGACAGTGGCCTCATATGTCTCCATCTTCTACTCCTCCACCTCTTCTTCCTGTTGCTGCTGCTGCTGTTGCTTCTGCTACCGCTTCTCTTCCCATTCTTCTCTTTCCCTGTTGATCTCCTCTCGCAGGACATCTTCCACTTGATCTTGTGCCATCCTGAGGAAAATGGTGATCTTCTCCCTTTTTCTGTCGATGAGATGGCGTCTTACCCTGTGCATATGTACCAGGGCTTCGCTAAGTTTAGGAGTCTTATAAGACACGGTTTTTGACGAGTCAGCGATGGGTGGAAAGACTGTCGAACGCACCGCTTTACATGTGAGAAGCACGGACGTGAAGGTAAACATCCCTCCGATTCGGTAAGTGGACCTGAAACAAAACATTCTGTTTTTACAAAGATAGATAGAGAGAATGTGTGTGTAAAAAACAAGACAACACCATTTTTTCTAAATCAACATTGTTTGTTTAATAAGCCTCGCTCACTGAAACATCACCTATGAAGAGGGAGGATTAGGGCACGTCCCTTAATCTTTATTTACAAAATACCAAAAGCATTAAACATGAATGTATTTACAAGGTTGACAATGTTGTGGACTCAGACTAGACTTCCAAAGATCTAATATAGTATCATTTTGCCATCGATGCACACTACGTTTCTGAGCTCAAGAAAAAAGATAGTCATAATGTTCACAAAACCACCTTTTTATTTTATCATCGTTTCTAAACTACTCATGGTCAAAACAAGTCGCTAAATATTCTAAGGGAAACTCAAGACTGAGTTGATGAAGAAAATACACACACTGTTGTCCACACACAATGTAATCTGATCCTAGTAATCTCACACTGGGTGAATTGAGTAGATACAGCATGTCTTCTAATAAAGTCGATGATGTCGTCTTCCAGAGTAGGTAATCCATAAGAATAAAAATATTCCACACTGTGGTCATTTGGAAAGTAGACGGCTACCCAATAGGTTCCTGGTCGATGACTGTCGTCTGTGTTGATGACATAGGCTTAAACGTCTTTAGATTTTCCATGTTGAAGTTCATCTTTAGCACACACCACTGGATTCCAAGAAGCTGTGTACGAACTGTGAGTCAGAAGGTAATAAAGTTCCCGGGTATCCATTTTTCCCCCCTTTTTCTCATAGCTAATGATAAGTCATCAGTTCACACTTTACTTTTTCATTGAAAATATCTGTCAAGTAAGTCGACGAACGGGTAGTCTCCTTACTCTATTACAAGAGAGCTTCGATGCGTTTCGTCTCTAGAAAAGTCAATGGAGGTAAGGAATGGTCACGCAAGGTTTTATACCACTTTTTCAAAATCTTCTCTTCTGAGATGAAAGTCTATGCATCTTTCAGATACTCTTCCAACTTGTCTTCTGAACTCATCATCACACATTTGTCGTGTTGTTTCTGACTAGGATGATTGATTTGACAACCATGACAATGTTCTATGTCTAGGCCTGTAATTGTTTCAGCCAAGTCACGAGAAAAAGAGGAGACTAAATGTTCTTCTTGTTCTGGCAATCTTGACATCATGTCTGTATTTTTTCTTCTTAATAGGTTCGTGTTCCATCTTTTTTTTCTAATAGTCTAGGATCACTTCTCTCAAACTGTTGATTTCCAGAATATTGTCAAATTCTGCACACAAGATGACGTCCGCTGTGTTCGCCAGAGCCACTGCAAACTAAAGTTTCACAAGAAGATGGCCCGATTTTATTGGGTGGAAATGTCCATTGTCGCTGCCTTGGTTTGGAGTGAAATCAAAACTCCACAAAGCATATCCTCCTGCATAATCGTCGTACGAAATACCGTGGCTATTGCCCTGTGGCTTAAAACTGTGTGAAGTAAGATCTCAAGTAATTTTTCTGCGCAAAGTTAGGTTGAAAAGGCCTGGTACACAACATCTAGCCATCTCGGGTGATTCTATCTTGGATACGTTGAAGGATTCGAACTCGAAAGGATTTTGATCGATAACTCCGTTGAGGGCCGCATTGCTGACGATGCCAATGAGCAAAGTTTTAGGTAGCTGACCTTGGAAAACATGATCTTCGATTTTGGATCGGAGTCCAGAGGTTTTCCCTTCCACTCAGCGTAGAGGATACTTGGCTCTCGTTCTGCTCAGAGTTTGACTGATGTCGTTTCCCACTTTAGGTAAGACTTCCACACGGCGCACGTTGAGTCTGACTTATTCGATGCTCGTTTTGTGCTCGTTAGCATTAGCTATCGAATGGAACACGGTACTACTTCGATTTAGTCTCAGGCGTACATCGACTCCATTCAACAAATACTTGTCTTGCAACCACATATCCAAATGCAAACGATTCGTTATTTCTAAACTGCGCCCTTGTTTGATTTTCTTTCGGGCTGTCGCTAAATCCAACATCGTGAGGATCGTCATCTGCAGTCAACTATGTGTCGATGAACTTGTCCAACGTGTCCGGTTTCCATACCACTGAATCATCCAGGTATGTTTTCTTGGTTTCCTTTCCGTACGGCAAGAGATGTTCCAGGTACGCTCGGTAAGGGTAAGTGTCCAAGCTGCTGTTCACCAGTTTGTTATTAAACCTCAAATCCACTTCGCTGAACAATGAATGGGTGAAATTGTTGACGGGAGCTACTCTGGCATCGCCGCCTGGAATGCTGTTGTCCGTTTTGAGAACTTTGACTTTCAGGTACAATTAACTGTTATTCAGATCGATGTAATCTTCGGTTTGTCCCTTGATTTCAAAATCGATAGGTGCTGAGGTGGTCAATGACGACATAGGATGAAATTCTACTCATTGGGATTCTTGCATCGTCATCGTCGTCGGTGGCATGGCAAACAGATCGAGTTCTGACTTGAAACATTAGCAAGAATCTTGATACACAATGTTTCTTTTTTTAGTTAGTAATAAAAAAAGTCCAGTTCTCTGACAGATGTTCTTCTTTTCATATTCTTTTTAGAACGTGTCTATGAGGTCTGAAGAGTTTTCGACGTCTCTTTCTGTATTGTCCTTGCTGTGGCGTAGAGGAAGAATTAATTCCTTCGCCGGTAGTGTGAAGTGAATTTATAGGGGTGTCTCGGCGCCCTAGATCTTTTCCAGTGTGAAGCAACGCATTTTTTCCTGCTTTACTGAAGAATTCTTTATGACTTTGTTTATTGATTAGTACGTTTTGGAGAAATTCTTTTCCTTGCGTCAAAGCTGCATTTGTTAAAGCATGCAATACTTGAGTCACCATCGGTTTGAAGATTGGTGCTGCCGTACGAAAAGCTGATTTTAACATATCTCCTTAACCATGTCCTCGTTGTCGAGCGACTCCTCGGTACACAGGATACATCTGTTACAATTCACTGCAGAATAGTTTTAGGAAATGTAGTTTAACCATGCCTTTTCCTACTAATACTGACACTGTCAAAATACGATTTACTGACAGGAAGATAATGAGGACATACAATTTCTCGGTGAACGTGATACGTGTTTCCTCTTTCACCGTAAACAGCTATAGCAGAATCCACTTTGAAAGGAATGACTCTCAGCAACGGAGCGGCTGTGTTTCCCACGACGTTGTACTCGACGACATCATTTGGTCCTTCGTTCAATTCGATAGGGAAGCGAAAATACTTGTAGAATCGATCGTTGTAGCAAGTAAACAAGAAGAAAAAGTAATGGAGAGTGTTTTCAGTCAGAAAAAATCCATTTTACGACGATGAGAAATGACATGGTTTTCGACTGTACACTTCACCGAGTTTTCTCCAGTGCTTTGCCAAACTGATCGTTAAACATTACTTAAATCCTTTCCACGAGATGCTGAGCATTAAAAAAATATCCTGTAGGAATTCTCACGGTATAGGTGTTCAGTTGAAAATCGCTTGTAATGGTTCGTAATAGACAGGATCGTTTTGTCCAACTGTTCTTGGACTCGTTCGTCAAAAGTTCTTTGACTTTCGTTGATATTGATGACTTGGGTAGGATGAATGATTTATACCAAAGCTACTTCCCAATGAGCTCAGTGATCTAATTGTATGTATGTAATTTGGCTGTGAAACAACATAAGGTGTTGTTGGGAAACACATCCATGGAACTGTCACTAAGTAATGTTAAATAAAATCGGTTATTTAGTGTTCGATGGTTCTGGTCTCCGAAGAGTCACTCAAAATTCAAAAGATGATATTGCAAATATTCCAGAAGAGGACTGCTACTGTGATTGGAAGAGTTGTGACTGGCGATGGCAGCGATACTACCGTTGTTATTACTGTCGGTATAGTTCAACAACGGATTGGGATGAAGATAATCAATACAACTGCTGAGTACAATAGGCCACAATTGTTTATGTCCTTGTTTCAAACTTACCGGTAAATTTCCGATGGCTGCACCAATGACACAATACACCACAAAGATTTGGCAGAAAAAGACGATTTGATTTTTAGGGACACGTTCTCCACACTACATCTACAAGGGTTGTTCTTGTAGTTCTTGGAGAGAGGACATCTCAGAAGGAGAGGTAGATGTGTTTAACGGCATGCTGGTAACTTCTACCTCTTTGTATAGTCGATGCCTTGTGTAGCAGCAATCCAGAATGGAAACTGGGTGGATATCCTTTCCAACGAACTGTCACTTCTTGAAGTCGACGTTTTCCTACTTTACGTGTTCTTCGAACGAGAATACTTTCGATATCGTACACGTCGTCTTTTTTGTTGTCACTCGTTGTAACTCAGGCAAGTAAAAGGTTCCTTTTAACACTTCTTTGTCACATCTTCCAATTTATAGACAGGAGGATCACGTCCACACACGTGTCCAGTGACATGAAACAATTCTGTCGTCCAGTTAGGTAAAAAAACCTTTGTCAAAAGTGTGTTTCGTGTTTTCAATGCGAACCAAATCTCCGGTGTTTAACACTTCTTTCTTTTTTCTGGTTTGTGACGCTCCAAACAATCGTTTTCAGGTGTCACTTCTTCTTGAGCACACCCGATGTTACGATGGTACTATTTACTGTAAGCTTTGACTAGACGTGGTAACACGTCGATGTAGTTGAGAGTATGTTCATGTGTTAAATATTTCCACGTACGTTCTTTCAAAGTTCTTTGAAAACGTTCCACGACACTGCTTTCGTTTCAGGATTTTCAGTGGTGAAAAAAATGAATGTTTCTTTTGCTCAATTATTTTTGAAAAGCTTGGTTCAGATATTCGGTACCTTTGTCTGTTTTCCATCGCAGAGGATGCAGACCACTTTGTTTCAAACCAGTTTAAAGTTCGTACTAACTCTGCACTTGTTTTATATGTCAAAGAAACTACCAAAGCTGATTTTGAAAACACTTGTACGATGCCAAATGAGAGACATCTGCTAAATCTGCTTGCCATTGATGATCGATGCCCGCTACCTTTATTTGACTTCTGGAAAATTTTCTTCGAAGGGTTGTGTAACGTGTAATTCGATTGTTCTTGTAACCATTGTCGCACATCTTGCAGAAGTACACTTCTGAGTTTGGCTTTAGCAGCACAATACAATTTTTGAATTCCTCCGTTGCCAGCATCATGAGCAAGATTGTAATAAATGCTAGCTAAAAGTGTATCCATGTGGTTTGCTGTTTTGTTGCTGCTCCTTAATAAGTCACCGATGTCGAAGCAGTTCGATACTGCTCTTATGTTGTTCGTGTGGTATTGTTTTGGATTGCGACGATGCCTGACGTGTCCGACGAGCAATATGAGTAGGGATAGTCATCGGTTCTTTGGTTACTTTTTCTTGATTTCTTTTTTCACTGCTGTCTTCCCTTCTTTCTTTTCCTCTTGTGCTGAAGAGAGTGTCGACATCATCTTTTTGACCCAAGTTTTCATTTCTTCTCGTCTGGGAGTCGGGGAAGGTGTCAACAAGGAGGCTGTCCTACTAGGTATTTTAGAAGTCGGAGTTTGAAACACTTCTTTTGTTTCTTTTTCTTCTTCTTCCATCCCTGTGGCTGTTTCTGTCATCGTCTTGTTGCCTTTTGTTTTTCTTCGCTTTTCATTACTTTCTTTAAATAGCTCAGAGTAGGTTTAGCCGTCTCGTCTAAAACTTTCCGGTGAAACAGTTGAAGACGTTGCAATTATTGTCCGTACCGTTGCGATTTTGTTGTTTCTGACAAATCCATTCGATCCATCAATGAGTGTGACATCTCGGTGAGAATAGGATTAGGAGGTAACTGGGATGTCCGTTGTTCGTACCTACGAAGGAGTTTCATTCATCGTTTGTAAGGAACTATGGATAATTTTCGTCCTTCCATAAGATCCAGGGGTACAAGTGTGATGTCTTTCCAGGAAAGTGTGTCCTTTTTATCTTCTTTTTATCATCTCATCACTCCTCCTAAAAGAGGTCCAGCAATAGATCCTAACAAAGGATCAGTCACTGTTAACAATGGTCCTATCAGCATGGGTAGGAATCCTTTTCGTTTTGATTGATGTGTATTTTCTTTTTCACTATTTGGTTTCTGTATCTTGGTCAAAGGCACCGTTCCTTTCAAAACGTTCAAACAACATTCATACACATTATCGATGATTTCTTTGGGTGCTTTTTGAATGATTTGTTTTCGTATCTAAGCATTGGATTTGGCCAGTACTTACAAAACATCCCAATATTTGGGTAAACGAGGGGGGGGGGGGTCGATGAAGGTTTTTTGGCCGTGGTCGATGATTATGGTGTGAACTTGGTAACATCTTTGTTTCAGGAGGAAAAAACTGAAGTGAATTTTATCCAACACTTCTTCCTTTTTTATACTGGAATTCGTCTCCACTAGACTCTAGGTACTACTGGTGTTCTCAACGGATTAAATCGTGCCAGTTCTTGTTTGGATAAATCCAGTAAACGTTGTAATATGTCTGTTTATGACTAGTACTTTCGTCTGAGGAGAGTCCATATTTTTTGGCTGCTACAGCAGCTAGAGCAATACAAGAAGAAGTCGTCGCCGGAGAAGTAGAAGTTCCTTTAGAAATGGGGGTCCATTTTTTGATCAAATTGGGAAACACTGGTTTTAAATCAGGTTTAGCAGGCATCATCATAAACAAAGAAGAAGTAGTGGCACGAGAAACCATCACCAAACAAAGTTTTCTTGAGTACGTGCGCGTTCTAGTGGCAGTACCTCTCTTTCTAGCAGGGTATGTTTTTTTTCTTGAGACTTTTCTTGGGGCTTTGCATCTTCTTCTTTTTGGTAGAGTGTGAACTTGCTGCACCACCTCTCTTCTTTTTGGTCTGATGTCTTTTAGGGGATTTGGCTTTTTTTTATCTTCGGCACTAGGATCCTATTTTAAAAGTGAACGAATAATGACAACTCCTAAAGATTAACTTCCACCTGGTTTCAAAATGATTTAGTTTTGGTTTGAGCATCGATTCTTGGATCAACGAGTTGTAACAAAGCTACTTTATGTTTTCGAAAAATACGTTTTGTTTCATGTGATATGTGAATGATGCCTTGAATTAATTGGCGTGCTGTTAAAGTAAACCATCGTAACACTTCTTTGAGACTAGCTTTTGACAAATGTGAACGTACTTGTGCGAGAGTCATTCGAAAGTATACTTCCAACAAGACTACGGACTACTCCACTCGAGATAAGTCAAGATACCTGCTATGTCTGTCAAGAGAAAGAACATTTGTCTCCAGAATGTCCACAATGTCAAAAAAGGAACCATTAAGACAGGAGAAAAAAGAGACAAAAGTAAGATGCCTTTTATCAATGTCAAGAAAAAAGGCCTTGGACTTCAGCGTCCCAAGAAAAAAGAAAACAAGCAGAAGGAACATTCTTCAGAAGCAGCAGAAAAAACAGAAGATGAATCCATCCCCGTAAATAAATTACACGCCTTCTGATTGGTGAAACATTCCAATCTGTTTCGATCCGCTCCAAGACTTTATATATATAGTCTAGGACCGGATCGAAACAGATTATATATACAGGCGCATTTGCTCATTGTGTTACCTGTTCTCAAAACAACCCTTCAAGATGTGCGTTAAACTAGAGACATCGACCATCATTGCCAGCTTGCTGTTTAATCCAGACTTCCTGGTATATGTCAAGGCATCATTGGCCATTACCAGGATCACCGATACAGCTATACGGAATACGGAAAAGACGAATATGTGTGGAGAGGCAAAGGTGCCTAAAGCGTGTCTTAGTCTCCGCACCGGCTGTGAGGAAAAGTTTGCGGACAAGAACTGTTAAGACGTGTGGTATGTGATAATCCTCTTCTTTGGTTAACAAATCCCAACGGCTCTTTTCAGGGCCATCCACATCTTTGGAAAAGAGATACTACTCAAAATCGTTGCCAATGTGTTTGTATGTTTGTGTATGTCTATGTCTATGTTCACAACCCAACTAAAACTTAAAAACTCCCCTCGTGTGTGATAGTAAAGTATGTTTGTGTGGGTATAGTGTGTCCATAAATACTACTACCCTTGCTTGTATGTGATTATGTGATAGTATGTTTGTATGTATTTAAGTATAGCCAGGGCCGGCACAATTGTATTTGGCACCCTAGACGAACCTTCAGCCTTGCCCCCCCCCCCCCCCCAATTAACTTTCGAAATTTAATATTGCGCATTAGTATGAATAACAATTCTGCATCTGTTTTCTCTTCCTATTTTTTTTTATTTATATTTCACGCTTCACTGACTTTGGTTAAATTTTGTGTTTCAAGTTTATTTATCTTCAACTTTACGCTATTTATCTCTCTCTTTTTTTTATTCATTTTTTTTTTTTTTTTTTTTCTTTTTTTTTTTGCCGCCCCCCAAAATTATGCCGCCCTAGGCGACTGTCTAGTTTGCCTAGCGGTTAAACCGGTCCTGAGTATAGCGTGTGTACTGCCAAAATGAAATTTATACCAAATAGGTTATATTTATTATCTTTAAAATGTGTCCTGCACTCTTCCAAAAATGGAGTATTGGCGAGTAGAGGCAAACACTATTTTTATTGTTTAGAGATAAAATGATAAGAAATAATAAGTAATACTTAACGCAGGCTACCCCCCCCCCCCCCTCTCTCTCTCTCTATGTAGATTATGTCCAGCGTATATCTGGTCTACGAACTTTAATTTGCATAACGAAGAATAACTAAACTGAAGAACATTTTAAGAAATCTTTTTGCCATTATTTAAGGCGATAAAATATGTTTAAAGTAAACATAATTTGATCAAAATCTGTCTAACAAACACCCCCAAAGGTTATAATAAACTCACTGAATTTGATGCCGAATCTGATAATTATTGTGCTAAAATTTAATTCCTTATAGGAATTTTATTTCCAATTCTTCCATATATGCATCACGTACGATAATTTGAAAAGTAGTGCACAGAATAACAACAAAGTTCTGACAAATTTACGTGTCGTTAGGTTCAACTTTGTTAAAATTGTTAAAGTAAACCGCATTGTTTTATTGGGGTTTTTGTTGTTGTTGTTTCTTTGTTTGTTTTTTTTTATTAGTACTTTATCATTGGAAAACATCCACATAAAAGTTATTGAAAAAAATGTGTCTTTCGGTTTTAGAAACATTACCTACAAAGTTACGATGGTAACATTATGTCACGATTTCCTTTCCTTGAAATTCTTTTTCTTCAAATTAAAAATACGCTAAATAAATAATTTCTACTAATGCATATAAAATGGGACAAATATTAGTTTTATGTTGGTACTAAAATATATATCATGTGTTTAGGAAAAATCTGAACAATCATCCTTGAGAAACAATGTTTCCGTATTTGCAGCCAATCATCTGAATATACCGGTCTCGGTGCAGAAAAAAATTAATATACCTACAATACCGGAAATAAAACCCAACTACTGTTAATAATGTCAACAGAAAATAAATAGCGTTTTAAGGTGTATATACCTGTTGTAAGGTTAGTATTAATGGTTACATACATTAAGAAAATTCTGCTGGAAGAAAATTGAAGCATTTTTGTTTATGTATAGGAGGCAATAGATCATCATTTCCACTGCCTCCCCCCAACCCTCCCCGAGTATCGCAGTCCTTATAGATATACAAGGTAAGACGTCGTTCCAGATAGTTATAATGTTATTGTCAGGTCGACGTCTTATATTTGTAGGACTGTTACTAAATGAGTTTTAAAAAATTTAATGCAGTGTATTGTACTAAAGAAAAAATTAAAGCACTGGAACAAGTTCCTTGTCGTGCTGCTCGCTTTACTGTCACTGTGTAACAATATAAAAATGTGTATTATTACAGGTATATTTATAGGTAAATAGATAATTATACAAGCCCCTGTGTGCTTGGTGAAATGCAAAGAAGAAAAGTATAACAGGTACATCAATATTTATTTTTTATTTATTTATTTTTGTAATAAATGCAGTGGTCTCATCAGCAGAGTTCCTGTAGACCTACATTGGGCCACCAACATCAGAGGTGACATGCAGTCCTTTTAAATTCCCATTTCCTGTTGCATGGGGCAAGTTAATATTTACACAAGCAGGCAAATATCCAGATGTAGCTTGCCCATCTGGAAAGTAAATCTTGGGGACCAACCATTTAACTTGGGGGGGGGGGTGAGATTTTTTTTAAAAATTCTGTCTCGCAAATAGCTTCAAAAAAGTATTCTTGCTCTTATTCATTGGAAAGAAAGAACCTATTATATCCATTATATTAGTTGAAAAAAAAACTTTCTTGAGGTAAAAATAAGAAAAAATATCTTAGTTAGAAAGAAAATACTGGTTGGAGCCTTATATTTTCCATTAGATAACTTACTATCTCTGACATTCTAAATTAAGATTTGTATGAAATGTTCTCTGTTTTATGTGATTTGTTTCTATTAAAGATGAAATAATTACTGCAATCTTGAAAAGATTTGTTGTAATTTGTCATTTACTTAAGCTGCATTGTCAAGGAAAGTGAACATTTTTATGAGGCAGGGATCACGCTGGGCTTCGCCAGTGTTGCAAATTGCGATTATTTTTCCTAATTGGCAAAAAAATATACCATCTGCCGATTTTTTTGGCGACATCATTTTTGGCTGTTAAAACTTGTATATACAATCGTGGGTTTGGAGTGGAGGAATTCAAAGGCACCATGAAAAGAAGCCGCAAACTTAGTTATAAAATGCACTGGAATCTATCTATTGTTATATAAACAAATCCTTTGTTCATATTGACAAACCATCTTACCAGTGCATTGTTATATCATAATCTGCTTATGCTGACATCTGGCCTGAGTACTGTATGCTGTGATACACTCAAGTAGTCATGCTACCGGACTAACTACAATCGACCAAACGACTGCTGCAACTTCAAACAAAAGTGATTACCTTTCCAATCGTTCTGTATAAATACTAAGCAAATGAAAAAAAAAAAATTGGTCTCAATCAGAACAATATACTGTCATGGGTAAACGTACGTTAGACTTCTAATGTTTATCATCTTATCCTAAGAGTACCGTATGTACTCGTGTATAATCTCATAATTTAGGAAAGGGGGGGTCGGTTTATCCATGGGACAAGGTCTAAACTTAATTTTTTAAGTTTTCATGGTGACTACCCATATGTATTGGAGGAGACTTGGTGGATAGATAGATAGATAGAAATAATAAAGACAAAACCAGTGTAAAATACAATTAGGTATATTATCAAGTGGAATATGTCACAAATAAATTGATAACTTATATTTTGTTCTTCATCGTGTCATAAAAATCCATAGAAATATATCATGATTGGCATTTTTAATCCGTTTGATAGGATAAATCCATGAATTCTATAATAGGTTACATAACAGCATAAAAATAGCAGCCCAGAATGATCTTATTCACAATATCCCATAATATGTTAATTCCACACGTCTCACAAATAAACAATGAAAGTCAAATCCACACTTTTGTGATTCATAGTATCCTATAAAGGTCACTGTCTAATGTCATCTGGTAAAAAGCCCAAGAATTCATCCGCATCGTCTGAGTGACCAATTATAGTGCTGAAATCCTCGACCGTCGTCTAGTCATCGTAAATATCATCTGACTCCAATTCCTCATCTTTACTGTCATGTGTGTGCTTACATGGAGATTGAGCTTGGACTCTATAAGTGATACTTCAATCATACAGACTGTGAAATCTATTAAAGGATGCAACTGAACAGGTGTAAATTGTGTGGCAAGATCACAAGGAGTTCAAATAACCACCCTCTGTTACTTGGCACTGAACAAAAATCAAATATGCGGCTCGATCAAAGGGTTGTAATGTGGGAAAACAAAGAGGGTGCTAAGGGATTAAGGTCAAACACATATATGTAAGACGTGTAGGACTCTACTTGGCACTGAACAAGTATCAAATTAACAAGGTATAAATCATAAACCAGAAAACCGGAAAGAGAGAGAGACTGCAGATGTAGGGAAAGAAGATATTTGATATTTGATAATGCACTTATTTAAAGTGACAACAGTCATACCTTTGCACAGAGCGTCATGCAAAGACTATGGAAGTAGCTAAGATTGCTGCTATTAGTAAAAGTAAAAAAGACATTATCATCGACTGTTAATGTGGGTTTAGTAAGATGAATATCATCAAAACTGACATCAGGAATAAACTTGGCATCTCAAACTACATTCACCAAGAGGCTAGCCGTAAAATCATGACGCATACTCATGTGACATTCTATTTTATTATTTTTATGAAACAACATTTTAATAGTGCAAAACATTATAAATAAGCAATCGAAACAGTCGTATAATGATTTATTCTGTAATATTGTTGTATTATATTGTTTGTTGTCAATAAATTAATAAATATACCATTGTTTTCAATTTTCATTGCCTACTACATTAATAGACATGGAAATATACTGACTCCTTGCTTGGCGACATTTTTTGAAAATTGGTGACAAAATATTGAGGTTGCAGATTATTTTTGGCAACAACTTTTTTAAAGCCAGCACCATCCCTGATGAGGAATTGAACATCTTAAGAGCCCACAACTGGCTGATTGTACATAGTTTTGCCATTTTTATCTTTTAATCATTATATAATCATAATTATATAATCATGCATGGGACAACTCACCTGCTGCGCTACCTGTCAGTTCTTTTGAAAGAAGAAGTAGAAAAGCTGGATATTGTTAATAATGTGACTGGGAGTAGTTATATGATTTTATATCCAGGTATTTTACAGTGACCCTTGAAAAGTGAATGGAATTATATACCAAAATTGTATTCAAATCCACTAAGCAGTTTTGAAGATATGGCTAAAACAATCTTTGTAACAAGCATAGCTCAGGAACCATTCAACTCATTCTTATGCAGTATGGTGTGTATATTATCTCATAGAGCTAGATGTGCCTTTTATGGGTTTGCTGTCAGCTCCATTTTTTTATTGAGTTATGGCCCTTGACAATTAATTCCATGTATTCACGTGGGATGTTACTTGTAACCAACATTGCTCAAGAACTATCCAACGTATTCTGATGCAATTTGGTATGAACATTTTCTTAAAGATCTAGATGTGCATTTTATGTTGGTTTTTTTTCTAGATAACTACATTTTGGATAGAGTTATGACTCAATACAATTAACATCATATCACATTGGGATGTTACTTAAAAAAGGTATAGTTTAAGAACCGTTGAACATATTTTTGATGCCATTTTGTGTGAATATTGTCTCATAGACTTACATGTGACTTTTATGGGTTTAGTCTCATTTGCTTCATTGGCTCACCTCTGTGTGTACTGCCATTGGCATCAGCGTCGGTGTCTGCACAGATACAAGTATATACATATGTACACCCTCACTGAATGTCGACCATTCTTTCTTTCTACATTCTTGTCGCAAAAGTAAGTGACTGACCTATATTTCATGCTTCACTGACTTTGGTTAAATTTTGTGTTTCAAGTTTATTTCTCAAGCTCTGTTCATGCTAGAATCATTAAACAAGAAGATTGCATGCATCTCTGTTAGTGCCATAACATTGTGACAAAAGAATATGACTGACATGCATTTCACATTTTACTGGCTTAGGTTAAAATTTTTGCATTTAACTCATAATCAAATAGGTTTTTAGCACTCTGTATATATATATATATATATATATATATATATATATATATATATATATATATATATATATATATATATATATATATATTGTTATATATAGATTCATGAAACTTCATGAGGGAATGCATCTTGATGAGTACTACACTCTCTTGACAAAAGTAGGTAACTGACGTATATTTCACACTTCACTGACTTTGGATAAATTTTGTTTCAAGTTTATTTTTCAGGCTTTGTTTATGCTAGAATCATCAAACTAGGTGATTGTATGCATCTCTATTAGTTCCACAGCTGTACCATAAAAGAATATTACTGTGACCTATATTGAACATTTTATTGGTTTAGGTTGTGTGTAGCTCATGACCAAATAGGTTTTTGGCACCCTAAAATATATATCTAGATTCATGAAAGTTGGTGGGGGATGCATCTTGATGAGTACTACAACCTCATAGCAGAAGTAGGTCACTGTGACCTATATTTCATGCTTCACTGACTTGGATATACATACTGTTATAGTAAGATTCATGAAATTTGGTGAGGAGATGTATCTTGATGAGTACTACACCCTAATCACAATAGTAGGTCACTGTCATCCATAGGGGTAGACAATGTTTTTAAATCCATGATTATCCCTGGGCAACCAGCTTTGAAAATCTGGTTGTCCAGCAGATTTTTTTGGTTACCTGGAAAATGATGCAGTTACCCCAAAGGTTGCTGTAATCAACATTTTTCAACAACTTTTGTCATATATATCTAGTTAGTTCATTAGTTAGTTCTAATTGCACACAATACTTGTAAGTTATCATCAGTTCTACTAATGGAAATTGGGGTTCATGGTATCGTTAATCTGACACTGTTAATCCTGTGTCAAAACTCGCAGGGAGCTGTTAACTATCCACATGAAATTTTTGTTTAGCCATTACCCCACAACCAATGTAGTATGCAACAACAATTGTGACTGGTTTGATTATTTAAATGCCATATTACTTTAGCTAAACTTAGCCAACTGAAGCAACTGTCACATTCTCTATTGTGAGTGCCCATTTTTTCAACAGACCAATGAGAAAGTGTAATACATGTACTAGATCATAGGCATTCATTGTGTCAAACTGAAGATGAAAGAAACTGCTACCATATGTTGGTGTGTTCTCAAAAGACAAACATTCGTGAGTCTTGTTTCTTTAAGGGTTTTCCCTGAGGGGCTAGTAGTATGGACTGTGGTTACTTTATCAGATAATGAGTAGCAGACACATGTGGATTAGTAACAGCAATCACCCAACACGCGCTCAACTATGGAATTATATAGAGATAATTTGGGAACCCTGCAGTAGGTACCCAGAGGGACGAATCATTGATTAAATGTTTGTCACTGGAAAATATATAAAATTCCTTGATAATTTTGAATGTGATCATACCTTTTATAATATTTTTCGGTTGCCTGACTGGGCTTTCACATTGGGAATAATGGTTGTCTGACATTAGTTTTTTTGTCGTCCAGGGCTTGCTGCCAATGGATTTTTCTACCCATGTTTCATGCTTCACTGCCCTGGGTTCAGTCTCAAGCACTGTTCATGCCAGAATCATCAAACTAGGTGATTGTATGCATTCCTCTTAGTACCACACCCTTACAACAAAAGAAGGTCATTGTAACCTACATGTAATATTTTACTGGCTTATGTTAAGTTTTTGCATTTAGCTCATGACCACATTGGTCTTTTATCTTTTGTATAATACTGCTATACATGGAATCATGACACTTGACACAAGGATGCATCTTGATGAGTACGACACCCTCATCTTAAAAGTAGGTCACTGCAACCTATATTTTACATTGCACTTACTTTGCTTCCATTGAACATTTTTACTGTTCATGCTTTAACCATTAAACTAGGTCATTTATATATCTCTCTTAGTACTACACCCATACCAAAAAAGGTCACAGTGATCTATATTTCATGTTTTCCTGGCTTAGGTTAAGTTGTTGCATTTAGCTCATAACCACATAGGTTTATGGCATGCTCTTTGCATACTATCAGGGATAATTCTACTATATTAATTAGGGCTACCTGGCAGCCCCAGTTTCCATTGGCAGCCCCAGAATTATTATTTTGAAATATCCTAATTGAAAATTATACAATTTTGCTTGCCTGAAGTTTTTCCTGATTCCATTCATATCTGTAACATATGTTACTGGATTGTAATTGTAATTTACCCTTTTCCTTGCGGGAAATCATGTTGATCATACAAAAGCTAGTTATTGCTTTTTTATGTGTATTTTAGGCATAATTAGTATTCAAATTCTCAAATGGTTTGTGCATGGTTGAACAGTTGACAAGTGAGCAGACCACTCCTCTATTTTCAAAGTGATGAATTCCAACCTTAATTAGAATTTATTTTTTGACTAGCTTTTTGGATTGTTCACAATACATACTGGTAACAACTGATAGACATATTATGCTGTGAATTGCTTAACTCTTGTCTATTGCTGTTCCACTTTTTTTATGACTTCTGATGAACCCAACTTCAACTGAATCATATTTCTTTCTTTTTTTTAATAACATTGTATTTCATGGTCTTTATTGAAAGGGAATATAGTTTTTAATATTGTTCAATATTCTGGTTTGTTGAATTGGGTTTGCTTGGTAAATATGCTGCACAAGGTTCCTATCCTTTATAACACAACAAAGCTTTAATTTGGTGTGAAACTAACTAAAGGTACCATATGATTAAAAAGCACTTCTAATCTAGTAACACCTGAAAGTAACACACAATTATTATATTGCAGCATAAATTTATATTATGTTAGACAAATAAACAGATAAATTTGTTGCTTACAGTTCTTCAGTCTCATATTAAGAACTTGTTCTAAAAAATATTTAATTTTTTTTTTAAGAAAGAACACAGCAGCAGCAACTATATCATTTCTACTAAAAGAAAAGGCGACTTATGTACAAAACAAAACAAAATTATGTCACAAATTTTGGTTTACACTATAGACAAGACTTATAATAATTTTTTAATCTGCTACAAAGGGATATATATAAAAAAAATTGCAACTAAAATTACAGGAGTGATGAAGGATAGAAGGTTTGAAATACCAGAAGGCTGTGTGTTAAAAATTCCTCAAAATATTATTTCGCGAAAATTGTTTCCCAATTCTAGGGATGGCAGCCCCAAAATTGTATTCTTGGAATCATCCCTGACTATCCTATATAAAATCATGGAACTTGGAGATGTATCTTATCTTGATGAGCACTACTCAACCATTTTAGTAGTAGGTCAGCAGGTCCGTATCGACCATATTTTACGCTTCACTGACTTGGGTTATATAGTTAGTTTGATATTCATTTCTCATGCATTGTTCATGCTAGAATCTCGAAATTGATGATGATATGCAGCTTTGTTACTATCACACTCTTACAACAGAAGAGTCTCATTGTGACCTATATTTCATCTTTTATTGGCTTTGATTAAGTTTTTGCTTTTAGATCAGGACCACATCAGATTTTGGCATGCATATGCATACTATCCTGCCTAGAATCATGAAACTTGGTGACTCGATGCATCATGACAAGTTCTACATTCTTTTTTGCAAAAAGAGGGCTCTGTGACCTATATTTCATGCTCAATGACTTTGTTTACATTTTGTGTTAAAAGTTCATTTCTTGGGTTCTGTTTATGTTCCCATCATGAATCTTGATAATTGGTTGCATCTCTGTTACTACTACATCCTTACAACCTAAGGTCACTGTGACCTACATTTATGCTTCACTTACATGGGTTAAATATTTGTGCTTATGATCCTAGCATACTCAGAAGGCTTCCTTTCTGAACTATGCAGTTGGAATAACCTCAAATAAATATATTTATTTAATGGTAAACTTTCCATATTAATGATTATACATTGTATATTGTGATATGTTACCCTCAGCAGGTTAACTGTGTATTGTACATGTAAATAAATATGGGAATCAGGTGTGTTGACTTCATGCTGCATGCTTTTCATGTGAGGCCTCACCTGTAGTGGTTAATCAAGGTAATTATTGATGCATGAACTATGTACTGCTGGCAGTCACTCCAAGGTTACTCAAAGCCTATGACTTTCACACACTAAAATCTGGCTTCTGGGGGTGGACAATGATAATAGCTTCTCAAGCAGATTTTAAGAACAATGATTTAAAAAAATTAATACAAAACAACATTGATCTGTTTTTTTATCAACTTATTACCTCTACTTTGAAATGATAGAAAACAATGTTGTTTTTTTTTTTTGTTTTATGTCCTGTATGCCCTGTCACAATAGGTAGGTAGATAGGTGGGTGAGTAAGTAGTTAGGTTTCAAATATGTTAGCACAAAACTGTCTATATAGTGCCAATTAAAAGTACAATTTCAAATTTAAAATGATAAAAAGTTTAAATGTAAAGGTGATAAATTGCAAAACAAATCTATAGTTATAAAAGTGGCCAAGATCACTTTAGTATGAATTTATTTTCTGTATGATAATGGTTACAATGGCTGTAGGAGACTATTGAACGTATAGGTAAGCCATGTAATTGTTGATTACACTCTGGTTTTGGATAGAGTTATGTCCTATTTCTTCATAGAGAAACTTGGAATGTTGTTTGCAGTCAGCATAGCTCAATAACCATTGAACATATTCTGCTGTAATTTGGTAAGAACATCATCTCTTAGACCTCACATGTGCCTTTTATGGGTTTTGTCTCATCTACACAATTTTTTAGAGTTATGACCCTTATGAACAACCTCATATTTTTACATGAGATGTTGTTTTTAATCAAGATAGATCAAGAACCATTCAAAATATTCTAATTAAATTTAAAGTGAACATTGTTTCATCAACCTAGATGTGCCATTGATGGGTTTTGTCTTGTCAATTTCATTTTGGTCAGAGTTATGGCTCTTGTTGACCATTTTTATATTTTAATATGGGATGTTGCTTGTATTCAAGGCCTCTGAATGCCTGTCTTCTCCTGACTTTGGTTTTCACCACAAGTTCCTCTCTCTAAGGCCACCTGTAGTGAAACCAACTGTAGTGAGTGGAGCCCTTTGTGATGAATAATAGCTCAAGTTACTGATGATCATGTGTAATAAACACTGCTTGTATGGACCTTCAAACTGCAAAAGCACAGTGGCTTCCTGAACTCAATCACAATTGAGTGCATTCTTAAATACTCTGACCTGATAGCCAGCAATATGGGGCAAAATGAATATCACTTTCCTGCTAATTCAGGGCAAAGTTTTACACCAAAAAGCAAATTTTCTTTGTCCTAGTCGCCCCCTAGGGAATCCCTTGTCTTTGTTTTAATATTTAAATTGACATTTTTCATTTCACTCTCATCACAGACCAAAATTAGACAATGATTGTAATTCCATGTATGTGTGTGTCTGTGAGATAAAGCATTTTTAAGATATTTAAATATACATTCATCAATTGTGGAAAATTTTCACAGTCTTGATGATGGATCTTTTTTTAAAACTCTTATGATCAGAGGGTTTACCCTCAGATTTCCAGATCTCACCCACAGTTTTTGACCACCAGTGGTATTTCAGCTCCCATTTTGAAACACTATGGAAAATCCTGGGAAAAGTTTTGCCTGCAATGCTTTAACTTTTCATATTTCTGCTGTATATTCATTCATATTGTTTTCAATATGGCAATTATTTCACAATACTCAAGTCTGATTCTTTACAGATGTATTAGAATACACTCTGCTATACATATAGTTATCCACATTTAAACTTTCTCAAAATTATCTAGAGTATTATTTTAAGGGAAACATTTTTTTACCCACTCACAGATACACAGCCATTTTCTTTATGATAATTGGCTGCATCCATCCATAGTAAACAACGTTTCTGTTATCAGGCTTACAAGGGTTGATTTCATTATTTGAAAGGAATTGTTCTTCATTCTTTCTCATCAGTGATTACTCCCTTTTTTTTCATTTCAGCCTTAGCAAGTAAACTGCTGGAATTGTGATGGAAATGAACTGATGATGAATACAATGAGCATGGAGGAAGTTTGATAGGGAAAACAAGCAAATACAGATGAAAATGTCAGTAACCTGTGTGCTGACTGAGACAGAAACTTTGCAAGACTTTATTGCCAGAAGGTTAGACTACTTATAATTTTATTTCATTATGGCTTAATGACATATGTTTACTATATCTGTCATATTGTATTATTCAAATTTTGTCCTGTGTATTATATTTTTATACCAAATTGAGTTTTTCCAGACCACCAAGGAAATTGTGGTTAGGGATTTTTTGTTCCTCATTTTGTTTTCACAATATGCAAACACTACAGCAGCCAGTTTTTTCTTCTTCTTCTTTTATTAAACTTTTCTTTTCAATCTGTAAGTTTAGCTCATCTTTGGAATTTTTGCTGTATTTTGTAGAAACTGTTGACAGTTTTTAGCTCAAGTGGCCATAAGGCCAAGTTAGACTATGGTATTTCTATGCATCCATCGTGCATCATCTATCCATGAGCAATTGCATGTTATCACTCTGGAGTCCATATTTCTGATCCAGTTTTAGTCAAACTTGAAATATGGATATATATCATCAAAATCTCTGACTAGTTTGATAATGAGCAAGATCCATGCATAATAATGACAGGATCTTGCTTGTGTTTGGCTGAGTAGATAACCGCTCGATCTGATTTTGATCAGACTTGGAATATATGCTTATATCATTAAGATTTTGGATCAGTTTGATAATGAGTGAGATCCATTCATATTATTGAGGTGAACTTGCATCTGATTGGCTGAGTTTGTTACTATTCTAGAGGCCATATTTCTGATCCAATTTGCTCAAAATTAGAATATATGTTTACCATATATACTCGCATATAAGCCAATACCAACTGCAAACTGCATAAACCAAGATCTGCTGTCGTGTAATACGCCGGCAGGTCTGGATCTGTGCAGTTTGTAAGGACTGATCAGTAGAACAAACAACATAGACCCTGATCTGCTGGCGCATTATGCAATGGCAGATCAGGGCCTATGTTGTTTGCATTTGGACCCAGTTTATACACGAGTATATACAGTATATCACAGGGGTCATGCTACCAGGTGAAGTGGGCAACTTTCGCCGAAAAAATTTAAACTTCACCTTCTTGTATTGGGAAAACAAAAACAACTTCGCCCTGTCATTTGTTTTTTTTATAGAACCACACCGAGTGACAGTAGTTTATTGCTTTTGAGATGCTTCCTCAACCCAGCCAAGTAGTGTTAAGCCCCAGGTGAAATGGATTGCATGTTGCCATTGCATTTGTTCATATCAATTGCGTGGACAAAACAAACTCTTGCACATTCACAGGCATGTGTTTTAATAGCTAATTGACCAATTAACTTTTTCGCCCCTCAAGATATTGCTGCCTGATTTCCGCAAGTTATCATTTGATGATGAAAACTTAATAACTTTAGAATCTAAATCATCTATATGTAAATAACATTTTTGTGTTTTAAGAATTGAATCAGTAAAAGCACTTTCTAAATGTATATTTTGAAGATTTTAACTGCAGTGCTTGCATTATTTTCTTCATAAAATCAGTTTGAAACTGTAAGTGAACCTGCTAAGGGGTAATAATGGCAGACATCACTGTGTGTTGGAAGTACGTCTTCGTTAGACTGTCTGTTTTCATAATTCATTGGGCACATATATTAAGGAAATTAAAGAATTTGTAGAAAGCAAAGTGTAACTATTATGTGATAAAAGATTTAGCCTAAAAATAAAAATTTATTGGTCAGAAACATATGGGACAATTCTGTGTTGTCGAATTGATAAGCACTGTAACTTAAAGTCAAGATTGTTAGCTTACATCACTCATTTTTGTGCAAATACAAGAAAAAGTAGCAAACAAAAAATATCCAACCAATACACGACATAGACAAATATTAAAACCATAAATTTTCAATCCTATATAGGGATTGTTGCAACAAAGCTAGAAAGTGAGTGGTCATATGAAGAAAATCCATGTTTCTAAAAATAGATAGATCTACTTTTAAAAACAATAACAAAAATGACATTCAAAAGATTCACATTTAAGTTAGAATCAACTCCCTCAAAATGCAGTTGTAAAGATGAGATTATTCATCAGTGACCACTGTGGTTTGAATAGATGAACACTATGATGTTGAAGACAGAGGTACATGTGCTATCATGTGCGTGTTATAGCCTAATAAAGGGGTTGTTTCAAACTAGTTTGGAGATGTTTTCGACTGCCACCATCTAGTGAAGAAACTAAAAAAATTAAATTTGTTCTTTAAGTGGCAGTTGCTTATATTTGTACCTATTTGTAATTACAATATTGTAATCTGTGTACTCCTGTTACTTAAAATTAATTACAATGTATAGTTTCTGCTATGCTTTGTTGAAGTTATATTGCCAAAATACATTGCATATTTCTCTCCATCTAAACATACACACTTTTAAGTATGAATACACTGCATATGAGTACAATACATTCATACACTTTCAAAATGTGTTTATAATATATATACAACATAGAGAATTTTCTACCTGAAGATAAAACATTGCTTAAAACTAATGTTAAATGCAAATATGCATAATGAGAAATACAGGACACAGTTCAAAAAAGAGAACCATAGCACACACACACACACACACATATATATATATATATATATGGCATTTCTTGCATCGCTGACACTTCTCCCTGTTCTGCTCTCACTTCTCCCAAAAGGTGGAAGTCACTTCTCCCTAAAATTCAGGTCTAGCTTGACCCCTGATATCATCTTGGAATATAAGCTTATATCATAAAGATCTTGTGTATTTTCGATAATGAGCTAGATGCATGCATATTAATGATGTAATCTTGCATCTGATGGCTGAGCTTGTTACCACTCTGGAAGCTATTTTTGTGATCTGAATATGATCAAACATGGAATATATCATTATATGCTTACATCATCAAGATCTTGAACTGTTTCAGTAATGAGTTTGATGCATGTATATTTACGAGGTGATCTTGCATGTTATTGACTGAGTTTGCTACCACTCTGAAAGCCATAATTATGATCCAGTTTTGATCATGGGTAATTTTGAAAGTAGGTGGGATAAATGCATATTAATGAGTAGGGGTGAAACGATTCACTGATGTATTGATGGATTGATAATTCTGCCATTTCGATACACACATCAATACTTAATGTGGATGATTGATTCTAAACAATATTTAGCATATAAAAGTTACTTTTAATCTTCAATGGCCATGATAAATTACTAGTCGTTTGCCTCGTTATTCTTTGTGTGCATCATTATGTATTATATCATAGGTTGTGATTAATTATTAGTGTAATAGCTGTTTTGGACCACCCATAGAAAACTTTTGGTGACTAGCATTAATGCTTGTTTTAGATAACTTTTGGTGACGCATTAATGCTAGTCATAGAAAACTTTTGGCGACTAGCATTAGCGCAGTTGTTGCTTAGGCTACCACGATTTGGGGCTACCATTTTCTGCACTGACTATTAACAATTTTTTGCATCTAGCATCAATGTCGGCCATGACAGCTGTGGTGGCTACCACACCTCAATTACACCTTGATGTGCCCCAACTTTGTGATCGCCATCCAACCTTGCATGTATTAATTGGCACATTTCAAGCCATCCTAGGTATTTGGGTCTAAGGTCACATCGACATATTCTATAAACTAGTGCTCAGGTGTGTTGAAGATAATATTCAAACGTTCTTTCATAGAGGGCTTTGCGATCGTGCACCCCCACATGCCCAGATGTGGTGGTGCTGCTGCTGACCATTCATGCTAAGGTTGGTCGCACTGAGGCGGGTCAGGTTTATGTTCATAGCCACTGGAAATAGGCGGGTGAAATCTGGGTTGTCATGTCTGCCTCGCTGTGAGGTTCATCGAAGTCACTTTTGATATACATGACACCTTCATTGTCCAAAAATCCCTCATCATCTGAGATATGCTTGTCCACCCAAAACATATGTATGCACCGGGGCCTTATTGTTGTTATCCACCAGGTGTGCTCATCTTTAATTACAGCACATGGCTGCAGGCTTGCTTGCTGCACTAATCACCAAAATAAGGCATGTTTTGCATCATGGCCCATTCGTAGTGTCTGTTGGCATCCAGGTAGGTGATCCAGCTGTTGGGTTTGCCGGGGTTGTGGCTGGAGCGTAGTGGATTGTTTGACTTCATGTGCTGGTGGCTGACCATCAAGATGCTGCCGTGGATCCCCCTGTTGATGAATAGTTGCATGCCGATGTCCATGACCAGCTCGAGCTGCATGCCTTTTGTCTTGAGCAGAGTGTCACAGCTGTGTGTTTGTGTACCATCTGGCCCAGGTCCTTGATCCAGATGTAGTGGCCTTTGGTGGCATTGCCTTCCACTTCGGACAATAGACATCGCTCACCTTAATTGGGAAGTTGATCCCATTAAACTTAAGCTTTCCCATGTGCTGACTGTACTTCCCTGACTGGACAATGTGTTCACGGGGTGTAGGGCGGACAGAATGGCCCACTTGAAACATCAGTTGTCAGTGTTTTTCACACTGATGATAGACAGCAGTGGAATACACTTGGGTGACTGTATGTAGCTCCACCCCTGAAACGGGCAGTACTGCAAAATGTGGAGTTCTAGTTCCACACACATTGCAGTGACAGCTGAAACCCTCGTGCATGTAATTTTCAATGCGCTCTTGGATTGCGGTATTGGCTTGGGAGAACAGCAGCTCAACCTCGTTTGGCCACATGGTGGCGGTGGTAGGGCTTCAGAAATAGGCTGTGACCTGGACAGCTTCCTGGGGTTTTTGAGTTGGGCCACCAGCTCAAGGCTAAACTGCATGCCACTGTGGTTGCTTATCTCTCTGCCAAGAGTTCCCCACATGTCGGGACTATGGCATCAAGAAAGGCAGTTGCGTCTGCTTCAAGGCTATGCCCAGCAGGCACCAGGGCACTGTAGTCATTCACAGATGTGGTGTCACCACCCCTCTGTTTCACTAGTGCAGGTGGTGGTGGCAGCTTGTGCCTTGGAGGTTTGGCTTGGCACCTGAGGGCTGGTTTCAGTGGTGGTCTGCAACTGGTGAGTGTGACCTGTCACTGCGGCACTGGAATTGGTTTTGGCGGTGTTGGCTGCCCAGTCCTGGTGGCCAGTATTGCTTCCAGCATACCATTGTATTCACTCATGGTTATCTGCTCCTCCTGGAACAGCTCTTTTATTCGCTCAGTAGATTGCATTAAATTATAAACCATTTGTTATCTCTAATTGACCAGTGCCTATCATGGGTAAAACACCACCTCTAATTCTGCATCAGCAGTTGGCAAAAAACCTTGGTGAATTGTTTCTTCTCCTTGGCTTTATCCATTTCAGTCTAGTTGCTTGGTTGAAGCCCCCACAGCATGGGCAAATGTGGTGAGCGGCACCAACACTGACCCTAGTATTTCCAGCACGTGCTATTGCCATTCCTTTCCTGCTCCATGAAACGTGGACCCAGCAATACATGTTTATATACCTCTGCTTGCACAACTCTTTACTACCCTGTTTCAACCACTCACACATATTCTTTCCCCAGCAAACCATATTTAATCAATGCAATACTAAATACATGCATGCCTTCAGTTGAGGTGTGCTAGCCACTACAGCCATCGTGGCCGACATTGATGATAGTTGCCAATAGTTTTCCTCAGCCTGTGCAGAATATGGTAGACCCAAATCGTAGTAGCCTTGGCAACAACTGCACTAATGCTAGTCACCAAAAGTTTTCTAACTAATGTTAGTCACCAAAAAATTAATGAAAATTCAAAAGACACTTACAATAATGTGAATTAAAGTCATATTAATCCTAAGTGTCCTAATCACAAGTCCAAAAATATATAATGTTCCGAATGAATTCCAATTGCCTTGAATGTCCTAATGTACCACAAGTCTTAAATGTCCTGATGTACCACAGTGATGTAATCCAGAATGTATTTGAATGAGTTAACATAAATCCCAAATCATGTATTAATCCAAAAGTCAATGAGCACTTTAGTTTTTTCAATGAATATTTGAAATAAATAATTCCTCTCAAATTATATCTGATTTCAAGGGCACAACTAAAATAGATTCCTTACGGACTGATCTTTTAGAACCACAATTCTAGAACAGGAATTAATTTTTTAACCAAAATCTGTATATAAATACACATGCCTTCATGACCTATGTCACATCACAATATGAGTAATTCTAATGGGAAAATACTGGCCTACCTGACAATTCTCACATCAGAATATGAGTAATTTTTATGGAAAATTACTTTGTGTATCTGACTTTTGTCACAACAAGACATGGAAATAACAGTCCAGCTGCTAATAAAACTGCCCTTGAACTCAAATGCTATGTAAACATGTTGTTTACAAAATGACCATAATCTGACTACAGTACAACTTAGAATCATGGACACGTATTATAAATTCAGTATACATAACACAGTTGAACATGCTTGGGGAAAGGTCCTTACTTTTATTGGTAAATCTTTGAGCAAAGCAGCATTTTCCTGTGCTGTTCTCAGTAAATCATTCCTTATTCTCTCACTTACCCTCTAATATATTTTCACCCAACCCCTACCTCCACCCTAACACTTCACCCTCACATGGTGCATCAAACCAATGCTAACCATATCCCAAGGTTTTAGATCTTTACCAGAAATGGTGTAGGAGGAGTTGGATAGACATGACAACATACTGGTAATGCCTGTTGTTTTCTTTGCAAAAGCATGATGGAGATGGAAAGAAATGTCAGGTGCCCAAACAAAAGAGTATCATTCAAAACTGGGGCCAGGAAAATATCTTGTCTAGTAATGTGGGGCAAAGGTGAAAGTTTACTGGGGACAGGTTGCAAAAATGGAAGGAAAAACACTGATTCACTAATTAGTGACAAGGAAATGTCTAAGGAATCAGGAAGTATCATACTCATGACATTGTATTTATTTATTTGATTTTTTATTTAGTGAGTCTGCTGTACAAAAAGAAGAGGAAGATGAGGAATATGTGAGGGAGGCAGAACTGGTTGCATTTGATAATTGCTCCAAAGGACTAGGTAAGAGAATAATTGTCACAAATAAAACCCACACATTTCGATTCCATTGAGAGTATAAAACTTAAATTTTCATCATGTTTATTTAATATTTTATCACCATCAAAACTATTAGATAATATATTGGTTCCTCACTATACAATGTCTCATTACAGGATATGGTTGTGGACCCCATTAAATTATTTGAAATTTTTTCCAATCGTCTCTACTTGAATTATTTTACAATTTATTTTACTTTGACTATTATATTTAGTTCTTGACTAATGAGATCCAATTATAAAGTGATTTCACATGATTAAATACCCAGTACACTATTTTTGTGTTTTTTATACACTATTATGACATAGCCTTGTTGAAATATCCGTCAGTATATGGCTCCATCACTTATAATGCAGGTCACATTTATGGCTCTAATGAACAGGGCTATATATAGTGAATACTGTATATGCTGTTAAATCAGAAATATTAATGAAGATACAATTTCATGTTTTTATATATATTATTTTATATTAGCCATATACACTAGTATCAATTTGAGAAAGTTATTCCACATTTTATTTAAGAATCGAACTTCATATTTTACAGGTTGTGGTCATTGATATAGTGTGTAATCGATTTTCAAGCTTCATAACTTGTTGAATCCTGTAAAATAAGAAGTTCACTTCTTATAATTACAAATAGTTTTAAAATAATAATGAATCTCAAGTAATAAATAACAAAATTATTTTAACCATTGTTTACAAAATTGTCAAAGCACACAAGAAGGGCTCATGAATATGTAAGTAGTTAGTTCCTTGTGTTATGAACTAATAAAACTAGTTTTCTGCATCACATGATTCAAACTTTTTACCAATCCAAATGCTTGTTTCAAAGGCTAAATAAAAATTTGCAATTATTTATTGATTTGTCCCAAATAAATGTCTTCTCTAGGTAACAGCAGACATTTTTGTCAACACTTTATTCAGATGCAGCAATTAAACAGATTAATCCTGTTTTTGTTATTCATGATTATTTTATGGATACAGTGGTACAATTGTTGCAGGGGCTGTCATGTCCTAATTATTCATGATTATTTTATGGATACAGTGGTACAATTGTTGCAGGGGCTGTCTTGTCCTAATTATTCATGATTATTTTATGGATACAGTGGTACAATTGTTGCAGGGGCTGTCAAGTCCTAATTATTCAGGATTATTTTATGGATACAGTGGTACAATTGTTGCAGGGGCTGTCATGTCCTAATTATTCATGATTATTTTAGGGATACAGTGGTACAATTGTTGCAGGGGCTGTGATGTCCTTATTATTCATGATTATTTTATGGATACAGTGGTACAATTGTTGCAGGGGCTGTAATGTCCTAATTATTCATGATTATTTTAGGAATACATTGATACAGTTGTTGCAGGGGCTGTGATGCTCTAATTATTCATTTTAGGGATAGACTAGAACAATTGTTGCAGGGGCTGTGATGTCCTAATTATTCATGATTATTTTAAGGGTACAGTGATACAGTTGTTGCAGGGGCTGTGATGTCCTAATTATTCATGATTATTTTATGGATACAGTGGTACAATTGTTGCAGGGGCTGTCATGTCCTAATTATTCATGATTATTTTAGGGGTACAGTGGTACAATTGTTGCAGGGGATGTGATGTTGTAATTACTCATGATTAGTTTAGGGATACAGTGATACAGTTGTTGCAGGAGCTGTGAGGTCCTAATTATTCATGATTCTTTTAGTGGTACAATGATACAGTTGTTGCAGGAGATGTGATGTTGTAATTACTCAGGATTAGTTTAGGGATACAGTGGTACAGTTGTTGCAAGGACTGTGATGTCCTAATTATTCATGATTATTTTAAGGATACAGTGGTACAGTTGTTGCAGGGGCTGTGATGTCCTAATTATTCATGATTATTTTAGGGATACATTGATACATACAGTTGTTGCAGGGGCTGTGATGTCTTAATTATTCATGATTATTTTAGAGATACAGTGGTACAGTTGTTGCTGGAGATGTCATGTCCTAATAGTTTATGATACACCTGCATATCTTATGCCAAAAGAAAGAGCAAACATTAAGCTTGAAATTAATGCCAAGAAATTTAGAATGTTGCAGTTTAAAAAAGCAGAAATTTGAGACTGCATTTTTATGAGTATAAAGAAAATATGTTATGAGAGTTCAAGTCTGGATTTTGCACTTCTTCTTGTGAAGTTTGATCAGAATATCAAGTATTAAGATTAACTTAAGGAAAAAGACTGAAAATGTTTGATATTAGCTAAAAATACTGTAATGCTCTTGCACCTATTGACCTTTTAGTGCATATTAATGTTAGTGCATGTCTAATTTAAAAAAATGTTAGTGATGCATCATTGGATCTGGTGTGATTATATGGAATGTCAATTTAAATTGCAATAATACATTACCTATTATTGCATTGCTTACCTTTTCATGGACATCAAGTCCCCAGACCAAGTTAAATATTCAATTCACCCCAAACTCCCACACATCCTGGACCATGATTCCAAGGGTTGTAATCTTACTGCTATGACCACATTTATAGTAAAACTTCTTCAAATTAGACACCTTTTTGGCTGTTTCATAGAGGTGGCTAGTAAACAGAGGTTGTATTCTAGAAAGGCCTTGTTGAGGTTGTATTCTAGAATGGCCTTGTTTGTACAAAAATATGTGACAAGTATGTAGAGGTTACATAGGGGACAGTTTAAGGAAGCTTCACTGGATAAAGTTTTGACCCCAAAACTGTTGGTTGGTTTTTAATGGCACTTTCAACACATGAATGGTTGTATCATGCCAAGAAAATGTAAGCCAAGTACCTTTCCTAAGGACATGCTGAGGCAGTTGACCCAGGCTGGACTGAACAAAAAATATATTAAAATGAAAAAGTTATTGAAGTGTAAATACATCTGACCTGAAACGGGGGTATACATGTACAACAAGAATTCCTTTATTACTTCAAAGCAAATTGAAAATCTTAAGAATGAATGTCATATTACTAGTTTGTTATATTTCTAAAAGAATAATAATATAAATTAAGGATTTGGGATTACAACCCTTGGAATCATGGTCCAGGAATGATGGATGTTTTGGGTGGAGTGTAGGGTGAGGAGTGGAGGATCAAAAATGATACTGTAGTTTTCCAAATAAGGCAGTAAGTGAAAAGCATTCAGATTTGAATTGACAAGCCATCATAAGTGCTCTTACTGGTATATTTTTGTGATTTAATTGTCAGGGATTAAAATATGTGGTGGTTGCAGCCTGAATGGGGAGGAGGACTATGGTATCTTCATCAAGCGGATCTTACCAGGAGGTCTGGCTGATCTAGATGGTAAGCACACAACAAATTCAAGACTGATCCCTGACAATAAAACACATCATTTTGTGCCAGAAAATATCTTAAGGTTGGCAGGTTTGAAGGAAGACAATTCATAAGACCAGTCTACAAACAGAGTGTGAATGGTCCAGTAGCAATATGCTTTTTTAGCTCCACTGGTCATTGACCAGATGAGCTTACGTGATGGCCTTTCATCTGGTGTTTTGCCATCTGTTAGCACAAGTTTGTTATTGCTACTACTCCTAAACTAATGGGAAGATTTGCCACCAAACTCTACAGACACATTCAACCCAAGGTCTAGTTGGTCTTAAAAATATGGCCACCATGGCAGCCATTTTGTTAATCTTATTGTTACTACTCCTAAACAGATGGTCATATCAACATCGGGTTTTCACTTAAAGACTTCTTATTACTTGGTCCTAAATGAAGATGGTGCTGATCTGACAGCAACTATGTTTGTGATGGTGGCCATCTTGAAAATATTGTTATTGTTCATCATCCTGAATGAATGGTCATATTGACATGGGGTTTTCACTGAAAGACTTCTAATGGTGTCTAGTTGGTCCTAAATGAAAATGGTGTCAATCTGATTTCCATTATGGCCACCATGGTAACCATCTTGAAAATCTTGTTATTGCCATTCCTCATGGATGGATGGTTATATTAACATGGGGTTTTTAACAAGAGACTAATTGTGATGTCTAGTTGGTCCTAAATGAAAATGGTGTTAACCTGGCATCAAATATGACCACCATGGCAGCCATCTTGAAAATCTTGTTATTGCTACTCCTGAATGGAATGTGATATCGACATGTGGTTTTTACCAAGACTTGTGGTGCCTGGTTGGTCCTAAATGAAAATGATGCCAAATTGACATCCATTATGGACACCATGGCAGCCATCTTAAAAATCTTGTTATTGCTACTCCAGTTGAATGGATGGTCATATTGACATGAGGTTTTCACCAAATGATTTCTTTGATATCTAGTTGACCCAAAATGAAAATGGTGCTGTATGGCCACCAGATGGTTTCAACATTCAGCAGTTAGAAAGAAGAAACAGTCTTATCTTGGATTCCTGTAAATTCTTGCTGGCCAGTATAGTGTCAGTCCCTTCAGGGACTCTTGTTACAGTGATTTAAGTATAAAATCTCAGAAGGGTCCCTTTTTTTGCCTGATTGGGAAATGAATAGCACATAAATACTTGTCTCAGGAATATATCCAGAATGACAAAAGCTTATTTTAATAGCAGCAATACATAACCATTTTGCAAATTATGGTCTACTGGAATCTGGAATCTAGCTGATTCCAGACACACATATAGAGGAAATGTCCCTCCCCCTCCTCTTCAGATTTTTCAGGTTTCCCTCTTGCAGAGTTCCAAGGGGCACACTGCAAGATGATTAGCTCTTCAGGTTGGAAGAGCACTCCCAAGTCCCAGGAGATTATGGGACCAGTCTCTTTGGAGACATGTGTGACCTCTCCAGAAGGAGGGACTGAAAGTTCAAGAACTAGATCGCCTCCCCCTGAAAGAGAGGAGAAGCCGAACACATTTCACGTTTAGAGTAACATGTTGCTTCATCCCACGAGGGAGGAGATGCACCATATGCCTCACATCCTGGGTAGCATGTCTCACCCTTCCATGAGGGAGAAGGTGCACCGTACCCAACACTTCAGGGGTAACGTGTCATGCCCTCCTGAGTGGGAGCAGCAGCACTGCACCCTTCTTAGTGATGAATTGGATGAACTAGGCTCTGATATATCTATGTTGCCTGTGTGTGGTGACCCGTCACCAGTCAGTTTGTCACGGTGACCGGTCAGATTGTACCATTCACTATCCACTGGTCATCTCGTACCAATGGTCAACTATTCAATAGTCATCAATCAGAGGCTTCATGGTATGGGGATAGGGATTGGACCAAGTTCACCCCTTTCCCCACTCTACCATCACATCCTGTGCAAGAATGTCAGTCTGCCTAACGGGTTCAGACTAGGGAAGAGGGTCATATCGGTATCCACCTCCCCCCATATCTATTATCCCTATGAATCCTTATGGGATGTGGGACGCTCCACATTTGGGTAATTGGTCCTTTATGCCTTTTCCAAAATGGACCCTTTACCCAGAGTAGAGCTGATGCTGCTGCACATGTACTGCCATCACCTCCTCATCAGGTGGCATCAACCAGGAAGGCTGGATTCATATCCAGGAAAGACAAGTAGTCTCTTCTTCCCTCTGGAACTTCTACCACACATAGAGCCCCTACTCACCATGATGAGCTATGGACAGTGGTGCCACCCCCAAGGGAAATAGTAATGCCCTGTCACTCTCCTGTTTTGAGTGTACTAGACGATGCTGATGCGCTATCTATCCTCATCAACTCCAATGAGTTCAGTGTAGGAGCAGCTCCATTGATGCCTCCTTTCAGGTCCACTAGTTCCTCTCAGTTAGCTGAGGAGGAGATCTGGTCCTCTAAGGTGGTATACGAAGTTTACTGCCTCTTACGCTCGGACTTGTGCCCGAAACCATCTGACACACAGTCCAAGAAGATTCTTTCCATTTTGGAAAAGATCTCAGGGGCTCAAATGCAACCAGACCTCCTGTTTCTTGATCATTCCTCCATGATTGAGGAAATCTCACAGGTGTTCTCTACAGGCCAAGACATCGCTTGGCAATGTAGAGGGTGGTCTGTTCCTCCGTCTATGCTGAGACCTATGATCTCTGCCTTGAGTTACTGGATACATTCTCCGAAGTGGCCTATTAAACCTCCCCAGTTGCATGCTGGATCATCCCAAGTGGGTATCTCAGATGGAGCCTGGGCATGCCTTCCTATAAAGACAAATTTAAACTATTAATCACCATAGCTTCTCATACTGATCTCTTATCAGCTACTTCATTCAGTATGCTGAAGGAGGCCTCACTGAATCCAGCTGCATTATGTGTGCTGGAAGCTGTGGCCAAATACTCCTGGCATGCGCTTTCTGTCTCAATGCCATTATCAACAGAACTTCTGCACATCCACCGTGATGTTGTGTTGGACTCTTCAAAGGTCTTACTAAACCATAATAAAGACCTTCTAAGGGCCGCTCCTTTGGAAGCCAATACCCTCTTCGGAAGGCTCATTCCTACAGTGGCTTCCCAAGATCTGAAGGATAATCAGCATAGATCCTTTACAACTGTTCCTGGCCTATCACAATCGGCCAGAAAGTGTGGTAATACGAATCACCCCTAAGGACCATCTGCAAAGTTCTTTAAACAGACACAGATTCAGTCCAATCTGCAGCCTCAATTTAAACCTGCTACTCAACAATCAGGTTCAAGGCATGGTCCCCAAAGAGTCCTAAGGAGGAAGTTCTCTAAACTCCTTCCTTTCCTAAGGAAGGGGGGGGGGGGGAGATTAGGTACTCCAACCCTCTTCTGCTGTGCATTCTTCTCCAAATGTCCCCATAGGTGCTCATTTAGGTCTCTTTTCAGAGACTTGGTCAAGCATCATGGACGATGAGTGGGTCCTTTCCATTTTGAATGAGGGTTACCGACTACAGTTTTGGGAACAACCCCGTCTGTCAATGACCCCCGTGTTCTTTTACCAATTAATCTGGGGAAATTAAAGGAAGAGATGCACACTCTTTTATGGAAAGAGGCAGTTGAGAGGGTCCTGAACAATCAGTCTCTCACATTCTACTCCTGAATCTTCCTGGTCACCAAAAAAAGTGGAAAGTTTTGACTCGTAATCAATCTTTCCCCTTTAAACCGGTTTCTTTTACAGGAACCTTTCAAGATGGAGACCACATCCTCAATCTTGAACACAAAGCGTCCTTCAGACTGGGCAGTCTCTATCGACCTTCAGGATGCCTACTTGCACATCCTGCTATTTCTTCTACATTGCAGATACCTCTGGTTTTGCTTGGACCAGGAAGTTTTTCAATTCCGTGTTCTGCCTTTTGGAATCGCTTCCACACCCAGAGTCTTTACCCAAGTTACAGGAGTAGTAGCGGCATACCTCTGATTACTGGAAACTCTGATTCTCTAGTATTTCGATGACTGGTTTTTCCACAATGTTCCAGTACAGTTCCTCAATCAGGATGGGTTAGGTCTTTTACCCAACCACGAGAAGTGAGAGCTCATTCCATCTCAGGACTTCTCACAAACCAGAACTTAGTCTGGGTCCCATGAGATCGGATAGATCGAATCCTGACATTTCTAGAGGCGCTATGAGCAAAGACATCATTGTTGGCTTGTCTTTACCTAAATGCCACTGCAGATCTGGTTCCCTTAGGATGTCTCCACATGTGCCCTCTACAGTTTCTCCTTTTCATGATGTGGAAACCACACAGAGATTCTCTATCAGCTCTGATTCCACTTGGACCAGAATTTCATCACCACTTGTGCTGGTGGATGAATCAGGACAGATTCCTGACTGGGATCCCCATGCATGCCCCCGACCCTCACTCCTATCTGTTTGCCGACACGCCAGATTCTGGTTGATGTGCTCATTTAGAGCTGGAGGGTGTAATTATCTAGGGTCATTGGACTCTGGACGAATCATCCCTCCACATCAACAATCTAGAAATTAAGGGTGCATCGACAGAGTAAGGGGTCGATATATCATGGTCTCCTCTGACAACATGACCGTCATAGCATATCTTTGATGTCAAGGAGGCACAAATGCCCCTTCTCTTTGTGTGGAGGTCTGGAAATTCCTCATCTGGGCAACCTTGGAGAACATCACACTCCAAGTTTGCCACATTCCAAGGAAGAAGAATGTATTAGTAGACAGTCTGTCCAGGGCAGGCAAGACAGTCCTCATGGAATGGTCTCTACACCACTCTGTAACAGAGTCCCTTTTCACACTTTGGCGAAAGCCTCTGGTGAACTTGTTTGCAACCAGGCTCAACAACAGACTTTCCTTTTATGTGTCCCAGACCAGAGAGCATGGGCAGTGGATCCATTCAGCCTCCAGTGGGATCGTCTGTTCGTGTACGCCTTCGCACCATTCTGACTGCTACTTCAAGCTCTACAAAAACTTCCACTGCTCATATCATTCTCATAGTCATAGCAGCACTATGGCCCAAATGATCTCGGTTCAGCAATCTTCTAGACCTGTTGATAGATCAACCAAGTCACTACCTCACAGGAGTTGCATCATTCAGGCCAGGCGAGATTCTGAATCTAATGTCTATGATGCCAAGTGGAGAATCTTCTGTGATTGGTACAGTATGAAACATGTTGGTCCTAGCTGTCTGTCTGTGAGTTCCATCGCTGATTTCCTTTTGTTTCTTTTTGAGATCAAAAGATGTTCAGTATTGACTATCAAGGGCTATAGAGCTGCCATTTCTGACACACTTAAATTCTCTCAGGGTATGGCAATTGGTTCAAATTTGCACCTTGCCGATCTCATTAAGTATTTTGAGCTGCAGAGACCTGTCTCCTGCTCTTTTATGCCCAGATGGAATCTATGTTTGTGTTTATGGTCTTTAAAAAAAGCCATATAAACCATTGAGTGAGGCTTCCTTTCAGGACCTCACACTCAAGACTGTTTTTACTCGCCTTGGCATCTATGAGAAGATGGAGCAAGATTCATGCCTTGTCTATCGACACTGGCTGTCTCTGGTTTAATGGGAATTATGAATCCATATCTCTCCTTTGTCAACAAGGATTTTTAGCAAAAAATCAGTTACCTTCAGTAGCTCCACTACCTATAGAGAACCCAAGTCTCAGTCGTATCTGTGCTGGGGATGATCCAAATAGGCTTTTATGTCCTGTTAGGGCACTATGTTTCTATCTTAAGGCCTCCAAAGGGAAAAGGAAGGGTAGGAAACGTCTTTTCCTTCCTCTTAAGGGCTCAGTTGATATTTCATCTTCCACCATCTCATGGTGGATTGTCACTACCATCAAAAGAGCCTATCAGCCCCTTACCAATAGATACCTTTCCTTTATCAAACTAAAAACCCATGAGGTTCGAGCTGTCGCTGCCTCATGGGCCTATACAAATTATTCTTCCTTAAAGGACGTCATGAAGGCAGAATTTTGTGCAATCACATATTACCTTCTCCTTTTACCTCTGCTCTTTAGCACAACAGAGCGCAGGCATTTTTTCTCTGGGACCCACAGTTGTGGCACATGTGGCCCAGAGAGACACCAACATTCAATAAAGTGGATCTCTCCCTCAAATGGTGGTTTTCTCTGTGTTTGATCAGTTTTAACACATCAGCCTACCCACCGAACTGACAAATTCAGCTATGCAATAGTGACAAGTTATGTATTGCTGCAATTAAAATGTAGTTTTTTTTGGGGGGGGGGGGTAAAACTAATTTTAATTATGCAATACTTACCTGTCACTATTGCCAAATGTCCTTCTCCCACCCTGCTCTGATATCTTGTGGTGTTGATCAGTAAGATTAACATGATGTTTTCACCATCATATTTTGAATTTGCGCTGTTAAACTTCAGTTTATTATGCATTTCTTTTATAAGTCTTGTTGGTAACGTGAGTTTGCCTAATTTAATATAATTTGTATATTTGTTATATGGACTTGTTATTTTGTCTCTATCATCTCAGAGATGTCAAACAAGTCTAACTGAGAAGGCAGGAATTGACCACGCTTAGGAATCAGTGTATTGTATTGCCAAGGTAATCAACAGAGTGGTTCAGCATATGATGGTGAATGCCCTAATTGCTTCCTGCAACCTTGATCTGATAAGAAAAGATGCTCTTTTGGGATCTTCTTCTCTGAAACCTCACAGAGCAGGAGTTAGAGCATTTGCTCATAAAGCAGGCAGTCAAATTAGTCTGAAAACTGGACTCCCTGGGCTTTTACTCCAAACATTTTTCTGGTCATGAAACATACATGTGACAGAACAAAGAAGTCAGCTTAGGACAAATTAGGAGATTTGAACAATTTGGTCGGGAGTTTTGACTTTAAAAGAAGTAGGATTTTCAATGAGAATGGCAAATTTTTCATTTGTGGCACATGTCTTCAACTTTCTTATCCAAATGTGGACCCAAAGCTTGGGTGACTATATGAGTAGTTTTTTTCTGTTTTTGTCCATTTGTATGAGACCTTTTGTGTGATTTCCAATCAGGGAACATTATTTTGAATAGGAAAAAAAATTATCTGCTGCTGTAAACTGGAGATTATGTTCAGCTATAAAGTTTGCAAACAGTGTCTTGGCACGTATATCTTTGACCACATTTGAAGGGATTCTTCAAACATGGATTTCAGTGATGGCTTATTTGTTGTCGCATTTAATATGCTTTAATATGCTGTATGACACGTAATGTCATTCGTGCCACTGTAGCAGATTTTAAATCAGTTTTACGGGAAGGGCAGAATGCATATTCATGTCCTTTGAACTTGATTCCAACCACTGAAATTTCCATTTCCATCCATCATTGAATTTTGTTTGATATTTTGGTTGCTTAGATTTTGGCATTTGAGCATTGGGAGATAATGCATGCTTGGACATCTTGACAAACTTTAAACACCGAAGCCAAACCGACCCTGTTTTATGCTGATTGAGCTCTTTAGTAATCCAACTGTAATCAATGAATCTCTGTAATCCTTTGGAATTACTTCTCATCACACATATTATAATCCATGTTGACAAACTTCAAACACTGAAGCCAACTGACCCTGCTGACTGAATCAAAAGGGATGTTAATTGTTTTATGCTGCTTGAAATTAGCAACTAAATCATCTTGTCCTGCTTAAGCCAGTTCACAGTCACGTGATCACAGGTAGTATAACGTAAATATACTACACTGGAAGCAAGGTGTGAAAAAAATGGAAAAAATAAAACTTTTCAATAATAATTTTGTGTACATGGGATATTTCAGTGAGTGACAGGAGGGACATGAGACACCCCTCATCTCAGTAGGAAAACCCTCCTGGACAGGAGGTTCACATGTATGATGAAATTGAGACCAGTCATACACTTTAGCCAGCTCATCCAGTTTATTGCTCATCCTTATTGCTGCCCTGAAATTCAAAATGGAGATGACAGTGTCCATTCGCCTGTCAGTACGGCACAAGGAATATGTGATCAGTATCAGTCTGTCTGACACATACTTCCACATACCTGTTTACATGGTATCTCGCAAGTTCCTTTTATTCAGCTATCTCAGAGCAGTGTACCACTACCGAACCCTTCCATTTGGCCTCAGCCTCAGCCCTTGAACATCACCAAGACATTGGACTGCACCATATCCCACTTCAGGATGTCTTCATCCACAGCAATGGCAGTGTATTAGAATGATATTCAGCAAAAATACCTGGTAAGTTTGGTTTAAGTTCAGGATATGAACAATCTTCTCTCCCTTCTTTGCAGTCAGTGTGGAGAAGTCAGACCATGTCCCTTCTCAGCATTTCGTTCATCTAGGTATGGAGTTTCTAACTCATCTCAGACTGGTTAATCTACCGCCCAAATGCAATAACTGCATTTCTCTGCATTAGAGATGTTGTCCTCAAGGACATACATTACGGAGAGAGAGTTTCTTCACCTCCTTGGTCTTCTCAATGCATCAGCAGACTTGCTTTGTCTCAGATGCCTTTACATATGCCCTTTGCAGATGACCCTCCAAGCACACTGGTGCCAATCTTGGGTCATTTAGATCACCAAATTATAATCTTGACTAAAATCAGACACTTGTTGCTTCATTAGCAAGATAGAAATTGGTTAGTGGCAGGAATATCTTTGGAAGCCCCCAAACTGGAAGTCACAATCTGTACAGATGCCAGTTTGTCTGGTTAGGGGGCACACTTGCTACCATGCTTCTTGACAGTCAGTGGCAAATGGATGGTACCAGAAAAGGCTCTTCACATCAGTATCCTGGAAAAGAAAGATATTCTCCATGCCTCCCACTATTGGAAGGAGTGCATCCTCGGGAAGACTATTTTGATAATGTTGGACAACCTCTTCAAACAAAGGGGGAAGAAATCACTGGAGCTCTGCATTATGTATGGGAGTTTTTCATTTGGTGTGCCCAATACCATATATACACACCCAGAGGCCTCTGCCATCAATGTTATGTCAGTCAGCTAGGAGGGGCTGTAGGCCAATGCCTTCCCCCCCCCCCAGCAGTTTTAATACTGAAACTAATCCAGAAGAAGAGGGGTGAGGCTTGCAAAATATTTCTGACAAAGCCTGGGTTAATGAGCTGCTAAACTGCACAACAGACATACCCAGGATAATTGTAGAAACCCCCACACTGCTCAAGCAGCCAAGGCCATCAGTATTCCATCCATGTCCAGAGAAACTCCTCCTTCATGCATGGCTCTTGTCAGGGATGCCTTGCTTGAAAAGGAGTTCTGTGCTTCAGTCGTGGAGAGGATCTCAACAGTTTAAAGGCTGTCCATTTTGAAGGCATATGAGGGGAACTGGGACTTTTTCACCAACTGGTATCACATTATTGATGTCACACCACTCTTAGTCTCCATCACCAAGTTGGCTAACTTCTTTCTTTTTCTCTTTGAGGACATAAAGTTTGCCCTGTCACAAATCAAGTGATGCTGTTTCATGATTTCAGACACATTCAGACATCATGGAAGAGATGATAATAGCTGCAACAAGGATCTTTTTGACTTCTTGTCCAATTTTGACCTATCCATGCCCTGCTCACTCACCTTGTTCCCCAAATGGAACATATGGATCTTGATGTGGTTCAACTTGCCCATGTTTAAGCTTTGACCTGGCTGAAGCTGTTATCATACAAGACTTGCTTCCTGATAGCACTAGCTTCAGCGTGCAGGGTGAGTGAGCTGCATGCGCTGTCCCTGGATCTGAACTGCATGCAGTTTTGTTCCAATGGCTCAGTCATACTAATGACACAACTTGTTTTTGTCTCAAAAGAATGGGTTACCATCTACAGGTAATAAAAAAATAACTAATCACTTGCTTTCCTCAATCGACTCATTGAGAGAGGCAAAGTTGCAGGACCTAGTTCACACAATCAGATGCTATGTGAGGCACAGGGAAGAGCATCCACAGCACCTGTTAGGGGCTTTTCCTACTGATTTAAGACATAACCCCACAAGCAATGGTCTCTTGGTCAAAGTGGGTCATTTGATTTGAAATCTCGCAGGATCAGGTAGGACTCATGAAGATCTTGGCTCATGAAATGTATGTGATTTCCATGAGCCTTGCCTTCAAACATAATGTTTCAGTTCGAGACATAGTGGAGCCAGTTGGCTGGCATGCCCCATCTACTTTCTCCAGCTTATATTTCTGAGATATGGCCTCGCAAAGAAGGGAGCTGACTCTCATCGGGCCACTGGTAGCTGCCTAGACAGTTGCCACACCCCATTCGTGACAGCATAACCTAAGTTCTGGGCATGGCCTCATAGTTTTTGCTGGATTCACCTTTGAAACCTTTACAGGTAAGGCAATAGCCAGGTAAGGTACCATACAGGGATCTCCTTCACATGAGTATAAATGTATGATCTTCTGTCATGCTGCCTTCACTTTAGGAGTTCATTCTTTCAGTAGAGCAGTCATCGTGCTACTACAGGGTGACCTGTGTAGAGGTTGGATGCTCATACATTTCCTCCTCGTCTTACCTATTCTCCTAATGTTATTGTGATCTGGTAATGTATTCAGTGGAGGAAGGACATTTTTTAATAAATTATGTTTCTCCAAGAATACTTACCCAATCAGATTGCTATCCATTCCTCCCACCCTTCCCTGCAAATGCAAGCATTCTGTTGTAGGTTGTGCTCAAGCTTGAACTGGTAAAAATCCGGAATATGGGTGACCACCTAGTGGGGGCAAGGGGAGGTAATCTGTAATAGCCACTTCCCTTCATCAATATTTCAGGGGGGCTGGATTCAGAGGTAGCAGAGGTCATTTCCTAATATTATTATGATCAGGTAAGTTGTTATGTATGATGTTTATGTAATATTATAAATATTTTAGGAAATTATAAATGTTTCTTGACTTTAATATTTTGTGAGACCTTAATGTTATGTATCAGGTTTACATGTTTAGGTATTGTCCTTGAATTAGGTTGTTTACTTAGTATTTGAGTTCAAGGACAGTTTTGGTAAACAAGTTGCTGATTTAATTTGAGGTCATCTGCTGTAGTGTGTCTTTGGACAAGGCACTTTACTCTACTTGCATCAGCATGATATGACCTTCAAAGTGTTGCTGTAACATAAAATGCAAAAAAAAAACCAACGACCCAAACAAATATACATTTAAAATCTTCGTTGTCTGGTTTGAGAAAAAAAAATGTTCATCATGTATTTCCTCAATACAATGTAATATAGAAAATACCCCAGAATACAGTGGCCAAGTTTATTAGTCATTAAAAACAAATTTAATTAAAAACAGAAATGCATTGATTATACCATCTTTTCCATTTTGTGATAAGAGTTAAACTGTATGCTTAATGGAGAAATAAAGATGTAAAACTAAACTTTTCATTTAGAAAATAGTTCTTTTTCAGATGTATGGTGTTCCTTATATGATGTGAACATGAAGATTGTGCAAAACAAAATCCCAACATAACAATACAGTGTTTATTGTCCCTATTATAAAGGTGTCCTTTAGAAAGGACAGAAAAAGTTTCCTTGACATTTGTCTTTTATCTGCAGGTTTTTGCCAAGAGTTCACTGTATATGATATAGAGTAATTTTAGATTGAGAATACACCTGTAGTGACTGAGTCAGCTTGAAATATGAAAAGTCATGTGGAACTGATCACTGCTTCTCTCTCATTTCTATGCTAGACCTTTGAAGAAAAATAATGAATTTTCCATTGCACAAGACACAGGGTCCATATTTATTGAACTTATTTTCTGCCACAGGTCGACTACAAAAAGGAGATCAAGTTCTTGAGGTGAACAAGGAGAGTTTGGAAGGTGTAACAAATGAAAGGTAAACTCTTCTTGAAGTATGTTTTTATGACATAGTGTGTAATGCTGTTTATAAACCAAGAGGTATCTGTTTTCTTTGTTTGGAAATGTACATTTATCCCCCTCTTGAGAGGCCATTTCAGGAAGGGCTGCACCCTGATCAGGTAGGGCCAGACCTCAAAGATACTCACTTATTTACCTCATATATTTCTCCCAAGTTAAGGAAGGTTGAAATTACATTTTTAACAGTTCATTCATTATTACTTTGGTTCAGACATCTTTCCTGTGTCAAGTACAATGCCACTCATTTTCAAATCACATTTTGCTCAAAGTCACATCCTCTTCTTTATCCTCGTCCATTTTGAAATTTATTTTTGGATATATTGCCACATTTAGTCTTTGTATATGAAAAGTCATATATAACTGGATTTCAGAATGTTAAGTTTGAATATATTTAACCTCTATGTCATCTTGTCTTAGATACCTGACTTTTAGTCACATGTTTTGAAAATTCACATTTAATTAGATTTCATAATTAGAATTTTGGTTCCATCTGCTTTTTTACATTTCAGAGCCGTTGCAATTCTCCGACAGGCTTCAGCATCAAATCACGTGGAAATGATAGTCACTAGAGATGACCAATCAAGGTGAGTGAAATCACTGATAACAATAAAATGCTTTATGATTAATCAGACATTTTTATTAATAATTGTAAAAATACACAAATATTCTGTCCTTACTTCAGCTAATTTGCGGAAGTGTGTCACTTTTGATAGTGTTAACGTTAGGTAGAAATAGTACAATGCTGCTCTCCTTGTGCTCCCTACTGTCCTTACTTAGTGTGGATCAGATTTTTCTTTTATAATTGCTTTTTATTAGATATTGCTCATTAACTGCCAGACTGTTTTGTGCAGTATTTCAATTTTCTGCATACAGAATATACAGCTCTCCCTCATTATAACATGGTAGTTGGGGTACATCACCACTTACCACATTATGTACCGAACAGCGTTATACTGAGTACCGTGATATATACATGACTGCGATATATTGAGAATAGCACAATATACAAAACTGTGGTATAGTGGGCACTATAACAGTTTCTTAATTAATGGTGTTTTGAAAAGGAAATAAAGAGATAAGACTAAGTTTCACCTTGTTTTCTTTCAACCCTTATTGTTATACATTGGTATGATTTTGGTCATGGGGTCCATAGTAGTACCGTGTTATATCTGGAATCGGATTATGATGAGGCTCATTTTATTGGGGGAGAGATGTACTTTGATCCTCAGGTACAGTGTGCCCTACCCCTTTCACCCCACACACTGCCCTCTTTCGATGTCTTGGGAAAATGCTACTTCTATTCAGGTTCAGTTGAGTTCAGTGGAGTTGAATAATATTATATGTTTGACACAGAATGTACAAAATATGTTTTCTATATGCCTTAACATCAGGATAGAAACCACAAAAATGATGATTTGATAACAATAAGGATGGTTTCATTGTTTCATGAGAAGTCACCCATCACTTTTGTCATTTGCTAGATGGCATAAGTGTACTATGTAAATTTTCACTGGCAGAATTTTTCCAGATGCTGTGATTATTCATTTGTTACATTTATAAGTCATTTTCATAACTTGGTTGGCATTTATTTAAAATTTTATATATATTATATGCACTTCTTTGTTTATTCTTTTCTTCATTATAGAGATGACAACGAAGTGCACTAAATGCAGGCAATTCAAGGTCGTGGAGGATGTCCATGAAACATGCCTTCTGTCTACAGATATCCCCTTTCACCATCCATGCAAAACACATTCCAGCCAGATGTGAAGGCTTACTCTTTGACTCGATCGCTCAGTCAGCTGTCTTGACCGAGCTGCAATTGGGCTTATACGGCCAGCTGTACCAGCCAACCATCATGGCAATTATTATCATCCATACACCGTTCTGTCGACCAACTGGTCCAGCCATATAATCATGCAATATATGACTACAGTGGTCATGAATCGGTTATCTCAGACTGGCCAGCTGGACACCAAGTATTCTGACAGCTATGGTATCTTATGCCAACCAGACTGCACAGCTATCTGGCAGGCTGACTTACCAGCTGGACTGAACATTACTATAAATTTTAATAGTGAACTGGCCTTATTCATAGAGCCATCTGACCAAGCAAAAACGGCCACGTTGAACTGGTATTCTATTATACCACCACTCTTAATGGCATATCCTATGGGAAAAATGATGCATGCCGACGATACAACATCATCATTGCCATGTGGAATGCTCTACCCATGGACCCAAAGTGTACAAGAGGAGGACAGACCCCAGCTTGATGAAGGTGATGAAACGGAATTGCCTGAATTATCTGATCCAACAATGGAACTGACAGAATTCAGTTTGAAGGCAGCAATTTAAGAAATCTGTCAAATCTTGCCTTGTCTGAATGTCCTCATCCACCTAACATCATCCCTACCTACAAGGTCAAAGCCTTAGAACATTGCCTCAGTCAACCAAAGTTTCAGAAATTAACAGGAGTCTCCCTGAAAAAGTTTGTGAACCCGTTAATGCAAAAGCCTTTTTTTTCCATGAGTCATTTGCCAGCGAGATTCTTGTTTCACTGGTATGAGTCGCACACTGATGCATACTGTTCAGAAACATCTAGTGTCAACAAGGATATTTCCACCTTTGGCATGACTGCCCCACTTTGTGATAAGGTGGATCAGCAAGTCTTCAACACCACCTCCAAGCTAGTGAGGAATATTATATCAACTTCCTCACTATTCGACTTAGCGGCCGGAAACGATAACACCTAGGATTCGGTGATCCGTATCACCAAGGTCATGAATAGGGCAGCTCACCACACCATGGCTAATGCTCTGACAGGATTCTGCAACATGGATTTAGTCAGAAGAGATGCAATCCTCTCTAAAACCACACCATGATGCAACCTTGGGCGCCCTTTCGTTCGGTTATCTCCTTCTGTTTGAGGGTCAAATTGAGGAAGTCAGAAAACAGGCAGCAGAAGAGTTGCCCCTCCACCTGTCAGTGCAAGCTCCCATATCGAGAGATCCTGTTCAAGGATCGTTCCAGAGAAAGGTCAGCAGAGATACAATAGAGGCAATTCCCAATGATGGCAGAGTAAACATGGCCAGGCAAAATATAGGAGGTCATATCTCCTACTTTTTACAGGCAGGCAGGGAGGGGAGAAAGAAAACAAAGTTTCTCCTCCTCCAAGCCTCCCACCACCTGTCAGTGACTTACCATTTCCCCTGCCCACTGGCAACCCACCTGTGGGTGCCAAACTCCTTCTTTTTCATCAGGCTTGGATCAACCTCTTCCCGTAAAATGATTGGGTGATCCAAGTCATGTCAGAGGGCCTCAGGATCTCATTCATCCGGCCTCCTCCACTTTCAATGGCCCAGGGGGCAAAATTGAGATAATAGACCTCAGCAGGCTCAGTCAAGTTTTGTCTGCCTTGAAATTTAAGATGGAGACAGCAAAGTCCATCCGTTTTTCAGTGCAACGCGATGACTACACAATCAGCCTAGACCTGTCTGACACATATTTTCACATACCAATTCATACAACATCACACAAATATCTTTGCTTCGCCTATCAGGACACAGTAGATCAATTCCGTGCTCTTCCTTTTGGCCTCAGCCTAAGTCCTTGTACCTTCATGAAAATTTAAGACTGTGTAATATCAAGGTTCAGGATGACCTCCTCAACAGCGACAGTAGCATACCTGGACAACATCCTTCAAAAACATTCAGTAAGTTCAGTTTTGGTCCAAGATATGAAGAACCTTCATGCCCTCATTTGCAGTCTAGGGTGGATAATCAGTGTTCAGAAGTCAGACCTTATTCCCTCTCAGCATTTTATCCATCTTGGTATGGAGTTTTTCACACACCTCAATCTTGTATGTTTCCCTCCCAAATGCATCGAAAACATTGTTCATGCATCAGAGAGGATTTCAAACAAAATGTTTATCTTGGTGAGAGAGTTTCTTCAACTCCTGGGCCTATTCAATGCGGCAGCAGATTTGTTACACTTTGGCTGCCTTTACATGTGCCCATTACAGATGGCCTTTCTAGCACAATGGTGACCTGTCATGGGCCATCTAGATTAAAACACTACGATCTTGACCAGCATCAAAAACTTCCTTCTCCAGTGGCAAGACAAGAAGTGGCTAATGGCAGGAATACCCCTAGAAAACCCACAACCAGAGATAACGATTTGTACAGATGCCAGTTTGTCAGGTTGGGAAGCACACTTGCAACCGGACTTTACGATGGTCAGTGGCAAGTGGATGCTTCAAGGTATGGCTTGTCACATCAACCTCTTGGAAATGAAAGCCATTCTCAATACCTCTCACACTTGGGTGGTACGCATGTGTGGACATAATGGTCCTGATACAGTGGGACCATTTGGTAGTTGTCACATACCTCCTCAAACAGGGGCTCCGGTTGGCCGAGTGGTCTAAGGTGCTCGCCTTTACAGATTGCAGATTGCTGACATCTCACATCTGATCCTTGCAGATTCAAGTCTCGGGCTCGGCCAACGTGGGTATGTGAGAAAGCTTGCCAGTAGCTTCCTGTGGGTCGGTGGTTCTTCCCAGGGTTTTCTCGGGTTATTCCTCCACCAAATATACTGGCCGTCATGTATAGCCTATCATGTGCTGAAAAATGGCGTTAAACCAATAACAACCAACCAACCTCCTCAAACAGAGAGGGACAAAATCACCGGACCTTTGCGTCATGGTATGGGATTACCTTCGGTGGTGCACCCAATGCCAGATGAATATTCAGGTCTGCCACAGACTAGGATGGCTCAGTGTTGCAACCGACTCATTGTCAAGGATAGGACAACTGCTTCACACAGAGTGGTCTCTCCATCCATCCACATTCAGTTGAGTCTGTGCCCTGTGGGGTTGCCCAATGATAGATCTATACGTGATGAGGTGGAACAACAAATTGCCCACCTTTGTCTCCCCTTTTCTGGACCCAGAAGCATGGGCCATTGATGCTATAAAAAATCAGCTGGGAGGGAATGTGGACCTATGCCTTCCCTCCATCAGACCTGATCCCAAAAGCAGTTCAGAGGATGAGGAACATGAACTGACAGATAGTTCTGATTTCGCCTCTAAACTGGAACAAATATTGGATCAATGATCTGCTCACCCTAGCGACAGACATAACCAGGAAAGTCATAGCGACCCCCCCCCCCCATTCTGCTAAAGCATCCCAGGTCACCACTGTTCCATTCATATCCAGAGAATGTCTTGCGCAAAAAGGAATTCAGAACTTCAATTGTGGAGAGGATCACAGCTAGAAGGCCCTTCACTCTGAAGGCATATGAGGGAAAACGGCAGGCTTTTAATAACTGGTGTCATGTCAGTGATATCACACCACTCTCTGCCTCCATTCCTCAACTGGCCAACTTCTTTCTCTTTCTCTTTGAAGACAAGAAGTTAGCCCCGATCACTATAAAGGGATACCAGTCCATGATCTCGGACACGTTCCGACATCATGGACAAGACAATACTGGACACAACAAAGACCTTTCCAACTTGCTGTCCAATTTCAATTTATCCAGACCACACTCACTCACATTATTCATGAAATGGAATCTCTCATGGGGGCTGACTGTCAAGCCACTGTCATTCACATCAATCAATCAGCTTTCATAAAAGACTTGTTTTCTGATAGCTCTTGCCTCAGCATGCAGAGTGAGTGAGCTACATGCCCTATCCATGGACCCAAACTACATGAAGTTCTGTCCCAATGGATCATTCATTTTAGTATCACAACCTGCTTTTATTGCTAAAAACAGGTTGCTGTTGCTAGACAATCAACAAATAACTAATCGTCCCCTTTCCTCCATTGAGAGAGGCGTTGCTCCAGGATCCTGTACACACTCTCAGATATTATCTGAAGCGCATGGAGAGCATCCGCAACAGTCAGACCAGGCTTTTCTTGCCTCTGAAGTCCGGAAAACAAGACATAACACCACAACTGCTAGCCACTTGGTTAAAGGGAGTTATAAAATCTGTGTTCACTGAACTCTCTCAGGAGCAGGTACAACTCATGAAAATCTCAGCTCATGAAATACAAGCAGTTTCTATGAACCTGGCATTTGAATGAAACATCTCAATTCAAGACATAGTGGAGTCAGTCAGATGGTACACCTAGACCACTTTCTCCAGCTTCTATCTGTGGGACATGGCCTAGCAAAGGAGAGAACTGAACCTTGTTGGGCCAGTGGTAGCTGCACAAAGAGTGACCACTCCCCGTTCATGACAGCACAACCTTGGAACCAGGCAGTATTGGTCACTTTTGCTGGATTTGCCTGGAAAACTTTTAATGGTGAGACTATAATCAAGTGTGGAATCCCACAGGGATCTCCCTCACATGTGTATAAACAAACGGTCTCCAGTTGTGCTAAACTATCATTGGCAGAAGTTCATACTTTAGTAGAGCAATCATGCTTCTCCTGGGTGACACAGGTAGAGGTAGGATACTCAGCATTTCCTCCTCCTCTTACCTATTCTCATAATGTAATGTGATCAGGTAATGAATTTGATGGAGAAAGCAAATTTTTTAGTAAATTATGTTTCTCCAATAATACTTACCTGATCACATTACAAATAATCCCTCCCACCCTTCCCCGCAATGTGAGCAACCTTTAAGGTTTCACTCAAGTAAAAACTGGTTACATCAGGGTGTAATGGTAGCCACCTAGATGATAAAAAGGGGAGTTAACTTGTAAGAGTTGCTTCCCATTGTCTATATAATATGTAGACAGAAAGACATTTTTCATCTTTCCAGGAGGGCTGGATTCGGAGGTAGCAGAGAAAGTTATCTTAATGTAATGTGATCAGGTAAATATCAGAGAAACATAATTTACTAAAAAATTTGCTTTCTTCACTCTTTTGTTTGTCCAAATTATCTGGTAAGTTAAATAAATGTTGTGTGAATAATTTGTAAGTGATAGAAATTGAGCAACAAATAGACAGAAATGTAGTTGGAGAATACTTCCTTGCTCAAATGGTGGAAAGGTACAAGTAGAATCTATATTGCAAGGTCTTGAAAAAGAGCATGCTTGCTAGAATGAGTGGAAGTAGTAACTGAAGTGTGAATTGGATTTGGTGCCAATCCCTCTACCTAAAGGAAAAAAACATCCTTGTCTGACTTTCATCTGGGTAAGCAGACAACTTTAGCACTTTTTGGTGTTAAAATCAAGCTTGGGAGGGAGGGATTTGTGAGGTAGTGGATGTACTCTTAAGGTATGATGATTGGGTAACATGAAGAAGAAATGTATGTGTGAGCTCCATTTCTAGTACTGTTGCAGGTTGAACTAAAATTATACGAAAGAAAAAAATGGTCACACTACAGTCAACATTTCTCAATTCTCAAATAAAGTTTTTATCTTCCATGTTTTTTCTCCTGATTATTCAGAAGACCTTATTCAAAAATTTTTCATCACATGTTTTTTTATAGATCTGAATTCAGAGAGATCCTGGAGAAAAGCAATGGATTCAGTTTTCCTTGTACACCAGTACCAATGGAAAGCCAGGACAGTAAGTGTATTTCATGGAATTTTGCTTTTTACCTGCAACTACATAAGAGTTCTTCTTGTTCTTGTTCTCCTTGTACATCTTAGACTTCTGTTTTTGAATTCTGTTTTTCAGTAAGGCATGGAAAATACATCACTGCTGTCTGGGTTTAAATTCTATAAGAATCCACAATGGTATCTTTATTTTGTCATGTCTGTTGGTATGTCCATCTGTCAGGCCATCCATCCATCTGTACAGCTGCTCAACTGTCCTCAAAAACTCATTAGCATGATTGTGCAAAAACCACTTAATATAGACAATAAAATGTAGGCATATTTTTATGCATATGTTGATGACCTGATTAGAATGACAGGCCATACAGCAATATAAATTTTTTTACACATTTTTTTAATTGATGGACTTAAGGTGATGTAAAAATAAATTTGTGTTGGTATAAATTTTTGTGGTTTCAGGAAAATTTACATTTTTGTTGGTACTTAAATTCTTGGATTTGGGGAAGTTGTCCTTTAGTTTCTACAGAAGGGGTTCTATTGTTCCACAGAAGGGGTCATTGTTTATTGGGCCTTTAAATTGTGGTTTCTGAACAATCTTGAAATCCTCAAAAGCTGGCATCCCACAAAAAAATAGACTTTTTGGATGAAAACCTTATCAGCACAATTAAGCATAATTCACTTGAGGTAGACTAATGAAATTTGATAGCCATGTTTGTATGCCTATGTAAATGACCTGGTTAGATTTTCATGCCATTTTAGCATTTTTTCAATTTTTTAAAAAGTTTTGTTGTTTTTTTTTTAATTCACGGTTTTGGTCTGCATTTGAGGCATGCATGTTTTACATACATACATGTAGTCACATTTGTTTCATAAATTTTATGTTTTTTAACATTAATGTCATCTTTGACAAAATGAATTTAAAAACAGTGGCATAAATTGAAAACTGCCTTGTTACTTTCAGAGTCAGATAGCTTGAAAAAACCATCACAACAGAAGGAAAAGACACAGATCTCTTCTACTAATCTTGTAAGGTCAACACAGAATAAGGAGGTAACAATGGAGATTGTCCATAAATTGAATCTAAGTGTACAGCATTTGTAGAGTTGAACCTGTATCAGAATTTAACACAGAAGTGAAGAGTAGGCAGGAGGAAAGGGCACTTAGTGGGTGGGTCTCATATGCAACAGAGGCTGACTGCTCTAAGTTCAAAGTTTGTGTTGTAGAGTAAACTTTAATGGATAGTTGGGTCCTCTTTAAAATAATGGTGGTGGTTGGCATGCCAGACTCATAATAAGGTGCTTGTGGGTTTGATTCCAATTCAGACAAGTCTAGGTTGATTGATGTGGTGTGTCTCTATGCAAACCACTTTCATTCCATTGCCTATGCACTAAATATTCATTCATATGCTGATGTACCATTAACCACCACAAAACCAAACAATCAGTCAATAAACTCTTAAAAATGGCCTCAAAACCATATCATCCTGTTTGCTTCATCCCTTCCTATTACGCTCTTTGGGCTTATCCACCCATTTGTAGTTGTGGGCACTGTAAGTAATGCATTTTGACTGCTCTGAGGGAGTAATCTGCTTAACATTTTAGGGTGAATGTCAGGATAAAGAGGGAGGAAAGCAGTGGTCCAGTGTACATGAGGCCACTTACTGAAGAGCTTATAGGATGGTCTGTTGTTTGTTGTCCATTGTCCATCCATCCATTTGCATAAGTTTCTTATTGCTACTTCTCGTAAACTACTTGGAGGATTGCCATGAAACTTTACACACACATTCATCCTGTAGTCTAGTTGGTCCTAGATGAAAATTGTGCTGCTCGCACATCCAATATGGATGCCACAGTGGCCATCTTGAAAATCTTGTTATAGCTACTCCTACATGGATGGTCATATCAACATGGGGTTTTCACTTAAAGACTTCTTATGAAGTCAAGTTGGTCAAAAATAAAAATGGTACCAATTGAAGTCCAATATGGCCACCATGGCAGTCATCTTGAAAATCTTCTTTTTGCAACTCCTCCTGAACAGAAATTTATATTGATGTAGGGTTTTCACCAAAAGACTTCTTATGATGTACAGTTGGTCTTAAATGAATATCGTGCCATACATGCCAACACTTAGGCTTTTGGCATAATTATTATGGTTTTTTTCACTTAATTAAGTCTTTTGTTTGCGCATATATAGATTATGCTTTTTTGGTACATTAAAAAAATTAAAAATAAAGCAATAAAAGTTTTGTTTGTCATTTTTATTATCATCTCTATGATCCCACAGATCACAAACATTTGCGTAAGAATAGTGTAAGAGTACATTTGTCCCACGTAGACCTACATGTACTTTCCTTATTTTCTATTTATCGCAGCTGTATATGACACATTTTTAAGAAAAAAGATGGGTTTCTTCAGTTTGAAAACTTATCTCACAAGTTCATTATATTTTGATAATATAATTAGGTAGCGGACCAGTCTATACTTAATAAAATGGCACCAGATGTTAAGCAAAACAGGCACTATCGATGTGACTCATGAAGTTATATGACTGAAAAATGTTAGAGGAGAGGGATCTTTTTAAACTTCGAAAAATGTTGGATCATAAAAGGGACAAATCAATAGAGCTTTACAAATTTAAAGAGAAGAATATGAGAGTGATGTAATACAGCTCTTAGGTTGAGCACATCATCATGCTGATTGCAGAATTTGTGGACTTGACTTTAGGATCATTCAGCGAAAGTTCAACATGTAGACTAGTTAAAGTGAGTGTTGTATATAAATAATTTGTCAGTATGTTTTTTGTTTGTATTCTGGTACTAATCCACAAAGATTTTGCCCATTTATGATAAGAATTTTAACCAGCTGCAGATCTAGGTTAGTAGCAAAAGTTAATGTACATTTTTCATACAGTTTATTGTAATTATGGCATGTAATATATAGATTACACTTTTTATGCTCAGATTACGCTTTTTTGCCACATAGGTTACGCTTATGCTGCACTAGGGGCTGGCATGTATGTGGTGCCAATCTGACATCCAATATGGCCACCACGCAGTAGCCATCTTGAAAATCTTGTTATCGCTACTCCTCCTGAATGGATGGTTGTATCAACATGAGGTTTTCACTAAAATACTTCTTATGATGTCTAGTTGGTCCTAAATGTAAATGGTGCCGATCTGACATCCAATATAGCTGCCACAGCAGCCATCTAGAAAATATTTTTATTGCCACTCCTCCTGAAAGGAAAGTCATATTGACATGGAGATTTCACCAAAAGACTTATGATGTCTACTTGGTCCTAAATGAAAATGGTGAGGTCTAATATGGCTGCTCCAGTGGCCAGCTTGAAAATCTTGTTATCACTACTTCTCCTCACTGATTGGTCATATCATCATGGGGTTTTCACTAAAAGACTTCTTATAATGTTTTGTTGATCTTAAATTAAAATGGTGCTGATCTGACATCTAATATGCGGCCATCTTGAAAATCTTGTTTTCACTACTCTTCTTAAAGGGAAAGTCATTTCGACATGGGGTTTTCATCAGACGAGTTTTTGTGGAGCCTACTTGGACCTAAATGAAAATGACTAAGCCTCTATATGGCCACCATGGTGGCTATCTTGAAAATGTTGTTATGTCTAATCCCAAATTGATGGTACTTCAACATGGGGTTTTCATCAATAGACTTCTTATGATACCTAGTTGGTCCTAAATGAAAATGGTGCCAATATGGTTGTCATGAAAATCTTGTTGTCACTACTTCCCCAGAAAGAATGATCATTATGACCTGGGGTTTTCACCAAAAGACTTCTAATGATGTCTACTTCGTCCTAAGTGAAAATGGTGACAATCTGACATCCAATATGTCCACCACACCAGCTAATTTGAAAATCTTGTTATCGCTGGAGAATATCAGAGATGGTTTCAACACTCAGCAGTTAAAAGGAAGAAATAGTCTTAGCTTGAATTCCTGGAAATTCTTTTTTGCCCAGTAGAGTGTCAGTCCCTTCAAAGGACTCTTGTTCCGAGCTTGTATGCTTGTGGTATGGGTGGCTGACTGTGGTGCAGAGGACTAGGTTTAAATCTTGAGGTCAGCTATGTTTTTGTCTTTCTGATTATAATTATATGTAGTCCCCTCTAGTTTCAGTTTTAAGGGGAATTGATACTTAATGAATAATATTTACATGTTTTAGTTCAAATCCATCAGGGATAATTACCCACATGACCTGTATTAATATGTGATGTCGCATAAGAGTTATCCAACATTGGAACTCTTTGCACAGAAAAGCTGTTACAGTGTACAGTCAACTGCACTGAAGATGAAAAATAAAGGGTGTGTCAGTAAAGGCAGACAGGCATTGAAGACAGAGAGACTAGTGTCATGACACAGTACATAAGCTGAATTACTTAACATTTTGCCTGGAGACTGTATAACTTTTGTCCCATGCTTTTTGTAGAAAAGTTTGATATTATTGAGAAGTTCGCTGAGTTTGATTGTCAGAATTTCTTAGATACATGTTCAGCATGCAACATAATTTTAGCTCTACTGGTCATAGACCAGAAGAGCTTATGGGATAGCCTGTTTTCGGACTGTCATCCATTGCCCATCTGTCTGTCTGTTTGTTATCACTACTCCAACTAAACTTCTTGGAAGATTGCTATGAAATTTTACACATACATTCATCCCAAGGTCCTAATAGAAAATGTCGCTTGGACATCCATATTGAAAATCTTGTTTTTGGTACTCCTCCTGTATGGATGGTCATCCCAACATGGGGTTTTCACAAAAAGACTTCTTATGATCTCTAGTTGGTCCTAAATGTAAATGGTGACAATCTTGAAAATCTTGTTATTGCTACTCCTCCTGAGTGGAAAGTTGTATTGACATGAGGTTTTCACAAAAAGACTTCTTATGATGTTTAGTTGGTTCCAAATGAAAATGGTGGTTCTTATGATGTTTAGTTGGTTCCAAATGAAAATGATCTGACATCCAGTATGGCCTCCATGGCTGCCATCTTGAAAATATTGTTATTACTACTCCTTCTAAATGAATGGTCATATCAACATGGGATTTTCACTAAACGTCTTCTTATGATGTCTAGTTGGTCTTGAATGAAAATGGTGCTGATCTTGCATCCAGTATTGCTGCCATGGTGGCCATCTTGATAGGATTTGCATGCCTTTTAACTTTTTTTTATTCCACCCCATTTATTTGACTTGATACAAAAGATGTAATTAACGTGATAATACAGAGCATGTCTGCTTTTAATTGAGTGTAACAATACAATATAATTCCGTAAGTTGGAGATCAAAACATGGTCTGCACTTAATTAGGTTCTCACAGAAATGCTAGTGTACATAGCTGTGACAGTAGATTGATATTTTTCACATTTGAATACAAGAGGACATATTGTATTTATGATGATTACACTGCAACTGAATTAAAAGATAGAACTAAACATGAATTTAACTTGACAAAACATATTTAATTGGTATTTATTTATTAAAGTGTTGCCACCAGTAGGCATTAGTGACATTTTCATTGATCAAAATTTCATAGAATATTGTTATTTACAGTGTACTGAGAATGTTGTTTGGAAAGAAAAATTAACAAAATATATGACTTCTTATTAAAAGTTGAGAATTTCATGATGTTGATTCAAATTTTCAGGTTCTAACCACCGTTTGTCGACGATAAAACGAGCAATATATCAAGGTTTCATTTACCTATTTTTATTGTGATTTTTTTCACGTTCAACAAATAGGGGCCGATTGTTTTAGTATTTTATAGTTTTAAAAAATGGGATCCTGCATTATAAGCCGGTTTGCGATTTATCTGAGCACGAGTTATCAAGGGAGTGGTGTAAATGTTATTAAGTGGTGAATACCTTATTATTTTGCTTGACTTTCATAGTGATAATTATATCTTTGATGTTTTGATAGTATTTTGCATTTTTACAAAAGATTTTGTTGTCAAGACATTTTGCTTGGTAAGAGCCATTTAAAAATCTTTGCTTCTGTTAATTATCGTATGGTCAGATTTAAAGTTAATGCTGTAAGTTAATGTTTCCCTTAATTTTGATAAGAATTGATTTCCCTTAAATGAAATCTAAAATTAGGGTTAATTAAGATGAATGTATGAGCATGTTTGTACACATTTATATGGAAGCACAAAAGTATTATTTATTATTATTTCATAGCAAACAAGTATTGTGATGCAAGTCATGTTTTAAATATAAATCTAGATTTTGGAATATTTTTCTGTGTCATTGCTTGTTTATTGTTAACAGTAAGAAACCAACATTTTCATAACAGAAATTCAAGAACATCAATTGTATTTTATTTCTTATGTTACCTAGGAGAATCTCATTAAAAGAAACCATCAGTCAGTTGTCCCAGGTAGAAGTTCACCCAGTGTCTCCAAAGAGATTCAGGAACAGAGGACAACACCAAAGGAGGGTGAGGACACTAAAACTTTAAATGGGCATTCTCTGGTTAGGCATCATGCCAGGGCACTACTGCTTCCAAGTATGACATCAACTCCACATGCCAAAGGTGAGAAGACCATGCTGGCATTTCATTAATCATTGTTCGTTTACCAGAAAAATCACAAATTTTATGTATGAGATTACCCTCAAATCACTTACTAAAATCTTACTCAGGAACTTGTATGATTCTTTAGCACACATCATTTAGTAAAACACAGGCTACATATCAGGCACCTGCATCTACAGTCAAGCACCATTACTCTAATTATAAATAAATCCAGACCTTTTTTACACCTTTGCTTGGCTCCTTGCAGGTTTGGGGTTGTATAATAGGCCCGATGTGTCCTTGCATGTCATAAGAGGCGACTGAGTGGAGGCAACCTGTTGGCCGTGGGTTGCGGCCTGTGTCAAGGAGGAAAGGATCCTAATAGTTGAGTAAAGGGGAGACCCATGAGTGGCTCCCCAATGCAGCACACTACTTTGGCCTCTACTTCTTACTAGATGGGTGGTCGAGATGTGCCTGGTCCTGACAAATCGGCTTGTCACGCCAAGCCCATCTTAATTTTATTTTCTAACTTTCTCTTTACCTTTTTTCCCTGTATCTCTCTTGATACCAACATTGCCCCTACAGTTTCCTCCTTTTATTTTCCCCTTTTCAGAAGGCTTCCTAGAAGGCAGTGGCTTAACGGGTCAATCGGCAAGTATCTTTACCTGCTGAGTATCCCCCCTGTGTATCTCTGGCACTTGAGAAGTGTCCCCTTTTTTGGGCTTTGTGGTGGGTGGGCGAGCATGGATGATGAATATACAGCAAAACATAGTGGAAAATATATATAAAATCAGCTGAAAAGAACAGAACCCTTTGTCTGATTCAGATGATGAACCATGTGGTGTGGATTCATTTCCGCACTTCATGGTCATCCAGTCAAAAGATTCATCAAAACCGCTTGCCGCACTATCTCCATTTGTAGTCGAAAAGACTATACTTGGGTTAGTCGGCACACCAAAAAGCGTGAAAAAATTAAAATCAGGTAGCTTGCTTGTAGAGTGTGAGCAAAGAGGACAGACTGAAAATATTTTTAAAAATACGACTTTCCATGATATACCAGTAACCTCTTTTGCTCACTCGTCACTGAATTTATCCAAGAGCGTGATTCACTGCCATGACTTGGCAGGAGTCAGCAACATAGAAATCATCGAAGGCATGAAGAACCAACCTGTCACTGCCATCTGTCGAATCCATATCAAACGTGGCAGAAATTTGCAGGACACCAACATCGTCATATTACCTTCAATACACCAACACTACCCAAAGTAGTAAAAGTTGGATTCATGCATATCAAGGTAGCGATATACATCCCAAATCCACTTTGATGTTTCAAATGTCAGAAGTACGGTCACCATGAAGACAGATGCTCCAAAAGCCCTGTGTGTGGCCGATGCAGTGACTCTTCACATCGAGAACCTGACTGTAAAGCCACCCACACTGTATAAACTATGGAAAAGATCATCACGCTAACTTGAAGGACTGCGAAACCTGGAAACAGGAGAAGGAAATTGAGAGGTGAAATACACTTCAAATATCCCATTTCCAGATGCCAGAAAGATGGTAGAATCTAGAACACCCCTACATGGCCCAACCTTCTCAACTATAGTAAAGACCAGTCCGAAGAAAACAAAGGATGCACAGACCCAAACAATTCTACCTGATGCAGTAACACCTTCAAATATTCCTCACTATTAACCTCAGAAAAATCTCCACACAGACAACATTCAGTAATGTCCTAACACCAAAGTCACCAAAAAACAAAAACAAACTGAACCCTGGCAGGCAGCAAAAGGGGTCTGATGACCCTGTAAAGCTGCAAAATAGGTTTCGTGACTTTGAGGACATGCATGAAGAAGAAACTGCTTCAGAGGCAAAAAATGTAACCCCGTGCTTTGTCCTGATAAATAAGCATATAGAAGTGTTCCCTCTGAAAGGTCTAACCTAATTACTACACTATCTCTACTTTTAATTCATAACAGGGCTGAGCAAATTTTTTTTTTAACCACTAGTCCAGGACAAGTGGGTTCAGAAAATTCACTAGTCCCACCTTACTCTTCACTAGTCCCACCTTACTCTTCACTAGTCCCACCTTACTTTTCACTGGTCCCAAAATGGTAATCACTTGCCGAGATTTGATGAGATGTATGTACTTAATCCATAGAAAAAACAAACGAAATAATATACAACATAATTATTTCTTAAAAGAATTTAATTTTTCAAAAACATTGGTTGTTATACATTTGGCTTCTTCAGGTTCATGTATATATGTTTTAGCTGATGGATTTGAAAAAATGTCCATGTATATGTCTGCCACCTGCACCAGCACTAAGCCAGCAGTTGATAGCTGTGTCTGGGTTGAAGTCCTCAAGCTCTGTTCCATTTGTGGAAATGTTCATTAGCATTTGTAAACTCTTTTGGTTTAAGGAATTCCTTAAAGAAGTCTTGATTAAGTTCATTGAACTAAATCCTCGTTCACACTCAGCAGTGGATGGGCTTATAACAAACATGATTTCTAATAGTTTGCATAATTGACTGAGACTAGGTGGAGTATTCACTAAGAGTGTTCCAAGAATTTCAACAGGTGGATCCGGTGATTGGTTCAATCCTGAAATTGTCACTTCCACTGACAAATACACTGGGTGAATTTCCAACCTATGCCAGTTTTGGATAATGTTTGCAATAACTGCAAAACATCTTTCCTTCCGAGTCAATACATTCAAGCCAGGGATAACAAACAACCCAATGCGGCTGAAAATTTCTCTGTCTCTTAGTAGTGTCATATTTGACATTTTTTGCCATCACAGATTGTTGCTTATGTCTCTTTGGAGAAATAGCTACCGCACACTCAGTATCAGTCTTATGTTTTATCCCTCCACTTTCAAACAAATTTTCCTTCTCCGAATCGCCGTTATTACCTTCCTTGCGAAAATAATTTAGCAAACTCATTTTATCCACAGAGTAACTATCAGCTTGCTTGACAACTACTTCTAAAGTGATCATAACATACATTTTCTCTTTTAAATAGGAACAGAGACAGCTCATTAATTAGCGTAATTGTTTCGCTTCAAACGCAATATCGTACGTGGAAGTTAATCATCTGTATAATCAATTACAAATTAAAGAATCATTACTGTCATTTAATCAGTTCATAAAAGAAACCAACACTGATGTCAGTAAAGTACCTTTCATTAATTTAATTACACTGACTCGCTGGATTAAAATCATAGTGAGCCGCTTGTGATAATCTGGCTTGAGTAAACTCAATGCAACAAAGCCGCTTAAAAAACTACTAATTGATCATACTGGCTTTCTTTTGTTTGACGTATTTTGATTTGCCGATAATTTGGTCGCTTAGCCCAATATGCAGTCAAGCGGTAACAGGATGTAAATGTATACACGAAGAGGGGTAGAATCAAGTATTCAGTACGCCCGGAGGGCATGATTGGCCAAATAAAGGTAGATATAGTGATTAAAACACGAAAATAAGGACTAGCCCGACTTTTTTAAAAATTCACTTGTCCCGGACTAGCGACTTGGAAAATTTTACTTGCCCGACTTCAAAAGTGACTAGTCCGGGATGTCGGGCTATGGGATTTGCTCAGCCCTTATTCATAATGAAGAACACCATCATACAATGGAATAGTCGAGGACTTAAAACCAACAAAAATGATATTCTTCTCCTTTTAAATGAGCATGATCCTGCAGTGCTGTGTCTGCAGGAAACCTTTTTAAAAGATACAGATAACATCACACCTAAAAAGTACTCCTTTTTTAACAGCTTCTCTCAAAATGTTGACAGGGCTTCAGGAGGAACTTCCATTGTTGTAAACAATTGTGCTCCTCATAATGCCATTCATTTCAACATAAATTTACAAGCCATTGCTGTAAGCATCACTCGTCATCAAGTAATTACATTTTGTTCCATTTACATACCACCAAACACCAACTCGCAACCAAATGAATTAGACAACCTCGTTCAACAGCTGCCTACCATTTGTTCTACTTGGGAATTTTAATGCCCATAACATTTTATGGGGATCAAAGTACATAAATGACAGAGGCAAAAAGGTAGAAGATATCATTTACAGACTTGATTTATGTCTGTATAACACCAAGTCGCTGACGTATTTACATCCAGGAACAGGTACATAAACATGCATAGCTCTGACAATTCATTCCCCTTCTCTGCTTTTGGATTACGATTGGAAGGTCGCTGATGACCTTCACAGCAGTGACCACTTCCCAATCTCCCTAAAAAACATTAACTCTACCATCAATGGGCCAATTTCACACTGGAAATTAAAGAAGGCCAACTGGGTCAAGTTTGAAACACTTTGCAAAACTAGACTTAACAGAGATACCTTTATAAACGTCAGTGTTCAACATTTTACATTTATTCTACTTGAGATTACAGAAGAATTCATTCCTAAGTCCTCATCCAACTCTAAAAGAACCAAAAAACCATGGTTCACTGAAGATTGTAAAGAAGCCGTTAGACAACACTAAGAAGGATTGAGAAAATTTAACAATTGTCCGATGCCTGAAAATTTAAGTAGGTACCGCATATTCTGAGCGAAGGCCCACCATGTTTCTACTTTAAACTCTCATTCCTCTATAAAGAAAGTATGGAACACGATCCACAAAATAAATGGTAAGGGAAACAACAACTCTTTTCGACATCTAAAATTATATAATAAAAACTTCAGTTCGAAACATGACATAAAAATTCTAAATCGTCTAATTATTCAGCAGATTTTCAAAGGCTGAAAAGTCAAAAAGAGAAGATATATTTAAAATTTATATCAAATAATTCAGAAAGTTATAATCTTTTGGAACTTGTGGATGCTTTAAACAAGGTCAATGATACATCCACCAGGCCTGACGAGATATATTACCAGTTTTTGAAACACCTACCGGAACCCTCACTAACTGCTCTTTTGGAAATTTTCAATGATTTATGGACCACTGGTAATGTACCAAAAAATTGGAAAGAGGCCAAGGTAATACCTGTTCCCAAATCAGCTAAGGATAGCACAGATCCTATGAACTACTGTCCCATTGCTTTGAAGAGCTGTGTCTGTAAAATGAAGGAATGAATGATCAATGCAAAGCTTGTTTGTTATTTGGAGACTAAAAATTTAATATCTCCTTTCTACAGTGGCTTCCGATATGGCCGTAGTACCAACAATCATCTGGTTAGACTTGAAAATTCATTTGCGATGCTTTTATCAAGAAAGAACATTTAGTAGCTGTTTTCTTCGACTTGGAAAAGGTCTATGATACAGAATGGAAGTACAGAATAATGAATAACCTGCATGATCTGGTCTAAAAGGACATCTGCCCACTTTTATATCGAACTTTCTTTCAGATAGGGAATTCAAAGTACGAGTAGGCTCTGCCCTCTCAGATATGTACAAACAAGAGATTGGTGTGCCTCATGGCAGTATTCTATCTGTTATGCTTTTTAACATCAAAATTAATAACATCAAGTGTTTGGCTCCTGGTGTGGATTGCTCCCTATATGTTGATGATTTCCTAATATGTTATCAATCCAAACATATGCATACAATTGAAAGACAATTGAAACAAAATATAAACAAGATTCAAAATTGGGCAACTACCAATGGTTTTAAATTCTCAAAATGAAAAACAGTATGTATGCATTACTGTCAGCTACGAAGACGACACGATGATTCTAAACTAATGTTGGAGGGAACACCTATACCTGTTGTTGAGGAAACAAAGCTTTAAGGTATTGTCTTCGGCAGAAAACTCACCTTCATTCCACACATTAAGAAATTGAAAGCTGAATGCTTGAAAGCCCTTGATTTACTCAAAGTAGTAGCACACACTGACTGGGGTGCAGATTGAAAAGTTGTTCTTAACCTTTATAGAACCTTTATTAGATCCAAACTGGACTATATTCACATTGTTTATGGTTCAGCCAGAAAGTCATATTTAAAGATGCTTGATCCAATTCACCATCAGGCAATACGACTCGCACATCCCCAGTTGAAAATCTTTTGGCTGAAGCAAATGAGCCACTCTATCATATTGCAGAGAAACATTATCTTTACAGTATGCCTTAAAATTGAGATCCAACCCTTTAAACCCTGCTTTTGTGTCTGTTTTCCAACCCAACTACAGAATTTTATACGAAAATAAACCCAATATCATTCCTTCCTTTGGCATTAGAATATCTTCCAATCTTAACAATACAAAAACTGACCATTCAAAATGCCAAAAGTTGTTTGTTTCTGAAAGACCTCCTTGGCTTCTAAAACAATCCAAAGTACTTTTACTCTGCATGAAGAAAATAAATCAGAGACAAATCCTTCCATTTTTCACAAGTCTTATAAGGAACTTCTATCCAAATTTAAGAACTACACAAGAATTTATACTGACAGCTCAAAGGATGGTGAAATGGCTGCTGCAGCCTTCATTAGTGGAAATCTCGCTACAAAACTTTGTTTGCTGGATGGTGCATCAATATTTTCAGCAGAAATAAGGGCAGTTGATCTTGCCCTGAAATATATCAAAACCAAAAATATTTTAAATTCAATCATCTTCTCTGATTCACTATAAGTACTTCAGTCACTCCACAATAGGAAGTTGGAAAACCCATTATTGACCAACATTTTCATTAAACATACTGAGTTAATGTACCTCTCACAATATAATATGCTGTTGGTTACCCGTCATGTCAGTATTAAAGGTAATAAAAGAGCAGACCGCGCTGCCAAAATAGCCCTATCTCTGCGACCATCTGATTTTAAAATGCCATACACTGATTTTAGAAGTGCATAAAAAAAGTCCTTATTTAGTAAGTGGCAGGTATCATGGAATGATGCTGTCAATAACAAGCTCCATGTGGTCAAACCCTCCTTAGGCCAATATCCTTCGTCCTACAGAACCATCCGTTAGGACAGAGCACAAATTAGAATTGGTCACACTTATATAACCCACTGTTACATATTAAAAGGCAAAGATCCACCTGAGTGTATTTCTTGCAACGAACCCTTTACCGTGAAGCACTTTCTGATCTCCAACCTATGCACGATCATTACTACAATATTCAGCACATGAAGGAGCTTTTTGATACAGTAAATGTGTCTTGTATTTTTAATTTCATGAAGGAAGTTAATGTTTATTCCAAAATATAGCTTATGTGAAACCTATTTTGCTTGAGCATTCTTAAGCAACATGTGTACTGTCAATCACCCTAAATATATTTTATTATCTAATTACCCTTTATACATACCATTTAATTACCCGTTGATAGGGAACCTTCATATATTATCCTCACCATCTCATTGGTTTGTTTTTGCTTTTTACCGCTCATTGATTGTAAACAATTTTTCGTGCATAAATTATATATCATATCACCTTTTTGTGGTGCTATATAGCCTTACAGTGCTGGTATGCCATAAAATCCCAATCAATCAATTGATCAACCTGTGCTTGGAGAAGCAGGCAGTAAACAGAATTAACTTTGTCTGTCCATCCACATATCTGTCCTCCCTATCCAAGATGGTATACTTGTTTCAGTTAGCCCATGGAGCCAAACTTACAGGGTAGGTGCATTTTGGCATGATGGTTTCTCCATACTTAAACTGGATTTATGTGATCTACTCTTTAGGGTTATTTAATGGAGCCTATACATTGAATGTGGGCTCAGATTCAGATATCTTACAGTGTATTAGCTATAACCACAACAGTTGGAATGTAGGAGCATTTTGGGATGATCATAAGTCATCAAAATCACTGTTACCTCCTTTTCAGGATTGATTCAGTATTGCCTCCAAATATTAACTCTGCCAAATAAGTTAGAGTATCTTTTGAGCTCATACTCACTAGTAACTTAAGTTATCATTTAGTAGAGTAATTTAATGTACCTCAGATGTGCTTTTCCTTTGTCATAAATCCACAAAATTGTAAAAGAAGCTGGAGCTTATTTAACTTTCGTAACTTTTGCTTAACTTACTGTCAAGGTCAGATTTTATCGTTATCTTTTTTTTTCAAGAAAAATCTACATAATCACTTTGTATAGCAAAGTGTGTGTGTTTTACATTACAATAGAAAATAGAAGCACATGAGTATTGTTTATGGGGTTCCTTTTGCATGTTTGTCACACTTGTACACTCTGAGGTTTTACCCAATTCACAGGTACCAGCCATCAGTCTTACTCCTCACTGTCCCAGGAGATGCCTTCCCCAGTCACAGCCCCTTGTTCCTCGTCTTTTGAGAGTACCACCAGGTCTGTGTTTGAGACCAGAAGTTCCAGTAATCTTCCAAACTACTGGACCATGTCACATTCCAAAAAGCTTTCCCTGGACCCACTTGAGAGGGTGAAGGTGGAAAACTGTGAAATGGTAAGATTTTAACAAATACTTACTTACTGGTGCTTGGTCAGTGATTTAGAAATTTGTAGCAAAGCAGCATGTCCACATTCTTCTTTCAGTCACCATTCCATGTTTTTTTTATCCTCATCCTCATTCTTCTCATCATCATCATTCCTTTCTTAGGCCATTAATCTAGCTTACTATGTCACCATTTACAGGAATTATGGCCCTGATTGCCCAGCCTCCTGACTTTGGTTTCCACAGCATAACTTTACCAAGGTTTTTTTGATTTCAACCAGATTTCATATGCACTGTTATATTAACGAAACAATGAAATAATTTGATTTCCAGTGTTCCATGACTTCATTTACAGAACTTATGCCCCAAGATTTCATTACCTCCTGACTCTGGTTTCTGCAGCAGAGTCTTACCAAGGTTTGTTGAATTTAAACCAGATCTGACATGCACATATATATTGATAAGACCATGGATAACTTCGATTTCTAGTATTCCATGACTACATTTACAGGAGTTATACCCCCTGATGGCCCATCCTCCTGACTTTGAATTTCACAGCATAACTTTACTAAAGTTTGTTGTATTTCAACAAAATTTGACATGCAACCTTTTGTTTGTGAGATCTTGGATGAGTTTGATTTCCTTTTTTTCCATGACTTCTTTTATAGGAGTTATACCCCCTGATTGTCTGGTCTCCAGTCTTTGGTTTCTGCAGCATAACTTTACCAAAGTTCTATGGATTTCACAGAAATTTCGCATGCAGGTTCATATTGATAAATCCTGGAAAGAGTTTGATTTCCAGTGTTCCATGACTTTATTTACAGGAGTTATGCCCTTTGATTGTCTGCCCTCTTAACTTTGGTTTCTGCAGCATTTCTCTACCAATTTATTGTTGGATTTCAACCAAATTTTTGCATATGGAATACCCCAACAATCCATTGCCAATTTAGAAGATTGTATGTGAACACAAAATAATACTTTAAATTCACCACTCTTCATTGTGTATCAATTTTTATGGATTTTGTGGCTGCCCTAAACCACAAATTTAAACAATGAACAAATATTTAGCTATGAAGAGAAATATGAACAAATATTTAGCCATGAAGACAATAGCATCCTGTACCCAAAACCATGAATTTAGCTATGAAGACAATAGCATCCTGTACCCAAAACCATGAATTTACTATGAAGACAATAGCATCCTGTTCACAAAACCATGAATTTAGCTATGAAGACAATAGCATCCTGTACCCAAAACCATGAATTTAAGTTCCAAGTTTCACAGCACCACAATAATTGAAACCCCAAAAATGAATTCACAATATACCAAATTGCAGAGATGCCAACCATTCAGATTTTGGCATAATCATTCCTATTTTTAACCTCAAATTATGCCATTATGGTCACTTCTGTAAAATTCCAATTCTCCAGTTAGACAGAATTTTATATCGGCAAACAGCAACATTAACATTGGTAAATCTATATCACTGAACTTCTTGTAAAGTCCACTTGCACTTCTTTGGTGAAACCATGCCTAAGCACTTATATCACAAATGCAACTTAAGATTTATTGCATCAGCCTATGGCTCAGATTTACCTTTGAGAGTTTGAGATGAATTTTGAGATGAAAGGCAGCCATTGAGGACTACACCTTGACAAAAAATGTGTGCTTCAAAAATTCAAAATGGAATACAATAGGCACAACAACTGGTCAAATGCTATACACCTTTGCAGTCTTTTCTTGATAGACTTAAGCATATTACATAGAGAGAAAGTTGACTGCAGTAAGCACATTTAAAACAAAGTAAGGTCTTATACATGAAATAAATTATTTGATAAAAATTGAAAGTATTCCTATTTTTATGTCCAAATTATGATTTTATGAAGCTGATATTCCTATTTCACATCAGTTAAGGACTGGCATCTCTGCATCTTGGACAGTCTTAGTAGATTTCAGAGATAAGGTAAATAAGAAATGTACATTAGCTAGAAACTACATAGAACATCACAATGATTGCAGTTTTATGTTGTTTTTTGGATGAAATGCTGGATTAGTGTGATTATATTTCTTAATATTAATTTACTTGTGGCTAGATTTAAGCAAAACTCTATTGCAGGCCCTTTGCTACTTGGGACTAGAGCCAACTCTGGAGCAGCAGATAGAGCTGAGGTCCCGCCTCCAGGTTGATGCTAACGGGACAGTTGTGTATGGAGGTGAGAGCATACTTACCTAACCATACTTAGATCAATTTTTTTTTCTTTACTCAGAGTAGCAAGTAATCTATGTGAGATATTTTGTCTTGACAACCCTGACTTTTGCAGCTAAATGAAATGTTTGTTGCAAGTTTTAAAAGATTCGTACAATGAAGGGGGAAGGAGTATGGCAGTACTGGAATTAGTGTAGGTCATTGCAAGTTCTCTAATATTCCTTTAATGATAGGAGAGCATTTGATAAGTTTCTATAATAGATTTCCATGGATTAATTTTTTCATCTACCCAAAATATGCATTCCAAAGAAGTTGTCTGGCTTTCCTGTCCTGCAATCATTTGCATCTAGTGAGATAATAGCACCAGTGGCATAAACTTGAAGATTTTGCATAGAAGTTTCTCTAAAGTCACAAAATGGCAGGACACATGATGGCATGATTCATAGAAGTTTCTCTAAAGTCACAAAATTTCAGGGCACATGACGGCATGATTCATATTGTGTTCTATAGAACCCTTGTTTTAATTATGAACTGTCTCATATTCCATCTCAGTAACATGTATTTGCAAATGTTTGCAGATGTGATGAATTCATATATTTTCAGATTTTGTGAATGCTGCCCGTGATGTATTCCAGCTACAGTTGGAGGAGAAGAATATTGCAGCAAGTGCTTTATTCTTTGCTACAAATGATTTAACCGATGTTGTAGATCCACCAGCCTATAAATCTGAGGTACTCCAAATGGTTTTATTTTGGTATCATATGAGTGTTTTAATGAATAGCTATCTGGATGCAGGAATAAGCTTCTACTTTTCTGTCATGTATGGACTGCTCTGTAAGTGATCTATACAGTTTAAAATATGACTTCTAATATTTAGTCTACTTTTGACTTCTTGCAGCTTGATTTCCTAGTGAGTCAGTTCAAAAATGTCAAACATTAAAAGCTTGTAGGTGTGTCTGTAAATTATAATTTACAATGGGATGACCATATTAACAAGCTTTGTAAAGCACTATCATCCAAAATTGCCCTACTCACTACAATCAAGAAATATTTACCTACAGAAACTCACATTCTATACTACAATGCATATATTCTTCCAGCAATGGCTTAATGTTAAACTGTATTTGGAAACTGTGCCAAATCTCAGCTTGACAGGATTTATAAACTTCAGAAAAGGGCAGCAAGCATTATTTTAGATGCATCTATTGATTATTCATCAAAAACAGAACTAAAATGACTTACAATATATGAAAAGATTGATTTTCACAAGGCAGTTCTTGTATATAAATGTATACGAGGAGCTGCACCAGAGTATCTTCAGGATTTATTCAGGCCTTTTTCAACACTTTACCAGTTGAGATCAACATCACATGGAAACCTTCATCTACCAAAACCAAGAACAGAGCAATTTAAGAAAAGCTTCCAATACTCTGGTACAATTCTGTGGAACAAGCTTCCACAGTATGTAAAATCTGCAGAAAATATTACAGTATTTAAGAAGAGATATCATGAGTATGTGTATGTATTAATAGTAGATTATATTAGAATGTAATATTTATAATACTAAAGACATGTTAAAATAAATAGTAATTATCGTTATCTTTTGTAAGATGCACATTATTTCTTCTGATGAGGACCTTAAGGGAGAATAGTCCTTGACTTAATGAGTCACCCTCTATAAATAAAATATTATTATTATTATTATTATTATTTTTATTTTTATTTTTATTTTTTTTAAAAATTATTATTATTATTATTTTTATTATTATTATTATTATTATTATTATTATTAATTGGAAACCCTTTATATGGCATATTTATAAATTCTTGAAAATAACATGTTTGATTGTATGAGAGCTATGTATTAGTATTCTTTCTTTATTTTACAAAAAATGTTAGTGCTAGTACCTTTCACTACTTTATGTTGCCAACATAAATTTGCTTTATATGAAATTTAAGTCAGCTGGAACTGTTACAGCACATTCACAGTTTGATTTCAAGCAATTAACCATTCAAGCTTTGTATATAGGGGTGGAAGGTTTTCTGATTTATGTACTGAAGATTTATTGCCCATAAAATACTGATCATTAATAACTGTGTTAGGAACATGCTGTAATAATCACACCTTATCTCCTTATTTACTGGGCTAAAATCAGTAAATGTGGGATTTTAATTGTGCATTTTATTGCATGACATTCCAGCATCTGTAGTTGATTGCTTCATTTGCACATAATGGAATTTCCCCCACAAATATATATTCTGAGATCTTAGCATGCATGCAATGTGAAAGCTGAGAATGTTTTTGCAAATCATCCTTAACCTTTTACTTAGAAACTAGATCTGCTTCCTTAGGAAGGTGAATTAAGGTTAATATACAGTTGTAAGTGAGTCTAGTTCTCTCTCTCTCCATCTCTTACATGCACACACCAACTGTAAATTTTTTCCTTGTGTAGGCAGGAGCTGTAAAATCAGGTATCTGTGGCATGAGTGTTGAACAGGAGAGGGATGAATTAAGACAGGAAATTGAACACTTGAAGGTAAAGTCAAATTCATTTTTTCTGAGTTGTTTGAAAGATTTTCCACATGATACTATCCTGTATTGTTTTGTCTGGTAGAACTGTAAGGGCTGATTGTAAAACTCAGGCCACTGAACATAAAAAATGTAAAAATGGTATCAGTTGGTCTAAAAATGGAGGCATTTACATACATGCATGAATGTGCAATGTGTTTTCTTTATTTTGCACAAGATAGCATTTCAACAGCACATATTTAAATTATGAACTGGTCTTTAAAGGAAAAATTATTTCAGTATTCAAATAAAAATACAATTCCAGCTCAGATCTCTACATTGTATGGTACAATTAAAGCAACTTAAAATAAATACTTTTTATCAGTATTAATATTCCTTAAAAATCAATATCTGAACAGTGAATAAAAGAATTGCAAAGAAACTTAATCATGCTGTAACACAATTTTCTTGTTCTATTCTGAGAGATGTCTTAATTTTCTCCTTCTCCTACCTTCTTCAATAAAAATTTCATGAAAGGGATACTTAGATGTTGAACCTTTTACATTTACCATCATTAATTGAAATATCCAGACCCTTTAATTTTCTAGAGACCACATTTTTTAAATTAGTAATAATTTTCAATAGTACATACAATTTCCAGACATTACATTTTTTAAAGCCTAAGATGAAAAAGAAATGAAAGTTAGATCATAAGCTTAGGACTGTATTACACATACTAAAAATGACTACTGTACTATATTTACCGTCTATATTTGCGTATAATTCATTTCCAAATGCAAACAACATAGACCCTGATCTGCCGTCGCATAATGCATTGGCAGATCAGGGTCTGTGTTGTTTGTTCTACTGATTAGTCCTTACAAACTACATAGACCCAGATCTGCCAGCACATTATGCGACGGCAGATCTGGGTCTATGCAGTTTTGCAGTTGGTATAAACTACGCAAGTACATACGGTAATCATCAGAAAAGTTTCATAGAGAAATAATTTTAACATACATTTATTTTAGTTCTCAGTTTTGTCCTTTTTAATGATTATTATCAGTGTGTAATGCTTGATAATAGGTTGGAGACGAAGGTCATGGTGAAATTTTCCTATATATTGTTCATAATGCAAAAAATAAAATTCAGTTTTTAAACACTGTTCATTTCTATCAGATAGAGACATTATAATTAATGTAAGTAAAGAAGTGATAAAAAAAAATTACAAAAGACTGGAAAGGTCTGCAAAATTTGTATGCATTGAGGGCTGTGGATGGAATAAAACAAATGTATAGTGTGTTAATGGTCATAATGGTACATACCAGATCTTCATTAAATGACCAATTTGTTTGACATGATAACTGTCTTCTCATTATCTAATGAAGTAGCCAACTCAAAATTAAAAGTACAAGGCTTAGTCAGATTAACAATATAACAAAAAATGTTGTACAAGTTGATGGCTTAGCTGTAACAGTAGATGGTAATTTAGCCAGTGACCAGTTGATAATTAGAAGGCTGTAATATTGTTTACAGTTGTCCTCCTAAACTAGCAATCATAATCAAAGAGTTGATGTATCAACACAATTGGCACTATTCCATTTAAGATATTCAGTTGTTTCAAACTTTTTTGAGTTATGTTGTGCAAAATGTTGGTAGAACTTAAAAAGGAGAACAAAACTCATGCACATCTGATAGCAAGTAAAGTGTTTCCATACACAACTTGCAAGGCATCACAAGTCTTTGAACTTGGGTGATCTGGCAGTCATTGGATTGACACTTTTTATATTTGGCCTAAGTCTGTTACTTCAAGGAGGCTAGTTCCAGCTGCATTTGAGGTTCATTCTTTTACCATATATATAGGTAATATCATTCTACACCAAAAATTGATCGAATGAAAACTTGAGGAAAAATCTACGAATAAAACCAATTTTCACCAGTATTTTTGATTGATGAATAAGCTGGGTCTATTCCAGGATGCACAATTGCAGGATTCATGCTAATTTGTAATAATCATGCTGAAAAATCATCTGAATGCTATAATTGCACATAATAGTTTCAAGCTCTACCTTAATGTCTTCATTAAATCCTTCATATATTTAGTAAATGCACCCCTTTCTTTCAAATGGAGGGGGCAATTTCCCCCTACCTTTTAACTTCTAGAATATATCCTGAATAAGTCCTTTAAATAATGCAAATTGCTCAACAATTTCAAAAAAGGTGGAGGGAATTATACACTGAAACATTATCATGTGCAAGTCAGGATATAATGCAACTTTGTTTACCTAGCCCACTTCCATCAGGCTACCGAACTTGGCGAGTACATCAGTACACAATAGAAATATTAATTTTCTAGACTAGATGTTTGGGAAATAAATTATCCAGACACAGAGAAAAAATTTTTTTTTTCTATAGTCTAAAAAATTTGATAAATGATGGTACACAATTTTGAGATTTATATAAAAAGGAATGTCTGAACAAAAAAAAAAAGTAAATGTCCACTTTAAGGTAAAAAATAAAACCAATCATCAAGATGGAGTTCCTATTTGAGACTTGTAGATATCTTGCAAAATCTTGGAATTAGAATTAATTTGCAAAAATGTAACCTCAAACAATATGGTCCTGTTCCATCATAATCAGACTCTGCCATCTGAATCAGATCACACGAAGTCAGTCCCAAAGCCAATCTTGCCTATTATGTTGAATTATGGGCCCTTATAGATGTTGATTAATATCTTGTATGCATCCCAACATCAGAGCGCTGGCATTCATAGGGATCAGTCTACCCACAATAGTGCCACAATTTATAAATTTTTGGAGAATAAATGGGCCATGTTCCATCACGATTGGACTCTGAATCAGATTGCATGAGGTCAATACCAAAGCCGATCGTGCCTATAATGCTGGACCCACTTACGCTGTTCAGTATCTCGTATGCCATCCCAATATGACAGCGCAGGCACTCATAGGGATGAGTCTACCCATTATAGTACCACAATGCACCCAGCTGGCATGATAGCCAGTTTAGTGACACAGTACCTAGTTGATATGGACTTTTCTTGGGGGAAACAGTCCTGCAGATATGATATATGTTCAAAGCCATGGTTCTCAAGAATCAATGTGGATAAAAGTTGAGAGAAGGGGATCGTTTCCGCATCAGTTTCTCTCCATGCGCATCAGATATTGATCACTCACTGTCAGTACCAAATATGATCTAGCCTTCAGATATGCCCGAGCGGATTGCTTACAATGATCTGATATAACATATTCCATCCCCACATTTGTACACAGACACTCACTGGGAAGAGACATCCCGTAAGTTTAGACATACTGTACAGTATCACAATGGTTCCATGCCACTCTATGGCTAGTTTAGTGTCTTTGTGCTCAGTTGCTATTACGGACTCAGGGCACCTTATAGCCATGATAGGCCCATATATATTTATAGATCCTTGTAGGCCTGGTACCTTATAGATCTGTCTCAGTCCAATGCCATCACCGACCAGTGTCAAATGGCTACAGGACTCTGTCATGACTTATTTACGGTACTGGCTCCAGCGACATTTGAGTCCTGGATGCCTGGACCATGAGCGACACAGTTACCGGTAAGTATTATCAACCTGGGTTTGAAAGAAGGAAATGATGGCTCCATTTCATCAAGATTTAACTTTGCCATCTGATGTGGATCACATACAACCACCACAGATTGTGATACAGCCTTTTCTTACACCTTAGGAGATGGGTGACATTGATCCAATGTCCCATATTCCTCCCTGGCACCATAACATGGGCTTCTGCATCACAATCACATGTAATGGACCATGTCGATCTATAGTCACTATAGTGCCACAGTATCTAAGTGCCAATCATTTTGAAGCTGGCTTAAATTCTTGCAAGAATCTCATTTCAGCCCGAGAATTTCTCCTGAAAAGAGTAAGTCTCCTGCAGGAACGTGCATTGAAATCGTCTCAATGGGGACTTTATTTCTTACAAAGAACTATCTCTCATCCCAAGAATTCCTTCACATACCGGGTTTACTCAGTGCGGCAGCAGACCTCATTGCCCTGGGTCACCTGTTTATGAGACCATTACAAATGATACTGTTGTCCCAGTGGAGGCTGAAACTTTGCCTATTGGAACAAACAACACCAGTCTCCATTCATATGAGGTCCCATCTCAGAAAATGGGAGAACCTCACTTGGTTTATGTTGGGTGTTCCGTTGCAGTTACTCCCTCAGAAGATGACAGTTTGTACGGAGGCAAGCACAGCAGGCTGGGTTACACATCTCCTTCCATCATTCCCGAAGGCCATTGGAGAGTGGCCCACTCGGGATCCTCTATTGCATATCACTATCCTAGAGATGAAAGCAATACAGAAAGCATTTCATTGGTGGCAGGAGAAGCCACATGGAAAGGGCATTCTCATTCACACCGACAACTCCACTGTGGTGAATTATATCAGAAGGCAAGGAGGAACCAGACCCCAGACCTCTGCATTCTTGTTTGGAATTTTCTAACATGATGTCATCAACAACAGATCCATGTACAATTCGTCATATTCCAGACAGACTAAATGTATTAGTGGACTTGCTGTCCTGAAAGAATAAATTAATACAAATAGAATGGTTGCTTCATCCCACAGTTTCCAACCTTATATGTACCCACTGGAATTGACCACTGGTGGATCTATTTGCAAAAAGGTGGAATGCAATAACTCCCAACCTTTGTCTCACCAGTCCCGGATCCAAAGGCCTGTGCAGTCAACACTTGTTCCATAGATTGGAATGGTTTGAATGCATACACTTACCCTCCAACACCTCTGATTCCAAAGGTGCTACAAAAAGCAAGAGAATTGGAATGTTGCATCATTCTGACAACAAGTGGTGGAGAGAATCACTCAAGAAAGAAGGCCCTCCACTTTGAAAGCATTTGAGGGGAAGTGGAGAATTTTCTCACAATGGTGTGAGCATGAACACATTTCTCTGCTTAAGTCATCAGTACTCCAGATAGCTAACTTCCTACTTTGGCTCTTTGAAGAAAAACAGCTTCAAACATGATAAAGGCTACCATTTCACAATCTCTGACACACTGCATCATCACAGAAGAGAGGATGTAGGACAAAAAAAGACCTCTCCGATCTTTTGTCAAATTTTGATTTCACAAACCCAATGGCGCTGGCTCTGCCAAAGTAGAATCTATCATGGTTGCTAACCTGGGTGAATAAGGCAATGTTTGAACCACTGTCAAGAGCATTATTGGTTCACCTCTTGTATAAGACCTGCTTCCTAATCATATTAGGTACAGCAGGCAGAAGCAGCGTAATATATGCTTTGTCGGTTGACCCGAATTACGTACAGTCCCGACAGGATGGGTCAGAGTAACTCACGATGGTCCCTGCTTTCATTGCCAAGAACAGGCTACCGCTCATGTGGAATCAGTCTTTTGTGGTGAAACCTCTCTCTAGCCTGGACCCCTTCAACTCAAGGTCATCTACAGGACCTGGTTAGAACTTTGAAGTGGTACCTGAAAAGAACCAAGCCAGTGCAAAGAGGGAGATCCCATCAATACTTACCTCAGAAAGAGGGAAAGGACAATATCTCAGTGCAGACTATATTGTCCTGGATATTATAGGTTATCCTTTCTGCATATGGAGAATTAACCCCAAATCAGATGAACTTGTTACACATTTTGGCTCATGAAGTTAGGGCAGTCGCAACAAGTAATGCATTAGAGCAAAACTGTTCCCTAGATGACAATATACAAGCCATAGGATGGATGTTGGAGTCAACTTTCTCTTGCTTCTACCTGAATGATCTTTCATCCCTGAAGGCTCAATCAGACCTGGTGGGACCCATCATCACAGCACAACAGGTTACCTTCCCAGGTTGTTTAGCAGCTTCTTAAGGACACAACATGATGACTTTCGCTGAATTTGCAGGAGGGAAAATGTTCCATTTTCCTAAAGCTGCATCTCAGCATATGGTGCCAATGCTCCATCCGGGTTCTGAATCTAGAAACTGCCTCACATACCTTAGAGGACCTGAAATGGTCTCTCCGGTATAAGGGAATGTAACTCCCTTCATCTCTAACCTATTCTAAGGTATTATGATCACTAACATATTACCAATGTTTATAGTAAAATATGTTTCTTCGATAATACTTACCCGATCATAATACGGATACACCCTCCCAGCCTCCCCACAGTTACATCCTACTAGGAGATTGTGCATTCCACTCCAGTAGTAACTGAGGTACCAATCCCTATATCAAGGGGAGATACTGTCCGACTGCCACATATGTGACCAGACAAAATTTAATGGTAGTACTCCTAAGGTATTATGATCTGGTAAGTATTATCAAAGACATTATTTTACTAGAAAAATAAGCATTTTCACATTCAGTACCAAGTTAAATTTCAAAATTGTACTCAAAATCATGTAATAAAACAATTATAGACCTTTTTTTGTTGAAAAAGAAATTGTATGAACCAGGAAACCTTTCATATTGACCTCTGCTTTGCCTTCATAAAACTTACTATTCACCTTAACAATTGTATAATATATTAAAATTATTGATCAACATGCCCAAAAAATTTGAAATTACGCTAGTCTCGAAAGTTAGCCTATGTTAAAATGAGCTTCTAATTCCTATGACATTTTGCACTTCAAAGTATGCTGTTTTAAAAAAAAGCCGCCTTACATGTTAAATGACATCTAATAATCTTATATGCATATAAGTTTATGTGAAGAGAGAAATTGATATCTTCATGTAAGAAACACAAAATTATATGACAAGTCTAATTGTAAAATTATGTGTCAGTTAACATAGAATTACCATGTTCTCTATTGATGCTGCATTGAAAAGTATGGATTACAAAATTCTTACATATTCTTGTAATATATTTAGTTATTTTAGATACACAGAAACCATTTTCCCATTGTCTGGCAATATTTTATTTGAAAATACGCATACCTTGAAAGTAAGCTGACCTTGAAATAAAGCTGAACAAAAGTCACGAATGACTGCTTATTGTTAGTTTTTAGGGTATTATAGTAAAATGGTATGTATACATCAGTGGCATCAGATCAAATATTGGGGTTTCAAAACAATATAGACTCATGCAATAAAAATCCATCAACAGTTTAATGTATGATGGCCTTCATTATTTTCATTCAGACCTTGCTCAGGGAGAAGGAGGGTGCATCTAGGAAAGCTGAGGAGGAGACACTAAAAATTAGACTGGTAAGATGCAAACCAAGTAATTCAAGAGATAAACTTATTATATACAACACGGCTTGTAATCCTGCCATTTTTGTCTTAGGTTTCTCTTTCTGACATTGGTCAGTGTTTAGATACTTATCTCCCCAGTTTAGGTGGGATTACAGGTATTGTGTCCATCTGTCTCTCAGTAATTCATCTGTCTGTCATTTGTACACATTTTAGTTTTCAGAGTATAACTCTAGAACTATTTAAAGTATTTCAGCCACCTGGTACATATGCCAAGCAAGTTGGGTAGGGTTGCATTTTGTTTCAGAGAATTTTCTGCATTCAATATTTCTTATGTTACCATAGAAAACAAAGTGTAGTATAATTAGAATGTAAATTGAGGGTACTTTGCCATAGGGTATTAGCATAAGTAGTATAAAAATTGAGAGTTCTGGACCATAGGTACTTTCAGTAGGTATGTATGTATTTATTAGTTTTTAACAGCACATCAGCACAATAATAGCTGTATGGTGCTGTTTAAAGCTAAAGTTCTAAAAAAGTGAGTATAAAGAATTGCACGAAAATCTTTAGGAAGATAAATCTTTCCTAATAAACATAAATGGGTCATGGGGAAAGGGGATCTGTCATCTCTTGTTTGTTATGATTTTGTGTTAACATTTTGAAATTCACATACATGCATGTGGAGGTACATGATAGAAAGTTTCACAGGTGAGAACCCATGTTTGTTTTCTTCCAAATGATATCCTTGATGGAGATTTATGATAAATGATATAATACTGTAATGACGGTAAAAGTCTGGGGACACTATAAGTCTTGGGAAACCCTTAATTATTTTTAAAAAATTTTTTTTTTGACCTATAAAAGTTGGGACATGAAATTACAGCAATTTTTTCATGTACATGTACTATAGGTCTTGGGACACCTTAGAATTTTTTTTCTTCTTTTTTTTTCTACTGGTCGCTCAGTGTATTGTATTGATCATAATGTTATTTTTTAAAATAAAACTTTGCAGTTATTAAGCATTATGAATTATTAGATGGAATGTTATAAATTAATATAATTTTGTTTGAAAAATAAAAAAATCTATTTAATTTTCCTGTTTTCTTATCATTTCTACCTATTTCAAATATGTATAATTTCATCAGGCAATGACAAGCATTGAGCATTAGCACAGTGTTGTAACCGTATTAACAGTAACTTCTTCCATTTTTGCTCTAGTTTACTATTGTCATTTTATGCATTATTGCATTAAAATTGTCAAAAGTCACCAGTAATTACATTTTCTGACTTGAAAATTTAAATACCTAACTCATTCAAATGTGGAACCAGTATTAAAACAACAAAAATAGTGTTTGGTTAATTGCTCTCATTTATAGTAACCTTGTTTACATCATGGCATGTACAGTGAAGATTTTAACTTGTGCTGAATGAAGTACATCTCTTGGTTTCAAATCATAGGCACACTGCATTAAACTTCAATAATGTCTCAAAAATAATGCTTCAAAAATAATTGCACTAATAATGCAGTGATAGTTTGCTTTGATGTAAGCGACCTTTGAATAAGTATATGTTTACTCAGCTGTGGTAATCATGCTAATTAAAGGCCTTAAAAGGATTAATGTTGTAGAACAAAGGGGTACTGGCATTGCCTTTGGACAAAATTCCCTCTTTACCCAAGCCAGTTTCAGGGTTCAAACAATTAACTGGCCTGGATTTCTGTCAGGAAACAAAAGACAAATACGCCAATTATAATCAAAATGAGCCACCGAAACAAACAGCATGCCAAAATCAAAAGTGGAATGAAAACACAAACCAAAATGGATCGATGATGATCTAGGCAGTGTATATTCAGAATTTTAACCTATATTATGATCATTCTTTAATGAATATATGACAGTTATGCGAATATATGCTGATTATGTGCCTAATATATTTATAAAAAAACGTGTCTTTCATATAGATTACATCACTTTGTTGGATCGCTTATATCACTGAAAAATGGTAAATCTCAAGCGCATGAAACAAAGTAAATAAAACAGCAATGGACATATAGTTTAAATGTGATCTGGAAGAATGAGATTTGTTTTTAAAACAAAAGAATGAATAAAGTTAAATCTGCATCAAATATTTTTAAAAATAAACAAGGATATAAGTGATACTCAGCACGATATGCACTGTGTAAGTAATGTACGCTATAATATGGGTATCCCAGTAAAGTCAAAGTACCCTGTGAATTATAAAGTCTTTATTTGCCTTTATTTTATTTCATGTTGGAGAAATCAGAAAATATGCACATGCAAAATAAATAATATAAAAACAATCATAGTAGTTTATAACAGTTTATTGGCATGGTAATTGGACAAGAACTGGTCACTGCTGTGTGATGTATGGTGATCTTGCCAATTATGTCTTGACATTTTTGTGTCTATAAGTGTTGGGACACCGAAAATGTTATATTTTTTATATGCATGTAAGTCTTGGGGCACGAAAAATAATAATTATTTTGTCCTGTCTCAAGACTTACTGTCATTATGGTATATGGTGATTAAAAAGTCAGATAACTTCAGATACAACTGATGCAACTTGTAACCCCAAATTTAATGCTAATGTATGTTTTAGCATGATAAAATGTTTAAAAATTCTGTGAATGTGGCATATTTACAATATAAATTTTTGAAATGAATAATTGATAAATTGTATGCTACATTGTATCTTGGCTTTTATACATATGAAAGTTTTACTTGCCAAATGTACAAAAATATCATCCCCATGAAAATTTTGTGATTAGCAAAATCTTAGCATGTAGTGTTTCTTTTTTTAAAACAACAATCTAAATTATGCCACTTCAAAGACAAATCAACCATAAATCTGCAAGCAATATTGTATGATTATTGGGGTTTTCAGTAAGGGTAACATTTCAGTAATAAGATCCCAAGGCTATAACAATGTTCTCTCATACTCTGGTGCAGACTACTCAGCTCAGTATTTTGATTGGGCATTGATTTGATGTTTAGCCAATCAGCAGTGATTTGTCTAGGACACATGATAGCGCTAATCATCTCCCCCTAAATTTAATGACCCCCCCCCCTTAAAAATGAGCAAGCACAAGAAAATTGTGCACAGTCGATTTGCCGTGAGCATAGCAAAACTTGTAACATGTAATATTAACAAAGCTGAATCTGCTCACATAAGGACATGACTTTTAGATTAACCACTATAATCAATTGCTTACTGAGTGACCTTTTGCAATTGATCAGAGAGATGCTTTCATTGATTATCTAGTTATTAAAAGCATTTTTCCAACTGCATTTGATGAGGTTGTACAATGGCAGACATGCATTTTGGAGTATTCAGTGGTAATGTCTCTGTGGTTACATGCTGTTCTAATGCACATGATATAATGCCATTGTCATAATACACAATCACTGCTGCTGTGCTGATAATGATGATAAACAACTTTAAGTTTTATCTTTATTCATTAAGAGTTTTTATCACACACCTGTTTGTTGAAACATACTATAAGGGGTCTATTTATAGTTACTGTCTCATATATAAACAGCACCACCCAATGAAAATAACAGAGGGCTAATTCACCCTCAGTGTGAAATTCCTGGAGAAGTCACTGAATCTTATGTCAGAAATTTGTGTAGAGTCAGAGTTTCAGCTTGAGAATGTTTTTATAATCATGGGTCATGGGCTTCTTAGAGATAAAGATTTTTCACCAAAAATTGGTTGTTTTAATGGTCTGTCATTATTATAGTCCCAGTCTGAGAAAGTTTAGATTAACCTCAGTGTTAACATTTTTTTTACTTAGCTAAATAAATGGTGGGCTTGACAAAAAGGGGGTCTCTTGCTTTAAAAAATATATATATATATATTCATAACAGAAAGCACAGGAGGCTATTCAGTTAAGTCGGACATTACGGAGCAAATTTCACCTGGCTGAGCAGGCACAGCAAGTGGCACGAGATGTGGAGCAGGATTATGAGGAGGTGGTCCACCTTTTGGAAGGAGAAGTGGCACAGTTACGGGCACAGCTCAACAAGCAAAGAGTAAATAAATATCCATGCTGTTTTCCAGCTTCTCAATTTTAATATGAACCATATCTCTTTGTCTCACCTTAGGTTTCAGATAGGAAATCAAATAGAATACATGTTAATGTTACCAAAGAGACAAGGAAATCCCAGTGGAGTGGTTTACATTAACTGACTTCTTAGAGGCTCTGACAAGCAGAAGTCAAATATTGTATCCCCAGAGACTGAGATTTCCTTGTCTCTGTGGCAACCACCTTCATTGATTACTTTTCTCACCCATATGGTCATATTATTTGACTAGCTGTAATTGCAAACGTGGAAGTAATGTTGAACATTATGATATTAGTAAGGCACAATTTACCATATGAGAATTATGATGTCATCAAAATTCATGTCACAACTGACATGGCCCCACCACCATAAAACTTTACTCAACAGTTCAAGTAAAAAATGTTACTCAAGACTGGGGAATCTTACTTGAAAGAGACAAGTGCAATGTTATGATTGGTCAACAAGATTTGGAGTTGAGTCAAGTTTTATGATTGAAGGACCTGAGACAAGTCAGACAACTGACTCGAGACAAAAACAAACAAAAAACTCCAGAAAAGTAAGGATCACAATCCATGAGATTTTTTGTCACATGGTTTAGAATAATAGAATCAGTTTCTGGTTGGTACCAAGATAAGGAAATACCAATCAAAGGGTATATAGGTCTCCACTTTTCCATTATGAAAAGAATAAAATTATTTTCTTGCAGTCAAACATTAAATTCTGTAAGTTTGTTTATTCAATATTGATTTATAAGAAGTTGTTTGTTTAATATTGATTTATAAGAAGTTGTTTGTTTAATATTGATTTTTAAGAAGTTGTTTGTTTAATATTGATTTATAAGAAGTTGTTTGTTTAATATTGATTTATAAGAAGTTCTTATAACTTACAGTATATGACCCACTCTCGATGGTACAGCTGTTGGTATGAAGTGGTCTCCTACTGTTACCACAAATGTTAAACATTTTTGCATATATATTTATGTGAAAACCATATATGATCCACACATGTAAAACATATATGATGTAAAACACATTAAACATGACACATGTAAAACAGATATTTGGTTTACATATGAAAAATGTAAACAGCAGCTTTGTCCAAGCTGGCACAGATGAACAAAATGTTTGGCATATGCATATGAATTACATTTCATGTTTCATATACAGGCAAACCCTGTTGTAATGCGGTAGTTGGAGCCCATAACTGGCGACTGGGTACTAAACCATGGTATAGCGAGATTGATATAAATTCTGTGAATGTGTGTATGAGTGCTGGGGGGCAGGGAGGTGGAGAACACCAGTTAATGTATTGTAATAATATTACTACCTGCCAATTTATTTGACAATCAGGAGTAAGATAGTCCCATTTATTTGACAATCAGGAGTTAGATAGCCCCATGCACATTGAAAATTAATCGTTGATGTGTAAGAACATTAATTATGATCTGCAAGTTATAGGTTTTCTGAAACTTAACTGAATTATTTTTATCTGTTTATCAGCTTAGCTGACATTTTGAGTAGTGTCAGGGAATAAGGCACATCTAAGACACAAAATCAGGAGCCATGATTCTACCATGTTATATCTGAATTCATGTTATATTGAAGTGTGTTATAGTGGGGTTCCCCTGTATTTTTACATACAGTATGTGATAAAAACATGTTGAGTAAGTGTGGGAACTTAACATAAGTTTTACAGGTGGGGATCACATATATGTAGAACATATATATAACATGTGAAACATATGTGGCGGCTTGCTTGACATGTGTAGGCAGAGGAAACCAGCGAAGAAAACCTTGCACTTGTTATAACTGGAGATCAAACTCAGTATAAAGTATTACAGATGTGCAAAGGAAGCACATGACCACTGCACTCATCATGCCCACATATTAGTATCTTAATCTTGGCAGAGGAATTATTATGAAATTTTAGTGAAAATGCTGCATTTTGAATTATATGCACAAAATTCTGGAAAATAAAATTTTTGGGAAATAACATTTTAAACAGGAGTTTTCTTTGTGGACACAGGTAGATATTAAAGTACTTCAGCACCAGTATGATAGACTGATACATAAAACATCAGAGTAAAAAACAATGTATATTACAAGAAACCTGTCGATTGTAATGTAAACGGGTGAAAAATGGCAGCAGAGAGAAGAGAAAAAGAAGATGCAGATAATATATGAGGAAAACTTATGTTTATGGTTATATTTTTGGCCACATATGTTGAAGGAAATTGAGATTCTGGAATGGGTGGAATGGATACACCATTTATTCTCATTGGACCTTAATTGTTCCCGACTGTGTAAAGGTAAGTATAGGCTCAAAGGCAGATGAAATATGATTATATAGAAGGTTGTTACTTTTAATAAACTTTTTATCCATTCCTAGATAATGTAAAATTGATGCTAGGATTCATGATAAGCATGTTCATGAGTTGGCATCTCTGTCTTGGACACTCACCAGTTCCATAGCTCCATACAATTACAGTGAAATTTGAAATATCCATATAACAGATATCTTGTCCCATATTTACTCAACTCCTCAGCTTGAATGTACACTCAAACTCAAACGTCATTTCTTTGGATGACATCATATGTGGTAAGTTTCTATAAAAAGAACCTTCTATTTTTAACAGCTTTTATTATCGAAACAATCATGTTGCAGTTTTCAAAACTCTGGAATGTAAATCAGTTTGTTCATTATCTAATAAGTTTGAGTATGCACTGAAGTTGAGGCATTTTATGTATATGGGTCTTTGCCAGAGATCATAAAACTGTGAGCTTGAGTTTCCACTCTCAGCCAATCAGAACTGACTTTGCAAAAATTAAGGTTGTTGCAGTTGGTTAGCACAAAATCTCAAGCTCAAACTGAAACTTAAGGGTTTTATAACCTTCAATCCAGGTCTCAGTTTCAAGACTTAAAATATTTGATTGGTGAAACTTAAACATTCTGACCAATTAGATAGATGGATTCTATACTTAACTTGAGTTCGTTCGGTAAAATCCAAGCCTGCAAAACACTCAAGGAGTAAACTGTATTTGATCACCTTAAATGAAACACAGTAATAACTGTTTTGATGATGTTATGAACCAAATCCCATGACAAGAACCCCACTCTCCACAGATAACCTTTTTTCTTAATTTCACTTACATATAACCTCTACATAATTGACGCATGTTAACAAGGTACATTTTTTTTGTCCTATGAGTTTCCTTTATATACAAGTTTCATAGTATGTATTATCCTGTTTTCTTTAAAAAAAAAAGGTGTCAGATCCAGTCATGCAGAGAAGGCTAGCAGTGTTGACCTGCCAGTTACAGAAATCTGAAGCCAGGCAGAAGGTGTATGAGGTGGCTGTAGAGAAACTGCTTCAGTTTGCAGAGGTATGCGCCCATAACTTGTTTCATAAAGTTCATGTCAAATAAATAAGCATGTAAGATCCCGTATTCATAAAAAAGAATTTTTGTTTTGCATAAGTGGTTGTCTGGATATTCAGTATTGATAAAGAGAGTATACACAAAATTTTGTCTGGGAAACATAGTCAGATTGTATATGATGGAAAAGTTTGAATAATTGACATTATGGATTGTTGATGTTTTAATACAGGCATAGATGTAAAATTCTGACATACAGTCAAACATGTTGAGTAACCACTTCCAGGAAGTAGAAAAAGTGGACTTTAGCTGGCTGTGTAATATTGTTTGTAGAAACCTTGAGAGTGTGGCTGTATGGGACAGATGATTACTTAATAAATGCAACTTTTCTGTGGGGATTTGACTATAAATGCAGATAATATACACAGATGTAAATGTCCTACATGTACATGAAATAGGCATATACATGTATATGAGCATGAATCTCCATTGGAAAGCTACACATATGTTGATTTATAATTACAGAAGTTTTTTTTTAGGTGACCCAATGTTTGATGATAGTTTTAGGAAGGATGGAAGAATGCATTCCCCTTATCATATAAAATTCCTTTCTGTGATAACCTCATTCTGTCCCTAGCCCAAATTGTATAACCCTGGTACTACAGTGAAAGTCGAATATGGAAACTTTAACTCATGTTGGAAAGTTTCTCCGTCACATATGTAACCAATCACATTAACATTATAAATTACTTTCTGCTACCTCCGGAATCCAGCCTTCCTATGGACATGAAACCATCTTTTTGTCTATGTATGATATAGACATAAGGAAGCAACTCTTATAGAATAGCTCCCTTATCCCGCTAGGTGGTGACCCAAAACCTGGATGTCATCAGTTTTGACTTTTGCTTGTGCTGTCAACAGGCCTCCTAGGAATCCATTGGATTAAATCTGTGTTTAACTCATCCACATAATTTTGTTGGTGGTACAGTAAATCTAAACATTGTTAAAGGTAGTATATGCTAAATTTTTGCAGTTTATAGTGCATATATTGATAGTTTGCACTTTGTTACCATTTCGTTTTGATAACATGGTAACCGCATGGCATCATATATTGACAGTTCATAGGACGTCTCATAATGTGAGATTACCTCTTTGGAATTCAGTTATAATAATAATTGTTATTTATTATTCATTATTTAGTTGCCGCTTCATTATTGTCATTTGTATTTTGATTGGTAGCTCTGTATTTTATCTACTTAGCAGGTGTGTTGGCATTTTCATTTTGCCATGAGTGTAGTCTCTTAACTATGTTTATCATTTCAGGCACTGTATTTGAAGAAATGTCACTCAAGTGCAAAAATGCAGATGCTTTAAAGCAGGGGAGGATAATCATGAAACATGTCTGTCATGCTCTAAATGTTCATCTTCAAATACCTGTAAAGCCTGCTTCTGTTGGTCTGAGCAGACATGGGCCATAGTCCTAGCTAAACAGCTCAAGGGCAGAGAACTGAGAGCCAAATCTAAATCTTCTAACCCAGACATCTTGAACCTACACCCTGACTCTGATTCAATGAATAGCTTAGGGGATGCAGAGATGCCTCCCCCTCCACCTGCTAAAAAACTCAATCTTCCACCCTCCAACTCATGAGACATCTGCACCTGCAGAGACCTTGCCATGCAACGATGATAGAGATTTGGAAGCACGCATGCTCAATATTATCAATAAGGCTCTGTCGACTAGAATGTTGAACAGAGGAAACAATGATTAGGCCTCTATCTATCTTGGGCAACCTTCTGGGTGTAAGTCCAGCCCCCCCCCCCATGTTTGATGTAGATCAAAACAAAGGGTGTTTGGGGGTATATTCTGACTTTGCCAGCTGACCCGGTCAGCCAAAGTTTCCTACCACAATACATAATGTCCCAGCTGCAGACTGTACTGTCCAGCCATCCAGATACATATATATGAATCATCGCCAGCAGACTCCGTCGGTGGGCCACACCAACCAGTATACTGGCATGCCAGCTGGCCGTCCATCCAGCCGAACCAAATTATCCATGCCATCTGTGTACGGCAATCTGGCAACCCAACCAACCTAGCCAACCACACCAATTCAGCTGATCACACCAGCTGCACCATTTCAACTGACTGCACTGGCTGTACCAAGCCAACCAGTCATACCGGTGTAGAAGGAGTTTGAAGACATCACTGAATCACATACGTACATATGTATGGACATATCAACAGATGGACATGTATGGACGAATGATGGTATCACAATGTGCCCAACTTTTTTCCTAAAAGCATGGGGATAATAAAGAATACTTCTAGAACTAAAATTGACCTTTATATTGTTTGTTTTTTTGTTGTTGTTATTTTTTTTTCCATTCTTGTGCATTCAGTAGATAGTATTTAGTTCCGAAATAGATGCAGTAATTTATGGATATTAATTTCCTTAACATAGCAAAGAAAACAATATTCTGTGCGTAACTGTTATGGGTGATCAGATGGAATATTTCTTCTTCGAATGATAGCAGTTCATAAATTAGCTGAGAAGAAAAGTAAAGACACAAATGCTATTGCTTTCTTTCAACATTATTTTATCTGAAACATTTCTTTCCACTTACAGCATTACAGCATACTTCATCAGATTCATTCTTCTAGATATATATATATATTCTTCAGGCAGGTCATTTATGACATGAGCTGAAGCTACAGCATCATCGTTACCATGCAGTATGTACTACCCCTGGACTTTGGCACAGGAGGAGGATGCTTCACACTCTCAAACTCGGACCTACTTGGGAATTCTGACCCCACTATGGAGCGCACAGAATTTAGTTTCCAAGATGTGATTGAGGAGATATATTGAATACTATCTCCTTTGGAATGTCCTCCACCTCGAGTGGTGAACAAAGCTTACAAAATGAGAGCTTCCGTAGAACCCAAAGATGCTGATGAACATCAGTCATTCAGATTTCTCCTGCAAATTTCCAAGATTGATGAAATTTCTGGATGCCTTTCTGACAAGATATGTGATCCAGGCAATAACAAGACTTTTTTCATGGCCAGTCAGCTTCCAGCCGTTTTTTCACCAAATTGGTATAGGAAGCATACCAATATTTACCACACAGAAGTTCCTACAGTGGATAAGGATCTTATGGCTTTTAATATGTCCGTACAACTTTTTTATAAGGTGGACAGACAAGTTTTTAATGCCACTTTGAAATTGGTTAGGAACGTTGTTTTGATCTCATCTCTTCTTGATTTGGCCTCTTCGGCCATTTATTGCTTGGCGGAAAAAGCAGGAAATGACCATGCTTGGGATGCTATTAGCTGCATCTCCAAGGTGATAAATAGGGCAGCACACCACATGATCTCAAATGCTCTAACGATTACCTGCAGTTTAGACCTGGTTAGAAGGGACTCTCTTTTGTGGTCATTGTTGCTCAAACAGCACCATGCCACAGCCCTGCATTCGCTCCCTTTTGGTTCTCCCCTCATGTTTTTGGGACAGAATTGAGGAAGCTAGAAAACAGGCAGTGCAGGAACTGCTCCTTCGAGTATCAGTCCAGACCCCTTGACACGCCTTCACCAAGAGCCATCTCAGAAAAGGGACAATAAATGCCAGCAGAATTATAGAGGCTATTCTCAGGCAAGACTACCCAATAGAGGCCAAGCGAGTAATAGGCAGTTGTACCCATCTACTTCTCACAGACAAACAGGGAGGGGGGAGAGAAAACAAGTTTTCTCCTTCCCTAAGCCTCCCAGCTATAAGCAGTGACTTGCCCTCCCTTCTGCACGTGGTCACCCACTCAGTGGGTGCCAGACTCCTTCTATTTTTGAGATGCGTGGAGCTCCAGTTAGTTTTGAAGGGGCTTCAGATCTCATTTGTCCAACCCCCTCCCCTTTTGTCCTTCCCCTTCAGGACAGACACTCAATAATCCCATGAAGGCAGAAACACTACAGAAGGAGATGAACACTTTATTAGAGAAATGGGCAGTAGAGGTATTTAAAAACCCAGCATCCTGGGGTTTCTACTCCAGACTCTTCTTGGTCACGAAACCCACTGGGAAGCTACGACCAGTAATAGACCTGAGCAACCTGAATCATTTCATCAAAGCACTCAAATTCAAAATGGAAAAAGCAAGGTCTGTCCATTTTTCCATCTGCCATTGGATCTGTCCTATGCTTATTTTCATCTCCCCATTCATGCCAAATCCCACAAATACCTTTGTTTTGGTTATCATGGAGTGACATACCAGTTCAGAGCACTCCCATTTGGCCTCAACATTAGCCCTTGGGTGTTCACAAGGACACTGGACTGTGTAGTAACACACTTCAGACTAACCTCATCATCCATGACGTCGGCATACCTGGACGATATTGTACAAAAGCATGTGATAAGTACGGTTTTTGGTTCAAGACATGAACAAACTCCTTTGTCTCCTTTGCAGCCTAGGGTGGACAGTAAATCTGGAGAAGTCAGACCTTGTTCCTTCCCAATATCTCATTCATCTAGCTATGGAGTTCTTAACCCAAATCAACAGACCTCTTCCAAAAAAGCTTTTATGGCGAGAGAGTTTCTTCAACTTCTCAGCCTCTTCAGTGCAGCTGCAAATCTTGTATCCTTAAGCCATCTTTACATTCACCTCCTGCAGATGTCACTCCTCTCTCAGTGGTGCCCAATATCCGCTCCACTGAATCAACGCATCATGATATCAATGGACTTCAAACATTTCCTATCTCATTTGCAAAACAGGGATTGGCTAGAGGCAGGAATACCATTAGAGGTCCCACAACCAGAGTTCACAATCTGCTCAGATGCCAGCTCGTCAGGTAGGGGGGCACACTTGCTCCCAGACTTCTCGACAGTCAGCAGCAAGTGGTCAAACCAGGTGAAGGCTCTTCACATCAACCGGCTGGAAATGAAAGCCATTCTCCATGCTTCCTGTGCTTGATTGGATCACATTCGTTCCAAGACTGTCTTGATTATGTTGGACACTTCGACAGTGGTAACCTACCTCAACAAACAAGGGGGAACAAAGTCACCAGATCTTTGCATTCTGATATGGGAATACCTCACATGGTACTACCTTCATCAGATCAACATTTAAGTCTGACACATTGTGGGCAGGCTCAGTGTCCTGGTGGACTGTCTGTCAATGAGAGTCCAACTGCTTCACACGGAGTGGTCTATTGATCTGTCTGTCTTCCTTTGAGTCTGCACCCTATGGGGAGGATTGATGGTGGATTTATTGTGACAAGGTGGAACAACAAGCTGCCCACCTTCGTCTCACCATTCCTGGACCTGATGGAGTGGACCATCGATGCTCTAGCAATCAACTGGGAGGGAATTTGAGCCTACACCTTCACTCCATAAGTTTTAATTCCGAAATTGATTCAAAAACTGAGGGGCACAGAATGCAAGATGATTCTTATTGCTCCTCTCTGATGGGACAAATCATGGGTAACCGATCTGCTCGACCTAGTGACAAATGTACCCAGACAAATCATAGCAACCCCAATACTGTGCAAACAGCCGCGGTTGCCAGTACTCCATCCGTGTCTGGAAAAACTACGCCTTCATGCATGGCTGTTGTCCAGCACGCATTGCATAGAAAGAAGTTTGACACTGCAATTGTGGAAAGGATCTCGTCAGCTAGACGGCCTTCCACTTTAAAAGCATACAAGGGAAAGTGGCAAGTCTTCACTGACTGGTGTCACTCACATGATGTCACACCCCTGTCAGCCGATATTCCACAACTGGCCAACTTCTGTCTCTTTCTCTTTGAAGAGAAGAAGTTAGCCCCCATAAAAGTTAAGGGATATCAATCCATGATTTCTGATACCTTCAGACATCATGAAAGAGAAGACATTGGTCACAACAGAGACCTTTCTGACCTGCTGACCTATATTTATTGATCCCAACCACGCTTATTGGCATTGTTCCCAAAGTAGAACCTGTCATGGGTCTTGACATGGCTCAACTCAAATAAGTTTGAGCCCTTATCTACTACTTTGCTAAAGCAGCTATCATACAAAACATGTTTTTTGATAGCCCTCACTTCTGCTTCAAGAGTGAGTGAACTACACACCCTGTCCATGGATTCGCTATCCACAATTTTGATCCGATGGGTCAGTCACTTTAATGATGCAGCCTGGCTTCATCACAAAGAACTGACTCCCATCCACTGGTAATCAAGAAAAAACATTACGTCAATCCCTCAAGAGAAGCAAACTTACATGACCCGGTCCTTGCTCTTAAAATATGCCTGAAACACATGAAGAACATACGGTCTGGACTCCAGAGACTCTTCCTGCCATTTAAGACAGGAAAGCAAGATATAACCCCACAAGCCCTCACAACCTGGCTCAAGAGAGTTATTATATCCATGTACTCTGACCTTTCACAGGACCAGGTACGAATTATGAAGATTTCAGCCCTGAAATTTGGGCAATCTCTACCAGCTTGGCGTTCAAACACAACATCTCCATTCAAGACATTGTGGAGTCAGTGGGGTGGCATTCACAGTCCACCTTCTTCGTCTTCTACTTGTGTGACATGGCTTCTCAACAAACTGAAAAACCTCTGGTTGCTGCCCAAACAGTCACCATGCCATGCAATCAGTAGCACAGCCTCATAATCGGGTATGAACAACCAACTTTCACTGGATTCGCCCAAAAAACTTCTATAAGAAATTGATGTGTGCAGGAACCCACAGGGTCATCCCACGCACACACATGACTTCAGTCATACAATTGTGCTAACTAACGTTGGGAGAATTTAATCCTTTTAGTAGAACATTTATTACACTCCTTTGGGGTGACTCAGGTAGAGGACGGATGCACAACATTTCCTCCTCATCTTACCTATTCTCCTAATGTTAGTGTGATTGGGTAATGTATTTGACAGAGAAAGTAAATTTGTAGTAAATTGTGTTTCTCCAAAAATACTTACCCGATCACATTACGAATAAGCCCTCCAACCCATCCCCACAAATGTGAGCATCCTGTCTCATGGATTGCTCAAGTTAAAACTGATGACATCAGGGTTCTGGATCATCACCTGGCAGGACAAGGGGAGCTAATATATAAGAGTTGCTTCCCTTTGTCTATATCTTATACAGACAAAAAGACTTTTTCACATCTATAGGAGGACTGGATTCTGGAGGTAGCAGAAAGTAATTCCTAACAATAATGTGATCGGGTAAGTATTGTCAGAGAAACATAATTTATTACAAAATTTACCTTCTGCAGACTTTATTTATTTCATGTCATTTTCTCAGCAAGTTCTATCAACTTGTATGATATGCTTTTGACAGCCCATAGTTTGGCATAATGTTGTCCTAAAGATGGAGGGAATTAGAGCATCATGAAGAAACCTCTGACCTTTGATATTCTTTTTTAAATTTACAAGGGAAAGTTGGAATGCCTATGAATTATTTTTTTGTTTAGCTGAGAGAAATGTACACAGTACACTATTACTTTTCTATTGGTGGTGATGTTGGTACAGAGATGACATTCCCACTATCCTCAGTAAATTTAAATGGAATAACTCTTATACATAAAGAATTTTATTCAGATTTCCCTCATTATAGCACTCTTCATTATATCAGGATTCCAGATATAATGAGGTCACACTAGGGATCCAATTATTATAAATAAATCACAGTTATTCATCAGTATTATTTCAAGTTTTCATCAGTTTAAATATTCATATAACCACTTCATTCTAGTTTGACATTTTCAAAATTTGGTATTACAGTATGCATTGGTTACTAATTAGCCATTACTTTTAAATGCAATTTTCCACTATAATTGTAGCAGCTAAGAGGCTATTAGACACCTGAGAGTGTCAGCAGAAAAAAAGCTAATGTGTCAGGTCTGTTTGTTGGGCTGTGCATGTATACCACACTGTTTGCATCATATATCTAAGCATGTAGTAGTTAATCCTCCCTTTGATCTGATCCAGCACATGGAATATTAGCAAATGCCATTTTGATAGTAATCCTCAAATACAACCCACCTGTACATGTAAAACCCTTATGTAGAATGTCAGTAAAACATTGTGACACCTTGAAGCATAAGGCTTGCCAGTAAAAAACTTTCACATGTGTTACTAACAGCAGAGTTTGTGCTTCTGTGTGTATGCTATTAAGAGTAACATACCATGTGTGTAACTGAAAGCAAACCCAGGACAGCTGATGAGGTTTGTTCAATGTCTGCATTATAATGGCACTCTCATAAGTGGATTTTCCATCATTGAGTTCCTTGAAATACTTGATTACTTGGAAGTTAGAAGTACATATAGTTTATGTGCATAAATAATGTTAATGTTCTATAGGATTAACATTTTCTGTACTCTGCACCTGCTCCACCATCATCAGCACCACACCATACACACATAGAGCACATAACACGTGGACATATTCATCTACAAGCTTTCTTCTTATATGGTGGTACATAATGAGATCAGCAATTATGGATTCCAACTCGTGCATTATAACAACGGATGGTTGTGTTTCAGTTCTGTATCGCTCATACCATATACTAGGTTTATCTCATGGATGTAAAATTTAGTGATTTTGTCCAAAAAGAGTGGTTTTAAATTTTTGGAATTTTATTGATTGCAGATGTAGGAAGGTTTTAGTTTTAGCAGGGACAAACAACAGTATTTTCTACTGTACCATAACACTGAATTACTCTCAGTTACACAACATTGTATTGAGGACATGTTAAAATGGCTTATATTCCATTAAGCGAGGGAAAAATTAAGATGAACAAATCATAAAATAGAACTTTGTCATTTAGTTGACACATCAGTCTGTTTCTTCTTATAATACATAACTCGATCATAATATCTAAGGATTATGACTACTACCTCGCAAATCCAGCCCTCCCAGCCTAAAATTTTTAGCTATGAGAGGTAAAAATTGTCAGCCCACACAGATGTCTGTCAGAGTGATCTCCCCTTAGATATAGGGATTGGCGCCAAATCCCATCTGTGCTTCAGTTAGTACTTCCAATAATACTAGATAGCATGCTCACTTGAGAGACTTCGCAAAACCGACATCAAGACTTTCTTTTACTCAACTATAGAGGAAGTTGGATGAGTTTTTCATCATCTCAGGGAAGTATACTCTATCTATATTTCCAACTATTTTTTATTCTTTTCTATCCAATATGAAGTTTTTCTATCTATTGTAGAATTACAACTTTGTCGTAATTATACATGTTAGGTATCCTTTTGCAGTTACCTGCATGGGTCATTAGTATGCACATTCAACAATGTGTACTCGACTTTTGTATGTTCTTTTTATAGACCTTTAAGTTGTGCAGGTAATTTGTTGTCCATAGAAAACTATAGTTGTGTCATGTCCACCTTGATAAGTTCAAAACAACATTTCACGCATGTCTCCTGTATACATTCTGCGTATGTTTGGATACATACAGGTAAGTTTTCAATAGATAATGTATAGTCAAATAGCATCTACTTCGATAGTTATAAAGTGACACTTCAGTGACTTTATTCGTATAGCCCGTCACTATGGCCCTTGCTTACAGGTAATTTTCAGTGAAATGATGTAGTAGCCCAGTAACATCCATTTCATAGTTTATGAAGTGACGCTTGACTGGCAACATTTGTATAAATATTCTATTGCTCTATTTATATTTACAGAGCCTAGAATATGGGCAGAACTAAGTGCAAGCAGTGTAAACACCTGAAGGGCATGGACAATAACCATAATACATATGTAGCATGTATGGGATGCCACTCAGGAAATACATGTCAAATATGCACTGTATGGATGGTGAGTCAGTGGACTACAGTACTGGGCAGACAAACTAAACAGAAAGTGAAAGCAGATCAGTGCATTTTGAGAAATGAGGATATCATTAGCATTGATGCTGATGCTGCTTCAGTCAGTAAAGTTCCTGATGGGCAAGTAGGGCGAAGCAAACTGCTCACCAGCCAATAAGTGAATAAGGAGATCCCTTTTGGCTACAGTGACACATAAAGCCACAGCTCCAGCTTTGCCACCTCAACTAGACAAGATTTGTATGGTGGTACCAATAAGCACGATGCCTCAGGCATTATGCAGTCTTGATTTGGTGAGATGGGATGTTTTCCTTCATTCTTCTTTACTCAAGCCTCACCATTCCATTGCTTTACAATCATTACCTTTTGGTTCTCCCCTGTGTTCAGAGGCCTCATTTAGATGAGAATAAGAATTTCCTCTTCAGCTTGCCTTACCTTTTTATTTTTATCAACATCAGTCTCAGCCCTAAGGGTGAGATGAGCATCGCCAGAATGAGATGGATGAACTCTGATAAACTACAGTTGTTTCTCCCACAACGGACCACTGTGGGCTTAGGTAAGAGGGGACTATTGGAGGTAGGTGTCTTGGGCAAAGCACTTTACTCCAGTTGCCTTGGCACTAAATGACCTACTTGTGTTGCTGTGCCATTAACACCAAACCAGACCAAACCAAACCAAACTCCCACAATAGCAATTTAGACAGCAGCAACCATCCCAGTAAAAAAATCAGTCAAATAAAGGGGAGAGGAAGCCCAGTTTCTCCTCCTCCAAGCCTCCTGATTAAACAACATTGACTCTCAGCCCCTACTGCCTACCAACAGTGTCTCAAGAGGTATCAGGCTACTTCATTTTCAGCAAAGTTGGATCGATGTATTTCCAGACAATGAATGCATTATACAAGTTTTCTTGTTGGGGCTATGGATTTTGTTCATCCAGTCGACTCCACTTTCATCCTCCCCTTCTATAATGAAGGTACTAACCAACCCTGAGAAGGCACTAATTTTTGAGGAGATTCCAGCATTGCTCAGAAAGCAGGCAGTGCCAGAAGTGAACAGAAAGCTTCAGCAGGTGACCAGCTTGAGCCAGCTCAACAAGTATATAGCTGCAAGCAAATTCAAGATGGAGACAGTACCATTAGTATGGCTTTCCTTAAAGAGGGGAGAGTTTGTGATCAGCCCCAACTTGAGGGATGCTTATTTTTATATCAGATTCATCCATCGTCTTGCAAGTTCCATCAGTTCACATTTCAAGGGACCATGTTTCAGTATTGGGCACTCCCATTTGGACTCAACCTCAGTCCATGGACCTTCATCAAGACAGTTGACTGCATTGTCACCCAATTTAGATTGACCTTGCCAACAGCAACTGCATCATACCTGGATGACATCTTACAGAAAAAAAATTGGTAAGTTTGATTCTGATTCAAATTATGAACAGGTTACTTTCCCTCCTCTCCCAGCTGGGCTGTCTTGTGAATGGAGAGAAGACAGATCTGTCTTCCTCCCAGCATTTTGTCCATCTTGGCACAGAGTTTATGACACATTGCAATTTAATTCACCTTCCCTCCAAGTGCATTGCACACATTATCGAACTCACCAAGTCAGCCTTTCGGAAGATGTGGATTTCTGCGATAGAGTTTCTATGGCTCCTCAGGCTCTTCATTGTGGCTACAGATCTTCTTCATTGCAGCCTGCTTTTATGCACCTTTTGCAGTAGGCCCTCTTGGCTCAGTGGCATCCCCTTTTGAGAAAATCAGTGGCAGACCAGATGGTGGCTATTGGCAGTAATTCCTCTGGAGAACCCCCCATCTGAAGTTATGGTCTATACAGATGCCAGCACGTAAGATTAGGGTGTCTTTGCCTCAATCAGTGACAACATGGGGAGGTGGGGTGCCAGAGGAGAAGGTCCTTCACATAAATCTCCTGGCAATGAAGACCATAATCAATGCCTTTCATTCCTGGCAGAACTTCCTCTTTGGGAAGGTTGCCATCATAATGTCAGACAATTATGTGGTGGTCAATTACCTTTGCAGACAATGATGGACCAAACCATCAGATCTCTGTGGCCTGGTCTATGATTGGTGCTTCCAGCATCAAATCACTGTACAAATAAGACACATTCTGGGCAGACTCAGTTTACTAGCTAACTCATTATCAAGGCAAGGTCACTGAGTTGTCTCTCCACACATCAGTCTTCAATCACATTTGCACTCTTTATGGTAGTCTGATGGTTGACCTCTTTGTGACCAGGTAGAACCACAAGCTACCGACCTTTGTGTCACCAATACTGGATCCAAAAGCCTGGGCAGTATATGCTCTGTTGTTTATTTGGGGTGGAATTTGGGTGATACACCTTCCCTCCAACTGTTCTGATTCAGAGAGAAAATAAGGGAGCAGACCTACAAGTTGGTCCTAATTGCGCCTCTCAGATGGGACCAATCCTGGGTCAGCAGTCTACTCAATCTACTGATAGACATTCCCAGGAAGATCCAAACAGTTCCAAACCTGATTAACAGCCTAGATTGTAGGTCTTCCATCCCTGTCCAGACAGCCTTCTGCTTCATGTCTGGATCATATCAGGAAAGCCCTGCACAGAAAAGATTTCAGCAATTCGGTTGTGGAGAGGATCATTCAAGCTAGAAGGCCCTCCACCTTAAAGGCATATGAAGGAAAGTTGCTTGTCATTACATGCTGGTGCAGTGACAATGACATCGTTGTCTTGTGGGCTTCATGATTTCCAAACCTATCAGATATCATTGGAGAGCAGATATAGGTCATGACAAAGATGTGTTCAATTTGCTGGCCAACTTTGATGGAATTGGTGCTGGTCACTCACACTGTTCCCCAAATGGAATCTCTCATGCTGCTATCATACCAGACCTGCTTCTTGCACTGAATCTGTGGACCCATTGGCAGTTGCGCAGATATCCACATGACCTTGTTGATGCCAGGACAACCTCATCACAGGCATTGGTTTAAAGCTTTTGCTGAATTCACATTAAAATTTTCTTTGGCAAGAAAACAACATATGTTTCTCTTTGCCTTTGGACTAAGGCTTTGCGCCAATTATGTTTTGCTAGTACCGGTAGTTATCCCTCAGTTATGCTGTCTCTCGTAAGTGGAATGGTTTTACCCTCCATTTGAGGCCCCTTATCACAACATTCTCTGAGGAGTTACCAAGGTAGTGGTTGGATGCTCATACATTTCCTCCTCCTCTTACCCATTCTCCTAACAATAATGTGATCAGGTAATGTATTTGAGGGAAAAAGGACATTTTTATTGCAAATTTTGCTTCTCCAAGAATTCTTACCTGATCACAATAACAATTAAACCCTCCCACACCTATTAATGTATCATCACTCAAGCTTAAACTGAGAAATATCCATTATATGGGTAGCCATATAGTGGTGGCAGGGAGAAGTTAATTATAATGGTATCTTGGAAGAGTTTCTTTCCATAGATACTATTTCTATAGTCTGCATGATATATAGGTGGGGGAAAGATGAATTATTTGTCATTCTAGCAGGACTGGAGTTTGTAGGTAGTGGAAGTTAATTCCTAACATTAATGTGATTGGGTAAGTATATTGCTATATCATACCACTAAATTCTACAATACAAACTATATTACTATATAAAGTAAATTCTCGTTATGTTTACATTTTTTTTTATGCAGCACTACTCTACATTGTTTTAGGTATTTTCAGGCTTTAATTCTCAAAATGTTTTTTCTTTATATCTATTTCAGCATGTCCATGAAACACTCAATGAACATTCAGACACCTTGGGAACAAAGTAAGTATTTTATGATGATTTGCCCCAGGATTGGTGTGTACTTGTCCTGTTTTACTTTACTTTACTTATTCAGTATGATGATGGTATTAAGTGGGAATAGATTTATCTCATTTGTATGTCCACCCATTAGACAAAATTCTGACTGTTTATCCCAAAACTTTTGAAAAAATTTTGTTGACTGCGAATTCATGTATTTTTGAGGGGAAAGTTTTTAATCATTTTGCAAAAAATGACATTTTTTGTTAATTAATTCATATTGATGCCTCTGATTAGGGAGGGGGTCCTGTTTACTCTTCGGTGGAGCATTTTACCTTGAGTCTTTAAATTTGTGCTTTGAAGCAACCATGAAATAAATATTTCTCAATAATAATTTTTAACTCAAGCTTAAGTTCATAAGTTTGAGTTAGCAATATTACTGTAGTATCAGAAATTTTTGTGGGTGACTAATTTTTGGGGTTTTTGTTGTAGCCCCAAACCATGAATTTAAATACCAAATGAAAAATTAGCCACAAATGATGATGACCCCTACCCCCCTCCGCCCATTTTTTTTACTGTGTTTCATTTCTAGAGATTAACAAAGCTACTGGCATTTGATAAATCAACATAAACACCATAATCTGGTAATAAAATATTAGCTTTTACACGTGTTTGTTTTCATTTAACACTTTGAAAAAAGAATTATAAAGCATTTTATATTAGTTCAATGCACACTTATTGATATGGTATCCAATAGCTGTAATTTCTACTCACTGCCTTAAATCAATATGTGAGGTAAGTGATGAAAGAGAGAAACGAGAAAAAGCATAAGGCATTCAAACCCTAGTAATACTAAAAATGAAAGAAAGAAGAAGATAAAAAATACTAGCATAGAAAAATTAAATTTAATACTTATTCAAATTGATCCTTCATTCAAGTACTACTGTTGTTGAAAAATTTAAATCCTCCTGAAAGCACATTTCATTTTATCCATGCATTTTTAATCCAAAAGAACAACAAGCTGTAAAATACTAGAACTATTGCTTGAAGCACTATTATTAATGAAACACTATGTATATACACTAATTACATTAGAGTATTAAAGCTCACACTTCACTGATTTTTGGACAAAGCCAATGTATCAACATCATCTCAATTAAGTCGCATGGTACACACAAATGCTTGTCAGGTTAATAATCCCCAAGCTGCAGAATTAAACAAGTTGAAGTTGGTCTGTACATGAGGCTGGCACAAGCAATGGAATGATTCCACTGTCTTTCAATTTAGTTAGCATCTTCGCACTTTGGTGGGCTCTAAACACATAAAATATTGCCACTGCCTGCTGATTGCATTGAGCAAGAGGCAGCCAGTCACATGTTTTGTTCACTGTATGGACAGTGGTTTAAGTAAGAGATCATACAGATGTACGTTAATAACCAATTGGCTTAGTGTTGTTGGCTCTGTTGGCTTCCTTTGATGTTGAGCACCCAGACGAAAACACGGTGTAAGTGATTGATCTTGACAGGTGTTTTACTTGTGTTCATAGAGGTAGTAGTATTGTTTTAGTGTTGTTGGCTGTGTCAGTTTCCATTGATTTTAATCACTTAGATGAAAACATGGTGTAAGTATTGAACTTGTCAGGTCTTTGATTTGTGCTCATAGATGTAGTAGTGCAGTGTTAAACATTCAAGTGACCACCATTTGTGTTGGCATAGTTTTATTATTTTGTATTCTTTATTTTGGGTATTTGTAAAGGTTAAACCACAATATTAAATACTTACTAATATGCAAACTTTGACAGGCAAAACCACAAATTTATGTACCCACAAAAATGTCTTTTTTGCAAAACCACGAAAATTGAGCCCCATGAAAATAAATGATACTACAGTAACTAGAGCAAAGTTGGTGCAGTGGAAATTTCAGAACTCAGTTTTTTCTTTAATTTTATTTAAATATTTTCTAAATTTAATTGATGTTGAACATTTTTAAAGATTATCGGACACGATTATTTACAGAATTTTGCTCAACTCCATGTACTGGCAATCATTTTTCAATCGACTTTGTACTGAAATAGGTTTTTTAACATTCATCTATTCATCTGTTGTACATTTATTTGACTTATCAGAGGGTTTTGATTCTTTAAATAAGTGCATTTGCATATGGCATTTTGCATCAAAACTTATACATTATTTTAAACTTTGGAACACAAATGGAGTTTTTTGTCAATAAAATACCATATGATTCCAAAAGTTGATTAAATAACTTAAGAAATGCATTGGGACATGCTGCTTTGCTGTATATGTTGAAACAATCTTTGTCAATTGTTACCAGTTTTATTATGTACATCTTTTATAAATATTCGCATATGACATTTTTCAATCAACAGGTCCGCAGGAAATTTAGGGGAAGCACCAAGAGGGACCCGCCCACCTGGTTACCTTGGTAAACACAAAGGTCAAAGTTCAAAGGGCCTTGCCACAGAGGCTCAAGAGATTGTAAAAACTGTCAAGGCTGTAATTGACAACCAGCGTAAGTTTCATGCTAAAAGTCAGTAATTTCCTCACAATAAGTTTGGAGTGTGTTTTAGATTCTTTCTCATATATATATATATACACCATAATTAACCTAAATAACCAGACCCTCCAATTTTCTGAACAGCATATTTTCAGAATTTGTTATAACTTAATATAATACACAAAATTTCCAGACTTCAAGCAAATGTTTTTTTTAAAAAGCTGACAAAATATATAAATTAAAGTTGGAAAGTAAACTAAGGAATATTTTACCTGTACTAAAAACACTGTGTTACTGCTCTATGGCCTAAAAATATGTAACAGAAAGAAAGTGAAACCAACAAAATCTAGTAAAATCAGCAAGCAATATTTCTAGACAATTAAAGTGAAAATTCAAAAGACACTTACAATAACATGAATTAAAGTCCAAATAATCCTAAGTGTCCTAATCACAGGTCCAAAAATGTAGAATGTTCCAAATGAATTGATGTACCACATTGATGTAATCCAGAATGTTTTCAATGAATTCACATAAATCCCAAAAAGTCCTAAAATCTATGAGCACTTTAGCATTCAAATGAATATTTTAAATAAATAATTCCTCTCTCTGAATTTTATATCTGATTTCAACAACACAACTAAAATAGATTTTTTACAGACTGATCTTTTAGAACCAAAATTCTAGAATAGGAATGAATTCGTTTACCAAAATCTATATAAATAATCATGCCTACATGACCTATGTCACATCACAATATGTGTAATTCCAATGGGAAAAATACTGGCCTACCTGACAATTCTCACATCAGAATATGAGTAACTTTTATGGAAAATTACTTTGTATACCTGACATTTGTCAGACATGGAAATAACAGTCCAGCTGCTAACAAAACCGGCCTTGAATTCAAATGCGATGTAAACATGTTTACAAAATGGCCATAATCTGACAAAAGTACAACTTACAATCATGGACACATATTATAAATTCAATATACATAACAACTGGTAATTAAGTAGTCAACCATAAGCTCGTGAAACTGCTTTGATTATCCTAATTATCACATGGATTAACAGAAAGTGTTACCAATAGGCAGCAATAAAAACAAATGAGATACTCCACAACTTGTAATCAAGCAGTTCGCTAAAGAAAGCAAGTCACAAGCTTGTTAAAGGTGATGGTGAAGGAAAAACAATCTTCCAACTTAAAACAGTTGGTTAAATTAACGAATGAATCACTTTGATAGCTGTAAAATCAGTGGTCATCAGTGTTACAGCAAGCCAACATGTGATTGCAGGCTTTTATTTTTTACTGCTGGAAAGTGTACACAGGGAGACAAAGCGGTTATGCACATCCATTTCTGTTCTCATTAAAGTGGATTAACTTGTGATAAAAAGTCTTTAAACATGAATGTGGGTTATTATCTTTGTTTTACCTTTTACAGTAAACTAAATTGGGTTTACATTTATTTGTGATAAAGTTGTCAACATCTCCCAGGTGTGAGTTTCACAAGTTCTTGTAGTCTCAGTTTTATTAAATGGCATATTTCCCCATAACTACCTCATTTTGGATGTTGTCGGTTCAGTTTTCATACCTATTATAGCAGTACTTCAGTCTTCATACCTATTATAGCAGTACTTCAGTCTTCATACCTATTATAGCAGTACCAATAATCGTATTCTGCAATTAAATATCTGAACCAGTCTAAGTGATTTGGCTCCTATACATATTTAGGCAATCATTGCCATGTTTTGGAATTATAGTGTCGAGATTACCTCATGCATTTTTGAAGGACAATATGGATTATCATTCAGATTTTCAGAGGTAAGATAATATGACAAAATTTGTATTATTTTTGTGATCCACCCTGTTGTCAAAGACAATCTTTACATTGATATTCTTCATTAACAAGTTTCTAGAGAGACTTGTCACCAATGGCAGTACATGTACACGATGAAAAGAATGTCAGTTTTACCAACAAAAAGACAAACAAACACTAGAAATGCAACCAGAATTTTTTATTTGTAAAAGAAAACATTGAAACATTATCATGAAAGTTTTCTTTATTGGCAAGCAAGGATATAGCCAGCAAATCAACATGCCCATTGATACACAATCCTGACAATAAGATAATAATTTTCTTGACAAAATATTTGGGAAAACTGACAGTGTTCATTAGTACACAGATTATTTAGACGGAGAGAAAAGTAATTATTTCTTAGTGTCGAGATATTTAGGTCAGTTACAGTATACTAATAAAGCTTTTAGGCAAACAGTGCAGGATTTTTTTTTTACCTTGGCTTTTTTTAGTTCTCTTCATAAATGTATGTATCAGAGGTTGTTGGTGGTGGGGAGTCACTGAGCTATAGCAAATTAACTATTGGCATTTAAATGTATGAATTTTCTTATATACATGTACTGGACAAAATTGTAAATATTGCTGTTTCATACAAATATACACTTTTATGCACAGATAATGGATAGAAATTTGTTTAAGAATCAGATCAAATTTGGATGAATTGTATTATTGCAGCCTTAATTCTGACACATATTGATGTCATTGCTTTGTAAGAAAAATTCTAATTAGACACTATCTTGATTATTAAAGTCTAATAAGCATCTTTACAAAGACATTTTCTGATTATTACTTCGATCAGACTCTTCATTTTGTCTTCAGATACATTACCTGATCATAATACATTGAGTCAGTGACTTTTTGCACTGCTTTGAAAGGCAATTTCAAGACCCAAGCATCAACAGGCATTTCTTTTCTTTGTACATCCACTACCATGCAAACCCAGTCAGCCAAAGCTAAAACTGACATTTGCCTTGTCTTTTGGCTTGTCTTAGCAACAGAAATGCTAAAAAGTTGTTTGCTTGTTTAGGTGGACAGCAGACTAGAGTGGTCTCCCCATGGATTGAGGGATTGTCACCAAAGCCTGTCAGTCATCAGTTACTACATAACGTCATGCTTGGAAGTATGCTTTTTCTTGTGGCTGTGCAAATACTGAATTCATTTGTTACTTTTCATAAGTTGAGCAAATCTTTGGACTTTTCTCACCTTGGGGAAGTAACATCCAACAATTTTTCTGTCTATTTCTTGCTCTGTCTTCATCATAGATGAATATTTTACACTTCAGTGGTCAAATTTCATCATACGATAAGCTTGTCAGAGCCATCCTAATTATCTGCTATATGCTCTGTAGTACTTTTTTCGGCTTAGAGCTTGATCAGGGGTCCTAGGTGGCCATTTGGTCTAAGGCACTTGCCTTTACAGACCACTGATATCTCACCACTGTCTGTGTGGGTTTGAGTCTCAGCTCACCAACATGGGTGTGTAAGAAAGCTTGCCAGCAGCTTCTTTTGGGTTGATGGTTCTTTCTGGGGTCTTCCCAGATTCTTCCTCCGCCAAATATGTTGGCCACTATGTATAACCTATTATGTGCTGAAAAATAGCATTAAACCCTACAAAAACCAAAACAGTACTCGATCATGTTGATGAATTGTGTTAGTCTGATGTTACATTTTGTAAGATCATTTCTGTTATTTTCTTTGGCATTTTTCTTTGCTCATAGTGTCCCCTTCACAGTCATGCATCACATGACTGATTTCACCTGTGTATGCCACTGTTCTTCTCTCACTATTTACAGGTTTCAACCTAGTGGACAGGATTAAGTATATGGGATGCAAGTATTTCAAGATGGCTGAAGATAATCACTTTACCTGTATAAATTGTATGTGGTGAATTTAAGTTGGTCTGGGGATGTATGGGTGACTGTCACTGATAAACAACTAATTCAGGCGAATGAGAAGCTATGATGTGAAAATACCATCAGTCTTGTCAGCAATTCTGGACATCACAAGCTTCTCTCACAGTGTCAGCTCCACAACCACCCACATTGACCCACCTGAACCATTCCTGGACATTCCATCACCTCATATCCCTGGTACTGAGTATTGTGATTATTACCTTGATATCCAGCACCAGAATTGGGCGCCAGAAGTCAGCTGTTCCCGGACCATGCCTCCACAGCCTTGACCTAAACCATCGACTACTGGGAATGTGTATGGTGATCTATTTTCACTGTATACTCAGTCCAAAGTGCCACAACCAGAGCATTCAGTTATAGCACAGAGACTACTGGGCCAGTACTGACATGGTACAGTGCCCCAACTGAACCATTTCTGGATGTTCCATCACCTCATACAGACCCTGTTACTGGCTGTGGTGATCATTCCCTCGTTAGGCAGTACCATACTTGGGCACCAGAAATCAGCTGGTCCTGGATCGAGTCTCAAGCTCCAGCAGAGCCTCGACCTACATCGTCTATCACCATGGCCATGTATGATCATCTGTCTTCCTGGTATACCAAGACACAGCCCCAAAACTGAGCATCCAGCACCCAATCAAGACTGTCATGGCTGCCTATCATAACCATCACCAGATTTGGTGAACCTCTCTCCTTCACTATCTGGTACCAGACCCATGGTAGCATTGCAGATCAGCACCAGACAGGTCCATTACCAATTCCAAATCCATTGCAACCCAATACTGGCTACAGTGATTCCCCATTCTCAGACACCTGAGACCTGCTTTAGACCTTTTGATGTTTCTCAAGTGAATACCTGGAGATCACTATGTTCCAGCATAGGTGGACTCCCAGCTTTGTTCACTGTCCTTGACATCCCACTTCACCAGTTCAGTCTTTACTACCTTTGCAGAAGGTTTTCTTGCCACACCACTCATGCAAGTTCAAGGACAAATGCTCACAAGTACTATCTTCCTTCCTCAGTTGGATGTTGTCCTGTTGTCCAGGGTAGACTTAGTCATTCATGCATCAATTAAAATAGTCTTTGCACCTCTATCTCCTCCTGTTCCATCAGTGGCCTCTTACAGAATTCCTGCATTTGTCAGTCTGTTAAAGAATAAAAACTTAGCCCTTTTCAAATTCGTTTTTACAATCTGGTTGAGTCAGTGACTTTTTGCACTGCTTTGAAAGGCAATTTCAAGACACAAGCATCAACAGGCATTTCTTTTTGCAGCAATGACTCCCATCAACTTTCACCCAGCATTTTACAAGACATATGTGATAGTCTTTTACACTGAAGTCCCAGCTTTTGGCAAAGACATTGTGTGCCTGGGAATATCGACACCTTTCTCTTTGTGCTTGGACTGGAAACCCTTTTTAACATGCAACAGCTGGTTCACAATTTCTTTGCTATTGGCTTCATGCTCAACTTGGTCTTGGTGGCTATATTTCAGCAGCCTTGACATAGCCTAGACCCCTTCAACATCTGAAAGTGATGCATTCTTATCCATGTCTGAGTTTCCAAAGACCATCACAAGGCCATCTTAAGATTGCACTTTATGCCAAAGGGGCGAAAATCATGCCAGCCCAGCAACTCAGGACATAATACTTGGAGAGAAAGTCCAGTTTTGACCCAGCTTCTCTTCATGATAACTTTCTCACAGAAAATCATGCCATGCCCATTTTCCCTTTTCCTGATACCCCACTGGGGAAAATTATTCACTCTTCATCACTGAATGGGAGACACCTTGTCCCCACAACCCATGACACTCACAAGAAAAGAGCAGTCAGGTTCCTTCACCAGACAACCCCACTATGATCTTACATCAAACTCTTTCAAGATTGTTGCTGTCCCATCCAGCACCTTTGGTCACCCAAGTTCAGCATGGATACCCCAAACCCTGTCCCCAGTACCATTCAGGCGGGAGACCCTTAGAGGTCAGATTCACAGGGTTAGCACCCCTCTGTTGCAAGACACAAAATCCTTTGTTTCGCTCTTGTTTTGTCTTGTATTCCTTGTCAACAAGATGAAATCATATTCAGTCCAAGCTTTTCATTCATCTGGTATGGGGTCCAAAATTCCATATGGTTTCGAGTTTGTCTTCCCCTACAATGTCCCTTGGGGATCACCCTGGTGGTTCTACTTCCACTTCAAGAGTCATATCTTAGCCTGGGAATCTTTTTGTCTCTTGGATCCTCTCAGTGCAGCTGCAAACCCTTCTGTCCTGAGCTGTCAGTTCGCAAGATTCCTGCAGATCACACCACACCCTCCCATTCTCAGTGGCAGTCAAAACTTTGCCCATCAGACCCAGTGATCAATGTTTCGGATTACACGAGGTACCATCTCAGCAAATGGGAAGACCTCCCCCAGTTCACAGCTTGTATCTCACTGACAGATTAATTGGCAGATGTCATGATCTGCATGGATGCTAGCTTGACTGGCCACAGTGCCCACATCCTGCCCTCCTTCCAAGTGAGTGGGATTTGGTCCCTTTAATAGTATCCCATGCATATCAACCTCCTGTAGATGAAGGTATTAGTGATTACCTTTTGATCATGGCAGGAGCTGTTATCTGGAAAGGGCACTCTCATTCTTCCTGTCCTCTCAGTTTTCATCCATTATTTCAGAAGGCAAGAGAAAACCCAATCCCCAGACATCTGCCTTCCAATTTGGAATTTTTTCAAGTGTGCCACATACCAGCATGCTGAAGTTCCTTGCAGACTCATCATTCCAACAGAATCAGCACATTCACACTGCATGGTCCTTTCATACCTTGGTCTTCAGTTGAAACTGTACCAGTAGAGGTCGTTCTTTGCAGTCCTTCTTGCGACGAGGTGGAATGCCAAGCTTCAGACCCTTGTCTTGTCAGCCAAAAATCCAAGAGCCTGGGGAGCCAATGCCCTTTTCCTGAATTGGAATGGTCTCAATAAACATGCCTTTCCCCTTACACCTCAGATTCCTAAAGTCTTGCAGAAGTGAGGGAATCTAAGGACCGAGTAATTCTGATGATTCTCCTTAAACAGGAAACAACATGGATCAGCTACCTCAATCCAGCAGCAGAGATTCCCAGCACCACACTGCCTTCTCCATGCCTGCTGAATCAACCACAAATGCAGGTTTCCATCCAACACCAGAGATGTGAAACTTGCAAGCATGGCTCATATCAAACAAGCCCTCAGGAAGAAACTTCTCAGAACTAGTGGATGACAGAATTGCTCAAGTAAGATGGCTCACCACTTTGGAAATCTAATAGGGGAAATTACATTTTCTCCAAGAATTGTTAGCAGAGCACACACTTAAAGTCTCAGTACCATGAATATCTAACTTCCTCCGGTACTTTTCAAAGAGATGAAGTTAGCTCCCATCAGAATCAAGAGCTACCATTCCACGATCTCTGATACATTTTGCTTTCATGGATGGGAGGATATAGGCCAGAACAAAAGACCTTTCCACCCTTTTTGCCAATTTTGACTTGTCTCAACCGAAGGATTTGACCCATTGTCTAAATTGGAATCTTCAGTGGGTTCTGACATGGTTGATTAAAGAACCCTTTAAACCATGTTTCAGGATTTGATTACTCATCTCTCATACAAGACCTCATCCTAGTCACCTTAGCTACAGCAAACAAAATCAGTGAAGATACGAGCCTTGTCAGTCAACCCAAAGTATCTGCAGTTTCACCATGGTTCAATTTCTGTCATGATGACCCCTGCTTTCATTGCCCACTAATTGGGATCTGCCCTTTGTCTTGACATTGTTGTCTTCTTTGGACCTTTCATTCCAAGGCATAATCAGGGCTCTGAAGTCGTACCTGAAGTGAACTATGCTGATCAGAAGAGGAAGTTCTTGCTTGTTCTTACCAGTCAAAGACAGAAGGGATGATATTTCTGCTCAGGCTCTGTCATCCTGCATATGATGGGTTATCTGCTTAGCCTACAAGAAACTAACACTAGTCCAGTTGAATTTTACATGCATATCGACTCACAAAATTAGGTTAGCACAGCATTCGAGAGCAACTGAGATGTAACTGACATCAACCTAGCCAGGGGATGTAGGTTAGAGATGGCATTTTCAAGCTTGTAACTGAAAGACCTTTCATTCTAAAGGACTTAGTTTGACCTGGTGATTCCTATACCAGCAGTACAACAGGCTACCTTCCCAGATCGTTCAGCAGCTTCATATGCAGTGGGTTACTCTACTTCAGCTGGATTTGTGGGAGTGAACATTTTGTCTCTAAATCGTGTCCATGCATAAACCATGTGCTAACACTGGCCCATATTTCACTCAAAACTCAAAGCTGCTTCATATATATTAGGAGACCAATGACAGGGCCAACTCCAGGGTAAGTAGATGTAACTCATTCCTGCTCTTACCTATTCTCCTAATGTATTGTATTTGGGTAATGTAATGAAAAAGAAACAATTTTAGAGTAAAATATGTTTCTTCAAAAATACTTACCCAATCACAATATGGGCACACCCTCCCAAGTCCTTCCAGCAGTTACATCCCTGAAAAAGCATGCATATCCACTCTAGTAGTAGCTGACAGTTAATGAGATTTGGTGCCAATCCCTCTATCCAAGGGGAGACCACTCTAATATGACTTTCACATTGACAAGTAGATGATCTTTTAGTACTTCTGTTGCTTTGACAAGCTAAAACTCATGGCAAGTGTCTTTTTAGCTTGGGAGGTTCAATTTGTGAGGTTGTGGATGTATTCCAAATGTATTATGGTTCAGTAAGTATTATCAAAGAGATATATTTTATTCTAAAAATTGGTTTTAAGTCAGCTATAGGTTAAATTGCTATAGATTTTAAAGTTTCACCATTTATTTTTGCAGTAGTATAACAATTTATTTTACCTTGTTACAGATGCCCAGATTTGGCCTGCTACTTCAGAATGTTAGGAGAAGAATGTTAAATCATTAAAAATAATTATTACTCTGGGGCACAATCTGACAAAATTTACATAAATATCTATCTGTAAACATGATTATTAAGATTTACATGCTGTACTATAGCTGTAATGAGTTCTGACATCAGTGTTGTTCATCAATGATTATTGATACATGCACTGCCTTTTTTGGTTATCGTAAATTTAGTAATTTAAACAAGTTTTTATCCCCTCATCTGAAGGTGCAGGAGGATATAGTGATAGCAATGTCTGTCTGTCCATCTATCAGTCTGTCCATCAGTCCATAGACAAGGCAGTTTAGTTTGCTGTGGTCTTTTTGCCCCTTACCCTTGGGAAAAAGTAGAAGAATGTTTTAATTGTGGGGCTGCTAGGTTCATAGTCAAGGTCGCTGGAGTTGAACATTTTTATTTTCTCTTCTGCATGATAAGTCAGTTTTCTTGGCCTGATTTTTATAAAACTTCATAGACCGAGTACACTTAGGCAAGGGCAGTTCCAAATCGATTTTGAGGTCCAGAGCTGAAAGGTCAATGTCACTGAAGCTGACATTATAAATTTTGTTTCACCTGGCCATAAGTCCAGGTGAGCTTATGGTATGGGACTTCATCCATTGTACATCTGTGCATCATACATTATTCATCAACACTTTCATTTTTTTCTCCAAAACTGCTTGGCAGAATTCAACCAAATTTCATAGGTGGCATCCTGGTGCAAGTGTTTCTCACATTTTTTAAATGATGCTTATCTGCAATAAAATATGTCCACTGTATCTAAAAATGTTAAAACAACTTCTAAAAAAACCACTGTACAGAATTTGACCAAAATTTAATGGAAAACATCCTGGGATCAAGGTCATTAAAACATTTACAAATGATGCCAATCCATCGTTAAATATGACCTACATTACTAAAAGTAGAAAAACCTTCAATAACTTCTCAAAAAACCACTGAACAGAATTTGACCAAATTTGACAGAAAGCATACAGGCATGAAGGTCTTCATGGCTCACACAAATAATACTAATCTGAGATCAAATATGGTCACAAGTACTAAATATAGAAAAACATTTAACAACTTCTTCTACAAAACCCTCAGCAGAATTTGATCACATTTGATAGAAATCATCCTGGCATCAAGGCCTTTAAACATTTTTCATCAAATATGGCTGCATTTACTGAAAATAGACAGAAATCTTCAAATGATTTATCATAAAAAAAAATGCTGAACAGAATTTCAACAGATTTGACAGAAAGCATCCTGGTGTTAAAGCCTTTAATGTTTTTTTACAAATGATACCAATCCACTATAATATATGGCAACCATTACTAAAAATAGAAAAATGTATAAATGTCTTCTTCTCAAAAACCACTAAACTGAATTTGACCTAATTTAATAGAAAGCATCCTGGCTTGAAGCACTTTCAAATTTTTACAATTAATGACAATCGCAGTCAGATATGGCCACCATTACTAAAAATAGTAAAATCTTTCAATAACTTCTTCTAAAAAACCACTCAGTAGAATTTGACCAAGTTTGACTGAAAGCATCCTGGCATGAAGGGCTTCAAATTTGTATAAATGATGCTAATCCCCCATATAATGTGGCCATCATTACTAATATTAGTAAAAACCTTAAATGACTTCTCAAAAATGGCTTAGCATAATTTGATCCAATTCAACAGAAAGCATCCATGCACAAAGGGCTTTCAGGTTTGTACAAATAATTCAGTGCCTTCATCAAATATTGCTGCCATTGCTAAAAATATAAAAAAAACTTTCAAGAACTTCTCAAAAACTGTTCAACAATTTTTTTATTTTTTTTTAAACTTATGATTTGGTGCCAAGGTTGTTGAGCCTCAGATTATGTCTTAATACAAATACATATCTGAAAGTTTTTTTAATTACAGTATTATTATGCTTATAACAACATAATGGTAATATTTACTTCTCATTAACAAGTCTGAGGTCTTTTTGAGAGAGACAGAGACAAACACAGAGTGAGTGAACATATACTTAACATTATGGTTAAAATACCTATTCTGTACCCCATGTGTCTCTGGCAGTATTTTTTTTTCCTCTCTGACCAGTGCTGCTTAAATATATCTTACTCACAATTCTTGTAAAATATAAAAACTTTCAACTTGACAATATTCTTTAAGCAAAAACCTAAATTGCAAAACATATGACAACATTTTTGTTCAGTTCTATGTTTATATGAACCATTTTGCTATCATCAGTATTGTATTTCACAATTTTTTTATTATCCAAAAATCAAACATACATTTTTCTTTTAAATTCAAGTTATGTGATATTTTATCCTGAACCAAATTAACCAGATCTGCACAAAAGGTTTTAGATTTCATACATTGCACAAAATAAATGTTCTATTGTTTCAAGTTCATTTCCACAAAAGTCACAGTTTTTGACTTATTTTTGGACAGGCTAATAATAAAAATGAATTTGTTACAAAGATATGATGAATGATGCAAAAATTAAACCAAATAAACTTAGTATTTTTGTACTTATCAAAATATTGTAGAAGTCTTTTCATCCTTTCTTCAGTAAAGATTTGGTGTTCAAAAAGTATCCCAGATTGATTTTTCAGACAAATCTGTGAAAACTGAAGTGTCAGCAGCAAACTGACTAAATTTAAATTTCATATCTATTTTAAACCAGAATTATCATTATTCTGTCTAACGAGCAAGGCCAAAAATTCGGAACTCAAGATAAAGATATATGGAGACTGTAGATACCCTGCGGTCTACAATGCCTCTCTGTTTGAAGGAAATTGGTTAGAAATCCATTTTGTGTTAATGCAGCTGATATGTTTGTATAAAAAATCTTAACCCGTTTACATATTGATTCCCCGAATCCCCAAAATACTTTTTTAAAAATCTCTATGAGTTAGACAGTCAGGAATTTTTTGTGTTTCACTAAAATCCAAAAGATCATAATATTTTCACTAATGTATCTACCTTTCTAATCTTTTTGTGTTGAAAGGTCCAGAACTGACTTAATACAATTGACAATAAATACATCCTAATGGAGACTTGTAAGGAATAGAAAGTAAAGTAACTGGCCTCCAATTCTTTAGATCACCTAGCAGTAAGACCAGGTGAGCTTATGTTATGGCTCTACATCCATCATGCATCATGCATTGTGCTTCATGTGTCCATCAACAATTGCTATTTTAAACTTTTAAAAAACTTTTGGACCAATTTTGACCAAATTTGACACAGGGCATCCAAGCATAAAGGTCTTTCAAATTTGAATAAATCTTGGAGATCCACCATCAAATATGGCCACCATTACTAAAAAAAGTAAAACCCCTTTTCATTCTGGCCTGAAACCTTTCAAATTTTTTCAAATGCTGCCTATCCAGCATCAAATATGGCCACCATTACTAAATATAGACAAACCTTCAAACAACTTTCTTCTCCAGAACATTTAAATAGAATTTGACCAAACTTGACAGAGAGCATCCTGGCCTAAAAACCTTTCAGATTTGTACAGATGATGCCAGACTGCCATCAGATATGGCCACCATAAATTAAAAATAGAAAAACTTTAAACAAAAACTTTTCCAAAACCACTGAATAGAATTTTATGAAACTTGATACAAAGCATCCTGGCATGAAGACCTTTCAGAGTTATTCAACTGATACTAATCTGCCATCAAATGTATCCACTGTTACTAAAAGTAGTAAAACATTTAAACAACTTCTACTCAAGAACCACTCAAGAGAATTTGACCAATTTGACAAAAGTCGTCCTTACACAGAGGGCTTTCAAGTTTATGCAAACTGATGCTGATCTGCCATCAGATATGGCCACTGTTGTTAAATATGGAAAAACTTTAAATGACTCCTCCAAAACCACTGAACAGAATTTCATACTTGACAGAAAGTATGCTGGCATGGAGACCTTTAAAATTTTTACAAATAATGCTGATCCACCATCAAATATGGCAATAATTACTGAGAAAAAGAAAAACCTTGAAATGACTTCTCCAAAATGGTTGAATAGAATTTGGCAAAGCCTGGCATGAAGACCTTTCAGGTCTGTACAAATGATGTCAATGCACCATCAAATATGGCTGCCATTACTAAAAGAGAAAAACCTTTAAACAACTTCTTCTTCCAAACTGCTTCATAGAATTTTAGCAATCTTGATAGAAAACATCCTGCATGAAGACCTTCAAATTTATACAAATGGTGCTGATCCATCATCAATTATGGCCACCATTACTAAAAATATAAACAATTTTAACAACTTTTTGTCAAAAACCACTTAACCGAATTTGACCAAATATGACAGAAAGCATCCTGGCATAGAGGGTTCTCGGATTTTTACAGATGATACCAATCCAAACTAAATATAGAAAAACATTTACATAACTTAAAGTAAACTGCATAACAGAATTTGACTAACTTGGACACAAAGCATCCTGGCAAAGGGAGCTTTCAGTATTGGAAAAATTATGATGATGTGCCATAAAACATGGATGAATATAAACAAACTTGAGAAACCTTGAAACATTCGGAAAAAAATTTGTTCAGAAAGCATCCTATTGACCCAGATTTCTTGGTCATGTGCTCTTGCATTTAGCTATTCCCTAAGTTTGTCTCTCTCTGGGATACTTGTTATTAAGTCCCATTTTTGGGTGATAGGCATATTTTCTACTGAGGAACTTTACTTTTGATATTTGTGTAGCAAGGTGCCCATATCTGTCCAAATTTTTTTATTTACAAATTCTGCTGTAAATCCATTGATCCCAAGACTTTTACCATTAGGCATATGTTTTAAAGGTATTACAAATTTCTTCCATTGTCAAAGCTCCTTCTAATTTATCAGCAACAGCATGTGTTAGTCATGGGTTAACAAAGTTTAAAGTGTCAAGATCTATATTGTCAGGACTTTCTCTAGCATACAAATTTGAATAGAATTTTTCAGTTTTCTTCAATATTTCTTTTTTATCACAAATAATAGTTCCATTCCCCCAACTCTGATTTATTAATAGCTTTTATTTATATAATTTCGCTTTTTCAAGACAACATACTTATTTTATTGGGGAACAGAATAGACCAGAATCAAGGACTTTCGAATTTGTACAAGTGATGCAAATCCACCACCAAATATGGCAGTTTTTACTTCAAATACAAATACCTTTTAACAACACCTTCTCAATTTCCTCTCAACAGAATTTTACCCGATTTGACAGAAAGAAACCTAGCATGAATGACTTTCAGATTCATACACACAGTGCTTATCTGTCCTCAGATTTAGCCACTGTTACTTAAAATAGAAAAACATTTAAATAACTTTACTTTCAAAGAAAATCCACTCAACAAAATATGACCAACTTTGTCAGAATGCATCCTGGCATAAAGGTTTGTCAATATTGGCTGTTTGATGCTTATACACCTTGAAATATGGATGAATTTACCAAAAAAATGGATAAACCTTGCAATAAAATTGTTTTCATAACATATGCAATAAACAGTATTGGAAGACATTTCTACAGAAAGCATCCTACTAACCAAGATTTCTTATCTAACTGCTCTTACATTTGTCAATTAGGACGATGTCAACCAGTGCGTGATCTAAGGCCCACATCGGCCTCTTATTTTTGGTTTGCACTCAATAAGTCATGTTTCCTGGATCCAATTTTAATCAAACATCGTAGGTAGTTGACACTTGGGCAGAGGCATCTCCCTGTTGATTCTCAAGCCCAGAGGTCAGAAGTCAAGGTCATAGGAACTAAAATTGGGAGGCACTCAACAGTTTCCTATTTGGATAGGGTTAGATGTTTAAAGAAAAAGAATTTCCCAGGTTTTCCTCACTGGTTATCCTGCCTCATTAAAAAAGACCTTGTATATCTTAGGTATTATTAAAAGAACTTTTAATTCTCTTTATTTTGGTGTATGATTGATAGGTGCAATTTGGGTTATAGAGTATACAGCTTGGTCTTACTTCAGATGTGCACCTATCAAAAAACTGCTAGCTCCACTTGGTCATTTTCACTTCCATGACTTCAAAGATAAATTGTAAAAAAAAAGAACCGATAACTTTTTTTTACTTTTTATATATTTTGTAATTTATTCATTGTGCTTTCAGAAGCTTGTATTGCCTCCTCTGGCAAAAATTTGTTTTCCCTATTTTAATAACTGCTAAAAATAGTGTACTTTGGACTAATTCAGGCTGATTTTTCGAGCACATGGGAGTGGCCATTTTTGTCAGCTGTGTGCTTAGATCATATACAATTTCCACAAGTACAATATATAAAGAAATTTGAGCCACAGTATATGAACATAGCATAGTGGTATGCCAACATTCTCTTCACTGTGCACGTTGCAAATTCAAACAACTTCACCTTAAAACCTGTCACTCTCTCAGAAGTACATAATATCTGTAGAGCACCGCCATGTCTACTATCCCCAAGTCTTCTGCACCCAGTTTTCACCAACTCTGTAGTTGCATTGCATTTGAGGAAAGGAGGCTTCCTATGGAGTCTGCGAATGATAACTCAAAGGTCAAGGTCACTTGACATGAAATTGTAAGATTAAGTTAACTTTACATTTGTAGTAGCTATGGTCAGTCAGGGGAATCAGCCATTCTGTTATTTAATCAAGCATAAACAGTCTTTCAGATACATTTCAAATACAGTATTCAAAAATAATTATTAAAGATTAAAATTTTCTTGCAAGTGTTTTCATGTAATGATTATTATATATATTTATTACATGTATTATCATATTACAATATTATTATTAATTAATATTTTGGCAGTTGCAGATAACCATCAAAGTGGTATTCATTTCAGTGCTACTTACAATCTAAGTTAAATATTTTATCATTTTAGTGTGAAATTCTGAGGTTTATTTTTACATTGAAGACCCTATTATTTATGTGCTACTTTTCATGTTTAATTGCAAATGTATTGCTTCATGGATTTAGGAGTCACAGTGGCTTAGTGGTTAGTGTCCAGACTTGCAACCAGAGAGATTGAATCCTGCTCAGATCAGACAAGTTTGGCTGCCATGGTATGTCTCTGGGCAAGTCACTTTATTCCAATTGCCTCAGCACAATATAACCTTTCATGTCTTGATGTGCTTTTAAATACCAATAAATCAGTCAGTCCATAAACTGAAGATTTTTTCTTTATATTACTGTGTGTATTTTGTTTGGGTAAATAGTTATCAAAGCCTCACAGTGAGTTTCTATACATAGAATTTTATTTTCATAGCTTAGTTGTGAAAGAAATTCCAGTCATATCATTATATTGATTGAGGTCCAAGTGATTGTGCTTTTTAGTCTATCTTGTTTACATTTGAATTTGACACACAAGGAGTGCATTCAATGGTCCTAAATTATAATAAACAGGATTCATGGTAATATGATTTTCACAGTAATTGATGTTAAAATTTCAAAATCAAACCAGACACATATGTTTTTTATTTGCAAGAATTTGAGGTGAGATAAAGTGAACCAAATTACTGTGCTCCAGGTTGCAAGGAAAATGGTTGTATATATGGCCAAGTATTGGTCTTTGTTAATGAAAAATGTCAATTGGTCACCATGTAGTAACTAGAAAAATGGTTGTATATATGGCCAAGTATTGGTCTTTGTTAATGAAAAATGTCAATTGGTCACCATGTAGTAACTAGAAAAATGGTTGTATATATGGCCAAGTATTGGTCTTTGTTAATGAAAAATGTCAATTGGTCACCATGTAGTAACTAGAAAAATGGTTGTATATATGGCCAAGTATTGGTCTTTGTTAATGAAAAATGTCAATTGGTCACCATGTAGTAACTAGAAAAATGGTTGTATATATGGCCAAGTATTGGTCTTTGTTAATGAAAAATGTCAATTGGTCACCATGTAGTAACTAGGAAAAATGGTTGTATATATGGCCAAGTATTGGTCTTTGTTAATGAAAAATGTCAATTTGTCACCATGTAGTAACTAGGAAAAATATCGTTTTGAATGCCAGATGTTTCATGTTTCAGATTCCTTTTGGATTTTGCAAGTTTTCAAAAAGGTTGAAACTTTTAAAGTCAGGTTGCCAAAGTTTAACAAGAGTAGACAGTTGCAACACATCAGTTCTTTCCACCAACAAAAACTGTGAGCAAAATTATTGCCTTGAATGTAATATAGGTCCACTCTGGAGTTTTGCACTTTTGCACAAGGTTACAAATTTAAATAGAAGGTATTCTCTGGATTTTCCCCACTAGTAATCCCAGTTATAAAAAAACCTACAATTTTCTTCATTGGTATATCTGAATGGTAGGGTTCAATTTGGGTTTGAGAGTAAAAAGCTGGGCCTTACTGCTGATGTGCATCTCTCAGAAGATTACTAGCTCTGCATGGCCCATTTCACTTTCTGAACTTCAGAGATAAATTATACAACAGCAAAGAAAAACAGCTGATACAGTGTTTAGTTTTTGATATTTCAGAATTTCACAAAAACTCTTTTAGAAATTAGTAATGCCTAGACTGTGAAAATTCATTTCTGTATTTTAAGCTATTTCAGGTTCATTTTCTGAGTACACAGAAGCAGTCACTTTCGTAAGCTGTCTGCTTCAGACCACACATAGCTTTCCTAATAGTGATAAAAAATAACTGTCAATCCAAGTAGTTGAAAGACTTGCAGATGTATTTGAACTTTCTCTACATTGTTGGAGTTGAAAAGTAAACAAATTTACCCAGTACTTTTCACTTCTTTCAGCGGCACCCCAAAGCTTAAAAGCAGAATTGAATAATCATCCTTTTTGAACTACCATAATCAAATGACTAAAACACAGCTGTTATATTATTCATATTGATTGGCCAAAGGCCCAAGATATTATAATCATTTTAGTTACATAAGTGTATGGCAAGATTTCTGGTGAATGTACAAAATTTGAACATATCAATCCACCATATTATATTTGAGTGGTTTTTCCACTTGCAGGAAGTCTCAAGATGTTTCTACTGGAGAATAGAAAAACTTGTACAAGAACAGTTGTATTTTGGGGAAGTCATTACATTTTCATTCAAGATTCTATAGACACTTTAATTTGTTTAGATCATCAAGATAAAGTTTTTCAGTGATTAGGAAACTGAGACTCATGGACAGGAATAAAGAGTACTTACTATCTACCATGGAAATATGTACCATGGAAATGTGTACCATGGGAATGTGTACCATGGAAATATGTACCATCAAAATGTGTACCATGGGAATGTGTGTCATGGAAATATGTGCCTTGGAAATGCTTATCATGGAAAAATGTACCATTGAGATGTGTACCATGGAAATATGTACCATTGAAATGTGTACCATTGAAATATGTTCCATGGGATGGAAATTTACTGTGGGAATGTGTACCATGGAAATATGTACCATGGAAATGGACTACAACTATGTGAACTTATACTGACATAACTGTTAACTTAACAAGTAGCCACAAATTGTCTACTTAATCATAAAAGATTCTTTAAGCCCTGAATTATGTAAAGCAGATGTAAGATTTTGTAATTTCAGCACTGCCATTTGGTTGGGAAGAAGCCTATACATCTGATGGCATGAAATATTATATTAAGTGAGTATATAATTCTCATGCACAGCAAATTAGAAACGAATAAGATAAAGTAGTGGAGAGAAAAAAAGAATGTTACTTTTGGGTGCATGATCTTTTGAGATATTTCACCTGCATTATAAAAAGCTTGGGTAGAATTTAATAGCTATGTAAATGTTAAAAAATTATAGTCCAACAATTAATGAAAAATGTTACAGGCACATTTTCTTCACATGAAAAGGATTATTTGGCATATTGATAACCAAATTACCCAATTTCAGTTAGACTCAGCTTACTGAGTGGGAGATGGATTATGAAGTAATGTATTCAACCCAGCCATAATTTGTGATGAAAGTTTTGATTATGGATTTCACATGCATACTAAGCACATTAACAAAACTCATGATAATAATGTTTATTATGCATATACTAGCTGATATGATGCAAGCATATGCACCAGTATGCAATATTATTTGTATAAATGTCTTGCTAATGTAATAGAAATAGATTTGTTACTTTGAAAATGTACTAACATAAACCAGCTGTTGTGTTTATTATGTTGATGCTAGAACTTTCCAAGTAGTCGCCCAATCTTGCCCAAGAAATACACATGTTTATTTGAATTGGATGTACCAGAAAAGAGCTGCACTTTGGAATTTTCCATTCCAAATCTTGCTCTCATTAAACTTTTGTCTTCACCCATTATTGAATAATTATTAGTGTTTCTTTACTATTTCTCCTCTTTCTCAGAAACTCTTCTTTACATATTTATATATATTTTATTTAATGCTAAGTGAAGAATTTCTACAAATTATATTCTAAAGAAGTCAAATTCCTGATATTTATACAGTTTGTTTTGTTTTTGTGGTTTTTAACAGCAGTTTTAACACATTATTGGCTATATCATGCCAAGGAAATGGGAGCTAAGTGCGTTCTCCAAAGACACACCGAGGCAGCTGACACAGGCTGGTCTGGGTGGGTATTGAACCCACAACCCTTGGATTATCAGTCTAACACTCTACCAACTAAGTTACCATGGCTTCCTGATATTTATTCAGACTTAAAAATATGTTATACTTGCAGTCAACAGGACTATAAGACAAAAATCAGAGGACAACTGGTCAAGCATGAAACTTTTCAATTGTGAAATTAATTGTTTTTATTTAAATGAAGCGCCATCTGAAACTTTTAATGCCTTTGGGGATTTTGGCAACCACTACCACCAACATAGCTTTTATTCTTAGTCCAATAAATCCTTTATCCATTACAATAGTAAGGAGTACTATCCAAGTAATTTTGAATAGAAGTTTGTTTACTTATATTTATATTTAATAGGCACCTTATCACTTATTAAGGTAGTCTGATAAATCTGCCCCCAAACCTTTATTTATATGTTGACCAGCATACCAATAACGGTGTGTGTGTGTGGGGGGGGGGAGCCTGATTTATCAGACTATTATTAGGGCAGAGATTATAGCAGTGATAAAAGAAAGTTACTCTTAGCTGATTCAGTGTCTTGCCTTTGTCACCTATACATCACCTTTTATGATAGGGATCTTCTTCATTATGGCCCTGTATTGAGAAATGAGATTACTATAGTAATCACCTTTTCCTGCCATCTGTCCATCTTTCCCACCAGTCTGTCTGTCTGTCTGACTGTCTGTTCACAGCTCTTTTCACCAGCATTGCTCTGCAACTGTTACAGAAGACAGGATGCTATTTGGTTGGTGAATTGCTTATTGCATGAAGACATGCCTTTTAAGCTTTTGTCTTTTCAGGTCCAATTTTGACTGAGTTGTTGCCTTTTTTCCATCAGTAATACACTTCCACTAGATCCAGTCTTCATAACCAGGATAGCTCAGGAACTATTCAACATATTCTGATGCAATTTGGTGTGTGCATTATCTCTTAGACCTAGATGTGCCTTTTATGGGTTTGTCAAGTTAACTTTATTTGGAAAGAGTTATGGCCTTCGACTATAAACTTTGTATTTTCACATGGGGTGTTGCTTGTAAGCAGCATAGCTCTGCAACCCTGACACGTAATATGCCATATGGTAGTTTAATTACCTATTACAAGTAGATGTGTCTTTAAAAGGTTTAATCTTTTCAGGTCCAATTTTGATGGAGTTATTGTCCTTTCCCATCAATATTACATACTCCACTACAGCTGATTCTTGTAACCAGCACAGCTCAAGTACCATTCAGCATATTCTGATGCATTTGGTGTGCACATTGTCTCGTATCCCTTGATGTGCCATTTATTGGAGAGAGTTATTTTGGATAGAGTTATGGCTCTTGACAATTAATTTCATATCTTCATATGAGATGTTGCTTATAACCTGGATAGCTCAAGAATCATTCAACATATTCTGATGCACTTTGGTATGAAAATTGTCTTGTAGACTTACATGTCCCTTATATGGGGTTAGTCTCATTTAGAAGAGTTATGGCCCCCTGAAAACTCATCCTCCTCACTTTGATCTCCACAAGATAACTTAATTTGTTGGTTTTCAACCAGATTTAGATTTGGCATGTAGCCTCAAATTGATGAGACCTTGAGTGACTTTGATTTCCATCATTTCACAACATCATTTACAGGAGTTATGGCCCCCAGATTGCCATCCACCTGACTTTGGTTTCCACAGCATCAATTTACTAAGCTTTGTTGGATTTCAACTAAATTTGGCTTGGAGTATTATACTGATGAGACTTTTAATGATTTTTGTAGGTTTAATATGTGGTTGGAGTTGATGCACATTAAGGTTTTGCTTTTTCTCCTTTGAATACAGTCCCTGATCTTGTTAATGTTAGGAAAATAAACTTGCTACTTCCCGAATCCAGTCTTCTTTAAAAAAGACGAAAATTTTGTCTTTTCTGTCTATGCAATACATAGACGAGGGAAGAAACTCTTACCCATTACCTCCCCTTGACTACCGGCCAGTTTTAAGCTTTAGCTTCACACTATCAAAATCTTAAAGTTTTCTATCCATATGTACAGGAATTCTGGAATTATAAGTGTACTAAGGTTCTTACTACAGGTGGTAAATATTTTTGATATTTGATCAATTTTCATGTGAATTTTTTATGCAGCATGGACTTTGTTTAATCATCCTCATGTTTCAACACGGTATCGTTGATACATGTTGTTGGTTGCTATTAACGCATACTGCACATATATTGAGACTTGTTTTTATTATGAGTGTTGTTTTTGTAGCATTTGGTACTTTTTCTTCTGCGAATTTGCTAATATTTTTTCTTTTCTTTTGTCGTTTTTGTCATTTCAGTTTAACAATGATGATGAAATGTAGCAAGTGCAAGAAGATTAAAGCAAGCAAGGACACTCATGAGATGTGCCTCACATGTACTAAATGCTCTTCGACTTCTAAGTGTATCATATGCATTCACTGGTCAGAAAATGTCTGGTCTGCAGTGTTGAGAAACAGCATTAAGAACAAGGAAGGATGTCTGAAGTCTCATCCAGATGATTGTGATGCATTGAGTCTTCATCCTAAGATGGCATCAGTAGCTAGCATAATGGGGGATGTCACAACGCCCCCCCCCCCCAATCAAAAGTCCGACATACGATGTCAACAGCAACTATCACATCTGCAGATTTGGAGGAACAAGGGGCAGCAGAGGTGCCAGCCCTGTGTTCATCTCAGATGATGCTTGAGTTACAAATACATCGATTAGTACAAGAAGCGATGAGGCATTTACTAAATTTAGGGCAGTTTTTGTCACAATCAGTTGATAATTTGGACCATATGGGGGATTGTCCCCCATTTCTAGGCAGCCCAGTGGGCATAAGTCCCCCGCATGTCTGAGCATGGCCTTTGAACCTGCAAGTCAGGACCCATGGGGCTTTTTTTTATCTTGATAGTCTGAGTCAATATCCTTTTTTACTGTACAAAGCCGCTCTGACTGCTGACTATCCAGTCCAGCCATCCAGCCAACCATACAATCTGTACAGTGACCATAGATCCGTCACTTCGGCAAACCATACCACATACTAGCCGGTATGTCTGTTATATACGGAACTGTACAGGGCTCAGACTGACTAATCCATCCATTTCACTGCAAGGTTACAGGTGGTTCTGATTCTGAATGTCCAGCGGACCATCCGGCCAACAGCCAGGTATGGCAACTGAGCCAACCATCCAGCCCGCAATTGAGCCGACCGACCAACACCAGCCAGCCATACCAGCAAAACTTCCGTAGCCTTTTCAACTGGCAAAACATTTATTTACGGTTTATTCCTTGGGATACTGTACATTTTTCAGGGACAATGGTTATGCCTCATCTATGTCACCGGGGATGTTTGATACAAACATGGATGTATGTCATGATGAGGATAACACACAGTGAATGTGAGGATACCTCTGATGCCTTAACTTACTCAGATCTGACAATGAAATGGACTATGTTTAGTCGTAAGGCAGCTGTAGAAGAGTAGTGTGATAATGGGCATTTGAGACCAGTCGGCCGATTGCAGGTCCTGATCCCTAAACCCCTATAAACCCTATGACTTTTTTCCCATTGAGGATTTATGCACATGCATGTGTGTCCCATGGGTGCCCCACAAGTGAAGTTACCATGAGGCACCTCTGTAGGCTGATCAATATACTGGTGCAGCTATCAGACTGATCAATATATACAAGCAAGTGCAGGCAAATCAATATACACAAGCAAGTGTTAGCCACATAGAAATTTGCAATAGTGAAATGCAGTACCATCTTTTACTACAAGGCAAAAATTAAATCAAGAAAATAGCCTATTTCTGCATGTCTTTAATTCTCAAGGAGGAAATAAGGATTTCTTGAATTAAGCAAGAAATAGAGTATTCTGGCATGCCTATCATTTTCAAAGTGGAATCGAGCATTTCTTGTCTTATAGAAGAGGCAGTCAAATTGACAACCATCAGTGTGGAAAACGACTCAAATTATTGTTGGTGGAAGTGCCAATCAATATTTTAGACATAGAATTACTATTCCAGGACTATATATGTGATCTTTAATATTTACCGTACATGGGACCATGTATGTGATAAAACAAGATATGTACATAACAGGCATGGAATGGTAATTCAGAATGGCTTCGTTTTTCACATTGATAAATAGGGGAGGGTGCATCACACATGTTTTCACCAGTGCTGTTAAGTTCAAGTATGAGTTCTTTTCACTTACTTGTTAAGAGTTCTCAGTAGCCTAATCGGTTAGTGTGACATATTCTTGATTGAGACATTCCAGGTTCGAATCACACTCTGAGAAAATAATATTTTTCTTTATTAATTGAGGAAATGTCTAGCTCAGGTTGGTTGGATACAAAATATTAAAGTCAAATCTGATAATGTATGGTTGAGGTCGATTATGATTGTGAGGCACGCAAAATTCTTTGAGGTAATCTGGTTTGAAACAACCTTGGAGCCTTCTAGTATGTCGTTTGGCATGCTAGGGCCTTATCTGGGGTTGCAAATTCAAACTGCTGTAATTGACTCTGACCAAACACATCAGCTTTGCCAACCATGTGGATCTGTTTGTAAGTATTATCTTGCATGCTGGCAAAGACTCGCCAAACCTATTGTTGTGGAAAAACCCAATGATCATCAATACAGAAGTCAATGACATTATAGCCAGGATTAAAGCGATTGCAATTTCTGAAAGTAAAAATATTTTTAAAAATGTATTGATGGAATAAGCAATTAGACAATGCATTTTCCCTTATATACAAGAGCCGCAGTGGCTCAGTGGTTAGCATGCCTGACTCGCGACCGAAAGGGTGCGGGTTCGAATTCTATCATCTGATCAGCCTGGGTCAGCTACTGTGGAGTGCCCTTGGGTAAGGCACTTTATTTAAATTGCCTCGGCACAAAATAACCTACTTGTGTTGCTGTGCCATAAAGCACCAAATTAAACCAACTCAAATCCCTTATATACCAGAATGCCTACCATGAATAAGCTGAAGCAATTCATGTAAGAACATAGAATAAGAATTCCAAGTGGTATGAGAAAAGTCGACATACTTGTAATGTTAGGACATTCCTCAGACAAGCCACGGTTGACTGTGATGCAGCTTCATGAAACTGCAGCGTAGGTGCATATCCAAATTCCTCCATGGGCCAAGCAGACTGATATTGCACGCATTGTCACTATTGCCAAAGAGGCTGTTGTGTATGTACATCAATGAGTTCAAGTTCCAGAATTCAAGTTGCATAAGATCATTTATGCTCTCGAAGATTACCATGTGATTATTCTGCATGCGTATAAACCAGGCAAAGACGCTGTGAAACTTTTATCAAAGAAGCGTCCCTGAATAATATTAACATTACAGTGCACGGGCACCTCCGGGGTTATTGTGGGTATTATTCTTGGAGTGCATTTGATTATGCCGCTTAACCCCAGTTCACCAGACAATGATGTGTTAAAAATTGTGATCTCTAACCGTGAAGACACTGAGGTCATCAATGATGAAATCAACAAAGTTTTTGCAAAGATTCTTGAAACGGAAAAATACACCAACGTAGGTTCAAGATGGACTCTTGGCAGATGTGTGAGAGTTGATCTTCATATTTCCATGAATAAACCATTTCCATGGATCAAGTTACTTACTCTTTTGCAGTCAGTGGTAAATGTGAAAAATAAAGACAATGAATGTTTCAAATGGGCGCTTGTATCCACGTTGCATCCCATGAGCAATCACACAAATCAGCCCCGCAAATACTGTCAGTACCTGAATGAATTTAAGTTTGGCGATATAGAATTCCCCATAGAGGCTTCTAAGGCCATACTCAAAAAGTTTGAAGAACTCAACTCACCATTAATATGTTCACTTGGAATAAAGGCTTTTATCCAAAACAACTATCCCCACATGCACATAGGATGACTGGTTGATCTGCATTTTTCAGTGGTCCAGATGCACAGTACCATTACACATGGATAAAAGATCTTCCCCAGTTGCTACACCGGCACAACAAGCGCCATGGAAGAAAGTTTCCATGTCAATGTTGCCTGCATTTATTCACCATGCAACAGCTGCTTGATGAACATGACTTTTACTGCGGGGTAGTCAGCAAGAAGCTGCAGTGGACAATAATGCCAGAACCTGGCAAAAACATTTTAAAATTTACCGCAGTGCAGTGGAAGATGAAAGTCCCTTATGTGATTTAAGCGGACTTAGAATGTTTTGAACATTCCCACAGAAGCTTTGCTACCCAACGCCACCTCCGAGGTTCAGTCGAATACTATGCAAATAGCCAAACAAGTCACATGCAGGTTTTGCCGCACTCTAATCGAGGCCTTTCATTCATCGCTGTCTCAAGAAAACATCATCACCAATAACTATGAGCATGTAAACAAAGTCTGATCAGCGTTTCATTGCCAAAACATTTGTGATTATCACAATCTTTACGTGTGCACCGATGTGCTTTTACTTGCAGATGTGCTCAAATCCATCTGCGACACTGCCATGCGGGCATACAAGCTTGACCGTGCACATTACTTTTCATCCCCAAGAATGGCTTGGGATGCCTTGTTATTGAAAACAAAGGTAGAGTTGGAACTGCTGACACATCGATCAGCATCTGTTTATTGAATAAGGAATCAGTGGTGGTATTTCAATGGCGAGCCACTGTTACGCTCGCGCCAACAATCCAGGTGTGGACGGATATGACTCCACTGTCCCAGTTACAGCATGTATCTTGATAAAAACAACTTGTGTGGATGGGCGATGATGCAACCCATGCCTGTAGGTGAGTTCACATGGATCAATCCAGTGGATGTGAACAATAGCAAACACATACACGAATACAATAGCAATAGTGACATTGGATACTTTTTTGAAGTTGATCTGAAGTATCCAGATGAGCTTTATCATGCCCATAATGATCATCAGCTGGCACCAGAAGCATTGTCAGTGCCCCACGAATGGCTAACGTGGTTGGTTGTGAATTTGTTTTGTGGGTAACGGTGACAGTCTTCTGCCAAATTGCCTCAATGAATTTTAACCCCATTGTGGATGTGGTTTCATTGATCAATGCTGCTATGACTGATCAAAGCTGTGTCACCCACTCGCGAAATCATTCTTTATGATTCATTAACAATTCTTGCACGTACTGATGTCTGAATTCTCGTTCTGCAAGTGTATGGTTAAATTGTTCCACAATGGCTTGATTTTAATGTATGCCAAAATTTCCAAGATAAACCAGCACCTTATGTTTTGCCAACAATGTAGCAACAGTTCAGAGAAATTCTTTGCCCAGGTCCACCTGTAAAAATCATAGCCATATTAGCAGTGAACGTGTATAGATACGTTTCAATGCATCTACAACACTTGCTGAATCATTGGACATTAATGGAATGGCTTCCTTGTATCTGCTGGCAACATCTACGATGGTTAATGCATACTTGTATGTGCATCCACATACATGATCATGAGGAAGAAATAGATCAGCTTGGTGAACTTCGTTGGGGGTCCTCACATCAAACTATCCATGGAAACTCTTTCTTTGTGTGGGTAAGTAAATCTGCCACAACGCTTGTTTGGCAAGCCATTCACGAGCAACCCCGTAAGTGACTTTTGCCACACTCACTAACTTTTCAACAGTTGCTTCACCCTTACAGTAACCGCAGGGACTGTAGTATGTGGTGGACAAAGTTCGCTGAGTGGCCAGTTTCTTATCCATGTTTGTTATATCAGTGAGTGGTTTTTACCTACAATGAGAATCTTGGCCTTCATACCTTCTTTGATGATCCATCTGGCAATTCTTTCTCCAACACCAGGCCCCGCAGTCGTGTTTAAATCATGGATGAGATCCACATCAGTACATTGACGCACATGGATATCACTTGATGCTTTATATGAAATATAATGTTGGTAACATGCAGCATCACCGCGGTTTACAGGTTCTTCTCCAGGCTTTGGTCGATTTTTAGAGTCCAGTCATATATATCCAGCCATGTCCCAGGCCTGCAGTAATTGTATCTATGTCCCAAAGGGAGCCAGATATGTTTTTTGCCAGGATATTTGCTCCATGGTGTCCCAGGTAGCTTTGTTAATACAGCAGTGATATCACCGTTGACTTTTGTAAAAACTTCTTTGCTCCACATTGGACACAAGTTCCCGAGATTGCGGCTTTGCTATTACATGTTACAACTTGAGTTCGATTCATGGTATGAGTTTTCATGCGGCATCACACACAGTATGAAGGCAGGATTATACAACAATTAGTATTTAACATGGCATCATGAAAAAGAAAAGTCAACTTTATCATCATTGACTTTTCTGTGCAGGCAAAGCCCAGACCACCCAAGCACGGTGACATGTTTCCAAACTCAGTTTGTGCCATCAGTGGATGATCAGCTGTGTTGAGTTCTTTTTAACAATCGATGAAGCCGCTGCCATTGATGACTTTGACACGGAAAAGAATAATTTTGTTGTGTACGACGATGTGATGCTTGAACATCAAGACAACCCCGCAAGAATATTTTCCTGGGGCCGACACAATAACACGGATGTAATCTGTGTGACACAATGATATGTGCACATGCCTAAAGTGATCCAGGACAACTGCAACATGTTGATGATATATTGTGGTGTTGATGTGCATTGTCTTGCACACATTTATTGGACCTGGTGTGCCGCCGACCACTCTTGGAATGAGTTTCGGAATATATTTGTGGAGGTCACCCTGGACCCTTATGGTTTTCTCACAAATGATTTGAGTGGTGGACCATGCAAGTATTGCGTGGGTCTGGACAAAACAGTTTAAACGACTATAGTAATGTCAAAACCTGCCAGTGATACCATAGCAGAGTATGCTTACTGATGCTGTAAAGCTGCCTGCGAACACCTGAAACTGATCTGTAATGTCATAGCTGGCTGCAAACATGTCAAAGATATGTTACAGTTGCAAAAAGCAACAATCTGCATGGGAAGACCTCACAGAGGGCTTTGAACAACCATTTGCACCACTGATTAAACCAGTAAAAGATATGATAGGAACAAAAGAAGAACCTGGTCCTGTTGCCAAACACACCAAGGTTATTAAGAAAGTCACAAGAACAACCGCGGAGACTATTGAATCTTTGCCAGAGGTGATTGTGGGAAATTGGAGAAACCATTGGTGTGATGGCAAAAGGCACCCGTGTACTCAATGAAGACATCTGAATGGCACTTGAAAGTATTTGACTGCCACAACCACCCATGTATAAGTCAATGATGGAAACACTGAAGCGGTTATTCAAGGAACGAGGTTGGCAGTTCATTTTTTAAAATCCTGTACATGCCACTCTTACCAGACCCCACTTGTGCTGCGAGTTCATGTTGAAAATACCAGCGAGCTCAAATGATGCAGCCATGCACGAATATGACCCAAGTGGGTATACAGGGAAATTACTGGCGAGATGTGGAAATATTATAAAAAAATACTTGATACATTTCAAGCTGGAGACTTTAACAAAGGCAACGCAATGTTTGTAGAGTTTATGCAATGAGTACAGGAGGGAAAACCAATGAAATTGGATCCCAAGCAGCAAGCAAATCCACGTGAACCTTGATCTGAACCAGAATCTCGACCCGTACCAGAACTAGAACCCAAAGATGCCCCCGAACTCGAATACATATACAAACCCTTATATGAACCCAAATAAGTATATGCACGCAAACCTGAATCCAAACCCTTGGACGAATTTTTACCTACACTTCCACTGGCAAACGTTTCCAAAGCCCAAGATAAAAGACAGCAACAGCAACAAAGACATGCATCTACACCCCCACAGCAACAAAGACGTGTACCTATGCAGAAAGAAGAACAAAGAAGAACCTGCCAGACTTCTAGAAGAACAAAAAGAAATAAACAGGCGGCTAGCAAAACCACCAACAGGAAAAGGCCTTGGTGGACTGTGTGACCCCCATGACCTTGTGGATCAGTTGGAAACACTCGTGAGGTCGGTTTGAGCAGGCAACTATGCACCAGAATTCATCAATGAAGCTGCATCGATTTGTCAGCGATTGTTCACCAATGACATCATGGACCTGGGGCATTTCATGCCTTGATACACGAACTCATTAAAGACATCAATGATGTATATAACACTAATGATGAGTTCTGATGTGATTCTTCATAACATTAATGCCACAAAGCAGTGTGTCATTGCAAATACAACCCCAAGCATTACCTCGATGCTTATGATCTCGTCTACGTAACCAGACCAGAATTTGACACCAATTACCACAGGGGAAGGTCACACTTGAGATCACACTAGCATTGTTGCGCATGTATTACAGTTTGCCTAATATCTGATCACAGCCGTTTGGGGGCCTTCCCACAATTAATTCATTTGAATTTTCATCAAACAGTGGTGCCAACTGGGACAATTTTGAACTTCCCACTTACATGTACAACATGGAATTGATCAGTGAAGACATTCGACGGAGAATTTCATTGGTGACCAGCAAAGACTAAAATTTTCATATGCGAACACAAGCCCACACTCAGCTCTGTCATCTTGATAGAATCTCCACAGTATGAGGTTGACATCGCAGAGTCATTGCTGAGAACAGTTCTCGGTTGGTCCGAAGATATTATTGATTGTTTCTACAACAGTGAAGTAATGTTCACCAACAAATCCACGCTGGTTAGATTCCCCAACGATTATGTTAAACCAACATTGACTTAACTCGACTGTTATTCAACAAGAATGCACTTGTCTGTGTAACAGTTCATGGGCAAAGATGAAAATAATTGTTTCTGACACAAATCAAGGGCATGATCAATATGGTTCTAAGTGAACATTGTGCCATACCCCAAGAATGCACAATTGTCAGAGACTTAAATATTCCCCAGGAAGATATTTTTTGTGATTGTATGGCAGTTGTACCAGTAAAAAAGGGTAATTGGTTAGAGGTGCGTGTGCGTGTTGCACCTGAACAAGGCCAGCTTGGTGAGCAATTATACTGTGTAATCACATTATTAATAGAAGAACTGTAATGGACCCTCAAAATTATTGATGTGAAAAAATAATCAAAGCGGAACAACAGCTGCGAGATGAAATCGCCAAGAAAACCATTTTACTCACAAAATGCAAACGTGTGTGTTGTCATGGATGCTATTTGCAGAATCACCGCCAAGACCACAGTTGACCTTGGTGTTGCTGGAATTGTGACTACTGCCACCACAAACTCGTTCAGAACATAGTCGCAACATTGTCAATGTTGGATCTAGCATTGCTAGCCTTTTTCTGGCTTGCCGAAAAAGTGGACAGCAACCATGCTTGGGACTCGAAGCGCCAAGGTTATCAACAGAGCTGCATACCATTTGATGATGAAAGCTCTGATAGCTTCTGCCAATTTAAATTTGGCGTGACAAAATGCCTGTCTTCACTTGTCATCACTCAAATCATACCATGACTTGACACTCCATGCAACACCTTTTGGGTCGCCCCTTATTATTCTGTGTAGATTATTCGATGTAGGATAGAGGAAGTGAGGAGGAAAGCAGCACAAGAACTGCCGCTCCAATTGAATATGCCTACTGCACAGACAGTCAGACCAAATCAGTCTCAACCTCAAAGGAGAGTTGATCATCAGCAAAGATTCAAGAGGTCCAATACTTTCCAGCAACAACAACAGTTTTGTCCGCAATATAATTTCATGAGAAAACAGGCTCCCCCATATAGGAGGCAGTTTGATAAAGGGGATAAGAAACAAGGTTTCTCTTTCCCCAAGCCTCCAAACAACCGCCATTGACTCAGCCTATCAGTAGACACCAGACTCCTTCATTTTCATCAGCATTGGATTGACCTTTTTTTGCAAAACAAATGGACAATCTAAGTTGTTTCGGAGGGGCTTCAGATTTAATTTCTCAAACCCCCACCCCTTTTGTCTTCTCCCTTCATAATGGAAATTCCATCAGATTGGGAGAAAGCCAGAATTATGCAGAAGGAGATCAGGTCATCACTCGACAAGCAGGCAGTGAAGATTGTTTGGAAAACGAATTCTCTGCCATCGCCTACCCTCCCACCCACGGTACTAGTACTGAAGATAATACAGAAATTGGGGGCCAGAACTTTAAACTGGTTCTGATAGTCCCACTCAGGTGGGACAAATCCTGGGTCAATCTACTCAATCTAGCGTAGATGTGCCCACGAAAATATCAGCAAAACCAAATTTACTCAAACAACCGTGGTATTTCATCCATGTCTGGACCAGCTCTTCATATGCTTGGCTCTTGTTGGGAGGGCTCTGTGAACAAAGAAATTCCAGTCTTCAATTGTGGAGAGAATCTCACATGCTAGAAGACCCACCACTTTGAGGACATATGAGAGCAAGTGGCGTATATTCAGGGTTCTGGTGCAAAGTCAACAACTTCGTCCCTTTGAGTGTTTTAATCCCACAGTTGGCTGATTTCTTTCTCTAACTGTTTGAGGAAAAGAAATTAGCCATGATTACTATCAAAGGCTACCACTCCATGATTTCCAACACTTCAGGCATCATAGCAGAGGTTATATTGGTTGTGATAAAGATCTATCATACCTACTAGCCAATTTTGACTTGAATAGAACAGAATCACTCACTCTGTTTCCAAAATGGAATTTCTCAAAGGTTTTGACATGGCTCAATTAAAATCAGTTCAAGCCTTTAGCCAGAACTTTGCTGAAGCTCCTATCATACAAGACATGCTTTCTGATAGCCTTAGCTTCGGCATGCTGGGTGAGTGAGTTACATGCCCTTTCAATGGACCTGAACTATCTCCAGTTCAGCTCAGATGGTTCTGTGGTCTTAATGACACAACGATGTTTTGTAGCCAAGAATAGGCTGCCATTGGTGGGCAATCAAAGAGTCATCTTACGCTCCCTCTCTTCAATAGATAACTTGAGGGAGACCCTCTTCATGCACTCAGGCATTGCTTGAAGGGCACAGAGAACATACATGAATTAAGAAAACATCCGTTTCTCCCGGTTAAAATTGGGAAGCAGGATATCACCGCTCAAGCCCTTTCATCATGGCTGAAGTGGGTTATTCATTCACCATACTCTGAAGTCTCAAAAGATCAGAGTCTTCTTATGCAAATATCAGCTTTCAAACGCAACATTTCGATCCGAGACATAATAGAAGCCATTGGTCAACATGCACAGTTAACCTTCTTGAGTTTTTATCTCGGGGATTTAGCTTCTCAGAGACAAAGTTTGGTGGGTACAGTGGCTGGGGCCTAGATGACCATCAGACCTAATTAATGTCAGCAAAACCTTCTGTTGGGCAATGGCTTAGCATTTTAGCTGGATTCACCAGTAATTTTTTATCAGTAAGAAGAATTCAGTAATTCTCTTCTTACCGGGTATAGTTTATCAGTAAGAAGAACTCAGTAATTATCTTTTTAGCTGGGTATAGGTGTCACAGATCACATGACCTTAGGTTTTGCTGCTCTCAAGTTAGGAGAATGGGCTATCCTTCATATAGGGAATCCAAACATTCTGCGCTCGAAAGGTGCCCGTGGTAGAGGTAGGATGCTTAGCATTCCCTCCTGCTGTTACTTATCCTTGTAATGTTAATGTGGTCGGGGAATGTATTCAAAGGAGAAAGCAAGTTTTTAAGTACCAGTAAACTATGTTTCTCCAAGAATACTTACCCGATCACATTACAAAACCCTCTCAGCCTCCCCACAAAGGCTAGCATCCTACTTGATGCATCGCACAGCTTAAAACTGGCAACACATAGTGGTAGTCAAGGGAAGGTAATGGGTAAGAGTTTCTTCCTTTGTCTATGTAGTACATGGACAAAAAAGATGATGAAAAAAATAACCTTTTTTTATGAAGGCTAGATTCAGGAGGTAGCAAGTCTTTTTCCCAACATTCATGTGATTGGGTAAGTATTCTCAGAGAGACATAATTTACTTAAAAATGTGCTTTCCTTGGCCTTTTTGGGGAAAAATTTCTTGAAAATTTTCAAAAAAGAGGGCATTTGAGAATTCAGCTTGTTATCACTTCTACTAAATTGCTTGAAGGATTTTATAGAAACTTTGTAGATGTGGCTGATGTAAATCACTATATGGTTTTACTTTTCATCTGTCTCACATTGAAACATTTTCAAAAAAGTGGTATCTTGAGAAGTTTATACAAAAAACTTTCTATCAATTCTTCTCCTCTGCTGCTTAAAGGATTTTATAATTGAAACTTTGTAGGCTAAATATGTGTTTTGTGTAGATGTGCAATAAGATCTCACTTTGTTTTCCTTTGCCTTATTGTTTTATGAATTTTTAAAAAATTTATGAAAAAAGAGGTGTTTTGGTAAATGTTGTTTTAGAAAGATTTTCATCATTCTCCTTCTAAGCCGCTTGATGGAAAAACATCTTCAGAAGAACATGCCTGAAGTGCAGGGATATGCATGTCTGTGACTGCATGCACATCAAGTTTTTAGCTGTACTGGTCATAGACCAGAAGAGCTTATGGGATGGTCTGTTGTCTGTCATCTATTGTCCAACGTCCATTGTCTGTCATCCATCCATCCATTAGCACAAGTTTGTTATCACTACTTCCAAACTAATTGGAGGATTCCTGTGAAACTTTAAAAACATTCATCCCATGGTCTAGTTGGTCCACTTGAACATCCAGTATGGCTACCACAGTGGCCATCTTGAAAATCTTTTTATTTATACTCCTCCTCCTGAATGGATGGTCATATCAGCATGGGGTTTTCACTAAAATACTCCTTATGATGTCTAGTTGGTCATAAATGAAAATGGTGCTGATCTAATGTCCAGTATGGCCACCACAGTGGCCATCTTGAAAATCTTGTTATTGCTACTCCTTTTTAACAGAAAGTTATATTGCCATGTCATTTTCACTAGAAGACTTCTTATTTTGTCTTATTTTATCATAGATGAAAATGGTGTTGATCTGATGTCAATACAGCCACCAAAAATGACATCTTGGAATTCTTGTTATCACTACTTCTCCTGAATGGATGATGATATCAACATGGGTTTTTTACTAAACAACTTCTTATGGTGACATTCAGACATTCAATATGCCTGCCACAGTGGCCATCTTGAAAATCTTGTTATCAATACTTCTCCTGAATGAATGGTCATATCAGCAATGGGTTTTCACTAAAACACTTCTTATGATGTCTAGTTGGTTGTAAATGAAAATGGTAACAAACTGACTTTTCATATGGCCGCCACAATGGCCATCTTGAAAATCTTGTTATCACTACTTCTTCTGAATGAATGGTCATATCAGCAATGGGTTCTCACAGAAAGACTTCTTATGATATCTAGTTGGTTGTAAATGAAAAATGTTGCCAATCTTAATTCTAATATGGCTGCCACAATGGCCATCTTGCAGATTTTGTTATCACTACTTCTCCTAGATGGCTGGTCATATCAACATTGTGCTTTCACGAAAAGACTTCTTATGAGCTCTAGTTGGTACTAAATGGAAATAGTACCAGTCTGATATCCAGTATGGCCATCATGGCACTCATTTTGAAAACCTTGTTATCATTGCTCCTCCAAAACAGAAAGTCATATCAACATGGAGTTTTCAACAGAAGACTTCTTACAATGTCTTGTTGATCCTAAACGAAAATGGTGCCAATCTGACATCCAATATGTCCACCACAGCAACTAATTTGAAAATTTTGTTACCACTATCTAGGATGGTTTCAGTACTTGGCAGTTAAAAGGAAGAAATGGTCTTATCTTGAATTCCTGGAAATTTTTTTCAGCCAGTAGAGCATTAGTCCCTTCTAGGGACTTTTGTTGTTTTTTTGGCATCCAATTTGCACCTAATTTGGAATATATAACAATATCGTATACTTACCATACTTGTAGCAATCCTGCCCTTAAGTCATGCACCTGGTAGAGCCATGGTGTTATGGGATTGTGCCCTTTGATTAATCAACATTTCATCTAGGGGAAATATCATTTGTTTCTTAAAACACAGTTCTTATTTTTGTCCTTAAACTAAGAAGGTCTTAGACAACCAGAATGACATAGCACAGGTATTTGTCAGTGGTTCAATTGTAGATATATCAGTGGAAAACCACTTAGCACCAAATTTGAAAAATGACAAATATTTAAACTAGAAGTCATTCAAGGCAAAATCTAATATGCACTTATCTCAACTAATAATTTCAATTTTAAAACTGTGAGAATTTGGCACTGCACATATAAAGTACTCTACAGTAATCACATATAAAGTACTCTACAGTAACCACATATAAAGTACTCTGCAGTAATCACATATAAAGTACTCTACAGTAATCACATATCAAGTACTCTGCAGTAATCTGTTCAGTAAACTGTTGTCAATAGAATGACATTCCACAATAACAAATTTTGCTTGGTATTTCAGCCACTTAAACCAAGTGACAACATGGTCACACCCTATGTCTAGTGTACAGCATCTTCCAACTGTCAAGGATGACAATAAATCAACAAACCCAGACAGACCACCAGACCAGCCAAGCTGATTCATTCCACAAGTAAAACCGGCAGGATCTTTGTACCAGAAAGCATTTGAAATTGTATACACATTGATGTCACTGTATATTGATATCATTCTTATCATTTATTAGTACTTGATATGAGAGAAGAAGTCTTCCATCATTTATTTTAAAATTTTAAAAATGAATTTTTACAAGAATGTTCATATTGGTGTCCTAATTCAATCATTTTATACTTTTTGTTCACAGTACATGATCTTAATATATTTTTCTTCCATTTAGTTCTAAGCCTGATCATATGTTATCATGAAGACTCTTTAAAGACAATGAAATTTTGTGATTACTGATATTATGTTGGTAACACTGGAAGTGTTTACAGGGTTCTCAAAGCCTAGACAAAGATGAAGAATACAAGATACACAATTGTAAGACCTGGCCCCATTGTCACAAAACGTCATGAGCACAAAATTCCAAATCAGACTCAACATTCAACAAATTTTTTATCTGCATTAACTTTTCTAAAGTAAAGATGTGTTTGCTCAGATGTCAAAAGTCTTTAAGTATGATTTTAAATTTTTGCAATCTTAAGTCAGTTTTTTATTTTTAGCTGAGCTGGCCATTAGGCCCAGTTAGCTTACAGTATGGCCCTGCTTCCATCATGCATCAGGTGTCATGCATTGTACGTTGTGTGTCATCAGTCTGTCAACAAGTGCTTCTTACCACTCTGGAGTCCCAGTTTCTGATCCAGCTTCAAACTTGGGTTTATATCATCAAAATCTTGGATGAGTTTGATAATGAGCGACATCATGCATATTAATGAGGTGAACTTGCATCTTTTTGGTTGAGCTTGTTGCCAGTCTGGAACCCATGTTTCTGATCCAATTTTGATCAACATGAAATATTGACTTTTATCATCAAAATCTTGGATGGGTTCAGTAATGATTGAGATCCACACATGTTAATGATGTATTCTTGCATCTGATTGGCTGAGCTTGTTAGCACTCTGGAAGCCATATCTGTGATTCAATTTTTATCAGACTTATAATGTATGCTCATATCATCCGGATCTTGGACAATTTCGATAATGAGCAAGATCCATCATAATAATGAGGTTCTGTTGCATCTGATTGGCAGAGCTTATTGCCACTCTGGAAGCCATAATTTGATCCAGTTTTGAGCAGACTTGGAATATGGGTTTATATCTCCAAGATCTTGGATGAGTTCGTTAATGAGCAAGATCCATGCATAATAATAAGGCGATCTTGAATCTTATTTGCTGAGCTTGTTATCACTCTAGAGACTATTTCTGATCAAACTTGGTAAATAGGCTTAAATCATTAAGATCTTGGACGAGTACAATTGTGAGCAAGATCCATGCATATTAATGAGGTGATTTTGCATCTGTTTGGTTGAGTGGTTGAGTTTGTCAACACTTTAGTGACTGTATTTCTGATCATAGTTTTATCAAACTTATTAAATAGATTTATGTCATCAAAATACATGATGTATTTTATTATGAGCAAGCTTTATGCATATTAATGAGGTGATCTTGCATATGATCAGCTGAACTTCTTACCACTTGAAAGACTGTATTTCTGACCCGATTGTAATCAGTCTTGGTTAATATGCTAATATCATCAGGATGTTGGATGAATTTTATCATGAGTGAGACCTATGCATATTTATGAGGTGATCTTGCACCTGATTGACTGATTTTTTTTACCACTCTAGAGTCTTATTTTTGATAGGATTCTGATCAAACATGGTAAATAGGCTTATATCATCAAGATCTTGGTTGAGTATGATTATAAGTGAAAATCATGTATACTAATGATGTGACCTTGTCTAGCAACTATATTTTTAATCAGATTTTGGTCATACTTGGTAAATAGTCTTATATTATCAAATGTTGGATGAGTTTGATTATGGGCCAGATCTACACATAATAAAAAGGTAATATTGTATCTGATTGGCTGAGTTTGTTACCACTCTGTAGACTGAATTCCAATTGGACTTTGCTCCAGTTTAAGTTTATATTTTTACTGTTGTAGACAGGTTCTATAATAAGTGAGATCTGTGCATATTAATGAGATACCTTGCATCTGATTAACTGAGTTTGTTACCCCTCTAGATCTAGAGACTATATTTCTTATCTAATTTCTATAAAACTTGGTACATGGGTTTATATCAATAAGATCTTGAATGACTTTGATTATGAGCAAGCGACTGTGCATAATAGTTATATCTTTATCTTTAGAAAGAATTTTTATTAGGATATAGTGTAAAAGGTAAATTCAACATGATATAAAGTTTGAGAAATAGTTTACCTAGGTTGCGTTTTTGCAACACTATATAACCTGCTTAGCACAGTGGCCAACTGTTAAGTTATATAAGCTAGGTGAGTGATATCACACCTACTTGGGCCTCTTATTAAACTCAGTTTCAAGGCTATGGAATATGGCCTCAAGATTATATAACTATATCAGTCTCTAACTCGAGCTCAAGCTCAAAATTTATTTGAAAATCCCAATTTTGATTGCATTGCAGACAATTCCGTCTTATGGATAGATGAGATCTGTCCATCTATCGATCCATCTAGCATTAACACTGTAATTAGGGTTTGTGTTTACGTCATTTTCTCAGACATTGTTACTTGTAGAGTCACATAACTTGGTGTGAACAAGTTTCTTGAGGATTACTACAGCCATCAGTGAAACTAGGTTATTGTGACCATATTTCATGGTGTTCAATCCAACTTATACTGCCATTGGCAGTTGTCTTGTCCAAGAACATAAAACTTTATGAAATCTGAGATCTTACTATGAGTTTGGCCTCTTCATAACAAAATCTCAGATATAAGGAGTAGGAATAGTATCCTACAGATTTTTAAAGGTTGAACTTGTGTACAGAATATTGTGCAGTTTTGGGATTGTTTTTATGAGTCATTGTTGTGCCATAATTTGTAATCGTGATTTGACACACTTAGCTATAGAGTTTATATTCTGTATTAGCCACTCTATGTCTTCATGTAAATATAATTTTGTTTTTGTATCGCCTACAAAGCATAGGTGAGACATTGGGATCACTTTTCCAAGGGCGTTGTTATCTTCATAGAAATCAATGTTAAGTTTTTGCATTTAGCTCAATTTTTCTTACACCTTTATATGTACAGTCATGAAACTTGATGGGTATATTCATATTGGAGGGTACAACTCATCATGGATGTAAGTAGGTCACAGTGACTGCTTTTCATGCCCAAGTGATTGCATTAAGTTTTTGCATTTAATTTAGTTTCTCTGACACTGTTGTATGTACAGTGATGAAAACTGATGGGTATATTCATCTTGGAAGGTATTACTCACCAAGGGCAAAAGTCAGTCACAGTGACCTACTTTCCCACTCTAGCAATTATGTTAGTTTGTGCATGTAGCTCAGTTTCTCTGACACTGTTGTATGTACAGTCATGAAATTTGATGGGTGTATTTATCATGGAGGGTGCTACTCACCACAGGCAAAATTAGGTCACAGTGACCTACTTTTCATGCTCCAACAATTGTCTTTAGTTTTTGCATTTAGCTGTTTCTCTGACATTGTTGTATGTACAAAACTAGATTAGTTTATTCATCTTGCAAGTTACTACTCACCATGGGCAAAGTATATCACAGTGACCTACTTTTCATGTGCAAACAATTAGGTTTTGGCATTTTTAGCTCAGTTCCATAGACACTGTTGTGTATACAGTCATGATATTTGATGAGTGTGTGTGTGTAAATATATATATATATATATATATATATATATATATATATATATATATATATAAATCATTTCAGTGACCTACTGTTACGGTTACAGTGATCTGCTTTTCTTGCTCTGTTGACTAGGCAAGGTTTTTGGATTATGCAACAGTGAATCATGCAAGACATAGCATTCTGTGGAATTCTTGTTTCTACATGGAAGGATTTTTTTTATTTGATATGGTGCCCAGAAGACATCTGATAAATTCAGAACATTTTCGCAGTATAACACAATGTCAGTTAAGACTAGTACTCAGCATATCCACAAAGTGGTATTTTGTGTTTGGGATTATGGTGGGCTGTAGTGAGCATGATAGATATGAAAAATGTACTTCAAAGAAGGATTAAAATGAGAACTTTAGAGTCAGGCATAATGTATATCCATCATTTGCCCATACATCTATCTGTATGCCTGTAACTAGATCTCCTAAAAAAATGCTGAGTGAGAGAATTCATCTGACTCGGTAGACAAGTTGTCATTCTGGTAATCATCTCCGAGAGGGGTATAATTTCTTACCCATCCCAGGGGGTTATGGGAAGGGTCAGAGGTCACAAAAATCGCAGCTACAATGACATTTATAAATAGTTTTTGACCAAACTTTATACATGCAGTCATGGCAGGACACATAATAGATATATATAATGAATTTTGGGTTCTGATTCCTGGTTTTTTTTTATGGTGGGAATGGGGGGGGGGGGGTGAGTATGTAACAAAAAATGATGTGGATTTGCCATGGCAAGCCATGGAATTAGTTCTAGTTTTAATATCAAAGCATTCTTTAGAGAAGTAACATAAACTTCCAGTCTTGGATTATTTATTCCAAATCCATGTGTTGACTCTCTCTCTCTCTCTCTCACTCTTTAAAATGTGTTTTACTTTCTATCCCCTCCCATGACATTTGGGGGCTTGTCTGTAGCAAGTTGCATAGCCTTTTTCGTAACATTGAAAGCAATTCCTTATTTCCAGATCATTTTTATCTGATAAGAATGTATTATATTTTCTTGTTATTGTGTATCAATAATTTTAATTTTAATCAGTTTGTATTTTTACTAAAATCTTATAGCATTTGTTAGCAAATAGAGCATGTATGTGACAAGGTGCTAGTACATTTTTTTTGTGATAATAACATTCTATTTTTTATAAGTAGTTTTTATAGTAGCAAGTAATGTAAGACTATATTCTCATTTTGAGAGTTTGACCTTCATTGTCCCATGGTACATTATTAATCTCTGTTGAGAGTTTGACCTTCATTGTCTCATGGTACATTATTAAAATCTGTTCAGAGTTTGACCTTCATTGTCCCATTGTACATTATTAATCTCTGATAAAATATATAGTAAAGTAGTGGTATATATGCACTTGTTTCAGAATAAATTGAAACTCATTAAATTAGATACTTCTGTTCCTACTTGATTCATTCAGATTAACAAAGAACCAGGTTTAATATATTGATTCAAAGAACCAAGGACAGTGCAGATAATTAGGACATAGGGTTTAATGTTTCACTGATATCAAAACATACACCTGATAATGCAAGTTTTCTTGCTTTCTTTCTTACTTAGAAACTGTAAGCACAAAATTAAAACATTCTGATGAATACTGTATATACTCACTTGTAAGTCAAGTCCAACTTCAAACTGCACAGACCCAGATCTGCCGTTGCATTATGCAGCAGCAGATCTGGGTCTCTGCAGTTTTGTTAGGAGTAATCAGTTGAGCAAACAACATAGACCCAGATCTGCTGGCACATTGTGCAACTGCAGATCAGGGTCTATGTTGTTTGCAGTTTTACTCGACTTATAAACAAGTACATACAGCGTATGTATCTACATCTTTGTTTTTTTTATCTTTCATAAATATTACACATCTCACCTTGACCTAGTTTTCAAACATTAGACTTAACAGTATAAGTAGCATTTCTTAGGATATATGTATTTATCATCTATTTAATTTCTTCTATACAAAGATGATAATGATAATTCATATATGTAATGTACCATGTTACGTCTATAGAAAATCATGTAACTGATATGTATTTGAGCATCATTATTATTCATTGTTATTCTTCTTCTTTTGTGTACCTTAACTGGAAAGAGAGGTGGCAAGAGTATTGCCTTTTTACTGTAGAGGCATTTGTATGCTCTTTCCATATCTATGAAGGGGCATATAGTGTTAGCTTTGTCTGGTCCATTCCAGCTGGGCCACTGGCCATCCGTCACAAATTTTGTTTCTACTCAATAATTTTTAACATCATAATGAATGTAAACTAAGTCTGTTGCAAGTACAATGTTAAACATTTTCCTACAAAATCTGAGTTATGACCTTGCCCAACTTAGACATAGGCTGTTTCATATTGAACCAAGCTTTTTTTAATCATGTCGTATTGATAGGGGCATCTGTGTCTATGGACATGTTCTAGTTCATATTTTTGCAACAAAAGGATGTGCTGATGCTACTGAGATATTCAAAGATACTTTATCATAAAACAGCCAGAAAGCCAGATTTACTTTTGTTTCAGATGTGAAATAAACGTGAAGGATTTATAGAAGACAACAAAGCTTGTGATTGGGTACTTTGTGACTTGGAGAAAGAGGGGATGAGAAGGGCAGTAGGGCATAGGAAAGGGCAATAGTGTGGGCGAGTTGGGATCTCTCTTGGGACAGTATTATTTAATATATTTTGGAGTAACTAACCCATCAGCAATAATACATGCTTAACATGTTATGTAAATTTGTTGTCTTACCTACTGTATATTACAAGTGATTGATAATACAGATATGGCTTGGATTACAGTATTCCAGTACTCAATATTGTTTTCAGTCATTACAGTAAGACATCTGGAAATCAGAATATGTAAATACACTGGAATCTGTCAAACCCAGTCATTTTAGTAAGACATGGAAATCTGAATATGTAAATACACTGGAATCTGTCTAACCCAGTCATTACAGTAAGACATCTGAAATCTGAATATATACACTAGAATCTGTCTAACCCAGTCATTACAGTAAGACATATGGAAATCTGAATATGTAAATACACTGGAATCTGTCAAACCCAGTCATTACAGTAAGAAATCTGAAATCTCAATATATAAATACACTGGAATATGTCAAACCCAGTCAATACAGTCAGATATCTGAAATCTTAATATGTACATACAGTGGAATCTGTCAAACCCAGTCATTACAGTAAGACATCTGGAAATCTGAATATGTAAATACACTGGAATCTGTCAAACCCAGTCATTACAGTAAGTCATCTGGAAATCTGAACATGTGAATACAGTGGTATGTGTCTAATCCAGTCCATGTATACTGGATCTCTGTCCATTACAGCACCTAGCTGATCTGGACCTTTTAGTCTAGTGTATGTGTGCCTCACTGTGATTCTCAACTGCAACATTTATACTTTCTATCCCCTCCCATGACATTTGGGGGCTCATCCAACTATCAGTTGCTGATGGCGCAGTGGAAAATGGGTTTCAACTGCATTGAAAGGTGAATCTGGGTGACATTCGAGGACGAATGTTAAAGTCAAGGCAGAGGGATTGTAGTGGTCTTGGTATATGAGGCCACTTACCAACCTAACTGGTCTGGACCTTTTAGTTTAGTGGTATGTGTGCCTGACTGAGAGAGAGATGAACTGCAACAGTTACACTTTGCAGACTCTCCCATTAATTTGAGCTTGCATGGTTCGTACAAGCTTGAAAAATCCTTGAATTTGAGGGGTTGCCTTGAAAACTCCTTAAGTTTTGTAAAGGTTGATTTTATTATTGAAAAGTTGTTGAAAAACTCTGAGTTTATTAAAAAATTCATTGAATTTATCTGGAGGAATATAAAACATTAAAAGTGAATAAAATACACCTCTCCCTTGATAACTCACGCACAAAGGGGTCCAAAAACATAGACTGCACTATAAGCGAGGGCGCGAGTTACCGAGGGACCTCAAAAAAATTAAGAAGGGGATTCCATCCCTGCTGGTTGTCGAGAAAACCTCAGTGGGGGGGGGGGTAACAGGGCTGTTTAATGGCTGAATACTCGTTTTATAATTGCATTGGGAATAATTGTCAATAAAGAGGTTTTTTCTAATGTAGTCATTCGCTTTTTTGTATAAAGTACCTTTATTTTCAAGATACCCAACCTCTGAAAGATCGTTAACAACATTAGTTCAAGCGGTTTCAACAATACGTGTACACGAAACTATTGTGTATTACATCACTGCTTTTTGCTGTTGTTGATTCACAACAAAACAAGATTCCTTTTTTTCAAAAACTAGGGACATTTATTTCGTGAAACAACTGTCAACGTCGAAACTCGATTTATTTATTGTTTTATTAATAAAATATGGATGCCATGATTTCGTTGCAAGTAATAGTGAAACATGTTCTTGTCCTTGAGGAAATCTCTGAGTGGCAATTTAGAAATTTTAAGTTCAATACAAACTCTGGAACTAGCTTCTCCGTAATGAACCGTATATGTGAAACAAAGCTTTATATTCACCAAGTACTCATTTCGTTTGGTTGCCTTGCTATCTTTGTGAATGAGTAGCCTAATTTCAGGTAGTTTAATTATATTACTTACATAATAATATTTATAACAGTGATCGATTGGTCAATTGAAATGAGTTGACCTGACACACGGCCATGACCGCTAGCTCTTATGCAAGTAGGATTTGCACGCCATTTAACTTTTCTTTTATTCCACCACCTTTATTTGATTTGATACAGAAGACATAATGAACATGATAAGACAGGTCTGCTTTTAATTGAGTGTAACAACACACAAATACTTCTGCAAGTCAGAGATCAAAAAATGGTCGGCACTTAATTAGGTTCTCATGCAAACGCTCGCAGACATAGCTGTGGCGGTTGAATGATATTTTTCACATTTGAATACAAGAGGGCATATTGCATTTATGATGATTACACTGAAACCGAATTAACAGATAGAACTAAAACACAAATTTCACTTCACAAAACTTATTTAATTGGTAGTTAGTTTTTTAAGTGTTGCCATAAGTAGGCATTAGTGACATTTTCATTGATCGAAATTTCGTCGAATATTTTTATTAATAGTGTACTGACAAAGTTGTTTAGAAAGAAAATTGAACAAAATATATAAATTCTTATTAAAAGATGAAAATTTCATGATGTTGATCCAAATTTCCGGGTACTAACCACTGTTTCCGATGATAAAACGAGGGATATATCAAGGTTTCATAAACTAATTTTTATCACAATTTTTTTCACGTTCAACAAATAGGGGCCAATTTTTTGTGGTATTTTCTAATAAAAAATATGGGATCCACGCCTGACCCTGCATTATAAGCGGGTTCATGAGTTATACGGGCACGAGTTATCGAGGGAGCGGTGTATATCACTTTTTAAGTTCAGAATTTGTGTTGTTTGCGAATTTTCCCAGAATAATGAATAATAAATAAATACAATGTGATAAAATAGGGTGGATCAAGTAATACATGACATGAGTAGTTACCAGGTTGAGTAGCATCTTTTGCCATTATATGTGTTGTTTTTTTCCTGTTTTTGTATTCATTTATGCTGTGATAAACAAAGTAACATGGAGAAAGTTCAATTTTCATAAGAAAAAATTCTTCTTGAAAACTTTTGGAAGTCCTTAAAAACACAGTGAAAAACAACTCTTGGGAGCTGTACAAACCTTGGCTCATCCAACTCTCAGTAGCTGATGGGCCTGTGGAAAATAGGTTTTGATGATTTTGAATGGTGAATCTGGTTGACATTCAAGGATAAATTTTATTCAGTTCCTGAACGTGACAGTTATACTTTGTATACTTACACTTAGAATTCTTTCTCATTGCCCAATCCAGCCTAGATTGTCCAAGCCATAGCTGGTATATACACATATTTCCCAGAGGGACAACACTTTTAACTGAATGCATACACAAACTAAGATGTATTTTGAAAGCAATGCTGTGTACCACTACACTGATTCCAAAATCTTACTGTATCTGATTGTGTTACAATTACTTTTCTTAACATAGTTTATTTATTGGACCCCTCTATGCTGAAATAAACATGACTTGTACATTGAAATACTTTACACCTTACTATTTAATATCTTGACAAATTTGCCTTAGTAATTAATCTTACTAAAAATCCTCAGTATTGTTTCAAATTTTGATATGCAAGTTTAATAGAGACTGTATACAGTGAAACCATGCTACAGTACAGCTCACGTGATTTTTTGGAACTCCGCGCATCGCGGTGGGGTACTTAATCCCCTCCACTTTAGCTCTGCAATAGCACTCCGCGGTGGAGGCATAAATTGGCATAAATACCTACAAATCACCACCGCGTTTCGGCAGGCACGCCGATGTAAACTCCACCGTGGAGAGCTAGTCGACATTACTGATTGACATCTGAACAGCCAATGAATGAAGACCACCTATGGAAAGACTGAGAAGTCAAGAGTGATTTACAACTGGATACCATCTTAAGAATCAGTCGTTTTTATTTTGATCATATATTTGGACAATAAAAAAATAATTTCAAAAGTCTTGTATATTCAGTACACATTACTGTTTATAAAAGGTTGATCGAATTCTTTTGCAATAAGTTTATGATTTTAATTTATTTCAAAGAAATATGAACAAACTTATGCACTGACTTGACGAGAAGCACACATTGCTGAGCCTCTCAAGCAGAATAAATTTATAATTTTGTTCCAAAGGAAAGTAATTCTCTGAGATATCGACAATTAAAATCCAAATTGACATCCGCTTCTGCTTACCCCCCCCCCCCTCAACAACAACAAACCTAAAACACTGAATTTACACTGAAATGCAAACCACGTGCTTATTCTTTAAGCAGTAATAGCAGAGTCACGAGGCTGAATATTATGACCATGTATACTGTAAGGGACTGACCATTTAATATACGGGGTTTATATGTTGTTTTGTTTTTTTTCGACCAGGATATTTTTTGTTCTTTCAGAGTGATCTCCATAAAACAGTTGAGTCATTCTATAAAAGACAGAGGAAAAAAATAAATAAAATAAACCAAATATTAATTGAAATTTTATTTATAACTATGACTTTCCACTACATCAGAGTTTGCAAGTGGTAAGAAACAGAAACATGCTCAATAACCAAAGGCTCTAACAGTCACAAACAGGAAACTGCATTCTTTAATATCTGTGTAAAAATAATTTAAAAAGTATATTTTATTTTTATATTTTCGGCGTAGGAAAATTAGCAAATAATAGGATACACGTGGAGACAATACATCCATGCAAAATGCTCTAAACTTGTTGGAAATTAAAATCTCTAAACATCTCAGATTTTAGAATTTTCCATATTATTTTTCATTTCGGTAATAAGCTGAGTTCAGATTAATTACTAACAATTATCAAACTTCCGTTGTTAATGGCGGGACCATAATTGCAGCTGTAAAGTACGTGCCAAGTCAGATGGCTTCGTGTGATAAAAACACACTGTTCCCAAGCTGAAACTTACATCATCCTTTGATGCAAACCCTTGTTAATATTTTACAACAGTGTTCACAATGGTCACTGCCTTGATTTCTGTAGAACATCCGCTGAAGTCAAGTCTTTATTAGGGAGAGACAATTGAATTTTACAACCGTGTGTGTGTGGGGGGGGGGTGTAAATGCATGAAAACAATTGTCTTTCTCTGATTTTTGTAGCAGATGTTAATCCGTTCCATATTTCACTTAAAATAACTAATTACTGTGATGACATTTTAAATCCATGAACTCGATTATAGGCCATGTACTGGTTAAAAAATATGCCCAGAATGATCCGATTCATAAGATCCCGTCATATGTTAATTCCATACGTCTTACAAATAAACAATGAAAGTAAAGTCCACACCTTTGTGAATCACAGTATCCTATAAATGTCACTGTCTAATATCTGGTACAAAGCCCAAGAACTCATTCTCATTGTCTGAGTCACCAAATAAAGTTCTGAAATCCTCCATCATCGTCTGGTCGGCATAAACATCATCCAACTCTGATTCATCATCTTTACTGTCATCTGCATGTACTTATGTGGAAACTGAGCTTGGGCTCTGTAAGTGATACTTTGATCATACAGTCTGTGAAATCTATTAAAGGACGCAACTGAACATGCGTCAATTGTGCGGAATGATCACGGAGTTCAAATAAGCACTCAACTTGGCACTGAACAAGTATCAAATTTGCAGCTCTGTCAAATGTTGTCAACTGTAAAACAAAGCAGATGCTGCCTATACAAGGTATGGGAATATGGTCAGACACGCACAAGGAGTTGTAGAATTCTACTTGGCACTGAAAAAGTATCGAATTCGCAACTTGATCAAAGGATTGTCAACTGGTGAAATGACGTGGGTGCTACCTTTACAAGCCAATAACTTATCAGCCTTGTGTACTGGGAGATAACTTAGGAAATATCACTTGGGAATTAGATCTGGCTTATGAAAAATGCAAATATAAATCAAATCAAAACTTGTATTGCATGAAACACAAAGAGTGTTTATACAACAAAACAAAATGTAATACAAATACGCATTGTTTGAACTTCTGCGAAAATGGAAGCAATATGCTTACTAGAAAACACCCCAAGTTAAACAACATTGATGGGCACCTCACTTTGCAGTGGTTAATACTTAATTTAATATTTTCAAATTGTTAAAATTCAAATAAATGTACATACAAGTATTGTGTAATTAATACTGTCATGAAATGGATAAACATAGTGCATACCACATATGCATTTCTGGATGGGATGAAAATATAAAAATATTTTAATTGACAGTATTTTGTATGTACTGCAGACATCTAGAGTTTCCAATATTAACCCTAGATTTATCAATTTTTTTTTGTATGTCATGCTTATAAGACGACCCCTACTCTGCATGAATAAAATTTTTAGTAAAAAATGTCCACCCATAAACAAGTATATATGGTATATCCATTTCTTTTCAAATTTGTTGATCTATCAAAATTTTCATCCAACAACATAAACCAGATGCACAGAAATATAGACAATCAGATGTACTGTCCGTCCCTTAGATAAATATTGTAATTCATACCATTTTAATAATATTTAATAGAAATACTTTATAATTAGAGCTGGGTATCGCAAGCCATGTTGTATCACAATATATATTGTGATAATCATCTTTGATATAATATATCACAATAGTATCACATACATAAATAAACTGTAAAATATAACATGACAAGTGGGAATTCCATACTTTGGGATACTTTGCATACAAAACTGCGCAAAATAAATATTGCTTCTATCATTGCAGAAATCTATTGTAGGTGAGGCTGAATTACTGGAATGAACCGAAATGAAGATTTTTTTTCTTCTATTTTTCCTGTTTGTCTGTTTTTTATATGTTCAGGTACAATTTTAAAACACTTTTATTATGCACTTTTAGATAAGTTAGATTCATAATAAATCTATCGAGTAAACATACAAACATAAACATACTCAGGTAGAAAAAAATATCTACCAGAACAAATCAAATTGTACATTAGGTATTATCAAACCACATCTAGTTATTTTGTACTTACATTCATCTATGTAAAGAGGTATACCATAGTTACAGGATGTATTTATTCACTATTTCTGCATGAGATTTTAACTCTTAAAAGTCTTGACAGCCATGAGAATCCCCAGATTTTTCCAATAAAACAGACAAAGGCCTAAATGTTTTATAATTTAAGGTGAAGTTTCAAAAAATCAGATTATAATTCAAAAGTTCAGTAGACAAAATGGGATACATTAATTGTTATTTTGGATATTTATTTTGATGTTATACTTTCTGAGAATGGGCAATCGTGGACCTTGTTGTCTCACTTGTGAATGATGAGACATAGTTTTTACTTTGCTGAGACATAGTTATCACTTTGCTGAGACGTTGTTATCACTTTGCTGAGACAGTTTTCACTCTGCCAAGACATAGTTATCACTTTGCTGAGACATTGTTATCACTTTGCAGATTAAAGTCAATGTTCAAGTTTTTAGATTAATCTCACTGTGAAGTTTTTTACTTTCTAACTTAATAAAAGGTGAGACCAACAAACGGGAGTCTCCTTTGCTTTCTTGTTACCCATTGAGTCTTCAGTAGAGTTTTAAAAAGTTTATCTTGGTCTTCACAGAATAGGGAAATATTATCTGATAGGCTTCAGTAAAGATATCCACATTAGAAAAATTACTTGCTTAGAAATTGTAGTTGATAAATATGCATTGCAGATAATTTTTGTCCCATCGTCCTTACTCTGTCATTTGTCTAGTCAAATTAACCAGAATCTTTTGTGATAATGTAGATTTATTTTATATGTTTGTATAAATGTCCCAGATTTTTCTTACTGTTTATATAAATGCCTTATCTTTTCATTTTTTCTTTATTTTTATGTTATTTTATTTTTGTTGTTTAACCTTCTATTATGATGATCTGATATTGTGAAACCCACCTTGCATAAATAGAGAATTTTTAATTTGGTGTCTGTCAATGGAAAAGATCTTTATCTGATGTGGTTTTAATTTGTACACATATTTACAATTAGCACAAGATTTTTTTCCACATTATCTCTCTCTCTCTCTCCTTACACTTCCTTACATGTACTTGCTTAAAGTCGAGAAGGTTTTTTGCACCAATATTAACATTCTAGGTTGAAATTTAAACTTCTTTTTTTTTATAGTGCAATTGCCTTTGTGGGATCAGAATTTGGGGATTTTGTATTTTATAATTGATGCATTAGATACATTGGATCGAATAAGAAATGGAGAGGGAAGGCAACTCCTACTTTTTCTATCCTTAGCCTGGAACCCTGCCCCACTGTATTATCATCATTTGGACCAGATAACCAACAATTCTTTCACTTTCAACATTGGCCATTTACCACAGCATTATCATTGGCTGTTTTGCTAACAGACATACAGTAGGATAATAGCTAGAGTGCAGACATACACAGTGAGATTCAAGGTCAAGCCACCATGTGAATGATTGATTACTGGGGTCTTCTGATAATAGCACAGTGGGCCATTATACCAGGCTGTACTATCCTGTCCCCAAGTGCCTTTGATGTAGGCAGTACTAAAAATCACAAAACAGCCTTTACATTGTTGTGATTTATATAATCCTCACATGTGTAATCAGCTGCTCCGTTCTTAGATTTCTTATGCATGGTTTTGCATTTATTTATGTGTTTTAAATTTAAACCTTGTTATTATTTAGTTGAGCATAATGCTTGTATAACATTGCATGCTAGATTGGTTTGTGTATTTTTTAAAGGAAATAAGAAACTTTGCTATTACAACTTTTGTTACACCTTGTTCCCTATTTATAATAACTATGTTCCATGTATTTTTGGCCTTCCATGCCTACTCTTAGTTTAATGTGGTCTCCATATTTGTATTGTAAGATTATCAGATCTCAAGTTGTTCTGAAATTTTTTTGCAACCACATGGGTAATTTTTGTTGAGTCCACATTAGTTTGAAGCAAAACATATCAGTCACTTTTTTGCCACCAGCAGGATCAACAGTTTGTTAAGGTTTATGGTTCAAGTTTTTCATTAGCATATATTTCCTAAACCTCTTTTTAGATTATCGTCATACTTGGCATGAATCATTATGAAGCAGACAATTCATTCTGTTATGTGTTTTACTTGCCCCTATGACCTTGGGGTCAAGATCAGCCATTAACAATTTGCATTAAGCTTTTGGTTACAATATTTCATTTGCTTATATTTATTAAACCCTTTCATGGATTTTGTTCAGACTTGCAATGAATCACTATGAAACTAAACAATTAATTCAATGACATGCTTGCTCACTCCTTTGACCCCAGTCAACCCCTTGATAGATTTGGGGCCCCAGGTAGCAGAGTGGTCTAAGGCGCTTGCCTTTACAGATCACTCACAACTCACCTGTCCATGTGGGTTCGAGTCTCTGCTTGATCAACATGGGTATGTGAAAATGCTTGCCAGTAGCTTCCCATGGTTTTTCCTGGGGTCTTCCCAGGTTCTTCCTCCACCAATTATATGAGCCGCCATGTATAGCCTATCATGTGCTGAAAAATGGTGTTAAACCCCACAAAACCAAACCAAACCAAACCTTGATGGATTCTGTTCATTTGTTTATTCTTGGGATGAATAATTATGAAGCTAAATCAATTCATTTTGTGACACACTCACCTGCCTCTTTGACCTTGATGTCAAGGTCACAGTCATAGAAAATTTGTGTTATATTTTTGGTTAAAGTTTGTTATCGTTTTCTTATATTTCCTAAATCCCTTGCTGGATTTTGTTCATACTTTGAAGGAATCATTATGAAGCTAAGACAAATCATTCTGCAGCATGCTCACTCAACTGTTTGACCTTGGAATCAAGGTCAAGTGATTTACAACAACATTTTGATTGTGGGCTCAGCATACAGACCCTGGCCTTCTTTTTTTCATACACCTGCCATAAGGCAATGTGTATTATGTTATGATGTTTTCCATCTGTCCATCTGTCTATTACTATTTTAATTCCTGCACACTATCTCAAGCTGTCTACCATCTACAATTGCAAATATTTTTGTTGATGGCTTGCACTTGGGGTAAGGAATAAACCTATCTATTTCAAGGTCAAAATGTCAAATGTCAAGGTCACTGACTGAAAGAAGAAAAATGGTTTCTGCACAATAACATTTGATCTACATCAAATACCTAAACAAAACTTTGTGGGTGGCTTGCACTTGGAGTAAGGAAGAAGCCTGTCAATTTTGGTGTCAAAGGGTTAGAGGGCAAGGTCACTGTGACTGAAAGAAGAAAAGTGGTTTCTGCACAATGACATTAATTCTACATCACATACCTGGACCAAACGTTGTGGATGACTTGCACTTGGGGTAAGGAAGAAGTCTATCAGTGTTGGTGTCAAAAGGTCAAAGGTCACTGTGAATGAAGAAAAAAATGGTTTCTGCACAAACATTTCATTCCTCATCCATGTACCTTCATCAGAGTTTGTGAATGACTTAAATGTTGAGTAAAAAGAAGCCTATTGATTTTGGGGTCAAAAGGTAAATGTCACTGTGACTGAAAGAAGAAAAATGGTTTTTACTTAATAACTTAAGTTGTAGACCACACACATTTACCAGTGATTGAGGAAGGCTTGCACTTAATTGTATGGAAGAGGCCTATTGATTTTAGGGTAAACGGTCATGGTCATTGTGGCTCAAAGAAAAATGAGATTTGCTGAATAGCATTTGTTCTCGAGTAAGTTCCTTGACCAAACTTAGGGTAATAAAGAAACCTAAAGATTCAGGGGTCTAAAGGTCAGAGGTCATGGCCATGGTAAGTCTAATAAGATTTTAAAAAGTTTCTGCACATACCTTGACAATAATCTCTAGTGTCAACCATGCCCTACTAGCGCCTACAGAGAGGACTATTAAACACAGAGGGCGGGCATATATTGTGCTGTTCATGGTATTCTTGGGTTTTTTGTGTGCAAAAGTACCAATTTCAAAGACTATACATTGATTATAGTAAGATAGTCAAGGTGAAGTTCCTACCTAGCTTCCTAGCTAGTTGATAGGTGTTCAGTGTCACATGAGTGTGCATACCCATCTGATTTGTTTGTGTTTACTTCTTTTCCATTTTGAATAAAATTGATTTTCCTAAAATTTCACTTGCAGCTATGACTGCTACAGTCCTACAGTCCCACACTAATGGAATTTTAAGCATCACTAATTTAGGTATATTTCTTTGCAAAACTATTATTATTTATCTATTTATTCCTCTAAATTTTTACATGAATTTAATATTTATGCATGTGGTGGCACAAAGTGACACTTGTGCAGTATAATTTTTATTGTACAATAAGGGACTGACCATTTAATTTTCATGAGAGGGGGGAGGGGGGATTGGATTTTCTTTCCAACCAGTACATCTTTTTTCTTTTTATCTCAAGATAATTTTTTTTTCAGCTAATATGATTGATAGAAGGGGGGGGGGGGTCTCAAAAATTGGAGCAAGGTTATTTTTTTCAAGTTATTTAGGGACTGGACATTTCTTTTCCAGAAATTGTCATATCCTTAACAGGCAAGCTTTATTTCACCTTTCAATACCTCTTGAAAGATAATTTATCATTGAACAGAAAATTACTTTTTTTTTTTTAATGGAAATATTAATAGCTGTCAAAGATATTTACTAATAAAAGTTTTGAATTAGGTAAAAGGTATTAATAAAAAAAAAAAAAAAATTAGGGGTTAATATGAGCATTGTTAAAATGGAATTCATACTTTTCATAATAATTATGTTAAGATTTCAAATATTTCCATGTCTCAAAAGCAATTTTAAGTATACACTGAATGCTGTTTTGTTAATTCATATATGTATAATGCATATAGTTTGATTAATTCATACAGAATCTATTTCATATTCATAATTATCATTTATTAAACAGTAGATCAAAACTAATCTTTGTCCTGATTTTGTTATTATTGATCCTGCATCCTGACCATGCACAAGGGCCCAGGGTGGCCAAGTGCTCAAAGGCACTCTTCTTTACATATCACTCAAACATCTCGCCTCTGTCTGCGTGAGTTCGAGTCTCAGCTCGACCAACATGGGTAGGTGAGAGAGCTTGCCAGTGGCTACCCATGGGTCAGTGGTTCTTCCCAAGTTTTTCCTCAACCAAATATACTAGCTGCCATGTATAGCTATCATGTGCTGAAAATTGGCACTAAACCCCACAAAACCAAACCAAACCTAACCATGCACATACATGTATGTGTATGCATCTTCCCTTCTTCATCTCTGTTATTCATGTATTAGTAACTGCAATTTAAGATAAATTAATGTCAAATCATTTATGCCTAGCCTTGGATATTGTACATCCACAGTATAAAACCCTTTCATGTGGATACAGGAATATAAAAATATTCTGTATGAAAGTCAGAGAATTAGTCATTATATCTTGCATTATTTGTCAAAATTTAAAGGTATCATTGTACTGATTGAGCCAATCAGCTGTTATTGCATCCTACTGTAGTAACAAAATCATTAATATTTTTTCTCTGACTTTTCCACTGAAGAATTTTGCTTGCATTCAATAGAAGGCAACATTAAAGCCTAAACAGAAAATAAAATGTTTATTGAGTTAAGCCTTTGGGCTTTCGAATAGGATCACAAACCAAACAGGTGTGAATTAGCTGGTTTCAGAAAGGTCAATTGCATGAAAAATTCCAGTTATTTCATTCGTATACAACTATACCCAGGAAATACAACATAACCTATGCTCATTTTTGGATATATTGTGTCCAGGTTAGTGCCTAACATAAGTAAAATAGTCTTGGTGCATCTGAACTTATAACTAATGCACAGGTTTTCATTAAAAATGTGGGAAAATGATGGAAATATATAAGGAACTTAATTAGTGTAGTGATACCTTGAAGGAAAATATTTTCTTTTTGTACATACTTGGTGAATGGTCAAATTTCTTCTCAATCAGTGACAGTATGAACTCCTTCTAGCACTCCAGAAATGGACATATTATGTCAGATACAGAAAGAGATAAAACAGAATAACCTTGCATGATATTGTTCCATTGGTTGCGAGATATGTTACAGTGGAACAAATGTACACCTTTTATGATAAAATTAGTTTCTTGGACACTATTGCTTGTACATTTATTTAACTTTAAATGTGCGTATATCCTCAAGAATACATCAACATCATGGCAAAAATAGGTCTGTGTGACATATTTTTAATGCTTCAGTTACTATTTGTGTAAACTCCATTTGTCAGACACAGTCATTTATACAGTCATGAAAGTTCATATCTACATATATTGTAAGGATTACTACATGACTATAAACTGACTTTGTTTTCACTTTTTCATGACTATGTTAACCTTTTCTATATATGTCTTAGATAATGTCAACACCACCATGTTGCAATCAGATTTTTGACATTTAAGCAGGTTAAAGGTTCACAAACCACATCCAGCATCCATTTCATCTAAGGTAAACTAATCAACATATTGGATGATAATGGACACATACCCAACTTATTGAGTGATATCAGTCACATGCCAATTATATTGAGCAATATTGGACACACAGCATATTGAGCAATATTGGACACTTTTCTAACATACTAAGCAATATTAGACACATGTCTCAACATATTTAGCAATATTAGGCACATGTTATTGAGCAGTGTCTGATGTTGTAGAAAGCAAAACAGCTGTCACAATGTCTGCCTGTCCAGCATCATCTTTTGGTTCAAGTTCATTTAAAAGTCTATAATATTCTTTTCATCAGTGGATTATCATCATATTTGGTCCACAACTGTAGCAGGGGAAACAAACATCACTTAAGATTGAAAGCCAGCTAGGTTAAATATCAAGGTCACAGCAAGTCATTATTAAACTTTTAGGTTGTCAGTGTGTAAAGTTTTTGAATCCGGCAGTATCTACAGTTGCCATATATAAATAGCTATCTGATTTTGTAAAGAAGTTTATCATGGGGTTTAGAACATCTCTAGAGATTTGGAGGTCATAAGGTCAAGGTCATGGATGTCTGTTACTTCAAGTTTTTGTTAAAAATCCTTTCCCACATACAAGAGCATCTTGATACCCCTACCTCATTTCAGTCTAACTATGTTATGATGCCTCTATCACATTTCAATGTAACCACATTTTGAAGCCTCTGCCATATCTCCATATAAGTGCTTCCGGATACCCTGGTAAACGGCCACCATTTGCATGGTCAATTCATAGCACCACCTGATAGGAAAATCTCCTCTAGCAAAACAGGATTTCTGGAAGCTTCATAGCATGTGCTACTGTATTAGACAAATCCTAAAGAACCAATCAGAGAAAAGGAGACATCAGAAATTCCCCAGAAATGCATATGGCTGCCACTATCTTTGCAGGTATACTGTAGTATCACAGAATCCAGACTATGAGATTGATTTTTGAGGTTTTAATTTATCTCAAGACTTTGTCAGTATTCATGAAACACTGTTTTATAAACAACCAAAAAATACATGTAGCCAAATAGCCTGCATAGCAACGATGACTTTCACCAATTTTGAATTTTGAAGCACTTGCTGTTTGATGTACCAGTAAGCATGAATGTTTATGTTGATTATTGTACACTTTACAAAGAATACAGAAGCACTAAATATTGAATATGAAAACTTTAAATATGCATATATCAATGTGCAGATTTTCCCAACCAGTTGTATTGAGATGCAATCAGCTGGTGGCATGCAGTTCTATTTATAACACATTGTACAATGTAGCAACATACATGTATAGTGAGCTATAGTTCAGTGGTAGGTGCTATGAGGGAAAGGGTTTTAAAAAGAGAACATCAGATATATTTTGATAGGCATTCAGACTTTCACCCATATTCATTAGTGTATTTGTTGCATTAATGGGGATGATGGTTTAAAGAGTCAAAGGTCACATGTGAATTATTTTAGCTTTTTAAGGTAAATTCTGTTTCCATAAACAGATTGTTATCAGATTTTGGCATATACATTTCTCAGATGTTATGGAACATCTCAAACAGTCGATGCTCAAAGGTCACAGTCACAGATGTCATCTAATAGCATGTTACTAAGCCCAGATGAGACAAGAATATTTTCATTGTTGTTGCTCTTGGCAAATAAATGTATGTTTTATCTTCACTGTGGCATATTCTTCTTTTTTTGAGAAATAAAAAGGAAGATAACAACAAGAAAATTACTTCTATAAATGCTACAAGTAAATCGAGAAGAACACAAAAGCAAAATGTTTTGTTCTTTGTTGGAGCACTTATTCTGCTGATTCATTCCTCTGTCTGCTATTGGAAAATGCTACATTCTCAATGTTATACATGCATTATTTACTTTAAAAATTTATACAAGAATAAAGAAAATGAAAACCACAGAAGAACAGGTGGGGGAAGAGGAAAAGAAGAAGGTTAGAGACAAGTGAAATAAGATGTATTAAAAATATATCAGGGTTGAGCAAATCCCATAGACCGACATCCCGGACTATTCATTTTTGAAGTCGGGCAAGTAAAATTTTCCAAGTCGCTAGTCCAGGACAAGTTCTTTTTTCCTATTTTAAAAAAGTCGGGCAAGTCCTTTTTTTATTGCTTTTTTTTCTCACTACATCTACCTTTATTTGGCCATTCATGCCCCCTACGCATACTGAATACTTGATTGTACCACTCTCCATGTATACATTTACATCCTATATAACACCTACTGGAGGTCAGTGATAACTATCGCATATGTGCACGTTACTGCTTGACTGCATATTGAGCTAAGCGACCAAATTATCGGCAAATCAAAACACTTCAAACAAAACAAAGCCAGTATGATTAATAAGCAGTGTTTTAAGCGGCTTTGTTGCACTGTGTTTACTCAAACCAGATCCTCATGAGTGGCTCACTCTGATTTTAGTCCAGCGAGTCAGCATAATTAAATTAATGAGAGGTACTTTACCGACATCAGTGTTGGTTTCCTTTATGAACTGATTAAACGACAGTAATGATTCTTTAATTTTTAATTGATTATGCAGACGATCAACTCTGACGTGCGTATTGCATTTGAAGCGAAACAATTACACTAATTAATGAGCTGTCTCTGTTCGTATTTAAAAGAGAAAATGTTTGCTATGATCACTTTTAAAGTAGTTGTCAAGCAAGCTGATATTTACTATGATAAAATGAGTTTTTCTAAATTATTTTCACATGGAAGGTAATAAGGACGATTCAAAGAAGTAAAATTCTTGTGAAAGTGCAGGGATAAAACGTAAGACTGCTTCTGAGTGTAAGAATTCCTTAAACCAAGAGAGTTTAAAAATTCTAATGAACATTTCACCAAATGGACCAGAGCTTGAGGACTTTAACCCAGACACAGCTATCAAGTGCTGGTGCAGGTGGCAGACATGTACATGGACATTTTTTCAAAATCCAACAGCTAAAACATATATACATGCACCTGAAGTAGCCAAATGTATATCAACAAATGTTTTAGAAAAATTAAATTCTTTTAAGAAATAATTATGTTGTATATTATTTCATTTGTTCTTTCTATGGATTAAGTACATACATCTCATCAAATCTCAGCAAGTGATTACCATTTTGGGACAAGTGAAAAGTAAGGTGGGATAAGTTAATTGTCTGAAACCACTTGTCATGGACAAGTGGATGAAAAAAAATTTGCTCAGCCCTGTATATGTATTTACAAGACAAAAGCAAAATGCCTGGACTTCAAATCACTAATAGCAAGGTAAGCAATATTTTTAGGCAACGCAAACTGACTCTCTCTCTCTCTCTCTCTTGTCAGTTTTCCAGGGATGTGCTTAAATTGTTCTCACTTTTATCACACAAAATAAAGGAATATTTACTTCTGTCTGTCCATTCCATTATTTGACATACAAGGTATTCAGATAGCCACAAAGCTGAGAGACAACTAGAGTGTAGATTACTCCTCCAAGAGGGATTTGAATGGTGATTGAATTCATGTAAATTTTTATATATTTAAAAAGAAAGTCTTCCAATTTAGAAACATATGCTCTGAAAAAATTAATACTTGCTTATTTCCTGATGAAATTCATTTATGAAATATATAAACTAAATTAGGTTTAGTGACAAGAAACAACAGACACATGATTGGTTACCTTTGTGCAGGCATGTGTAACCTATGATCTAGTTTTGTCAGCCTGCATTTACATCATACAGGTACATTTAAAAATCGCCATCCCATGCCCTGGAGGAAGTTGCACATGCCTGCTTTTGTGGGTTTCACATGCATTTTAATGTCAATAAATATCAGACTGTGCTGACTTTGTGTTGGGGTATACATTTTTCATGCTGTTTTCATTCATTCAATGACCGTATGCAGAAACAAAAAAAACAAAAAAAATTACCCCAACCTCCAGAATATCTAAAACTGAATAAGTGTTTGGAATAAATATTGTTGTTAGTGACATCACTGACTTTTGCAAGGCAGCTTTACAACAGATGCGTGATTAGAGCAACCTTAGAAATATATAAATAGCTGAGTTTTCTTGAGATCAGTTTTTAAATATAATTACTCATCTAAATTAATTCACCAGTTAACTGTTTGCACTTCTATAACAAATCTCTATATCTTCAGCCTTTTAGTTCAGTTTTCATCAAATTTTCACCCCATACTTATAAGGCCTCTGTCAATCACCTTTATTTCAAGGAGTTAAACATTTATCTTAAAAAAAGTAATTATGCTAATTATCATTCTCCAATTATTCAAGAGGTCAGCTAGGTACCACTTTATTCGCTATTTATTATTCTTGATAGCAAGTATTCAGCTTTAATATACAGTGCTTCCTCATTATAATGCTGTGCATATGACCCATAGAGTTTACCACTGTATAGTGAGACTGTCTCATAATGAAGTACATGAAACAATTTTACTACCACTTAATGAAATGGGATCCATGACCATATGTGCCTTATAACAGGAACTGTGCGCTAAAAAAGGGCTTTATAGTGAGGGAGTGCTGTAATATCTTCTACCTCAGATGATCAATTAGTTGATGTGCAGAATAATTGTAATGTCAACATTGATCATTTGATATAAAAAAGAAAATGTGCTATCATTATATTTGATCTTTTGTGTGAAGAATTTGTAGTAGTTGTGAGAGTGAGTACACCTTAATTTATTTAGAAAATTTGTATTACCATCTTGTGTAGGGGAACAAGAACACAATGAGCACACCTTGTACCATTTGAGAAAATTTGTATTACCATCTCATGTAGGTGTACGAGAACAAAATAAGTACATTTTCTACTACTTTGCAAAATTTATATTTCCATCTTGTGTAGGAGCATGAGAACACATCAAGCGCACTTGTAAATTTCTAAAATACATTGACGATATTCCAAAGTAACAACTCTTGTTTTGAAGAAACAATGAGCACACTTGTAAATTTCTAAAACACATTCTAATCTCATGATTGAAGATTTAGCTGAGTGAAAAAATAATTTGACACTTTTTATCAATATAAACAATGCAATCTTTTAAAAGAGATTAAGATTTACAGATAATAATGATAACATAGCAAGATTTCTTTAACAGCAAGGTATGAAGAAATAAATTATGTATTAGATGTGTGTAAATACATAAATTTTGCATTTGGCTAAATGTACAGCACAATTCAAAGAATGTGTAAACTTCACAAGGTCAATCAACAACGATTCAGCAAAGACAAAGAATTCATGGAAAACAAAGTTCAAAAATAAAAACAGCACATTGTAACTCACTATATCAAGTAACTGCTTTTCTATCAACCATAGGAATGGCAACATTTTACATCAGTCTGAAATCATTCATATGTTAATTTGAAAGGATTAAAGAAATGTAGCAAATTGATGAAAAAAAAAATTATAGTTGTCGATGGATGCCCAGTTGGCTTGTTGATGATGCCTACAGACAATTTGTCATGCTTAACATATTCTCTGGATCTTTTTATACCGGTGTAAAATTAGTAAAACCAGCATTTAAGACATCTTTACTACATCCTGAAAGTACAGTTAATTACAGAAAGTTCAATCAATTGTGGAAACAAATGAAATGTGACAAAAAGAAGAAAAAAACTATGCCAACTTGAAAGAATCCTTAACTGAATAATCTACCAACACATTACACAAGCAATCCAGAAAAAGATTTCCATACAGAAAGGTCTATATTAGGCACCTGGATGACCAGTTGCTGGTAGACATTCTTGACATGCAAGCACATGAAAAATACAATGATGAATGGAAATACACTTTGACAGTGATAGATGTCTTCTCAAAATATGCTTGGGCTGAGTAAAAATTAAAAAGGCAGATGACATACATGATCCTTTCAGAAGAGAGAAAGACTAAAAAGATACAGTTTGATGAAAATACGAGTCTTACAATTAAATAGTTGAAGGTTTCTTGGAAAAAGAAAACAGTACTTTTCAAGTTACTCAGACAAAAAAGCATCAGTAGCTGAAAAGTTTTATCAGAACTATAAGACCAGCATATTGAAGTATTTCACTCAAATCAAAAGCAGAAAATGGGTCCATGTTTTGCTAAAGCTAATTTACAGATACAATAAAATCCACCACACATCAATAGATTTGACTCCAAGTGACCATGGAAGAAAACATAAAAAAATATGGATAAATCAGTTTGGTTATTTAACAACTGATACATCTGGAACACCTTAATTTAAAATTGGTGTAACAGTCAGAATTTCAAAATATAAAACAATATTTGCAACAGGATACATTCCTAACTTTAAAGAGGGAAAATTCAAAATTATACAAGTAATATTATGTGATCCAGTTGTTTACAAACTGGAAGACATTAAGTGAGATGATATTGAGAGTATTTGTATGAACAAACATTATCTATATGTGACAAACAAGATGACATATATAAAGTTCAACAGATTTTGAAGACCATAAGGATGAAAATTAAAAGTATGTACTTGTAAAATGGTAAGGACATGATGAATTCTTTAACAGTTCACAGCCAGCAGAAAGCATTATTTTATTAAAATAAATGATGTGTCAAAGACACACACCCATGGTGGTGTGTGATAACGTCCTTTCAGGACAAAAGTTGTTGCACAGCAGCATCCTTTCCTATGGAGACAATTGAACTACAATATATATATAGATAATAGTATTAAAGAGCACAAAACCTTTGTTTCTGTACAAAAATGATTTTCTAGAATGTAACAAATGTAGTAAAAACAGCGCGTTAGAAGCTGAAGGAGTTAAAACATGCATATCATGCGAATTTGTATTGATTAAAAAACAGAAGGAATAAAAAAGTACATCCCAAAACATCACAGTTAAACAAAAAAATGTCACACGTGAAAACCTTGATAAGGCAACTTCGATGTAGGCAATTACCTACCATTGTAATAAATAACAACAATGAAGAAATGAAACACGATTACATTCAAAATTATGAAGTTGATTCTAACTAGATTTTGAAAACGCTGAAAAAAAATACAATATTAAAGTCTACAAGTTAGGGTTACCATATTTGAACTTTAAAAAAGGAGGACACTGTCATATATATATATATATATATATATATATATATATATATATATATATATATATATATATATATATATATATATATATATATATATATATATAAGAGAGAGACAAAGAGGAGATTTTGAGATTTAAGGACCGAAAAGCGGACATGTCTGGGAAAAAAAAGGACATATGGTAGCCCTACTACAAGCTGGTCTACGAGATTTTGAACAAAATAAAGGGCAATGAAGATCATATAGATATTGATACTATCACGGGGACATTTAAACTTCTTTTAAATTTTATTAAATGAAGCTATAGCAGAGATTCACACAAATACTCAATCAAGTATGCATTTTTTCTGAACAACATTTTTAACTTCAACGATTTTAACTTATTCATAAAACCTTCAACCTCAAAGAATGACTACAAAATTAACCAAATTCGCTTCATGTGGGAAGAATTTTTACACCATCTGGATGAAGTAAAAACCAGTACACCTCTCACAGTATATTATTATATATTGGATATTCAGTTTTTACAGAACTTTCATTTGATTTTTAAAAATATATTTAAATAACAGATACAGCACCCTCCCCTTGTCCTGCAACTCACCTAATGCATTAAATGGGTTAACTAACCTTAATCGAGTTAACATTTCAAATGAATTTAACAAAATAAAAATGTACTATACAGAAACAAATTTTTTTCGCATACAAGCCAATAAATAGTTTTATAACAACACTTTGAACTTTGACAGTGATGACTCGGTGAAAAGATCAAAATCAGCTGTGACATGCATTTTTGGCAGAAACTGATAAACTGAGCAGTATAGATGGCAACATCTGGTTGTGGGATTTCCTACTAGCATTGATAGATAAAACTGTACCAGAGTTAGTCAAATCAGTATACAAATTTAACGTTTATTTTCAGATACAAAAACTGCTGTAAAAATGTCAAATTCATTTACCCAACGACGATATATTCAAATTAAGTAACAATGGCATTGATATGAAACAAATTAATCTGATCTGCAAGAATTGTAGAATATTACTACATCCTGACTGGGAGTACATCAAGTGAAGAAAAAAACAACAAAAAAAAGAAACAAACAAATACTTGATAGATAATGGTCCAGAAGAACATAAAACATTACATCTGTATGAATTGTTGGGATTTTACCGTGATGTTTTTATCTGTGTCATAACAATGATAACAGAATAGTAATAGCTACAACTGGTTTGTAATAATGTCTGATACTGTCGAAACTAACAATGTAATTGATGTTCTATTTTGTACCTGTGCATCTAATATGCAGATAACATATGATCTAATATTTTGATTTAACCATGCAGTACTTTCATCTGTCAGACCATTGCTATCTTGAAGAAAAACGCACATAATTCGTTTGATCAGCGGACAATGTTCTACAGTATTCAAGAGTATAAGAATCATAGTTATATTTATGTTTATAAGCAGTTAACACAACAGTACAAGAATCGTAGTTATATTTATATTCTTGTACTATTGTGTTAACTGCTTATAAACATAGATATAACTACGATTCTTGTACTGTTGTGTTAACTGCTTATAAACATAGATATAACTAAAATTCTTGTACTGTTGTGTTAACTGCTTATAAACAAATATAACTACGATTCTTATACTGTTGTGTTAACTGCTTATAAACATATTAGATGCATATTAGATGCACAGGTACAAAATAGAACATCAATGACATAGTTAGTTTCGACAGTATCAGACACTATTACAAACCAATTGTAGCTATTACTATTCTGTTATCATTGTTATGACACTGATGAAAACATCATGGTAAAATTCCAACAATACATAAAGAAGAAGGATTATGACGACCAATTATATCAAATTCTCGGACGTTCAAAGGACACATGGTAATCATGGTGTGTGGAGAAAGTCCAATTTAAAAACGCTATAAAACAATATTGACCATGAAATAAACAAACAATCATTTATTGTGATGTTTGTGGTTTAAACTGCTTTGATTTGCTTTTTTAATTAGCTTACGTTCCTTCGAAGAAAAACCGGTATGCCCCTGGCAATGACTAACCTCTTACTCTTCTTAAACGCTTTGTTTATACCTGTGATCAAAATTGTAAATAACAAACCCACTAATCCCAAAGCAAGTAAAATAAGATGTTCAGCACGGAAAGAAACAATTTGTCCAACACTCCTAAGCAACGGAACTATAACACTACCAATAACTCCAGGCAATGCTGCTACTTTTAAGCCCTTTTTAATTTTGTCAACAAATCATAGGTCAACACCACCAGTTACTGAACCCTTTTACTACAGTCAGAGCAATTGTTGATATATTCATTGCACTATTGCTATACAAGTTATTATTACACCCTTGTGTTTAAGTGACAGTTTTAGTCTTTCTCCGAGAGCGGGTTTATGCCTTATAATTTCTTTAACTGTAAATGTTTAACTTGTAAATATTGTATGTTTTTCCGATATTTTAAATTAATACTAACCTACTAATTTTAACTTTGTTCAGTTTATTTTAATTGTAGTTTATTTTTTTTATGATCACTTATTTCTTTCTTACTGTCTTCTTCAGATCTTATCCATTCGTCGGCATATTATGGTTCTATTTTAGCAGATTCTATTTTTAATACGACTTCTTTAACAGCCTATAGCCTCCCATCTCTCTTACTTCTTGTGTTGCAAATAACCTTCGACAATGTTCTTCTTCTTCTGGTGTAAGTTTTCTTGGAGAAATGTGTTCTTCTTCTTATTCTTCTTCTTCTTGGATAAATGCCCATTTAACCAACTGATTTTCTCTAGTTATAGTGTCCTAACTTGTAGACAACCTACTATAAGCTTCTTCTAATCCACGAATTAATTCATTCAAATTTAGTATTTCCTTTCCCAATTATTCTACTTAATTCATTCGTGTAATTTAGAATTTCTTCCAGGAATATCATTTGTCCAACATCTTGTATCGGCGACCTTTGTTCAACCGAAGGTTATAGTGGGTATTTAGGTTAGTTGCGCTTAGTACCGGTTGTGCCGTTTCTTCTGTGTTTCTAAGTCTATTTAATCTATCTTGAAATTCATCCATTTTTTTTCGTCTAAATCCTCAATATTTAAAATCTTTAAAAAAAAAAAAAAATTACAAAAAAAAAAAATACAAATAAAAAAATACATCATTCTCTCTATTGTGATAGATAATACAAATCGTGTGTAAACCTTAAACTAATTCATCAACGTATTTTCCTTTGGATTTTATGTATATTTCGTTATTAATATCTCTATACATACTTCTTGCATACTGCTTTTTAAGTTATTACCTACAATACAACCCTAATTTCGGGATAATTCCTTCAACTTAATTTTACTGTGATCATGCAAAACCAGAAGAAAGATTTGCAGTATCATCAATTTGATATAATGTTGGTCTTGTATCGCCATCATGATCTTCATCTTCAAATACTGTTGTTGTTGTACTTTTATTTCAAAATCTTTGCCACCCTCAATCATTATTGTTCATTATTGAAATAGAGAAGAAATGGACAAGTCATAATTAGAAAAATCGAATGAATCTCAAAGTCTTTTAGTGGTAATTCTGTTATAAGTTTGCTTATTTGTACGACTCAGTTCTTTTCTATGTACACGTATCAATGGAGCCTGTAGTTTTTTTCTGACTTTCTTTGGGACCGGTAAATCAAGTGCTGAAGTCTTCGTCGTTGATTTATTTAAACAGGATTTTTCAACATACAGTATATTTCACTACAAATTGTTTGCATATGAAAACCAAATTCAGCGTACATTTTCACTATTTTTTATTTATTTCAGTTTTAAAATTTAAATGTAAATGTTACTATTTTGATTTCATTAAGTTTGAAAAATGTCAATGTTTATTTTGCCATATGATATCTTTTAAATTTTGTATAAAATTGTTTTTGCTCAAAATGTATATTTTTTATTTTTGATTATTATTATTTTTTTTTATTATTTTTTTTTGCAAAATGCCCACCTCAGTTTCTAAAGACTCTGCCCATGGAGGTAGTGTATCAGAACTGCACCACTTTTTCCTGGTTCTAAAGTCGAGATTTTGTAATCAGGTTTTTTAAAATCTATTTTGTTGTTAGTAGTATGTGGTGAGTGTATAGCCTCAAGATGGGACCCTATAGCCTCAATGGGACTTAACATTATGAGGCTGTAGAGTCCCCAAAAAGTCTTGAGGCTATAAATCCTGAGGCTGTACAGTCCCCAATAGTATTTGAACATTTTGGGACTGTACAGCCTCAAGGGTAGGCAAGAATGGAAAATTAATCTTTTTCTTGTGAAATGGGTGGCCCTGAAAAGGGCCATTGGAGGAGAAATTATTATTTCCTCCAACATTTAGTTAGGAAGTCTGGGAGGTGGAACTTCTTTTTCTTCTTCTCCTCCTTCTTCTGGTGGGGTATCCAGTCAGGATGTCCCAATTGCCTGAACTTGTCTTGAATTTTCATCCAGTTCAAGTTCAGGCGATTGAATTCCATTTCTTTTTTTTCCTTAGCCCACATAATCTTGATTTTTGCGACTTCCTGCTCCATAATTTTTTTAACAATTGTTTCAACTCGGAGCAGGGCCGCTTCTTGTCGAGTGAGGATTGGACACTTTAAATTGTCATCTAACTTTTTTAAACAATCCAGGACTTCTTCAAGAAGTCCTACTCGACAAGGTGAAGAGGAGTTCTTAATCTTATTTACTTCCTCCTCATTCTTCACTTCTTGAATTAAACCCATAATCAAGTTTATCTGGGCTAAGTATTCAATTTCAAAGTGTAGGTTCACTGGATACCACCACATCATTCTTTCTCTGTAATATTTGACTTCCACCATCCAGTCCCAGGCTTCCTGTAGATTTTCTGGTATATTCATTTCTTCTGTTGAAGTGTGAATGGCGAAATTGCGGAAGGCACCGCTTTATATGGTAGAAGTGCGGACGTGAAGGAAAACATCCCCCTTTTTTCTCTCCAAAAAACATACATACAAATCAAACACACACCACACTATCCTTTTTTATTTTAAATTTTTTTTTTAAAAACCAAACACACACCACAAACATACAATTTTTTTTATAAACCAAACACACACCAACATTCACACACCCTCTATATGGCAATGATAAAAGTTAATCTTTTCTTGAGTAATGGGTGGCCCTGAAAAGGGCCGTTGGGTGTTTTTTGTTGGAGTTCACCTAGAGGAGGTGCGGACACCTCCCGGGCTTAGCCCGACAAGCGGGACAGCTCCCCCTCCATGTTTTTAAACTCATACAGCGCTTGTTGTTGTTGTTGTTTAAAACAAATGGAGGATGTTCCGCTTCCGGATCCCAATTCTCCTTCTACTCCTCCATTATCAGGTGAGGTCTGATGACCACTTTCTTTTCCTTGTCCTCCTCCTCCTTCTTTTCCAAGTCTTTGAGGAGGTGCCAGGCCACCTCGAGATGAACTCTAATTTGACGCATTGTTTCAATTTTATTCATTTTGATGAATAAGTGGGAAGCTCAAGTGTGAAGGTGTTGTTTTAATATACTAGAAGCGCGGACGTGAAGGAAAACATCCCTTACACCTAAAACAAAACCAAAAAAAAACATCACGCCACTACCCCGCGTCTGACGTCATTCCTAGGACGTCATTCTAGGCTTCGCGGATTTTGCACTCCATCACCCCTTACCCCCCAAGGCGCGGACCTAAAAGAAACTACTTTTGATAAAATAAAAACACACACAACAAACATACAATTTTTTTTTTATAAAGCAAACACACACCACAAACATACAATTTTTTTTATAAACCAAACACACACCACAAACATACAATCCATTTTTTTTTTATAAACCAAACACACACCACAAACATACAATCCATTTTTTTTTTTTTTTTATAAACCAAACACACACCACAAACATACGATCCATTTTTTTTTTTTTTATAAACTAAACACACCACAAACATACAATCCATTTTTTTTATATAATCCAAACACACACCAACCACAAACATACAAGGGAAAAGGGTTTTTGTTTGGTGGGCTAACACAAACATACTTTATACAAACATACAAACAAAGAAACATATATATGGCAATCTGAGAGTAGTTATCTTTTCTAGAGATTGGGGTGGCCCTGAAAAGGGCCGTTGGGGTGTTTTAAGAAGTTATGTTGTTTTTAACTTCTTGTGGCTGAAGTAGCGGTAGCAGCAGCTCCAGCAGGGCGGCCACGTTTAGCCATAGGTCTCACAGCTTTAAGGTAAGGTGCTCTCTTTCTGGTAAAAGAGAAAGCAAATTCATCGCAGTCTATCTTGCAGCTTAATTCTCCGTCGGGTAGTTTGATGGACTGCAAAAGTTGTTCTTGTTGTTGTTGTTGTTATTGTTAATTTTGCTGCTGTTGCTGTTGCTGCTGCTGCTGTAGTCTTTGTCTCTCCTCCCATTCTGTTCTTTCTCGAAGTATTTCTTCCCTCAAGACTTCTTCCACCAGATCATGAGCCATTTGAATGAACGTCATCGTCTTTCTCTCAGGGTTGGTCTCCATCAAATGATTCTTCACCCTCTGAATGTTTACCATAGCTTCATTCAGTTTAGTAATCTTTGTTGCTGCCATCTTCTTGAACTGTTGAGATCTTGACGAGTCAACGAGAATGACTACACTAGCCAACGCACCGCTTTATATGCTCGAAGCGCGGACGCGATGGAAAACATGGGTTCAGATCGACAGTGAGATAATAGATAGAGGGTAACTTCAGATCGATAGAAAGAGAGACAGAACATAATCATTTTTTTCAAATTCAATAAAAAACCACACAACACCATATTTTTTTCCAACAATGAACATTTTTTTAATGAACAACAAGAAGAAGCTTCTCTAACATAAAAAATTTGAAAAAAAACTAACAATTAACAAGATATTAAACAGGAACGTATTTACAGGGTTGACAACGTTGGGAAGGTAAACTAAACTTCCACTTTTCTACATCGACATCATTCTGATGCACACTACGTTTCTGAGCTAAAGACAAGAGATAACCATAACGTTCACAAAACCATCGTTCTACTTTAGCATCGTTTCGAACATAGTCTCTATCAAAACAAGTCACTAAATGTTCTAAGGAATATCCGAGACTGCGTTGATGAAGAAAATGTACACAATATTGTCCACACACCATGAATCCGATCCTTGTAATCTCACATTATTGAATCGAGTCGAGACGGCATTTCTTCTCATAAAGTCAATGATGTCGTCTTCCAAAGGAGGTAATCCATAAGAATCAAAATATTCCACACCACCATTGTGATCGTTGGGAAAGTACACCGCTACCCAATGGGTTCCTGGTAGATGACTGTCGTCGGTATTGATGACATAGGCATGAACGCCTTTAGGTTTACGATGAGGTAGTTCATCTTTAGCACACACCACAGGATTCCAAGAAGAAGTGTAGGAACTGCAAGTCAACAGGTAATGAAGTTCCCAGGTATCCATTTTCTTTTTCTTCTTCTTCTTCTTCTTCTTCTTCTTCACATGAAATAATGGGTCACCAATTCACACCTGACTTTAAACTTGAATTGATCTGTCTTGTAATTCCACGAATATTCACGGCGAATAGTTTCTGTACTCTGTTGAATGAGCCCTTCGATACGTTTGATCTCCAGAGAATCAAGTGGAGGAGAAGAAGAATTCACCAAGTCTTTATACCATTGTTTCAACACTTTTTGGTCCGAGATCTGGGACCAAGCCTTTTCCGAATAGTCATCCAATTTTTCTTCCCCTGTCATCATCAAACATTGGTCGTGTTGTTTTTGGCTAGGATGATCGATTTGACATCCGTGACAATGTTCTCTGACTAGACTGTTAAATATTCAGCCAATTCCTTAGTATAACAGGAGACTAAATGTTTTTCTTGTTCAGGCCATCGAGAAATAAATCCAGTAAACTCGGGAACCGAATTTTTTTCTTCTTCTTTTTTAGGTTCTGAATGAATGACTTCGTCATCATCATCATCATCATCATTTGTGGTAGTTTGTGACTTCTCACAAAATCCCTCATCTATCTCCATAGGTTCTTCGTGTTGCATCTTGTTTTTTTTCTTCTAATAGTCTAGAATCACTTCTCTCAAACTGTATTATCAAATTCTGCATACAAGACGACGTTCACTGTCTGGGCTAGAGGAACTTTAAACTGAAGTTCCACACGAAGTGGGCCTGCTTTTATAGGGTGGAAATGTCCTTCGTCGCTGCCTTGGTCCGGAGTGAAATCAAATCCCCACAAGGCATACCCTCCTGCATAATCCTCGAATGTAATGCCGTGGCTGGCGTTGGTGTCTAACTGTCCTGTGGCTTCAAACAGGGTCAAGTAAGATCGCAAGTAAAGTTTCAGGGGATTGGCATCGGTACCGAAGTCAGGTTCAAAAGGTCTGGTACACAAAGCCTTGCCATCTCGAGTGACTTCTATCTTTTTGACAGTGAAGTGCTGAAAGTTGAATGGATTCTGATTGGGGCTTCCGTTGAAGGCTGCATTACTGACCATACCAATCAGCAAACGTTTGGGAAGCTGTCCTTGGAAGACGTGATCTTCAACTTTGGATTGGGCTCCAGTGCCAATGGTAAAGGTTTTCACTTCCACACGTCGTAGAGGATACTTGGCAGGGGTTCTGCTTAAGGTTTGACTGATGTCGTTGGCTACTTTTGGTAAGATTTCTACACGTCGGACGTAAAGTCTGGCTTCTTCGATGATGGTTTTCCACGTGTGGTTGGCATCAGTAGCCATCAAATGGAAAGCGATACTACTACGATTCAGTCTCAGTCGCACATCTACTCCGTTTAACAAATACTTGTCTTGCAACCACATGTCCAAATGCAAACGATCCATCAATTCTAAACTTCGCCCTCTGATTTTCTCTCGACGGGCATTAAATCCCACATTGTGAGGGACTGCTGGAGTTATATTTCCAGTAGCTTTCTGATCAGCATCAGCCGTCCTCTCAACCTTTACCCCTACTGACGGGGCTGTGTCGTTGAAGGCACCTGCGGTGTCAGGTTTCCAGACCACACAAGCATCCAGATGAGTGTTCTTGGCTTCTTTTCCGTACGTCAAGAGATTTTCCAAGTAAGCACGGTAAGGGTAAGTATCCAAATTGCTGCTGACCAGTTTGTTATTCAAGTACAAATCTATTCCACTGAACAAGGAATGCATGAAATTATTGACGGGAGCCACTTGGGCATCGTTATCTGGAAGGGTACCATTCGGTTGGGCTACTTTAAGTTTCAGGTACAAGTAGCTGTTATTCGATCGATGTAATCTTCGGTTTGTCCTTTGATTTCAAATTCGATAGGAGCTGAATCCGTCAAAGACGATACAGGATGAAATTCCACCCATTGGGATTCTTGCATCGTCATCATGGTGGGAGGCATGGTAAACATATCCAGTTCTGACTTGGTACATTCGCATGAATCTCGGTGCATCATTTTTTTTTTTTACAGTTAATAATCAAACACGTCTAATTCTCTGACTCTTCTTCTTTTCTTTTTCTTTTTTGAACTACCGTGTGTTTTTTTTATGAACTTTGAAGGGATTTCGATGTCGTCGTCTCTTTCTGCCTTGTCCTTGCTGTGAAGTAATGCCAGAGCCTGAAGCGTGAAGCGTATTTATAGGATTTTCTCGGAGACCCAAAAGATCTTAGCCAGTGTTCATCAACACATTTTTGCCTGCTCTCATAAAGGCTTCTTTAGGATTTTGTTTGTCGATGAGAACATTTTGCAACAATTCTTTTCCTTGCGTCAAAGCGGCATCTTTTAAGGCATGAAATCCTCGAGTCACCATGGGTTTCAAAATAGGAGCTACCGTCCGAAAAGCCGATCTTAACATATCTCCTAAACCATGTCCTCGTTGTTGAGTCACCCCTCGGTACACTTGATACATTTTTTTTTGGTTTGGGGAGGTTAGTTACAATTCGTTAGAGAACTTTTTTTCGAAAATGTAGTTTCGCCGTGACTTTTCCTTTGTCAATGAATGGCACACTTTGTCCCAAATCTCCTTTTATACTAATGTTGACACTGTCAAAATACGATTTACGGACAGGAAGATAATGAGGGTGTAGAAATTCACGGTGAACGTGAAATGTGTTTCCACCACCACTATGACTACTAGCACCTTCTTCGTTTGCACCACCAGTAGAATCTGTTTTGAAAGGAATGACTCTCAGTAAGGGAGCGGATGTGTGTCCCACCACGTTGTACTCCACCACATCGGAGTACACAAAGATTAAATTCAGTCCAATGTTCAATTCGATAGGGGATTTAAAAGCCTCTCCGAAATCTGTGTTGGTTTGGATTGTTCGTACTTGACCTTCAGGACCTTTATAATTTTTATTTCCACCCAAAATCTCAAACAACTCCCTACAAAAAATGATGGTCATGAATCTTTTCTCGTTCCCTTTTAAAAATTCGCCTTTTTCGTCCTCGCTGTCAATTGACTCATGCCCATGCCCTTTCAAACATTCAATGTGTAAACGGCGTGCCACATGATTGTAATTAAAATTGACCCATTTTTGGTTTCTGTGCAAGGCTTTGGCAAATTTGTTTTTGAAGGTATAATCAATTATCTCCACCAAATGTTCAGCACTAAAATAATATCCTTCAGGAATTCTTATGCTATAGGTTGCGTAGGGAGGTCCAATAGCTTCTTTTCTTGCGACCTTTTTATTTTCAGGATCAATATTTTCCAAGTCTTTTTGCAGTTTGTTGTGATTGATTACTACGTCAAAACAGGATTGATTTCCAGACACATTCTTGATTTGCGTAGGATGAATGATTTCTACCAAAGCCACTTCCCAATGAGCATCGTGATCCAATTGGAAGGCCTGAGGTAATTTGACCGTGAAACAACATAAGGTGTTGTTGGGAAACACATCCATGGAACTGTCACTGGGTAACGTTAAATAAAATTGGTCATTCATAGTAGCTCCAAAGTGGTTTTGGTCTCCAAGGAGTCACTCGAGTTCAAAGGATGTTCAAAGGGTTCTAAAAGAGGACTGGTATTATGGTGACTGGAAGAAGAAGGTGGACTGACGTTAGTCGTACTACCGTGGTTGCTGTGGCTGCTGTTGTTGTGGTGACTGTTGTCTGTCGTCGTCGTAAATTTTAAAGAGGGACTGGGTAAAAGATAACCGATGCAACTGCTGAGTAAAATGGTCCACAATTGTTTGTCTCCTTGTTGCAAACTCAAATTGGCAATAGCTGCTCCGATGACACAATACACTACAAAAATTTGGCAGAAAAAGACGATTTGATTTTTAGGGACACGTTCTCCACACCACACCCAGAGCGGTTGTTTTTGTAATTCTTGAAGAGAAGAACTCTGCGAAGGAGTCGTTGAAGTCGTTGTTGCTGTGTTAAATGGCATGTTGTTCGGTTACTTCTTTTTCTTTTTATAGTCGACGACTTGAGAAGCAGCAATCAAAGAATCAAAACTAGGAGGATATCCTTTCCAACGTACTTTGACTTCTTCTACTCGACGTTTGCCTACTTTGCGTGTTCTTTGTTCGAGAATGCTTTCGATGTCGTACAAGGCGTCTTCTTTTTTGGTCACTCGTTGTAACTCAGGCAAGTAAAATGTTCCTTTGAGCACTTCACCGTGCATGTCTTCCAATTTATAGACGGGAGGATGGCGTCCACGCACGGGGGTAGTGACACGAAACAATTCGGTGGTCCAGTTAGGTAAATAACCTTTGTCAAAAGTGCGTTTGGTTTTTCCGATGCGAACCCAATCTCCCGTCTTTAACTCTAAGGGTTTCTTCTGAGGTGTCCATTTAGGGGTAACAAACAATTTATCAAACATTGTCACTTCGTTTTCAGGGCTGACCTCTTCGGGGGCACATCCTATGCTACGATGGTACGATTGATTGTTCGCTTTGACCAAACGGGGTAACACGTCGATGTACTTGAGAGTATGTTGATGTGTAAAATATTTCCACATGCGTTCTTTCAAAGTTCTTTGAAAACGTTCCACGATACTGGCTTTGGTTTCAGGATTTTCGGTGGTAAAAAAATGAATCTGTCTTTGTTTCAATTCTTTTTGAAAAGCTTGGTTCAGAAATTCGGTGCCTTTGTCAGTTTGCCATCGTAAAGGTGACGACCACTTTGTTTCAAGACCAATTTTAAGGCACGTACCAATTCGGTACTGAGGTCAAAGGCACGACCCAAGCAAATTTGGAAAACACGTCGATGACAAAACAAATATTTGTAACCACGATTATAGGTGGCTAAATGAGAGACGTCGGCTAAATCGGCTTGCCATTGATGATCGATGCCTTCCACTTGGGTTGAACTTCTAGAAAATTTACGTTGAATGGGTTTGTGTAACGTGTACGTCGATTGTTCTTGTAACCATCGTCGTACTTTGGGCAAACGTACACTTTTCAATTTACTTTTGGCAGTTCGATATAATTTTTGAACTCCTCCGTAACCAGCAGCATGGCCAGGATTGTAATAAAGGCTAGCTAAAAGTTTCTCCATGGTTTGATTCCTCAAGAATAAGTCAACCAAGTACCAATGCTCTTTTCTTCGTGGGGTATCTTTTTGGATTGTTTACGTGTCCGACGAGCCACTGGTGTAAAGGAGGATGTTGTTTGAACAGGGGTCATCGGTTCTGTTTTGACTTCTGTCTTCACTTCTTCCTTTTTCACTTTTGATGGTAATGGGTGTCACGGAATTGTATGGTTTATATCAATGTGTATATGTGATCAAAAATGTATTCGGGTTTCGTTTCCGACTAGAGCGTTACTCGGGGGTTGTTTATTTTTTTCGGCTCTAGTTATTTTGAAATACTGAGCGCGATTCACCCCATGCTGCACGTGCAAATTGCCTGCAGTGAAAACTCACGTACCTAGCTGCTGCGCATATCTGTCACAGCTAGAGTACATATAGAGCGAATTCTCTATAAACAAATTACACTACGATGAGTCTTGTCAGAAAGCTTACCTCTTTACGGGAGCAAAACTTCAGCTGTAGAGGTATGTGAAATTTAAGATTGTATTCTTTATCACTATTCGTTTTATATGACATAATTGTTTCATATATTAGATGTTTTAGAATTTATTCTAAATTCTACAGAGAGCAAATACCTAGGTCATACAACGCCATGATATTAGAAATCCTATAGGCTGGTTCAAGTTAGCTATTTGTTGTAACTGAACAGACGGGTATTATTTAATTATACGCGGCATGCATTGAATGATTAATGTAATGTGTAACGAGGCGTAATTCATGTGCGCGCATGCGCAACATATATCAATACAAAAGTACTAACCGTGTCATATGTACTACACGGTTTAGTTGTTATACTTTTAGCTGTTCCATATGTATGGTTTGGTGATGAGAAGTCACAGAACTCTGTGTGGTTTCGTGTGACGTGTACGCTGTGTCTGGTGACTTTGTTTCGGAAGAGTGTACTGGTTTTCTCAATGCGAGGGACCAAGGCTTCTCGATCAACGGGTCTGTGTTAATGTGAAGGCTCTCGAGGGACCCTTCAACAGACCGGGAGGGGTGGACCATGCGTGGTGGCTCCTTGACCATGGACTAGAGCGGGTGGAACCGTAGATACATCTTGGTAGTCAAACGGACGCCACGATAGTTATATTTATTGCGTGTTCCATTTGATTGTTATCTCAATATTGCTATCTGTGCAAAATTACATTCATTCCCATTTCAATATCGCTATATGTGTGATAGATTCATAATTTCATACATCCCCATTTCAATATCGTTATATGAACGACATATTCATAATTTCATACATCCCCATTTCAATATCGTTATATGAACGACGGATTCATAAATTCATATTCCAACATCGCTTGTTAAATTGATAAATTGACGAGTTAACAGATTGATGGATAAATGAGTATTCTATTGATAAGTGCATAAATCACATGCTTTGGTCACCCTTGGTACTTAATAAGACCTTGTTTATATTGGGGTGTAAATCATATACTCTTATTTGTCGATTGGTGATAGGATGCTATTCACGTTTGTTTAAAATTCCATTTGTTAAATCCATCTTTGATTTTTCTCGTTGAGTTACTTGTTGTTGATAGTTTAATGTTAGGAACTTTATAATTTTCCTTATCTTTTTGTTATAATGGTGTCAGATTTGTTCATCTTTAAATTGCGTTTATAAATAAACATCTTATTAACGCAGTTGCTTTCGGTGTCTTCACTAATCCAGTCCCAACCCGGCTTCATCCTGTGACAATGGGGTAGACATCATCTTTTTTTATCCAACCCGGTGTGGCTAACTTTTTTTTTTAAAGAGGTGGAGTTTGTAACTCTTCTTCTTCTTCTTCTTTCACGGTCATCTCTGTGGCGGTGTCTGTTTTAGTGGTGGTCACTTTAGGTTCGCTTTTCATGATCGTCTTAAAATCTCTCAGAGTGGGTGGAGCTGTTTCGTCGACAGCTTTTTGGTGAAAGAGTTGCAGACGTTGTAAAAGTTGACCGTACCGTTGCGATTTTTCTGTTTCTGACAAATCGCTTTGTTCCATCAGGGTTTGTAATTCTTGTTGCAACTGTGACATCTCGTTGAGATTAGGATTGGGTGGTAAATGAGGTATCCGTTGTTCGTTCCAACGATGAAATTCCATCCATCGTTTGTAAGGCACTAAAGTCAGTTTTCGTCCTTCCATTTCATCCAAAGGTACAAAAAATGTGTGGTCTTTTCAGAGAAGGGTGGTCCTTTTTATCTTCTTTTTTTTGTTATCGCATGACACCTCCTAAAAGGGGCCCAGCAATCGTTCCTAACAAAGGACCCGCTATTTTTAACAACAGTCCTAACAGCATAGGTAGAAATCCTCCTCGTTGCACCTACATTTTTTTCTTTTGCTGGAGAGATATTTTCTTTTTCACCATTTGACGAAGAACGTTCCGATGTTTCCCTAATTTTTGTTTCTGTATCTTGGACAAAGGTACCGTTCCTTTCAAAACGTTCAAACAACATTCACACACGGTATCGATGATTTCTTTAGGGGCTGTTTGAATGAGTTGTTTTCGCATGGGAGGATTGGATTTGGTCAGGACAGACAAGACGTCCCAATGTTTCGCCAGACGAGGTGGAAGTCGTCATTTTCTACTTTTCTTCTTTTTTTGGTGGTGGTGGTGTGCACGTTTGGGAGTCATCTTTTTTAGTGGGTAGAAACAAGTCTGAAGTCTCTGGCAGGGTACCCTTCTATTTTATACTGGAACACGTCTCCACTGATTGTCTGCACGACGTACCAACTTCACGAGAGGTCTCACTCGACGTTGAGGTGTTTTCAAGGGACAAAATCGTCTCAATTCTTCTTTGGATAAATCCACTAAACTTTGTAAGATGCCGGTTCTTTCTTGGACTTTGGTTTTAGGGGACGGTACTTTGTTGGCGGCTGCTGCCATGGCTAAAATAGGTTTCCATTTTTGCATCAAATTAGGAAACACTTGTCTTAAGTCCGGTTTGGCAGGTATCATCGTGAAGGGTGGTGAAGATGAAGATGAAGATGATGTGGACGCTAGAGGAGACCTCGTCACTGCTGGGGGTGATGGTAATGGTGGTGGTGTTTTGCGGGTGTACGTTTGCGTCCTGGCCGCAGTACCTCTCTTGCGGCGGGTGGTAGTGGTAGTGGGTGTTGTTTTCTTATTCTTCTGGGCAGAACTTTTCTTGGGGGATTTCTTCATTTTAGGACTTTTCTTTTTTTTTTGTGGCTTTCTTCTTTTTGGGACTTTTCTTCTTTTTGGGTGTTTTGGGTTTTTTGGCTTGGGTATTAGGATCCCATTTCAAAAGGGAACGAATCATGACCCCTCTTAAAGAACCGCTTCAACCAGGAGTTAAAATGATTTGTTTTTTAGTCCGTGAATCGATTCTAGGATCAGCTAGTTGTGACAATGCTCCTTTATGTTTTTGAAAAAAACGTTGAGCTTGATGATTAATGTGAATGATGCCTTGCAGTAATTGACGTGCCGTCAAAGTAAACCATCGTAACACTTCTTTAAGACTAGCTTCTAACAAATGGGCACGGACTTGTGCATTTTTTTCGCGACTGATGCCATACAAGGCACGAATCAATTTAGCCGAAGGATGGGCTTGAAACGAAGTCATCTCGAAAGAGTGTGAGACAGAAATGACGTAGTGACTGTTTTTATAGTTTTTTTCTACTTCAGAGAGTGGCTGAAGGGGACGTGTAAATGACAAGGCCTCCTTCTTGACCCCAATGGTGAAACAATTGGGCACGAAATCTCAAATAGTCAGGAGTGGTGGGTTTTAAGTCGATGAGTAAATACTCGTGAGGGGTTTGAGTGGCATCGTCGTACGCATAATTCAACCAAGGCATACCTAACTGTTAGGCTAACACTTGCACTTGAGATTTGTCTCTGGGGCTTTTAAACAAGGCCACGTAATGAGCGTTAAGACTAATGGTCCGATGGGCTTTACTTTGTTGAAATAAATTTTGAGTAATGTATACAATACTAGCATTACGATGGTGTCCTTTTCGTGTAAACCAAAGTTTAATTTCTTCTTCGTCTTCTCCTAACATGTCGTCGAAGATGACCAGATGTGTTTGACTCACGTCAGACACGATTCCATCGTCTTCGTGAGGGATGCCTTCTACAAATGAAATGGCTTCTCCTTGACTTTCTTGGAGTAGTGTGTAAGATTTTTGCCACTCTTTGTAACACCACACGATGCGTTGAGGTGGACGATCGAACAAATGAGATTTGTGTTCGATCAAACATTTGACAAATTCGGTTTTACCTGAACCACTAGGTCCAGCAATCAACATGTTAAAAGGATGGCGCAGATACAAAGCGTCCCAACTGGAACGATCTAACTTTTCGTCAATCACTTTGACTACAGAAGCAGAAGAGGTAGACGAGGCAGAAGAAGATGTAGCCATGACTGAGGTAAGAAGATTTTTGAGAAGAAGACAAAAGACCCAAGACATTTTATACGTTTTCATACACGTTTATTTTTTTTGGTAAAAAAAAAAAACAACCAACACAACAAAACATATTTACAAGTCATGAAAGCGAACGAGTGATAAAATAGCAAAGTAAAATGATCACGTACAAGACTAAGGCTACCACTAAAACATTTAAAGTGTTGTATAAACAAGTCAATGTACAACATTCTGGTGTCCTAGGAATGAAAGGTCTAGGCACTGGGGGTGACATTCTTCTGGTCGTCTTTTTTTTGGTAGAAGAATGAAATGTCTCTGACGTCAGTAAGGAAGGGTTGTGTTCCTCAGGGGGTGGTTGAATTTGGACAACGGTGTGGTCATCTTTCTTTGCTGTGTCAGGTTCTTCTTCTTCTTCTTTCAGGGGTTCCCATTTGGGTTCCCATTTCACTTTTGGACTCTTAGTACTGACATGCCAAATCTTTGGCAAACTGGGCCACTTCTTGTAGCCAAGCATGGAAACCAAGGTCTCTCCAGTCACGTACATCTTTCCAATTGAAAAGTTGTTGGTGTAACTCACTAGCAAAACACACTTCTTGAAATGTTTTATAGACAGATAAAGTGTGACGAATGTCTTCTTCACACGGAGGTAACTCACTTGTTTTCATCACCACTCTCAACACTCTGAGTACAATTTTTCTTTCGTGTACTGATAAAATCAAGTCTTTATAATCTTCTACTAAGGGTGATGCATGAATGGTCATATTGTTTTTTTTTTTGGACTCTTCAAAATAGTCCAAAGCAACCACGGTTCCTCCAAAATAATCCAAGGCAAACACTTGTCCTCAAAAATACTCCACAACGAATGTCCTGGAAAACGAATTCCAAGAAAGGCAGTCACTAAGACACACACCACATAGCGTCCAAAATTCAATGGAAACAGTTCTTGTATCAAGTCTTTATAATCCTCTAAGGTCTGAACACGATCGTTGACTTCCTTCCACGGAATCCGTTTCACGAGTGAGGAGTACAGATCAGTCATGGTGAGACTTTATAGGGTGAGATGGCTAAGGTAGGTATCTTGGGTGGCAGGTTTTTATATCCAGGTTCCCAAGGTTGGTACCTTTTGAGATAGTCTCCTTCAAGGTGGTCCCAGCGATAGAAGCTTCCCAGAATCAGTCTTCTATGACTTTGGAAGAGAGCATAGCGTACAGCTCGAGAAATGACTTTGAGTTTACGTTTCACTTGTAACTTGACAAACTCTTGGTAAATCCTTTGGCGCACTTCCAAAGGCAAGCCACGAATATGTTTTGGTAAAGTTTCCGACTTGGAAAGAAGTAACTCTCTTTTGTGTTCTTCACGATAGCGGTGATAGTTTCTCTTCAGAATCAGATTTCTGATACGGTGAAAGTCACGGTAGTACGCAAATCGAGGAATGAATTGAAGTTTACGTTTCACTTGAATCTGAACCAATTCTCTGTAAATCCGAACTCGCAACTTCGAAGGCAAGTCACCAATGCGGTCTTCTAAAGTGGTCTTCTTGGTGACAAAATACTCACACGCCAACCAAACGGAATCGGTGGGTAAAGGATATCCAAGATTATCAGTGATTATCCTATCTAACTTCAAACGACGTAAAGGCGATTCGTCTTGAGGTGACAGTTCTTGTAACACTTTTTGGTATTCTTGTCTGTTAGTCACATTTTTTTCCTTCACTTCATTCCATCGAATTCTATGTTCCACTGCCACATTGTAGGTGGTACCCTCCAAACTCTTAAAGTTGTTGGGTAGTTTTTCATGAATGTCTGACCATTTGAATATCTTAGCCCAAATCAAATGTCTTATCACATTCAGATACCAATGGTTACAACATGTCTGTCGTAAATGATGTAACTGTTCTTTACGTTTCACTTGGATCTTGACCAATTCTCTGTAAATTCGTTCTCGCAGCTCCAAAAGTAAACCACGAATGCGATCTTCTAAACTAGGTTTGATAGTGACAAAATACTGATAAATGCGTTCTCGCAACTCCAAAGGTAAACCACCAATGTATTCTTGTAAAGTATCATTCTCTGACATTTTTTTTTTACTTCTTCTGCTTGGCATCTGGCTCATCGTACCCGTACTCTTCTGAGGCTACTAAAGGTAAGAACTGACAGTGCGGAGACCATCTGGCATGTTCAATGTAAGCTGAGTCGGTAGGCTTCCATTGGTGAAGTCTCACACCGCAACTGAAACATTGAACTTTATCTCCTTCTCCCAAGTAGATAAATCCAGATCTGGCTAAAGCTTTGTCAGTAGTGGATTGTAGTAGATATTTAGGCCACTTGTCTTTGAACGTCTCCAGTCGATTATCATACTTGGAATAACCAGGCAAAGCCACAGGTATTGTCAATTCTTTACCCCTGTAGTCAGTATGACAATTATATGTACGATTAGTAAAGCATAAAGGTCGTCCTGCATCGTTAGAGGGACGGTGAGGCACACGCACAGCATCGACGATGTCCAAGCGTACGGCATCCGTCTGATCGTGTGAATCACTGATGCCAAAGCGTACGGAATCCGTCTCGTCGCATGGCACTGCATCACACTCCAAGTCGTGAAGGTACTTGGAGTTCACACCACTAGATTTCTCCCTTGGTGGTGGGTGGGTGGTAGTTTGAGTATTCTTATTGTACTTTGGTGGAAGGATGACAAAATTACTCATCTTTTTTTTATCTTCTCTTCTTACTCGGTCAACGTTGAAAGTCAGAATGAAGAGTTGTTCTTGGAAGGGGTTCCTTTTTTATACCTGTCGACTGTACCATCCGCAAAGTACTGTAATGTCTTGCGTGGAAACGCCAAAGAAAGGTAAACACAGTTTGGAGACCATCTAACATGTTCCAGGAGAGCTGAATCCTTACAGTTCATACAAATGGTTATGCCACAACTGAAACACTGCACTTTGGTTCCCTGTCCAAAGTAGACAAATCCTGCTCTGGCTAAAGAGTTGGAAGTAGGTAATCCATTTTTCCTAAGTTTTTTCCCTTTTTTGAATGTGTTCCATCGATGGGCACAATGACAATAGTCAGGCAAGTGTTTAGGCCATTTTTTGAATGTGTTCAAGCAACTGGTACACTCACAATAGTCAGGCAAGGCCACGGGAAATAATTTGTGTTCATCACACGGTGTTGTTGAAGTCATCTTGGTGTTGTCTTTTTTTCTGTTCAAGGGGGTGTCCTTTTTTATACTTCAAATCAACGTGTCCGTAAGGTAAAGTGGTGTGGTCTGGAAGTCTCACTCGCTTCTGGTATACGATTTGGTACACTTTTTGTACAGGTCGAGTAACGATTTGGTGATTAGGTAACCGTACGATCTTGTGAGGTTCTAACGTGTGCACTCGAAAGTCTTCCACTTGTCCAGACAGTAAAGCATTTTTTAAAACCTCAAAGTTGACCACTTGGCTGGTTCGATAGTTCAGAGTCAATCCTTTCACTTTGCAATGGGTGTGAAGTTGGTCTTGTGGGTCTCGGTATCGGTAGCCGTAATTTTTGGGGCCACCGCTGGCAAAACTCAGGATGGTGTCTTGAGGGTGCTCGTCCGTCCAGGCTCCTAAGCGATCTCCTTGAATGGTAGGGTGTGGGCAACCGGGGCGATGGATGTAGATACAACTGTTGGTATCAAAGTACAGGACACGATCTCCCAAGACTTCTAACGCTTCGTCGTACAATTTCAAGCGAGCATGAGCGGTCACGTAAGCGGCAATGACTACGTTACTAAACTTGTCAGGTTTGACAAACTTGGGTTCTTCTTCGAAATTGACTATGATCAAATCATCGCGGACGATTTCGACGTGTTTGACTAGTATACTTTTATCGTCCACCAGTTGAAAGTAACGATAAGGATCGGTGACATATTCCGTTTTGGTTAAGATCGTACGTTGGGCCATTTTTCCCCACAAGCAATTGAGCATGACTTTGGCAAACGATCTTTTTCCTTCATTTTTTTCCACCTCTTCCAAAGTGATGCCTTCGATGTTACGGTACTCTTCTTTGAATCGTTCTTGGTCTTCGGGAGTCTGACACCACGAAGGATAACCACTAGCTTCTTGTTTCAGTTTTAAAAACTGATTGACGTACCCCGAGAAGATACCTGGATGATTCGTAGCGTCGTCCTTTTGGTATTGTGCTGTGGTTGGAAAGTGCCAGATTTCGTATACTTTCAACAAACGGTATCCACGATCCAGAGCTCGAAACAATTCAGCGCTAACCCACGTTCCTGTCAAAGACCGTTCTTCCTCCGTGTGGTGACAGGGATGATCTTGGTTGCACGTTTCGCCACACGTCCGACATAAAGGAAACATTAGTTTTCCTTGGCAATGGTGAGGTAAGATGGGATGGTACAAGTGGGTCGGAGGTAAGACTTTACATTTGATTAATCCTTCGTATTGACGAATGTGTTCCACGTCAATGTGTTCTGTCAAGATTTCTGGGTGACCGGTGGGAAAACGAGCATATTTACACACCCAAGGATACAAAGAACACACGTCGATGTACTTGATTTCTTCTCCTTGGAATTCGTCTACGTCGTACAGTAAGCGAGTAGCATTGGTTCGTCCTCCAAATAAACTGTGGCGCGGATCCAAAGGTTCGATGTCGGCCGCGTCGTAACTTTGGGTGATGTTCTTAAATTCATGATCGGTTTTCAAACGTCGATCGTACTCGTGCTCCCACATTTCAATCACTTGGTATCCTTGACTTTCTAACTTGAGTCGTCGTTGGCAAGTCTGTTCGTATAACTGTTCCATGGTAGAATCTGAATAAGGACTTTTCATCTCTCGATCAGGATAACAGGTAGGGCATCCGTGAAACAAGCAACCCTGAAACTCGTACACTGTGTGCGAGTTTTCTAAATCAAATCCATCCACAGAATAACCTCCAATCTTCTTTTCTCCTCCTCCGTTTCTAGCATGTTGTATCCATTTGTCTTCTTTTTGACACAAGTAATGAAGCCAACGTAAAGCTTTGACCGAATATTGACGACTAGCAAAGAGAGACGTGTTGGAGTCGATGATGGCTAGTTGGTTCTCGGGCATGAAATTTTGCCTGTAGACTAAGGAACAGGCTTTGGGTAAGGTGGCCGCATCTTTCAAAGGATCGACCTCTCCGTGATCGAGAAATAACTCTCGAAACTTTCCACAACAACGTCTTAAAATATCCACATCGGATCGACAATATTTCAACATCTCTTCTTGAAAGCCAAATGGATCGGACTGGTGAGCGCGGTACCAAGCGTGAAAGGCTTCTCGCTGTTCGGGGCGCATTCCGTCGGGGTCGTAATCATGAAGGTCAGGTAAATGAGGTAGGACAGCATGTTGATTAGCGTCCGTGTTGAAGAAGTGAGGAAAATAGCCTTTGGCCATTTCTGTCATGCCAAACGTTTTTGGCATGCGACTCAAAGGCATGGCCAAATAACTCATAGAATCTTTGAACTGTACTTGCCCTACTTTCATGTAGATGAGTTTTTTTCCGTTCATGATGACTTCAGGACGTTCGGTACTATGGTTCAAATAATAATTTAACAAAAACTGCCCATCGTATCCCGAAAAATTGTGAGCTATGACGGTCGCATACCGATGACAGTCTCCGTAACGATGAATGTCTTCTTCGCTCCAACTGTCGTGGGTGGTAGGGTCTAAAATCCATTCAGCAAACTCGGACAAATTGTTAACCCCACGAAAGATTTTTTCACGTCCTCCTGGAATCCTACTACAATGAGGACAGTGAAAGTGAATAATTTCTTGAATGCACTGATCACAAGCCCGATGCGCCACACAGAAATTAGGAATGTGAATACTCGTTTCTTGCATGCATTCAAAATCAAAGAAGATGAAATCCACTTGGTTCTTCTTCTTTATTTCTTTCTTCTCTGTCTTGTCAAACTTTTGAATAAAACATTGATGATCAAAATCGACGATCTGCTTGCAAATAGAACATCTTTTCTTTCCAGCACAAACGTGCCTCTTTGGGTCGTTGGTTCGAATTAGCTGTCCACACGTGGAACACGATTTCAATAAGTCGCAAGCACATTTTTGTTGGTGACCTTGTGTCTTGCGATGCTGTTCGTAGCAAGAAGGACTAACAAAACTACGTCGACACGTCTCACAATGGACGTGATTTTGTTGTTCAGGAAGGCATGGTTGGTCCGCTAAACAGCCCCGACATCTTGCTCCGCAATGACTGTGTCGCTCTCGATTGTTAAACCCTTGGTCACATTTCTCGCAGTAGTATCCGTATCCTAGAAATCCAGTGATACTGGTGATGGTATCGAAATATTCTTGGTGATGATAGAGGTGAATGCATTTTTCTTCGGGAAAATCAGGGCCTCGAAACACCATATCTCCGCGCACTTCTTGAGGGTGAACTTTCAAAGTGTAGTGAGGAGCCAAAACATCTTGAAGTTGTTGCATTTGAGAAATGCCACACACGGTCTCTTTAGGGATCCCCGCTTGTTGCAACAGGAGTTCTGCTTCGTTTCGTTGTTTGGCTCTGTCCGATTGTCAAATGCTCTTCCAGGCTCTTTTCCATTCTTTACTCTCGTTCTTGTTGGCATACGTACGTCCCACCACAATAGCCCGAGCCAAGCACATCTGGTCTTGGGTATTGTCGATTTGGACGACACTGTGTTTGGTAGTGCGAAGATCGTCCACCAATAACGGTTTCCTACTTCGTCCACTTCCTCGAGGAGGAGCAACGTGAGTCATGTAAAGTGTCGCCTTTCCATCCGTGATGGTAAACTTGTCGTTCGATTGTTGAACATGTTCTCTTTTGGACATGACTTTGTCTGGCGTTAATTCTGCCGGGGTGCTGAACTCGATCCAAACAGGACTCTTCAAATTGTCATGATGAATGGCCAGTCTCAAGCGATCGTCTTCTTTGGCTCCACATTGGCGTTTCAAGTTCTGTAACACAGATTCCCACAAATCACTAATGAACCCCGCCGCTTTCTCGGGAGGTACTTCGGACTTGAAGTCTTTAAAGTGAACCGTGTGAGTGTAGGCTGTAGTTTTAAATTTTCGAGAAGTTATTTTTTGAGTCTCTCGAATCCGATAGTAATTTTCAGGAGGAGCCAAGGTAGTAGGTAGTCTTTTTTGGTCAGGGGTTCTGGTGTTGGTAGTGGTGGGGGTGGATTTTGTTTTGGGTGGTTTAGAAGTTTGGGTTTCAGGTTCACTCATCTCCTCTTCGAAGTCACTAGCATGGACTTGAGCTAGTTGTTCAGCTAGCGGTGTTTCAGGCGGTACAGACAATCTTTGGCGTCGTGGTCTCTTCGTTTCTTCTTCTTCTTGTTCTTCTGGTTTCTCATGGTTTGGGCGTGATCTTTTTATCTTGAAGTTTACTTTGAAACTGATTCAGTTTTACCCCAGGTATCTATATATAGAGAGAGGAGAGTATATATAAAGAGACCTTCTTACCTTCAGAATCAGTCTTTGGTGATTGAACTTTCAAACTGTAAAGATGGAAGAGTCAAGAAGAAGAAAAAATCGATGCCCTAAGAATATGCATCCTTCTGCGTATTATTGGGATTATATAGCCCGAGGACTACCACTGAGAGATAAAAGTCAAGATACTTGTTATATCTGCCAAGTGAAAGGACATTGGGCTCCAGAATGTCCACAACGTCAACAAACTCAAAAGAGAGATAAAAGTCAAGATACTTGCTATATCTGCCAAGAGAAAGGACATTGGGCTCCAGAATGTCCACAACGTCGAAACCAAAAAAAAAGAAAAAAGAGACAAAACAAAAGATACTTGTTATCATTGTAAAGGAAAAGGACATTGGTCTTCGGAATGCCCTCAGAAAGAAGAACAAGAAGAACAAGAAGAAGAAAATCTACCAGAGGAGAGGGAGGAAGCCGATTCAAACCTAGAAGAAGAAGAAGAACATATCATCAAGAAAAGTAAGAAGAGAGTGAGATGCATGGAAGACAGTGAGAATGAAGAAAATGTACCAATGGAACCCATGATTCCTGTGAAGATCCTGATCCCTATGAAGAAGAAATTCAAGAAGAACAAGAGAGACAGAGAGTGAACAATGAACTTTTGTTTTGTTTTTTTTTGGTGTTATATGTTCATGGTGAATTATTTTGTAAAAAAAATGAGAATACACCAGAATGGAAAAAAAGTAAGTGGGTTTTTTTTGTATTATTTTTAGAGTATGGATGCACGCACGCACGCACTCACTCTTACACAAAAAATGGGTAAAAAAATTTAAGTTTTACTTGATTTTTTTTTTTTTTGGCAATTTGATTTCTTTTCTAGAGATCTGGGTGACCCTGAAAAGGACCGTTGGGGTGTTTGTTTTGTTTTGGTTCAAACAAACTTATGGAGTTGACATAATCAACTTCAATTGTCGTAGTCCTTTACCACGACCTAATCCAATTGCTGCTGCTACTGCTGGTGTTTTGGTAATGGTGGTAGTCACTGGTGGTGGTGGTGGTGGCATCTCACTAGAACTGGTAGGTTTGGAATGTTTAGCCCGTGATGGTCTTTTTCGTTTAGGCGGCTGAGTTAAAGAATATTCGTATAATTTCCTCAGATACTTTAACTCTGATAACATCTCTTCTAAAAGACTCACCGTTTTTTCTTCCTGACTGACTTCCTTTGGTGTTTCCTTCTCCTCCTCTTCTAACTGTTGTCTGATTTCTTCCTCACTTTTTCTTCTTCTCTCTTCTTCTTGCTGCTGAAGAAACATTTCTTCATCCTCTCGCTGTTTCTTTAAAAAAATTTCCATCTCTTCCTGTTGTTTCTTTTTAAATTCATCCATCACTGGTAGCAAAGAGGGAAGTGGTGTAGCAGCAACAGCAACACCAGCAGCAGTCTCAGACTCAAATTCTTGATTCAGAAAATCTAAATTAAAATCTTCCGGTAGGAAGTGAAAGATAGGATTCTCGTTCCAATTCATAGGTTTAGTACTCTCCATGATACCGCTCCAAGTCAAATCCCTACGAACGCTACGATGTCTTTATACCCAAAATGACGTCACACCCCTACTCTCTTCCCATTGGAAGAAAAACCGATCCGCTTGTAACGCGCGTTGGGATTGGTAGTTCATTTCCATGCATTTCAATCCGATCGTAAGGTATATATACCACCGCTTGTCTCATAAAGCTTCACCAAATTTTTTTGTCTAGTCGTAAAAGAAGAATCATGTGGACAAGTGTAGAAGCTTCGACCATAGTCTCAGGGATGCTCTTCAATCCCAACTATCCCATGTATGTTCGAGCATCATGGGCAATCACTAGACTTGATGAAAGCACCTACTGGCAAAGAAGAATCTACATAGAAAGGCAAGGTTGTCTCAAGAGAGTGCTAATGTATGGGGAAGAAGTTAGAAGAAGTAGAAGAAGAAGACCTACCAAACGATGTGAATGCTAAAGTAACAAACAAAAAACCCAATGGCCCTTTTCAGGGCCACCCATTTCACAAGAAAAAGATTAATTTTCCATTCTTGCCTACCCTTGAGGCTGTACAGTCCCAAAATGTTCAAATACTATTGGGGACTGTACAGCCTCAGGATTTATAGCCTCAAGACTTTTTGGGGACTCTACAGCCTCATAATGTTAAGTCCCATTGAGGCTATAGGGTCCCATCTTGAGGCTATACACTCACCACATACTACTGTTGTTGTTGTTATTTTATTTTATTTTTTTTCGTCCACTAGATCCTGTGTCAGGCTTCTAGGCTTCTAATATTGGAGCCATATGATTAAGGAATATGGTTATGGTGTGTGTGTGTGTGTGTGTGTGTGTGCGTGTGTAAACAAGTAGGCAAGGGGTCTGTGGGATGGAACCCCTGGTGGGGACCCAGGGAGACGAACCTCCCGGAATATTCTGCATTTTAAGCGTGGATCCGCCCCTTACATTATTTTAACACTAGATCCTGTTACACTTCTAGTATGTCTGCCATACGATTACGTTTTTACGAATACTGGATTCTGTGTCATGTTTCTAGTACGTTAGCCGTAGAATTAATTTTCATGTATTTCGTTTTTGATTGGCATTGTTTGTTCAAAACCTTTTGGAACACAAAATTCTACCACGAAGTATACTTTTGATTTACATTTGATGTGACCTATTTTGGATATTGAGGTGGACTTAAAAATTAGGAATTTTAATTTTCCTTATATAGATTCGCCGTTCATGGTATACTGTCATTTGTTTATGCTGAAAAAAGTGAATTAATTTAATACATACTTGAAAAAAAATACATACCTTTTTAAATACATACTTTTTTTTCTAAAATATCTTTTTTTTAAAAATAAATTAGAAACAGTTCAAAACATTGTGTTCTCATACCCCTACGCGAGATCGTAATATAAATTTTATAAAAGAGCTCGCATCCATGCTACTACTAGTATTTGTCTTTGAAACAAAACGTGCACTCTAAATTAATACCTAAATCTGTATTTTAAAATAGAAGAAAGCAAGTAATTAATATTAATAGCATAATTTTAGTTGAACGAAACAAAACTATACATGTTTTGCCATAACTATTGTCTCCGTGAATTATCAGTTTTTAATGTTGCAAATAAACATATTGGCATTTCCTTCAAATTTAAATATGTCTGAGAACCCCACCCCCATAAAACAACAGCAAAACAAATATTATAAACAACTATACAAACATCTGCGTAAGTGTGCGGTTTTTATTTAAAATTCATCTGTATTGATATATATATATATATATATATATATATATATATATATATATATATATATATATATATATATATATATATATATATATACATACATACATACATACATACATACATACATACATACATACATACATACATACATACATACATACATACATACATACATACATACATACATACATACATACATGCATACATACACATACATACACATACATACATGAAAAAATAATATTATCATACAGGTTAGAGAATTTTAATTCGTACTCAACGGAGATTCGAACCCGGACACGCGGGTTACGGCACCCACCGCAAGGTCTATACCATCTCGACCATGTACACGTCACCAAAAAAAAATGATGCTACAAAGTCGCTGGTATAGGCATTCGTGCGTAGCAGACATACCCGCACGTCGACCCAGTGATTAATTCTCATCTAAGTACACCGCCCATCTGGATTCCTACTACAGAAATCAAGGTATATACAAGTAATTTTAGAGAATTACAAATATACACCAAACAGAGCGTAAAGTGCTATCCCTGGATTCTACAGAAGAATGTTTTATAACATTAACATTAAAAACTAATATATAATATTATCATACAGGTTAGAAAATTTTAATTCGTTCTCTACAGAGGTTCGAAACCGGATACACAGGTTACAACACCCATCGCCTTGCATGTAATGACCAACCCCTATACCATCTCGACCATGATGCACACATCACCAAAAAATGATGCTACAAAATCGGTGGTATAAAATTCTCTAACCTGTAGATACACACACACACACACACACATATATATATATATATATATATATATATATATATATATATATATATATATATATATATATATATATATATATAAAGTAATCGATTTGTAAAAATTTACATCCCCATTACTTTGTGGAACAGTTCAGTTTTAATTCAACTTACAGTCATTGTTTACAAAGAAAATGATAGCAAAAATAAACAGCATATCTTTTTACAATAATTGATTCTTGATATAATTTTTTTTTGTTCTGTAGACTATCGGTATCTTAATATTTTAAAATAATGCTCGATGTTGAAGCTGAAACTCACTTACCAAATTCTTTTTGAAATGACGCTGAGAAATATAAAATTGTAATATACAAAGTTTCGTTTAAAATATCACCAATTTGATTATTTGCTATATATTAAAATGATTACATTACATCGAACATGTCAAATATGTAAATAGTAAAAAGCTTATATCACTAGACGAGGATTATATTGTTTCTTTTTCTGTCTTTCTATTTGTATGTTTGCTTTCTGTATTGATCACATCAGTGAAACGGAGTTATAATCGAAAAACGGAAAATCATTACGACACCGATCAAGCTCAACTTTAATCTTCATCATTCAGATGCTTTGATTTAGCAAATGGAGCGCGCCGTATAAAGTATCAAATGCAAATTTGTTAGCATTTGTCACTCGATTTGCAAAGATGGAGTTGGTTTACAGTGTCAGTATGCGAAGTTCATCCGCACTCAAAGACTGGATATATGAAGAAAAATCGTGTTTAAGTCTTTCGTGCAAAAATGTTCTTGCTTTTAGTCAACCGGCTGATGACGAAAACAGGTGTGTTTCTCTACCCCACCGAGTGTGATTACCTTTGTTCGCCCATTCATCTTTTATGCATTAGTTAACAGTCTTTATCATATAGAAGACAAGCTTTCGGATCACTTCAAGTTGGCGGTCGCGATACTGGATATACCGGAGTTGTTGACAATATTGGACATTAAAACTGTTCCAGTATTGACACTACATTTTATTGATGAGTCATCTGTTTTGACGCACTCGAGCACTTACTTTCTCATTTTCAGAAATATACTCAACTCATAGTGATACTTCACGGTTCATTTGAAAGATTAGTTATTTTCCTAATGTATGCATATCAAATGTCAATGATATATTCCCTCATACTCGTCTTGGCATGCTTACCAGATTTATTTTAATGCGCTTCAAATGAATCTACTTTTGTCTGTTACACTGTTAACCATGTGATCAGCAACAAAAATATATAACAGAGCAAATCAACAGCACATAGAAAACGCAAGTTTATAGGAAAAATAACAAACTTAATTCATATTCCTAAAGCATTTATTATTTTTATCATAATTTTGTTTTTTTCAGAGATTTCTGAAGAAAAGCTAAAAGAATCAAATTGGGAAAAATCATGTTGGTATTATAAGAAAATAATATTTGATTTAGCTTATGAACTATTTTTAAAAAAATGAATTGACTGTGGGTATGCAGGACATATACTGTTTTCAAAACTTTCTTGCATTCTTCATAACTCCTTTCACTAGATGTGCAAATAATAAAGAACAAAAGACATGAAGTTAGAGGAGAATGGTTTTATTTTCAGTGTATTATAATTTATACCACTATTTACAAATTAAGAAAATGAAATGGGTCAGAATAAGTTAAATATCAAGATTCAGTTAAAGGATAATGAAAAATTTGCTGTTAATTAGTTTGATATAAATAAGAAAAAAAGTAGAGGATGCTATATTAACTATCAGGGATTTACAAATCAACTTGCCTGACTCCCATGACAAGCTCAGATTCAGCTTGGGCAACCTCAAGTTTGCAAGTCTATGCTCATGGGCAAGTCCAAAAAATGTAGAGAGTGAGATCCAAGAAATTTTATTTAACATCAGTGGTCTGGATAAAATATATAAAATATGTGCGAGCTATATTACTGACAAGTAGGGGTGAAACGATTAATCGATATATTGATGTATTGATACTTTTTCTATATCAATACCGATATTGACACAAAAGGGGAAGAATCGGTACAAAAAGATACTTACTCTTTACAAGTTACTTTAATCTTCAGCAGTCATGAATAATTATTAGTCATTTGCCTTTTCATTATTTAAATTGAGAATTCACCTGAGACAGCCATAGCAAGCACATACACTCATTTCAGTCAGTAAAAAATAAAAAAAACTTGACAACAACCACTCGCCTTCTACAAATTAACACAAGGTGACTAACTCACGTGGTTCAAAATCTGCCCCCTTCCCCTACCCAATTCAATGCTAATTAGTTTATCCTGTCTGCATCTTCAGCCACTGATAACATATATCAACGGAAAGAAGACATTGCAAATTTGTTCCCCATGTATGATTTAAGTACTTTACTGATCAGTTAATAACCAGTTTTACACGAAATTTATCTGTTGCATCGCATCTTGTCTACTTGGATCAAATTGAAGGTTACACTTCTGGTGTGTCATGCAGTGAAATATGTTACATACAATTCTGCTTAGTGGTTATTGTTTGTTCAAGTCCAGGGTAAAACAATAACCACCAATCATAACTAACTGGCGTGTTCACTGCGTGATATACCATAAATATTTGCCTCCAAACTCTATCCAAATGGATACAAAGCAACATAGAAACTTCACACAAAAAGTGAATAATAAATGATCAGTAAAGTACTTAAATTGTATATGGGGAATAAGTTTGGAATGTCTCCTTTTACGTTGATATATGTAATCAGTGACTGAATGTGCTGATGGGATTAAAAAAAAAAAAAAAATTAGCAGAGAATCAGCAAGGGGGCAGATTTCAAACCATACAAGTTATAGCCACCTTGTCAATTTGTAGAAGGGGAGTGGGTGTTGTCAATAATTTCCTTTTCCGCTGACAGAAATAAGTGCCTGTGGCCACGGCAGTTGTTTTGCATCTGCAGGAAGTACAGTGTGAAGGATTTGGTTGTTAGTCATCTCTGCTCCCACACTCAGACTTGTTCTAGATAAGATTTTCCTTGCACAAGGAAATTGCAGTTTCTTCTGTTTTGAAGATAACACTGTAATGCCTTCAAAATGAAAGTGAAGACATGAAATTGGTAATAAGATGCTTTAAAAGCATTCATTCAGTGCAAAACAAAGGTCGTAGTGACCGTGATGAGTCATGCATCTGATCGAATGGAGCAGCCTGAAATGGCCTAAAAGGTTGAATAAAATCACTAACAGCTAACAGGTAGTCTGTTTGGAAGTATTTTTTTTATCTTGTCAAGGATGAGAATGTCATATGAACAGATGATAAGTATATGTTTGATTGTAATCTACATACTGGAAATACACCCAATATGTCAAGACATAAAATATGGCACCACCCTACCATTGACAGACCTTCTACAGATGAAAAGACCATCAAGTTGATATGTGTATGGATAATGTATCGTATCGTAGGCTGTGTATCAAGAATCATATCAATACATGGCAGAGGTGTATCGTTTCACCCCTACTGACAAGGGATCATGTTCAGTTCATAATGCTTTGTGTTCTGTACGTTTTATACCCTGTGACCTCACCACAGTACATATATCAGCACCTTTATTTAGTGTTATATGTACCACATTCTTCTACATAACTGGCCAGTTTCTTTCATCTATGATCTATAGTATGTCATTTCCATTTTGTAGTCAATGTCAAGGTCAGTCTCGCATTATCTTGAGTGGATGTGATAATGTGAATATTATTTAAAGCAAGTTTTGACAAATAAAAAATAAATATTTATATTGTAACTTATCAGTTACATTTTAATCATAATATTTGTATATATTTGGGAATTTGCAAACTTTTATATCCTTAGACACGATAAAGTTAGCTTTGGGCAGTTTATCAGCTTACCGATTCTAAACAATCGGCATGTCAGAATTTGTTTTCATGCATATCACTGATGTTACTGTGATGAGGTGTTAATTGTTAATAATATAACTCGTGAGATTTATTTGACATGTGTTTGGATTTAAAAGGCACTTGTCTCTAATGATTAACCACCAGGAGGATTTAGTTCAAAGCATGATTGATGTTACGAAAATATAGTACCCACAACCATTGTTTATGATATGTTATGTGATAATTACAGGAGACCAGTGCATACTTACTGCTTGGCAAAGAATTAAATAGATACAAAAAAGTGTTCTCAAATCATTCTCAAAAGTCTGTCAGATATTTTGATGCATGTCGCCGATTTCAAGATAACTAGATGATAATTGTTAATGTGGAAGTGAAAGCAGATGTGACTGGAAACAACACACCCCAGTAAAATAAAAGCAGAGTGAAATCATTGATATTTATGGAATTTAGCTTTTTCTAAACCCTTTACTACTTGTCCATTAATATATCTATATACTATACAGACCTGTTTACCCGTCCATATTTCGCCGTATTTGTATGGAATAAAGCCCCTCAGTACGGTCATACGGTCATTGGTTTGAAAATACAATTTGAGGTTGCATTTATTTATTAATTTTTGTTATTAATTTTTTAAGCTGTTTTTGTTTCGTTTCGTTGTATCATCTCTTCGGTCCGCGTCCGCGGTCTGTGTCATGTCACTGATTTTAACATGCTGAACATCCGGTTGTTTAAACAAAGAAAATGGCGCCGAAGAGAAAGTTTGAGCACGAAACTGAAGATGAAAATGGAAAGTCTAAACATAGAAAACAACATTTTCTACCAGTTTATAATACCATGTGGCCATGCCTTAAACCATTGTCTAAAGGAGAACATTATGTGTTCTGTACTGTTTGCAACTTAGACTTTTCTTGTGCACATGGTGGGAGGAATGACTGTTCACGGCATGTGGAATTGGAAAATCATGCAAAATTGGAATCGGTAGTGAAGGGAAATACAAATATTTTGTTGAGGATGAAGGCAAAGGAAGTCGGTGATCAACACAAACTTCACAAGTAAATAACACGAGCTGAGGTGATGCTTTGTGAGTTGATCATAAATATGAATTTGTCATTGGACATGGCTGACAAGTTAATGGAAGCAATGAAAAATATGTTCCCAGATTCCAAAATTGCACAAGGTATTAGAATCTCTCTCTCTCTCTCTCACACCCACCCACAGACGCATGCACGTATGTATATGGCACATCATTCAAATTGGCACCTTAGACCGAGGTGGGTTCCTTTTCCTTTCATTTTAGATCCAAATTACTTGGCGGTTTTTTCTTCTTGTTTTTTAAAAATTAAAATAGAAACTCAAGAATCACGGTTTTAGGTCAGAGAATTGCCCCCCCCCCCTTCCCGAAACTATAAGCAACGATTCTGATGTGTATGCTAGATGTATGAAAGCTGCAAAACTTAGAAATTGTCATTACACTGGCATTGTCAGATCCAAATGTTGTGGATCCTAATAATGAACTAACAGCTAAATCATCAAACTTGCATTACTTTCTCAAAAGATTTCCATGCTTGTTACCACCAGCTGCAGCTACTGATACCATCATAGAGCAGTTTTGCCATTACCAGTCAATGGACATCTCAGTGTGTTTGAGAAACAGAACAGATGAATTTTGGATGGCTTTTTCTACCAAGGAATCTGATCTATAGTCCTTGTGTAATGTCTTGCTGAGCTTGCTCACCATGCCTCAAAGCAGTGCTGCTTGTGAATGTATTTTCAGCAGTGTTAGAAAAAAATGTTACAGATCAGAGATCCTCACTGGCCAACTAGACCATTGAGGCTCTATTGGTCCTCAAGTCAAAACCAAAGAATTTTACAAAAGAGTGGACAGATGACCAGCTGGACATGTTGAAGAGAGCCTATTATATCTCCAATAAAAACCCATAATCTCAGCCTTCATAAAAACTTGGAATTCAGTGTTAATCAGTTTGATATTGTTGACAATCTTTGTACAAAATAATATATGAAGCTAATTTCCATTCTAGTAAATGTTTACAATGCTGATACTAGAGTTTATGAATTAATAGTACTGCCTTCACCTATCTAGATGAAGTTATTGTTTTCTGAGTGGATGGGTGGTGACAATGTGTGTATCATAATGTTTTGTATCAAATTTTCCTTAAGCATATAAAATGTAGATTATTAGCTTTATTAAAATGTTATGGAGATTTGTGACCTACTGAAGCTGAGAAATCAGATTTTCTAGAGAAACAAACCAAGGTAAATAACAGTAAGAATTTTGGGTGTGTGGATGTATTCTTTTGTGGATTTTGTCATATTTCAGCTAATTATAGTGTATATGATAGTGTCTACAATTTGTGTGCTATTTCACAGGTGACGTGTGCTGTGTTAAGATGTTAGAGACACTGAATAAAAATACTGATTGCCTTCAAAAAATACTGTCAGACATTGCTTCAAATACTGATAGACATAGCTTAAAATACTGACAGGAAAATTTATGGGTAAACAGGTCTGCTAGTATTGTATAATGGGCAACAATATTACATTCACAATACTTGATTTTTCCAGTACAGTAAAACCTGTCTTGAGAGACCATCCCTCTTGCCAACAGAAAGTGGTCTCTCAGGATAGGTGGTCTCATAACAGGTCAGTGCAGGAGGGCCAGTTTTTAAGGTTACACACAATGTCTGTACATACATTTTATTCTTTATTGTCTTTATTTTTATTCTTATTAAAGTATTTACATGTATTCATCTCAAAATAATTTGATAGCATTAAAGATATACACCTATCATAAAACATTCACATTTATATTTGAGAAGATGTTAATATATCCGTGATAGTTGCAATAATGACTGTAGCAGTTCTGATCAGGCCTTGGGTAAATATGGAATATATATGTACCAATTAAATCAAGAAAGATAAATAATTCATCCAGAAACAGATTTTTTTCATTTATACACAAAATCCAATGGCTTTATTCACCCACAACATAAATGGATCAACTATGTAAACAAAGGACTTAACTCATGTGCTATGTTGAATAGATGATAAGATTTCTGATAGTGGCACTTATGGCTTGATGTTTGGGTTTTAATAACAAATAATAGGAACCTTTACAATGACCATAGAATTAACTCATTCGAAAAACACTAGTACATGTAACTTATGAAAAGACCAAGACATTTACCAAAGGCATTAACTCCATAGACAAAGTGATGTATTCTACGTTCTATTGTGAAAGCCAGGTGAGAAGATCTCTTGTTCTGTCAATACATTATCGGCATTGTGCTGGATTTTCACAACAGATAAAGAAACAATATGAAACTCTGAACTATGCACATTAATGACTGCTTCCTTTAAAGAAGGAATGTAATTAATCATAATGGTTATTTACCCGACTTCGGTACTACACTTGCAGTTAGTGACATGTTCTTTAGTCTGGTTTATGGTCAGTATCATATGATACTACCTGTAGGTTTAAGGAAACTACTAGCCAGGCTCTGCTCTTTCTTTAGAGGTAGGGCTTCAGAACAGTCTGCAGTCTGCCTGCAGACCTTCATCAGTAATCATGGTTACAAAATATTAAATAAAGTTAAGTAATGTTTATATCTGGTTTTGTAATGTAGTCATTCATAGCAATGTTGAAACACATATTTTGCCTAAAAATCATATTCATTGGTCACATTCAGCAGGTCGTCACTCATGGCAGTGCATTTATATAATAAAATCTATTTGTGCACAATGATTTTGGATGGTAAATGACAGGTGGTCGCTCATAGTAACAGTCAGTCAAATCGAGTTTTACTGTATTCTCCATAAATGGTCAAATTTTGTCAGATGTTAAAGAGTAAGGATTTTAGCTAGCTATACAGCTTTCTCTTGTTATAATGCAGAAGTCAGTGTTCATAACTGCTGACCATGTTATGTACTGAACCACGATATGTATGGAAGCTCGATATATTGAGAAAAGAGTAATATACAGAACAGTGGTATAGCAGGCACTATTAAAATTTGCTAAATAGTGGTGTTTTGAAAAGGAAATGAAAGTATAAGACTAAGTTTCAGATTTTCTTTCAACCCATATTGTTAAACATTGGTGAGATTTCGGTCATGGGCTCCAAAGTAGTACTGCGTTATATATCCAGAATCGTGTTTATAACGAGGCACGTTATAATGGTGGAGAGCTGTATTTATGGTAATAATTAACCATCATCGTTGAACATATGAACTTTATCTATATACAGGGAAACCCCTGCTATAAATTACTTCTTCGTAATAGGAATTCAGATATAACACAGTTGTGTTATGGCTCCCGAATTTTTACAGCCTTGTCACCAATTTCTCCATAGTTTTGTGCCCACCCTCATCCCTTGTCTTGAACAATGTAGGTGGCATACATGCAGCATTTTCCCCAGTTAATTGACTTGTTTCAATTTTGCATGATACGTTATGTAACATGGCACCCTGTTATAATGGAGTTTCTCTGCATGAATAATAGAGACCTGACAAAAATCATAATGTAATATAGTCCAAGTTTCTTCCGACCTTTCCCACCCCATTTGAGATATTTGGATAGTTTGAGTGTGAGGTCAGAGTGCATCCACTATTGAAAAGTTGGAATTCACAGAAACTTCATAATATTAGCATAAGGTAGTTGCTTTATGCATGGGCTTCCCTACCTGCCTGAAATCGACAAGTTGAATATTTATCTTCTGAGGCATGACAAAAATTAACACATAATCTGTAACTTTAATAAGTTGACCTATGAAGCTGATCATCCAGTATTTACAACCGGTCTACTTTGAGGGCTCAAAATTAACTCTAATCCTCTAACCTGCAGTTAGTGACTTTGCCAATGGATCACTAAAACCCAGCCATCATTAATCCATTGGAGCAGTGAAAATTAATGCCAGTCACTATCATAACAGTTAAGAAGTGGTCATGATTCAACATTCCCTTTATTGATTAATTGATCTGTTTATTGTGTTAATTGAGTACCTACCAAACTCCTGCATATTATGAGGTACAATAAATGCTTGTGGCACAAATGCACAAGTGTTAAACTACTCATCCACTCATCAAGTAAATTAGTGTGATTATTGTCAAAACAGTCTTCGTGCACGTGGAACTAGCCTGGTGTACAGGCCAGAAGCACTGATTTCAATACTGATATTAATAAAAGATATAGGATATCAGGCTGCATTGACCAATCGTTAAAGTTTGCGTTTGCCGACTCGATAAATAATCCAGAATTATACTGAAAATGTGTTTTAATATATTGTTGTTGATAAATATTCAGTGCATTGTGCATTGACAATTCTAAACATGCAGAAGTATTTGCAAGGTGTGCAGCCACCACTGAAATGGCAGAAATTAGTCTGTGACAAGAGAGAGCATGAACGCAAATTGGATCAAGAGAAGAGACAAAGAAAGTAACAGAACTGCTGGGCAAATGAATACGAATGGCTGAAGTATATCCCAAGAAAGACTGTGATGTTGTGCACTTTCTGCACTAAGTATTCTGAGAGATACAAAAGTGTGCAGGGTACTTCATGTGTTCATGGGTGTAAAAGCTTCCATAAATCATTTGAGGAATCACACATTGCAAGCTCCCTTACAGATAATGGCATAGAGATAGTTGGTTCCTTGCAAATTGTGGCATCTTTGAACAATTTTGGCATCTTGAAGAAGCTTGAACATGAAGTTTCAACTTTTCGTGAGTCTTGTTGGTGAAATAAAGTTGTTATTGTTTTAAGTTGATGCTAATGCTGAATTAGAAACTGAACTGGTGCCACTCAGACATCCAATATGGCTGCCACAGTTGTCATATTGAAAATCTTGTTATCACTACTCCTTCTGAATGGATAGTCATATCAACATGGGATTTTCACTAAAAGACTGATTATGATGTCTAGTTGGTCTTAAATGAAAATGGTTTCGATCTGATGTCCAATATAGCTGCCATAGCAGCCATCTAGATAGTCTGATAAGTCATCCCCCAGACCTGTACTGATGCTGATGAATGGTTTGGGTCTGATCTCACCTATTCATTAATTTGTGTGTACATCAGTGTACATTTTAGACACCTACATGTACTATCTGACAACTTGTAAACCCATGTGGAATAACACAACCCTACCTCCTGTCACCATTTTGAATTTCATGGCTACATCCAACTTCCATTAGATCCAGCAACAAAATCGGGTGTGATTTTTGCTCATTCACTCATTTGAAAGTTTGGTTGCTTTGGTCATGTCACTAGACTCAACAAATATTTTCTGCCAGTTTCGTATATATAAAAAATTGCATAATCATATGTTAAATGAACTGAATGAGAAATCCACTATAACAGGTCATTTTAAATATTCTTATCCATTATATATAGATGATTGCTTCCTAAGTGCATGTGACAGTCATATGACAAATCCATAGACGCTCAAGTTCAGTCACATGACCAAAGCAACTGAAACTTTCAAATGAGCTACTGAGCAAAAGTCCCATCTGATTGGTTGCTGAATCAGATGGAACAGGCTGATGTAACCATGAAAATCAAAATGGTAACAGGAGGTAGGGTTGTGTTATTCCACATGGATTTACAAGTCATCAAACATAGTATTGGATTTGGAAATATTCTGTACATATCACTGAAAGGACCCTTTAACTGTCAATAATGCAAGAGCCATGAGAAATAGTGGTGTCTAAAATGTACACAGATGTGTTGTGGACAGATTTGTCTGCACAAGTGTCACAGTTTAATGATCAGACCCAAACCATTCATCATTATCAGTACTGATTTGGGGGCTGATTTATCAGAGTACCATCTTGAATATCTTGTTATCACTACTCCTGAATGGAAAGTCATATTGACATGGGGTTTTAACTGGAAGACTTATTATGATGTCTAGTTGGTCCTAAATGAAAATGGTGCCAATATGATGGCCACCATGGTGGCCATTTTGAAAATCTTATCACTACTTCTCTTGAATGAATGGTCGTATCAAGATGGGATTTTCACTGAAAGACTTCTTATGATGTCTAGTTGGTCCTAAATGAAATGGTGCCAATCTGACCTCCAATATCCTCGAACAGCCAATTTTTGTGCACTTAACGTGAATTTTAATGCGTTCGTTATAATATTGTGATAATATATTCAAATAACCATAGAAAGTGTTCAACTATGTCTACTTCATTTATTCATCATTAAAAAAATTTTGGCATTCATGTACATTAGTTCAGAATTGCCGTTTGTCCAAGCGTGTGTAAGTTTACTTATTTCTGGAAGTGGCGTCCATGGTTTGTGACGCTGACTAAAATGTCACATGGCATATGACCGGAATGTGCCAGTTAGGTCAAGGTATGGATATTATTAGTTTATAGCATCTCCATGTTTTTGAAATAAATTCTATATGCAGTTTGTGCACTTATATTACTGCTTGCTTGTTCTTTACCATATAAATACATGACTCAATAGACTGAGAGAGAGACAGACAGAGAGATAAATTTAAAATAGACTGGTGAATGGATACACATTTTATTATAATAGATTCAATGTCTTTTGATGTAGAATATATGTTCATTATGAAATAATACTGAAACGAAAAAGTCCATAGTGAATATTCATTTGGAGTGTAAATTTTTCTTACATTGTATAAGAACCCCACATGATTAAAACCAAATATTTACATTGGCTATCCAGTTGTATAAATTCCCAAAGTGGGTTATCCTGTTCAAAATATGTAAACAAAGTCATCATGTGATCAGCGGTGCAATCTTTAGCATATAATAGAAAATTCAAGGCCAAAATGTCTGACACAAGGCATTAGTAAAAATATAGATTTTCATTATGATTTTTTTAAATTACATGAAATTACCAGTTTAAACCTCATTTTGTCTGATTTTACTGTTTAATTCTTTCCAGTCACTCTTGAAGAACGCTGTTGACACAGTTGATATGTCATTATCTTGAAACAAGCGCATTAGGTCGCGAGAAACATGACGCACGATTGAAGGACTTGCATGACATTGGGTGGTTGGACGATATATTCGCCACAGTGGCCATCTTGAAACTTTTGTTATCGCTATTTCTTCTAGATGGCTGATATCCAGTGTGGCAACCATGGCATCCATCTTGAAGTTCTGTAATTGTTACTCCTCCAAAACGGAAAGTCATATCAACATAGGATTTTCACCAGAAGACTTCTTAAGATGTTTTGTTGGTCCTAAATTAAAATGGTGCTGATCTGAAAGCCAATAAGGCCTGCACCATGGTGGCCATCTTAAAAATCTTATTATCACGACTCCATTTAAATGGAAAGTCATTCTGACATGAGGTTTTCACCAAAAGAGTTCTTATGGTGTCTAGTTGGTCCTAAATGAAAATGATGCAAACTGACCCTCAATATGGCCATCATGGTGGCCATCTTGAAAATATTATCTCTACTCCTTCCAAATGGATGGCCATATCAACATGGGGTTTTCACCAAAAGACTTCTTATGATAACTAGATGGTCCTAAATGAAAATGGTGCCAATTGTACATCCAGTTTGGCTGCCATGATGGCCTTCTGGAAAATTTTGTTGTCACTACTCTCCCTGATATTGATATGGAGTTTTCACCAAAATGCTTCTAATGTCTGCTTGGTCCTAAATGAAAATGGTGTCAATCTGACATCCAATATATCACCACAGCAGCTAATTTGAAAATCTTGTTATCGCCAAAAGAATATCGGAGATGGTTTCAACACTTGGTAGTTAAAAGGAAGAAATGGTCCTGTTTTGAATTCCTGTAAATTCTTTTCTGCCAGTAGAGCATCAATCCCTTCAAGGGACTCTTGGTCTGTTCAAAATACTGGAAAATACCAGCATTGTCAAGGAATAATTCTTGAAATACAAGTATTTTCCATGAATAAACAGGTAATTTCATAGCTGATTTGAAGGCACCCACAGACTGCTTAGATATGTCATTACTATTGTTATATGTATATCCATCAAAATCCTCTCAGTGAATTATTCCATGTTTTGCATATAATTATGATGGTAAACTGTTTGATAGCTCTGAATTACAGAACAACATACATCCATATCAAAATTCTTCCAGTTAATGACACCATGTTTTGCACATATCATATCAAACTGTTTGATAGTGCTGAACTGCAAAACAACATACATCTATAACATCTCTGTGCCTTCTATTAATCTGCTGGACATAAATACTGGTTATACCAGTATTGTGCAATTAACAGTAGTAGTTTTAAACTGTTGAGAATATGGAAAAATTTTAGAAGATGCTGGTGTTTCCAGTATTGTCTCCTTTTTTGAGTATTGTCCAGCATTATTAAATCAACCATTTTCAATTTTCTAGTATTGTTAATACAGCATCTAATAGTTCTGGACAATGCTACTAATTTTTCCAGTACTGTATATACAATACTGGAAGAGTTTTAGCATTCAGTATTGTGTACAGTAATCGATTATTGTCTATAATACTGATATATCCAGTATAATGACTGCCATCTTTACATGATCCCATGCTTTCTGTGTCCTTATTAAATTGGTGTCAGGGGACATGATCTCATGCTTTCTGTGTCCTTATTAAATTGGTGTCAGGGGACATGATCCTAAGCTTTCTGTATCCTTATTAAATTGGGGACAGGGGACATGATCTCAAGCTTTCTGTGTCCTTATTAAATTGGTGTCAGGGGACATGATCCCAAGCTTTCTGTGTCCTTATTAAATTGGTGTCAGGGGACATGATCCCATGCTTTTTGTTTCATTATTAAATTGGTGTCAGGGGACATGATCCCAAGCTTTCTGTGTCCTTATTAAATTGGTGTCAGGGTAGAACTGTACGATGAGTGGAGTGTTTGAGTATGCCAGCTTTCTGTGTCATTATTAAATTAGTGTCAGAGTGGAGCTGTACACATGAGTGGAGTGTGGTTCATTTGTGTGTGGGTATGCCAGCTTTCTGTGTCATTATTAAATTAGTGTCAGGGTGGAGCTGTACACATGAGTGGAGTGGTTCATTTGTGTGTGAGTGTTCCAGCTTTCTGTGTCATTATTAAATTAGTGTCAGGGTGGAGCTGTACACATGAGTGGAGTGTGGTTCAGTTGTGTGTGAGTATGCCAGCTTTCCATGTCATTATTAAATTAGTGTGAGCTATCCACATGAGTGGTGTGTTGTTCAGTTGTGTGTGAGTATTCCAACTTTTTGTGTCATTATTAAATTAGTATGAGAGCGGAGCTGTATGCATGAGTGGAGTGTGGTTAAATTTCATATGAGTATACCAGTGATGCATGTTTGGATGATTATTACAGGAAATTAAGAGCTTTAATACCTAGTGAACACATTTGTGTACTTTTCTATTGTATATGTACTCATGTCATATATACATGGCATGTTTCTTCAAATTGTCATATTATTTGTATGGATGACTGACATGGACTAACATATTAAAATCATTTTATTTATTGTTCATGGTCAGGCTCTATGAATTTGACTTGAAACACTTGTATCACAGATCAGAAACAAAATAAATCAACTCAACCCACCCATCCAGCTAGAATTCCCTCGTTCCTTTTTATTTATAATATCAAGTGGGCAAAAGGTGCAGCTATGAAGCAAGCATAGCTTAAACTGATCATAAAAAAATGGAAAAACTATGCCTAGATTGTATCATTGGTGAAATTTTCATTTTTTTAAATTTAATTGCTGAATTGAAATTAAATGTTTGGCAAGTGATTTGGGGCACAAAGACTAGGGGCAAAATGACTTATGGATGCAACTTGGATTGTGGGCGAAAAAACAACCCAAATTCATTATATTAAAATCACTTTGTAAATGGTGATTTCAACATCTCAAGCTGCACTTGGTACGTAAATAGATAGTTTTTAAGACTGGTTACTTAAAAGGTGAGCCTTACTAATTTAGCTGAAGTAAAAACTGGCCATCTATCCTTGTAGCAGCCATCAAGTTTATAACCTAAGTGTGCAAAAATAAAATTATATCATTTGATGACATATTGCTCCAAAGTGTTATGAAAAGCATTTTCTTAAAGAAATTACATCATCGATGTACAGATTTAAGGTAGTAAGTTAACTTTTCATTATATCTTGCTGTTTTAAAAAGCATTAGGCATTTTGCAGTGTTGCATCCAGCATGCGTTTTTGCTTAATTTGCAGATATTTATAAAAGCCTGTGTGCCATTTGTATAAAATATTCATAGTTGATTCAGAAATAAATTCCTAATGTGTTCTTTTTTATAATCAATTGATAATATCCTGGAGAAGGCTTGACCTTTTAGAAATTCCAGAGCTTAAAGTTGCACTTCCCAGAAGTAAAAACCTAATGTACCTTGCTTCAGTTGGTTGGTATCCTTTAGAACTTTCTGTCGTATTTTGGATATGTGATCTTGGTCAAGTGCTATGCCATGTGATCAGGCCATGATTATTGATCATCTGCAGTGAAAAGTGTCAACCTCATTGCTTCATGGAAGGCTTACTTGCAGTGAGTGAGCAACAATTTGAAAATCTCTCAAACGCTACTTTAACCTGGTATTCAAAATGATCTCGGGTGGTGTTTCTCAGGAATGGGATAGTGAAAAAGGATATGATTGACATTGTGATATTCCTTGGAGCTTGTTCAGAGTGGTGGATTTACTTTTCTTAGTGACTTTTATTGGTTTGATTTTTTCACATTTGTGGAGCAAGGACATGCAGTTTGTATTGCTTTGTCATGTTATTGGCAAGAAAGTCTTGCCATATCACCAACTTTTTTTACAATGTTATGGAGAGTGATTAATCGTAAACACATTAACAAAAATACAACTGTTTATTGTTTCACACAGAAACTTCTTTTTCATGTTGCATTTAATGCTTGTACTTTTACCTATCTCTACTCTGCTAAACAATGTAAGGTCCACTTTTTGAAAGGTCATGGGAACTTGACCCACTCAGAGGCAAACCTTGATGCAGCACTGATACCCTATGTCTGTCTGTCCAGCTATCCATTACCACATCTACTCCTAAACCACATGATAGAATTTCATGAAACTTTGTAGTTATGTTGCTTCTGTGGTGACCATCTGTGAGAGTGGTGTCATTATTAGCTTACACCCCTGGGGTCCCTGGGAGGGAATCAGTGGTCAGATATACTAAAGATACAGTTGCAGTTACATTTTCAAATATTTTGTAATCCAAGTTTATACAGAACTCTCTATAATCTAAAAGTGCGCTCCAGCTCATCCTGGATCTCCAGATGCTAGTCTTGTACCCCCAGTGTTCAAAATATATGCATCCTGTGGACCTTCAGTAATTAGATTTGGACCCTCAGTTTTCTGTGCACAAAGAAGGTCTTCAGAGCTGTGTTGTGTCATTTATAGTGGTGTGACAATTAATCACAGAGATGGTCTTCAGTCATTTTTCTGAAACCATGAATTCTGTCTTCCCCAAGTTTAAAGAAAAAAAAAACTAGTTGGCACAAAGAAAGAATTACCATATTTAGAAGTGAAGAAGATAGTGAAAAATTACATGAAACCAAATGACAGTAATAATTATAGACAATATAATTATTGATTGCAAAGTTATTGATTTGCTTTGAATGTAATGATTTTACACCCACTTATGGACTCTCTCTTTTCTCACCTGGACCCCCAATTTTTCTCTCAGTACCTCCAATTTGTGGTGACTGAGGGTCCAGGACTCCTAGTGTTAAAGGCCTACAGAGAGCTCTGTTTATTGTTGTTGTTTGTCCTTCGAGTTCGAAGATGACCATGACATCACTAACTGATTTGGTTTCTGTGAGTATGTGAGTGGCAAATTATGTCAATTTGTGCTCTGAAACTGTCTGTGGCATACTGGACAGGATATGCCATTTGGGGTTCCTTGATCAATAGAGGATGTGCTACAGTTCTGAGATTTACACTGCTCACACTTCTGCACTACCTCTGCAATTCTCTTCAGTTCAAAGTCTGTAGCTCCAGTATGGATGAGACTGTGCCAGGTGGAGCAATCCAGTGTAAGATCTTCCCAAGACTCGGAGGTCAATGTTGAAATGTTTCATGGATGACTGCAGGGAATCTTTGGTGCTTTGGAGAGAGCTTTGTTTATATATGCAGTCACAACAGGAATATGCATCATATATGTGATAGAATTTGCATTATGACCACTGAATCTCTGTCAGGGTGGTGGTAGTGAGTTCTGGGGTGAATGGGTTGGAATATGCATTGGAAAGCATGGGGATTTGCAGTTGGTGAGCTATTGCAGTTGCTCTAGTTTTCAATTGTTATAGACATAAAGAAGAAGTCTGATTCTTTCAGTAAGTCAGATTTGGTGGTCATCTGTGAAGGAAATAAAAAAATGGAGTATCACATCACAAAAAAACAACCCATTGGTATAATAAAGTAGTGATGTTATCTTGAGCCTATGTAGAAGTCGTATCGTGATGTTCATATTACCCCTGGTATTTCAGATCAGTTAAATCTGGCAATCAGCATATCTTTCATTTGTTGTTTGTGAATGTCAAATATCAACAAAACTTGATGAATGTTATAAAATGAAGAAACATGCCTGACTAAGTGCCAAGACTATGGTTACAGCTTGTAGAAAATTCCATTATTTTTTCCACTGACCATTGCCTGTCAACTGTTGCTATTTATATCTGACAAACATGTATCAGTCGAAATGTACTGATGCTGAGGACACAGCTGATAATGGTAAACATGCTACTCTGTGTTAGTACTCAGTATTGCAGTTTATTATAAATTGATTTGCATGAGCCAGGTTTGAGGTATTGCAAATCTATGTGACATATTTGCTGATATCGTCATGCCAAATTCAATGACAATACATTGTGATAGCAATATATGATAACAAAACTATAATACAGTCACAACTATGTATCCTCTTGTTAAGTTTTGGTTACATTTACATGCTTTTGGGTAAATTATACTACTGCATGCTGAATTATTTGCTTTTTTGTGCAAAAGTATGAAAATATTGGAAAATTTCACATAAAAGTCTTTTGTTGATTGCATTTAAAAAAATACATACTCAATATTAAAAGAAAAATAATCATACTACAGTATAGTGTATTTGTATTTTATGAAAACTACCCACGAAGGAAGCACATATGATGATATGCTCTTGACTGGTGATGTGAAAATCTGTTTTTGATAACAATATCAAGTCTACTTTCTGCATTTGTTTTAGTGATGACAAGTTTAACATTCAGTATGAGGTGGCAGTATTGGACCTGGACAGACCCTGGGAGCCATACCAGGTTACTGTGACAACAAAAACAGTGGTACAGATAGAGTGGGACCACACAGGGACTAAACTGCTAGTAGTTGACAGTGAGGGGCTCTGTCAGGTTTGGCAGATGCAGGTAAACATCATACCCATGTATGTGCAGCTGCAAACACATGCAAACTTTTGTCTTCCAGCTTAACATAGCAGTTTCATAGGTATCATTTTTCGATGTGTTCTTTTTGGTGTTGCTTTAGGTGTCAGATATTAGTTTCAGCATGTAGCCTTTTTTCTTAGAAACTAGCCCTGAAAATGGATGAAGAACATCAATATTAAGTGCCTTGATCATATGTTTGGTTCATCCCACAGGATCAGTCCTGCTTACCAAAAGTGGCCCACTTGCATGTAAATTCAGAAGGAAGTGGATTAAATTATTGTCAAGCTCATGTCAGCGGAAAAGACAGGCAAAGAAGTTACTTTTTGCTGCAGTGGTGTTGGCATCTTCAGCACTGTTTAACTCACCTGTGAGCTTATAGTATGGCCGTGCGTCCAGTGTGCACTGTCTGTGATGTGTCTGTCAGCAGTTGCTTGTTACCACTCTGGAGGCTATGTTTCTGATCTGATTTTGATTAAATTTGGAATGTGGGCTTATGTAATCTGTATCTCAGAGTTTCATAATGAGCAAGATCCATGCATATTAATTAGGTGATCTGGCATCTGATTGTCTTAGTTTCTTACGACTCTGGAGGCTATATTTCCTATTCAATTTTGATCAGACTTGGAAAATAGGCTTATATCAAGACCTCAGATGAGATTGATAATGAGCGAGATTCATGTATATTAATGAGGTGATCTTGCATCTGTTTCGCAGAGCTTGCTACCACTCTAGAGGTTGTACTTTTGGTCTTATTTTGATTAAACTTGATGTATATACTTTAATCATTAAGATCTTGGATGAGTACAGTTATGAGCTAGCTATGCATATTAATGAGGTGATCTTGTATCAGTTTGGCTGAGCTTGTAAACACTTTAGTGACTATATTTCTGTTCAGACATGGGAAATATTCTTATATCATCAGGATATCCAGTGAGTTTTATTATGAGTGAGATTCTATGCATAATAATGAGGTGATGTTGCATCTGATTGGATGAGCTAATTACCACTCAAGAGACAGTATTTCTGACTAGATTTTAATCAAACTTGGTAATAAATAAATGATCAAGATATTGGATGGATTTTATTATAAGCAAGATATATACATGTTTATGAGGTGATCTTGCATCTGATTGTCTGAGGTTTTTTTTACCATTCTAGACTACTAAACTTAGTAAATAGGCTTGTATCATCAAGACCTTGGTTGAGTATGATTATGAACAAGATCCACACATATTAAGTTAAGTGATCTTTAATCTGATTGGCTGAGCTTGTCAACATTCTTGCAACTATATTTCTGATCAAATTTTGATCAGACTTGTTAAATAGTAGTCATATCATCAAGATGTTGAATGAGTTTGATTATGAGCAAGATATAAGCACATTTATAATGAAATCTTGCATCTGATTAGCTGAACTTGTTACCACTCTGGATACTGAATTTCAATCAGATTTTGCTCCAACTTGGAAAGAAGCTTATATCATCATCATCTTTGACAGGCTCTATAATAAGTGAGATCTGTGCATAGTAATGAAATGATTTTGCATCAGATTGGCTGAGCTTGTTACTTACTGGATTTAGAGACAATATTTCTCATCCAGTTTTTGATACAACTTAGTAAATAGATTTATATCATCATGATCACGAATGTCATGGATGAGTTTGATAATGTGCATACTAATTATGCCTTTATCTTTGGAAAGAATTTATATCAGACTTCAGTAAAATAGGTAAAATCAAACATGATGTAAAGTTTTAGAGATAGTTTACATAGGTTTATCCTCTTAGAATACTACCTGCTTAGTAAAATGATCAGGTGAGTGATCCTCTTGTTTACAGGTGCAAGTCTGGACTTGATGTGAAGCATCTGGCCTTCTAGCTCTGTTTTTGTTAGTCTGCTCCTTTTGACAATAGTTTTAGATTGTCAAAACTGTCTCAGTTATTTTGTGTTATAATTAAAATATATGTATAATGACAACAAAATGTAGAAATTGTCCTTTGTGATAAAAGGACTCATAAGTTCACAAGAAATTAGGACTTTACAAATATACTACATGAGGTATTGTAGAAAAGTATACAATACATGAGTGACTGACTAATGTAATGAATGTAAATAAAACTGAAATAGTGTATTTTGTCACTTTTCTATGTTGGTTTTTGAATTCTCCAAGTAGTTGGCAAATTTTGTCCGGAAAAATACTGACATTTACGATTATCTAGTGTACCAGAAAAAGGTTGCACTGTAAAACTTTCCATTCCAGCTCTATCCAGAGCTCTAGATAAGCAGTGTTTTTGTATATATTATGTAGACAGTTTGACTAAAGGCACATACAGATTTTTCAAAATGTGTTCAAATTATGCAGAACAATTTAATTTTAAACATTTAGTCCAATGTCAGTTTATTGCATCAGCTGTAAGCACAGTCTGTCTTGTATTATAGCACGTTTGATAAGTATAAACTATGTTATCAGTTCAGTTCCATATGTTCATGTACGTTTAGAATGATAGTACTTGATCGCTGTGAGAAAACGTACTGGAATAGAGCTATATAATCAAATGCACTCTGAACAAGTCTTGGTAACTAAACTGTTTGACACATTCAATATGGCATGATTAATATATTTATGATTAAGACTCAGTCTGGTTGTGCAATTTTTGTGCTTTACAGTATTCACAAAATCCCATGATTGAATTTGTAAAAATACAATTAGTTCCAAACCAGGTTGTATAATTCCAGTTTATTAAATTCTTATCTTGAGCTCTGTGACTCCTATTTAACTTAAGTCGTTACCCATTATTAACTTGCATTTTCGTTTATAATTTTCCGTATTTTCAAACTTTTAAACATTATATTTTTTGCTAAACTGTGCTTTTCTGCATATTCCTTTTGTTGAGAAATGTAGTCCCTTACATCATTTATACAATCTCAAATATACATTATACTAGCAGATGCCAGCAACTTCAAAGTGAAAATCCATGAAAATCAGCACAAGTCCCTAAATTTGCAATAGCCAGATATGTTGTTTATATTGAAATTAATTGCCACCTGAACATTTTGATCACCATTAGCAATTTTGCTGATCACTATCGCCAACATAACTTTCAAAGTCAGGTGTGATTTACTGTTATAAATTATTGATAAATGAATAGCACACCAGTAATCTTTTGTCATTTGTTGAACAAGTTTAAAGTAAATATTTACAGCTTAAATTTGAACGAAAATGAGAAAGAAAGGTTTATAGCGGAATCACTTATTTCAGGACCACCTATTGAACATATGGACTCTATTAGGACAGGACTGGGTATCTGGTGAAGAAGTTTTGTCAGCATGCTGGTTTCACAATGGCATACAGGTACAGATGTCATCATTAATTGTATAATCAATATTTTGTCAATATTTATATCTCTAATATACTTAAATCATATCCCTGTAATATACTGAAGATATATCTATAATATGCTGAAATTTGTTCTCTGTAATATCCTGGAATCATATCTATAATATGCTGGAATCATATCTATAATATACTGAAATTGTATCTATACAATATACTGAAATCATATCTATAATATAGTGGAATCATATCTCTGTAATATGCTGAAATTGTATCCATACAATATACTGAAATCATATCTTTAATATAGTGAAATCATATCTCTATAATATACTGAAATCATTATATTTTAGTGTCTTTACATTTTTGTGAATACAATGCATTCAGCTTGTTAGCAACATACAATTTTTGATAGTATTTGAATCTTAATAGTTTATCGTACCATTTTTAGTGAAAGATATTTGTGTAAATACAGTTTCCTCACCAGATGTGCTAAATATTTGGGATTTATAGTTTTGATATACATTTCTGAGGTGTTGATGCAATAAACCAGCTCCTTCTGTTCAGATATGTTTCTCCTAAAGTTTATAATGTATAAAAAAAATGTTATATTTATCATATAAAAAGTTATAAAAAAGAAATGATTAACTTGAAAAGATGTTTCACAGAATTCTAGTAGATACTATCAAGTCATGTAGCTTTTAAAACCCAGTTGGGGACAGATCATGCAAATTACCTGTGGTTCCAGTGATTTGTTGTGCTCGATGAGCAAATCTCTCTAAAATGTGCATCGAATCATTATGTTTATGTCCTTTTGTCAGTGATCTCAGTTGATCTATGTCTGGGTAGATGTAGCATTTGCATGCAAGCACTTGTTTGATCACAATCTGGTGTGGTTTATGCAGATTCTATCACAGGGTTCCTGTTGAATTGTGTCCTGTGAGGGGTTTATCAGATTGATCCATTGTTCAGCCATGAAGGCAATTTCTAGAGCATGAAAGGTCAGTAAAAGCTGTGAGTCATGTTGAAACATGAGATAAATGATTACTTATGGAAAGTGGAGGACACTGATTGTCTGCTTAGGATGACACATGGGAAAAGGATCTGATGGTCTGACACAAACTGAAAAAGTGCTGAAAGTGGTCATGCAAAATTTTGCTGGCACACGTATGTGGAAAAAGAATTGGGTTGCTTTGAAAAAGTTTTCTCAGAAGGTAGATGTTGCACACTTTCCACTCATAAGAAAATTTTCTGGCAGCATCTCTGAATTTGTATAAAAACATTGCTTGTTACTCTGATGTCTGTCATTATTTTATTTTATTGTTGAAGACTGTGACATTGGAACACATTGTTTGGAAGACTTTAAGATTAGCATGGCTGTTTCACACTAAATGGCAGAAAAATCCACAAATAACACTGGTCACCAATTTTTTCGAAGTCGTTTGCTTCAGAGATAAAATGTGCTATTTATTAGGGATTTTGATGTGCTGAATTCAAATATGACAATTAAAACAATGGATTGGCTACTGTTTCCAAGATATTTCAGTTTTTACATTTTACGTCTATGTATATTGTGTACATAGTAGACTTTTAATCATAAATTGTAAACCTAGGTCTTTTCATGTTTATGGTTGATTTACATGATAATATTTCACCTGTCCTGTTTATGTAACACTTTAAAAAACAGCAAAAGGGTTATATAAATAAAAAATATATTGAAACAAAAGTAAAAAAACTATTATGTATATATAAGTACGTAGTTTAGTCCTTATTTAGTGTCTACTCGGCGCTTCTTGGTTTGTCTCTTGCATTCATTAAATGGAGCATCTCTTGTCACTGTCCAGCAATAGTCTGCAAGCATTGATGGACTCCATTTGCCCTGATAGTGTTTCTCCATTGTTGCAATGTCCTGGTGAAATCACTCACAGTGCTCGTCGCTCACTGCTCCGCAGTTCGGTGGAAAAAAATGTAGATGAGAGAGCAAAAAATGTATCTTTAGTGACATGTTGCAACCAAGGCTTTTGCATGCTTTGAGGAGGTTTTCCACCAACTCCCTGTAGTTGTCTGCCTTGCTGTTTCCGAGAAATTTTTTTGCCACTAACTGGAAGGCTTTCCATGCCGTATTTTCGTTGCCACGCAGTGCACGGTGAAATGCATCATCTCGAAGAAGTTCACGAATACGAGGACCAACAAAGACACCTTCCTTTATCTTAGCTTCACTTAACCGTGGAAATTTTCCACGGAGGTACTTGAAAGCTGCTTGTGTTTTGTCAATGGCCTTGACAAAGATCTTCATCAGACCCAGCTTGATGTGCAAGGGTGGTAACAAAATCTTCCTTGATTCAACAAGTGGTGGATGCTGAACACTTTTCATCCCAGGCTCCGATGACTGTTGGAGTGGCCAGTCTCTCTTGATGTAGTGGGAATCTTTCGCACGACTATCCCATTCGCAGAGAAAACAGCAGTACTTTGTGTATCCAGTCTGCAGACCAAGCAAGAGAGCAAGAACCTTGAAATCGCCACAAAGCTGCCACTGATGTTGGTCATAGTTTATGCACCTCAAAAGTTGTTTCATGTTTTCATAGGTTTCCTTCATATGGACTGCATGACCAACTGGAATTGATGGCAAAACACTGCCATTATGCAGCAAAACAGCTTTAAGACTCGTCTTAGATGAATCAATGAACAGTCTCCACTCATCTGGATCATGAACGATGTTGAGGGCTGCCATCACACCATCGATGTTGTTGCAGGTACAAGATCACCTTCCATGAAGAAGAATGGGATAAGATCCTTTTGATGGTCACAGAACATGGAAACCCTAACATCACCTGCCAGGAGATTCCACTGCTGTAGTCTGGAGCCCAACAGCTCTGCCTTACTCTTGGGTAGTTCCAAATCCCTGACAAGGTCATTCAGTTCACCTTGTGTTATGAGGTGTGGTTCAGAGGAGGAGGATGGGAGAAAATATGGGTCATGTGACATTGATGGTTCAGTACTAGAAGTTTCATCCTCTTCCTCTTCCTCGTCTGACTCAAGTGAGAATGATTCTGGTGCATCAGGAACCGGCAGTCCTTCTCCGTGGGGTACTGGGCGTATAGCTGATGGAATGTTTGGATAATGCACAGTCCACTTTTTCTTCTTTGACACACCTTTCCCAACTGGAGGCACCATGCAGAAGTAACAATTGCTGATATAATCTGTTGGCTCTCTCCAAATCATTGGCACTGCAAAAGGCATAGATTTCCTTTTCCTGTTCAACCACTGGTGAAGATTTGTTGCACAAGTGCACACAGCATAAATAAAGGTGATAGGCTTTCTTAGCCATAGTGGTTATACTGCGCTTTTGTTATGCAAAAGTCACTTCACCACAAACATAGCAGAAGTTCATTGTTCACACAAGTACGAGGCATCTCCACTCACTTTGGCTAAACAGAAATGTGTCCCTTTGCAAAATCAAACACTGACAAATAAGAAAGTACGACACTGTATGATTTGTAGAGCTGATATAGGGCAATTTCTTCAGCAGAGTGATGTAAGCTTAGTTATGATTGCATCATCCATGACTTCTAGGATAACATGATGCAATTCATATCATGTATGATGCAATACCAGCTTCAGATTGCATCATTCATTGTTTTGCCGAAAAAGCAAGTACTGTCCAAACCCAGTCTTAGATTTATTCATAGATCCAGTCAAAGATGTATTTTAGTCATTTCTGGTTTAAATTGAGATCCCTTCCCTTTATAACTCACTTATCCTCTGCCATTCCCAAGTCAAGGGTCATATATACTGACACAGTATAATATCTTTAAAACTAGAGCCAATCAACAATTATAAGCATCATTTTCGTTCTCAGTGACCCAGAATGAATAAAGTTTGACAACATTTATTGCGGAAGCATTTTGGCTGTAGACCAGAGTAATTGGTGCATACAAACATTATTTTTGACCATAATCTTTAGTGTCTCAATTTGTATGATATTCTATTGAGTAAGGTAAACATGACATTTTTTTAAAAGTATATGTCATTACTGTGGTCAGTGACTACAAGACCCGAGTACCATTCCTGGATTCAATCAGTAGGGCCTTGAATCAAGATGTGGGAGCCCACTTGTAATCACCTTTTCCATCTGTCCATCTGTTCATACTTCTTGTAACCAGCATAGCTCAGCAACCCTTACACATTATTGGATGCCTTTTAGTAGGTGAATTGCATTTTTGCATGTAGTTGTGCTTTTTAAAGGTTTTATGTTTTTAGATCAAATGTTAGAACATTATTGCCTTTTTTCCTTCAGTATTAAATATTTACTCCAGCAGATCTTTGTTACTACCACAGCTCAGGAACCATTCAGCATATTCACTTGCAATTTAGTGTACATTTTCTTAAGACCTAGCTGTGCTCTTTATGGGTTTTGTCTCATGATGCCATTCTGTATGGCCCTTGACAATTAACTTCATATCACTTGTAACTGGCATAGTTCAAGAACCATTCAACATATTCTGATGCAGTATCGTATGAATATTATCTCATAGACTTACAAGTGCCTTCTATTGGTTTTGGTCTCTTTCAGAAGAACTATGGCCCCTGATTGCTCGTCATTCTGAATTTGGTTTCTGCAAGAAAGTTTGTTGGATTTCAACCAAATTTTCATGTAGCTTCAGATTGATGAGACCTTGAGTGAGTTTGCTTTCCAGCATCCATGACATGATTTACAGGAGTTATGGCTCCAAATTGCCCATCCTCCTGACTTTGGTTTCCACAGCACAACTTTACTAAACTTTGTTGCATTTCAGCCAGATTTGTCATGCAGCATTATATTGATGAGACCTTAAATGAGTTTAATTCAAATATGTTCTACATTGTCACCTAGAAAAGTTATAGATTCTGATTGCCTGTCCTCCTAACTTTGCTTTCCGCAGTGTAACTGTGCTAAAGTGGTGCTCTACAGTTTCGTATTTTGCAAAGGGTTAGATTTTTAAAGAAAAAGAATTTCCTAGGTTTTCCTCACTGGTTATCCTGGCTATTTAAAAAAGACTTTGTATATCTTAAGTATCATTATAAAAAAAAACTTTTAATTATCTTTATTTTGGTGTATGATTGATGGGTGCAATTTGGGTTATAGAGTATACAGTTTGGTCTTACTTCATTTGTGCACCTATCTAAAAACTGCTAGCTCTGCTGGGTCATTTTCACTTGCAGGATTTCAAAGATAAATCGTGAAAAAAAGAGCTGATACCTTTTTTACTTTTTATATATTTTGTAATTCATTCATTATATTTTCAGAAGCTGGTATTGCCTACTCTGGCAAAATTAGTTTTCCCCATTTTAGTAACTGCTAAAAATAGTGTACTTTGGACTAATTCAGGCTGATTTTTCGAGCACATGTGAGCAACCATTTTTGTCAGCTGTGTGCTTAGATCATGTACAATTTCCACAAGTACAATATGTAAAGTAATTTCAGCCACAGTACATGAAAATAGCATAGAGGTATGCCAACATTCTCATCATTGTGCATGTTGCAAATTCAAACAACTTCACCTTACACCTGTCACTCTCTCAGAAGTACATAATATCTGTAGAGCCCCTCCTTAGGAGTATTGCATTTCAGCCAGAGTTATGAACCTTTATATTGGTGAAACTTTGAACGAGTTGGATTTCCAGCATTCACATCTGCATTTGGAAGAGTTATGGCCCCTGAATGGTGCTCTTTGTGATACACCCATTGTTACTAGCTATAGTTTAAAGTTTGTTAATTTTCATTGTCTTTTTCCCCTGCAATTTTCCAGGTTCTCTTTGACCCAGACAAGAGAGACAACATTTTGTATACTGATAAATTCACCAGGAATTCTTGGCTTCATCCATCATTAGTTCAGTTTGGAAGCAGCCATCTGGATGGTTGGCTTGTCATCACAGCAACAGGGCTGGTAACTACTTATAGAATAATTACATGTTTGCATTACAGTAATGTGCTATGATTTGTAAGTGCCATAGAATAAGGAACTTACAAGCAATCATCAGCAGATAAACAAGTTTCATATATAAGGATTAATCTTGCCTGCACCTTTAATAATGGATTATGCTGCACACTTATCAGGAAGACCTAGATTTGGTCCAGATTATTGGTTGTCTGGATAAATATATACAGAAGTGGTTTCAGTAAGAATAAATTGTTTGTCTTTGAGACACTCCGATGGTCTGTATGCAGACCTGCCAACCCTTACAATTTTACAGGAAGGCTTACTGAAACAACTCTTAAATTACAGACTTAGGGAACAATACCAAAAACTGCATTGAGGTCAAATCGTTGAGGTCACATCTAGATATTGGTATGTCTGGGTTTGGTATAGAATCCAATTATTGACAGTGGAATTGGTAAGGGAACCAGACTTACTTTACAGGGGGTAATTCAGACACTTTAATCTACCCATGTTGTTCATGCAAAATGCCTGCATGCTCAAGCTTTTACATTGTAGAATAGTCTATATTGTTCAGCTAACGAAAACACATTGAAGGTGAAGGGGACAACCAGTCTCTTGCAAGGTCCAAAGAGTTGACAGAGAAGTTTAAAGAAACAATATTCAGATACTTGGCCATGCTTAGAAAAAAACCCAAGAAGGGTGATAGTTGCATTTATTGGACATCATGTCTCAATCTGTGTATTGCTAAAGTTGGGAGAGATTATTGCTGCCATCACAAGAATTAAAAAAACATCAAGATTACATCGAGTTGAGTGATCTAACAAGAAGTCATTGACTTCCATGGGGTTTGGAACTGCAGTTTCTGAAAATGAAGTGGAAGTCATTGTTACGACTAGGGGTAATGTAACAAAAGATAAGACTCAAACAAGCTTTCAAGATTTAAAATACAAGTATTTAATTTCCTAAAATATTAAAATATTTCAAAAAACTATCAAAGTGAAAGAATTAAAAATAACTTACAGTATAGAATATCCTTAAAAGTCCTAAATTGTTCTAAAGTTCACTGATCCGGAACTTAATCCAAATATTCCGAATGAAGTAGATTCCAAATTAAACCTTCACTGTACTGATGTGTTAATAAGAATCAGCATATCCAAGTTTTATAAATTCCAAATAGTCCTCATGAATATGGAATATCACAAGTTCTTGAAATGTTTCCGATAATTCCACAGAGTTGTATAATTATTAAGGTTTAAGAAAACAGTACTAATCCAGAATGTACTGTATACTGATATATATCACAAAAGTAGAATATCCACACACAAAATGAACCAAATTCGTTTATGACCTCTCGGGCTGTCAAACTATGCTAGGAATGCCTAAACACAGCAATAATCCTTTTATATAGCTTCTGAATGCGCAGAACAGAATAAGGAAAACCAATTTAAACTGTATTGCGACTTAAAAACAAGTTAATCCTTCTAGAAAACGACCTTCTCTGAACCAATCAGAAATTAGGTTATGCGTGACATCGCTAAAGTACTTTTACACTAACGTTTTTACCAGTCAATAAAGTATTGACTCTTAGAATCTAGGTCAGAAGTTCAACCCTCACGCGCTAAATCACGTGATATACTAATGTTACAAGCGACAATTCTTCCCACGACCTAATGTACTGAGTCACATTGAAATACCGTATATGTACTTTCTGCAAGATGACAGCTGTTAGACTATTATGCAGAGATCATAAACCTATACCATTATTTAAAAACGAAATAATACATAATTCCGTAACATCATTAAGACTGAAGAATACTTTACTAACTTTTTTGTTGAACATAATATTGCCTTTGCTACATCAGATCACACTTTTAAACTTTTAAAATGCATGTTTTCCAAGTTGATGATAGCAGTAAATGATACTTTGTTAAACTTTACTGAAAATTGATCTAACGTGCAGAAAAATATAAACTGCCTTACTGGGAAGATTTTTTTAGGGTTGACAAGTCTGCGTATGATCAAAAAGTCTAGAGAAATGGCATCAGTATAATAGACATTGTACCTTACCATTTCTGTAGCCCTTTGTTATTACTGCAGTCATCTGTCTAGCACAGATTTAACACAAACCAAAAAGATTTCTTTGTATAAAGAATGTTTTACTAAATAAAGCATACATTATACTTTGTGTCTCAGATTCTGGAGGGTAAATTCAACCAGCACAAAAAATGTTTTTCTTGAATCTTGCACAAATATAAGCTTGTGCCAAAATTGTTTAGTATACAGTAATTTGTCCCAAACTTAAAAACATTGACAATTAATAAGAATTTCCCATGCACTTTAATAGCCATTTTATCAGAAATACGTGTTACTGCTCTTAACCCGGTAGCTAAGGGATGAAAAAAAGGATGTCAAATACTTACAGAAAATGAGAAATGAGAAAGCTGAAAATTGGATAGATTTGAGAAGAGGATATTGAAAGAAAGTGATCATAATTGGCGGTTGGTTTGTTTATATTGCTTCATACCTTCATATCACTAGAAACTCTCCCTCTTTGCAGATCAGCATCGGTGTCATAATGAATGATGGTGAGATAGTAACAGCCAGAGAGAGCCTTGCTCCAGGACATCTAAGGCTGTGCCATGCTGACATAGCACACACAGGGAGTGGGGAAATCTTGGTAGCTACCAGTGATGGTTTGCTGACCTCTGCCATCCAGTGCTACCTTATATCATTGAAACTCCAACAGAAATCTGTTGTCATCACTTGTAAGGTCAGTGCCAGCCTGTACCTAAAGACACAGATGGAGTACGGGAGTAATGATTACCAGAATATGAAAGTCACCAGTGTCTCCTTCCTGAACAATGATTGTAGTGACTTGCTGCTAATTTGCTGTGGGAACTCCAGATTCAGCTATCTGGAAGTCTGGCACTTGCTGGAACAAATGATGCCCTTACACAAGATTTTCTCCATGAACACTTCACAGGATACAATGAACAAAACACCCAAGTGGATGCATAAAGCAACTTTACCTCATAATTCCCCTTTAGTAAGTAAAGCAGGTCCAAAACTTCCGATGAGCCGTAACCTTGGAGAAACAACTGGCTTCATTCCATATTTTGCTATTGCTTACAAAGATGGAACAGTGCAACTAATACACCGCTACACATTTCAGGTCATTTCCACTTCCAGTGTGGACATAATATGTCAAGCAGTAGGTATGAACAAAGGAAGTGGTGACAAAAAGATGCGACTTTCATCACAGATGACTTCACTGATACAGACAGGTAGTGGCTGTGGTATTGTAAGCATCCATAATGGCTATTTAAATGTTTTCCGCACATACAGCAGTAGTCGTGACAGTGCGATGCAGCTACCCTCATCCTCCATTGTTCTGATGTTGGAATACACTATGGTCACTGGACGTGATTTTTGGGATGTGCTCTTGGCTATAAGGCAAGGTGTGTAAACTTCTACTTGTTTTTTGTTTTTTTACAATGGAATCAAAGATTTATTACAGATTTGCAGTTGAAGTCAGATGAAATGAATTTCTTACAGAAATAATTTGCCCATATATGACAACACCTGCTTATTTTGTTATAATTTGAATGTTCTTTCCTTTTGTTGCTCATTAAGCACTGTAGGTCATTAATTTATAGAACTCCTATAAGTCAATAACATTTTGTAACAATTTTATTAGCTATTCAATACAGTCAGATCAAACTTTATTGCTAATTAAACATATTCCATTACCATACACATTTCCCTGAAATGACTCTTTGGTATCAATCATTTCCATGAGATGGAGATGTGGTTCTTGTAGACAGACATGAAGTTCATATAGGGATTGCATTGAAAGGAAATGCTTGTCAGGCCAAAGTCTCATAAAATTTCTCCATATTTCTCCTCAAACTACCTTTAGAAAACCAAAAAAATCCAACTAGAAATATGTCCATAGGACACATTTACCCCTGCCCCCATTGCCTGAATGAAGGGTGCAAGTAGAAAAGCAATAATACAGACTGAATGTATACATGTATGTATGAACATGCAAAAGAACACTTGGACCCATGATAATAAAGGCTTAAACATTCTGTTCATAATACTAACAATGTAGGACATTGCATTATACTTTAATTTCCCCCAAACAACTCGAGCTTCAAATTGATATACCCTGTCAATCATCCTTGCTGATTGGGTCATGCATCTTTTCAAAGCTGTTGAAATAAACTCAAACTTCTTGACTAGCCTGCTCATTTTCTAATCAATTTGTTCCCAACAGATGCAGCCAGTGGACTTGATTATTTTTAGCTCATGTCATTTACAAGACCTTACTCTACTCAGTTGTTTCATTAATGAATATCGATACCACCACTCTACCACATATTTCTAAACTTGATAAAAAGTTGAGTTAGATTTAGCTCTAATATCTGCATGAACTTATCAAATTGTGTGTGTGTGTGTGTGTGTGTGTGTGTGTGTGTGTGTGTGTGTGTGTGTGTGAGAGAGAGAGAGAAAGAGTGAGAAGGCAGGGGGGTGGGGATGTCAATAACTTAAAAATTTAGAGCACACATTCAAGTGTAACACTCGTTGTAAGGTGAACTTACTGTATATTTTATAAGAACAAAGTACTTGCAGTTTATTGCAGTTCTAAAAGCAAAATAGATGTAATTAGTAATGTGAGGTACAGTAAAATATCAATTATCCAGATGCTGATTATCCAGATTATTCTCATGAATTATCCAGACAAAATCTGTCCCCCAATGGGTCCAGATAATAAAATTTTTCTGTATTTAATTTCATGGATGTTGCTGCCGAATTTCATTTTGTATGGCCATTTCCTATCGACAGTGGTGAGTGGGTGAAAATATTTCTATGATAAACAATAAAGAAATAACTGTTTTGATCTCCAGGCAGAATAACTTGTTTTATTTGCAGGAGATCTCAAGTCACCCTTCTTTAAAGCTAGATAACTTTATAAACATTTGAATGTATACATTTATAGTAAAATATTATGTCTGTAATCGGGCCATACTATCTGTGACATCCTTGAAATTATTTCAGTCATGGTACTTGTGATAAAGCCTTCTTTCTAAATAATATACACTTGAATTTTTATGTATTTATATTATTAGCATCATCATTATTACACCTCTTCCTTGATAACTCGTGCACAACATGTCCAGAAACATAGACTGCACTATAAGCAAGGGCACAAGTTACCAAGGGACCTAAAAAAAATTAGGAAGGGGATGCCATCCTCGCTGGACATCGAGAAAGCCCGAGGGGGAGGGGATTACAGGGATGTTTAATGGCGAAATATTCGTTTTATAATCGCATTGTGAATAATTGTCACTAAGGAGCTTTTTATAATGAGTTTGTAAAAATTACCTTTATTTTTTATTTTCCAATCTTCTGAAAGATCGTTAACAACATTACTTTAAGATTTCAACAACTATCACATGTACTCAAAAAAATAGTGTATTATGTCACTGCTTGTTGTTGTTGTTGATTCACAACAAAACTAGATTACTTTTTTCAAAAACTAGGGACATTTTTTTTGTGAAACAACCGTCAGCGTTGACACTTGATTTTTTTGTATTGTTCTGTTAGTAAAATATTGATGCGGTGATTTTATTGCAAGTAATAGCGAAACTTCTTCTCATACTTGATGAAATCTCTGAGTGCCAATTCAGAAATTTTTAAGTCACTATAAATTCTGGAACTCGCTTCTCCTTAATGAACCGTATCTGTGAAACAAGCTTTTTATTCACCAAGTACTCATTTCGCTTGGTTGCCTTACTATCTTTGATCTAATTTGTGAATGATTAGGGCACTTAATTAGGTTCTCACAGAAATTATTGCGACATGGCTGTGACTGTAGATTGACATTTTTCATGTTTGAATACAAGAAGGCATATCACATTTATGATGATTACACCGAAACTGAATTAAAAGATAGAACTCAAACATGAATTTCGCTTGACAAAACTTATTTAATTGGTATTTATTTATTAAAGATTTGCCTCCAGTAGGCATTAGTGAAATTTTCATTGATCAAAATTTCATTGAATATTGTTATTTACAGTCTGCTGAGAATGTTGTTTGGAAAGAAATTTAAGAAAAATAGATGACATCTTATTGAAAGTCAAGAATTTAATAATGTTGATTCAAATTTCCGGGTACTAACAAATGTTTTTGACAATTAAACAAGTGATATATCAAGGTTTCATTTACCAATTGTGATCGAGATTTTCTTCACGTTCAACAAATAAAGGACAATTTTTTATATATTTTCTAGTTTTAAAAAATGGGATCCACATCTGACCCTACATTATAAACAGGTTCACAAGTTTGCCAGGCACAAGTTTTTGAGGGAGTGGTGTATTATTCTTATTATTATTTCACAAAATTTTAGTTTCTTCTTTTTGTTGTTAATTGCATTCATTGCTACATTTATGTAACCTTTGAAATCATGACAGCGAATATGGGGAGGGGGGTCAATAACTACCTGATTTACTTGCCCAAAAGTGCTTTGGAACTACTGATAAACAGCATAAATGACTTGTCTTGGAGCTGTGTGTATATATATATATATATATATATATATATATATATATATATATATATATATATATATATATATATATATATATATATATATATATATATATATATATATATATATATATATATATATATATATATATATATATCAGAGATCCAGAAAAATTGTGAATGCTGTCTGACATTTTCCATCAGAGGCAGTTGTTGTCAATTCTATATATCTCTGCTTCATCTCTTAGGTCAGTTAACTACAACATACATTGCTCCCACATTCCAGCATGCCTGGCTAAATCGCAAAACTGCTTATGATGTGGTGGCAGTTGTGGATAACATTGATTCTTAAAGAAAATACCAAATAATAGGTCCCTAGTTGCTGAACATAAATATATTTGCGATCATAAATGGTAAACAAAACCTTGATATATCACTCTTTTTATTGTTGCAAACAGCAGTTAGTGCCCTGAAATTGGAATCATCATCATGAAGTCATATATTTTGTTAAATTTTCTTTTTTTTTAAATTCTCAATACACTGTAAATAACAATATACAACAAAATATTGATCATTGAAAATGTTGGTAATGCCTACTGGTAGCAACACTTTAAGGAATAAATACTAATTAAAATTGTCTTGTCAAGGGAAATTCATATTTCAGTCTTATCTTTAATTCGGTTTCAGTGTAATTATCATAAATGTGGTATGCTCTCTTGTATTCAAACATGAAAAGCATTAATCAACCATCAGAGAGATGCCTGTGAGCATTTCCATGATGACCTGTTTGTTTTGTTCTACGACTTGCTGTAGTGTTTGTTGCATTATTACAGTCAATTAAAATTATACATGCTATGTATTATCACTGTCTTTTGTATAAAAAAACTGTTGAAAGGCATGCAAATCCTACCTTGTGTAAGAGCTAGTGGTCAAGGTCATTTGTTGAGTCAGGTCATTTCAATTGACCAATCAAATACTGTTGTAAATATTAAATGTAAGTAGCATCATTAAAGTATCTAACATTAATCAGTGGTTTAACATACTCATTCGCAAAAGTGATCAAGATTAGCATGGAAACCAAGCGAAAGGCATACTCAGTGCATGAAAATCTTTGTTTTATAGATAGGGTTTATTATAAAAACACAAGATCCAAGGTTTGTTGTGAGCATAAAATTCTAAATTTTGCACTCAGAGGTTTGCTCCAAGATAAGCAGAATTTTCATGATTACATGCACTGAAATTATAGCCTATATACTGTACCAATAGAACAATAGAAAATTTAGTTTCTGCATTGCTGTTTCTTGAAACATGCCCTTTTTAAAAAAAAATAGTATCTAGTTCTGTTCTGAATTAATAACAACACTAGAATGTATCCATATTCACATGCAAAAAGCAGTGTACATCATGTATATTACATATACACAGTGTTTTCACTGGTACCTATGTGATGTGTCTTCAAACCTCTTGGAGTAATGTTTTTAATGATCTATTAAAGATTGGTTATCTTGAAAATAAAGGTAATTTATACAGAAAAGCGAACAAGTTCATTCGAAAAAGGCTATTTATTGACAATTAATCCCAACACAATTATAAAATGAGAGTTCAACCATTTTACCTCCTCCCCACTATATACTTGTTTGAAGTGAAATTGTAAACACATAAAGTCAGACCTGTCAATAGCACCACCCATGGAAAAGGCAGAACTGGCCTTTGTACACAGGTGACCTCTGTACATAGATTTACATTTCAAAATTGGTTTTTGAACAAATACCATGCACCAAATATCATTGTCGTTATTATTATTATTATTATTAGTAGTAGTAGTAGTATTATTATTATCACTATCAGCAATATCATAAAATACATGTACATGTTCTCTCCCAAATTTATATTCCACACAAGATTACTGTATCCTGCTCACTTTAATCCATCCTATAAATTAAATATCATGGACTTAAAATAATCACTGATCTTAGTTTGTTTTGTGCATTGTGGCACAACACTAATTTCACTACTGATTGACAGCTTACATATGAATGTAAAACAGAGGATTGAGTCTTTGGTCGGCCAGGTTGTATAAATTAGGCTTTAAAACAGCTGTTCATGCTTCAAATTCAATATCTGGATTAGCCAGTTGCTCAAGTCACCTAGATCAAAAGACAGTCTGCTTATGTGAGAGGCCTCTGGTGAATAGGGAATCAAAAGAAGCCATATATGGCTATTCTTTGTGACCCATGAACAGACAGATAAGTTTTAAATATTGAATGACCCCTGACCCTAATTATAAGGGATGTAGCGCATCTCTTCTCAAAGATGAACTTTTTTCATCAGAGATGCTTTAATTCACAGGCAAATAGCTGAAGATATCGAATTATACCTGTCACACTGGCACAAAAGGTAAATTCCATTTTTGCTGCGATAACAACTATTTTTCCAACCATCCAGCAAACGAATTGATTTGACCCTCTACACTAATGCTAAAAACTGCTTTGCTGCAGACAATGTGATGAGTATGGTGAGTACAAGTGAGATAAGAAATGTTTGCACATTGATTCACATGATATTCCTTTATTTAAACAATGCCTTCTTCATGAAGCAAAAGTTTTCATAGACTGAGCAGTCACTGTAGATACCGGTATGCTCCAGTGACCGCTTAAGGCAGGCAGAAACCACTGTTGTTTGGTTCAGAAACACCTGGCTGCTGACTGCAGGAAAGCAGTTGACCGTTACACACGACATTTATATAGGAAATTTGCCAGGGGAAATTAGAATGCTTGTTGTGACCAGGTGACTGCTATGTAAAGGTTAAAGGTGACCATTAGGACAGGTTTGAAGGTATTTGTTACAGCAAAATACCTCAAAGTATCAGGTTTCTCTTGGTAAATGTTGTCTATAATATGGAAATAAAGTATCTTCCCAATTTGCAAAAAGTCTGGATGATCACTCCTGGAGATTTTCTGCAAACTGTGTTTATCATTGAGTTTGCACATTTGCAATTTTGTGGCTTTTCTCTTTGTAAATTTAATGTTGGTAGTGTTGATTTTTTTTGTTGTGCTTTCAAAGAAAACGATACTGTCAAATCCTGAAACTTTATACTATGTTTGACCTTCAACTAGATGATTACACGTAGATCACATGTAGAGATATGTATGATGACAAAAAGAAGACACTAGTATAAAAATTTACTGGAAACTCCTTGATTAAAAAAATTTAATTATATTGTGCAGTGAAGTCTAGATTTTAAGTTTGCAGATTTTTGTGGATTGTAACATGAATTTTGCATATTGTTTGGTCAAATTAATGTGGTTACTTTGAAATTTGCTGGTTCAAAGTAAATTTATCTGTATATTTTCCACATAAATTCAACAAAGCAGCCTTCCACCACATGGCAGCGATTGAACGGGCCCTACTTACAACCATGGCCTTCAGGCATTGGCCCCATGGCTGTGAGATCGATGCCACAGTCCATAGAAGGAGGGAAAGGGACAGACTCTCCCCTAACTGCACCAGGAGGGTTGAGAGTCGCTTTCATACTTCTGCCGTACCTGCCACTAAGGACAGTCCCCTGGTTCCGCCTGAGGAGTCATGGGTTGAGGTCCCTCTTACTCCCAAGTCTCTCCAGCCTAAAAATCAGAGAGACACTGGGTCACATAGTCCTGCTTCACAGGTCTGAGTGCAGTATGAGGATGTCCTATCTGTCCTTGTGGATTCTCACAAGTTTGATATGGAACTTGCAGAGGTGGCACCCCCTTCCTTAGGATCTCCCGAACCATCGATTAAGGCGACAGAGGAAGAAGAGGTCTGGTCGTTTGACAGAGCAGTTCATGAGGTTTACCGCCTATTGCCCAATGATTTGTGTCCCAAGCCCTCAGGCTCGGAGGACACTAAGATTCTCTCCAGCTTGGAGAAACTAGCTGGATCTGCCTCCCGTCCAGATCTCTTGTTGCTTCCTCACTCGGCTACGGTAAAAGAACTGTCCCAAAGGTTTTGTAAGGGCCAGGAGTTTTCTAGACAATGTAGAGGATGGTCTGTCCCCCCATCTACATTGAGACCTTTGGTCTCTTCCGCTAGTTATCGGGTTCACACCCCTTACTGGCCCCTTAAACCTCCCACTTCAGATACCACAGCGACGCAAGTGGGTATTTCCACAGGGACTTGGGCTCACCTTCCAGTTAAAACACTGGGGGCCTTAGAGCAAAAAGCTAGGTCACTAGTAACCATAGCTTCACATGCTGATCTCTTTTTGGCAGCCTCCTTTAACCTGCTTAGGGAGGAAACTCTGTCACCACTTGCTCTTCATCGTTTGTTGGAAGCAGTGGCAAAAACATCAAGACATGCATTATCCTTGTCCATGGCTTTATTGGCAGAGTTTCTCCATATCCGCAGGGATGTTGCTTTGGACACATCCAAGGTATTACTGGAGCACAGTAAGAACCTTCTGAGTGCTGCTCCCCTAGAGTCAGAGACTCTATTTGGAGGGCTCATTCCCTCGGTGGCATCTCAAGACTTGAGACACCAGCAACTTCACTCTCTTGCATCCACACCTGGCCCGTCGAAACCGGCGAGGAAGCAAAGTCATCCTGAACACCAACATTTTTTAAGCCACGCAGCCCCAGTCTAAGCAACAACCTCAGTTCAGACCTCCCCTTTGTCAGTTGGCACTTAGAAGGATATGCCGCAGAGGCCAAGGGAAGAGGTTTACGGGCTCTTCCCCCTTTCCTAAGGAAAAGGGGCGTTGGTCCTAGGGACTCGATCCCTCTCTTCCATAGGTTCCCATAGGTGCCAGACTAAGCCTTTTTCAGAGGCTTGGTCCTGCATCATGGCAGATGGTTTGGTCCTCTCTATCATACAAGGAGGATACCGTCTTCGGTTTCGAGATCTCCCTCCTCTAGTAAGGACCCTCATGCTCTTCCCCCAGTTGAATCTGGTGTGGTTAAAGAGGTACACTCCCTTCTTCAGAAGGGTGCAATGGAGAGGGTGTTAAAAGACCATTCTCTGGCTTTGTACTCCCACATTTTTGTGGTACCCAAGAAAGGGGGAAAGTTTCGTCTAATTATTGATCTTTCCTCCCTAAACAATTTTCTACAGGAGGAACCCTTCAAGATGAAAACAGCAGCTTGAGTCGGGAATGCCTTAAGGCCTAGCCACTGGGTGGTTTCCATCAATCTTCAGAATGCGTATATTCACATCCCTATCTTTCCTCCTCACATGAAGTACCTCTGGTTTTGCTTAAGGACCGAGAGGTCTTCCAAATTTGGGCTCTGCCGTTCGGTCTAGCCTCTGCATTCAGAGCATTTACCAGGGTCATGGGAGTAGTTGCAGCCCACTTAAGGTCACTGGGTATCCCAATACTCCAATTTTTCAACGATTGGTTGATCCACAATGGCATGCTCGAGTCCCTCAGAATCGACCTGTCTTGCAGGTGGTCTATAGTGACCAGATTGGATCCAACCTAGAGAAGTCGGAACTTTCTCCATCTAAAGATTTCGTCTACATGGGGATGAATTTCCTTACAAACAAGGGGTTAGTCCATGTCCCTCGGAATAGAGTAGACAAGATCATGACCCAGTTGGAGGCGCTGAGTGCCAAGACCACATGGTGGGCTCGTCTGTTTCTTTCTCTGCTGGGGACCTTGAACTCCGCAGTGGACTTGGTCACCCTAGGCAGATTACACTTGCATCCTCTCCAGTTTCTCCTTCTGGCAAACTGGAAACTGCACAGGGACCCTCTGAATGTCTGGATTTCTCTAGGTCAGGCCTTCCACCATCATCTGTCTTGGTGGATCAATCGGGACCGGTTTCTTGCCGGAGTCCCTATACATGCCCCCGATCCCTACTCCTACCTGTTCGTAGATGCGTCAGATTCAGGGTGGGGCGCACATCTGGAGCCAGAGGGTCTGATTCTTCAGGGTTCGGGGTTCTGGGAAGAATCTACCCTCCACATAACAATTTGGAAATGAGGGCAGTGTTCTTAGCCCTTCAGAAGTGTGTCGACAACATAAGGGTCCGCTGCATGATGGTCTCCTCCGACAACATGTCAGTGGTGGCCTACCTCAGAAGACAAGGAGGCATATATGCCCCTTCTCTCTGCATGGAGGTCTGGAACCTCCTTCGGTGGGCAACCTCGGAAGGGATTACCCTTCGAGTTCACCACATTCCTGGCAAATCGAATATTTTGGCAGACAGTCTGTCAAGGAAAGGACGGATAGTCATCATGGAATGATTTCTGCACCAATCCGTAGCAGATTCCCTGTTCAGACTTTGGGGGACACCCTTGGTGGACTTGTTCGCCACGAGGCTAAACAATAAGCTCCCCTTTTATGTCTCCCCAGTCCCCGATCAGAGAGCCTGGGCAGTGGATGCTTTCAGCCTGATTTGAGATCGTCTGTTCGCCTATGCCTTCCCACCCTTCAGGATGATTCCACAAGTACTTCACAAAGTAAAGGAACTCCACTGCTCAGCTCGTGTTGATAGCCCCTCTATGGCCCCAGCGATCATGGTTCAATGATCTTCTCAACCTGCTGGTAGACCAGCCTGGGATGTTACCTTAGAGGATGGTCCTTCTGTCGCAGCACAGGGGTTCTCTTCTGCACAACAACCCACAGATTCTCCACCTTCACGCTTGGCTCATCTCAAACAATCTCTCCACCAGGGGAAGTTTTCGAGCAAGTTGCCTAATGCATCGTTCAATCTAAGAGGCGATCTACATTAAAAAGCTCTACGATGCCAATCTAGAATCTTTTGCGATTGGTGCAATATGAATCGTATCAATCCTAGCTGTCCCTCTTTGAGCACAGTGGCTGTTTTTTTTTCTCTTCATGTTTGAAGAGATGCAATTCACAGTTTCTACTATCAAGGGCTATAGGGCAGCCCTTTCTAACACTCTCAAATTTTCGAAGGGTCCGGCTATTGGTGCGGACTCATTTAGTAGACCTGATCAGGTATTTTGAACTGCAAATACCAGTGTCTCGTTTTCTGATGCCTTTGTGGAATATCTCATATGTCTTGTTGCCCTTAATAAATCCCCCTATGAACCTTTAAGTGAAGCTTCTTTCGAGAGCCTTACCTTCAAGACTGTTTTCTTGCTCTCCTTAGTGTCCATGTGACAAAGGAGCGAGCTTCATGCTCTATCCATAGAGCAAGGCTGTTTGAGATTGAGTGGGAATTATGAGTCGGTTGCTCTCCTTTGCCAACCACAAACAGATCCCCAGTCTCAGTCGTACCTGTGCTGGTGATGATCAGGATAGACTTTTATGTCCAGCTAGATCTTACCAGTACATTACCAAGAAGGATCTTTCATGAAATTAAAGTTCATGAGGTTCAAGCCATTGCTACTTCATGAGCCTAATTACCTCATTCGTCTAAGGACGATGTGATGAAATCCATATTTTGGCAATTTCACACTATCTTCTTCTCCTTTTACCTTCGCTCGTTAGTTCACCAAAGTGAAGGCATATTTTTCTTTGGGTCCACTAGTCGTAGCTCAAAAAGTGGCCCATGTGGGTACCATCCGACAGTAGTCAACGCCTTAACAGTGTGGGTGAGTATTCCTAGTTATTTCCCTTTACCAGTTGTGGGATCATCAGCCTCCCACCAAACTGGCAAATTCAGCTACGCAATAGCAACAGAGTAAGCTATTACTGATATTAAAATGTAGTTTTTTGGGTGGTAATACTAATTTTAATTATGTAATACTTACCTGTTGCTATTGCGAGATTCCCTCCTCCCTTCCCGCACTGATGTCCCACTAGTAAGGTTACGTCCTGAAAAGAATGATGTTTTGTGGGAAGTCATGTGCTAAGACTGTGGGGTTTACACAGAGAGTTATATTCTCTAGAACTTTCCATCAATCCTGTGGGAGGATGAATTCTCATCATACAGTTGGGTATTTCCTGTCACGGAAATAGATTAGCTATGCAATAGCAATAGGTAAGTATTACATATTAAATATTAGTTTTACCCCCCAAAAAACTACATATTCATCATGGGCTATAAATAATTAAGTCCACTGGCTGCATCTGCTGGCGACAACTTGACTGGGAATGTGCAGGCTAGTCAAGAAGTTTCACTAGCTTTGAAATTGCCTTCGTGGGTGGTACCGTGTTACATCAGTCTGTCAGCAAGGTTGTTTGTCAGGGTCTGCCAATTGTTAGCTTGATTAGTGGTGGGAAACTTAAGTAGGATGCAGCATTATACATCATTAGCATTGTCAATGGAATGTTGAAACCTTTATTGCCATCTGTGTACAATGGACTAAACGGAAACAGGCATAACTCTAGAAAATCATCGGAACACAGGAACAGAAGATCTTAGCCTGGTGTTGGTAATATTCTCCAAGTTTCAGGGCAGTTCATCAAAAGTATTTGCACAAACAGGAATTCTCATATATTGAATATACACATTTAATGCCTAAAAGGGACTTAACCCTGAAAAAAAAATTCAGAGCATGATGACAGAATGATATGTTCATGTTGGCTTATGTAAAAAAATATCTGGCAAGTTTCCGGGTGATTCATCCAAAGCTGTGGGACTAATTGCACACACAAGAATTATCATGTATACAGTTAATACCTTAAACACCAACAACAAGGGGTATAACTCTGGAAAAACACATTTGAACATTATGACAGAAAGATATGTGTGCACTGACCTCAAGTTCATAATGTCTGTCAGCTTTCAGGGCAGTTGATCAAAAGCAGGGGGACAAGCTGCACACACAAGAATTATCGTATATAGTATTTTTTGTTAATGTCAAAAAGGGGCATAAGTCTGGAAAAATGTATTGGAGAATGATGACAGAATGTGCACATTTGCTTCATGTGATTAATGTCTGCAATGTTTCAAGGGAATTCATCAAAAGATGTGAGACTAGTTGCACACACAAAAAATATCATATGTGATATATTTATTTAACATAAAAAAGGGGGCATAATGCATCAGAGAATGATGACAGAATGATATGCATATGTTGGCCTAATGCTAGTAATGTGTGCAAAACTTTAGTGCAATTCATCAAAAGCTGTGGGGCTAGTTGTGCACACAAGAACAATCATATATAGTACATACTTTATTTTTTTGTTTTTTGGGTTTAAACAGCACTTTTAACACATTATTATATCATGTGGAGGAAATTGGAACTAAGAACCTTTCCCAATAATAGCCAACTGAGTTACCTTGGTATATACTTTAGACACAAAAAAGGGCATAATCTTAAAAGAAAAAAGCACATCAGAGGCTAAAGGCAGTATGATATGTGCATTAGTCTTGTGTCAATACTGTCTGCCAAGTTTCAGTGGAATTCAACAAATGCTGTGGGATTAGTTGCACACACAAGAATAATCATATTATAGTCAGGGGTAGAAAAATCCATTGCTCAGTTGCCCAGGACAACTAAAAATCAAAGGTGAGCAACCATTTGACTAAAAGTCAAAGCCCAGGCAGACAACCAGTTTTTGATATGTTCAGGTTTAAAATTACTATGTTTGCCAAGATGCAAAATCAATAAAATAGGCTAAACCATGCTTTTTGAAAAAATGTTGGCCCCTGATGGTATATTCCTTTAATATCAAAAAGGGTCATAACTCTGGAAAAACCTGTAAGAGAATGATATGTGCATTTGACCCAGTGTCAGTAATATCTGCTCAGTTCGTGCACATGTTTTAAAAGATGGTACTGGTATATTTTCTAAGTTCATTTGTTTAGATGGATAAATGTCATGATTTGCCCAACACATAAAAAAAAATGCTACCACATTATCTGTCTTTATTGCGACTGTCAGCATTACATAGACCTATAGCAACAGTTTTGGGGCATGATAAATAATGCTAATAAATGTTCAAAAGGGTTACTTTTGATAATTGGTCATGTCATACTCTAATCAAATATGAATGAAGCCAATAGTTAATATTTGACGATGTGCATGAATGCATGCTTTATTTAACAAGGTAACATTACAAGGTTATGGTTAGCATGCCAGACTTAGCTGGTTGATAGGGACAGAGTGCATGCAGAATCGATTTTATTATTTGTTTAGTATTTGTAGGTAGAGGCTAATTCATACTACAGCTATGCTATACCCCCTACATCAATGTCAAGGACTCGGCAAAGAAAAATAAAGTAAATAAACTGTACCCATGTCAGGGCTGGAAGTATTCAACAGCAGATGTTTATATGAAACCTTAACCAGAGACACATAAGAACTACACATTGTGTCGGGTGTTACTCACAAGCTAGAGTTGTGCCCCTAATGCTAAGGTCAAATAGAAAATGTAATGAGGCAGGTGCATAATATACTCAGTGTGGTACTCCTGTTTTCATATTGGGGAAGTTTGATTGCCATCATGTAGTGCTGAAAATCACTTCCAAAATCATGATCAATCATAACTTCAGAAAAGCGACTGATTATCAACTAAAGATTTATCTTGTATCTGAAATTCCCCTTCCTGCCAGTTTCCAACACTCGGCAGTGTACTATCTGCAGCAATCTGCTATGTTACATAACTGCATTAAGAATGGAGTATTCCATAATTTCTAAATTAAAAATTTTTTGATTGATTTAAACAATTTTGGGGCAGTAGCAACTAGGCATCAGTTAAATCAGTAATTGGAAACACCACTACCATCACACAAAGATACATAATTTGCTCCATTGAATGACTCTGATGTTCTTTTTTGTCCCCTGCTTTCCATAGAAAATGAAGGATATTAAGTTGAACCTTGCCATTAGTTCACCCATCTGTCTATCCCTTTTTCATTTCCACACAATATCTCTATCTTTTAAACTTGGATTTAAACCAAATTTGGTATAATTTAAATTTGGATTTCAACCATATTTGGTATGCAGTTTGATATTGATAAAATCCCTAGTGAGTTCGATGGTCATCATTCTTTGTTGTTATTTAACAAAGTTATTCCCCCTTTTTCAAAGGTTTTGGTTGATTGTTATACGTGTACCATAAGGCAGAGTCTATTATGTTATGATGTTGTCAATCTGCCCGCCTGTCTGTTACCATTTCATTTCTGCACAATAACTCGTCCACCATCTAGAGTTACCAAACTTGGTGAATGACTTGCACTTGGAGTAACTAAGAACCCTATCGATTTTTGAGTCAAAAGATCAAAAGTGAAGGTCACTGTGAATAAAAGAAGAAAAATGGTTTTCACACAGTAACATTAGTTCTACATCACAGAGCTGGACCAAACTTTGTGGAAGGCTTGCACTCAGGGGAAGGAAGAAGCCTATCAGTTTTGGGGTCAAAGGTCAAGGTAACTGTTTCTGAACAAAGAAAAATGTTTATTGCACACACATTTCAGTTCTTAACCATCTTCACCTTTTTTGTCATGGTAATGATTATCTTTTTTATTAACAAGTCCCTGTATATATACAGTACAGGTCACGCGATTTTTCTAAAACCCCTCGCTTTGTGGTGGGGGACTTAATCCCCTCCACTTTCGCTCCATTGTGGAGGGATAAATACAAATCACCACCACACCTTGGCAGGCATGCCGATGGCAACTCACCGTGGAGGGGCTGGTCAACATTACTAATTGACATTTGAACAGTCAGTGAATGAAGACCACCTTTAGAAAGACTGAGATGTCAAGAGTGAAATACAACCAGATACCATTTGAAGAATCAGTCATCTTTATTTTGATCATATATTTGGACAATAAAAATAATAATTAAAAAAGTCTTGTATATTTAGTACATGTACATGTATATTTAGCAAAGGTTGATTGACTTATTTTGCAATAATTTTATGCTTTTACTTTATTCAAAGAAATCTGAACAAACTTATGCACTGACTTGACGAGAGGTACACCTTGTTGAGCTTCTCTTGAACTTCCTAAATTTATCCTATTGTTCCAAAGGAAAAGTAATCCTCTGAGATATCAACAATTAAATTCCAAATTGACAACTGCTTCTGTTTAAAAAAACAACCAAACAGAAAACACTGAATTTACACTGAAATGCGAACCATGTGCTTAGTCCTTAAGCAATAATGATACAGTCAAGAGGCTGAATATACATGTACACAACTTTGAACTAGTTCAATTCTGACTGCATGTGTACTGTAAGGGACTGAACATTTAATATATGGGGCTAGAATGTTCTTTCCGACCAGGATATTTTTTTCCTTTTTTTTTTTATACTACAAGTCAGAACAAGGCGATTATTTTCAAGCATTTATCCCCCCCCCCCCCCCATTAGAAAATTAAATGGTCTCTCCCTAATAAAGACTTGACTCAACGGATGTCTACAGAAACCAAGGTAGTGACCATTGTCAACACTGTTATAAAATATTGACAAGGATTAGCATCAAAAGATGATGTCAATTTCAGCTTGGGAAAGGTGTGTTTTTATCGTACGAAGCCATCTGTACTCAACAGCCCCGATTATGGTCCTGCCATTGACAACAGAAGTTTGATAATTGTTCATAATTAATCTGAACTCAACTTATTGCTGAAATGAGTACTAATGTGGAAAATTGTCAAATACAAATTGTTTTATTTGTACAGCAGTAATGAAAACATAATTAAATTTTCTATTTTTTTGTGACTCACATGGCCCATATGGATTATCTTCCTCAAATGGACAAGCAGTTGGAACAGAATTCCCAACTTTTGATGTACTAGTCTCATCCATAAATGCTTTTTATAAAAGTTTCAGTTTGCTTAATGGCACTGCCAGACTGAATGATGAAGAAGAAAAGATGAGTTGGGCGCAAAAGCTGAGTTGGTGGTGAAAGATCCTATCACATGTGCCCACTATTTTGACGATTGTGTACAAGAATTCATGTGCACACTACTAAAAAGTGACTATGCACCAATTGGAAAAGTTTTTAATGTTACTTTTTACAGGGTAGAATTCCAACAAAGAAGTTCATCACACATATTCATATGTTGATTTGGATAGATGGTAAGCCAAAATCTGAAGAGGCCCCAATGAAAAAAGTCATAGATTTCATTGTATCCTTCAATGTTGAATATTATTTCATCCCCTGCATGAATCTCAAGATACAAAATCATTTTATCCCCTGCTTGAATCTCAAGATACAAAATCATTTCATCCCCTGCATGAATCTCAAGATACAAACTCATTTCATCCCCTGCATGAATCAGGACAAGAGCGTAAATATTCCAACTCCAAAGCACAGAGTTCTCATACTGTGTTTGATCACTTTCTTATGTCATAGTAGCTCAGTTGGTAGAGCAGCAGACTTGTAATCCAAGGGTTTCAGATTCAATACCTGGCCTAGTCAGGCTAGCCTGTGTCGGCTGCCTCAGTTTATCCTTGGGAAAGGCACTTAATTCCCATTTCCTTGGCATGATATAGCCAATAATGTGTTACAAGTGCTGTTAAAACCAACAAAAACAAAACAATGGAAGCTGTCAAATTTCTTGATATAATCATAATAGGGTATCCTTCTTAATAGAATGCTGATACCACTCTTGACCAGTGGACAGATCTGAAGTCTAAGGTCATTTCTATTCAGTACTAAAGTCATAAAACTTATTTCAATCTTCAGTTATAAGGTTATAAGCTGGACTGATGGTCAAATTCAAGTCATCATTGCTGTTGTCAAAAACAATAAATAAATATTCCATAGTTTGTAGTAAAGATATTAATGTTTCTGTGTTGTGTAACAGATTTTCTAAAGTAACATATAATAAATTTTTGATACAATTTCCTGAAAGTTAACTTGACATTACAGTATTTTTACTGTCCTGTATAAATTGGAAACATATTGTCAATCCATAAATTATTAACCACTTGATAAAGTTATATTGCACACAATCAGTAACACATTGTTATCCAATTGGTTGTACTTAAAAGTTGTTCAAAAATTGGTATTAAAAACATAACCATATTCTAATTTTGCATACCTGTACTTTAAAAAAAAAAGTACCTATATATACATACAAAAACAGTATTAGCACATTTGATAAGTGTAAAACAAGATGCATTCTGTTTGCTTTATGTATTTGATAATGTCAGAACAACTTGAATAGATGAGCATAGGAGAGAGAGAGAGAGAGAGAGAGAGAGAGAGAGAGAGTGTGAGAATAGTCTTAGCATTTATTACCACAAAATTATTCATGATGAGAAGAGCATCAGTTCCTTTGAGCTTGGGTGAATTTTGGTAGAAAAACACAGATGTTCTGATTAGATTATGAGTAACTTCCTGATGTATATCTTCCAGAAGCATATACATAACATTAACTTGTAGGAGGGGTGGTAAAGATATTTCCCATTTTAAGTGCCCCAACTGGTATGCAGAATATCCTTGCCTAGACTACTATTTGGTAACAGACTGACTTTGCACATAGTATAAGCTATCCATGGTTGGATTCCTTGTGCCCAGACATGCAAGATTTATGGTTACACATTCATTGTCAGTGATTTTCATTGGGTTTTCTGACTTCCTCCACCTAAGCATTAACCTGATGCTGTTACTTAGGCTATTTGGAGTACTTGATGTGATTCATTAGATCTTGTTATATTAACTGAAATAAAGTAATTGATGTTTAAATTTTTACCAGTAGTGTTGATTTACCACTTAATCTGTTTGACAGGTATGATCATGAGTGTGAGCCAGTCTTTGACAGACAACTTCCAGAAACAGACACACAACATTCAAGAGTATATTTTCATGCGTTTGCTAAGCCTAAAGGTTGCTCTGTTTGGCTGCTATAGTGCTGGTCTCCAGAAAGCTGGAGATTGTCATGCTAGACTTGTCCTTCATGCCATATCCACAGCCATTAAAGGAGTGCTAAGACCAAAAGCTGCTGCAGCACAGGATAAAGTAAGTACAGTGTTCCTTGTTGAACCATTGTTGGAGCTGTGGAGGTGCATTTGGTTAGCATGCCAGACTTGTGACTGGAAGATGTGGGTTCAAATCCTACCATTTGATCAGATTTGGGCAATTTACTCCAATTACTTTGCACTAAATATCCTACTTTTGTTGCTCTGCCATAAAACACCAGACCAAACCAAGCCTCTTTGAACCTTTGTTGCAGTGTATACAAAGTTCATATGCCAGTCTTTAAAACTAGTGGTCCCCATATTACTTCAGTTTACAAATAAAACAATGGTAATCATCAGAGTGGAAAATAAAAGTTTCTACTTAATTTTTGTTAATATTTTTTTTATATTATTTGATATGATATTGTTGATATAGGGAAAATGTATTTGAAATGTAGGAGCTGGTTTGCTGTATCAATACCTCAAAAATATGTATAGATATATCATCAGAACATTACGAATGACTATACAGCTATATGACAATTAATGATAGAAATTATACTATTTTGCAGAGTCCAGCTGAGCGTGTGTCTATCATGTGCAGTAAACACACAGATGGGGATCTGAACAACATTGTCAGTAGTCTGGATATAGATGAATTTTATGTGGATCCTAAAACCAGGGATAAATCATCTACAGCCTTGGAGAGTAGGTATACACAGTAATGTGTACAAGGTGAAGGTCAACTAAAGTTCCAGATAATGTCAGTTAAATGCTTAATTCTTCATACCATTTCATATTCCAATCCTCATTTCATGATTTTAAGCTTGATCTGACAATTAGACCGAGGTTAAAATTTTCCTTGATCAAACAGTTTCACATTGAGATGGAAAATTCAGCTCCCGTAACTTCGCTTTGATTTGATATCATTGATGTCCTTTGAGGTAGAAGTGGACCATTTAGAAGAGATAACAGGCTGATCTTACTGTGTAACAGCGCTTAATTTGGTGAATCTATGAATCTTATTTGCGGAAAAAAAAAAAAAAAAAAAACTATATTTCTTATCATATAGTCCATAGGTAAAGTGGACAGTAATCATTATGTGAAACTAGATTTTTCTGCATTCAGAAATGTTGACTGACTAAAGCCATTTTATACATTGAGTACAACTTTCCAGCAAGTTATGAACGTATATTTCTGAGCAGAGGTTAACACTGTTTAAAACACTGTGCGATAATATCTCTGTCATTGGAATTGTATATAAAAACTTTAATTCTTTTACTTTTATACAGGTTCACTTCTGTCCATGCAGCCTCTGATTCAGTGGGTAGCAGACTTCAGTTTACAGCTGTTATCATCAGTCCGTCTGTATCAGTCCTATTCCTGTTTTGCTGGTTCATCCCTTCTGTCTGACCACACAGTGCTGGGTCTCTTACGGGAGCTGATTATTATCATCCGAATGTGGGGCATGATCAGTCCAGCATGCCTTCCTGTGTTCACTACCACGTCATATGTGGATCAATTGGACTGCTTGTCACAGCTGTATAAGCTCCTTACACGGGCATGGGCTCTTTGTAAAGAAGGCCGTGGTCTGGAATATGACGATACTCTCTTTGATGAATGTTGTGTTTTGCCAAGTAAAGTATTGATTCCTATCCTCAGTCAGAGTTTCTGCATGGACAGAAATGGTTTTTCCATGTTTACACAGCAGTTTCCACTATCATTCACATTTGGAGAGGAACCTGACTATCTCTATCAGGGAAGACAATCCATGTACAGATATATGCCTGAGATGCCATTAGATAGAAGTCAGCAGCATGATATTGTGAGACAGATTCATCTTGGGGTAAAACCATCTGAGACAACTCGTCAGTGCTGTCGATGTGGTTGCCTGTCTCTGTTGAGAAATATTGCTAAGTCAGCCACCATGAAAGCTTGGGAACAACGTTGGGCAAAACATTGCTTGTGTGGAGGACACTGGAAACAGTCCAAATGATAAAACTAACACTAGGATCTAAGTATGTGGTGGACACTTGAAAAGTGCAGTTGATGAAATCATTGCTATAGCTGTTACCATAAAAGTATCAAAGCAACTTTGGGACCAGCATTATCCCACATTGTTGATGTGGAGAACAGATAATTAAACTAATTTTGATTAACTTTCTTGCAGTTGATTGACTAGACAAACCAGTGAATGTGATAGTTTACTGTGATTGGTCTTTTCACCCTTTTTCTGCATATAAATGATAGTGACAACAGAAAAAATGGGATAATATTGGATCTTGTGCCTTTGTTCTGCATGTTGGTGTTCAGTATAGTCTTTATTTTCAAGGTAAATTAGTAAAGCTACTGGCATCATTTGTACTGCATGTTCATTTGGGAAATTTTTACATGCATGCTAAATTTATCTGTAAAATAAAATATTTATTCATCTTTGAGGTTGAACAAAAGCCCACAAGGATTTGTTTGTTTTGTTGGTGTTAACAGCACTTTTCACACATTATTGTTTATATTATGCCAAGGAAACAGGAGCTTTTCCCAAGAACATGCTGAGGCAGCAGACCCAGGTCGACCTGGACAGGTATCAAACTAAACCTTGGATCATGATTCCAATGCTCTACCAACTGAACTACTGTGGCTCCCCCAACAAAGATAAAGTAACCAATAAAGCCCAGGGCTGAGAAAGTACCAGAATGCCCAATCCAGAACATTTTTTAAAAGCCCCCACTGCTTGCAGCTGGGGCATCTTGATTTGGTCCTGTCCATCAGCATGTCTGTCTGTCCCAAGAAGCTTGTGAGCAAGAATGCACAAAACCATCTGATTCGATTTTTACTACAGCAATTTTTCAATTGTTTACACATTTTTTAACTTTAGGGGCATTTTTTTAAAAACTAACCTTGTTATGATCAAGCAAAAACCACTTTAGTTAGACAAATGAAATGTGATCAGCATGTTTGTATGCATATGTATATGACCTGATTAGATTTTCATTCCGTTAAAACAATTTTTCGACATTTTTGAACTTTAGGACTTTTTTGGGCTTAGATTTTGTTGAAAATAAACTCCTAATGCAGCCTAAATTGCAAAATAAAAATACCTGCCTTTTAATGTTTTACTTTCTGTGTTAATTTTGTGTTTCTGTGACTTCGCAATGGTAGAATGGGAAGGAAAGTAATTTTTACAAGTATTTTCTCGGGTTGCTTTAATGCACCAACGAGATCTGTTAATTTGGAATTCCAGATTGATCCCAAAATGTATCTTCTTTGAAAGGCTTAGATAGGTTGCCATTCCCTTTGAGACTAATATGAGCATCTGTTGATTTCTGATATTGTGCATCCAAAATTCTTATTTTTCAGTATTCATGTTCAATGATGAAAACCTTGTGTATCAAAACATGTGTTGTATGTTACTGTGACCTTTAAATCTTGTTAGTGTACCATTTTTCAGCATATCTGGCCCTATATTTTTCAAACTTTAGAGGTTAAACCTCCAGCTCAAGTTCAAAATCCAACATATTTTGACTTTAATTGAATGATGTTTTAATTATATAACTTTCAGGATCTTTTTAACTTTTGTTCCTTTACTAGCAAACTAAATTTCAGTACTCAAAACTTTTCAAGAATATGGGGTATAGCTATAAGGCAGTGCATTGTCAGTCATGAATCGCTCATCTTGCATCCATCTACACTTGCAATTTTAAAATGCTTCTCAAAATCATGCCATGATCCAAAATGCCTAAGTGAGATTTATGTATACAAGAATTGACCTGCAATTATTATCAAAAATCAAACTGTCCGTCTAATTAAATTATGTATCATATTCCCATCAAATAAAGAAACCTATATAGTTACTGTATATTATCAGATGATTAGCTCCTGCTTGATAATAGGTCCATCCTATGCTTTTATAACATTTTGGAAATTTTTTACTAAAGATATCTTTGACTGTTTACAAGCCAACTTCCTTCATTTTGAAAAATGTATTAGGCTTGCCCCTCAAGAAAAAATGAAAAACAAACATTTGAATCAGAATACTCTTTGTGAATATTTAAATAGAAAGTTGGTCCTCGAATATTCATTTGTTTATCTAGCAAGTTTGGCAGCATTTTGTATAATGAACAAGGCAAAATGTAAACAATGTAGCATTGAATTAGTCTTCAAGGGAACAACCTCAAACTTTTTAAATTACCTGCAATACAAACACCCAATCACAAGATAATCATAATGTCAAAATTCTTAATGGTCACATTGCCATCTCTCCGTAGAATACATTACCCAATTACATTAGGATTAGGAAATAAACTCCACTACCTCCTGAATCAAGCCCTCCTGTACATCTGAAAAACGTCTTTTTCTATGTATGATATAGATGATGGGAAGTAACTCTTACAGATACCTATACCGGATGTTTACCAATTTAAGCTTTCACTCAGGATTGCAACATACAGTGCAAGTGTGCCTCCTAAAGCCAGTGACTTTTTTCACCATTTCATCCATCCATTAATAATATTTGGTGTTTTAGTAAGTTTCAGTGTTTATATACCTTGTGTATACATCATTTGTGACTTTTTTGTGAATTTATTTATATCTTTTGCCAGTAATTGTTGACCTGTTCATCGACCATTAAGTCGATGTATGACAGTTATATTCACCTGTGTATTTATTAACTGGCACTGCATACACTGTTTATTTATTAATTGGCACTGCATACACTGTGTATTTATTAATTGGCACTGCATACACTATATTTATTAATTGGCACTGCATACACTGTATTTATTAATTGGCACTGCATACACTGTGGTTCATTTATGCATTTCTATTATAGGTGTCCTTTTTTCATGGGTGCTACAACTCTATGGTCTAAGAAAAATGTAACAGAAAGAAAGTGTAACCAACAATTCAAGTAAAAATCAACAAGCAATTTATTTTGAGATAATTAAAATGAAAAATCAAAAAGACACTTACAGTAATGTGTATTAAAATCCAAATAATCCAATAAGAATTATTGTTCTAATCACAAGTCCTAAATATAGAATGTTCCGAATTCACGGCTGTATCCTTGAATGTTGTGATATGCCAATGGTCTTCAAAGTCCTGATGTACTAGTAGTCTTTAATGTGCTGATGTCAAAATTAATAAGTTCACATAAATCCCAAAATCATCAATTAAAAATCCAAAATCCAAAAGTCTATATCACTGTTAAAATCCAATGAATATTTAAATAATTCCTCTCAGAATTTTGAATTACTTGCCACTACTGTAATAGCTCTTTACAAGACTGATAGTAATGTCGAAACTGAAAAACTGTCCACTAAACATGGTATATATAAAGATTGGTCACATGACAGAACATTCTAGAATAATAAATGTACGTGTGTCCATTTACAGGTAACTACTGCAGGTATTTCCAGTTTTATCTGTAAACAAAATCGACATCAAAACTATCCTTTAGCTCAAATATGAAGTAAACAACCTAACTCAAGGACACTAGTTAAACATGTTTTTTCTCATAAACAACATTAAGATTTAAGCAAATATTAAAGTCAAGAAACATTTATAATTTCCCAAAATATTTATATTATTTTATATAAACTTCATACATAACATGAGTTTCACCTAACTTGTATATATTATGCATTTTATTCTTTTCTCTGTATCATTTAAGAGAAATGTTGATGAAATGCAAGAAGTACAAGCAGTTTGAAGTCGCAGAAGATAACCATGAGATGTGCCTGTCTTGCATGAAATATTCGTCTTCCAACCTATGCAGTGTATGCAGTATGTGGGTTGAGTGAGTATGGCCTAACGTCGTGCAGAAGCAGTTTTAGGGCTGGAAGAAGAGGTTGTGGTTGAAATCATTGGACCCAGATGTTTTAAGCCTTCACCCTCATTCTTTGTCTGTTGTGGGAGGCACCATTATGGCACTCCCACCTATGAAGATTCTCAGCACAGCTCCTACTGTGACTGTTATGGATGATGCCACAGAAACTGTCACAATGGATTATGCACACCAATTATTGGAGTTGCATATGCAACTATTTATACAGCAAACTACATTTAAGATGTTCGTTTTTGGAGATTTTGCCAGATTATTGTCTCTACTGGCAAATTGGAGATGGGGAACTTGTAAGTCCCCTGACAATCGGAGCCCTGGGTGGCCGAGTGGTCTAAGGCACTCACCTTTACATATCACTCGCATCTGATCTCTGTCTGTGTGAGCCAGCGTCGGTATGTGAGAAAGCTTGCCAGTAGCTTCCCATGGGTTGGTGGTTCTTCCTGGGGTCTTTCCCGAGGTGTTCCTCCACCAAATATATTGGCTGCCATGTATATCACGTGCTGAAAAATGGCATTAAAACCACAATCCACAAACCCCTGCCAGTCTGCAAATGGCTCTAATGCCAGTGAGACCAGGTACATGGGGTTATGATCAGACTTCGCTGGCTGTTATGGCATGCAAGACCAGTACCATTTACCATATGCCGTCTCGGCCGCCAACAAGTTAGTCCAGCCGATCTGGTTACCGATGTGTCGAGCAAGGATCATGTATATCAGACTATCAAAATGCATGTTGGTTGAAAGTTCTGTCAGTGACAGCTGCTTATGGTTTTATGACTGCCAGATCCAGCTGGCCCAAGAGCCATCCTGGCTCGATACAACTCGCCAACCTTTTATAACATGCCAGCGCACATACTATGCCAGGCAACCAGTTGTCAGTCCTGGCCTGACTAGCTGTCTTGGCACAACACTCACTGGCTGGACCCTGCTCCATTTTGGATATAATGGGTCTGGCTTTGCTCACCTGTCTAGTATGCAGGTTCCACACCATGCATGGTGTTGATACAGCATCATCACTGCCCTTGGCATGTTGTATCCAAACACAGCATACAGGAGGAGGACTACCCCTCTGTTGATGAAGATGATAACATTGAATTGCCTCGACACTCTGATTCAAGTATGAAATGGACTGAGTTTAGCAGAGCAGCAATTGAAGAAATGTACCAGATATTGCCACCTTCTGTGTGCCCTCCACCACCTGCGGTGAATATGGCATACAAAGTCATGGCTTCGGTTGACATCAATGAAGAAGATGAACATCCGTCCTTCAGAATCTTCATAGATGGCAGAAATTATTAGGCATCTCTTGGATTTGAGATCCCAGTAATGCAAAATTCATCCCATTTGGATGCATACCATTCCAACATGCAGAGTCTGGATAAATACATTACTGGGGTTAATCTGTTTGCCTCTCTGTGCAACAAGGTGGACAGACACGTGTTACAAGCAACATCCATGTTGGTGAGAAATGTTGTGTCCATTTCCTTCCTACTGGCCATATTCCATTAGGCTGAAAAAGCCGGAAGCGATCAAGCTTGGAAGTTGATGTGCCAAATAGCCAAAGTGGCACATCATACAATGGCTAACGCCCATGCGGCTTCCTGTAATTTGGATTTGATAAGATGAGATGCTCTTTTGTGCTCTTAACTCAAACTGCACCACGAGGCAGCCCTGCACTCACTTCCTTTTGACTCCATCCCTATGTTTGGGGTCCACATTGAGGAGATTAGGAAGTGGACGACATAAAGAGTTACCACTTCACCTCTCCTTGCCAACCCCTTCCTATTTTCGGACACGTCAGGATCATTGGAAAAAGGATAGTATGGATATGTCTTGGTGGCAAAAGTTCATTAGCAGCCATGCGATCCAGTGAAGGTGGACATTTTACAGGAGATAGAGCTTTTGCTTTTGCCACAATCTATGTTTTTGGACCCCGTTGTGCACTGATTTGATGGCATGGCAGATAGCATGGGATGCCCTTAAGTCACGATATTATAATCAGTTTAGCGTGCTACAGTCAGTACCACTTGGAAGTTGGGTCTCTTGTCCTACACATGCACCTTGACAAAGTAGGGCTCCCAATAAGGGAGAGCTAACATACCTTTTCGGAAAGGGCTATGAGGCGGGCATCATTGTATTGGCTTTGTAACAAAATCATTGCACTATGCAAGTCCTCTATCTCTCAAAATTGCTAGTATTATGTTAAATTGTGTGCTCTTTTGCAGTAAGCAAGGAAACTGACCAGAGGTATAACTAGACAAATGGTGAGTGATTCATATATACCCTAGCATCCCACACTTACCCCATGATGGAGATGAACCTATAGTAAACAAAAGAGCATAACTCTACTGAAAATAGCGTGAATGTAATGATTTGCCAAGATGCATATCTTCTGATAATGATGACATGATATGTACTGGATTCTCAGCAGTCCACTAAAAATGCAAGAGTAGTTGCATTCTCAAAATTGAGCAGAAAGATTTGTCAGTATGTGCATCTTAGATGATGATCATAATATGTACCAAATTTCACAGCAGTCCATAAAAAAAAATGCAAGAATGCATTAAGCCACAAAACAACAACAGCAATACCTCAGAAAAAATTGTGGGAACACAGTGATGTGTCGATATGTGCATAATCCGGTGATCATAATATTGACCCAAGTTTCATTGCAATCCATCACAAAACTGCAGTAATAGCTGCGCTAAAAGGAAAAGTCATACACTGCATTAAGCTACAAGACAGAAAGAGCAGCAACTCTAACAAAAATTACAGGAGTAAAAGTAATTTCTTGATACGCACATCTTCAGATGATAAACGTGATATTTACAAAGTTTCATGTCAATCTATCAAAAACCGAGACTAGTTGCGCTAATGAGATTGACATGCATATTAAGCTAAAATATATGAAGGGAATAACTCGACAAAAATTTTGTTGAGCAAAGTAATTTGTTGATGTGCATATCTTGAGGGGATGACCGTAATATTTTCCAAGTTTCATTGTAGTCCATCAAATACTGCAGGACAAATTGTGCTAATGAGATTGTGTCACACTGCATGAGGCTACAAGACAAAACATGCAATAACTCCCACAAAAATTTGCGGCAGCAAAGTGATTTGTCGATATATGCATCTTCAGGTGATGACCATAATATTGACTAAATTTCATGGCAATCTATCAAACACTGCTGATCTAGTTGTGGTAATGAGAATGTGCATCATACAATGCTACAAGACAAAAAGGGCAATTACTCTTTCAAAATTTGTGGAAGCAAAGTGATTTATTGATATGTCAGCTTCATGTCATGACCATACTATTTACCAAGTTTCATGGCAATCCATGAAACACTGCAGGACTATTTGCACTATTGAGATTGTACCGTACACTGCCTTAAGCAACAAGACAAAAAGGGCAATAACTCTTAATTAAAAAAAACAGAAAGCAAAGTGATTTGTTCATATGTACATCTTCAGGTCAGGCCCATAATATTTACCAAGATTCATAGCAATTCCATCATACACTGCTGGACTAGTTGCGCCAAAGAGATTGTGTCATACACAGTATTAAGCTACAAGACAAAAAGGGCAATAACTCAATTGCAGGAGCAAGATGGTTTGTTGATATGCACATCTTTTTGTGATGACAATAATATTTATCAAGTATCGTGGCAATCCATCAAAAGCTGCGGGACTAGTTGTAGATGTTGGTGGTATTTGACATGTTGTTCAACTGTTTTTATTTGAATTAACTTCAGCTAGACTAGATGATTCATTGTCGTCTTCAGGGTCTTGACACAAATCTGATTTTTTTTTCTATGACTTTTCCTTAACTTCAAATTTCGGATTTTCCATGACTAAATTCTTTAATGTTTACGACAAAAAAGGACAGAAAGTTGGATCTGTAAGCAATGATACTATTGACCAACATGATAGGACAGAAACCACGTGATCAACTTTTCAGACAAGCTGGTCTCTTCTTTCCCTTAGAGCCATCCAGTCTACCCACTGTAAGGCTACATACTGACAAGCAAGTAAAGGGAGATTTTGAATTTGTGGCGATTTTCCTTAACTTTTTCATTACTTTCCATGACAAAATTATTTCCAGGATTTTCCATGACCATGGGAACCCTGTCTTTTGTTTGAAAATGAAAGGTGTTCATGCTAGGACTCAGTCAATCACATTTGGTCTGATGTGGTAAGGCAGTTTTGGAGAGAAAATCATCCTATGATTGTTTGTTTAATATATTAGTAACAGCTAATGGGAGATAACTATCATTTGTGGGTTTCCACCTGGTTGCTGTGGAAGCCACATCATTCCTAGGTGAGCCATGAAGGGCACAATTTTGATAGAGCATGTCCCAAGAAACATTTGCACCAAATTTAATCAGAATTGACTAGGTTGCTCTGAAGAAGCTGAAAATTGGTTTTCCATATGTTTGCTTTGGAGTATATCAAAAGAAACACTTTTACCAAGTTTTATCGAAATTAGCTCATCCATTCGGGCAGAAGTAAAAAATGGGTTTTATTATCGGTAATACTCTACCTATTACTTTAGCTTAGCTCAGTGTCTGAAGCGGACCTAAAAAACCTCGAAAACCCTAAAATTTCATTCTGACCTTAGAAACCTAAAAAAGGCCGCAAAAAACTGGATGAAACCTAAATTTAAAATTTTTTTTTTTTTTTTATAAAATTATGAACGGAACAACGATGACCCCACAAAAATCTTTTTTTGCACAGTTTTTCGTTAGGCTAGCCTAGCGGCCGAGAAAGCGCGCAAATTATGCAAATTAAAGACATCGGGTCATTTTATTCTATCATTCATTTGATAGACCCATAACGGCATATCGTTGTCGGACCGTCAACAGCATTAGCATTGGGTTCGCTTCAATCTTTGCACAGTTCGAAGTCCATTTGCTTCAACCTTTGTTCGGATTAAGATTTCTTTACCAGAAGTGTTTTAGGGTGCGTCGACAGAGTAAGAGGCTGTTGTGTCATGGTCTCCTCCGACAACACGTCCATCATAGCGTATCTCCGACGTCAAGGAGGCTCACATGCCCCTTCTATTTGTGTATAGGTGGAACCTCCTTTGCTGGATGCTTCGGAAGGGATAGCTCTCCGAGCCAGCCACGTTCCTCGCAAAGCGCCACATTCCGGCGAAGAAGAACCTATTAGCGAACAGTGTGTCCAGGTTGGTTAAAACAGTCCTCACGGAATGGCATCTTCACTGCTCCGTAACAGAGTCCCTTTCCTCTTTATGGGGATATTCAAATTTGTAAGAAATGTTATGATCACCAGGCAGAGATGCTGCCAGGGCACGCGAGTGTGCGAGTCAGGCAAAATTTTTACGAGTTTGCGTACTTGGAAAGCAGTGATGCGCGAGAACTCGTGCAAATTAGTTTAAAGTCGCGCGTATAAAAATGTACTCTGCGCAGTATACATTTTTTTTTTAACTGTTAACCCTTAAAATGCTTGTTGCGACAAAAGTCGCGCTGTCAGTAGGGCTCTCGTAGCGCTTTTCCCCACATCTGTCTTTTTTCAGGTAGGGAATTGTTTACACATCTGAGTACTTTGGATTGACATGAATGGTTGTTAAACTAAATTTGATTGGCACATGAGGCCATCGAACACGCATTCTGTCGTGTTTGAACCTTGCATTCATAAAATAAGGGCTACCTAGAAAACTCAAAATGGCTGACTCCCAACATGGTTCATCTTCAGATGACGATTTCGTTCGGCAAATACTGGTTGATGATAGCGATGATGACAACGATTTTTAAAGTTTTCAAGTATTTGAAATTTGTTGAGCTCGGAAAGTGTTACTGGAAATACCAGTGAGTGACTTTCAACCTGAAAATAATGTTGAATACGAGTCCGATGTACATGCTGGATGGACAAAAACAGACGTCATGCCGGTCAGCCCCCAATTCTGTAGTATTTTGAAATTAAATGTTGCAAAGGCAGAATACCAAGCCTAATTAAAATACTGGCAGTTTAAAAGTAGGGTGCAATTTTCATTCCTCAAACAATCCAGCCCTGATGGATCTTGTGCCACAAAACTATATGGCACTGTAAGGGTTAACATAAAAATTGAATAAATATTAAAGAATCTAAAAAGAAATAAAAAAGTAAGGATATTTATTTGATCAAAATACCTCTGTCTGAACAAGCAGACTGTGTCATTGATGGACTTAAAACCCTTATACAACATTATGGAACAGATAAGAAATCTGGCATAGTTGTCAGCAAAGCACTGATTTAAGAAAGTGAAACTTTGGCAGAGCTCTTGTTAGTGAAAAATCTTATTTTGGAGCACATATCCAAGTGACAATACCTATGAGCTGTGGGAAATTGTACATAACAACCATAAAAAAAACGGTTTCCCACCTTGTTCAAGCTGGCTTAGCTAGCTATGCATATGTCCCTTCAGAATGCAGATTGTGAAAGAGAGTTCTCAGCACAGAACAATATTCATACACAGAAAAAGAACAGATTACGCTCAGAAACACTCGACAGAGTAATGCTTATTATACAACTAGAGGAGACGTCTTTAGAGGATCTTGATTTCAACAGAGTGGAGCAGGAAGAAAGAAAGAGACGGCTATTTATGTGTTTGGTAAATATTGAACTATGGCCGTTTCCTCTCCCCCCCCCCTCTTTCCCTCTTTTCTTTCCTACTCCCCCCTCTTTTTGGTGACAACGGGGTAGCTCTCTCTTTTAGATAAAATCCTATCAGCATCTCCGCTGAGTCACCATGGAGATAATCTTGCAACTGCTTTGTGTCTTATACCTCAAAAACAAAAAGAAAAAAAGAAAAAAAATCAAATTTTAAAAGTTGATTTCACTTCTAACGCTGATAGCTGTACCTTTTCCGCAATGGAAAACCCTCATCCGTGCCAGATGCGCCATCCTCCTGTTCTAGAAACTCTTGGAACACGTGCATTGACCCAGTCTGACTCCACGTCATAGGCCCATGCATTTTGATAGTCCAGTGATCATTTTTCAGTGTTTTACACACCATGAGCCACCTACCCTCCCTACTCATCATGGGTTCTGGGCGGAGTAGTGTAGGAGTATCTAAAATTTCTAACGGGTCATCAAAATGATCCATTATTATATTTTCACTTTTAGTGTTTGAATGTTGCACGGGGTTCATATATTAGTTTAATTCATGTTATTTAATACAGATTGCGTTATTAACATCTAATTAATTTCCTAGCGCCTTAGAGAGATTACACGTTCCTCCATTCATAGTTAATGTTTGTCGCAGTAATATAATTCATAGATGATGTTCCTCCGTTTCTAAATCGTTTAGTATACGAATAAACTCGAGTTTTTCATTTACGAAAAAGTAGTAAGGATATCAACGAGACTGACGTAATCTTTATTGTTATTATACATCATCAATTGTTTTGTCATCCAATACATTTCTTGTTTCCGAAATGTCTTTTCATGTGTCATAACGTGTGGGTAAGCGGGGGCACAAGAAGCCCACATGGGACACTCACACAACGTCTTTTGTGTACAAAGCGTACAGGAATGGACTGATGTCCATTATGGTCCTACAATACCTGGGACCTAGCCAAAAGTAGGCATGCATAAAAAAGGAGGAAGGAAGTGCGCTCTTCTTCCTCACCCTCTGCATCTGTAAGATTGCAGACGGTACATATCCTAACTGGGATTGAGTGCATCTCCCACAATAAAACAGAGAGAGAGACCGAATCTTCTCAGAGCCAACTACTGTTACCACCCGTAAGGAGGTAACAGTTACTTCTCGGGAGATAACGTGCTCTCCCCTGAATAAAAGAAAGAAAAAAAAAGGGAGGAGCAGCAACATTCCCGATAAAGATAGTGTGTCGTCTAAGGGGGGCGCTCTACAAATATTACGTGTTTCTGAGAGAGTGACAGGTGTAAGATGAAGTTGTTTGCATTTGCAACATGCACAGTGGAGAGAATGTTGGCATACCTCTATGCTACTTTCATGTACTGTGGCTGAAAAGTTCTTTACATATTGTACTTGTGCAAATTGGACATGATCTAAGCACACAGCATACAGAAATGGCTGATCCAAAGTACTCGAAAAATCAGCCTGAATTAGTCAAAAGTACACTATTTTCAGCAGTTATTAAAAAAGGGAAACGAATTTTGCCAGGGTAGGCAATACCAGCCTCTGAAAGTACAATGAATGAATTACAAAATATATTAAAAGTAAAAAAGGTTATCGGCTCTTTTATTTTTTATATTTATTTACCTTTGAAGTCCAGGAAGTGAAAATGACCAAGCGGATCTAGCAGTTTTTTGAGAGGTGCACATCTTAAGTAAGACCAAGTTGTATACTCTATAACCCAAATTGCACCCATCAACCATACACCAAAATAAAGGGAATTCAAAGTTCTTTTAAAAATACCTAAGATATACAAGATCTTTTTTAAATAGCCAGGACAACCAGTGAGGAAAACCTGGGTAATTCTTTTTCTTTAAAAATCTAATCCTATGCAAAATACGAAACTGAGGAGCGCCAGCAAGAAGAGGACAGCATCTATAGTTAAGGGCTACAAAATTGCTGGGATCAAGTGCGCCCCCCCCCCCCACACACACACACATGACTATAGGAGGGAGGGGGGTACCATCCAAGGCAAAAGCAAAGTCTTGCCCCTAGAGGGGGTAGTCTGGAGCCCTATTATAGAGTCTGATTGCGCCCCTCCCCCTCCTCTTTGGGATGAGGAATGGCAACAATTAGGGACAGTTTTCAGTCACTCCCCATGAGGAATCACATAGCATCTACGTCCCTACGTCACGGCCTTCCTCGCAGAGGGTTCGTTCTGGGTCTAATACTCCTCCAAACCATTCCCACCAAGCATCTCAGGTGGTCGAAGAGAAAGAGACACGGTCTTTCGACAAGACCGTAAATGAAGTCTACCACCTTTTTCCCCTGATACATGCCCCAAGCCTTTGGGCTCTGGCGACACAAAGATTCTTTCTAGCTTAGAAAGACTTTCGGGAACAATGCCTAGACCAGATCTGCTATTGATTCCTCACTCGTCTATGGTCAAAGAACTTGCACAGAGGTCGGGCAAAGGACAAGAATCGATGAGGCAAAAAAAGCTGTATTCAGTATCCATTGCTACTCTGAGACCATTAGTCTCAGCCTTCAGCTATAGGGTTGACGAAGCTTCACAAGTGGGGATTTCGTTGGGGTCATTTGCTCGCCTTTCTGTTAAATCGTTAGAGACTTTGGAGTCAAAGGCCAGGTCCATAGTGACTACAGCATCACATGCTGGTCTGTTCTCAGCGGCTTCCTCAAGTCTTCTGAAGGGAGTCGTTATTCGCCGTTGCTCTGCAATGATCGTTCGAGCTTGTAGCAAAGACATGAAGGCACGCATTGTCTATGGCTATGGCATTGTCGGCGGAGTTCCTACACCTCTGCAGATATGTCACATTGGACACTTCGAAATTTTTGCTAGAGCATAGCAAAAATCTTCTTAGGGTTGCACCCTGGAATCTGAGACTTTTTTCGGCGGTTTTATTCCAACCATTGCATCTCAGGATTTAAAGGACCATCAAATTAGGTCCCTCACTTTAGTAACTTGCCCATCGAAACGGGCCAATAAAAGAGCACAACCTGAGCGAGCCATGGGACAGACCAATTTCCAAAAGAAGGGTATGCAACAAGAACTTCCTTCTCTCTCATGAACACCCTTATTCGGGAATGGAGCAGTAGAGAGGGGTTCAAAACATCCAATCGCCAGCATTCTACTCCCAGATATTTCTGGTACCCAGATAAGGTGGGAATCTGAGGTTGATTATAGATTTATGCAAGGGGAAACCTTCAAGAAGGAAACTGCAACATCAGTCCGGAGTGCTATCAGGTCCATAGGGGAATTTCCATTGATCTTGAGGATGCTTATTTCCACACTCCAATTTTTCCTCCGCACAAGATATACTTCCGTATTTTTTGTTCCCTCTCGGGATTTCGTGTACATAGGAATGAATTTCCTTACTTTTCTGGGTTGGGTTCGTGTTCCTCCAGAAAGGATACAGAATCCTGGATCTGTTGAGGACTCTACAGGCCAAGACTTCGTCATCAGTTAGCCTTTATCTTTCTCTGTTGCGGTACTTGAACTCCGCGGCAGACCTGGTACCCCTAGGGAGACTTCATTTACGTCCTCTTCAGTTTCTCCTTTTGGTGGTCTGGAAACCACACACGGATTCTGTCAGACCGGATTTCTCTAGGGTCCACTGTTAAGTACGACATAAAGTGATGGTACAATCAAGAAAAAATTTTGACTGGAGGAAATACATGCATCCGAACCCCACTCCTGTCTGTACACCGACGCATCAGATTCAGGGCGAGGTGCTCATCTAGAGCCAGAAGTACTTCTCCAGTTCCTTTGATCCCAGGTAGAAAGTCTAATCCACATAAACAACTTGGAAATGACAGCTGTTCTCTTTGTCCTCAAAGGGTGCCTAGATCACATTAGGGATCATTGTGTGATGGTCTCCTCAGACAACACATTGGTGGTTGCATACCTCACACGACAAGGATGCAATCATGCTACTCTCTGCGTGGAAGTTTGGAACCTTCTAGGCAGCAATGATTCAGAAGGAATTACCCTCCACATTCGTCACATTCCAGGAAAGATAAATATCATAGTGGACAATTTGTCCACGACAGGCAGGGTAGTTCCAACAGAATAGTCTCTGCATCAAGCAGTTGCGGAATCCTTGTTCCGTCTATGGGGGAAACCTCTATTGGACTTGTTAACCACAAAACTGAACAAGCTACCATTTTGTTTCCTCAGTTCGAGACCAAAGACCCTAGGCAGTGGACGCTTTCAGCCTGAGAAGTGATCGGCTTTTCGGTTACGCATCCCCACCCTTCAGATTGATTCCACAGGTACTTCAGAAGGTCAGGACATCCACAACTCGGAATTATCTTCAAAGCACTTCTGTGGCCTCAAAGGTCTTGGTTCAATGACCTACGCGACTTGTTGATAGACCAACCCAGGATGTTACCTCAGTGGAAAAATCTACCGTCACAACACAAGGGGTCTCTTATTTACAACAATCCAGATATTCTCCACAATCACACTTGGCTATCTCAAACGATCTGTCCACCAGGTGAAGTTTTTGAACAACATCGCTGACGGTAGGACCAAGGACCATCACTGACTGTAGGACCAAGGATGATCCACCTCCATGGTCTATGATGCTGTGTGAGCATCTTTTGCAATTGGTGCACTAGGGAACGTGTTAGTCCTGCTGCCACTCTCTGTCTATAGTAGTAGATTTTCTACTCATCCTCTTTGAGGAAAAGTCATGTTCAACTTCCACAATCAAAGGTTATAGGGCAGCCCTTTCAAACACACTTAAATTCTCCAATGGCCCGGCTATTTATTAGATACTCAGAGGATGTTATTAAGTATTTTGAACTGCAGAGACCAGTGTCTCATGCCTTGAGGCCGAGATGGAATCTCATGTCTCATGGCCTTGACAAAATACCCTTATGAACCTTCGAGTGTGGTGTCATTTGAATTTCTTGCACTTAAAACTATATTTCTTCTAGCTCTAGCTTAAATGCATAGAAGAAGCGAACTGCATGCCCTCTATTTAGAAGATGGATATCTACAATTCAGTGGAAATTACAACTCTCTTTCCCTTTTAGTTCATCCAGGTTTTTCTTGCAAAAAACCAACTTCCCTCAGTGGTGCCATCCCCAGTAGAAATCCCCAGTGTCAATCGCATCTGTGCTGGGGATGATCAGGATAGACTTTTTTGCCCAATTAGGGCACTTAGATTCTATTTGGCATCTTCAAATGAAAGGAAGGGCATGAAAATTAAAGCCGGCACTATCACTACTTTTTGTGCCTATCTCAACCTTTCACCTTTGGAGGACATTATTAAGGCGGTGTTTTGGCAATCACATATTTACTACCTTCTCATTTTACCTTTGGTCCTCATCAAACCAAAGCCAGGGTATTTTTTCTCTTGGTCCAATAGTTGCAACACAAACAGTGACCTAACCTTCTGCTGTATAACAGCAGTTGAGTGGCTCAGCTATAAGGCAAGCCATTTTACATTTTTACTCCTTTGGAGGTCATCAACCTCCCTCCTTACTGCCAAATTCAGCTAAACAATAGTGATAGGTATTGTACTACTGATATTAAATTGTAGTTTGTTTTCTTGTTTTTTGTTTTTTTGGGTGGGGGTAAAACTAATTTTAATTATGCAATACTTACCTGTCACTATTAGATGCCCTCCTCCCACCCCTCTCTAATATCCTTCATTAGTCATGGTTCTAGAAAAGAACAATATGCTATTGTTCATGGGCCTACGATGCGGAGTCAGACTGGGTCAATGCATGTGTTCTAAGAAATTCTAGAACAGGAGGATGGTGCATCTGGCATGGATGAAGTTTTTTTTGTGTGGAAGAGGTGTAGCTAAACGATAGTGACAGGTAAGTATTACATAATTAAAATTAGTTTTACTCCCCCCCCACACACACACACAAGAACCACATTTTCCACCTGGTTGATAAGGATGCAACACTGCTGCAATGGAAGCCATCATGAGCATACTTTTGATAGAGCCATCATGAGCTCAATTTTCATAAAGCATGTCCTAAGAAACATTCCTACCAAGTTTGATCAAAAAATGCTCAGTCGTTCTGAAGAAGTTGAAAATAGGTTTTCCATATGGTTGCTATGGAAGCCACACTATTGCTAGAGGAGCCACCCTGGACATAATTGTCCCAGAGACTGTCAAAAAATAGGTTTTGCATATGGCTGCTAAGGAAGTCACACTGTTGCTAAGAGAGTCACCCCAAATATAATTTTCATAAAGCATGTCATAAGAAACATTCCTACTAAGTTTGATTGAAATTAGCTCCGGTGTTCTGGAGAAGTTGAAAATCGGTTTTGCATATGGTTACTATGGAAGCTGCACCATTCATAGGGGTGAATCCTACACATAATTTTGGTAAAGCATATCATAAGAAACCTATCAAATTTGATCAAAATTGGCTCAGCTGTTTATAAGAAGCTAAAAATAGGTTTTCCAACTGGTGGCTAAGGAAGCCACACAGTTTCTATGGGAACCACCCTGGCCAAAAAGTATATACAGAATGTCCTAAGAAACATTCCTCCCAAGTTTATCAAAATTGGTTGAGAGGTTCTTGGGGGGAAGAAAAAAAAAAATCAAAAATAACTTTTCCATTTTGGTTGCTATGGAAGCCACATCATTGCTATGGATGTCATCCCAGTGCAATTTTGGTAAAGCATGTCCTGATGAACATTCCTACAAAGTTTAACTGAAATTAGCCCAGCATTTTATTTCAGATGCTGAAAATAGCAAATGTGCATGGACAACATGATGGATGACACATGACAGACAGTGCCATACCATAAGCTCACCGGACTTTACATCCTTACAGCACAGTTGTAATAAGTTTGACAGGTCAAACTCTGAGATATTTATTATAACGCCAGTAACTTTACTGATTTCATATGAATAGAGACATTGATTACGAACCCTTTCTGTGGCTTCTGCCATTTTCTTCATTACCATTTCCAGTGCATAATGATTGACTAGTGTGATGTAAGCAGGATGAAGAAAATAAGAAATCAAACACTCCATATATCATTATACTTTAATATAAACACGTACACTTATATGAGAAAACTTCCATAATCTCCTTTAAAAATAAACCAAGACATAACAGCATCTTCTCATAGGGTATAACATTTCATCTGCATTAAAATATTGAATATATGTTCATAAAATGTGTGCAAATTTAGTCTATTAGTAATATGCATGTTTATTAAAATAAAGAAAAAGCATTTCTACAAGAGTTTATCTCAAAGCAATCAAATATAAAAGATAAATGCGCATCACCAAAGTAGAGGTCATTCAAAATCTGCAGTGTATGTTAGCATTTATAATAAAAAAGAATTTACAAGAACTGTTTTATGAAACACATATCCCGACATTGATATATAAAAGGGAAATAACCCCATGAACCCAAGGGGAGGAATGCTTTGGGAAGTATAGGATGATGTTATATATTCCTAATAGGATATAAATTGGATGCAGAAAAACCAAAGCCAAAAAAATATCGTATTTTTCTTCGTACTTTTTTTTTTGACCAAATGGCCTCCTCAAAGGATGTAATCCATGAGCAGGTGGTACAAGGGTGATAGGTCAGAATATTATAATGTCATTAAAAATACCAAATTCTTTGTGACTTTACTGAACACTAATAATAATAGTGTTCTACTTTTTGACCCAATGGCTGCACCCCAATACACAACCATTGGGCAAGAGTGGTATAGGGAAAAATGGAATTATGAGACTATAAAATATTCCAACTATAACATGAACTGAGTGAGGGGTTATCAATATTAGAAGGAAAAAAATTAATTAAAAGGTGTCCTACTTCTTGACACCAGGGACATAACCCATAGGACAACATAGTATAAGAAGAAAGCAGAATATGGGATCATTTAATGTTCCCAATTTGTTGTGATTTGGAGAAAAAGTTAATTAAAACATAAGATGGAATCAAAACTATAACCCAAATGTGTCATACATATTGACCCCAGAGAATGGATACATGGATAGGAGTGGTAAAATCCATCAAGGTCACTGTGTGATAATCTTGCCAGGTATATTCCAAACATGAAGTGATTATGACAATATGAGTGATAAAAAAAAAACATCCTCCAAAACGAGAACCATTAAAATTCTTGACCTCATGGATCCACCCAGGGGTATGAGTGGTACGTATGTGATATTATATTCCAGATATGAAGTGAATCAGGAAACACGTTATATAAATATAAGTACTAAAAAAAATTAACCAAAATGTGTCCTGATTATAATTCTTGACCCAGAAGCAGAATGAGTGGTACTGAGAGAAGGGAGGTATATGATATATTATATTCCAAATATGAAATTAATTGAATAAGGGGTTACTGTGTTACAAGTGACAGAAAAAAAGAAAAAGAAAACTTTGATCAAAGTTGTCCACAGACGTACACACACAAACAGATAACCCAAATGCTTATGGCAAGCCATTGGGGCCATAATGTGGAAACACTCGGTGATCTCAAGGCTTAATTGTGCGAACTCAAGGGAGTCGATCAGAAGATACTTTTCAGACACATGATCTCTGTAACTCGCGTAACTGAGCTCTCCATTACATGCAATGAAGTTCTCCAGTCTGCACAATCAAAACTCCTGCTGCAAGTAATCAAACCACCCAGGAAGCCAACAGGCCCATAACATGAAAACATTTTACATTCTTAAAGCTTGAATGTGTGTGTTCAAAGCTTGAATACAGCATCTCAAGACAGTCAACTGGAAAAGTTATTTGAGTCACATGATCACACATTTGAGACATAAATGCATGTTCCCGACACTTGAATATGCGATCTTGAGGTAGCAACTTGGAAAGTTGGTTTTAATGACATGATCACATTTTTAAGACTCAAGATCACGTATTCGAGCCTCAAAAACATTAATCTCTCCAAATAATGCCAGGAGAGAAAACGTGATAAAAATTTACTTGTCATATAGACTCTCTCAAGATCATGTATTCAACCTTTCAGAATAATATTTTGAATACCTGATCATGTGATTCAAGTGACTATTCCAACTAGATCAACTTAAGATCACATATTCAAGCTTCTAGAATGTGAAATATTTTCACTTTAAAACCCTGATGGCTTGGAAGTTTTGATTTTGAGAAACGGAGAACTTGACTGCATGATCGAGAGCTCAATTTCATGCATTACAGAGATTATGTGATTGAAAAGCATCTTTTGATTGGCTCTCTCAGTTTGTGTAATTGACCCTCAAGATTCTGAAGTATTTCCATGCAGTGGCCCTAATGGCCTACTATAAATGCTTTGAGGCATAAAAATAAATATAACAAACCTTCGTGGTGTCTATTACCTCCTGGATTGTTGGGTATCTAAGACAAGTTCATTTAATCTTTTTTATTTCATGCAGACAGATTTTGATGTTTTGAATACATATTTTTGTGTGAATTGCCCCGAGAGTAAGGCCAAATGTGTAGACTGGATTCAATAAAAGTTTCCAAATAATTGTTAAAGGTCATATATAATTGTAAACCAGTCAATATTTCCACCATTTCATGTCAATTTAATACTGGAGCTTCTGTTGAAAAATCCAAGTTCATTTGTAAAGGAAATTTGAATTATCCTGTACTAAATATAAAGTCACAGAGTGCAAAAAAATCCTGAAAGGTTTGTCATGAGAATTTGTTATTTCCACCTTTTATATTCATTAAAATGCAAGATGCTGCAATTTTAGAATGACCCCTACTTTAGGTGCATCTACTAAGCCAAGGCAGTATGTCATCCAGTGCATCTCTGAGGACTGTCATCACAGCATAGTGGTATCGGCTTAAAGAATGTTGGCTTCTGTGATAGGATGATGGTTCAACTATCTACAACAGGCAACAGGGGAGATCACTGAATTGTGTATATCAAAAACACCATTACATGCAACAGTATTGTTACATATATTTTAATTTTTTTGATAAGTAAAATATCAATTAGAATAGAAAAACTTTATGAAAATATTGTATAATTGGAAAGTATGAATAATCTATAAGGCACTAACCACCTATATTTGGCAAGCTGAAATGTCGTTTTTTAACAATCATTAGCTTTCCAAAATATTTAAAGGCTCCATATATAATTCATTGTTTGGAATAATAATAATAAAAAAAAAAAAAAAAAAAATATATATATATAATTGGTGGCAGAGAGCAGGAGTACCGTTTATACTTGCATATAAGCCAACCTCCCAAACTGGATAGATAAAACATTAAAAAGTGCTTGACCTGTGCATAAGTCAACACATAAGTCCGAGATGACATATAATAATGAAATATAATGAGAAATAGAGGAAATGGGTAAAATAACTCAAAACACACACATACACACACACACATATATACCCTTTTAACCTGAACCCCCAGGTCCTCATGTACTGAGGTGACCTGGTTAAGGGCTTATACGGTGTTAGTACTGCTATAATAGACCTTGGACCAACTCAATGTTGAGGTCATACTGTCTGATGTGTAGTCATAATTAGATGTAACATATCTGACCACTTGCTTTTGGATTCGTTCAAGTTTATCCTGTAATACTTGGGAGTGGGGTTCCAACCCGTACAAGCATTTTCTAATACAAGTCTAACTAACTCTCTGAAAGCTAATTCTTTCACATTTTGTGGGGTAGATGACAAGTTACCTTTTAACAGGCCTACTGTATAATTTACCTTGATGCGTATTTCTTGGATATGAAGGTTCCATTTCAGATCACTAATAATTGTGATAACTAAATATTTTATTCGGCTGAGATCTTCTAAGTAAGTTCCTTCCAAGGAATATGACATACAGATTTTATGAGATTTTTTTCTCATCATTGTATTATATTGCATTTTTTGGGGTTGGAGTATTATACCAATTTGTTTACCCATAGCCCTATTTTACTAATGTCACTTTGTAAGATTTTAGTATGCTGCATAGCTTCAATTAATCTGTTGCATACAAAGTCATCTGTAAAAAGGCCAATTTCTGAATCAATTCCAATCGTGATGCCATTCTACAAGGAGAAAAGCAATGGTACAACCAAGTATTATGTCGTTGGGTACTCCAGAAGCTACCGAAGACCAGCCAGATTTGAAACCATTTACCACCACACATTGTTCTTGAAAGCATAAAAAAACAGGTGTGAGATTTTGCTTTAGTATGACTACTTAGTGCTGTCATGAGGAGGAGAAAGTGATTTACTTTTCATGCTCTAGTAATCATAAGTGCAAGTCTCTGAAGCATGAAATCAAAGTCAAACTAACCTACTTTTGCTGATTTGGTATTTTACCCAACAAGATGTATCCACAAATTAATTTGCACAACTCCCTAACCAATAGTAGATAAGAAACTGAGGGTGGGATAAAATGGTATAGAAATAAAAGGAAAGTGAAAAAAACCCAATAACACTGAGGTTAATTTAGGGTGTAGACGTACACAGGGACACACATATGGATGCCAATGTAATTGCTACATTGAGCTTCCACCAAAGTGTGCTCGACAATCTAAGGTGTTGACAGATGTATGGACACGCACATAGCCACCAAATTTATTGCCATTTCAAGTTTCTGTATGTATCTATATATTGTATGCTATACATAGATAAACATTTTACTGAACCTATAATTTCCCAAACACAGCTGGAAATAATGTTTGAGAAGTTATAACAATAACATGATTTCTATCTTAATTTCTTTTCTAAAAATCATATCGGCAAATGTAGTAGTAATTATCATACAAATAAATGACAAAGTGAATGTTGTAATATATAACATATTGAGTCCAAAGGTACATTGAAAAGCTTTAAAAATAGCTTTTAAACATTTTCCAGTATTTATCAACTTTTGTTTATCACGTCTCCTTTGACGATATACAATTCTAACAAATGTGAATGTAATTATTGGTCAAATGTCATAATTTTCAACAATAAAATCTACAATATACTGACATAAACATGATTGCCATTTTGATATGACGGCACTCCTTGTGACATAAACTAAATGAGAGACTACCTTGTAGTAAAGCCTGCCTTTTATTTGGCTAGAAAGTAAAAACTTTCACATTGAGCTCAAGGTAAGAAACACTGACGATGGCCTTAATTTAGGGTGTGGACAGACAGATGTACAGACATGCACATGGCCACAAAAATGATTGCTATGTAGAGCTTCAGCCAAGGTGACTCGACAATGAAATAATTATTTCTTTTAGAATTTCTACACACAATTTTCTAAATATGTTGGAATGGGGTTAACTATCTTACATTTATGGATTTGTGAACATTAGTGCATTGCCAGTAAGACTAAAATTTTGTACAGTAAAAACCACCAGCAACTTTCCCAAATCCTCATGTACAAGATGTCTATCTCCTAATTATGACTTTATCTGGGGAAACATGTACAACAATAAATGCCCCCCATTTCACTCAACTATGTTTAGTTTTTTTTGGTGATTTTGTTCATTAATGTTGTATGTGATTTCATGTCAATCAATTAAAGCATCAATATAGTGCAGAATTAACATTGATAAGTGGAATTGGTATCATACAGGCAAAATGTACAGATGATTTGTTGATGACGTGAGCCATATTTACTAATTTTATTTCCATACCTCTTTATAGTATTAAAAAATAGATAAATATAAAATACATTCTTTTCAGTACAAATATTTTGATTTTTTTTTTCCTTTGGTAAAAAGTATGTAAGTTGGCTAAGTCACAGCTATTAAACATATAATTGAGATCATTTTGCAAGAATCAACCCAGGGGAAAAAAATATAGACTACAAATAAATATACAACACTTTCAAATTCCTGTCTAATATTATGACAATTGGGATAATTACACGTTACAAAAAAAGGGTTAATTTTAATAAAAAAAGACGCATATGAGTACACAATGTGCAAGCTGAGCATGAGACCTATATTACATAAAAAAATATTGGCATACAAAACATTTCAACCAAAGGGGCATCTGTAGATGCACAGCCTGACAACTCCAGTATATGCTGTATTGAGTATACTACAATTGCAATTTAGTGATTTTCTAAGGGATGGCAACTATGTCACTCAGAATTTGTCATGAATGCCAAAGCATGCCAGGTGACCTAAGCTAATAAAATATATAGTACATAGTAATTTCACAATGGCAGTACTCTAGAAGTTGCTGATGAACTGACAGCAACATTTTATTTCTTCTTTCTATCATCCATAGTAATCTTATCAACTTTCATTGAATTCCATCAAATGGTCTTTAGATACTTTGTCCTCATGTACACACACAGACTGGAATGATAGTGGTCGGGCTAATTATTTACATGAATGTATATACATAAAGAATACTACATGATACCGGATTACAATAAATACAGTATTTCTATATAACAAAATCTCTCGTTGTAATGAACAGTTTGGGTAAGTATATATAATAAAGTGGATCTTGTGGAAATTTATTATTTATGAATACATGTGTCTACAGGAGTACTGGGTTTATATATGGATATGATTGTATCCAGGTATTGGCCATAGCAATCCAGCCATGACTGCTTTAAGGTGTCATGCAGTAATTACATGCTATACATTTAACTGAAATTGTATAAACGAAGATAATACCTTTATGTCACCATAGTATACCATTATACATGTACATATATTTAACTAGGACTGTTCCAAAACAAAAAGGGGTAGGGTGTCATAAGGACTTTTTTTTATTTTATACGAGAGATGGGAGTAAATCCAGACTATTCTAAGCATTTTAAGCTGACAATTCTGATTCAACCAGAAAGTAATCAATGATGACACAGCTTGCCTCTAAAAGCATTTAGTCATCTCCAGCAGCAATTGTAAACATAAATTATCAAACGTGGTCTTGACAATGAAATGTTTTCCTGTGACAGTATAAAAGACACAAAACTATAAAAAAATAACATGATTTTCTATTATATCAAAGTAGAGGTAATATAATAAGTTGATAAAAACCAGAGATTTTTTTCTTCTTCTCCTTTTAAATCACAGTTTTTAAAATCTGCTTCAGAAGCTATTATCATCATCCACCCCTAGAAGCCAGATTTTATTGCGTGAATGTCATGGGCTTTGACCACTATTAGAAGCATAATTCATGCGTCTGTGATTACCTTGATAAGCCATTACAGCCGAGGCCTCACAGGACAAGCATGCAGTCAATTAATCTAATTTCTATACTCACTGAAATGTACAATACACAGTTAATCTTTTTGAGAGTAACCTATTACAATATACAATGTATAGTCATCAATATTGAGTTGACCATGGAATAAACATATTTATTTCTACTTCCACCTGCACTGGTCAGAAAGGGCCTTCTGACTAGGCTAGGATGTATATAGGATGGAATAATCTATACAGTCATGAGCTAAATACACATACTAAATCTATGTTAATAAAGCATAAAATGTAGGTCATGGTGAACTTCTTTGGTTGTAAGGGTGTAGTACTAACAGAGAAGCATCCAATTATCAAGTTTCATGATTCAAACATAAACAGCATCCAATAAATGAACTTTAAACACAAAATGTCAACAAAGTCTGTGAAGCATAAAATACAGCTCCGAGACATCTCTTTGCAATAAAAGTGTAGTATTTATAAAGCTGTATCCTCTCATCAAGTTTCATGAATCTAGGTAGGATATGATGCATACAGAATGCCAAAAACTCATGTGCTCTTCAGCCAAATGCAAAAGCTTAACCAAAGCCAGTAAAATATGAAATATAGGTCACGATGAGCTTTTGTTTATAAGGGTGTGGTACTAACAGAGATGCATCCATATCATCATCAATTTCATGATTCTTGCATGAACAGTGCCTGAGAAATGAACATCCAATAAAAAATTTAACCAGTCAGTGAAATGTAAAATATGGGTCTTAATGACTGACTTCTGCAACGTATAGTACTCATCAAGATGCATTCCCTCACCAAGTTTCATGATTCTAGATAGGACAGTATTATACTGCATGCAAAGAACCTATGTGGTCATAAGTTAAACACATAAACTTAACCTAAGCCAGTAAAATGTGAAATGTAGGTCAAAGTGAGCTTTTGTTATAAGGGTGTGTACTAATAGAGATGCATATAATCATCTAGCTTGATGATTCTAGCATGAACAGACATCAAGAATATTTTTATTTTTTTGTTGGTTAACACATTATTGGCTATATCATGCCAAGGAAATGGGAGCTAAGTGCCTTTCCCAAGGACACAACCAAGGCAGCCAACCTGGGTTGGTCTGGATAGCTATCGAACCAGTGTCCCTTGGATTAGGATTCTGACACTCTAACAACTCAGCTCCCACCTTAAGAAATAAACAAATTACAAAATTTAACCAGTCAGTGAAGCATGAAATATGGGTCACAGTGACCTATTTTTATGACAAAGTTGCTGAACTCAAGATGCATCGCCTCACAAAGTTTCATGACTTCAGGTATACCATGTATACAGGGTGCAAAAAAACTGAGCTAAATTTGAAAACTTAACCAAGAATGTACAAATTATGTCCATGTATGTACAAAGTTAACCCCCTCCCCAGGGTATAGGTGCTGTGAAACCCACTCCAAACTGTTGCCCAGGACCAAGGAAGAAAGAATGGCTGAGATGCAGTAAAGTTGTACAAATGTGTATGTTTTTTATATGTGTGGAGGAAAGCTCAAAAGTGCCTTCTAATTCACCCTCCTTTAATTCCTTTTATTTCTGAAGCAGCCGTAAAATATCAGCATGCATATATACATATATATATAACAATTTAGAAATGTTCATTGTGTACTGTGCAATCTTTATACAAATTGTTATGCATGTACATATGATCCCCAATAATCTTTGATGGCTGAATGAATATGTATCTTAATATAACAATATGATTATTAAAACTAATTCCAATAAACCACCAATAATTCTACACTGCACAGTAAATCACATACCTATAAACCTGTGTCAATATATAGTTACATTTCATTTAGAGCTATTTCAGAATTAAGAGGGAGGGAGTGGTGTTGGCATTGGCACTTATTTAATTGGTGGGGACGGTATTCAAAACTGTTTGAAGTTTTCGTTGTTGACCAAAGCCAATAAAAAATTTGAGAGTATTTTAAAAGTGCCTTCCAAGCCCCCATTTATTTAACTCTGGAAAAAACCACACTAATTAAGCAAGTCAACAGAATAAATTCAATGTTATCCAGTTATCTACTTTTAAATACAGTAATGTCTGCCTATACTCTAGCACTACATGATGGGCATATTTTATTTTCACTTTGAGTCTATGAACAAAATGTCCAAAGAAATGTGATATTGGTTTTGTAAAATGCAGTTAAAACATTTCTCTGATTTTCTTAAAAAATAAATATTTACAAGTAAAATCTGATGCCAATTTTTTGTACAGAAAAGTAGAAAACTTTGCATTTAAAAAAGACATAATGATACTCTACCAATTAATCAAGACAATGTGAATGTCGTGTTTCCTTTAAATGCTTGATTCATTACTGTGACAGAAACAATAAAGATTTTCATTCTGCTTTGATCCATCATTCATTTTTGTTACATATACATCTAAAAACTCACATAAATCTGGGTCTGCAGATTTGAAGACATTAAAATCTCTAAAGAAAAATCTGAGGGTACAATCTGACAAGCTGGTGCCTTGTTCTCTCATAATCAATACTCAGCTAACATGGGCTCTATACTTCAGAAGAACTTTAAAGGCCCCAGGTCGTTGTTCAGTGAAACTGGAAAAAAGAAAGAGACAACTACTGTAAAGTGAGCTATTTCACTGGTGCTGAAATTTAACATTTCCAATCTTAACAATTATTTGTTGTGTTCTGATCCAGTGCTGATGTCCATTGTACATCCAGTGCTGATGTCCATTGTACATTATTCCTATAGGAAGGGTTTACAGTTTTAAAATTTATAATGTTCATCTTTTTATGGGATTTTCACAGATGTTTTATTTATTGGAAGACTGATGGATCATAATATAGCAACAACAACAACCCATGCAAAAACAAACTGATTCTAGGAATTAATGTTGCCTGTTTTTGTTGGAAGTATGAGAGTGAAATGTTGTAGAAGAAGGGGTTAGATGGCAATGGTGACACAGTAAATGAGTCATGGTACATTAGTATTGTTAAGATGTAGGAATAAACAAGTTAGCACAGAAGTAGTTGTTTTGGTGTTTATTTCAGTTTATTCATTGAAAGAGTACGAGTATTATTTGTAAATATTTTGCATACCTCAAGAAGAATGTGAGTGGTGCATACCTGTCAGTCTATTTGCAAATGTGTAAATAAAGCAGAGAAATCTGGCTACATTATAACTTTTACATCAATAAACTACTGCATGCAGAGCATTTATATAATTCAATTTGAATTCCTCATGTATTTGCAAATTCAATCTCAATTTATGCACTTTTAAAGCTGTATATTAATTCTAAGTTATTGTGCAGAAACAAAAAGTAGGTGGGTCCAACAATTGGGGGCTGTAACTCCACTAAAAGATAATGTAGCATGCTGAAAATCTAACTTTGAAACACTAACAAAAAAACTTGGCTGAGATCTCATCAACATCAAGCTGCATTCTAAATTTGTTTGAAATCCTCCAATAATAAGTGTTATTGTGTAAAAACAAAGTGCGTAGGTCTGACAATCTGGGCTTTAACTCTGCTAAATGATGATGTAAAAGATGACAATTTAACTCAGCCAAGGCCTCATCACAGCAAGCTTCAAACCAAATCTGGTTGAAACCCAATAATAATTAAGCTTGTGCAGAAATTAAAGTGAATGAGTACAACCATTATGGGTTATAACTCCGCTAAATAATCAGAATGAATGCTGATATAATCAAATTCAGTCAAGGTCCATTCAATATCAAGCTGTCTACCAAATTTGGTTGAAATCCAATTATAAATAAAGGAGTTGTTCTGCATAAACAAAAGTGGGTGGATCTGATAATCAGGGGATATAACTCCACCTAATGATGACGTAGAATGCAAATAATCATGCTCAGCCCAAGTCATTACAACTAGAAATTTTGGTTATCAATTTGACATTCCAGATATGAAGACTATTTTCTGAACAAAAGCACAGATGATGTGATTGTCTGAATTAATAAACAGGTTTTTTAATGTCTTTCTAAACTGGAAGTGATCCTGAATTTTTGCCAGCAAACAACAGGTACAATGCAATACAGAATCATGATGATACATTACTGTTCTGTGCTAAAACAGTATGACAAGTGAGTATTTCATTTACATTTAGGAAACAACAGAGTCGATAGTTTTGAAATGAATTTATATGAGTAACTGATTTTCACTGAGTGACTGAACTACACCTGAAGACACAATATATATATTTTTAATGATTTTGAATGAATGACTTTTATCACGCTGCTGGGACTAAAAAAATATGGGGAAAAAGTGTTGACTCTTTTACGAAACATTATGAAAGTTTGCAGACATTTTTTTTGTGTTCACACCTGGGTCAGAAATGTGAGTGGACTTATTTTGGGGGTGATTCCCCTGCCTGCTACAAGTTTTTCACTTTTGTGCATGGACATATCATTAAAGAAATACAGTACATCATATATTTGATGACATTCTAGTAATGAATAAGAAATATATCCATTTAGACTTGTTTGTAATCATGAACTCAATATATAGCCTCGAGTAACCACCTTTCGTTCACTTAACGTGAATTTTAACGCATTCGTTATAATATTATGATAATCTATTCAAATAAACCATAAAAAGTGTTCAACTACATCTACTTCATTTAATCAGCATGAAAAAAAATTGGCATTCATTTACATTAGTTCATATTTACCGTTTTTCTGAGCGTGTGTATGTTTACTTATTTCCGGAAGTGACATCCATGGTTCGTGACACGCACTAAAAAGTCACATGGCATATGACCGGACCGTGCCAGTTAGACCAAGGTATGGATATTATTAGTTTATAGCATCTCTGTGTTTTTGAAATTAAAAAAAATTAAATTTAAAAATGAATATTTTTTTCGGTTAATTTTATATGCACTTACATTACTGCTTGCTTGTTCTTTACCATATAGATACATGACTCAAAAGACTGAGAGAGAGAATAGACATACATACAGAGAGACAGAGGGAGAGAGAAATTTAACAATAGACACTGGTGAATGGATACACATTTTATTATAATAGATTCAATGTCTTTTGATGTAGAATATATGTTTATTATGAAATAATACTGAAACAAAAAAGTCCGTAGTGAATATACATTTTGAGTGTAAATTTTTCTTACGTTGTATAAGAACCCCACATGATTAAAACCAAATATTTACATTGACTATCTAGTTGAATTAATTCCCAAAGTTGGTTTTCCTGTCCAAAATATGTAAACAAAGCCAACATGTGATTGGAGGCGCTATCTTTAGCATATAATAGAAAATTCAAGGCCAAAATGCCTGACACAAAAAAGGCATTAGTGAAAACATATATTTTCATTATGATTTTTTAAAATTACATGAAATTACCTTTTTGAATCTCATTTTGTTTGATTTTACTATATAATTAAATTCTGTCGCTCTTGAAGAACGCTGGTGACACAGCTGATGACATCATTATCTCGAACATGCACGTTAGATCGCGAGAAACATGATGCACGATTGAAGGAGGCAAACGACAACTGGCCGTTGGATGATAAAAGAAAACCATTGTTTCTTCAGCAAGAGTTAAAATTGCTTAAAGTAAGATTAAAGTGGATCACTTTCAAAATGGACCATTGGGAAGTAGATCACAGTCACCCAATTTTGGGCATAACATACTTTCATTCCAAGATGCACCTAAATTGGAGTTTTAGTGGCAATAGGAAAAAAGTATTAGAATTAGAGCTGGGACATAATTTGTAAGCACACTTGAATAAAACTGTAAAGTTGATTACAGCTACCTGGTGACATTGTACACAAGCTTTTACCCAAGATGCACCCACAGTGCAAGTTTTCACTCAACAGATGAGTAGTTTGCACTCTGGATTGATTGGATAGACCCACAGATGAACAACGTACACAAACATGGATGGATGCAGATACAAAGTGAATTTTAGATGCTGCTCACTTCTGAGAGCAGGGGTATAACAAGAATTCTGCAGAATGCTATGTCTTGCCGTTCCATTGTGACATAATCCAACAAGAGTCCCTCAAAGGGACTGATGCTCTAATGCCTGAAAAGAATGTCCAAGAATTCAAGACCATTTCTTCTTTTTAACTGCTGAGTGTTGAAACCATCTCTGATATTCTTCATCAATAAGATTTTCAAATTAGCCACTTCTGCAGCCATAGTACCATGAACAGAGCACACCTCCCCCCTGCTCTGTACCCCTACACTGGTTACCCATTTGATCCAGAATCAAACACAAAATTTGTTCTCTGTGCTACGTTTCATTGACTGACTCCAGTCCAACATACCTATCTCACCTCACCATGTGTACACACCAGCAAGATACTTACGCTCCTCTTCCGACACTCGTATTCTCATTATTCCCACTATCAAAATGAAGTCATACGGACAATGTTCTTTTGCATACCAGGGCCCAGCAATGTGGAACGAATTGCCCACTGAACTTAAACACAAAGACACAGTGATCTCATTCAAGAGTGCTCTTAAAACTCACCTATTTCGACTGCATGAACAGACCTACAGACTTAATAATGTTTCCTTACCTGAACTATTTTCAGCATGTTTTTGTTTTCCAATTTCATGGTGTTTGTTTTTCGTAATCATATCATTATATATGTTTTTAGGTGTTATCTAATGTTGTAAAGCGCTTAGAGCTTCTAAAGATTAGGAGCTATACAAAGTCCTCATTATTATTATTATTATTATTATTATTATTATAGTGGATGTAAGATCAGCACCATTGTCATATAGGACAAACTAGACACCAATAAAAGTCTTTTGGTGAAAACCCCATGTTGATATGACCATCCATTCAGGAGAATTAGAGACAAGATTTTCAATATTTTCATTGTGGCAGCCATGTCTGAGGTCAGATCGGCACTATTTTCATTCAGGACCAACTAGTGAAAACCCCATGTCAATACGACTTTCCATTTAGGAGGAGTAGCAAAAACAAGATATTCAAGATAGCTGCCATGGTGGCCACATTAGATGTCACATCAATATTATTTTCATTTACTACCAACTAGACATCATAAGAAGTCTTCTGGTGAAAAACCAATGTGTTTTCTGGTGAAAAACCAATGTTGATATTACTTTCCATCATGGAGAAGTAGTCGTAAGATTTTCAAGATGGATGCTGTGATAGGCATATTGTATATCAGATTGGCACAATTTATATTTAAGATGAATGAGACACCATAAGAAGTCTTCTGGTGAAAACCACATGCTGATAAGACTTTCTGTTTAGGAGGAGTAGCAATAACAAGATTTTCAAGATGGCTGCTGTGGTGGCCATATTGGATGTCTGAGCAGAGCCATTTTCGTTTAGGACCAACCAGACATCATAAAAAGCCTTCTGGTGAAAACCCCACATCAATATAACCTTCTGCTCAGGAGGAGTAGTTATAACAAGATTTTAAAAGATGGCTGCCATGGTGGCCATATTGGATGTCAGATAAGCACCATTTTCATTTAGGACCAACCAGACATCATAAATAAGTCCTTTAGTGAAACCCCCATGTTGATATGACCATCCATTCAGGAGGAGTAGCAATAACAAGTTTTTTAGATGGCTGCTGTGGTGGCCATATTGGATGTCTGAGTGGAACCATTTTCATTTAGGACCAACTAGACCTTGGGATGAATGTGTGTGTAAAGTTTTATGACAATCCTCCAAGTCTTTTAGGAAGCGTAGCAATAACAAACTTGTGCTAATGGACAGAAAGAAATCTTATGCCGGACAGTGAACAACAGGTAACAGGCCATCCCATAAGTTCTTCTGGCCTATGACCAGTAGAGCTAAAAATCTTACAAATGTTGCTAGAGCAAGAAAAGTACTGTAGCTTTTGCCCGTGGTGAGTAGTACCCTCCAAGATGAATACACCCATCAAGTTTCATGACTGTTCATACAACAGTGTCAGAGTAACTGAGCTAATTCAAAAACTTAACAAATCATGGAGGATGAAAAAAGGCAGGTCACCTTGACCTTCTTTTGCCTGTAGTGAGAGGTACCCTCCCAGATGAATATACTCATAAAGCAGCATCACTGTATATACAGCAGTGTCAGACAAACTGAGCTAAATGCAAACAAGAGTACCCTGAATGACACTTTATATGCCCGCCGTGTGTTTAATAGTCTTCTATGTAGCTAACTGAAATTTTTGTGCAGAAACCATTTCTTCTTTCAGACAGTGACCTTAACCTTTGACCTTTTTGATCCCAAAATCAACAGGCTTCTTCCTTACCCAAGTGTAAGCCATCCACAAAGTTTATTCTAGGTTTGTGATGTAGAACTAATGTCATTGTGTGGAAACCATTTTTCTTCTTTCAGTCAGTCATCATAACCTTTGACCTTTTGACCCCCAAATCAATAGGTTTATCCTTACCTCAATTGTAATCCATCCACAAAGTTGGTCCAGGTCTGTGATGTAGAACTAATCTCTGTAATGTAGAACTAATGTTATTGTGCAGAAACCATTTCTTCTTTCAGTCAAGGACCCTGACCTCTAACCCCGAATTCAATAGGGTTCTTCTGTACCCCAAGTGCAAGCCACCCCCAAAGTTTGGTATCTATAGATGATGTATAACTTGAGTTATGTGCTGAAACCATTTTTCTTTTTTTCAGTTACAATGACTTTGATCTTTAATCTTTTGGTCCCAACACTGATAGGGTTTTTTCTTACCCAAGTGCAAGTGATCCACAAAGTTTAGTGAAGGTACATGCTGTAGAACTTAAGTTATCATGCAGAAACCATTTTTCTTCTTTCAGTTACAGTGACCTTGACCTTGGAGCTCTTGACTACAAAATCAATATGGGTTCTTCCTTACCCCAATTGCAAGGAGCCAGAAAGATTGGCAACTGCAGACAGTGGACAACTCTAGTTACTGTGTGGAAACGAAATTGGCAACGGATAGATCGATGGATGGATATCATAATATAATATGCTCCACCTTATGGCTGGTATAAAAAATTAATGCTGACACCTGCACCAATGATAACAATGCTTTAGAAATAGTGATGCCTATGTCTCCACTATGTTTCATATGCAAAACAAAGAAGTGAACCAGAAGCTGATGCGCAGAAATGATGGCATATGAAACTTCAACGTAAATCTCTCGAGTATTTCATACAGTTTGTCCAATTTAAACTCCAAATGCAATAATACTGTGATGAATATGACTATACCTATAGTTATTTTTCCTCAGGTATCTCTCCACTGCTGGTCGTATTTTGGCTATGCCACCACGACTATGGCTCCCTCTTCCAGTTATAATAAGGATGTGCTGCTTTCGGTAATCTGGATTTAATTGCAATTCTGTAAAAGGTGAAGACAAAGTTTCTGTACTACAAATTTGTTATGTATAATAGCCCTGGGTGCAATTGTTTAAATATAAAATATATCAACCTTTCACAGTACCCTACAGCTGTAATTTTTTGCAGCAGAGAAATTTGAGCAATTTAGTGGTCTCAGAGTCAGATCATAAAAATAAATCGCGTCAAAATGTACCACCATATAACATCTTTAGATTGCTAAAATATATCTAGCCAAAATTAAAATACGCTGGTTCTGAACACCAGATACCACATTTATGCAGCTAGAAAAGACATACATTAAAAACTTTGACACTGAGATTAATTTAATGTGGATGGGCATGCACACGGATACAAAAAGTGATCTCTATGTTGAGCTTCCAACAAGGCGGGCTAGACAAAAAAATGACAAATTTTACAGCCGTGAAAAATACATGCTATATGGTATGCAAGATTGTCACAGGAAAGTATTTCTTTACAACATTTCATTAAATATATAATGGGATGGCTAAATTAAATACCTGAGGATATAATTCACATAAATATTGTTGATAAGTCATTAAAAATGGTTCCATAAACATTTTGTCTTCTGATACTAATCCATAGGAAAACAAGGATTACTGTACACTGAATTAATGACTATGTAAATCAGGATGAGATTAAATAAGAAATCATTTCCTTACTAATGAAAATGTTGCAGTCTAAATGGCACAGTTTTTTTTGCTCCATATTTCAAAAGCCTAGTGTTAAGTTCAAGTTGCTGGCAAATTCATGATTGATTGTTTTCGTCAAGTTGTCTAGTTTTTTCACTCGATGCAATCATTAAGTAAAAAAAATTATTTGTAAACTTATATGTGGTCAACTTTTTAAAACTTTCTTGGAAACAAAAATTTGTATTTACCATTACTGCTTTTATTTATCTTACTCCATGTCCGATTAAGTGAAGGAGTTGGTAATCTTCAGAGGGGAAAAAAAAAAACTTATCATAATCCTTGGTGACAACATTAATATCTAAGTAAGATCCTTTTCAAACCTTTTAAGAATACAGACCTATTTCTTTCTCAGGCAGAATCCTAGCCAATGTTGCTATTGCTTCATCAACATGAAGATCATGGAAGTTCAGCACTGATAAAGTTTCAACTTCATTACTCCTAAAAATCAACACCCAAAAATATTGTTACATATTACAAAATATTTGTCACAATCTAATAGAATGAAGATGCTATAACACTTTTTCATAAAGACAATATCATTCTTAACAATATTTAAATCAGAATGCTATGTCTCACCAGCAAATGGTGCTATGATGATGATAGAATCTGTTAACTCATTAACCCCGGGAGATTTTTTTCATTTTCACATGAAATGGGGGTAGGCAACGCATTTTGGGGGTTATTTCTGAATGCAGCAAAACACATCTGCTTAAGAAAGTTTATCCTTTAGCTGGATGCTTAGGTGTATCAGAAACATTGTTTTTCATTGGCTATTATGCTCGCACATGTGCAGAAAGGTAAAAGCTGGACTTCTTTTTTTTTTCTTTTTTTTTCATATTGGACCCCCGATTTTTGTGTCCTAGCCCCTTTTTTCTCCAAATCTCAAACTTATCCACTTTTTGCAAAGGTTCATCTGTCTGTGTGCAGTTCAAACGGGTCTGCTTTAGATCTAAGGCCAAGAAGTCTAAAATCCGGACACAAACTCCGGTTCCGCAACTGTCAATTTTCGACGTTAAAAAAAATCGGGTCTCAAAAAATGCATTTTGTTCGCTGTACTTTTTAATACGAGTAGAAAGTCGATATTATTTGGTATCATTGTAGAGCTACATCTGTCTACTTTCCTGCAATAACATCCACTTTAGTGTATCTTAAATGATGTTAATGTTACAGAGCTCGGAAGTAGGGTACAACCTCATGATGCGTAAACGTGGCGCTAGGGGTTAATGAGTTAACACATGACATAAGTACTAGCATATGAAGGCACAAACTTCAGACATATGGGAATACTGTACCTAAGTTTCAGTTAAACAGAATGACTGATAATAATAATAATGACGACTTTATTTAGAGAAGGTAACTCAGTTAGTTATAGAACTAATCTACCTTGAGGCCTTCTGTTATGTACAATACATATAGTATATACAGCACAATATGATAAATTTGGCTGGACACTTAAGAATTGAGTATTTCTGAAAATAAAAGTTTCAAGCCCAGAACATATGCACAAGCATCATTGAGCACATAAACATATATAAAATATCATACTGTATTGAAAAATTCATCAAAAAAATGTATAAGCAGAGAAAAGCAGGAGGTATTTATATTACTAGAACTGTTAGACTGTCGAAAGATTTCATTCATTTGAGACAATGATTATGAAAAGAAGAAATGCTAGGAGTCTGCCTTATGTCACTGGGAATGTTGTTCCATACCTGTGGCCCAGTATATTGAAAGCACTTTTTAAGCAACTCCTTCTTTGGCTTTGTTATACCAAATGACATATGTAATGTATAATGTAATTTTTACTTCAAACAGACCTTAAATTTGCAGTACCATCAGCATCGCTTTGGTGGAAGATATTGCTTTGGTAGACACGAATGGCTTTTCTGGACACTTTATACATAAATCTGGCCTTTCTAAGAAATATTCTTTCATGTATTGGTACAATTTTTATATAATTCATTGCATCCTGAAAATTATCTATACACTGATCTAGAATTAAATGGCATGCCCTCATTTGAAGTCTTGAAAAGTTTTGTTATGTTTGAATTAAAGATATTACCCCAAATTACATTACAATAGTCCAGATATGGCTGAATATAACTTTTATAAAAGATGAACCTATACTGAAAAGGAATGAATGTTCTGATTTTCCTAAGTAGACAGAGATAAGAATTAACCTTTTTTGAAAAATGTTTAATGTGAATAGACCAAGTTAGATTGTTATCTACAAATACACCAAGAATTTTATCTTGAGAGGTCATATTAAAGTTCACATTGTCAAACAGAAGATGAAGTTTGTTGCCATCCAGCCTTCCTTGTTTTTGTTTTGTTGTAACTAGTAAGGCTTTTGTTTTTTCTGTATTTATAATCATACTGTTTTACTTGCACCATACTTCAAGTCTGTTAAGAGCATCTTGCAAATTTTTTTCAAGTACAGTTTTGGTTTTCTCTGACTCAGTGTAGTGTCATCTGCATAAAGGTCAGTGGACGAAATTGAATTTCCAATCTTAAGTGGTAAAGTCATTAATAAATAGAATGAATAACAGAGGTCAGAGGATAGAGCCCTGTGGTACTCCACAATTAATATTTTTACTTTCAGAAAGGTGACCATTTCAAGATACTTTTTGCACTCTACCAGTTAAGTAAGAAGTAAACCAGTTTTGGGAGTTTCATTACATTTCAAGCAAAATTTCATGGTCTATAAGATCAAAAGCTTTACATGTACGAAAATCAATCATAATAGTACCAACCATTTCTCCTTTATCTAATGCTTTCAGCCATTTATCAATCATAGATATAAGTGCAGTTTCACATGAGTGATTCTGTCGATAGCTAGATAGATTATCATGAATAAGATCATAAGTGTTCAAATAGTTGATAAAAGAATCATGTACATGTTTTTCAAGTAATATGGAAAGACAAGGAAGGATAGAGATGGGTCAATAGTTATTTACATCATCTTTTGTTCCAGCTTTATGCAATGGTGTTACCTTGGCATTTTTCCAAGTCTGTGAAAATTTATTAGACCTAATACTTTGATTGCAAATAAAAACTATACTCTCTACTATAGCAGGTGCAACTGCCTTTAGTAGCCTTGGTCCAATCATATCAAATCTTGTGGCTTTACAGTCATTCATTTTTGTAATATATTTCAACACAAATTCAGGACTCATTTCAGGAATTTCAAACTTGATATCATTAGGGAGTTTTTTTAGCACAAAACTTTTTGAGTTCCAGATGATTAAAGGAAATTTTATGTTCTTTAAGTTTTCCACTTTTTCAGCAATCTGAACAAAAAAGTCATTAAAATATTTGAGATGTCACTTGGATTATCAGTATAAATGCCCTCATGATTGAGGGACAAAATCTCACTTTTACTCTTACAGTTCCCTGCACCAAACTTGGTAAAAACTCGCCAAATAGCTTCTGGGTTATTTCTTTTTTCATCCAGCACATTTTTGTAGGGTGCCCTTTTGGCTCGACTTATCATTTTTTTAACTTTTATTCCTCCAAATTTTATATTCAGCTTGATTTCCCAGATTTTAGATAGTCTCTTTGCTTTATTGCATCTAAAATTTCTGGGGAGATCTAACCTGGCTGGTGGTCTTTCTTTATCCTGAGCATTTTTAAATGGGCATGTTTGTTTACTGTTTCCATGAAAAGATCCATCCAAGTACCTAGATCATCAATATCTTCAAAGATTTGGAATGTATTCCATAGAATCTATTTCAGATCTTCCAGGAATTTAATAGCATCAATGCTTTGAAAAGATCTATCAGTAATGGATTTATGGATATTATTTTTCTTTGACTTGCTATTGACTTTACATGTTAGAAAAACTGCAGTGGTCACTTAAACCAATCTTAGAAACTATTACTTCCAGAACATTTTCTTTTGTATTGGTATATATATGGTCTATAAGTGTTTAAGAGGTAGATATTACTCTAGTGGGTTCATTTACTAGTTGCTCCATACCAAAAGAAGCAATAAAATCCATCTAATTCATTTTTATTTGATTATTGAGAAGGTCTCTGTTTATATCACCTAGAATGTAAAATTCATTTTCTTACATTTTTTCTATTTCTTGCTCAAAGTATTCACATGAATCAATATGTGATGATGGGAGTCTGTACACAAAAACAAACTATGTAGGGTTTAGCTTTTTATGGAGTAAACTGTAGCCAAATGGATTCTATTTCCTGTGTTTCTAGGTCTTCCCTTCTTTTAGCAACAGTACCAGTTTTAACATACACAAGGAGCCCACCTCCTCCTGCTTTTTATCCCTACGAAAAGGTTTGTCATAGCCATTGATATACAAGAAATTGTCACCCTGATTTTCTGTCAACATTGTATCTGAGAGTCCAAATAAATGTATTTTATTTGGAGAGGTTAGCAATAACTTCACTTGATCCATCTTTCCACAAACAATATGAATATTTAAATGATCTACGTGTAAACCCCTACCACAAATTCCTAAATTCATGAGAGTTACATCACTGTTAGTATTAGAGGCACTCAAGGAGTCATTAACGGTATTAAAACTATGTTAACAATGATCACTGCTACAATTATCATTACTGGTACTGTATAAAACATTAGTTTTTCTTTTATTATATTGAATTCCTAATCCATGAAAGTTTCTACTTGTATTTACACTATGTAAAATACAAGAATTTATCTTAGAAGCATTTATACTTTCATTGTAATGAGAAAGGCTACAACAGCATTTCATATTTTTACATTCATTGTATAAATTGTAAATGACAGTTACAATTGAACATGTACAAGTAGCTAGTAAATTTCCACATTTAGAACAACTATCATCAAGGGGATCAAATCTGTTTTGACAAGGGATGCCTGGGGTATATGACATTCCTTGATAGCTGGACTGGTCCCCCAACTGAATAGAGTCTACCTGTGGAGTTGAGATGGCCTCTTTGCCATTTACCTATTCCCTGAATCTATCATGAGCTTTTGCTTAGTGTCCAAAGACATCACACTGATAGCACTGAATTGTCTGTCTGTGCCTGCATTCCTGTGTTGAATATTTGGTCTCAACACAGAAATCACATCCCTGTGTGTACTGATTGTATTGATGGGGCCAACCATAGTGTCTATAGCTTTTTCAACCTACACTGGGTTTAGAGTGACTGTTGAAGTTTGTAATGTAAAAGTTATATGACTTTCAAAACACTTAAATACAGATTCTTAAAATAACTGATGCTGCACCATTTGCCATGATGATGATGACAACATCTGCTATGCAGGCCAGACTCAAGTACTAGCATATAAAGGCACAAAAGTTAGACATACAGTAACACTGTACCAACATTTAGTTAAACACACTGACAACTTTAAGTTATACAACTTTCCAAAACTGTATCACAGAATCTTAGTATTAATGCTGCTAATGTCATTGCTGCCAGAATGTGATACCTATATCTTGCTCTCTGCTAGAAGCAGGCAAGACAAATAAAAGAATACAAATGTGTCTGTAAGACATGGATGCCTCCCCACCTTTTCTAAGTGATACAATTGGAAAAGAGCAACAACTCTTGCAGAATATATGCATGTACTGATAAACATGCAACTGAACATTTACAATGGATAAAAAGAAAAGAAAGGGGCACAACTCTAAAAGTAAATCATCAGTGTGATAAAAGAACATGTTCAACTGTCTGCTTATTTCAAGCAAATTCATCAAAAGCTATAGGACTAGTTGCCCATACAAGAATTTTCAAATATAGTACATACATTTAACACCAAAGAGAGGCATAACTGCAACAAAAATGCACCAGAGAGTGACCTCAGAATGGTATGCATATGTTCACCTGATGTCAATAATGTCAACCAAGCTTTAGGGCAATTCATCAAAAGCTCCAGAACTAGCTGTGCACAAGAATTATCATTATATGGTATATACATTTGACACCAAAAAGGGGCAAAACTTCATAAAAATGCATTAAAGTGGGATTACAAAATGATATGTGCATGATGACCTAATGTAAATAATGTGTGCCAAGTTACAGGGCAATTTATCAAAAGCAGTCGAAATGGCTGCACACAAGAAGAGTTATCATATATACATGTATGTAGTATATACATTTAACACCAAAAGTAGCACATCTCCACCAGAACATGATGACAGAACAATATGCACATGTTCACCACATGCCAATTTGTAGGGCAATTCATCAAAAGCTTTGAGACTAGTTGCACTAAGACAGGGTGTCAAACAGACAGCCTGCAAGACTCATTATTTATTATTATTATTTATTATTATTTATATCAAATCTGGCCCGCCATAGCAAATGAGTTTTGATAAGAAGAAGAATTGTAATATATAGTACCATATTTTTTAATGTACAGTATTAGTCAATACTTTTTCTTCTATGGAACTGTTTGTTTGCTTTTGGTGTTTTACGGCATAATACTCTGAAGGTTATATTGTGCAGAGGCAAGCAGAGCAAAGTGCCTTGCCCATGGTCACACCACAGTAGCCAATCCAGGTTGATCTAATGGTGGGAATTGAATCCACATACTTTTGCTTATTAGTACAATGCCTTAACCAATGAACCACCGCAGCTCATTTCTTCTAAATAATGACCCTCAACTTATACTCCACATGGACTTATACATTGTGTAACACAAAAGACCATAACTCATATATGCCATGTAGGAGACTGTAAACCGTGCAAGATTCATATAAAAATAAATACAGGAAATGACAATTCTCGAGATATTATCAGCTGCAATGTTTTTGTGTTAGAAGATGACAATGATTTACACGGTTCTTCATAATCTCTGCAGATTAAGTCAAAATAAACCTCATAGTCTATCTCTTATCCAAGCACCACCCCATTACTAAATCAACAGCTTCAAGTACAGTATCCAGTTTTTTGGTCTATGTGAAAAATTACAGAGTATTTTGAAATAATAATAATAATAATAATAATAATAATAATAATAATGTTTTTCACCTCAACAGAGATAATTACATTGTATTTTAATCCATTTAGTTCAAAGAATGGTTGTTAGCTGCTTATTTTATTGATATACAGAGTGGGGTTTTTCTGTAATTGTGACACATACACTGTACTGAGACATGAATTAATAATGAAACTTAAAGGAATTATTTTTACCGATTACAATAAAATAAAGACCCATGGCTTTCTGACTTCATTTCCGTGTTCAACTTTCTCTGAGCAACATGTGGAGATTTTTGCAGTGGATGGAAAATGAAACTACCCCAAGTCCCACAAATACTCTTCCCATGATCATGATGAAATACACAGACAGTACATTGACCTGATGGAAAGATGAAGACATACAAACAGTCAGAGATCACAAGAGCAGAGGTGAATGCCACAAGCAGTATAAATTCCACACCTGAACATGCAGAAATTGTGAAATTGTTTGAAATCATGTTGGTTGGGACCCCTCTTCAGCAGAATGCGAATGAGGTTTCAGTCTCATTAACAATATCAAAAGTATAAAAAGAAACTGTTTAAAGCTCAACACACTTCAAATGCTTATGAACATCATCTCTGCTGATCCAATCAATAACGAGGATAATGATAGAAAAATTGGACAGCGGTGCTTTTAATAAAATAAAAACAAATCAAAATTTTAAAAGACAAGGTCAAACAATTTATTTTTAAAGTGTGCTATTTTGAGAGGCAAATAAACAAAAAAAAAGTCAGTTTAAAGCATTTATATATTTTTTAAAAATTTTATAAAGTATAGCAATTTCAATACAGTGTTGCACAAGTGGAATATGATTCTGGGCAAATTATTTTTTCAAGCCACTTGCGCTGTGCCTGTCTCTGAAATAATCAATTACTTTTTCATTTTCATCTACAGTCAAGGTTTTTAATTCAACATTTTTTGTTTTCCTTGTAATAAATCCATTAATTATTTTTTCTAAAACCAAAGACCTAAAACGATTTATACTGTGACCACTGGTAGTAAAATGTTTCAAACTGAATCGAGTTTATGTTTACAAATTGTGGACAAATGATTGTTCATTCTTTCATACAGTATTGCTTGTTTCATCAATCAATATGATTCTCTCATATCTTGCAACATAAATTCCATAAATTATGTTTGGAAATTGATATTTCCATCTATATGATATGTTGTTCCATCCTGTCAAATGTCTCTTCCTTCAGCATGATTGGGAAAATTGCAGTTTTTTTCAAAAGGAACTGAGACATTTTTATGTTTGAAGAGGGCCCAATTACTTTTTCTGTACACCAAAATTTGTTTTATGTTGGTGTTTATATCATAAGCTAATATTGGCAGTTTTATAAGCTAATATTAGAAAATATTCATTGTCCTGTCAGATTTGTGGAGTGTTTTCAATCTTCTTCGCATAATTTTATGTAATGTACATATGTTCAGGATGGATGTACAAGCCTAACGCTATATGCCCATCATATTCATGGTATGGTCATAAAAAAACATTAACATCATATTACAGTAAATTAACACATATTTTGGGGTCTACTGAATATGAACTCAATCAATCCAAATTTTTAAACACAAGATTCCCCCTAGTCTTCAAACAGGCATAACTCTGAAAAAACTCATGAAATCAAAATTTTTGAACTTCCTTTTATCACATGTAACTTACCTTTCCTCCATGATTCGTTCTGCAGCTCTCATGTTAGCCTCATTGATTTTTTGTGAATGCAGGTGTCCCTGAAATACAAATGCCCAAGTCTATTACATAGACATAACATATATCCAGTTTGTATGTCCCACCACAACAGTGGTAGGGCATACAATCTTAGTCTTGTCTGTCCATCTGTTATACCTTGGTTACATTTTGCACTTAGGTCAATTTCAGGCAATGTGGCAGATCATAAGTGTTCCATGAACATATTTCTAGTTCATAGATGACATTATTTCTAGTGTAAAGTCATCAAAAGTTTGTGTATCTGAAGAAGTAATTTACTTCATAGTTATTCTTTATCTTTTAAATCAGTGGTTCCCAAACCCAGGGTCGTGACCCAAGTGAGGATCGCGCGACCCTCACGACCCTATAATGGTACTGCATTTTGGGTCCCAAAGGATGGTATTTAGGCTTGTGATCAAAAAAGTTGGAGAACCAGTTTTAAACTGAATAGCAAATACAATCCTTGGACAGTGTTGTTTAATTTCTGGAGAATTTGTTTGATAAAAGCACCAAAAAAATGTACTCTCCCAATTTTCAAAGTTTTCATGTGAAACAATGTATCTGTTCATGAAACACTAATGGTCCACCACAGTGCCTGAGAAAGTGACTTAAATGCAAACTTTAACTGCATGGATGGACAGATGGATAGACAAGAGTAAAACTATGTGCTGCTACCACATTCATTGTGGGGCACAAAAAAATTAGCCAAGTAATACAACCACAATTTGAGATAAGGAACAAGAAAAGCACATGCCTTTACCTACTACAAACCAGTGACCCATGTGTAAAAGCCACACTTATATGCAAGAGGCCTAGGTGGGCCTGATGGAATACATTTGGGCTATATTGTTCTTAGACCTGTGACAGGTCATTATGACTTTTGTTATTATTCAAGAGAAAGGAAACACTGTAGTATCACTAATTTTCATGGGGTACCAATTTTTGTGGATTTCGTTGTTGCCCTGAATCATGAATTTAAAGAACCCAACGAAAAATGACCCACATATGATGAAGCCATCCCCACCCCAAAAAAATACATTTTCTTATTGAGTTTCATTCCTAGAGATCAACAAAGCTTTTTGAAAATTAACATCTTTTCTGTAATCTGGTAATAAAATATTAGCTTTTACGTGTTTTTTTTTAAATAAAAAAATTACCTTTTAAAAAAGAATTATAAAGCATTTTATATTGTTTCAATGCACATGTATCTATATGGTATCTGGTAGCTGTAATTTCAACTCTGCCTTAAATCAATATGTTGTGAGATAAATAATGACAGAGAGAAACGAGAAAAAACATAAGGTATTCTAACACTAGTATTACTGAAAATAAATGACACCAGTATATGAAAATTTGATTTAATACTTATTCAAATTGATTCTTCATTCAAGTAAAACTATTCGCAAACAATTTTAATCCTCGTGAAAGCATGTCTCATTTTATTCATGCGTGCTTAATCCCAATGAACAACATAACTGTAAAATACTAGAACTATTGCTTGAAGCACAATTACTAATGAAACACTATGCATATACACTAATTACAGCAGATTATTGAAGCTCACACTTCACTGATCTTTGGACAAAACCACTGAATCAACAGCGTGTCATTCAAGTCTGCTGGTACACAAATGTTTGTCAGGTAAAAAATCCTGAAATTGTTCAATTAAACAAGTTCAGCATTCTCAAAGCCACGGATAATTAGATCAATCTTTCACACATTTTCGCATGAGCCGCGATTATCCATTCAGCATGAATTGGCTTCAATGATAAGGTTTTAAGATCCACTAATACAGTACACTAATATTCACCAGTAACATCTTCCTTTCTCCATGATGGAGTCCATGACCAACTTGGCATACCAGTTGTGGAAATGTGATTTTGATTCTTCTTTGTAGTCTTTATTTGTTACAAAGTCTAGTGGCTGAAGTTGGTTCATAGATGAGGCAGGCTCAAACAAAGGAGGTTTTCCATTGTTTTTAAATTTAGTTAGCATCTTCGCACTTTGATGGGCTCTGAACACATAAAAGACATTTACTTGCTAATTGCATTGAGCAAGAGGTAGCTGGTCACATGTTTCATTCACATGTGGAATAATGACATTATCTAAACCAGTGGGGATCTAAGTTGAATTTTACCACTCATAAGCCAGTGTGTTAACACCATGGTTGTCAGGAAGTAACTGATGGTGCAAAACTTTATGGGCAGTGTTTTAATGAAGAGATCATACACATATACTTTAATAATCGATTAGCTTATTGTTGTTGGCTGCATCGGCAATCTTTTATGTTGAGTGCAAGTGTTTGAGTTTGATAGGTGTTTGATTTGTGGTCATACTGGTGGTAGTATTGTTTTAACCACTGAAGCGACAGCCATTTGTTTTTGGCATAGTTTTGTTCTTTTGTATTTTATTCTGGGTATTTGTAGAGGTTAATCCACAAAATTAAATAACTACAAATATGCAAACTTTGACAGGTAAAACCATGACTGTAAGTAAACACAAAAATGCATTTTTGTTTTTTTTACAAAACCATGAAAATCGAGACCAACACAAAAATAAACGATACTACAGTAGACCATAAGAATGCCCCTCTCCCCTTTTTTCAGTTTATTATAAAAAAAATCCAACATCAAGAAACAGATATCTTCTTATAATTCTCTATGAATTACCAGCGATACTACATACAAAAATTACCTGCTGGGAGTAGAAGGAAGCGACTTGTTTCATTCCACGTTTGTAAGCTTCCTGAGCCTTCTGGAAGCACTCATGACGTAGTCGAAAGTGGATGTGTGCCTCGCCACGATAATCTTCGTAATCTGTACCCCCTGGTTCCTGAAAATCCTTAGTGACCTTTGGCTGGTAAAGGTACGAATCCAGCTGGACATGAGAGAAAGGATACTAAATTCTGATTTATCAGCTAAATTTGATTAATAGCTGAAGAAAAACAAGAAGCCTTTGTGGGCCAGATATTGCTCACTTGATTTATATACAGTAAACTGAACAGCTGACAATTTCACTAAGCAGGCTTAGGTAGTATTGCAAGAATACAGGCCTAAATAAAATATCACCCAATATTTGATTTGACCTATTTTACTATAGTCTGATACAAATTCTTTTCAAATATAAAGGCATACTTAATATGCATAGACCTCACTCACCACTGAACTTATCTAACCTATTTACAAAGTTTTATCAAAATCTGATGAGAAATATAGTCTCTAGAGAATAAATAAGCTCAATAAAATCATCTCATTAATATGGACAGATCTCGCTTGTTATGGAACCTGTCTAAAACCATAATGATATACGCTTATTTACCAAGGTTGAGCAAAATTCAATCTAATTTAGGTCTGAAGAGTTGTAACAAATTCAGCCAATTAGATAAAAAATTATTTCATAAATATGTGCAGATCTTGCTCATAATAAAACTCATCTAACATCTTGATGATGCAAGATTACATAACAATCTGGAGTGTTGACAAGCTCAGTCAATTAGATGCAAGATCACCTCATTAATATGCATGGGTCTCACTCATTATCGACTTCGAGATCATGTTGATTTAAATCCTTATTCCACATTTTATCAAAACCTGACCAGAAATATGGAATGCAGGGTGGTAACAAGTACAGAAAATCAATCCAAGATCACCTCATTAATATGCCTGGATCTCACTCATTATCAAATTTGTCCAATATCATGATGACACAAGCCCATATTCCAAGTCTGATTTAAATCAAAACAAATACCGCAAAATTATCTCATTAATATGATGGATCTTGCTCATTACTGAACTCGTCCAAGATCTTGATGATACTGTATAAGCATATATTCCAAGTTTGTTAACAATTGATCAGAAATATGGCCTCCAGAGTGGTAACAAGCTCAGCCAATCAGATGCAAGATCAAAGTCATTAACATGCATGCATTTTGCTCATTATCACACTTGTCCAAGACTTTGATAATATAAGCCTATATTCCAAGTTTGATCAAAATCAGATCAGAAATATGGCCTCCAGAGTGATAACTAGCTCAATCTGATGCAAGATCACTTCATTAATATGCATAGATCTCTCTCATTTTCAAACTCCTCCAGGATCTTGATGATATAAACAGATATTCCAAGTTTGATCAAAATCCTATCCAGAGTGGTAACAAGCTCAGCCAATAAGAGACAAGATCACCTTAATAATATGTATGCATCTTGCTCATTATTGACCTCTTCTGAGATATTGATGATGTAAACCTATTTCCAAGTTTCATCTAAATCAGATCAGAAATATGGCCTCCAGAGTGGTAACAAGTTCAACCAATCAGATGCAAGATTGCCTTATTAATATACATGAATCTCGCTCATTACTGAACTCTCCGAACATCTAGATCATATAAGGATATATTCAAAGTTGGATCGAAATCAGACTTGAAATATGGCCTCCTGAGTGGTAAATCAGATGTAAGATCACCTCATTAATATTTATAAATCTCGCTCTTTACTGAAATCATCTGAGATCTTGATGATACATACCAATTTTCCAAGTTTGATCAAAACTGAAATAAAAATATGGCCTCTAGACTGGAAATGAGCAATTGTTAACAGATGGACAATGGACAACACATGGTGCATGACAGCGGCTGGGCCATACCATAAGGTCATCAGCCTTTGATTAGGTAAGCTAAAAATATGAGTGCAAAAAAAGTGCAAAGTTTGTGAATGCACACAACAGCATTTTAAGCTTTAAAGATAAGCATGTTAAACAAACATAATCTAGATTTACTGCTTCCTTCCAAGTCATACACAGACAAGAGTCCCTGGAAGGGACTGACGCTCTACTGGGCAAAAAGAATTTCCAGGAATTCAAGATAAGACCATTTCTTCCTTTTAACTGCTAAGCGTTGAAAACATCTCTGATATTCTTCAGTGATAACAAGATTTTCAAATTTGCTGCTGTGGTGCACATATTGGATGTCAGCTGGCACCATTTTCATTTAGGACAGAGCAGATATTATTAGAAGTCTTTTGGTGAAAAACCCATGTCATAATGATCATCCATTCTGGGAGAGTAGTGACAACAAGATTTTCAAGACAGTTGTCATGGCAGACATATTGGATGTATGACTGGCACCATTTTCATTTAGGACTAACATAGTATCATAAGATGTCTATTGGTGAAAACCCCATGTTTATATAGCCATCCATTTGGAGAGGAGTAGAAATACAAATATTTTCAAGATATGACTTTCCATTCAGCAGGAGTAGCAATAACAAGATTTTCAAGATTGCTGCTGTGGCAGCCATATTGGATATCATATTGGCAATATTTTCATTTTAGACCAACTGGACATCATAAGAATTCTTTTGGTGAAAACCTCATGTCAATATAACTTTCTGTTAAAGTAGAGTTGTGATAAGATGTTTCAGATGGCTGTTATGGCGGTCATATTGGACGTCAGATTGGCACCACTGTCATTTAGGACCAACTAGACATCATAAGAAGTCTTTTAGTGAAAACCCCATGTTGATCTGACCATCCATGTAGGAGGAGTAACAATAACAAGATTTTCAAGATGGCTGCTGTGGCGGCCATATTGGACATCAGATCGACGCCATTTTCATTTAGGACCAACTAGACATCATAAGAAATCTTTTACTGAAAACCCCATATTGATATGACCATCCATGTAATAGGAGTAACAATAACAAGATTTTCAAGATGACTGCTGTGGTGGCCATATTGGATGTCAGATCGGCACCATTTTCATTTAGAACCAACCAGACATCCTAAGAAGTCTTTTAGTGAAAACCCCATGTTGATATGACCATCCATTCTGGAGGAGTAGCGATAACAATATTTTCAAGACTGCTGCCATGGTCTACTGGTTTATGACCAGTAGAGCTAAAAAAAAAAAAAAAAAGAAAAATTATGTCTGCTGTAAGCTTTATGCAAGCATATTCAGGACTTAAATTCAAAGTTAAACAATGTCTACTGCAGCTGTTGATCTTCAAAAAAAGCTTTGATGTTAAAGTCCTCTTTACTGTAACAAACATGCTATTATAAATTTCTGGATATTATGAACATCAACAATGGATAATATAAGACAATAACAACATTTGAAATTATAATTAGAACAAGGGGTCCAAGTGGGCATCAGATGGCTCACCAGGCTGACATCTGCCATAGCCAAATGCAAGAGCAGTCGGTCAAAAACTCTGAATCAGCAGGACGCTTTCTGTTGAAATTTCTTCTAGTGCTGTTGACTGCATGTTATGAAAACAACTGTTTCAATGTTTCTCCAGTGTTTATACATTCACATACCTGCCAACCCCTACAGAGGTACAAGCGTAACCTAAGTGGCAAAAAAGCGTAATCTGAGCATAAAAAGCGTAATCTATATATTAAATGCCATAATTACTGTATGAAAAATGTACGTTTAGTTTTGCTACTAACCTGGATCTGCAGCTGGTTAAAGTTCTTGTCACAAATGGGCAAAATCCACATGAATTAAGATCAGAATACAAACCACAAAATATATTGGCAAATTATATATACACAACACTCACTTTAACTAGTCCACGTGTCTAACTTTCCCAGAGTGATCGTAAAGTGACTCCACAAATTCTGCAACGATCATTACCATGTGCTCAACCCGAGTGTTGTATTACTCTCTCGTGTTAATCTTTCTAAATTTGTAAAGCACTACTGATTTGTCTTTATTCTGATCCAACATGTTTTAAAGTTTAATAAGATCCATCTTCTCTAAATGTTTTCAGTCATATATAATATCCGAGAGTCACATCAATAAAACCTGTTTCACTTTACATCTGCTGCCATTTTTGTAAAAAGTATAGACTGGACCGCTACCATATTCAGTATATTAATATAATGAACCTGTGAAACAATTTTATAATGAAAAAACCCGTCTGTTTTCTTGGAAATGGGTCACATAAAGCTGCTATAAATAGAAAATAAGGAGAGTACACGTAAGATCTATAACAAATGTATTCTTACGCTATTCTTAAGCAGCAGTTTTCTGTTGTTTTTTTTATTTTTCTGTTGTTTTTTTTAGAATATTCTCAGATTTATATGAAGTGTGGGATTAAAGAGATGATAATAAAAATGACAAACACAACTTTGTATTGCTTTATTATTTTTTTTTTTAATGTTCCAGAAAAGCGTAATCCATATACAGGCAAGCGTAAGACGTAATTAGGTGAAAAAGAGAGGAATGATTACGCCAAAAGTGTAATGGTTGGCAGGTATGCATTAATACTTGATGGCACATCAATATAATTTGTCATATATTGAAAGGCCTCTATCCCCAAATGCTTTCTGTCTGACTTGGTCAAATTCTGTTCATCAGTTTTTGAGATAAAGTTGTGAAAATATTTTTCTATTTGTAGTATTAATGGCCACCATATCTGATGGTGAACTGACATGGTATCTATAAATGTCAAAGGCCCTCAAGCTTGGATGCTTTCTGTCAAATTTTATCACAATTTTGTTACGAGGCTTTTTCTATTTTCAGCCAAATTTAATGGCAGATTGGTATCATTTGTAAAGTCCTTACGACCAAAATGCTTTCTATCAAATTTGGTCTAATTCTGTTGACTGGTTTTTTAAGTCATTTTTTTAATTTGTAGCAATGGTGGCCATATCTGACCAAGTCTGACAGAAAGCTGGATTTATGTGGCTTTTCGTTTGTAGCATTAGGTTTCTTAATTGCTACACAGTCACACTGATTATATGAGCTATCCATTTTGCTCTCAGTTTGGGTGGTGGCTAGCACTGGTTTTCATGGCATCCACAGTGTGAATTTGCTTTGACCTTCTGTCCATGTAATGTCTGTCTGGGTACAGACAGTATTGGTAGAAGATTTGTTCTCCATTTAGCTGTGCTAGTGTAGGATTTGCCAGCTGTATAAAGTGGAGCTGAATCTTCCTTAAACTTCCTGCCATCAGGAAAGCTCAAGCCTTTCCCGTTTCATGCGCTGGATCTCCTTCTCGAATTTCCACTTAGGACAGTCTCTAAAGTATGAGAAATGTTCTGCCTTGCAATTTCCAAGAGGTTTTCTCTGAGCAGGACGAACCATTGTGACCTTCCTGCCCAGATATGAGATAGACTGGTTTCCTCTTGCAGCCATCTTTGTGGTGGCCATATTTCTGACCGTTGATATGTCACAAAGGACTAGGAATGAAAGGGTCACCAGGGATGTTAATGTGCCTGTTTTTGATCGATGTAGGCAAAGTGGCGCAGTCGAACATCAGGATGTAAGTGTTCATGGGAATCAACTTACCATTATGGTTAATACTGATTCATTTTACTTGTTAGATGTTCTGAGAGCTGAGATTTTCGAGCATCTCAGCCTCGCTGCAGCCAGCTATATCTCTAGATCAAACAACACCTCTTGACAAGTTGAGAGATTCGTGTGGAAATACTTTAATGGGTATCTCCACAAACCACTTAGACTGAATTAGATTGTCAGAGTGAGCTATGCAGCTAATTCTACAAGTAGCTGGCCCTAACTAGGTTTTTTACACTCTCCAGCCAAACCCTGAAGTGTTTTGAGTATCAAAAAAGGTGATAGCTTGGTTAGTTTTTGGTTCTCATCATTGGATTCAATGATGAGAAATCTTGGCCAATTTTCCTGACTCGGATGAATTTCCTCCTTCAAGCTGCTGGTTGAATTATTCCTGGACCTTTTGAGGCCAGGTCGCACACTATTGGCTGAAGTTGTTGGTTGGTTTTCCCATAACGTAAGATTATTATTATTCATCACCTGTACTCCCCACCCACCTCGAAGCCCAACAAGTGGACAGAAATTTACTCTCATTTATCGTGGTTCCCATGCCCAGGCTACACAGAGTGATATCCTGGAGTAAATAAGAAACTTTACTCAACTGACCCTTGCCACTTCCCTCAAAGGCTATGTCCTCTGTAAGACTTAAAGAACAACACTATGTTGCTTTAATCATAAAGGTGATCTTTGAACGTGTGCAAATCAGTGAAACTGAATGTCTTTAGCATAGCCTCTGAAGCCTGGCATGACTAAGTGATTGATCAGACCAGTCCCTTCTGACCACCCATCTTACTGAAGTGGAGGAAAAAGTAGTGTTGCAACAATCAGCTTCTCCTCTACTCAACTACCAGGATATTTTTCTCCAATGACATGGGATGCAAACCACAGCAAATGAGTTGCCTCCGTTCAGTCACCTCTTACGCTCTTATGACATGCAGGTGGACATGTTGGGCCTATTCTACAGCCTGAACCCACAGGGGGCAACAGATGAACACACAGTAGGTATAACCAGATCCCCAATGCTAAAGCATGGGTAAAATATCTTACCATCTCATGAAGACTCTCCTGTTTCACTCTCTCCAACAGTTTTCTTTCCTGTTCTTCCCATTTTTCATGTGTTATGACAGATGTCCTGGCCTCCACAGTGTCAAAAGTGGCCTCAATTAGCTTAACAGTTTCCTCATAACTGTATCTGCAATAGACCAATGTATTTTACACTATCAGTTACCCCTGAACAAACTGCATGCCATTATTATAACAAAGCAGTTTTCTTTTATTTGCCTCTTCACATTGCGCCAGAATACCTAGCCCCATCATTGCTAGCCAAGGGGTCATTGATCCACATCATTTATCGTTGATGTGGAACTAAGTGTTTCAACTACCCTTGGCAAGCGAAGATGACCTAGCTCACACAAAATCACAACACAAGATTTAATAAGCATCACCATGCTTTTGTACTGAGCAAATATACTTTTAGCGTTCATTGTTTTAGCTTGCTACATAGCTTGATTTTTTCCCCCCAAAAGTAGAATCCATATTTATAGATATCCACTCCTCTTATGTTATTATGACCATGACCAAAAACAACAGTTGACTGAAAACAAACCAAGAAAAAATGCAATACTTTATGAAGGTATATTTGCTGTTAAAGCCTGCCATATACTTTGTTCATCAACAGCGGTGAGTATTTGAGATTTGAGTGCAGAAAGGACCAGTGGGGGAGGAGGAGGAGGGAGAGCAGTTTTTGTTATTGTGATGCTGTAAGGAGTTGTTGTTGTTGGGGGAGCAGTTGTTGTTATTGTGATAGTGTAAGGAGTTGTTGGTGGAGCAGTTGTTGTTACTGTATTTCATGTATTTTTTCATACACAAAAAAATAATTATTCATTTCAGAGTAAGAAAAATTATATGTAAAATAAATAATTATTATTTTGTGGTACTGACCATGTACAAAACAATACATGGATCGTACCTGAACGAGGTCTATGTGACACATGATACTTGACGACTTAAAAGTACTAGTGTACAAATTTTGTCTCATTTTGCTCTCAACTCAAGAATCCAATTAGAATAAAAATAAAAGTACTCAAAAAAACTTTTGTTGTTATTAGTGAACGAAAGAGAGAGCAGAGAGATGGCAGAATGATAATGTTGTCTCAGTGTGCAAGATCGTGTGTATTCAGAGCATACTTCTTTGTAGCTGTTATGGTGTGTTATGTTGGCAAAATGATTAAGATGGTCGGTACATGTATTTATTTATGGTATTATTTTACGGTAAATTGTACACAACAATACGACTCCATGTTGTTAAAAAGTTAAGTGCAACTTCTATTCTTACAGCAACAGTAACCTCATTTTCAAATAACAATAAAAAATAAAAGAACTTGAAAAGACTTCTGTGTGAGAGAGAGAGAGAGAGAGAGAGAGATGAAACAACATTGTGTTAGTGTGTAAGATCGTATGTATTCAGAGCAGTTTTTATTTTTAGCTTTTGGAGAGAGAAAAAGAGAGAGTTTACAGGTCGATTGTAATCTGTATTTTCAGTTACCTGACGATTGTAATATTCCTCATGTACAAGGGCACTTCTCTATTCCATTATCAATTAACATTAAAAAATAATACTAAGATTAAAAACAACAAAAAAACCCATGTTAATTGTATATGATTTGAATCTCTTATTCAATTTTGTAAAAAAAAAAAAAAAAAAGGCAATATTTTCGATCTTTTTTGCAAACATAAATCTTCTTAGTAGAACTTTAATGTACACAAATTTAAAGGATTTAACGAAAAATACAAAGTGCTATGTACAACAAAATATAATACATTTAATCAATAATTATTTTTATAGCTTGATGGTGCACAAAATATTAAAGGGTACAAAAAATTACATGAAATACGGTATTGTGATGCTGTAAGCAGTTGTTGGGGGGAGCAGTTGTTGTTATTGTGATGCTGTAAGGAGTTGATACAGGCAAAGCTTGACAGAAAAACACTGGAAGCCAAAAGGGAACTGAAAGTAGGCCCCATAATTTACTGATATGTAAAAAGATTCCAGATCGGTATCACATGATGTTTACTGTCAATCACATGGCAGATAACAGTCAATTCATAACAAGTGGAATTATAACAATTTATACACTGTTTCTTCTCTTTCCTTCATTCATATTTTTTTCCTTTTGATTAATTACATCCCAACATAATCTTGTTGTCTCAAATGATGCCATGTGGTGGTCTCGGCTAAAGGAAAAATGGTTGGTTTGTTGGTTTGGGTGGTGTTTATTGGCACATCAGTACACGTAACACTATTTAGTACAGAGGCATTGTAAGCCAAGTGCCTTGCCTAGACACACCATAACACTGGATCTGGGCTGGGCTGGATCTAAACCACAACCAACAGAACTGATTGCAAATACTGAAGGTCAACCACTAAGCCATCATTTCTCCAAAAATAAATAAACCAGAGGACCTGAACAAAACCACCACTTGATATAGAAAATCTAAAAACTTTGATCAATTTCGATGGTTCACACATCACAAATCCCCCTCCTCTTCACTATTCCTTCAGCAATGAAGTTCAGTGGGGATATAGCATTTGTCCACTCATGTGTTGGTTTATATGTTCGTTCATTTGTTACGGAGGAGCCACGGTGGCTCAGTCGTTAGCATGCCGGAATCACAACCGAAAGGGTGCGGGTTCGAATCCTACCATCGGACCAGCCTGGGTCAGCTACCGTGGTGTGTCCTTGGGCAAGGCACTTTACTCCAATTGCCTCGGCACTAAATAACCTACTTGTGTTGCTATGCCGTAAAGCACCAAACAAACAAACAAACAAACATTTGTTACGCCAATGATACCTTGGACCCTATTTCACCTACACCCATGAAAACTGGAATGTGGATGCATCTAAGGAGAAGTTACTCAGCATGTTCAGCCCTTTAAATCATTATGCATTCCATATCTTTGGCCCATTTTCCAATTTGACCCTATTTCACCTGCACCCATGAAAATTGGTATGTGGAGCATCTCTACAAGAGTAATTCATGCTTGAGTGACTTACAAGTTTCATTTGTTATGCCATCAATATCTTGGACCCGATTTCCCCCCTGCTCTTGAAAAATGGCATCTCAACAAGAACAACTTAACTATCCCAAAATTATGTCACTGTGACTTAATTTCCATGTTTGTGTGACTTTTGTATTATCAGCCATTCATTCATTGCATCTTGGACCCTATTTCACCTACATGCATGAAAACTGGTATGTGAATGCATCTCAAGGAGAGTAACTCTGCCATATCAAAATTAGGATCTAATTTTCAGACCTGAGAAACTCTGAGAGACATCTGTGTTATGCCCTTATTATTCTTGACCCTATTTCATCTACACTTATGGAGATGCATCATGTGGATGCATCTCAAAGTGATTACCAAACCATACAAAAACTAGGTCACTGTGACATAATATTCATGCTTGGGTGACAATTGTTTTTTTTTCTCAATCATCCCTTCATTATGCCTCAATGTTTTGAACCCTATTTTACCTACACTCATGAAAACTGACCTAATTTTCACACTATAGTGACTTATTTATGTATGTGTGTATAGGGTTTAACAGCATATCAGCACAATACTGGCTATATGGTGCTGATTAAAAGATAAGTTCAAAAATGTCAATGCATTTTCAGTTTTTTCATTCTCTACATTCTCAGTATCTTGTACCTTATTTCAGCTACACTCATGAAAATTTGTATGTGGCTGCATCTCAAGGAGAGCAACTCAACTATGCCAAAACAAGTCACTGTGACCTCATTTGTATGCATGAGTGACATTTGTATTTTCAGCCATTTGTTTGTTGCATCGTCTGAAACTTTCACTCAACAATATATCTAGATTAATTAAGCTGTGTTTTGACCCTACACTGATGAAACTTTGGTTGTTGATTCATCTTAATGAGCACTAGTATACTGCATAAATATTTTCTTCCTCCATTTTCTTCCTCCACATGGAGGCTTAGACATTAGCTTAGACTCACAACCTGTGGGAAATGGATTTGAATCCTGTCCAGACTGGTCTAAATCTGGTGCCATGGGATGTGTGTGTATATATATATATATATATATATATATATATATATATATATATATATATATATATATATATATATATCTTTTCAAGGCTCTAAAATCTATTGCCTTGGTATCAATCCACCATAGCAGCACCAGATGTGCTCCTGCTGGTGATGGGATTTGTGTCTCTGAGTAAACACCTTGTTACATATTATTCCCCCTCCAAATCCCTAGATAGTGAGCCAGAGGTCATAACCCCAAATCTGTTATATATGATGTGTCTTCCCGTTATGATGGCACTTTTTAAGTTTTGTCAGGAAATATTACAAAATGTCACTGTAATTTAGATTTTGGTACATCTGACCTTTGACTCCTGGGGAGGTAGCCAAGAATGATACCCCTCTTGCACATGGTTAACATATGGAAAAAATAACTTAAAATGTTCAACCAGCGGTAATGGACAGATGGATAGACAAACAGAGGGTATCACAACATCCCTGATGCTAAGGTATGGTGATAATAAACCAAGAACATGAAAATAATTTATCTCTTTATCATTTACATGTATAAATCCCATACTTTTTCATTATGTGCTGTACCTACAATTTTGACTCAAAAAGTTCATCTAGAAAAGATGGGTCAATTCCAGGAAAACTCTCATATAGCTGCTGCCTTTTTATCCTTGTTGCCATCACAGAATTGTCTCCTGTTATTTCTATAAGTTTTCTCTGAAATAGAAATTTTGTAAAACAAACATTTATCACACATTATTAACATTTTCATACACGTCTCATTTTTTTTTTTACTGTACATATGTGAAATATCCTGTCATGATACCAGACAAGGTATAAGGGTAATGTCCCATATATGTGAAATATCCTGTCAAGATATCAGACATGGTATAAGGGTATGATATCAGACAAGGTATAAGGGTAATGTCCCATATATGTGAAATATCCTGTCAAGATATCAGACAAGGTATAAAGGTAATGTCCCATATATGTGAAATATCCTGTCGAGATATCAGACAAAGTATAAGGGTAATGTCCCATATATGTGAAATATCCTGTCAAGATATCAGACAAGGTATAAGAGTAATGTCCCATATATGTGAAATATCCTGTCAAGATATCAGACAAGGTATAAGGGTAATGTCCTATATATGTGAAATATCCTGTCAAGATATCAGACAAGGTATAAGGGTAATGTCCCATATATGTGAAATATCCTGTCAAGATATCAGACAAGGTATAAGGGTAATTTCACAAGCATCCAAATGTAAGTCTGGTCTAACCACTGGATATCTTTCAGAATTTTATTGACAAAGCATCACCATACTTTGTCATTTGATACACAGTCTTAAATTTGTGCTTTTGTAATGTGATACACATAATCTTGCATTTATGCTTACTTTCTTCAGTGATACACACAATCTTAGATTTGTGCTTTTGTCATGTGAAACACACAATCTTGGATTTATGCTTACTTTCTTCAGTGATACACACAATCTTAGATTTGTGCTTTTGTCATGTGATACACATAATCTTGCATTTATGCTAACTTTCTTCAGTGATACACACAATCTTAGATTTGAGCTTTTGTCATGTGAAACGCACAACCTTGTATTTATGCTTACTTTCTTCAGTGATACACACAATCTTAAATTTGTGCTTTTGTCATGTGATACACACAATCTTGCATTTATGCTTATTTTCTTCAGTGATACACACAATCTTCCAGTTGTGCTTATTTTCTTCAGTGATACACAAAATCTTATATACGCTGATTTCATCTCAAATTTATGAAATTTTGTGAATAATTAAATTGTCTGGGCTTGCATAATCAATGTACTTAAACCCTTGACAAGAAATTCAGTTTTAACAATTTTCACACTGCCCTAATGCTTCATTACATGTGGGAATCACTGTATTTTAATTGACCTCCAAGATAAAGGTGGATTGTTCCACCCATTTTATTTGAATATACATTTTGTATTTTGGGATATGATATTGAACAGAGATTTTAGCTTACATCATTTTAATTTAAATCCCAAAATTTGATAAAATTTTGACCAGTAACTTACAAGATATTCAACTGCAAAGTTGCTATATATTTCAATTAAAAACCACTGAACTGTCCAAACTGTTCTACCTTGGTATGGTTAATTAGCCTTCTCAATCACTGATCCCTTTATTTGATTGGTTAATTCCTTGTATATGCTTGATATGTGAGCGGAGAGCTGAGAGGTCAATTTGTACTTTTTTGCACTAAATAAACACTATCATATGCGGGGCACACATTTTGGTGGTTTTCATGGTTGTTACAAACCATTGATTTAAAGAGAAACAAGCAAAATTCATGCAGCAACTGTTAATACAAGTGGGAGTGTTACAAGCAAAGACACAAAAGCAACTTCAATGGCTTGCTATCACAACTCCCCACACTTTTTACTACATACAGTACTCCCTCATTATAATGCTGTCCTTGGGAGAGCAGAGTATACTGTCTTATAATGAGACTGCCTTATAATGAAGTACATGATACATATAATTTTACTAACACTTTATTAATGGGATCCATAACTATACTCACCTTATAACATGAACCATGCTATAATGAAGGGCCATATAGTGAGGGAGTGCTGTATAACTCCACCACTCCCCATCCAACATACAACAACCCCCATCCCACCCTGGGTAGTGACCCAGGGGTCACAATGCAAAAGTCATTACATATATAATGTGTCTTCTTGTATTGTTTATAAGTTGTCCAACTTTTCTTCATTTGATCTTTGACCCCTCCCTGGGCCACCAAGGGAGGAAGCCAAGAATAATACCCCTATTGTTGATGAGAAAGTTTTAGGAAATAAGTTCCAGTTTCAATGTAAATGGGTCCCAGCTCCAATGTATAATATTTTTAAAATCATGCAGAATTCCCAATTTAAGCAATTTACTCAAAAACTGTTATTCCCAATGTATTAAGAAAAAAATCCCTGTAGATGGTTGTCATATGGACAAGATAACCATCAAGTTTGAATTATCTCCACCACATATTACAGTTAAAGAGGAAATAGTTATAGACAGATAGAGAGAGAGCAGATATCTTAATATCCTCAACAGCATGTGGATAACGCCAATCTGTAATCTAGGGTACTCTGCATCACAAATTTCATTCTTAAGAATGGATAACATATTTATGAAAACAAACTGATGTAAAACTATGCATAATACTGTCAGCTATATAAACTTTTCATTATGTGTATTAAAAGGAGAACTAACCAGTATTCATGTGGTCTTAAGATGAAACCATCATATAGATAAAAATAAAATTGCCAAAATTGGTAGAGTATCCAATTTCAAGATAGAGGTGTTTGCTGTCTTCTTTGGAAGAAGGGGAGGCAGAAGTATTACATGACAGTGACTGTGATTATCATAATGTACATCATCAAAGCTATGTAAAAAGTGGCATCAGTGTCTCACAATATAATCGGAGCTGGTAGAACAAAGCTTTAAAACCTCTGTCTAATTCTGAATGTTAACTTTACTGTTTTGGATTTAAATGCAGGAGCAAAAGATATTTAACTTATTGTACAGTCTGCAACAAATGTCATGCTAGGGCCACCTGAACATGATGTTTTGATTCACTACTGTTTGGATCTCCCTTATACATAGCAAGACATGTCCCAAACATGACTTTCATGGAAAATGACATACTACACTGGGAGGGTGGAGGATGGTCAGCTTCCATTTAGTAACCTGTACCATTTTCAATTTTCCAAAGTAGCTAACAAAAATATGTAAATTTATCGTCTCATCTGCTGCCCTAGTAACACAAGAATAAACAATCCCTGTGACCTATCTATTAACCAATCCATTTCTCTGATAATATGTGATGAATATGATAACAATACAGGTATGGACACAGAAAATACAACCCCTTAATACAGTTCTTAACAATTTAACAATCTGGTTACAAGTCTAATGCTTATCCATCAACCCATGGTATAAGTTTTTTTCCCCACAAAAATCTACGAAACTAACCAGTGATCTTGACCTTTGACCTTTTGAATTCAAAACTAGTAGTGATATTTATATCCTTCTTTGTTTTTTCTGATGACAATTTGTCAGTGACAAAAGTAGATAGTAATGCCAGATCACACAACTGACCAACCACCTAAAATTTAAATTGCACCTGTGACCATGAGATGTCAACCCATGACCATGCTTATCAGGAGTCCTCATGTCAATTTTTGGGATTCTAGGCAGCCTGTCCAGAATGAATAATGTGTTCATCACAAAACACAATCATACTGCATCTTCCTATGAGCCTCTACATATATATATATATATATATATATATATATATATATATATATATATATATATATATATATATATATATATATATATATATATATATATCTGTACACAGTCAGTAGCAATTTAGGTCCAATAAGAATAAACTGTATCCATTCCTCCAATTTTAGAACTTTCAATTCCTCCAATATTTCTGGCCAAAACAGTAACAATAAACATTACTTTCCTCACGAATAATCTGTATCTTTCTTTTCTCTTCACTTGTGCTTCCATTTTTCACCTATTTACTGTCAAACTGACTGGTATCTTGTTATGTACATTCATTATTTTTACACTGAAAAACTAAGTTCTATGTAGAAATGTATCATATTTGTACTTAAGTGTTTTGTCTTCCTACCTGTGTCCAAAGAAAATTCCTGTTCACAATTTTATCTCATAAAGCTCTGATTTTCTGAAGCTTGTCTATATAATTCTGAATGCAGAATTTTCACTATAAATTATTAGTTCTGCAAAATCCAGAATGGTTGGCATATTTGTGTGACCTTGACCTTTGACTACCATGGCCTTCAACCTCTACAAATATTCCTGGCCGCTGGGATGCATTTGTGGGCTAAAGCTGATCCTGATGAACTGATGAAAACAGCAGATATTGCCCTATTTAAGAAAAACTTTAACCAAAAGTTGAAGCTGAACGGAAGGATAGATGGACATACATTGTAACCACAATGTATCAGCTATTGCATCATTCATTGCAGATGAGACAATATCACTTTCTGAAACTTAAGTGTGCTGAATTTTTCCGATTTTAAAATACATAATTTATCTATTGAGATATAAACACAGTTTACATTAAGAAAATGACATTCAGTGATTACTGGCAAGCAAACTATTTTGACTAATTGTCAGAGTATATACATCAAGGTGAATAAAATGTTGAGTCGTATTTTAGCTCTCTAACCCCTTGTCAAATAACCTTCTCTTGCAAACTCTAACAAATGCTGCACACTTTTTATACACCAAGATACCAACCCTAACCATTAGTTTTATTTCTTTGGAAGTAATGCTATTCCATCTTACAAGTCTATATGGGAATGAAGACAACAGTCTCATTTGTTAAAGTGTATCAACCTTTCAACAGCCACTGCCATTTTATAAGGGCATGTGTTGATGGTTGTAATCTGTATCTACAACAAGACCACAGTCCATCTTATAATACTAATAAATGAATGTTTTGAATTACTCTTGTAACATTTTCTTTCTGCAATGCAGCACCCAATACTAATGAAAACTGGATATATAGTGAAACCTGCCTTAGTGGACATCTCTATATTAAGGACAGTTTTTATTTGTCTCTTTTTACTGCTTTTCATATTTCCAAGGCCCTTCATTATATGTTGATGCTGCAGAGAAGGGGATTGTCATTGCCTCTTGCAACATTTGTCACAGGATTAAACAAAAAGTAAAATTCTTGGCCTAGTTCTTTCTGTGGTTGAGATCGTGATCTGGTTAGTACAAGGGACATCAATCCAATTATTTCCTCTGATGATAAGACCAAGGGGCTAATCTAATAAATTTGTTCAAAAGTAAGGGGTGGGCTTATTATCTAAAGTTATTCCTCTTAAATATTTGCCAAATTGTGTACAAATGGGAGTGGCTTTACCGTAATCACTGTAAGTCTTGGGACACCATAAGTCTTGGGACACCCTTAATTATTTTCAAAAGTAATTTTTTTATGACCTATAAAAGTTGGGACACGAAATTATAGCAATTTTTTCATGTACTATAAGTCTTGGGACACCTTAGAGATTTTATTTTTCCTACTAATCGATCGATGTATTTTATCGAACTCAACGACATTTAAAAAAAAAAAAAAGACTTCGTTGTTGTTAAAGGGACTATCATTATGAATTATTGTCAGTTTATGCATTACTGCATTAAAATTGTTGAAAGTCATCAGTAATTAGTTTGTTTTGCCTTGAAAATGTAAATACCTAACTCATTAAAATGTGGTACCAGTATGACAACAACGAAAATAGCGTTTGATTCAACGCTCGCATTTAGTGAGCTTGTTTATACATCATGGCGTCACCACATGTACATTGAAGATTTTAACTTGCGCCGTTTGAAGTACATCCCTTGGTTTCGAATCATAGGCACCACTGCACTAAACTTCTATAATATCTCTAAAATACGATAAAGAAGTTTAGAAATAATGCTTTGAAAATAACTGTAATACCGTTTAAACTCGGCGGGAGTTTGCTTTGATGTAAGCGGCCTTAAGTACCTGTATACTCAGCTACGGTAATCGTACTAAAATTCTTGAGTAAAAGATAAATCACACATCGAAGAACTACACCAGTGATGGCTACTAATACAGTACATGATAAAGAATTTAGAAAATAATAAAATTCAAGAAAAAATAATTTGACGTTAATGAAGTGTGTGTATTATTCCTGCGTATGAGAGAGAGAGAGATGACGATTTTATATTAAGCCGAAACACAAAACTTGAATGGATCGATGATGATCTTCTAAAGTCGATCTATCTTCACAATTTTAACCTATATTATGATCATTGTTTAATGTATATATAACAGTTATGTGAATAAATGCTGGTTTACCTTATATAATTAAACGTGTGTATCTTTTTATATAGATTACATCACTATGTAAAATCGCTTATATCACTGACAAACTGTAACTCTTTAGCGTGTGGATCATACCATATAAGATAGCAATTTGTGATCTTGAAGAAAGCGATTTGGTAAAAACTATGAATAAAGCAAAGTCTGCATACGATTTGCACTGTGTAAGTACTGTACACTATAAAACAGGTCTCAAGGTAAACCCGAAACTACCCGTGAATTGTGAAGTCTTTATTTGCCTTTATTTTATTTCATGTTGGAGAAATCGGAAAATATATACATGCAAAATAATAACATAAAAACAATCATAGTAGTTTATAACAGTTTATTGACGTGGCGATCTTGCCAATTTTGCCAATTTCGTCAGACATTTTTTGTGTCTATAATTGTTGGGACAGTGAAAATGCTATATTTTTTAAGTGTGTATAAGTCTTGGGCCACGGAAAAGACCACGGAAAAAAATAATTATTTTTTCGTGTCCCAAGACTTACATGACTTAAATGATGATGTGATAGAGTTACTTGCTGTGTCATAAGCATATACACTGTATTAACTCAACATTAAAATCAAACTAGGCCTTTGATATAGTAGCATTCAAAATCTACCTCATTTAAGTGACGGATAAATCTGTCACTCTCTTCAGGTTAAAGATTACTGTAGTTTGTCAAAATCTTAGAATTATTAAGTTCCACTAATAAACTGAAATATTATAAATGGGGTTGAAAATTCAACCACTCAACTAGAAATGGGAAGTGCAAATTTCTGGTGGCTGAGCGAATTTTCCAGTCACTCGCCCGATCAAGCAAGTGCTGATTTAGTGCTGACCAGTGTTTCTTTTTAATGAAATGGATACTGTGTCGAGAAAACTGCTAATTTTGTTCATTGAAAGTACAAACTTTCTACCAGAAGTTTGTTTTCCATTTATTTTGATCAAGCTCATACAAGCACTTCATTCTCACTCTTCAATACTAATAAATGCTTAGCAGGGGGAGAGCAGACTGGTCTCAGTTTGTAATTACTTACAACTGGTCTCAGAATGGTGAAAAAACAAGTTCCAGAAAACAACATTTCACAAGCTTGAATTTAGGTTATTAACATGGTCAACCTTTATGTTTCTATAATAGCTGGTTGAGTAAAAGTTTATGCTGGACAAGTGAAACTGTTTAGTACTTGCCTGAATGGGTGACTAATTTTTATTGATTTTTCAACCCCTGTATATGTGCAGGATATTTTTTTAACATGCGAAAATGTGCAAGTTCACAATAAGTCGAACCTTTTTGTTTAAGATAAAGTAACCAAATCACACAAAAACAAGAGACCCAACCAGGCCTGATAACACCCAATTGGCTTACATAACTTAACAGTAACCATTTCACTAAGTAGGCTTATGTAGTATCATAGAACACAACCTATGTAAACTATCTCCCAAACTTTATATCATGTTGATTTTACCTATTTTACTGATGTCTGATAAAAATTCTTTCCAAAGATAAAGGCATATTTAATATGAAAAATCTCTTGCTCATTGTCCAAGATCTTTAAAAGTGAAGTTTACAGATGAAGCTATTAATTATTGTTTTTTCAATAAAGACACATGGCTTTCACACAAACTGAAATTATAATTCACAAAGGAATTTGGTGGTAAGGTCATAGATTTCTTTACTCATGGTCATTAAGTCTGGAAGTGCTTCAGGAGAAAAGCATATTGAGGTATTTTTTTATATTAATTAAAAACTAAAGATACAAAATATAAATTTCAAACATTTTTTTTTGAGTAATGGCACTGAATATATGGAATGCCACAAAATATTGCACAAATACATGTGATAACAACATAATGATAAATGTTGCAATCACTTTAACATGGCAATACTAGCAACAGTCAAACTCTATTTCATCAAACATACCAAACTTGCTTCCAAATATTTAAAATTTCCAAATGTGGCTAGGTTTTTAGAAATAATTATTTGCAAATAAATTTATAAACCTTGAAATGGTTTTTACAAGAAATATGTTCCTATTGGAGCAAATTCAATATTTTTTAAAATATCAATAATATAAAAAAAAAACAATTAATTGCAAACAAATATCTATATGTGTGTAAAGAAATTGTTATCCTTAATTACAACACTGCACATAGTTTATGCTAGTGTACAACTGTACATTTTCCCTGACAATATTTTTATTTTATAATTTTTCTTTATCTATAAATTACAATAAATTCATTTTAATCCCTAAGGTGTATTTTCTTCCTAATTTTTATCAGCTGTTTTACAGAAATGTATGCATCTTGTCTTCTAAAATTTATTTTTGTTAAATCTGGTTTGCATAATTTGTTCAAGGGGAAGAACTCTGTGTAACCTAAACCTGAGATTCTCAACAGTCAATATCATGCTTTCCTTTGGAGAGAGAGAGAGAAGACTTCCTTTGGAGAGAGAGAGAGAAGACAGGTATTTTAAAGTAAAAACAAACTGATTACACTGTATACGATTTGAGAACTACTTTTAACTGCACCAAATTTCATTAATATGCGTACAGCTTCCTCATAATAAAACTCACTGGACAGCTTGATGATTTAAGTCTTTTTACCAAGTTTACACAAAACTGGATCAAAAATACAATCTCTAGAGTGGTAACAAGTTGAGCCAATCAGATGCAAGATCACCTCATTAATATGTGTGGATCTCGCTCTTTATTTATTTGAGATCTTGTTCATATAAGCCTATATTCCAAGTCTGATCAAAATCTGATCTGAAATATGACTTCCAAAGTGGTAACAAGATCAGGCAATCAGATGCAAGATCGCCTCATGAATATATGTGGCTCTCACTCATTATCGTACTTGTCCAAGATCTTGATGATATGGGCATGTATTCTAAGTTTGATCAAAAACATGGGCGTCAGAGTGGTAACAAGCAAATGCTGACAATGATGGCCAACGGACACAGCGCCATACCATAAGCTATCTTGTTCTTAAAAAAAAACTTTTAAAATTGAAGGTGAAAAATGAAAAAGCAAGAGCAGAGAATAGTATTTAGGCAAATATTATCAACTGATCTTCATTAATTTTAGTTTTGAAACAACTAGCTTTTAGAATTCTTCCAATCTGTTCTTACTAAATTGTCCCGAAGTCTTTTAAAATAAGGATTTTGTGGAACATGCCCAGTGTCTGGCCTGTGAAAAGTATTAACATAACATAGCTTTTTGCTTATGCAAGTAAGACTGGAAACCCTAGAATATAAGGGATACATTTTTAGGTATAAAGTAAAATTATCCCAAAGTTTCAGTCAAATACAACCACTGATGTAGAAGGCAGATATGACTCTCAAAACCTTTAACATAGAATATTAATGTTAAAGTTGACAATTACATCAAAGTCTCCCCAAGGCAAGACAAAAAACTAAGATCATATGACCCTGCCTCTCTGTTTATGTGTGCATGAGCAAACTGAAGATATTTTCTTTTCCTGCATTGTGTTATGTATGATGTTTATATAATGTTATAAATATTTTAGGAAATTATAAATGTTTCTTGACTTTAATATTTGCTTAAACCTTAATGTTAAGTATAATCTTGATATGTTTAGCTATTGTCCTTGAATTAGGTTGTTTACTTAGTATTTGAGTTCAAGGATGGTTTTGATAAACAAGTTGTTGATTCAAATCGAGGTTAAGGTTGATTTTGTTTACAGATAAAACCAGAATTTCCTTTAGAGTTATGTGTCAAAAATCACATACACCATAATATTCAAAACATTGTCATGTGACCTATCTTTGTATATACCGTGTTTAGTGGACAGTTTTTCAGTTTCGACTTTAACATCAGTCTTTAAAGAGCCATTATAGTTGTGAAAAATCATTCCAAATTCACAGGAATTATTTAAAATATTCATTGGATTATAAAAGTGCTCATAGACTTTTGGATTTCGGATTTTGAATTGATAATTTTGGGATTTATGTGAACTTATTCAAAGATATTCTGGAGTACTTCATTTTGGCACATCATCACATTAAAGACTATTGGCACATCAACACATTCAAGGATACAGTCATTCATTTGGAACATTCAATATTTAGGACTTGTGATTAGGACACTTAGGATTATTGGATTATTTGGATTTTAATTCACGTTACTGTAAGTGTCTTTTGAATTTTCACTTTAATTGTCTAGAAATAAATTACTTGTTGATTTTTACTTGATTTGTTGGTTTCACTTTCTTTCTGTTACATTTTTCTTAGACCATCGAGTCGTAACAGAAATTGGGGGCTTGTCCAGGATAGTTTCTTTAAAGCATATTAGAGATATTAAAGTTATCTTTGAAATTCATATTGATTTTGTCTCAGAATTTTTGTTGTCTGTGGCAATTATTGTAATTTGAGGAATTTTTTTTAGTGAAACCAACAAGCATGCACACTACCCCATCCCTTTACACACAAGTTCAGGTTTTGATGTTACCAGATATATTACGTTAGTATACCCTTTTCAGGAAAAAGAAGTAGATAAATACTTTCTACACTTTGAGAAAATTGCTGAAAACTTGAAATGGCCCAGAGAGCATTGGACTTTATTACAAAGTGTACTTATTGGCAAAGCTCATGAAGTCTACATTTCACTGTCAGTACAACAAAGCACTGATTATAATGTGGTTAAGGAGTACATCTTGAAGGCTTATGAGTTGGTACATGAGGCATATCGACAAAGGTTTAGGAATAGTAGAAAAGAAACTGGACAAACTCATGTCGAATTTGCAAGGGAAAAAGAACAACTATTTGATAGGTGGTGCTCAGCCAAGAAGGTTGATCAAGATTACAATAACCGCAGACAGCTCATATTAATTGAAGAGTTCAAGAGGTGCATCCTTAGTGACGTTAAGACCTATCTTGGAAACTTTGGAAAATGCTGCTTGTACGGCTGATAATTATTCCTTGACTCACAAAATTTCATTTGGCAAAAAGTCTTCCTCTCAGAAGTTTTCTGGTGAAAAACCATTTCAATCTCAAATGAGTACTTCCAAATTTCAAAACAGCACAACTGTTACGAATCAAACATCTGATAAAAGTGATCAAAAATCCTTAACTCTTCCTACGTGCACTTATTATAAAATGAAAGGGCACGTCATTTCCGATTGCTTCAGGTTGAAAAATAAGCAACAGAATAAAGACAGAGCTTTCCAAATGTTCTTATTTCAAAGAGGCCATGGTCTTGTCTTGATAGCGATACATTTATTGGGTCAAACAAACCCCAGTCTGATTCTATTTTGGAGACTTGTGAACCATTCATGTCAGAAGGTTCTATATCACTTATTGGTAATTCTGCCAAGCCTATCCCTACTAAAATATCAAGGAACACAGGAGCTTTTCAGAGTCTTTTATTTATCAGCTACTTTGCCTTTGTCTGAGTAGTCTTCTTCTAGTGAAAGTGTTCTTATTCAGGGAGTAGAGTGCGGCTTTGTAAATGTTCCTCTCCATTGTGTCAATTTGGCATCAGACTTAGTTTCCGGACCCATGACTGCTGAAGCAGTGACTTCTTTACCTATAGAGGGTGTTCATTTATTACTAGGCAATGACCTAGCTGGAGATAAGGTTGTGGTTAATCCACTTGTAACTGACAAGCCTTGTTTGGATAAGAAAGTTGATCCTGTCAAAATCAAAATCCCTGATTTGTACCCTGCTTGTGCAGTTACCAGAGCTATGGCAAAAAGAGCTCTTGTGAGTGATGTTGATCAGGAAACTATTACTTTAGCTGACACATGTATTGGTCAGTCTTTTGAGGAGGTCACTTTTTCCTCAGGTATTGATCAATCAAACGGTATTGATCATTCTCTTTAATTTAATCCGGGTGACAAATGACAATCACTTGTCGTTGAACAGGAACAAGATCCCAAGATATCCTGTTTAATTCAGAGGGCTATTAGTGAAACTGAAGAAACACAAGTTCCAGTGTGTTACTTTGTGAAAAATGGGGTCCTTATGAGAAAATGGAGACCACCTGAGGCACATGTACCTGCTGGTGACGAGTGGTCAGTGAGCTATCAAATTGTTGTTCCTACGTCATATTGACAGGAAATTCTTAGTCTAGCCCATGAAACTCCTTTGGCTGGTTATTTAGGAGTCCGTAAGACTTATCACAAAATCTTGAATCATTTTTATTGGCTGAAACTCAAAAGTGATGTTTCTAAATACTGCAGATCTTGTCACACTTGTCAAATGGTACAAAAACTGAATCAGAAGATACCTAAGGCTCATCTGCAACCTATTCCTGCATTTGACGAACCATTTAGTAGAATAATGGTGGACTGTGTTGGTATTTTACCTAAGACCAAGTCAGGCAACCAGCATGTGTGTGTCTACAAGATTTCCAGAGGCAATTCCTTTGAGAAATATTAAAACTAAAACCATAGTGAAAGCTTTGGTGAAGTTTTTTACACTTGTTGGCCTTCCCAAATCTGTCCGGTCGGATCAAGGGTCAAATTTTATGTCTGGAATTTTCCAACAAGTTATGCATGAATTAGGCATCCAACAGTTTAAATCTTCTGCCTATCACCCTGAAAGTCTAGGTGCATTGGAAAGATTTCATCAAACTTTGAAGAATATGATTCTGTCATATTGCTTTGATACAGGAAAGGATTGGGATGAGGGTGTTCATTTGTTGTTGTTTGCTGATAGGAAATCAGTTCAAGAGTCGTTGGGTTTTAGTCCCTTTGAACTGAAATCAGTTCAAGAGTTGTTGGGTTTTAGTCCCTTTGAACTGGTTTTTGGACATACTGTCCGTGGACCATTGAAATTATTGAAAGAGAAACTTGTTTCAAATGAAGATTCAAAGATTAATCTTCTTGACTACATCTCTGATTTCAAATAAATGTTGTCAAAGGGCTGTGAAGTAGCAAGAACTAATCTTCACAATACCCAGTCAAAAATGAAATTAAGGTATGACAGAAATACACAGGAAAGGAGTTTGAAACCTTGTGAGAAAGTTGTGGCTCTCTTGCCCACACCTCAAAATCCTCTTCGGGCTACATTTTATGGTCCTTATACCGTTGAAAAGAAAGTAAATGACTTAAATTATATCATTAACACTCCTGGGAAGCGGAAACAGAAACAACTTTGTCATATAAATATGTTAAAGGAATATTTTGACAGAGATAGCCCAGCTAATTATTCAATTAATTCAGTTGTACCTGTCCCACACAGTGAAGATATCAACGATGGAATACAATCAGACTATAGTGACTCTGGTGTGATCAAGCTTCAAAATTCAGAAATATTGAACAATCTGGACCAGAAACTTTCACATCTACAACAACAGGAAAGAAATGAACTAAAACAGCTATTACATGAGTATGAGCACTTGTTTCCTGATGTTCCTACAAGAACAAATAAAATCTATCTTGACGCTGACATTGTTGATTCTACACCTGTGAAACAGCATCCTTACAGGATGAATCCTCTCAAACAGGATTATTTGAAGAAAGAAATTCAGTATTAACTGGAGAATGATTTTATCGAACCAAGTAAAAGTAACTGGAGTTCACCGTGTATTCTTGTTTCTAAGCCAGATAATACATTCAGCATGTGTACTGACTATAGAAAAGTCAACAGTGTCACCAAAACAGATTTATTTCCAGTACCAAGAATGGACGATTGCATTGATAAAATTGGAAATCAGAAATATGTCACCAAGTTTGAACTTTTAAAAGGATTCTGGGAAATTCCACTGACGGAAAGGGCAAAAGAAATTTCAGCATTTGTAACTCCAGATGGACTTTATCAAAATAAAGTCATGCCGTTTGAAATGAAAAATTCTCCTGCAACGTTTCAACATCTGATGAACATGATAACATCTGGTCTAGATAACTGAGACGTTACATCGATGACATCATTACATGTATCTACAACGACACCTGGGAAGATCACTTGGAAACCATTCAGAAATTCTTTGATCGACTGAGTGATGCAAATCTGACAATTTGAGCAAAAGTGAGTTTTGCCATTCTTGTGTCACATTTTTAGGAAATATTATGGGACAAGGTCAAGTTAAACCTATCGAAGCTAAGGTCAAAGCTATCTCTGAATTTCCGGTGCCAATTTGAAGAAATAACTGATGCGATTTCTAGGTATGGCTGGATATTATTGGAAATTTTGTTCAAATTTTTCCATAATTGCTGAACCTTTGACAAGTTTATTGAGTAAGAAAACCAAATTTCATTGGTCTGACAAGTGTCAGGAATCTTTTGACAAGTTAAAGGCCATGCCTAAGAATGCAACAGTTCTTTCTGCACCAAATTTCAGCCAATCATTTAAATTGTCTGTTGATGCAAGTGATGTAGGGGTTGGTGGAGTATTGATTCAGGTAGACAAAAATGGTGTGGATCACCCTGTGTTATTTTTCTAAAAAACTAAACAAGCACCAGAAAAATTATTCCACAACTGAGAAGGAATGTTTGGCTTTGATATTGGCTTTACAGCATTTTGAAGTGTATGTTACCTCGGCTCTTTCTCCAATTATTGTGTACTGTGATCACAATACCCTTGCTTTCATCAACAAAATGAAAGATAAAAATTTGAGATTTTTTAGATGGAGTTTAATATTGCAGGAATATAACACTGACATCAGACACATCAGGGAAAAAGACAATGTGATCGCAGATGCACTCTCACGTGCATAGAAGTATTATATTGCTTTATGTAATTAAGTTCAGTATCATAAAACATCTTCCTATAAGTTTGGTTATTATAGTATTAGATGCATATTTAAAAGAAAGCTTTATTGCATAAATCTTTCTTTTTTCTTTATGAGGGGAGGTGTCATGTATGATGTTTATATAATATTATAAATATTATAGGAAATTAAATTTTTTTCTTGACTTTACTATTTGCTTAAACCTTAATGATAAGTATAATCTTGATATGTTTAGCTATTGTCCTTGAATTAGGTTGTTGACTTAGTATTTGAGTTCAAGGACGGTTTTGGTAAACAAGTTGTTGATTCAATCTGAGGTCAAGGTTGATTTTGTTTACAGATAAAACCAGAATTTCCTTTAGAGTTATGTGTCAAAAATCACATACACCATAATATTCTAGAACATTCTGTCATGTGACCTATCTTTATATATACCATGTTTAGTGGACAGTTTTTCAGTTTCGACCTTAACATCAGTCTTTAAAGAGCCATTATAGTTGTGAAAAATCATTCCAAATTCAGAGAGAGGAATTATTTAAAATATTAATTGGATTATAAAAGTGTTCATAGACTTTTGGATTTGGAATTTAGAATTGATGATTTTGGGATTTATGTGAACTTATTAAAAGATGCTCTGGCGTACTTCATTTTGGCACATCATCACGTTAAAGACTATTGGCACATCAATACATTCATTTGGAACATTCTATATTTAGGACTTGTGATTAGGACACTTACGATGTTTGGATTATTTGGATTTTAATTGATGTTACTGTAAGTGTCTTTTGAATTTTCACTTTAATTTTCTAGAAATATTTTGCTTGTTGATTTTTACTTGATTTGTTGGTTTCAATTTCTTTCTGTTACTTTTTTCTTGGATCATAGAGTCGTAACAATTGATACCATATTTATTTTATTGTGTTGTACAAAAAAGTTATACATGTACTGTAAAATCAGAAACATTTGTGGGGATCAAATTTCACAGTTGGGAGTAATGTTTTCATGGGGATAAAATTTCATTGGGTTACACTGTTTACCTTAACAGCCAATAAACAAAACTATTTTTGTGGATATTTGTTACCCATGAAAAAAAGAAATTGTTTCCAAGATGTATGAGTGGAAATATATCTCATTTTTTGAACCACAAGATTAAATATGTCATGTATCAATGCAGGAAAAGAATTCTTTAAATTATATACCAATATTTGCTTCTGAATTGAAGCTTAGAAGATTAAACTCACCCTCCAACCCCCAACCCCTTCATAAGTTGACCTCAACATTAAGTCCTACTGAGAGACCTATCTTAACGATAGCATCAATGTAACAGACAGTAAGTTGCGATCTGTGCAATAAAAGTCCATTTTGACATATTATAAAATTGTATACCATATCCATCCATATATAAAATTTGAAACAGTACCCAACTACAGCAGCAAGTCATATTGAGCAAGATGACACCGGAATTTTTATACTGATGACATTGTAGCTACTAGAGCTCTGGTAGGAACCAATATGCAAGGACCACATGGCTTGATGCACAGTTACTAATGAAACACTATGTATATCCACTAATTACAGCAGAGTATTGAAGCTTACTCTCCACTGATTTTCAGACAAAATCACTGAATCAACATTGTGTCAATCAAGTCTCCTGGTACATATAAATGTTTGTCAGGTAAAATAATCCTGAAAATGTTGAATTAAACAAGTCCAGCTTTCTCAAAGCCATGGATACTTAGGTCCGATCTTTCATGCATTTTGCATGAGTCACAATTATCTATTCAACATGAATCAGCTTGATTAATGAGGTTTAAAGGTCCATTAATACAGTACAACAATGATGTCCTCCTTTCCCTCATGGTATCCGTGACCTGTTGAGCATACCAGTTGTGGAAGTGTGATTTTAATTCTTCTCTGTAGTCTTTATTTATTGTCAAGTCTAGTGGCTGATCTTGGTCTATACATGAGGCAGACACAAACAAAGGAATGGTTCCATTGTCTTTCAATTAGGTTAGCATCTTCACACTTTGATGGGCTCTGAACACATCAAATATTGGCACTGCCTGCTGACTACACTGAGCAAGGGGCAGCTGGTCACATGTTTCATTCACATCTGGAATGGTGACATTATCCAAAATGAAATTCTAAGTTGAATTTTACCACTCTTAAGCCACTGTGTTAATGCCATGGTCAGCATAAAGTACCGATGGTGCAACTTTATGGAGAGTAGTTTAAGTAAGAGATCATAAACATGCTTTAATAACTGACTGGCTTAGTGTTGTTGGCTGCATCGGCTCCCTTTAATGTTGAGCACTTGGATGAAAACATGGTGTAAGTGACTGATCTTGACGAGTGTTTGATTTGTGCTCATACAGGTGGTGGTATTGTTTTAACCATTCAAGCAACTGCAGTTTGTTGTCAGCACTGTTTTGTTCTTTTGTATTCTTTATTTTAGGTATTTGTAGAGGTTACTCCATGAAATTAAATACCTACAAATATGCAAACTTTGACAGGCAAATCCATTTACCATGAATTTAAGTACCCAGAAAAATGTCTTTTTTTTAAAATTTTTTAAAATTTTTTTACAAAACCATAAAAATAAATGAAACCACAGTATATGCAAATAAAGTTAAGTACAAGATAAGTACTAACTACAGCTCTACCTTATTATACTGCCCTTCATTTTAACATGAATCTGGATATTACATGGTAATGCTATAGAACCTGTGACCAAAATTATAAAAATTAAAAATAAAATAGATATAAAATATTTTACATTTTTATTAGCCCAAAGATTTATGTGAAAACCACTTTACATGAATTGGTCTGTTATGTATGACAATATGGGTTCAAAGAAAACATGAAGCTCAGTGTTATATCTTTATTTCCTTTTTAAAACATTACTATTTTTATTTGACCGAATTAAACACACTAATACCTTTAAGTGACAAAATATATTTAATTTAGATAAAGCAACATTAGTACTATATGTTTGTCTGGCATTTTGTTTACCCCCCCACCCCCACCCCGATATACATACTTGCATTCATTGAATTTTTTATCATTCTTGCTATACTGCGGTTCAGTAGATAACACAGTCAGCAGTTATACACTCCAACTGCTGTGTTATAATGAGGGAGAGCTGCGTATGGCAGATAACCAATCTGCTGGGACACTGTTTGATTTTCTGCGATGAAAGCAACATTCCTAAGTAATGAAAAAGTTACACTATCAAAAACTACATCCAACTCCTCTCACAATGTTTCTGATAGATTTCAAACCTTGAAATATGACTGGGGTGTTAAATGTGGACAACAATGTCCGAATCTTTATCTTTATTCATAGAGTGGATTAGGGTAGTGGTGGTGGTGGTGACCATAACAATAAAAGGGTGTATGATGAATGATTGATAAAATTGTAGAAACAATGCTGCTTGGCTTCACATTCAGGTATTGAAAAAGTTTTTCAGCTCGGTCTGTGTTGCAGTTGTCACAATGGTAGTAGTAAACAATGAAGAATAGCAAAACACTAATTATCCCTACTCATCTAGAGACTTGGATTTTGATTTATTAGGAGATTGTCCACACAAATGATAAGGTAGACATAAATAAATGAATTAGTACAGATTATTCAAAAGTCTGGAAAATACTTGTCATAATGGTAAACATTTGATGTCAATGCAAGGTAAAGACAAAAGTTTGTTGAGGATACCTGTTCATCTTTCTCTTGTTCTTTTTTTGCCTCTTCCTCCATAATTTCCTGAAGAGAAAGGGACCAAGAGTTCCGTGACTGATTGGTGACCTTTTTCAGCTCCCAACTTGGCAGCTTTATCAGCCTTTCTGGATCAAGCCTTCGCCAAATAGTTTTAGATGGTGACTTTCTGGTTTCTTCACCTCTTCCTAGATGACTCTGAAGCTCACTGGCAATTGCCTCATCTGTAAGAGAAACAAGGGTTCTACTGAATGTGGTGTCTCACATTCCAACCATGCCATGATGTATCTAGTAATGTTATCAGCATAGAATATTGTATAGATTACAGATACTATGCCCCCCCCCCCCCTTATAAATCCATTTCCAATTCATTGCAATACAGAACACTAATACATAGTAGAATGTTACGATAATCCGCTGTGTCCTCAGCATTAGTACATTTAAAAATTGATACATGTTTGTCAGATATAAATAGCAACAATCCACAGGTAATAGTCAGTGGAAAAGAAGTAAAAAACTGGAATTTTCAGTGAGGTGTAACCTTGGCCTTGGCAGCATAAGGTCACAAGATGATAAACAGCAGTCACATGATGAAAGATAGAGATATTCCTCATCATTATTCTACACTGGAAACTATGATTATACAAAGGAATGCTAGAGAAAACATTAACACACTATTCTAACACTGTTGACACCAATATCTCCATCATTGACAGTCAAGTGATACCTACCTGTATGTGCTGCCACTTCCCAATGCAGGCAAGAAAAACAAACTGTTACAAGTCTTACTATACTACAGATGTCCATCCATGTAATAAAAATAATGCTGCACTAACTTAGACCAACCTAAACTCAAACAAGAGGAACAGGTGGTCCTGATATTGCTCACATGAGTAGTTGACATGTGTCATCTTGTGAATGCAAATTCATACACATATTGAAACTTTACAAAGAAAAGAAAAGCTTCGAGCACATAGTTGCTACATTGTCTAGTAATGTTTGTGTCATTTATCTTCTTTCCTAGACCTTATATATAGAATCACTTTCTCTGCATTATATGGACGTCATTTATACAACCAGCATTGTCCCCTGGATCTTTCCCAACCCCTGAGAACTTGGCCCAAATTCATAACTTAAAAACTGTTCATAGCCCCACCGTTAAAGCATATATACTTACTTAGCATTACAAGGGGAGTTAATCTCTGCAGTCAACATGAATTCCTGGGTCTGTCCTTACCTCAATGGGGCCCTGCCCATGAAGTCATAACTTGGTAACCATTGAGCTCTGCACCCAAGGGAGCTACAGTGCCCCAGTGGTTAAGGTGCTGGACATGTGACCAGAAGGCTACAGGTTCAAGTCCCACCATCTGATCAGCCTGGGTCAACTAAACAATTTCTTAAGATTTTTTTGAAAGTTCATGGGTTTCTTGGCTCTTATTAAGTAAATCTGGAGGTGTTTCAGAAGGAAAGTATATAGGTTATCATATTTTGTTTACTAAAAGCAAAAAAATACAAAATATACAGTTAAAATAATTTGTAAATAATGGCACTGAATATATTAAATGCCTTAAAATAATGCACAATACACACAATAACATTATCAACAACAAATGTTTCTGGCACTTTAATATGGCAATGCTAGCAACTGTCAAGCTCTATCTAACCAAATGTATCCAACTTGCTTCAAAATATTCAAGAATTTTAAATGTGGTCACATTTTTTGCAATGATTCTTTGAAAATAACTAATAAACATAGTTACTGCATAATAATGCCAGTATTGGATTATTTACCATCAACTACAGAAACAAATTTTGGTTTGGTATTGAACATTTTATGCAAACTGGATGCAAAATAATTCATTTATTACATGTTATATAGTGTACACTGTTTAGGTGTCTAACTAGCACATGTCCTCTTGTTGTCTTTGTCAGAGAGGATAAACACAACAGGTGACATTATACAATGGTTTACACATTACCACAGGCATTCGTTTCTGTCAGTAAAAAAGGGAAACTGTTGGCAACATCCACTCCCTTTCTTAGACCAATTAACATAAGGTGACTAACTTGCACAGTTCAAAATCTGACCCCTTGCCAATTCCTTACTAATTTTCTCAGGCACTCGTAACTTACATCACCATAAAGCCTGCATACCTGCCATATTCCCAGACAGTGTTGAGGGTTTTTTTTGGACTCGAAAAGTGTGTTTTGAGGTCCCAATGGGGGCCAGTGCACATGACCCCAAAAAAGCAACCTCATCCCATTGAGAATAAGCTATCTTTCCATATAATCCTATAGAAAATGATTGGAAATTCAAATGTGAATAAAAGAAAATAACTTGTCTGTTTTCCTTAAAGCATTTAATACACTGACAAAGAAAAAATAGTTGGTAGATTTAGATAGAAAAAATAGTTTGTAGATTTAGCATAGTCAAATATCATCACCACACAAACACTCACATAATCACAACCACACTGACATTAAAAAAAAAACAAAGACCAATTTTCTGTCTTTAAAATCCATCTGATGGCAAAATATAGGCTCAATTACATGCAGTCTTTGCTGCTCTCAATAGTTCAGTAGGGGCGGTTTTGAAGGTAATGCCAGTGTCATTTGTGTTCATCTTTGGCCTCATTAGAGACTGGATGGTACTGTTGTTCAAACTTCCTTGCTGGATTCTCTCAGCAAATCCTGGTCAGAACTGAGTTATTATTGCCTACCATAATGTTAGCATTGTCATAACTGTCTCCAATGCAGTTTGACCATGAGATAAGCTTGTCTCTATAGAAAAAAAATATACATCACATTTGGGACTGATCATTTGATTGTGGTGGGGGGGGGGGGGGGAAGGGAGGAATGGGACATAATATTTTCAAGCTTAATGGGGGCCTTATGGGCAATACAGCAGTAATAAATGCCTTTATCCTGTATGGGTGTTAACGCAATCTCTTTATCAACACAAATAAACTGAGTAAACTAAGATAACGAATTATAATAAAGAGAACTAATCTGAATGTTCAATTCAGCGTGTTGAATATGTTCTGTTTATCCCGCTGTTACATACAGGCAGTGCTGCTATTTCGACAGATGTCATACACTCCAGAATAACTAATGTCAATATGGTGTTTGCAGTATGTGCAAAGAATGAAGTGCTCCCCCTTGCTGCTGAGCTTCACAAAGTCAAACTCAATCAACCAGGAGTTCTGAAATCTAGTTTTTCTGGCCTTTGCTCATTGTTTCCTGAATCACATGAAATGTGTTTTGACATTTTGCCTTCAAAAATGAATCCCACTTGAACACTATTCCACCTATTGAAATAATCATGCTTTGCATTTTATATATGGAGTAAAATCTGACTTCAAAGAAACATTACCACTGTTCACAAACTTGCCAATAATCTTCAAAAAACATGGATTAAAAATTCCAATTCAAGACAATTATGTGTAACAACTTTTGTTCTTCAACACACATCTCTCTGATTACCTATAACTTAAAACGAACTGGGCTGTTCCACTTTGTTAACTTTACCTATGCAAATTAGCCTAATGGACTCCCCCACATCAGTCTTCAAAGGACTTAACACATCACCCTAGCTATTGTCAGCCAATTAGGTAATATGTGAAATGGTGGTTGTTAATACTTGACCACCTTTCCTTTTAATTGCCTCTATGACAATTAGCTGTATAAACTGCCCCAAGGTTAGTTTTACATGAGCTCTAAGCAGGACTGTTTACCATTTATACATGCTACATGTTATAAGCATATACTAAGGCAGTGCAGTGCTTTTTTGTTTTTTTGTTGTTTTTTTCTTCAGAAGATTAAAGCAAATCGTGTTCAGGGGGTTTGAGAGTAAAAAGTCTTGTTTTTTGCGTTACATTTTTTGTGCTAAATGGTAGAAGCAGGTGGGGGGGGGGGGTATCATGAAAAAACAAGACAAAAAATAAAAAATTTGAAAGATTCATAAATTCTTAAATTTTCATAAAAAATGTTTGACTTTGTTTCTTAGGTTTATTTTATGAAGACAATTTTAGGAAATTCTGATTCAGCAGGGATCACAAATCTGTGTGCTTGAAAAAAATGGTGATAAACTCCTGCTTCAGAACTGCTAATTTTCAAGGCCAAGTCAAGTGCAATACCTATAAAAGATTCTCATAAAAGGAATGCAGTTATACAGTGTATAAGAGCAATAAATAATTTTTTTCTTGTCTATATTATAATAGTCTGGGGATATTACAATACCAAATATTAAATACTTATTTCAAATCTGAATGATAACTAATCCTGGCAGATTCTATGGAAAGAAAGTTAGACAATTCAATTTTTTGTGATTCACAATTATAAAAGTTCTTTAAACCTCTTGGATATTTTGGTAGAATCAGTTTTAAGTTGCATGCATTGAATTTAATGAGAAATTAAGCTAAGAAAATCTGATAATGCTCATTGAATGCTTTCTTTGTAAAAATGTTCAGCTATCATCAGCATTCTTCTTTTTCTTATTACTATTATTATTTGTACATGCATTTCTCATTAGAATGCACCACTACTGTTTCATGAAATGAGTATGTACAACAGAAAATCACCAAGTCACACAAAAGCTTATATCTTGCCAGACCCATTGTCTGATAGTCTGGTTGGAGTTTTCCACATGTCCCATATGCTGGACCAATTGTCTGACAGTCTGGTTAGAGTTTTCAACATGTCCCGTATGCTGGACCAATTGTCTGACAGTCTGGTTAGAGTTTTCAACATGTCCCATATTCTCAAAGCTTTCTGAGCACAAAACTAAAGCTCAAGCTAAAAGTCTGAAAACTTTGACGTCCTATAACTTTGAGCAGAATGAAGTTGGAATCATAGAACTCTCTGGATCTTCTTACTTTGGTTACTTTGCTAGCATACCAAATTTTATAAAGCATAAAATCTGATTTTGGAGTTTTAAGCTTGAGCTTGGGGTCTTGCTAAAAGAAGTGTCAAGAATACAGCACTCCCCTACTATAAGGCCCTTTTTTAAAACATGCTTTCTATTATAAGGTGGGTATGATCATGGATTCAATTTCATTAAGTGGTAGTAAAATTATATGTAACATACTCCCTCATTGTAACACTATCCATGTCAGCCATGGAGTTTGCAGTAAAACCTGTCTTGAGAAGCCACCCCTTCTGCTAACAAAATGTAGTCTCTCAAGACAGGTGGTCTCTCGTAACAGGTTTGTGCAAGATGATCAGTTTTGAAGGTCAAAATTCAACAGGGCTTAAGAATTAAAAATACCCACAATTTCTGTACGCAATTTATTCTTTATTCATAGCTCATTAAAATATTGCCTTCATTTCATCTCAAAATAATTTTATATAGCAACAGATTGACATCTATCATAAAACATTCACATTTACATCTGAAGATTAGGTGTACATGTATTACCCGGTAGCATATGAATTGCAAAATTAACAAAGGTAATACAGTATTTATTTATCCTGTCTGTAAGCTAACTTCACATGTCCACAAATTTCAGAGTTACTTCAAATGTAGCATAAGAATTGCACAGTTAGCTATTATAATACTTACTCATCCCGTGTATGAATTAGCAGTTTTGATAAGGCTACTGAATGAAATAAAAAAAAAATTAAAAAAACCCCTCCAGAATTAACACATCTAGAAAGAAAAGAAATTTATTGAGAGACAAAAGCCAAAGGCTTAATTCACCGATGACATGAAGAGATTAACTCAATAAACAAAGGGTGTAACCAGCTGCACTACAGTGAACAGATGATGGCTTGATGTGTGTATTTATACTGTAGTTTCACTAATGTTCGTGGGGTACCAATTTTCTTGGATTTCATTGTCGCCCTGAACCACTAATTTAAAGACCCAACAAAAAATTAGCCACATATGATAAAGAAGCACCCCCACCCACCCACCCCCAGTTTCTTACTGTGTTTCAATCCTAGAGATCATCAAAACTATTTGATAAATCAGCGTCATTTCTGTAGTCTGGAAATAAAGTATTAGCTTTTACATGTGTTTATGTTTTTTAACCCTTTCAAAAAAGAATTATAATGCATTTTATATTGTTACAATGCACACATATCTATACTGTATCTGGTAGCTGTAATTTCCACTCACTGCCTAAAATTGATATGTTGTGAAATAAATGAGGATAGAGAGAAATGAGAAAAAGCACAAGGTATTCATACAATAGTATTACTGAAAATGAAATAAAGAATAATAAATTATACTAGTATATGAAAATTAGATATAATACCTTTTCAAATCAATTCTTCATTCAAGTGAAACTGTTGTCGAAAAATTTAAATTGTGAAAGCATGTCTCATTTCATCCATGCATGCTTAATCCCAACGAACAACATGACTGTAAAATACTAGAACTATTGCTTCATATTCTCCTTGGACACTTATATTATTGCAATAAAAGTTTTATCATTTGCTCAAGCAACTCATGAAAACATTAAGATGTTTGAATATCTGGTTCACCTGAAATGAGCTGCACAATGAAATTTTCCATTCCAGATCTTGCTCTTATTTAATTTTAGTGTACACTCATTATCTACCAGCAAAATCCCGATGTTTTCTGAATAACTTTTCTGCTCAAACTAATAAATAATTAACTAAATGACAAATTGTGAATTAACATAAATTTAGTCTCTTCTGTCATTTTTTCAACCTCAAAATAAATCAAATCTTTCTCGCTGTAGGGGTGACTTTAACCTCGAAAATACATCACACTCACAGCTATCAAACACTTTACATGCAAATCAGCTGACTACCACAAACCTTGAAAGTTTTCATTCCCAGACTCATTGTTTTAAAATAGATATTCATTGCCATCTTACAATTTTTATCACCTTTACTGGCTTTGGCCATTGCTAGCACCAACATAGACATGGATAGACATCTACTAATGAAAAGTTTTAGGCATATTTTTAGATTTTTCTGACGAAAATATGTGCCCAGGAGTGTGCACAGGGTCAAGATTTGGGGGACATAGGACAAATAATTGCAGATTTTTGGACAAAACCACTGAATCAACATCGTGTCAATCAAATCTGCTGGAAAACAAAAATGTTTGTCAGGTAAATAATCCTGAAATTGTTCATTTAAACAAGTCCAGCATTCTCAAAGCCACGGATAATTAGGTCCGATCTTTTACACATTTTTGTGTGAGCTGCAATGACTCATTCAGCATGAATCAGCTTGATTGACGAAGTTTTAAGTAAAATCTAGTGGCAGGCAGGCTCAAACAAAGGAGTGATTCCATTGCTTTTCAATTTGGTTACTATTTTTGTACTTTGCTGGGCTATGAACACATCAAATGTTGACACTGCCTTCTAAATGCACTGTGCATGGGGCAGCTGGTTAAGTGCTTGGTTTATGTGCGGAATGATGGTCGTCAGAAAGCAATTGATGGTGCAACTTTATGGACAGTGTTTTAAGGAAGACATCATACACATGTACTTTAAT